>OZ002736.1:0-1338810 GCA_963924305.1 Polygonum maritimum
CTACCCTAAACCCTAAACCCTAAACCCTAAACCCTAAACCCTAAACCCTAAACCCTAAACCCTAAACCCTAAACCCTAAACCCTAAACCCTAAACCCTAAACCCTAAACCCTAAACCCTAAACCCTAAACCCTACAACCCTAAACCCTAAACCCTAACCCTAAACCCTAAACCCTAACCCTAAACCCTAAACCCTAAACCCTAAACCCTAAACCCTAAACCCTAAACCCTAAACCCTAAACCCTAAACCCTAAACCCTAAACCCTAAACCCTAAACCCTAAACCCTAAACCCTAAACCCTAAACCCTAAACCCTAAACCCTAAACCCTAAACCCTAAACCCTAAACCCTAAACCCTAAACCCTAAACCCTAAACCCTAAACCCTAAACCCTAAACCCTAAACCCTAAACCCTAAACCCTAAACCCTAAACCCTAAACCCTAAACCCTAAACCCTAAACCCTAAACCCTAAACCCTAAACCCTAAACCCTAACCCTAAACCCTAAACCCTAAACCCTAAACCCTAAACCCTAAACCCTAAACCCTAAACCCTAAACCCTAAACCCTAAACCCTAAACCCTAAACCCTAAACCCTAAACCCTAAACCCTAAACCCTAAACCCTAAACCCTAAACCCTAAACCCTAAACCCTAAACCCTAAACCCTAAACCCTAAACCCTAAACCCTAAACCCTAAACCCTAAACCCTAAACCCTAAACCCTAAACCCCTAAACCCTAAACCCTAAACCCTAAACCCTAAACCCTAAACCCTAAACCCTAAACCCTAAACCCTAAACCCTAAACCCTAAACCCTAAACCCTAAACCCTAAACCCTAAACCCTAAACCCTAAACCCTAAACCCTAAACCCTAAACCCTAAACCCTAAACCCTAAACCCTAAACCCTAAACCCTAAACCCTAAACCCTAAACCCTAAACCCTAAACCCTAAACCCTAAAACCCTAAACCCTAAACCCTAAACCCTAAACCCTAAACCCTAACCCTAAACCCTAAACCCTAAACCCTAAACCCTAAACCCTAAACCCTAAACCCTAAACCCTAAACCCTAAACCCTAAACCCTAAACCCTAAACCCTAAACCCTAAACCCTAAACCCTAAACCCTAAACCCTAAACCCTAAACCCTAAACCCTAAACCCTAAACCCTAAACCCTAAACCCTAAACCCTAAACCCTAAACCCTAAACCCTAAACCCTAAACCCTAAACCCTAAACCCTAAACCCTAAACCCTAAACCCTAAACCCTAAACCCTAAACCCTAAACCCTAAACCCTAAACCCTAAACCCTAAACCCTAAACCCTAAACCCTAAACCCTAAACCCTAAACCCTAAACCCTAAACCCTAAACCCTAAACCCTAAACCCTAAACCCTAAACCCTAAACCCTAAACCCTAAACCCTAAACCCTAAACCCTAAACCCTAAACCCTAAACCCTAAACCCTAAACCCTAAACCCTAAACCCTAAACCCTAAACCCTAAACCCTAAACCCTAAACCCTAAACCCTAAACCCTAAACCCTAAACCCTAAACCCTAAACCCTAAACCCTAAACCCTAAACCCTAAACCCTAAACCCTAAACCCTAAACCCTAAACCCTAAACCCTAAACCCTAAACCCTAAACCCTAAACCCTAAACCCTAAACCCTAAACCCTAAACCCTAAACCCTAAACCCTAAACCCTAAACCCTAAACCCTAAACCCTAAACCCTAAACCCTAAACCCTAAACCCTAAACCCTAAACCCTAAACCCTAAACCCTAAACCCTAAACCCTAAACCCTAAACCCTAAACCCTAAACCCTAAACCCTAAACCCTAAACCCTAAACCCTAAACCCTAAACCCTAAACCCTAAACCCTAAACCCTAAACCCTAAACCCTAAACCCTAAACCCTAAACCCTAAACCCTAAACCCTAAACCCTAAACCCTAAACCCTAAACCCTAAACCCTAAACCCTAAACCCTAAACCCTAAACCCTAAACCCTAAACCCTAAACCCTAAACCCTAAACCCTAAACCCTAAACCCTAAACCCTAAACCCTAAACCCTAAACCCTAAACCCTAAACCCTAAACCCTAAACCCTAAACCCTAAACCCTAAACCCTAAACCCTAAACCCTAAACCCTAAACCCTAAACCCTAAACCCTAAACCCTAAACCCTAAACCCTAAACCCTAAACCCTAAACCCTAAACCCTAAACCCTAAACCCTAAACCCTAAACCCTAAACCCTAAACCCTAAACCCTAAACCCTAAACCCTAAACCCTAAACCCTAAACCCTAAACCCTAAACCCTAAACCCTAAACCCTAAACCCTAAACCCTAAACCCTAAACCCTAAACCCTAAACCCTAAACCCTAAACCCTAAACCCTAAACCCTAAACCCTAAACCCTAAACCCTAAACCCTAAACCCTAAACCCTAAACCCTAAACCCTAAACCCTAAACCCTAAACCCTAAACCCTAAACCCTAAACCCTAAACCCTAAACCCTAAACCCTAAACCCTAAACCCTAAACCCTAAACCCTAAACCCTAAACCCTAAACCCTAAACCCTAAACCCTAAACCCTAAACCCTAAACCCTAAACCCTAAACCCTAAACCCTAAACCCTAAACCCTAAACCCTAAACCCTAAACCCTAAACCCTAAACCCTAAACCCTAAACCCTAAACCCTAAACCCTAAACCCTAAACCCTAAACCCTAAACCCTAAACCCTAAACCCTAAACCCTAAACCCTAAACCCTAAACCCTAAACCCTAAACCCTAAACCCTAAACCCTAAACCCTAAACCCTAAACCCTAAACCCTAAACCCTAAACCCTAAACCCTAAACCCTAAACCCTAAACCCTAAACCCTAAACCCTAAACCCTAAACCCTAAACCCTAAACCCTAAACCCTAAACCCTAAACCCTAAACCCTAAACCCTAAACCCTAAACCCTAAACCCTAAACCCTAAACCCTAAACCCTAAACCCTAAACCCTAAACCCTAAACCCTAAACCCTAAACCCTAAACCCTAAACCCTAAACCCTAAACCCTAAACCCTAAACCCTAAACCCTAAACCCTAAACCCTAAACCCTAAACCCTAAACCCTAAACCCTAAACCCTAAACCCTAAACCCTAAACCCTAAACCCTAAACCCTAAACCCTAAACCCTAAACCCTAAACCCTAAACCCTAAACCCTAAACCCTAAACCCTAAACCCTAAACCCTAAACCCTAAACCCTAAACCCTAAACCCTAAACCCTAAACCCTAAACCCTAAACCCTAAACCCTAAACCCTAAACCCTAAAACCCTAAACCCTAAACCCTAAACCCTAAACCCTAAACCCTAAACCCTAAACCCTAAACCCTAAACCCTAAACCCTAAACCCTAAACCCTAAACCCTAAACCCTAAACCCTAAACCCTAAACCCTAAACCCTAAACCCTAAACCCTAAACCCTAAACCCTAAACCCTAAACCCTAAACCCTAAACCCTAAACCCTAAACCCTAAACCCTAAACCCTAAACCCTAAACCCTAAACCCTAAACCCCTAAAACCCTAATGTCTTTGTAATTTGATTGATTGATTGCTGAGTCATTCGTTGATCCTTGCCTGATGTCTTTGTAATTTGATTGATTGATTGCTGAGTCATTCGTTGAAGACATCAGCAATCCACAACGAATGACTCAGCAATTCACTCACTCGCAGAATAGTAAGTGAATAGTTGTACGGCACGCTACCAGACACAAACAGTGATATAGTCTCAATTCTCTATTTAAACAAGCCTCTTAGGGCATTTGAGGGACACGGCAAAATAGAAGGAGTTTGAGGCTATCACAAAGCTCTCTACCACATTGTAACCTCTTAAATTCGTGCAAAAACCCTTTTTAGTTTCTAACTATTGGCAAGACGAAGCTCTGCCATTTGTAACAAGTTTGTAACTTGTACTACGACCTCTACCATCTTCAATACAAAGTATGTTTACTCTATCTCCTTTGCATTTATTTTATTAATTTACTTGCATATTTTGTTACTGTTTTTACCTGGGTTAAAGTTGGTATCAGAGCCACGTTCTGCATAAATCACTACTGTTCATTATCTTGTCCAATCTTAATAACATAACTCTTTACTATTTAAACCCAGTTCTGGGTATAGGTTTGGTTTAGCCGAATTTACCGTTGGTAAGTCCCTTGTGGATGTTCCCGGTCATCCGTTGGTAAGCCCGTAATTGTGTTTAGGGTGTTCCCGGATTCGTCGGTGGTCCCCTATTATGAACTAGGTTTAAACCGGTAAAGGTTATTCATAAAGATTTGACATGACAACGAATATTAGAAATTTATTCAGGCAAGGATCTGGATCTAATTGTAGTCCAGTTGTTCACAGTAATGAAAATCTTTATACCATTGATGATAATATAGAATCTTGGACTATTCCTGAAGAAAATATTAGTAACATTTACAAGAAGGGACACTTAAGCTTCTTTCAGGGCTTAAGTATCAAAACGCATGAAGAAACTATCGGTCTAAATAAAGAACAACAAACCCTTAGCTTATTATCTTCTGTTGCTTTAAAAAATTACAAAGATAAAGGATTTAGATTTATTCACCTAGGTCTTGTACAAATTGCCGTTAAACCCCTATCTAGAAGAGGAATAGATCTACCAATCTTTCTTGCTCTTAGAGACGATAGGCTTAGATCCTACAAAGATTCCATACTAGCTATTATACAATCAAATATCTGTAACGGACCAATTTTCTTTAACTGTTCTCCTGACTACTCTCTTGATCTAACAGATCCTAGAATCTTACAATCCCTTGTCCTAGATGTTAAACTTTTGAACGATAAATTTCAAAATTTTTCAAAAAATTTTGCAATTATTTATAGGGTTCATTTCAAACTAATGAGTTCCCTTACCAATCCTAAGTGTATCATACCACAGTTACCAAAAGGAGAGACTATTCTCCTCCAGCTTGAAGCAGAAAAATCTAGTACCTTTACCCCGAAGACAATAAAATGGGACGAGATTATAATTCCTGAAACTTTAGAAATCTCTCATGATAATCCTCCTCCTAACCTTGAACAGAAAGAAATTTCTGAAATCATAGAATCAGAGGGAAAAGTTTTACTAAAATTTAATTCGTGTCGAGATAATTCTATCTATGAAAAGCTAAGATTCGTTCCTCCTAGATCTTCTTATAGCGAACCCTTTATGTCTTCTAGGAGTAACTTTACTAGAAACTCAAGAAACAATTTTGTTCATTACCAGGATCCCTTACCAGTTGAAGAAAATGAACAAGTCAATGAACCTATCTCACCAACTAGGAGCGAAGTCTATTCTGGGATAAACGTAATATCCAAAGACGAATTTGTTATAGACAAAGTTTATCTAAAAAATGATTTTCTTGGTGAAAAGAATAAACTAAAACGTACTTGGTTCATGTTAATTGACAACCCTTTCAGAGAAAAAATTAGAGAAGAATGGTTCGAAGAAATGAAACAAGTTAAAACAAACATACCTTTCTTTACCTGGTTACCCCTTTACCTTAACTCTCAGGGAATTGAAAATCCCTTTACCATTAAAACTATAGACGTGCAGACTAAATTGACAAAATCCTGGAGATTAACCTCAGGAGGTACAACTAAATCAATACATCCTCCTTTTCAAGGAATTTTAGTTAATTCTCTTGAAGGAGATCTTAAGGCCGAACCCCTTAAGAGAGGACGTGCTGATCCTGATAATAGTACAGTAAATCTCAGAGATATTAAAAAGCTTTATGAACAAAATAACTATTCAAACCAAATCCTTCATACCCTCGCCAACCAAATCGATATGATTCACGAACAAATTGATAATTCTACTACTCCTAAATTTCCTACCAGCACCTCTAAACCACATTTTGTACCAGATAATATTCCGAATAATTTACTTTCACAAGTTACCCTAACTCCACCAAATATTCTTGAAAGAATTTCGAACAGGCTAAATGCTCTACAAGCTTCTCAGCTTAATGCTGCTTTACCTGAAAGGAACCCTACAAACACGATTACCTGTGTCGATGAAAATTGTCTAAATAATAAAAATACAACATCAGAATGTAGCGATTCTGAACAAAGTACTATTTCTTTCAAATCAGAAGCAAGAATACAAAACATTGAAGAAGCTTTTGAAAGTGAGCCCTTTGAAGTTAATAAAATAAGACAAAGAGGTAATACATATCAAAGATATACTAAAATGTTTGGAAAAAGGAATATGGATACCAGAAATTACTATAGGAGACCTACTCCCCCTGACATCTTATATGAAGAAAGATCTAAATTCAGACAAAATGAATACAACGGACAATCCATCTATGAATGGAATATAGATGGAAAATCTGAAAGCGAAATACTTAATACTCTGCAAGAAATGGGAATGGCTAAAGCCTCTTACAGATCACAAGGCCATTCAGATAAAGTTACTGCAGCTCTTATTGTTCAAGGTTTCACAGGACAATTAAAGAGTTGGTGGGATAATGCTGTTACTGAACAAGAACGAGTTGATATCTTAAATTCCACCAGAATAAATGCTGAAGATAGAGAAGAAGAGAACGCCGTTTCTCAGCTTATTTATACTATATGTATGCACTTTATAGGAAATCCTCAGGAAGATTTACAAGCTAATGCCTCTATACTATCTAACCTTAGGTGTCCTACCCTTAGCGATTATCGTTGGTACAGAGATACCTTTATTACCTATGTCGTTAAGAGACCAGAATGTAACAATGCATTCTGGAAAGAAAGATTTGTTACAGGCTTACCAAATCTCTTTTCTAAAAGAATCATTGATCAAATCCCGTGGGAAAGAATTACCTACGGACAACTAGGATCTTTTGTTAAAAAGGAAGGCTTAGTCCTTTGCAATGAATTAAAATTACAAGCTAAATATAGTAACAAAGAGACTTCTAGAAAGGAACTAGGAACATTCTGTGAAGCCTTCGGAATGACTAATATTAAAGCCCCTTCTAAAGATAAGAAAAGGATATCTAAGAAAAATCTTAAGAAAACATACTATCCTAAAAAGGAAACAGAAAACTACAAAAGAAAATACAAAAAACAGACTAACACGAATGCACAAAAAATAATCTGTTATAAATGTAGACAACCTGGTCATAAGGCCAACAGATGCCCTTT
This sequence comes from Polygonum maritimum, assembly GCA_963924305.1. NCBI lineage: Eukaryota > Viridiplantae > Streptophyta > Magnoliopsida > Caryophyllales > Polygonaceae > Polygonum > Polygonum maritimum. The sequence goes on from OZ002736.1 coordinate 7,162, forward strand.
AAAAAACAAGATTAACGAAGTCTGTAATGGTGATGAAAATCTTAGAAACAAACTTTCAAGAATTCTTCTAAATGAAGAAGATCCTAGCTCTGACGAAATTTTAGAGATAAATAACTCTTCCTCTTCAGATACAGAATATAGCTCTTCACCTCTAGCTTGTAATGTTATTACTAAAGAAAAGGAGAAAGAAACTCTTTTCCAACTAATTGAAGAAATACAAGACCCTCAAACAAAAATTCAATATTTTGAAAAACTTAAGAATTTAATCTTTAAAGAAGAAAAGAAATTGCCAATTGAAGAGCACTTTAGTCTTACCAAACTCTTTGAAAAACAACCTATCTCTAATATCTTTCCAAGACAAGTTACTACCACAGAGCTACAGACAGAAGTAAATCGTCTTAAGAAAGAGGTCAAAGAATTACAAAATTTCGCCTCTCTCAAAGAAACAGAAGATTTAGAAATTAAAACCAGACTGGAAATCTTAGAATCAAAAAATAGCAAAATACCGGTAGAAGATACAATTCAAGATAACAATGAAGAAGACAATTTTCTGGTTACAGCTGTTGATAAAATAAATTTCCAAAAATGGTATATACCAATTACTATAAAAATTGAAGATTTTACTTTACAATCTACAGCTTTACTTGACAGTGGAGCAGACCTTAACTGCTTAAGAGAGGGCCTTATCCCTTCAAAATATTTTGAAAAAACGACCGAAAGATTAACGAATGCCAGCGGCTCAAGAATGAAAGTTAATTACAAAATAACAAAGGCTAAAGTCTGCAATAAAGGATATTGTTTTAAAAATTCTTTTGTCCTAGTTCAAGATCTCACACATGAAATAATCTTAGGAACACCTTTCCTAACCCAACTTTATCCTTTCAAAATTAACCATAAAGGATTACATACTCAAGTTATAGGAAAAGATATTATCTTTCCCTTTTTATTACCAACTCAACAAAAAGATATTGATCTACTTAAAGCACATACCATTACTAAACGCCTTAACCTTATCTCTTTTAAAAAAACTTTTATCAATGACCTAACAAACGAAATCTCCAACCAAAAAATTATTGAAAAACTAAATCAACCTTTTCTGCAAAACAAAATCCTTGATTTACAAAAACTATTTGAGAAACAAGTCTGCTCTGATCTTCCTAATGCTTTTTGGGAAAGAAAAAAACATCAGGTTTCTTTACCTTACGAAAAGAATTTCGATGAAACTAAAATCCCCACTAAAGCAAGGCCCATACAAATGAATAAAGAATTATTGGAAACCTGTAAAAAGGAAATCCAAAGCCTCTTAGATAAAAACCTAATTAGAAATTCTCAATCTCCATGGAGCTGTGCAGCATTCTATGTTATGAATGCCGCAGAAAAAGAAAGAGGAGTACCAAGACTTGTTATCAACTATAAACCACTAAACAAAGCTTTACAATGGATTAGATATCCAATTCCTAACAAGAGAGATATTCACCGTCCAAGTTTCGGCCACACGAGCCCGATGCCCATTTCGGGTAAAATCCAACTTCACCGTTTTGGAATTCGAAGATGACGGCGCGGTAGAGGACCAAAATATAAGCACTTTTCGAATTAGGACATGACCAAGATGAGGTCTACGTTGCGAGATATTCACCGTCCAAGTTTCGGCCACAAGAGCCCGATGCCCATTTCGGGTAAATTCCAACTTCACCGTTTTGGAATTCGGAGATGACGGCGCGGTAGAGGACAAAAATAAAAGCACTTTTTGAATTCGGGCATGACCTAAATGACGCTTACGTTGCGACATATTGACCGTCCAAGTTTCGGCCAAACGAGCCCGATGCCGATTTCGGGTAAAATCCAATTTCACCGATTTGGAATTCGGAGATGACGGCGCGTTAGAGGACCAAATTATAAGCACTTTTCGAATTCGGATATGACCTAAATGTGGCCTACGTTGCGAGATATTGACCGTCCAACTTTCGGCCACACGAGCCCGATCCCATTTCGGGTAAAATCCAACTTCACTGTTTTGGAATTCGGAGATGACGGCGCGGTAGAGGACCAAAATATAAGCACTTTATGCATTCGGACATGACCTAAATGAGGCTTACGTTGCGACATATTGACCGTCCAAGTTTCGGACAAACGAGCCCGATGCCGATTTCGTGTAAAATCCAACTTCACCGTTTTGGATTTCAGAGATGACGGCGCGGTAGAGGACCAAATTATAAGCACTTTTCGAATTCGGATATGACCTAAATGAGGCCTACGTTGCGAGATATTGACCGTCCAACTTTCGGCCACAACAGCCCGATGCCCATATCGGGTAAAATCCAACTTCACCATTTTGGAATTCGGAGATGACGGCGCGGTAGAGGACCAAAATATAAGCACTTTTTGAATTCGGACATGACATAAATGAGGCCTACGTTGCGAGATATTCACCGTCCAAGTTTCGACAACACTAGCCCGATGCCGATTTCGGGTAAAATCAAACTTCACCGTTTTGGAATTCGGAGATGACGGCGCGGTAGAGGACCAGAATATAAACACTTTTCGAATTCTGACATCACGTAAATGAAGGCCTACGTTGCGAGATATTGGCCGTCCAAGTTTCGGCCACACGAGCCCGATGCCCATTTCGGGTAAAATCCAACTTCACCGTTTTGGAATTCGGAGATGACGGCGCGGTAGAGGACCAAAATATAAGCACTTTTTGCATTCGGACATGACCTAAATGAGGCTTACGTTGCGAGATATTGACCGTCCAAGTTTCGGACAAACGAGCCCGATGCCGATTTCGGGTAAAATCCAACTTCACCGTTTTGGATTTTGGAGATGACGGCGCGGTAGAGGACCAAATTATAAGCACTTTTCGAATTCGGATATGACCTAAATGAGGCCTACGTTGCGAGATATTGACCGTCCAACTTTCGGCCACACCAGCCCGATGCCCATTTCGGGTAAAATCCAACTTCACCGTTTTGGAATTCGGAGATGACGGCGCGGTAGAGGACCAAAATATAAGCACTTTTTGAATTCGGACATGACCAAAATGAGGTCTACGTTTCGAGATATTCACCGTCCATGTTTCGACAACACTAGCCCGATGCCGATTTCGGGTAAAATCCAACTTCACCCTTTTGGAATTCGGAGATGACGGCTCGGTAGAGGACCAGAATATAAGCACTTTTTGAATTCGGACATCACGTAAATGAAGGCCTACGTTGCGAGATATTGGCCGTCCAAGTTTCGGCCACACGAGCCAGATGCCCATTTCGGGTAAAATCCAACTTCACCGTTTTGGAATTCGAAGATGACGGCGCGGTAGTGGACCAAAATATAAGCACTTTTCGAATTAGGACATGACCTAAATGAGGCCTACGTGGCGAGATATTCACCGTCCAAGTTTCGGCCACACGAGCCCGATGCCCATTTCGGGTAAAATCCAACTTCACCGTTTTGGAATTCGGAGATGACGGCGCGGTAGAGGACAAAAATATAAGCACTTTTTGAATTTGGGCATGACCTAAATGAGGCCTACGTTTCGAGATATTCAGTGTCCAAGTTTCGGCTACACAAGCCCAATGCCTATTTCGGGTAAAATCCAACTTCACCGTTTTGCAATCCGGAGATGACGGCGCGGTAGAGGACCAAAATATAAGCACTTTTCGAATTAGGACATGACCAAGATGAGGCCTACGTTGTGAGATATTGACCGTCCATGTTTCGGCTACCCGAGCCCAATGCCCTTTTCGGGTAAATTCCAACTTCACCGTTTTCGAATTCGGAGATGACAGCGCGGTAGAGGACAAAAATTAAAGCACTTTTTGAATTCGGGCATGACCTAAATGACGCTTACGTTGCGACATATTGACCGTCCAAGTTTCGGCCAAACGAGCCCGATACCTATTTCGGGTAAAATCAAACTTCACCGTTTTAGAATTCGGAGATCACGGCGCGGTAGAGGACCAAATTATAAGCACTTTTCGAATTCGGACATGACCTAAATGAGGCCTACGTTGCGAGATATTGACCGTCCAACTTTCGGCCACACGAGCCCGATGCCCATTTCGGGTAAAATCCAACTTCACCGTTTTGGAATTCGGAGATGACGGCGCGGTAGAGGACCAAAATATAAGCACTTTTCGAATTTGGACATGACCTAAATGAGGCCTACGTTTCGAGATATTCACCGTCCAAGTTTCGGCCACACGAGCTAGATGCTGATTTCGGGTAAAATCCAGCTTCACCGTTTTGGAATTCGGAGATGACGACGCGGTAGAGGAGCAAAAGATAAGCACTTTTTGAATTCGGACATGACCAAAATTGGCCTACGTTGCGAGATATTGTCCATCCAAGTTTCGGCCACACGAGCCCGATGCCCATTTCGGGTAAAATCCAACTTCACCGTTTTGGATTTCGGAGATGACGGCGCGGTAGAGGACCAAATTATAAGCACTTTTCGAATTCGGATATGACCTAAATGAGGCCTACGTTGCGAGATATTGACCGTCCAACTTTCGGCCACACCAGCCCGATGCCCATATCGGGTAAAATCCAACTTCACCGTTTTGGAATTCGGAGATGACGGCGTGGTAGAGGACCAAAATATAAGCGCTTTTTGAATTCGGACATGACATAAATGAGGCCTAAGTTGCGAGATATTCACCGTCCAAGTTTCGACAACACTAGCCCGATGCCGATTTCGGGTAAAATCCAACTTCACCGTTTTGGAATTCGGAGATGACGGCGCGGTAGAGGACCAGAATATAAACACTTTTCGAATTCGGACATCACGTAAATGAAGGCCTACGTTGCGAGATATTGGCCGTCCAAGTTTCGGCCACACGAGCCCGATGCCCATTTCGGGTAAAATCCAACTTCACCGTTTGGCAATTCGAACATGACGGCGCGGTAGTGGACCAAAATATAAGCACTTTTCGAATTAGGACATGACCAAGATGAGGTCTACGTTTCAAGCTATTCACCGTCCAAGTTTCGGCCACACGAGCCCGATGCCCATTTCGGGTAAAATCCAACTTCACCGTTTTGGAATTCGGAGATGACGGCGCGGTAGAGGACCAAAATATAAGCACTTTTTGCATTCGGACATTACCTAAATGAGGCTTACGTTGCGACATATTGACCGTCCAAGTTTCGGACAAACGAGCCCGATGCCGATTTCGTGTAAAATCCAACTTCACCGTTTTGGATTTCGGAGATGACGGCGCGGTAGAGGACCAAATTATAAGCACTTTTCGAATTCGGATATGACCTAAATGAGGCCTACGTTGCGAGATATTGACCGTCCAACTTTCGGCCACACGAGCCCGATGCCCATTTCGGGTAAAATCCAACTTCACCGTTTTGGAATTCGGAGATGACGGCGCGGTAGAGGACCAAAATATAAGCACTTTTTCAATTCGGACATGACCTAAATGAGGCTTACGTTGCGACATATTGACCGTCCAAGTTTCGGACAAACGAGCCCGATGCCGATTTCGTGTAAAATCCAACTTCACCGTTTTGGATTTCCGAGATGACGACGCGGTAGAGGACCAAATTATAAGCACTTTTCGAATTCGGATATGACCTAAATGAGGCCTACGTTGCGAGATATTGACCGTCCAACTTTCGGCCACACCAGCCCGATGCCCATATTGGGTAAAATCCAACTTCACCGTTTAGGAATTCGGAGATGACGGCGCGGTAGAGGACCAAAATATAAGCACTTTTTGAATTCGGTCATGACATAAATGAGGCCTACGTTGCGAGATATTCACCGTCCAAGTTTCGACAACACTAACCCGATGCCGATTTCGGGTAAAATCCAACTTCACCGTTTTGGAATTCGGAGATGACGGCGCGGTAGAGGACCAGAATATAAACACTTTTCGAATTCGGACATCACGTAAATGAAGGCCTACGTTGCGAGATATTGGCCGTCCAAGTTTCGGCCACACGAGCCCGATGCCCATTTCGGGTAAAATCCAACTTCACCGTTTTGGAATTCGAAGATGACGGCGCGGTAGAGGACAAAAATATAAGCACTTTTTGAATTTGGGCATGACCTAAATGAGGCCTACATTGCGAGATATTCACTGTCCAAGTTTCGGCCACACGAGCCCGATGCCCATTTCGGGTAAAATCCAACTTCACCGTTTTGGCATTCGGATATGACGGCGCGGTAGAGGACCAAAATATAAGCACTTTTTGAATTCGGACATGACCTAAATGAGGCCTACGTTGCGAGATATTGACCGTCGAAGTTTCGGCTACACGAGCCCGATGCCCTTTTCGGGTAAAATCCAACTTCACCGTTTTGGAATTCGGAGATGACGGCGCGGTAGAGGACCAAAATATAAGCACTTTTCGAATTCGGACATGACCTAAATGACGGCCTACGTTGCGAGATATTGACCGTCTAAGTTTCGGCCACACAAGGCCGATGCCGATTTCGGGTAAAATCCAACTTCACCGTTTTGGAATTCTGGGATGACGGCGCGGTAGAGGACGAAAATATAAGCACTTTTCGAATTCGGACATGACCAAGATGAGGCCTACGTTACGAGATATTCACCGTCCAAGTTTCGGCTACCCGAGCCCAATGCCCTTTTCGGGTAAAATCCAACTTCACCGTTTTGGAATTCGGAGATGACGGCGCGGTAGAGGACCAAAATATAAGCACTTTTCGAATTCGGACATGACCAAGATGAGGACTACGTTGCGAGATATTGGCCGTCGAAGTTTCGGCTACACGAGCCCGATGCCCTTTTCGGATAAAATCCAACTTCACCGTTTAAGAATTCGGAGATGAGGGCGCGGTAGAGGGCCAAAATATAAGCATTTTTCGAATTCGGACATGACCAAGATGAGGCCTACGTTGCGAGATATTCACCGTCCAAGTTTCGGCCACACGAGCCGTGTGCCGATTTCGGGTAAAATCCAACTTCACCGTTTAGGAATTCGGAGATGACGGCGCGGTAGAGGACCAAAATATAAGCACTTTTCGAAGTCGGACATGACAAAGATTTGGACTACGTTGCGAGATATTGGTCGTCCATGTTTCGGCCACACGAGCTCGGTGCCCATTTCGGGTAAAATCCAACTTCACCATTTCTGAATTGGGAGATGACGGAGCGGTAGAGGACCAAAAGATAAGCACTTTTCGAATTCGGACATCACCAAGATGAGGCCTACGTTGCGAGATATTGGTCGTCCAAGTTTCGGCCACACGAGCCCGGTGCCCATTTTGGGTAAAATCCAACTTTACCGTTTTGGAATTCCGACATGACGGCGCGGTAGAGGACCAAAAGATAAGCACTTTTTGAATTCGGACATGACATAAATGAGGCCTACATTGCGAGATATTCACCGTCCAAGTTTCGACAACACTAGCCCGATGCCGATTTCGGTTACAATCTAACTTCACCGTTTTGGAATTCAGAGATGACGGCGCGGTAGAGGACCAAAATATAAGCACTTTTTGAATTTGGACATGACCTAAATGAGGCCTACGATTCCAGATATTCACCGTCCAAGTTTCGGCCACACGAGCCCGATGCCCATTTCGGGTAAAATCCAACTTCACCGTTTTGGAATTCGAAGATGACGGCGCGGTAGAGGACCAAAATATAAGCACTTTTCGAATTAGGACATGACCAAGATGAGGTCTACGTTGCGAGATATTCACCGTCCAAGTTTCGGCCACACGAGCCCGATGCCCATTTCGGGTAAATTCCAACTTCACCGTTTTGGAATTCGGAGATGACGGCGCGGTAGAGGACAAAAATAAAAGCACTTTTTGAATTCGGGCATGACCTAAATGACGCTTACGTTGCGACATATTGACCGTCCAAGTTTCGGCCAAACGAGCCCGATGCCGATTTCGGGTAAAATCCAACTTCACCGTTTTGGAATTCGGAGATGACGGCGCGTTAGAGGACCAAATTATAAGCACTTTTCGAATTCGGATATGACCTAAATGTGGCCTACGTTGCGAGATATTGACCGTCCAACTTTCGGCCACACGAGCCCGATCCCATTTCGGGTAAAATCCAACTTCACTGTTTTGGAATTCGGAGATGACGGCGCGGTAGAGGACCAAAATATAAGCACTTTATGCATTCGGACATGACCTAAATGAGGCTTACGTTGCGACATATTGACCGTCCAAGTTTCGGACAAACGAGCCCGATGCCGATTTCGTGTAAAATCCAACTTCACCGTTTTTGATTTCAGAGATGACGGCGCGGTAGAGGACCAAATTATAAGCACTTTTCGAATTCGGATATGACCTAAATGAGGCCTACGTTGCGAGATATTGACCGTCCAACTTTCGGCCACACCAGCCCGATGCCCATATCGGGTAAAATCCAACTTCACCATTTTGGAATTCGGAGATGACGGCGCGGTAGAGGACCAAAATATAAGCACTTTTTGAATTCGGTCATGACATAAATGAGGCCTACGTTGCGAGATATTCACCGTCCAAGTTTCGACAACACTAACCCGATGCCGATTTCGGGTAAAATCCAACTTCACCGTTTTGGAATTCGGAGATGACGGCGCGGTAGAGGACCAGAATATAAACACTTTTCGAATTCGGACATCACGTAAATGAAGGCCTACGTTGCGAGATATTGGCCGTCCAAGTTTCGGCCACACGAGCCCGATGCCCATTTCGGGTAAAATCCAACTTCACCGTTTTGGAATTCGAAGATGACGGCGCGGTATTGGACCAAAATATAAGCACTTTTCGAATTAGGACATGACCAAAATGAGGTCTACGTTTCGAGATATTCACCGTCCAAGTTTCGGCCACACGAGCCCGATGCCCATTTCGGGTAAAATCCAACTTCACCGTTTTGGAATTCGGAGATGACGGCGCGGTAGAGGACAAAAATATAAGCACTTTTTGAATTTGGGCATGACCTAAATGAGGCCTACATTGCGAGATATTCACTGTCCAAGTTTCGGCCACACGAGCCCGATGCCCATTTCGGGTAAAATCCAACTTCACCGTTTTGGCATTCGGATATGACGGCGCGGTAGAGGACCAAAATATAAGCACTTTTTGAATTCGGACATGACCTAAATGAGGCCTACGTTGCGAGATATTGACCGTCGAAGTTTCGGCTACACGAGCCCGATGCCCTTTTCGGGTAAAATCCAACTTCACCGTTTTGGAATTCGGAGATGACGGCGCGGTAGAGGACCAAAATATAAGCACTTTTCGAATTCGGACATGACCTAAATGACGGCCTACGTTGCGAGATATTGACCGTCTAAGTTTCGGCCACACAAGGCCGATGCCGATTTCGGGTAAAATCCAACTTCACCGTTTTGGAATTCTGGGATGACGGCGCGGTAGAGGACGAAAATATAAGCACTTTTCGAATTCGGACATGACCAAGATGAGGCCTACGTTACGAGATATTCACCGTCCAAGTTTCGGCTACCCGAGCCCAATGCCCTTTTCGGGTAAAATCCAACTTCACCGTTTTGGAATTCGGAGATGACGGCGCGGTAGAGGACCAAAATATAAGCGCTTTTTGAATTCGGACATGACATAAATGAGGCCTAAGTTGCGAGATATTCACCGTCCAAGTTTCGACAACACTAGCCCGATGCCGATTTCGGGTAAAATCCAACTTCACCGTTTTGGAATTCGGAGATGACGGCGCGGTAGAGGACCAGAATATAAACACTTTTCGAATTCGGACATCACGTAAATGAAGGCCTACGTTGCGAGATATTGGCCGTCCAAGTTTCGGCCACACGAGCCCGATGCCCATTTCGGGTAAAATCCAACTTCACCGTTTGGCAATTCGAACATGACGGCGCGGTAGTGGACCAAAATATAAGCACTTTTCGAATTAGGACATGACCAAGATGAGGTCTACGTTTCAAGCTATTCACCGTCCAAGTTTCGGCCACACGAGCCCGATGCCCATTTCGGGTAAAATCCAACTTCACCGTTTTGGAATTCGGAGATGACGGCGCGGTAGAGGACCAAAATATAAGCACTTTTTGCATTCGGACATTACCTAAATGAGGCTTACGTTGCGACATATTGACCGTCCAAGTTTCGGACAAACGAGCCCGATGCCGATTTCGTGTAAAATCCAACTTCACCGTTTTGGATTTCGGAGATGACGGCGCGGTAGAGGACCAAATTATAAGCACTTTTCGAATTCGGATATGACCTAAATGAGGCCTACGTTGCGAGATATTGACCGTCCAACTTTCGGCCACACGAGCCCGATGCCCATTTCGGGTAAAATCCAACTTCACCGTTTTGGAATTCGGAGATGACGGCGCGGTAGAGGACCAAAATATAAGCACTTTTTCAATTCGGACATGACCTAAATGAGGCTTACGTTGCGACATATTGACCGTCCAAGTTTCGGACAAACGAGCCCGATGCCGATTTCGTGTAAAATCCAACTTCACCGTTTTGGATTTCCGAGATGACGACGCGGTAGAGGACCAAATTATAAGCACTTTTCGAATTCGGATATGACCTAAATGAGGCCTACGTTGCGAGATATTGACCGTCCAACTTTCGGCCACACCAGCCCGATGCCCATATTGGGTAAAATCCAACTTCACCGTTTAGGAATTCGGAGATGACGGCGCGGTAGAGGACCAAAATATAAGCACTTTTTGAATTCGGTCATGACATAAATGAGGCCTACGTTGCGAGATATTCACCGTCCAAGTTTCGACAACACTAACCCGATGCCGATTTCGGGTAAAATCCAACTTCACCGTTTTGGAATTCGGAGATGACGGCGCGGTAGAGGACCAGAATATAAACACTTTTCGAATTCGGACATCACGTAAATGAAGGCCTACGTTGCGAGATATTGGCCGTCCAAGTTTCGGCCACACGAGCCCGATGCCCATTTCGGGTAAAATCCAACTTCACCGTTTTGGAATTCGAAGATGACGGCGCGGTAGAGGACAAAAATATAAGCACTTTTTGAATTTGGGCATGACCTAAATGAGGCCTACATTGCGAGATATTCACTGTCCAAGTTTCGGCCACACGAGCCCGATGCCCATTTCGGGTAAAATCCAACTTCACCGTTTTGGCATTCGGATATGACGGCGCGGTAGAGGACCAAAATATAAGCACTTTTTGAATTCGGACATGACCTAAATGAGGCCTACGTTGCGAGATATTGACCGTCGAAGTTTCGGCTACACGAGCCCGATGCCCTTTTCGGGTAAAATCCAACTTCACCGTTTTGGAATTCGGAGATGACGGCGCGGTAGAGGACCAAAATATAAGCACTTTTCGAATTCGGACATGACCTAAATGACGGCCTACGTTGCGAGATATTGACCGTCTAAGTTTCGGCCACACAAGGCCGATGCCGATTTCGGGTAAAATCCAACTTCACCGTTTTGGAATTCTGGGATGACGGCGCGGTAGAGGACGAAAATATAAGCACTTTTCGAATTCGGACATGACCAAGATGAGGCCTACGTTACGAGATATTCACCGTCCAAGTTTCGGCTACCCGAGCCCAATGCCCTTTTCGGGTAAAATCCAACTTCACCGTTTTGGAATTCGGAGATGACGGCGCGGTAGAGGACCAAAATATAAGCACTTTTCGAATTCGGACATGACCAAGATGAGGACTACGTTGCGAGATATTGGCCGTCGAAGTTTCGGCTACACGAGCCCGATGCCCTTTTCGGATAAAATCCAACTTCACCGTTTAAGAATTCGGAGATGAGGGCGCGGTAGAGGGCCAAAATATAAGCATTTTTCGAATTCGGACATGACCAAGATGAGGCCTACGTTGCGAGATATTCACCGTCCAAGTTTCGGCCACACGAGCCGTGTGCCGATTTCGGGTAAAATCCAACTTCACCGTTTAGGAATTCGGAGATGACGGCGCGGTAGAGGACCAAAATATAAGCACTTTTCGAAGTCGGACATGACAAAGATTTGGACTACGTTGCGAGATATTGGTCGTCCATGTTTCGGCCACACGAGCTCGGTGCCCATTTCGGGTAAAATCCAACTTCACCATTTCTGAATTGGGAGATGACGGAGCGGTAGAGGACCAAAAGATAAGCACTTTTCGAATTCGGACATCACCAAGATGAGGCCTACGTTGCGAGATATTGGTCGTCCAAGTTTCGGCCACACGAGCCCGGTGCCCATTTTGGGTAAAATCCAACTTTACCGTTTTGGAATTCCGACATGACGGCGCGGTAGAGGACCAAAAGATAAGCACTTTTTGAATTCGGACATGACATAAATGAGGCCTACATTGCGAGATATTCACCGTCCAAGTTTCGACAACACTAGCCCGATGCCGATTTCGGTTACAATCTAACTTCACCGTTTTGGAATTCAGAGATGACGGCGCGGTAGAGGACCAAAATATAAGCACTTTTTGAATTTGGACATGACCTAAATGAGGCCTACGATTCCAGATATTCACCGTCCAAGTTTCGGCCACACGAGCCCGATGCCCATTTCGGGTAAAATCCAACTTCACCGTTTTGGAATTCGAAGATGACGGCGCGGTAGAGGACCAAAATATAAGCACTTTTCGAATTAGGACATGACCAAGATGAGGTCTACGTTGCGAGATATTCACCGTCCAAGTTTCGGCCACACGAGCCCGATGCCCATTTCGGGTAAATTCCAACTTCACCGTTTTGGAATTCGGAGATGACGGCGCGGTAGAGGACAAAAATAAAAGCACTTTTTGAATTCGGGCATGACCTAAATGACGCTTACGTTGCGACATATTGACCGTCCAAGTTTCGGCCAAACGAGCCCGATGCCGATTTCGGGTAAAATCCAACTTCACCGTTTTGGAATTCGGAGATGACGGCGCGTTAGAGGACCAAATTATAAGCACTTTTCGAATTCGGATATGACCTAAATGTGGCCTACGTTGCGAGATATTGACCGTCCAACTTTCGGCCACACGAGCCCGATCCCATTTCGGGTAAAATCCAACTTCACTGTTTTGGAATTCGGAGATGACGGCGCGGTAGAGGACCAAAATATAAGCACTTTATGCATTCGGACATGACCTAAATGAGGCTTACGTTGCGACATATTGACCGTCCAAGTTTCGGACAAACGAGCCCGATGCCGATTTCGTGTAAAATCCAACTTCACCGTTTTTGATTTCAGAGATGACGGCGCGGTAGAGGACCAAATTATAAGCACTTTTCGAATTCGGATATGACCTAAATGAGGCCTACGTTGCGAGATATTGACCGTCCAACTTTCGGCCACACCAGCCCGATGCCCATATCGGGTAAAATCCAACTTCACCATTTTGGAATTCGGAGATGACGGCGCGGTAGAGGACCAAAATATAAGCACTTTTTGAATTCGGACATGACATAAATGAGGCCTACGTTGCGAGATATTCACCGTCCAAGTTTCGACAACACTAGCCCGATGCCGATTTCGGGTAAAATCCAACTTCACCGTTTTGGAATTCGGAGATGACGGCGCGGTAGAGGACCAGAATATAAACACTTTTCGAATTCTGACATCACGTAAATGAAGGCCTACGTTGCGAGATATTGGCCGTCCAAGTTTCGGCCACACGAGCCCGATGCCCATTTCGGGTAAAATCCAACTTCACCGTTTTGGAATTCGAAGATGACGGCGCGGTAGTGGACCAAAATATAAGCACTTTTCGAATTAGGACATGACCAAGATGAGGTCTACGTTTCGAGATATTCACCGTCCAAGTTTCGGCCACACGAGCCCGATGCCCATTTCGGGTAAACTCCAACTTCGCCGTTTTGGAATTCGGAGATGACGGCGCGGTAGAGGACCAAAATATAAGCACTTTTTGAATTCGAACATGACATAAATGAGGCCTACATTGCGAGATATTCACTGTCCAAGTTTCGGCCACACGAGCCCAATGCCCATTTCGGGTAAAATCCAACTTCACCGTTTTGGAATTCGGAGATGACGGCGCGGTAGAGGACCAGAATATAAACACTTTTCGAATTCAGACATCACGTAAATGAAGGCCTACGTTGCGAGATATTGGCCGTCCAAGTTTCGGCCACACGAGCCCGATGCCCATTTCGGGTAAAATCCAACTTCACCGTTTTGGAAGTCGAAGATGACGGCGCGGTAGTGGACCAAAATATAAGCACTTTTCGAATTAGGACATGACCAAGATGAGGTCTACGTTGCGAGATATTCACCGTCCAAGTTTCGGCCACACGAGCTCGATGCCCATTTCGGGTAAAATCCAACTTCACCGTTTTGGAATTCGGAGATGACGGCGCGGTAGAGGACAAAAATATAAGCACTTTTTGAATTTGGGCATGACCTAAATGAGGCCTACATTGCGAGATATTCAGTGTCCAAGTTTCGGCTACACAAGCCCAATGCCTATTTCGGGTAAAATCCAACTTCACCGTTTTGGAATTCAAAGATGACGGCGCGTTAGAGGACCAAATTATAAGCACTTTTCGAATTCGGATATGACCCAAATGAGGCCTACGTTGCGAGATATTGACCGTCCAACTTTCGGCCACACGAGCCCGATGCCCATTTCGGGTAAAATCCAACTTCACCGTTTTGGAATTCGGAGATGACGGCGCGGTAGAGGACCAAAATATAAGCACTTTTTGCATTCGGACATGACCTAAATGAGGCTTACGTTGCGAGATATTGACCGTCCAAGTTTCGGACAAACGAGCCCGATGCCGATTTCGGGTAAAATCCAACTTCACCGTTTTGGATTTTGGAGATGACGGCGCGGTAGAGGACCAAATTATAAGCACTTTTCGAATTCGGATATGACCTAAATGAGGCCTACGTTGCGAGATATTGACCGTCCAACTTTCGGCCACACCAGCCCGATGCCCATTTCGGGTAAAATCCAACTTCACCGTTTTGGAATTCGGAGATGACGGCGCGGTAGAGGACCAAAATATAAGCACTTTTTGAATTCGGACATGACCAAAATGAGGTCTACGTTTCGAGATATTCACCGTCCAAGTTTCGACAACACTAGCCCAATGCCGATTTCGGGTAAAATCTAACTTCACCGTTTTGGAATTCGGAGATGACGGCGCGGTAGAGGACCAGAATATAAGCACTTTTTGAATTCGGACATCACGTAAATGAAGGCCTACGTTGCGAGATATTGGCCGTCCAAGTTTCGGCCACACGAGCCAGATGCCCATTTCGGGTAAAATCCAACTTCACCGTTTTGGAATTCGAAGATGACGGCGCGTTAGTGGACCAAAATATAAGCACTTTTCGAATTAGGACATGACCTAAATGAGGCCTACGTGGCGAGATATTCACCGTCCAAGTTTCGGCCACACGAGCCCGATGCCCATTTCGGGTAAAATCCAACTTCACCGTTTTGGAATTCGGAGATGACGGCGCGGTAGAGGACAAAAATATAAGCACTTTTTGAATTTGGGCATGACCTAAATGAGGCCTACGTTTCGAGATATTCAGTGTCCAAGTTTCGGCTACACAAGCCCAATGCCTATTTCGGGTAAAATCCAACTTCACCGTTTTGCAATCCGGAGATGACGGCGCGGTAGAGGACCAAAATATAAGCACTTTTCGAATTAGGACATGACCAAGATGAGGCCTACGTTGCGAGATATTGACCGTCCAAGTTTCGGCTACCCGAGCCCAATGCCCTTTTCGGGTAAATTCCAACTTCACCGTTTTCGAATTCGGAGATGACGGCGCGGTAGAGGACAAAAATTAAAGCACTTTTTGAATTCGGGCATGACCTAAATGACGCTTACGTTGCGACATATTGACCGTCCAAGTTTCGGCCAAACGAGCCCGATACCTATTTCGGGTAAAATCAAACTTCACCGTTTTGGAATTCGGAGATGACGGCGCGGTAGAGGACCAAATTATAAGCACTTTTCGAATTCGGACATGACCTAAATGAGGCCTACGTTGCGAGATATTGACCGTCCAACTTTCGGCCACACGAGCCCGATGCCCATTTCGGGTAAAATCCAACTTCACCGTTTTGGAATTCGGAGATGACGGCGCGGTAGAGGACCAAAATATAAGCACTTTTTGCATTCGGACATGACCTAAATGAGGCTTACGTTGCGACATATTGACCGTCCAAGTTTCGGACAAATGAGCCCGATGCCCATTTCGGGTAAAATCCAACTTCACCGTTTTAAATTTCGGAGATGACGGCGCGGTAGAGGACCAAATTATAAGCACTTTTCGAATTCGAATATGACCTAAATGAGGCCTACGTTGCGAGATATTGACCGTCCAACTTTCGGCCACACCAGCCCGATGCCAATATCGGGTAAAATCCAACTTCACCGTTTTGGAATTCGGAGATGACGGCGTGGTAGAGTACCAAAATATAAGCACTTTTTGAGTTCGGACATGACATAAATGAGGCCTACGTTGCGAGATATTCACCGTCCAAGTTTCGACAACACTAGCCCGATGCCGATTTCGGGTAAAATCCAACTTCACCGTTTTGGAATTCGGAGATGACGGCGCGGTAGAGGACCAGAATATAAACACTTTTCGAATTCGGACATCACGTAAATGAAGGCCTACGTTGCGAGATATTGGCCGTCCAAGTTTCGGCCACACGAGCCCGATGCCCATTTCGGGTAAAATCCAACTTCACCGTTTGGCAATTCGAACATGACGGCGCGGTAGTGGACCAAAATATAAGCACTTTTCGAATTAGGACATGACCAAGATGAGGTCTACGTTTCGAGATATTCACCGTCCAAGTTTCGGCCACACGAGCCCGATGCCCATTTCGGGTAAAATCCAACTTCACCGTTTTGGAATTCGGAGATGACGGCGCGGTAGAGGACAAAAATATAAGCACTTTTTGAATTTGGGCATGACCTAAATGAGGCCTACATTGCGAGATATTCACTGTCCAAGTTTCGGCCACACGAGCCCGATGCCCATTTCGGGTAAAATCCTACTTCACCGTTTTGGCATTCGGATATGACGGCGCGGTAGAGGTCCAAAATATAAGCACTTTTTGAATTCGGACATGACATAAATGAGGCCTACGTTGCGAGATATTGACCGTCGAAGTTTCGGCGACACGAGCCCGATGCCCTTTTCGGGTAAAATCCAACTTCACCGTTTTGGAATTCGGAGATGACGGCGCGGTAGAGGACCAAAATATAAGCACTTTTCGAATTCGGACATGACCTAAATGACGGCCTACGTTGCGAGATATTGACCGTCTAAGTTTCGGGCACACAAGGCCGATGCCGATTTCGGGTAAAATCCAACTTCACCGTTTTGGAATTCGGGGATGACGGCGCGGTAGAGGACGAAAATATAAGCACTTTTCGAATTCGGACATGACCAAGATGAGGCCTACGTTACGAGATATTCACCGTCCAAGTTTCGGCTACACGAGCCCAATGCCCTTTTCGGGTAAAATCCAACCTCACCGTTTTGGAATTCGGAGATGACGGCGCTGTAGAGGACCAAAATATAAGCACTTTTCGAATTCGGACATGACCAAGATGAGAACTACGATGCGAGATATTGGCCGTCGAAGTTTCGGCTACACGAGCCCGATGCCCTTTTCGGGTAAAATCCAACTTCACCGTTTAAGAATTCGGAGATGACGGCGCGGTAGAGGACCAAAATATAAGCATTTTTCGAATTCGGACATGACCAAGATGAGGCCTACGTTGCGAGATATTCACAGTCCAAGTTCCGGCCACACGAGCCCTGTGCCGATTTCGGGTAAAATCCAACTTCACCGTTCTGGAATTCGGAGATGACGGCGCGGTAGAGGACAAAAATAAAAGCACTTTTCGAAGTCGGACATGACAAAGATTTGGACTACGTTGCGAGATATTGGTCGTCCAAGTTTCGGCCACACGAGCTCGGTGCCCATTTCAGGTAAAATCCAACTTCACCATTTCTGAATTGGGAGATGACGGAGCGGTAGAGGACCAAAAGATAAGCACTTTTCGAATTCGGACATCACCAAGATGAGGCCTACGTTGCGAGATATTGGTCGTCCAAGTTTCGGCCACACGAGCCCGGTGCCCATTTTGGGTAAAATCCAACTTTACCGTTTTGGAATTCGGACATGACGGCGCGGTAGAGGACCAAAAGATAAGCACTTTTTGAATTCGGACATGACATAAATGAGGCCTACGTTGCGAGATATTCACCGTCCAAGTTTCGACAACACTAGCCCAATGCCGATTTCGGTTACAATCTAACTTCACCGTTTTGGAATTCAGAGATGACGGCGCGGTAGAGGACCAAAATATAAGCACTTTTTGAATTTGGACATGACCTAAATGAGGCCTACGTTTCGAGATATTCACCGTCCAAGTTTCGGCCACACGAGCCCGATGCCCATTTCGGGTAAAATCCAACTTCACCGTTTTGGAATTCGAAGATGACGGCACGGTAGAGGACCAAAATATAAGCACTTTTCGAATTAGGACATGACCAAGATGAGGCCTACGTTTCGAGATATTCACCGTCCAAGTTTCGGCCACACGAGCCCGATGCCCATTTCGGGTAAATTCCAACTTCACCGTTTTGGAATTCGGAGATGACGGCGCGGTAGAGGACAAAAATAAAAGCACTTTTCGAATTCGGGCATGACCTAAATGACGCTTACGTTGCGACATATTGACCGTCCAAGTTTCGGCCAAACGAGCCCGATGCCGATTTCGGGTAAAATCCAACTTCACCGTTTTGGAATTCGAAGATGACGGCGCGCTAGAGGACCAAAATATAAGTACTTTTTGAATTCGGGCATGACCTAAATGACGCTTATGTTGCGACATATTGACCGTCCAAGTTTCGGCCAAACGAGCCCGATGCCGATTTCGGGTAAAATCCAACTTCACCGTTTTGGAATTCGGAGATGACGGCGCGTTAGAGGACCAAATTATAAGCACTTTTCGAATTCGGATATGACCTAAATGAGGCCTACGTTGCGAGATATTGACCGTCCAACTTTCGGCCACACGAGCCCGATGCCCATTTCGGGTAAAATCCAACTTCACCGTTTTGGAATTCGGAGATGACGGCGCGGTAGAGGACATAAATATAAGCACTTTTTGCATTCGGACATGACATAAATGAGGCTTACGTTGCGACATATTGACCGTCCAAGTTTCGGACAAACGAGCCCGATGCCGATTTCGTGTAAAATCCAACTTCACCGTTTTGGATTTCGGAGATGACGGCGCGGTAGAGGACCAAATTATAAGCACTTTTCGAATTCGGATATGACCTAAATGAGGCCTACGTTGCGAGATATTGACCGTCCAACTTTCGGCCACACCAGCCCAATGCCCATATCGGGTAAAATCCAACTTCACCGTTTTGGAATTCGGAGATGACGGAGTGGTAGAGTACCAAAATATAAGCACTTTTTGAATTCGGACATGACATAAATGAGGCCTACGTTGCGAGATATTCACCGTCCAAGTTTCGACAACACTAGCCCGATGCCGATTTCGGGTAAAATCCAACTTCACCGTTTTGGAATTCGGAGATGACGGCGCGGTAGAGGACCAGAATATAAACACTTTTCGAATTCGGACATCACGTAAATGAAGGCCTACGTTGCGAGATATTGGCCGTCCAAGTTTCGGCCACACGAGCCCGATGCCCATTTCGGGTAAAATCCAACTTCACCGTTTGGCAATTCGAACATGACGGCGCGGTAGTGGACCAAAATATAAGCACTTTTCGAATTAGGACATGACCAAGATGAGGTCTACGTTTCGAGATATTCACCGTCCAAGTTTCGGCCACACGAGCCCGATGCCCATTTCGGGTAAAATCCAACTTCACCGTTTTGGAATTCGGAGATGACGGCGCGGTAGAGGACAAAAATATAAGCACTTTTTGAATTTGGGCATGACCTAAATGAGGCCTACATTGCGAGATATTCACTGTCCAAGTTTCGGCCACACGAGCCCGATGCCCATTTCGG
This sequence comes from Polygonum maritimum, assembly GCA_963924305.1. Taxonomy (NCBI): domain Eukaryota; kingdom Viridiplantae; phylum Streptophyta; class Magnoliopsida; order Caryophyllales; family Polygonaceae; genus Polygonum; species Polygonum maritimum. Next base: position 27,135 of record OZ002736.1, read on the forward strand.
GTAAAATCCTACTTCACCGTTTTGGCATTCGGATATGACGGCGCGGTAGAGGACCAAAATATAAGCACTTTTTGAATTCGGACATGACATAAATGAGGCCTACGTTGCGAGATATTGACCGTCGAAGTTTCGGCGACACGAGCCCGATGCCCTTTTCGGGTAAAATCCAACTTCACCGTTTTGGAATTCGGAGATGACGGCGCGGTAGAGGACCAAAATATAAGCACTTTTCGAATTCGGACATGACCTAAATGACGGCCTACGTTGCGAGATATTGACCGTCTAAGTTTCGGCCACACAAGGCCGATGCCGATTAACTTCACCGTTTTGGAATTCGGGGATGACGGCGCGGTAGAGGACGAAAATATAAGCACTTTTCGAATTCGGACATGACCAAGATGAGGCCTACGTTACGAGATATTCACCGTCCAAGTTTCGGCTACACGAGCCCAATGCCCTTTTCGGGTAAAATCCAACCTCACCGTTTTGGAATTCGGAGATGACGGCGCGGTAGAGGACCAAAATATAAGCACTTTTCGAATTCGGACATGACCAAGATGAGAACTACGATGCGAGATATTGGCCGTCGAAGTTTCGGCTACACGAGCCCGATGCCCTTTTCGGGTAAAATCCAACTTCACCGTTTAAGAATTCGGAGATGACGGCGCGGTAGAGGACCAAAATATAAGCATTTTTCGAATTCGGACATGACCAAGATGAGGCCTACGTTGCGAGATATTCACAGTCCAAGTTCCGGCCACACGAGCCCTGTGCCGATTTCGGGTAAAATCCAACTTCACCGTTCTGGAATTCGGAGATGACGGCGCGGTAGAGGACAAAAATAAAAGCACTTTTCGAAGTCGGACATGACAAAGATTTGGACTACGTTGCGAGATATTGGTCGTCCAAGTTTCGGCCACACGAGCTCGGTGCCCATTTCAGGTAAAATCCAACTTCACCATTTCTGAATTGGGAGATGACGGAGCGGTAGAGGACCAAAAGATAAGCACTTTTCGAATTCGGACATCACCAAGATGAGGCCTACGTTGCGAGATATTGGTCGTCCAAGTTTCGGCCACACGAGCCCGGTGCCCATTTTGGGTAAAATCCAACTTTACCGTTTTGGAATTCGGACATGACGGCGCGGTAGAGGACCAAAAGATAAGCACTTTTTGAATTCGGACATGACATAAATGAGGCCTACGTTGCGAGATATTCACCGTCCAAGTTTCGACAACACTAGCCCAATGCCGATTTCGGTTACAATCTAACTTCACCGTTTTGGAATTCAGAGATGACGGCGCGGTAGAGGACCAAAATATAAGCACTTTTTGAATTTGGACATGACCTAAATGAGGCCTACGTTTCGAGATATTCACCGTCCAAGTTTCGGCCACACGAGCCCGATGCCCATTTCGGGTAAAATCCAACTTCACCGTTTTGGAATTCGAAGATGACGGCACGGTAGAGGACCAAAATATAAGCACTTTTCGAATTAGGACATGACCAAGATGAGGCCTACGTTTCGAGATATTCACCGTCCAAGTTTCGGCCACACGAGCCCGATGCCCATTTCGGGTAAATTCCAACTTCACCGTTTTGGAATTCGGAGATGACGGCGCGGTAGAGGACAAAAATAAAAGCACTTTTCGAATTCGGGCATGACCTAAATGACGCTTACGTTGCGACATATTGACCGTCCAAGTTTCGGCCAAACGAGCCCGATGCCGATTTCGGGTAAAATCCAACTTCACCGTTTTGGAATTCGAAGATGACGGCGCGCTAGAGGACCAAAATATAAGTACTTTTTGAATTCGGGCATGACCTAAATGACGCTTATGTTGCGACATATTGACCGTCCAAGTTTCGGCCAAACGAGCCCGATGCCGATTTCGGGTAAAATCCAACTTCACCGTTTTGGAATTCGGAGATGACGGCGCGTTAGAGGACCAAATTATAAGCACTTTTCGAATTCGGATATGACCTAAATGAGGCCTACGTTGCGAGATATTGACCGTCCAACTTTCGGCCACACGAGCCCGATGCCCATTTCGGGTAAAATCCAACTTCACCGTTTTGGAATTCGGAGATGACGGCGCGGTAGAGGACCAAAATATAAGCACTTTTTGCATTCGGACATGACATAAATGAGGCTTACGTTGCGACATATTGACCGTCCAAGTTTCGGACAAACGAGCCCGATGCCGATTTCGTGTAAAATCCAACTTCACCGTTTTGGATTTCGGAGATGACGGCGCGGTAGAGGACCAAATTATAAGCACTTTTCGAATTCGGATATGACCTAAATGAGGCCTACGTTGCGAGATATTGACCGTCCAACTTTCGGCCACACCAGCCCAATGCCCATATCGGGTAAAATCCAACTTCACCGTTTTGGAATTCGGAGATGACGGCGTGGTAGAGTACCAAAATATAAGCACTTTTTGAATTCGGACATGACATAAATGAGGCCTACGTTGCGAGATATTCACCGTCCAAGTTTCGACAACACTAGCCCGATGCCGATTTCGGGTAAAATCCAACTTCACCGTTTTGGAATTCGGAGATGACGGCGCGGTAGAGGACCAGCATATAAACACTTTTCGAATTCGGACATCACGTAAATGAAGGCCTACGTTGCGAGATATTGGCCGTCCAAGTTTCGGCCACACGAGCCCGATGCCCATTTCGGGTAAAATCCAACTTCACCGTTTGGCAATTCGAACATGACGGCGCGGTAGTGGACCAAAATATAAGCACTTTTCGAATTAGGACATGACCAAGATGAGGTCTACGTTTCGAGATATTCACCGTCCAAGTTTCGGCCACACGAGCCCGATGCCCATTTCGGGTAAAATCCAACTTCACCGTTTTGGAATTCGGAGATGACGGCGCGGTAGAGGACAAAAATATAAGCACTTTTTGAATTTGGGCATGACCTAAATGAGGCCTACATTGCGAGATATTCACTGTCCAAGTTTCGGCCACACGAGCCCGATGCCCATTTCGGGTAAAATCCTACTTCACCGTTTTGGCATTCGGATATGACGGCGCGGTAGAGGACCAAAATATAAGCACTTTTTGAATTCGGACATGACATAAATGAGGCCTACGTTGCGAGATATTGACCGTCGAAGTTTCGGCGACACGAGCCCGATGCCCTTTTCGGGTAAAATCCAACTTCACCGTTTTGGAATTCGGAGATGACGGCGCGGTAGAGGACCAAAATATAAGCACTTTTCGAATTCGGACATGACCTAAATGACGGCCTACGTTGCGAGATATTGACCGTCTAAGTTTCGGCCACACAAGGCCGATGCCGATTAACTTCACCGTTTTGGAATTCGGGGATGACGGCGCGGTAGAGGACGAAAATATAAGCACTTTTCGAATTCGGACATGACCAAGATGAGGCCTACGTTACGAGATATTCACCGTCCAAGTTTCGGCTACACGAGCCCAATGCCCTTTTCGGGTAAAATCCAACCTCACCGTTTTGGAATTCGGAGATGACGGCGCGGTAGAGGACCAAAATATAAGCACTTTTCGAATTCGGACATGAGCAAGATGAGAACTACGATGCGAGATATTGGCCGTCGAAGTTTCGGCTACACGAGCCCGATGCCCTTTTCCGGTAAAATCCAACTTCACCGTTTTGGAATTCGGAGATGACGGCGCGGTAGAGGACCAAAATATAAGCACTTTTCGAATTCGGACATGACCTAAATGACGGCCTACGTTGCGAGATATTGACCGTCTAAGTTTCAGCCTCACAAGGCCGATGCCGATTAACTTCACCGTTTTGGAATTCGGGGATGACGGCGCGGTAGAGGACGAAAATATAAGCACTTTTCGAATTCGGACATGACCAAGATGAGGCCTACGTTGCGAGATATTGACCGTCCAAGTTTCGGCTACCCGAGCCCAATGCCCTTTTCGGGTAAATTCCAACTTCACCGTTTTCGAATTCGGAGATGACGGCGCGGTAGAGGACAAAAATGAAAGCACTTTTCGAATTCGGGCATGACCTAAATGACGCTTACGTTGCGACATATTGACCGTCCAAGTTTCGGCCAAACGAGCCCGATGCCGATTTCGGGTAAAATCCAACTTCACCGTTTTGGAATTCGAAGATGACGGCGCGCGAGAGGACCAAAATATAAGTACTTTTTGAATTTGGGCATGACCTAAATGACGCTTATGTTGCGACATATTGACCGTCCAAGTTTCGGCCAAACGAGCCCGATGCCGATTTCGGGTAAAATCCAACTTCACCGTTTTGGAATTCGGAGATGACGGAGCGGTAGAGGACCAAAAGATAAGCACTTTTCGAATTCGGACATCACCAAGATGAGGCCTACGTTGCGAGATATTGGTCGTCCAAGTTTCGGCCACACGAGCCCGGTACCCATTTCGGGTAAAATCCAACTTTACCGTTTTGGAATTCGGAGATGACGGCGCGGTAGAGGACCAAAATATAAGCACTTTTTGCATTCGGACATGACCTAAATGAGGCTTACGTTGCGACATATTGACCGTCCAAGTTTCGGACAAACGAGCCCGATGCCGATTTCGTGTAAAATCCAACTTCACCGTTTTGGATTTCGGAGATGACGGCGCGGTAGAGGACCAAATTATAAGCACTTTTCGAATTCGGATATGACCTAAATGAGGCCTACGTTGCGAGATATTGACCGTCCAACTTTCGGCCACACCAGCCCGATGCCCATATCGGGTAAAATCCAACTTCACCGTTTTGGAATTCGGAGATGACGGCGTGGTAGAGGACCAAAATATAAGCACTTTTTTAATTCGGAGATGACATAAATGAGGCCTACGTTGCGAGATATTCACCGTCCAAGTTTCGACAACACTAGCCCGATGCCGATTTCGGGTAAAATCCAACTTCACCGTTTTGGAATTCGGAGATGACGGCGCGGTAGAGGACCAGAATATAAACACTTTTCGAATTCGGCATCACGTAAATGAAGGCCTACGTTGCGAGATATTGGCCGTCCAAGTTTCGGCCACACTAGCCCGATGCCCATTTCGGGTAAAATCCAACTTCACCGTTTGGGAATTCGAACATGACGGCGCGATAGTGGAAAAAAATATAAGCACTTTTCGAATTAGGACATGACCAAGATGAGGTCTACGTTTCGAGATATTCACCGTCCAAGTTTCGGCCACACGAGCCCGATGCCCATTTCGGGTAAAATCCAACTTCACCGTTTTGGAATTCGGAGATGACGGCGCGGTAGAGGACAAAAATATAAGCACTTTTTGAATTTGGGCATGACCTAAATGAGGCCTACATTGCGAGATATTCACTGTCCAAGTTTCGGCCACACGAGCCCGATGCCCATTTCGGGTAAAATCCAACTTCACCGTTTTGGTATTCGGATATGACGGCGCGGTAGAGGACCAAAATATAAGCACTTTTTGAATTCGGACATGACCTAAATGAGGCCTACGCTGCGAGATATTGACCGTCGAAGTTTCGGCGACACGAGCCCGATGCCCTTTTCGGGTAAAATCCAACTTCACCGTTTTGGAATTCGGAGATGACGGCGCGGTAGAGGACCAAAATATAAGCATTTTTCGAATTCGGACGTGACCTAAATGACGGCCTACGTTGCGAGATATTGACCGTCTAAGTTTCGGCCACACAAGGCCGATGCCGATTTCGGGTAAAATCCAACTTTACCGTTTTGGAATTCGGGGATGACGGCGCGGTAGAGGACGAAAATATAAGCACTTTTCGAATTCGGACATGACCAAGATGAGGCCTACGTTACGAGATATTCACCGTCCAAGTTTCGGCTACACGAGCCCAATGCCCTTTTCGGGTAAAATCCAACTTCACCGTTTTGGAATTCGGAGATGACGGCGCGGTAGAGGACCAAAATATAAGCACTTTTCGAATTCGGACATGACCAAGATGAGGACTACGTTGCGAGATATTGGCCGTCGAAGTTTGGGCTACACGAGCCCGATGCCCTTTTCGGGTAAAATCCAACTTCACCGTTTAAGAATTCGGAGATGACGGCGCGGTAGAGGACCAAAATATAAGCATTTTTCGAATTCGGACATGACCAAGATGAGGCCTACGTTGCGAGATATTCACAGTCCAAGTTTCGGCCACACGAGCCCTGTGCCGATTTCGGGTAAAATCCAACTTCACCGTTTTGGAATTCGGAGATGACGGCGCGGTAGAGGACCAAAATAAAAGCACTTTTCGAAGTCGGACATGACAAAGATTTGGACTACGTTGCGAGATATTGGTCGTCCAAGTTTCGGCCACACGAGCTCGGTGCCCATTTCAGGTAAAATCCAACTTCACCATTTCTGAATTGGGAGATGACGGAGCGGTAGAGGACCAAAAGATAAGCACTTTTCGAATTCGGACATCACCAAGATGAGGCCTACGTTGCGAGATATTGGTCGTCCAAGTTTCGGCCACACGAGCCCGGTGCCCATTTTGGGTAAAATCCAACTTTACCGTTTTGGAATTCGGACATGACGGCGCGGTAGAGGACCAAAAGATAAGCACTTTTTGAATTCGGACATGACATAAATGAGGCCTACGTTGCGAGATATTCACCGTCCAAGTTTCGACAACACTAGCCCAATGCCGATTTCGGTTACAATCTAACTTCACCGTTTTGGAATTCAGAGATGACGGCGCGGTAGAGGACCAAAATATAAGCACTTTTTGAATTTGGACATGACCTAAATGAGGCCTACGTTTCGAGATATTCACCGTCCAAGTTTCGGCCACACGAGCCCGATGCCCATTTCGGGTAAAATCCAACTTCACCGTTTTGGAATTCGAAGATGACGGCACGGTAGAGGACCAAAATATAAGCACTTTTCGAATTAGGACATGACCAAGATGAGGCCTACGTTTCGAGATATTCACCGTCCAAGTTTCGGCCACACGAGCCCGATGCCCATTTCGGGTAAATTCCAACTTCACCGTTTTGGAATTCGGAGATGACGGCGCGGTAGAGGACAAAAATAAAAGCACTTTTCGAATTCGGGCATGACCTAAATGACGCTTACGTTGCGACATATTGACCGTCCAAGTTTCGGCCAAACGAGCCCGATGCCGATTTCGGGTAAAATCCAACTTCACCGTTTTGGAATTCGAAGATGACGACGCGCTAGAGGACCAAAATATAAGTACTTTTTGAATTCGGGCATGACCTAAATGACGCTTATGTTGCGACATATTGACCGTCCAAGTTTCGGCCAAACGAGCCCGATGCCGATTTCGGGTAAAATCCAACTTCACCGTTTTGGAATTCGGAGATGACGGCGCGTTAGAGGACCAAATTATAAGCACTTTTCGAATTCGGATATGACCTAAATGAGGCCTACGTTGCGAGATATTGACCGTCCAACTTTCGGCCACACGAGCCCGATGCCCATTTCGGGTAAAATCCAACTTCACCGTTTTGGAATTCGGAGATGACGGCGCGGTAGAGGACCAAAATATAAGCACTTTTTGCATTCGGACATGACATAAATGAGGCTTACGTTGCGACATATTGACCGTCCAAGTTTCGGACAAACGAGCCCGATGCCGATTTCGTGTAAAATCCAACTTCACCGTTTTGGATTTCGGAGATGACGGCGCGGTAGAGGACCAAATTATAAGCACTTTTCGAATTCGGATATGACCTAAATGAGGCCTACGTTGCGAGATATTGACCGTCCAACTTTCGGCCAGACCAGCCCAATGCCCATATCGGGTAAAATCCAACTTCACCGTTTTGGAATTCGGAGATGACGGAGTGGTAGAGTACCAAAATATAAGCACTTTTTGAATTCGGACATGACATAAATGAGGCCTACGTTGCGAGATATTCACCGTCCAAGTTTCGACAACACTAGCCCGATGCCGATTTCGGGTAAAATCCAACTTCACCGTTTTGGAATTCGGAGATGACGGCGCGGTAGAGGACCAGAATATAAACACTTTTCGAATTCGGACATCACGTAAATGAAGGCCTACGTTGCGAGATATTGGCCGTCCAAGTTTCGGCCACACGAGCCCGATGCCCATTTCGGGTAAAATCCAACTTCACCGTTTGGCAATTCGAACATGACGGCGCGGTAGTGGACCAAAATATAAGCACTTTTCGAATTAGGACATGACCAAGATGAGGTCTACGTTTCGAGATATTCACCGTCCAAGTTTCGGCCACACGAGCCCGATGCCCATTTCGGGTAAAATCCAACTTCACCGTTTTGGAATTCGGAGATGACGGCGCGGTAGAGGACAAAAATATAAGCACTTTTTGAATTTGGGCATGACCTAAATGAGGCCTACATTGCGAGATATTCACTGTCCAAGTATCGGCCACACGAGCCCGATGCCCATTTCGGGTAAAATCCTACTTCACCGTTTTGGCATTCGGATATGACGGCGCGGTAGAGGACCAAAATATAAGCACTTTTTGAATTCGGACATGACATAAATGAGGCCTACGTTGCGAGATATTGACCGTCGAAGTTTCGGCGACACGAGCCCGATGCCCTTTTCGGGTAAAATCCAACTTCACCGTTTTGGAATTCGGAGATGACGGCGCGGTAGAGGACCAAAATATAAGCACTTTTCGAATTCGGACATGACCTAAATGACGGCCTACGTTGCGAGATATTGACCGTCTAAGTTTCGGCCACACAAGGCCGATGCCGATTAACTTCACCGTTTTGGAATTCGGGGATGACGGCGCGGTAGAGGACGAAAATATAAGCACTTTTCGAATTCGGACATGACCAAGATGAGGCCTACGTTACGAGATATTCACCGTCCAAGTTTCGGCTACACGAGCCCAATGCCCTTTTCGGGTAAAATCCAACCTCACCGTTTTGGAATTCGGAGATGACGGCGCGGTAGAGGACCAAAATATAAGCACTTTTCGAATTCGGACATGACCAAGATGAGAACTACGATGCGAGATATTGGCCGTCGAAGTTTCGGCTACACGAGCCCGATGCCCTTTTCGGGTAAAATCCAACTTCACCGTTTAAGAATTCGGAGATGACGGCGCGGTAGAGGACCAAAATATAAGCATTTTTCGAATTCGGACATGACCAAGATGAGGCCTACGTTGCGAGATATTCACAGTCCAAGTTCCGGCCACACGAGCCCTGTGCCGATTTCGGGTAAAATCCAACTTCACCGTTCTGGAATTCGGAGATGACGGCGCGGTAGAGGACAAAAATAAAAGCACTTTTCGAAGTCGGACATGACAAAGATTTGGACTACGTTGCGAGATATTGGTCGTCCAAGTTTCGGCCACACGAGCTCGGTGCCCATTTCAGGTAAAATCCAACTTCACCATTTCTGAATTGGGAGATGACGGAGCGGTAGAGGACCAAAAGATAAGCACTTTTCGAATTCGGACATCACCAAGATGAGGCCTACGTTGCGAGATATTGGTCGTCCAAGTTTCGGCCACACGAGCCCGGTGCCCATTTTGGGTAAAATCCAACTTTACCGTTTTGGAATTCGGACATGACGGCGCGGTAGAGGACCAAAAGATAAGCACTTTTTGAATTCGGACATGACATAAATGAGGCCTACGTTGCGAGATATTCACCGTCCAAGTTTCGACAACACTAGCCCAATGCCGATTTCGGTTACAATCTAACTTCACCGTTTTGGAATTCAGAGATGACGGCGCGGTAGAGGACCAAAATATAAGCACTTTTTGAATTTGGACATGACCTAAATGAGGCCTACGTTTCGAGATATTCACCGTCCAAGTTTCGGCCACACGAGCCCGATGCCCATTTCGGGTAAAATCCAACTTCACCGTTTTGGAATTCGAAGATGACGGCACGGTAGAGGACCAAAATATAAGCACTTTTCGAATTAGGACATGACCAAGATGAGGCCTACGTTTCGAGATATTCACCGTCCAAGTTTCGGCCACACGAGCCCGATGCCCATTTCGGGTAAATTCCAACTTCACCGTTTTGGAATTCGGAGATGACGGCGCGGTAGAGGACAAAAATAAAAGCACTTTTCGAATTCGGGCATGACCTAAATGACGCTTACGTTGCGACATATTGACCGTCCAAGTTTCGGCCAAACGAGCCCGATGCCGATTTCGGGTAAAATCCAACTTCACCGTTTTGGAATTCGAAGATGACGGCGCGCTAGAGGACCAAAATATAAGTACTTTTTGAATTCGGGCATGACCTAAATGACGCTTATGTTGCGACATATTGACCGTCCAAGTTTCGGCCAAACGAGCCCGATGCCGATTTCGGGTAAAATCCAACTTCACCGTTTTGGAATTCGGAGATGACGGCGCGTTAGAGGACCAAATTATAAGCACTTTTCGAATTCGGATATGACCTAAATGAGGCCTACGTTGCGAGATATTGACCGTCCAACTTTCGGCCACACGAGCCCGATGCCCATTTCGGGTAAAATCCAACTTCACCGTTTTGGAATTCGGAGATGACGGCGCGGTAGAGGACCAAAATATAAGCACTTTTTGCATTCGGACATGACATAAATGAGGCTTACGTTGCGACATATTGACCGTCCAAGTTTCGGACAAACGAGCCCGATGCCGATTTCGTGTAAAATCCAACTTCACCGTTTTGGATTTCGGAGATGACGGCGCGGTAGAGGACCAAATTATAAGCACTTTTCGAATTCGGATATGACCTAAATGAGGCCTACGTTGCGAGATATTGACCGTCCAACTTTCGGCCACACCAGCCCAATGCCCATATCGGGTAAAATCCAACTTCACCGTTTTGGAATTCGGAGATGACGGCGTGGTAGAGTACCAAAATATAAGCACTTTTTGAATTCGGACATGACATAAATGAGGCCTACGTTGCGAGATATTCACCGTCCAAGTTTCGACAACACTAGCCCGATGCCGATTTCGGGTAAAATCCAACTTCACCGTTTTGGAATTCGGAGATGACGGCGCGGTAGAGGACCAGAATATAAACACTTTTCGAATTCGGACATCACGTAAATGAAGGCCTACGTTGCGAGATATTGGCCGTCCAAGTTTCGGCCACACGAGCCCGATGCCGATTTCGGGTAAAATCCAACTTCACCGTTTGGCAATTCGAACATGACGGCGCGGTAGTGGACCAAAATATAAGCACTTTTCGAATTAGGACATGACCAAGATGAGGTCTACGTTTCGAGATATTCACCGTCCAAGTTTCGGCCACACGAGCCCGATGCCCATTTCGGGTAAAATCCAACTTCACCGTTTTGGAATTCGGAGATGACGGCGCGGTAGAGGACAAAAATATAAGCACTTTTTGAATTTGGGCATGACCTAAATGAGGCCTACATTGCGAGATATTCACTGTCCAAGTTTCGGCCACACGAGCCCGATGCCCATTTCGGGTAAAATCCTACTTCACCGTTTTGGCATTCGGATATGACGGCGCGGTAGAGGACCAAAATATAAGCACTTTTTGAATTCGGACATGACATAAATGAGGCCTACGTTGCGAGATATTGACCGTCGAAGTTTCGGCGACACGAGCCCGATGCCCTTTTCGGGTAAAATCCAACTTCACCGTTTTGGAATTCGGAGATGACGGCGCGGTAGAGGACCAAAATATAAGCACTTTTCGAATTCGGACATGACCTAAATGACGGCCTACGTTGCGAGATATTGACCGTCTAAGTTTCGGCCACACAAGGCCGATGCCGATTAACTTCACCGTTTTGGAATTCGGGGATGACGGCGCGGTAGAGGACGAAAATATAAGCACTTTTCGAATTCGGACATGACCAAGATGAGGCCTACGTTACGAGATATTCACCGTCCAAGTTTCGGCTACACGAGCCCAATGCCCTTTTCGGGTAAAATCCAACCTCACCGTTTTGGAATTCGGAGATGACGGCGCGGTAGAGGACCAAAATATAAGCACTTTTCGAATTCGGACATGAGCAAGATGAGAACTACGATGCGAGATATTGGCCGTCGAAGTTTCGGCTACACGAGCCCGATGCCCTTTTCCGGTAAAATCCAACTTCACCGTTTTGGAATTCGGAGATGACGGCGCGGTAGAGGACCAAAATATAAGCACTTTTCGAATTCGGACATGACCTAAATGACGGCCTACGTTGCGAGATATTGACCGTCTAAGTTTCGGCCACACAAGGCCGATGCCGATTAACTTCACCGTTTTGGAATTCGGGGATGACGGCGCGGTAGAGGACGAAAATATAAGCACTTTTCGAATTCGGACATGACCAAGATGAGGCCTACGTTGCGAGATATTGACCGTCCAAGTTTCGGCTACCCGAGCCCAATGCCCTTTTCGGGTAAATTCCAACTTCACCGTTTTCGAATTCGGAGATGACGGCGCGGTAGAGGACAAAAATGAAAGCACTTTTCGAATTCGGGCATGACCTAAATGACGCTTACGTTGCGACATATTGACCGTCCAAGTTTCGGCCAAACGAGCCCGATGCCGATTTCGGGTAAAATCCAACTTCACCGTTTTGGAATTCGAAGATGACGGCGCGCGAGAGGACCAAAATATAAGTACTTTTTGAATTTGGGCATGACCTAAATGACGCTTATGTTGCGACATATTGACCGTCCAAGTTTCGGCCAAACGAGCCCGATGCCGATTTCGGGTAAAATCCAACTTCACCGTTTTGGAATTCGGAGATGACGGAGCGGTAGAGGACCAAAAGATAAGCACTTTTCGAATTCGGACATCACCAAGATGAGGCCTACGTTGCGAGATATTGGTCGTCCAAGTTTCGGCCACACGAGCCCGGTACCCATTTCGGGTAAAATCCAACTTTACCGTTTTGGAATTCGGAGATGACGGCGCGGTAGAGGACCAAAATATAAGCACTTTTTGCATTCGGACATGACCTAAATGAGGCTTACGTTGCGACATATTGACCGTCCAAGTTTCGGACAAACGAGCCCGATGCCGATTTCGTGTAAAATCCAACTTCACCGTTTTGGATTTCGGAGATGACGGCGCGGTAGAGGACCAAATTATAAGCACTTTTCGAATTCGGATATGACCTAAATGAGGCCTACGTTGCGAGATATTGACCGTCCAACTTTCGGCCACACCAGCCCGATGCCCATATCGGGTAAAATCCAACTTCACCGTTTTGGAATTCGGAGATGACGGCGTGGTAGAGGACCAAAATATAAGCACTTTTTTAATTCGGAGATGACATAAATGAGGCCTACGTTGCGAGATATTCACCGTCCAAGTTTCGACAACACTAGCCCGATGCCGATTTCGGGTAAAATCCAACTTCACCGTTTTGGAATTCGGAGATGACGGCGCGGTAGAGGACCAGAATATAAACACTTTTCGAATTCGGCATCACGTAAATGAAGGCCTACGTTGCGAGATATTGGCCGTCCAAGTTTCGGCCACACTAGCCCGATGCCCATTTCGGGTAAAATCCAACTTCACCGTTTGGGAATTCGAACATGACGGCGCGATAGTGGAAAAAAATATAAGCACTTTTCGAATTAGGACATGACCAAGATGAGGTCTACGTTTCGAGATATTCACCGTCCAAGTTTCGGCCACACGAGCCCGATGCCCATTTCGGGTAAAATCCAACTTCACCGTTTTGGAATTCGGAGATGACGGCGCGGTAGAGGACAAAAATATAAGCACTTTTTGAATTTGGGCATGACCTAAATGAGGCCTACATTGCGAGATATTCACTGTCCAAGTTTCGGCCACACGAGCCCGATGCCCATTTCGGGTAAAATCCAACTTCACCGTTTTGGTATTCGGATATGACGGCGCGGTAGAGGACCAAAATATAAGCACTTTTTGAATTCGGACATGACCTAAATGAGGCCTACGCTGCGAGATATTGACCGTCGAAGTTTCGGCGACACGAGCCCGATGCCCTTTTCGGGTAAAATCCAACTTCACCGTTTTGGAATTCGGAGATGACGGCGCGGTAGAGGACCAAAATATAAGCACTTTTCGAATTCGGACGTGACCTAAATGACGGCCTACGTTGCGAGATATTGACCGTCTAAGTTTCGGCCACACAAGGCCGATGCCGATTTCGGGTAAAATCCAACTTTACCGTTTTGGAATTCGGGGATGACGGCGCGGTAGAGGACGAAAATATAAGCACTTTTCGAATTCGGACATGACCAAGATGAGGCCTACGTTACGAGATATTCACCGTCCAAGTTTCGGCTACACGAGCCCAATGCCCTTTTCGGGTAAAATCCAACTTCACCGTTTTAGAATTCGGAGATGACGGCGCGGTAGAGGACCAAAATATAAACACTTTTCGAATTCGGACATGACCAAGATGAGGACTACGTTGCGAGATATTGGCCGTCGAAGTTTGGGCTACACGAGCCCGATGCCCTTTTCGGGTAAAATCCAACTTCACCGTTTAAGAATTCGGAGATGACGGCGCGGTAGAGGACCAAAATATAAGCATTTTTCGAATTCGGACATGACCAAGATGAGGCCTACGTTGCGAGATATTCACAGTCCAAGTTTCGGCCACACGAGCCCTGTGCCGATTTCGGGTAAAATCCAACTTCACCGTTTTGGAATTCGGAGATGACGGCGCGGTAGATGACCAAAATAAAAGCACTTTTCGAAGTCGGACATGACAAAGATTTGGACTACGTTGCGAGATATTGGTCGTCCAAGTTTCGGCCACACGAGCTCGGTGCCCATTTCAGGTAAAATCCAACTTCACCATTTCTGAATTGGGAGATGACGGAGCGGTAGAGGACCAAAAGATAAGCACTTTTCGAATTCGGACATCACCAAGATGAGGCCTACGTTGCGAGATATTGGTCGTCCAAGTTTCGGCCACACGAGCCCGGTGCCCATTTTGGGTAAAATCCAACTTTACCGTTTTGGAATTCGGACATGACGGCGCGGTAGAGGACCAAAAGATAAGCACTTTTTGAATTCGGACATGACATAAATGAGGCCTACGTTGCGAGATATTCACCGTCCAAGTTTCGACAACACTAGCCCGATGCCGATTTCGGTTACAATCTAACTTCACCGTTTTGGAATTCAGAGATGACGGCGCGGTAGAGGACCAAAATATAAGCACTTTTTGAATTTGGACATGACCTAAATGAGGCCTACGTTTCGAGATATTCACCGTCCAAGTTTCGGCCACACGAGCCCGATGCCCATTTCGGGTAAAATACAACTTCACCGTTTTGGAATTCGAAGATGACGGCGCGGTAGAGGGCCAAAATATAAGCACTTTTTGAATTTGGACATGACCTAAATGAGGCCTACGTTTCGAGATATTCACCGTCCAAGTTTCGGCCACACGAGCCCGATGCCCATTTCGGGTAAAATCCAACTTCACCGTTTTGGAATTCGAAGATGACGGCGCGGTAGAGGACCAAAATATAAGAACTTTTCGAATTAGGACATGACCAAGATGAGGTCTACGTTGCGAGATATTCACCGTCCAAGTTTCGGCCACACGAGCCCGATGCCCATTTCGGGTAAATTCCAACTTCACCGTTTTGGAATTCGGAGATGACGGCGCGGTAGAGGACAAAAATAAAAGCACTTTTTGAATTCGGGCATGACCTAAATGACGCTTACGTTGCGACATATTGACCGTCCAAGTTTCGGCCAAACGAGCCCGATGCCGATTTCGGGTAAAATCCAACTTCACCGTTTTGGAATTCGGAGATGACGGCGCGTTAGAGGACCAAATTATAAGCACTTTTCGAATTCGGATATGACCTAAATGAGGCCTACGTTGCGAGATATTGACCGTCCAACTTTCGGCCACACGAGCCCGATGCCCATTTCGGGTAAAATCCAACTTCACCGTTTTGGAATTCAGAGATGACGACGCGGTAGAGGACCAAAATATAAGCACTTTTTGCATTCGGACATGACCTAAATGAGGCTTACGTTGCGACATATTGACCGTCCAAGTTTCGGACAAACGAGCCCGATGCCGATTTCGTGTAAAATCCAACTTCACCGTTTTGGATTTCGGAGATGACGGCGCGGTAGAGGACCAAATTATAAGCACTTTTCGAATTCGGATATGACCTAAATGAGGCCTACGTTGCGAGATATTGACCGTCCAACTTTCGGCCACACCAGCCCGATGCCCATATCGGGTAAAATCCAACTTCACCGTTTTGGAATTCGGAGATGACGGCGTGGTAGAGGACCAAAATATAAGCACTTTTTGAATTCGGACATGACATAAATGAGGCCTACGTTGCGAGATATTCACCGTCCAAGTTTCGACAACACTAGCCCGATGCCGATTTCGGGTAAAATCCAACTTCACCGTTTTGGAATTCGAAGATGACGGCGCGGTAGAGGACCAAAATATAAGCACTTTTCGAATTAGGACATGACCAAGATGAGGTCTACGTTGCGAGATATTCACCGTCCAAGTTTCGGCCACACGAGCCCGATGCCCATTTCGGGTAAATTCCAACTTCACCGTTTTGGAATTCGGAGATGACGGCGCGGTAGAGGACAAAAATAAAAGCACTTTTTGAATTCGGGCATGACCTAAATGACGCTTACGTTGCGACATATTGACCGTCCAAGTTTCGGACAAACGAGCCCGATGCCGATTTCGTGTAAAATCCAACTTCACCGTTTTGGATTTCGGAGATGACGGCGCGGTAGAGGACCAAATTATAAGCACTTTTCGAATTCGGATATGACGTAAATGAGGCCTACGTTGCGAGATATTGACCGTCCAACTTTCGGCCACACCAGCCCGATGCCCATATCGGGTAAAATCCAACTTCACCGTTTTGGAATTCGGAGATGACGGCGTGGTAGAGGACCAAAATATAAGCACTTTTTTAATTCGGAGATGACATAAATGAGGCCTACGTTGCGAGATATTCACCGTCCAAGTTTCGACAACACTAGCCCGATGCCGATTTCGGGTAAAATCCAACTTCACCGTTTTGGAATTCGGAGATGACGGCGCGGTAGAGGACCAGAATATAAACACTTTTCGAATTCGGCATCACGTAAATGAAGGCCTACGTTGCGAGATATTGGCCGTCCAAGTTTCGGCCACACTAGCCCGATGCCCATTTCGGGTAAAATCCAACTTCACCGTTTGGGAATTCGAACATGACGGCGCGATAGTGGAAAAAAATATAAGCACTTTTCGAATTAGGACATGACCAAGATGAGGTCTACGTTTCGAGATATTCACCGTCCAAGTTTCGGCCACACGAGCCCGATGCCCATTTCGGGTAAAATCCAACTTCACCGTTTTGGAATTCGGAGATGACGGCGCGGTAGAGGACAAAAATATAAGCACTTTTTGAATTTGGGCATGACCTAAATGAGGCCTACATTGCGAGATATTCACTGTCCAAGTTTCGGCCACACGAGCCCGATGCCCATTTCGGGTAAAATCCAACTTCACCGTTTTGGTATTCGGATATGACGGCGCGGTAGAGGACCAAAATATAAGCACTTTTTGAATTCGGACATGACCTAAATGAGGCCTACGCTGCGAGATATTGACCGTCGAAGTTTCGGCGACACGAGCCCGATGCCCTTTTCGGGTAAAATCCAACTTCACCGTTTTGGAATTCGGAGATGACGGCGCGGTAGAGGACCAAAATATAAGCACTTTTCGAATTCGGACGTGACCTAAATGACGGCCTACGTTGCGAGATATTGACCGTCTAAGTTTCGGCCACACAAGGCCGATGCCGATTTCGGGTAAAATCCAACTTTACCGTTTTGGAATTCGGGGATGACGGCGCGGTAGAGGACGAAAATATAAGCACTTTTCGAATTCGGACATGACCAAGATGAGGCCTACGTTACGAGATATTCACCGTCCAAGTTTCGGCTACACGAGCCCAATGCCCTTTTCGGGTAAAATCCAACTTCACCGTTTTGGAATTCGGAGATGACGGCGCGGTAGAGGACCAAAATATAAGCACTTTTCGAATTCGGACATGACCAAGATGAGGACTACGTTGCGAGATATTGGCCGTCGAAGTTTGGGCTACACGAGCCCGATGCCCTTTTCGGGTAAAATCCAACTTCACCGTTTAAGAATTCGGAGATGACGGCGCGGTAGAGGACCAAAATATAAGCATTTTTCGAATTCGGACATGACCAAGATGAGGCCTACGTTGCGAGATATTCACAGTCCAAGTTTCGGCCACACGAGCCCTGTGCCGATTTCGGGTAAAATCCAACTTCACCGTTTTGGAATTCGGAGATGACGGCGCGGTAGATGACCAAAATAAAAGCACTTTTCGAAGTCGGACATGACAAAGATTTGGACTACGTTGCGAGATATTGGTCGTCCAAGTTTCGGCCACACGAGCTCGGTGCCCATTTCAGGTAAAATCCAACTTCACCATTTCTGAATTGGGAGATGACGGAGCGGTAGAGGACCAAAAGATAAGCACTTTTCGAATTCGGACATCACCAAGATGAGGCCTACGTTGCGAGATATTGGTCGTCCAAGTTTCGGCCACACGAGCCCGGTGCCCATTTTGGGTAAAATCCAACTTTACCGTTTTGGAATTCGGACATGACGGCGCGGTAGAGGACCAAAAGATAAGCACTTTTTGAATTCGGACATGACATAAATGAGGCCTACGTTGCGAGATATTCACCGTCCAAGTTTCGACAACACTAGCCCGATGCCGATTTCGGTTACAATCTAACTTCACCGTTTTGGAATTCAGAGATGACGGCGCGGTAGAGGACCAAAATATAAGCACTTTTTGAATTTGGACATGACCTAAATGAGGCCTACGTTTCGAGATATTCACCGTCCAAGTTTCGGCCACACGAGCCCGATGCCCATTTCGGGTAAAATACAACTTCACCGTTTTGGAATTCGAAGATGACGGCGCGGTAGAGGGCCAAAATATAAGCACTTTTTGAATTTGGACATGACCTAAATGAGGCCTACGTTTCGAGATATTCACCGTCCAAGTTTCGGCCACACGAGCCCGATGCCCATTTCGGGTAAAATCCAACTTCACCGTTTTGGAATTCGAAGATGACGGCGCGGTAGAGGACCAAAATATAAGAACTTTTCGAATTAGGACATGACCAAGATGAGGTCTACGTTGCGAGATATTCACCGTCCAAGTTTCGGCCACACGAGCCCGATGCCCATTTCGGGTAAATTCCAACTTCACCGTTTTGGAATTCGGAGATGACGGCGCGGTAGAGGACAAAAATAAAAGCACTTTTTGAATTCGGGCATGACCTAAATGACGCTTACGTTGCGACATATTGACCGTCCAAGTTTCGGCCAAACGAGCCCGATGCCGATTTCGGGTAAAATCCAACTTCACCGTTTTGGAATTCGGAGATGACGGCGCGTTAGAGGACCAAATTATAAGCACTTTTCGAATTCGGATATGACCTAAATGAGGCCTACGTTGCGAGATATTGACCGTCCAACTTTCGGCCACACGAGCCCGATGCCCATTTCGGGTAAAATCCAACTTCACCGTTTTGGAATTCAGAGATAACGACGCGGTAGAGGACCAAAATATAAGCACTTTTTGCATTCGGACATGACCTAAATGAGGCTTACGTTGCGACATATTGACCGTCCAAGTTTCGGACAAACGAGCCCGATGCCGATTTCGTGTAAAATCCAACTTCACCGTTTTGGATTTCGGAGATGACGGCGCGGTAGAGGACCAAATTATAAGCACTTTTCGAATTCGGATATGACCTAAATGAGGCCTACGTTGCGAGATATTGACCGTCCAACTTTCGGCCACACCAGCCCGATGCCCATATCGGGTAAAATCCAACTTCACCGTTTTGGAATTCGGAGATGACGGCGTGGTAGAGGACCAAAATATAAGCACTTTTTGAATTCGGACATGACATAAATGAGGCCTACGTTGCGAGATATTCACCGTCCAAGTTTCGACAACACTAGCCCGATGCCGATTTCGGGTAAAATCCAACTTCACCGTTTTGGAATTCGAAGATGACGGCGCGGTAGAGGACCAAAATATAAGCACTTTTCGAATTAGGACATGACCAAGATGAGGTCTACGTTGCGAGATATTCACCGTCCAAGTTTCGGCCACACGAGCCCGATGCCCATTTCGGGTAAATTCCAACTTCACCGTTTTGGAATTCGGAGATGACGGCGCGGTAGAGGACAAAAATAAAAGCACTTTTTGAATTCGGGCATGACCTAAATGACGCTTACGTTGCGACATATTGACCGTCCAAGTTTCGGACAAACGAGCCCGATGCCGATTTCGTGTAAAATCCAACTTCACCGTTTTGGATTTCGGAGATGACGGCGCGGTAGAGGACCAAATTATAAGCACTTTTCGAATTCGGATATGACCTAAATGAGGCCTACGTTGCGAGATATTGACCGTCCAACTTTCGGCCACACCAGCCCGATGCCCATATCGGGTAAAATCCAACTTCACCGTTTTGGAATTCGGAGATGACGGCGTGGTAGAGGACCAAAATATAAGCACTTTTTTAATTCGGAGATGACATAAATGAGGCCTACGTTGCGAGATATTCACCGTCCAAGTTTCGACAACACTAGCCCGATGCCGATTTCGGGTAAAATCCAACTT
This sequence comes from Polygonum maritimum, assembly GCA_963924305.1. Taxonomy (NCBI): domain Eukaryota; kingdom Viridiplantae; phylum Streptophyta; class Magnoliopsida; order Caryophyllales; family Polygonaceae; genus Polygonum; species Polygonum maritimum. The sequence goes on from OZ002736.1 coordinate 47,753, forward strand.
CACCGTTTTGGAATTCGGAGATGACGGCGCGGTAGAGGACCAGAATATAAACACTTTTCGAATTCGGCATCACGTAAATGAAGGCCTACGTTGCGAGATATTGGCCGTCCAAGTTTCGGCCACACTAGCCCGATGCCCATTTCGGGTAAAATCCAACTTCACCGTTTGGGAATTCGAACATGACGGCGCGATAGTGGAAAAAAATATAAGCACTTTTCGAATTAGGACATGACCAAGATGAGGTCTACGTTTCGAGATATTCACCGTCCAAGTTTCGGCCACACGAGCCCGATGCCCATTTCGGGTAAAATCCAACTTCACCGTTTTGGAATTCGGAGATGACGGCGCGGTAGAGGACAAAAATATAAGCACTTTTTGAATTTGGGCATGACCTAAATGAGGCCTACATTGCGAGATATTCACTGTCCAAGTTTCGGCCACACGAGCCCGATGCCCATTTCGGGTAAAATCCAACTTCACCGTTTTGGTATTCGGATATGACGGCGCGGTAGAGGACCAAAATATAAGCACTTTTTGAATTCGGACATGACCTAAATGAGGCCTACGCTGCGAGATATTGACCGTCGAAGTTTCGGCGACACGAGCCCGATGCCCTTTTCGGGTAAAATCCAACTTCACCGTTTTGGAATTCGGAGATGACGGCGCGGTAGAGGACCAAAATATAAGCACTTTTCGAATTCGGACGTGACCTAAATGACGGCCTACGTTGCGAGATATTGACCGTCTAAGTTTCGGCCACACAAGGCCGATGCCGATTTCGGGTAAAATCCAACTTTACCGTTTTGGAATTCGGGGATGACGGCGCGGTAGAGGACGAAAATATAAGCACTTTTCGAATTCGGACATGACCAAGATGAGGCCTACGTTACGAGATATTCACCGTCCAAGTTTCGGCTACACGAGCCCAATGCCCTTTTCGGGTAAAATCCAACTTCACCGTTTTGGAATTCGGAGATGACGGCGCGGTAGAGGACCAAAATATAAGCACTTTTCGAATTCGGACATGACCAAGATGAGGACTACGTTGCGAGATATTGGCCGTCGAAGTTTGGGCTACACGAGCCCGATGCCCTTTTCGGGTAAAATCCAACTTCACCGTTTAAGAATTCGGAGATGACGGCGCGGTAGAGGACCAAAATATAAGCATTTTTCGAATTCGGACATGACCAAGATGAGGCCTACGTTGCGAGATATTCACAGTCCAAGTTTCGGCCACACGAGCCCTGTGCCGATTTCGGGTAAAATCCAACTTCACCGTTTTGGAATTCGGAGATGACGGCGCGGTAGATGACCAAAATAAAAGCACTTTTCGAAGTCGGACATGACAAAGATTTGGACTACGTTGCGAGATATTGGTCGTCCAAGTTTCGGCCACACGAGCTCGGTGCCCATTTCAGGTAAAATCCAACTTCACCATTTCTGAATTGGGAGATGACGGAGCGGTAGAGGACCAAAAGATAAGCACTTTTCGAATTCGGACATCACCAAGATGAGGCCTACGTTGCGAGATATTGGTCGTCCAAGTTTCGGCCACACGAGCCCGGTGCCCATTTTGGGTAAAATCCAACTTTACCGTTTTGGAATTCGGACATGACGGCGCGGTAGAGGACCAAAAGATAAGCACTTTTTGAATTCGGACATGACATAAATGAGGCCTACGTTGCGAGATATTCACCGTCCAAGTTTCGACAACACTAGCCCGATGCCGATTTCGGTTACAATCTAACTTCACCGTTTTGGAATTCAGAGATGACGGCGCGGTAGAGGACCAAAATATAAGCACTTTTTGAATTTGGACATGACCTAAATGAGGCCTACGTTTCGAGATATTCACCGTCCAAGTTTCGGCCACACGAGCCCGATGCCCATTTCGGGTAAAATACAACTTCACCGTTTTGGAATTCGAAGATGACGGCGCGGTAGAGGGCCAAAATATAAGCACTTTTTGAATTTGGACATGACCTAAATGAGGCCTACGTTTCGAGATATTCACCGTCCAAGTTTCGGCCACACGAGCCCGATGCCCATTTCGGGTAAAATCCAACTTCACCGTTTTGGAATTCGAAGATGACGGCGCGGTAGAGGACCAAAATATAAGAACTTTTCGAATTAGGACATGACCAAGATGAGGTCTACGTTGCGAGATATTCACCGTCCAAGTTTCGGCCACACGAGCCCGATGCCCATTTCGGGTAAATTCCAACTTCACCGTTTTGGAATTCGGAGATGACGGCGCGGTAGAGGACAAAAATAAAAGCACTTTTTGAATTCGGGCATGACCTAAATGACGCTTACGTTGCGACATATTGACCGTCCAAGTTTCGGCCAAACGAGCCCGATGCCGATTTCGGGTAAAATCCAACTTCACCGTTTTGGAATTCGGAGATGACGGCGCGTTAGAGGACCAAATTATAAGCACTTTTCGAATTCGGATATGACCTAAATGAGGCCTACGTTGCGAGATATTGACCGTCCAACTTTCGGCCACACGAGCCCGATGCCCATTTCGGGTAAAATCCAACTTCACCGTTTTGGAATTCAGAGATAACGACGCGGTAGAGGACCAAAATATAAGCACTTTTTGCATTCGGACATGACCTAAATGAGGCTTACGTTGCGACATATTGACCGTCCAAGTTTCGGACAAACGAGCCCGATGCCGATTTCGTGTAAAATCCAACTTCACCGTTTTGGATTTCGGAGATGACGGCGCGGTAGAGGACCAAATTATAAGCACTTTTCGAATTCGGATATGACCTAAATGAGGCCTACGTTGCGAGATATTGACCGTCCAACTTTCGGCCACACCAGCCCGATGCCCATATCGGGTAAAATCCAACTTCACCGTTTTGGAATTCGGAGATGACGGCGTGGTAGAGGACCAAAATATAAGCACTTTTTGAATTCGGACATGACATAAATGAGGCCTACGTTGCGAGATATTCACCGTCCAAGTTTCGACAACACTAGCCCGATGCCGATTTCGGGTAAAATCCAACTTCACCGTTTTGGAATTCGAAGATGACGGCGCGGTAGAGGACCAAAATATAAGCACTTTTCGAATTAGGACATGACCAAGATGAGGTCTACGTTGCGAGATATTCACCGTCCAAGTTTCGGCCACACGAGCCCGATGCCCATTTCGGGTAAATTCCAACTTCACCGTTTTGGAATTCGGAGATGACGGCGCGGTAGAGGACAAAAATAAAAGCACTTTTTGAATTCGGGCATGACCTAAATGACGCTTACGTTGCGACATATTGACCGTCCAAGTTTCGGACAAACGAGCCCGATGCCGATTTCGTGTAAAATCCAACTTCACCGTTTTGGATTTCGGAGATGACGGCGCGGTAGAGGACCAAATTATAAGCACTTTTCGAATTCGGATATGACCTAAATGAGGCCTACGTTGCGAGATATTGACCGTCCAACTTTCGGCCACACCAGCCCGATGCCCATATCGGGTAAAATCCAACTTCACCGTTTTGGAATTCGGAGATGACGGCGTGGTAGAGGACCAAAATATAAGCACTTTTTTAATTCGGAGATGACATAAATGAGGCCTACGTTGCGAGATATTCACCGTCCAAGTTTCGACAACACTAGCCCGATGCCGATTTCGGGTAAAATCCAACTTCACCGTTTTGGAATTCGGAGATGACGGCGCGGTAGAGGACCAGAATATAAACACTTTTCGAATTCGGCATCACGTAAATGAAGGCCTACGTTGCGAGATATTGGCCGTCCAAGTTTCGGCCACACTAGCCCGATGCCCATTTCGGGTAAAATCCAACTTCACCGTTTGGGAATTCGAACATGACGGCGCGATAGTGGAAAAAAATATAAGCACTTTTCGAATTAGGACATGACCAAGATGAGGTCTACGTTTCGAGATATTCACCGTCCAAGTTTCGGCCACACGAGCCCGATGCCCATTTCGGGTAAAATCCAACTTCACCGTTTTGGAATTCGGAGATGACGGCGCGGTAGAGGACAAAAATATAAGCACTTTTTGAATTTGGGCATGACCTAAATGAGGCCTACATTGCGAGATATTCACTGTCCAAGTTTCGGCCACACGAGCCCGATGCCCATTTCGGGTAAAATCCAACTTCACCGTTTTGGTATTCGGATATGACGGCGCGGTAGAGGACCAAAATATAAGCACTTTTTGAATTCGGACATGACCTAAATGAGGCCTACGCTGCGAGATATTGACCGTCGAAGTTTCGGCGACACGAGCCCGATGCCCTTTTCGGGTAAAATCCAACTTCACCGTTTTGGAATTCGGAGATGACGGCGCGGTAGAGGACCAAAATATAAGCACTTTTCGAATTCGGACGTGACCTAAATGACGGCCTACGTTGCGAGATATTGACCGTCTAAGTTTCGGCCACACAAGGCCGATGCCGATTTCGGGTAAAATCCAACTTTACCGTTTTGGAATTCGGGGATGACGGCGCGGTAGAGGACGAAAATATAAGCACTTTTCGAATTCGGACATGACCAAGATGAGGCCTACGTTACGAGATATTCACCGTCCAAGTTTCGGCTACACGAGCCCAATGCCCTTTTCGGGTAAAATCCAACTTCACCGTTTTGGAATTCGGAGATGACGGCGCGGTAGAGGACCAAAATATAAGCACTTTTCGAATTCGGACATGACCAAGATGAGGACTACGTTGCGAGATATTGGCCGTCGAAGTTTGGGCTACACGAGCCCGATGCCCTTTTCGGGTAAAATCCAACTTCACCGTTTAAGAATTCGGAGATGACGGCGCGGTAGAGGACCAAAATATAAGCATTTTTCGAATTCGGACATGACCAAGATGAGGCCTACGTTGCGAGATATTCACAGTCCAAGTTTCGGCCACACGAGCCCTGTGCCGATTTCGGGTAAAATCCAACTTCACCGTTTTGGAATTCGGAGATGACGGCGCGGTAGATGACCAAAATAAAAGCACTTTTCGAAGTCGGACATGACAAAGATTTGGACTACGTTGCGAGATATTGGTCGTCCAAGTTTCGGCCACACGAGCTCGGTGCCCATTTCAGGTAAAATCCAACTTCACCATTTCTGAATTGGGAGATGACGGAGCGGTAGAGGACCAAAAGATAAGCACTTTTCGAATTCGGACATCACCAAGATGAGGCCTACGTTGCGAGATATTGGTCGTCCAAGTTTCGGCCACACGAGCCCGGTGCCCATTTTGGGTAAAATCCAACTTTACCGTTTTGGAATTCGGACATGACGGCGCGGTAGAGGACCAAAAGATAAGCACTTTTTGAATTCGGACATGACATAAATGAGGCCTACGTTGCGAGATATTCACCGTCCAAGTTTCGACAACACTAGCCCGATGCCGATTTCGGTTACAATCTAACTTCACCGTTTTGGAATTCAGAGATGACGGCGCGGTAGAGGACCAAAATATAAGCACTTTTTGAATTTGGACATGACCTAAATGAGGCCTACGTTTCGAGATATTCACCGTCCAAGTTTCGGCCACACGAGCCCGATGCCCATTTCGGGTAAAATACAACTTCACCGTTTTGGAATTCGAAGATGACGGCGCGGTAGAGGGCCAAAATATAAGCACTTTTTGAATTTGGACATGACCTAAATGAGGCCTACGTTTCGAGATATTCACCGTCCAAGTTTCGGCCACACGAGCCCGATGCCCATTTCGGGTAAAATCCAACTTCACCGTTTTGGAATTCGAAGATGACGGCGCGGTAGAGGACCAAAATATAAGAACTTTTCGAATTAGGACATGACCAAGATGAGGTCTACGTTGCGAGATATTCACCGTCCAAGTTTCGGCCACACGAGCCCGATGCCCATTTCGGGTAAATTCCAACTTCACCGTTTTGGAATTCGGAGATGACGGCGCGGTAGAGGACAAAAATAAAAGCACTTTTTGAATTCGGGCATGACCTAAATGACGCTTACGTTGCGACATATTGACCGTCCAAGTTTCGGCCAAACGAGCCCGATGCCGATTTCGGGTAAAATCCAACTTCACCGTTTTGGAATTCGGAGATGACGGCGCGTTAGAGGACCAAATTATAAGCACTTTTCGAATTCGGATATGACCTAAATGAGGCCTACGTTGCGAGATATTGACCGTCCAACTTTCGGCCACACGAGCCCGATGCCCATTTCGGGTAAAATCCAACTTCACCGTTTTGGAATTCAGAGATGACGACGCGGTAGAGGACCAAAATATAAGCACTTTTTGCATTCGGACATGACCTAAATGAGGCTTACGTTGCGACATATTGACCGTCCAAGTTTCGGACAAACGAGCCCGATGCCGATTTCGTGTAAAATCCAACTTCACCGTTTTGGATTTCGGAGATGACGGCGCGGTAGAGGACCAAATTATAAGCACTTTTCGAATTCGGATATGACCTAAATGAGGCCTACGTTGCGAGATATTGACCGTCCAACTTTCGGCCACACCAGCCCGATGCCCATATCGGGTAAAATCCAACTTCACCGTTTTGGAATTCGGAGATGACGGCGTGGTAGAGGACCAAAATATAAGCACTTTTTGAATTCGGACATGACATAAATGAGGCCTACGTTGCGAGATATTCACCGTCCAAGTTTCGACAACACTAGCCCGATGCCGATTTCGGGTAAAATCCAACTTCACCGTTTTGGAATTCGAAGATGACGGCGCGGTAGAGGACCAAAATATAAGCACTTTTCGAATTAGGACATGACCAAGATGAGGTCTACGTTGCGAGATATTCACCGTCCAAGTTTCGGCCACACGAGCCCGATGCCCATTTCGGGTAAATTCCAACTTCACCGTTTTGGAATTCGGAGATGACGGCGCGGTAGAGGACAAAAATAAAAGCACTTTTTGAATTCGGGCATGACCTAAATGACGCTTACGTTGCGACATATTGACCGTCCAAGTTTCGGCCAAACGAGCCCGATGCCGATTTCGGGTAAAATCCAACTTCACCGTTTTGGAATTCGGAGATGACGGCGCGTTAGAGGACCAAATTATAAGCACTTTTCGAATTCGGATATGACCTAAATGAGGCCTACGTTGCGAGATATTGACCGTCCAACTTTCGGCCACACGAGCCCGATGCCCATTTCGGGTAAAATCCAACTTCACCGTTTTGGAATTCGGAGATGACGACGCGGTAGAGGACCAAAATATAAGCACTTTTTGCATTCGGACATGACCTAAATGAGGCTTACGTTGCGACATATTGACCGTCCAAGTTTCGGACAAACGAGCCCGATGCCGATTTCGTGTAAAATCCAACTTCACCGTTTTGGATTTCGGAGATGATGGCGCGGTAGAGGACCAAATTATAAGCACTTTTCGAATTCGGATATGACCTAAATGAGGCCTACGTTGCGAGATATTGACCGTCCAACTTTCGGCCACACCAGCCCGATGCCCATTTCGGGTAAAATCCAACTTCACCGTTTGGAAAATCGAACATGACGGCGCGGTAGTGGACCAAAATATAAGCACTTTTCGAATTAGGACATGACCAAGATGAGGTCTACGTTTCGAGATATTCACCGTCCAAGTTTCGGCCACACGAGCCCGATGCCCATTTCGGGTAAAATCCAACTTCACCGTTTTGGAATTCGGAGATGACGGCGCGGTAGAGGACAAAAATATAAGCACTTTTTGAATTTGGGCATGACCTAAATGAGGCCTACATTGCGAGATATTCACTGTCCAAGTTTCGGCCACACGAGCCCGATGCCCATTTCGGGTAAAATCCAACTTCACCGTTTTGGCATTCGGATATGACGGCGCGGTAGAGGACCAAAATATAAGCACTTTTTGAATTCAGACATGACCTAAATGAGGCCTACGTTGCGAGATATTGACCGTCGAAGTTTCGGCGACACGAGCCCGATGCCCTTTTCGGGTAAAATCCAACTTCACCGTTTTGGAATTCGGAGATGACGGCGCGGTAGAGGACCAAAATATAAGCACTTTTCGAATTCGGACATGACCTAAATGACGGCCTACGTTGCGAGATATTGACCGTCTAAGTTTCGGCCACACAAGGCCGATGCCGATTAACTTCACCGTTTTGGAATTCGGGGATGATGGCGCGGTAGAGGACGAAAATATAAGCACTTTTCGAATTCGGACATGACCAAGATGAGGCCTACGTTACGAGATATTCACCGTCCAAGTTTCGGCTACACGAGCCCAATGCCCTTTTCGGGTAAAATCCAACCTCACCGTTTTGGAATTCGGAGATGACGGCGCGGTAGAGGACCAAAATATAAGCACTTTTCGAATTCGGACATGAGCAAGATGAGAACTACGATGCGAGATATTGGCCGTCGAAGTTTCGGCTACACGAGCCCGATGCCCTTTTCCGGTAAAATCCAACTTCACCGTTTTGGAATTCGGAGATGACGGCGCGGTAGAGGACCAAAATATAAGCACTTTTCGAATTCGGACATGACCTAAATGACGGCCTACGTTGCGAGATATTGACCGTCTAAGTTTCGGCCACACAAGGCCGATGCCGATTAACTTCACCGTTTTGGAATTCGGGGATGACGGCGCGGTAGAGGACCAAAATATAAGCACTTTTTGCATTCGGACATGACCTAAATGAGGCTTACGTTGCGACATATTGACCGTCCAAGTTTCGGACAAACGAGCTCGATGCCGATTTCGTGTAAAATCCAACTTCACCGTTTTGGATTTCGGAGATGATGGCGCGGTAGAGGACCAAATTATAAGCACTTTTCGAATTCGGATATGACCTAAATGAGGCCTACGTTGCGAGATATTGACCGTCCAACTTTCGGCCACACCAGCCCGATGCCCATATCGGGTAAAATCCAACTTCACCGTTTTGGAATTCGGAGATGACGGCGTGGTAGAGGACCAAAATATAAGCACTTTTTGAATTCGGACATGACATAAATGAGGCCTACGTTGCGAGATATTCACCGTCCAAGTTTCGACAACACTAGCCCGATGCCGATTTCGGGTAAAATCCAACTTCACCGTTTTGGAATTCGGAGATGACGGCGCGGTAGAGGACCAGAATATGAACACTTTTCGAATTCGGACATCACGTAAATGAAGGCCTACGTTGCGAGATATTGGCCGTCCAAGTTTCGGCCACACGAGCCCGATGCCCATTTCGGGTAAAATCCAACTTCACCGTTTGGAAATTCGAACATGACGGCGCGGTAGTGGACCAAAATATAAGCACTTTTCGAATTAGGACATGACCAAGATGAGGTCTACGTTTCGAGATATTCACCGTCCAAGTTTCGGCCACACGAGCCCGATGCCCATTTCGGGTAAAATCCAACTTCACCGTTTTGGAATTCGGAGATGACGGCGCGGTAGAGGACAAAAATATAAGCACTTTTTGAATTTGGGCATGACCTAAATGAGGCCTACATTGCGAGATATTCACTGTCCAAGTTTCGGCCACACGAGCCCGATGCCCATTTCGGGTAAAATCCAACTTCACCGTTTTGGCATTCGGATATGACGGCGCGGTAGAGGACCAAAATATAAGCACTTTTTGAATTCAGACATGACCTAAATGAGGCCTACGTTGCGAGATATTGACCGTCGAAGTTTCGGCGACACGAGCCCGATGCCCTTTTCGGGTAAAATCCAACTTCACCGTTTTGGAATTCGGAGATGACGGCGCGGTAGAGGACCAAAATATAAGCACTTTTCGAATTCGGACATGACCTAAATGACGGCCTACGTTGCGAGATATTGACCGTCTAAGTTTCGGCCACACAAGGCCGATGCCGATTTCGGGTAAAATCCAACTTCACCGTTTTGGAATTCGGGGATGACGGCGCGGTAGAGGACGAAAATATAAGCACTTTTCGAAATCGGACATGACCAAGATGAGGCCTACGTTACGAGATATTCACCGTCCAAGTTTCGGCTACACGAGCCCAATGCCCTTTTCGGGTAAAATCCAACTTCACCGTTTTGGAATTCGGAGATGACGGCGCGGTAGAGGACCAAAATATAAGCACTTTTCGAATTCGGACATTACCAAGATGAGGACTACGTTGCGAGATATTGGCCGTCGAAGTTTCGGCTACACGAGCCAGATGCCCTTTTCGGGTAAAATCCAACTTCACCGTTTAAGAATTCCGAAATGACGGCGCGGTAGAGGACCAAAATATAAGCATTTTTCGAATTCGGACATGACCAAGATGAGGCCTACGTTGCGAGATATTCACAGTCCAAGTTTCGGCCACACGAGCCCTGTGCCGATTTCGGGTAAAATCCAACTTCACCGTTTTGGAATTCGGAGATGACGGCGCGGTAGAGGACCAAAATAAAAGCACTTTTCGAAGTCGGACATGACAAAGATTTGGACTACGTTGCGAGATATTGGTCGTCCAAGTTTCGGCCACACGAGCTCGGTGCCCATTTCAGGTAAAATCCAACTTCACCATTTCTGAATTGGGAGATGACGGAGCGGTAGAGGACCAAAAGATAAGCACTTTTCGAATTCGGACATCACCAAGATGAGGCCTACGTTGCGAGATATTGGTCGTCCAAGTTTCGGCCACACGAGCCCGGTGCCCATTTTGGGTAAAATCCAACTTTACCGTTTTGGAATTCGGACATGACGGCGCGGTAGAGGACCAAAAGATAAGCACTTTTTGAATTCGGACATGACATAAATGAGGCCTACGTTGCGAGATATTCACCGTCCAAGTTTCGACAACACTAGCCCGATGCCGATTTCGGTTACAATCTAACTTCACCGTTTTGGAATTCAGAGATGACGGCGCGGTAGAGGACCAAAATATAAGCACTTTTTGAATTTGGACATGACCTAAATGAGGCCTACGTTTCGAGATATTCACCGTCCAAGTTTCGGCCACACGAGCCCGATGCCCATTTCGGGTAAAATACAACTTCACCGTTTTGGAATTCAAAGATGACGGCGCGGTAGAGGACAAAAATATAAGCACTTTTTGAATTTTGACATGACCTAAATGAGGCCTACGTTTCGAGATATTCACCGTCCAAGTTTCGGCCACACGAGCCCGATGCCCATTTCGGGTAAAATCCAACTTCACCGTTTTGGAATTCGAAGATGACGGCGCGGTAGAGGACCAAAATATAAGCACTTTTCGAATTAGGACATGACCAAGATGAGGTCTACGTTGCGAGATATTCACCGTCCAAGTTTCGGCCACACGAGCCCGATGCCCATTTCGGGTAAATTCCAACTTCACCGTTTTGGAATTCGGAGATGACGGCGCGGTAGAGGACAAAAATAAAAGCACTTTTTGAATTCGGGCATGACCTAAATGACGCTTACGTTGCGACATATTGACCGTCCAAGTTTCGGACAAACGAGCCCGATGCCGATTTCGTGTAAAATCCAACTTCACCGTTTTGGATTTCGGAGATGACGGCGCGGTAGAGCACCAAATTATAAGCACTTTTCGAATTCGGATATGACCTAAATGAGGCCTACGTTGCGAGATATTGACCGTCCAACTTTCGGCCACACCAGCCCGATGCCCATATCGGGTAAAATCCAACTTCACCGTTTTGGAATTCGGAGATGACGGCGTGGTAGAGGACCAAAATATAAGCACTTTTTGAATTCGGACATGACCTAAATGAGGCCTACGTTGCGAGATATTCACCGTCCAAGTTTCGACAACACTAGCCCGATGCCGATTTCGGGTAAAATCCAACTTCACCGTTTTGGAATTCGGAGATGACGGCGCGGTAGAGGACCAGAATATAAACACTTTTCGAATTCGGACATCACGTAAATGAAGGCCTACGTTGCGAGATATTGGCCGTCCAAGTTTCGGCCACACGAGCCCGATGCCCATTTCGGGTAAAATCCAACTTCACCGTTTGGGAATTCGAACATGACGGCGCGGTAGTGGACCAAAATATAAGCACTTTTCGAATTAGGACATGACCAAGATGAGGTCTACGTTTCGAGATATTCACCGTCCAAGTTTCGGCCACACGAGCCCGATGCCCATTTCGGGTAAAATCCAACTTCACCGTTTTGGAATTCGGAGATGACGGCGCGGTAGAGGACAAAAATATAAGCACTTTTTGAATTTGGGCATGACCTAAATGAGGCCTACATTGCGAGATATTCACTGTCCAAGTTTCGGCCACACGAGCCCGATGCCCATTTCGGGTAAAATCCAACTTCACCGTTTTGGCATTCGGATATGACGGCGCGGTAGAGGACCAAAATATAAGCACTTTTTGAATTCGGACATGACCTAAATGAGGCCTACGTTGCGAGATATTGACCGTCGAAGTTTCGACGACACGAGCCCGATGCCCTTTTCGGGTAAAATCCAACTTCACCGTTTTGGAATTCGGAGATGACGGCGCGGTAGAGGACCAAAATATAAGCACTTTTCGAATTCGGACATGACCTAAATGACGGCCTACGTTGCGAGATATTGACCGTCTAAGTTTCGGCCACACAAGGCCGATGCCGATTTCGGGTAAAATCCAACTTTACCGTTTTGGAATTCGGGGATGACGGCGCGGTAGAGGACGAAAATATAAGCACTTTTCGAATTCGGACATGACCAAGATGAGGCCTACGTTACGAGATATTCACCGTCCAAGTTTCGGCTACACGAGCCCAATGCCCTTTTCGGGTAAAATCCAACTTCACCGTTTTGGAATTCGGAGCTGACGGCGCGGTAGAGGACCAAAATATAAGCACTTTTTGCATTCGGACATGACCTAAATGAGGCTTACGTTGCGACATATTGACCGTCCAAGTTTCGGACAAACGAGCCCGATGCCGATTTCGTGTAAAATCCAGCTTCACCGTTTTGGATTTCGGAGATGACGGCGCGGTAGAGGACCAAATTATAAGCACTTTTCGAATTCGGATATGACCTAAATGAGGCCTACGTTGCGAGATATTGACCGTCCAACTTTCGGCCACACCAGCCCAATGCCCATATCGGGTAAAATCCAACTTCACCGTTTTGGAATTCGGAGATGACGGCGTGGTAGAGGACCAAAATATAAGCACTTTTTTAATTCGGACATGACAAAAATGAGGCCTACGTTGCGAGATATTCACCGTCCAAGTTTCGACAACACTAGCCCGATGCCGATTTCGGGTAAAATCCAACTTCACCGTTTTGGAATTCGGAGATGACGGCGCGGTAGAGGTCCAGAATATAAACACTTTTCGAATTCGGACATCACGTAAATGAAGGCCTACGTTGCGAGATATTGGCCGTCCAAGTTTCGGCCACACGAGCCCGATGCCCATTTCGGGTAAAATCCATCTTCACCGTTTGGCAATTCGAACATGACGGCGCGGTAGTGGACCAAAATATAAGCACTTTTCGAATTAGGACATGACCAAGATGAGGTCTACGTTTCGAGATATTCACCGTCCAAGTTTCGGCCACACGAGCCCGATGCCCATTTCGGGTAAAATCCAACTTCACCGTTTTGGAATTCGGAGATGACGGCGCGGTAGAGGACAAAAATATAAGCACTTTTTGAATTTGGGCATGACCTAAATGAGGCCTACATTGCGAGATATTCACTGTCCAAGTTTCGGCCACACGAGCCCGATGCCCATTTCGGGTAAAATCCTACTTCACCGTTTTGGCATTCGGATATGACGGCGCGGTAGAGGACCAAAATATAAGCACTTTTTGAATTCGGACATGACATAAATGAGGCCTACGTTGCGAGATATTGACCGTCGAAGTTTCGGCGACACGAGCCCGATGCCCTTTTCGGGTAAAATCCAACTTCACCGTTTTGGAATTCGGAGATGACGGCGCGGTAGAGGACCAAAATATAAGCACTTTTCGAATTCGGACATGACCTAAATGACGGCCTACGTTGCGAGATATTGACCGTCTAAGTTTCGGCCACACAAGGCCGATGCCGATTAACTTCACCGTTTTGGAATTCGGGGATGACGGCGCGGTAGAGGACGAAAATATAAGCACTTTTCGAATTCGGACATGACCAAGATGAGGCCTACGTTACGAGATATTCACCGTCCAAGTTTCGGCTACACGAGCCCAATGCCCTTTTCGGGTAAAATCCAACCTCACCGTTTTGGAATTCGGAGATGACGGCGCGGTAGAGGACCAAAATATAAGCACTTTTCGAATTCGGACATGAGCAAGATGAGAACTACGATGCGAGATATTGGCCGTCGAAGTTTCGGCTACACGAGCCCGATGCCCTTTTCGGGTAAAATCCAACTTCACCGTTTTGGAATTCGGAGATGACGGCGCGGTAGAGGACCAAAATATAAGCACTTTTCGAATTCGGACATGACCTAAATGACGGCCTACGTTGCGAGATATTGACCGTCTAAGTTTCGGCCACACAAGGCCGATGCCGATTAACTTCACCGTTTTGGAATTCGGGGATGACGGCGCGGTAGAGGACGAAAATATAAGCACTTTTCGAATTCGGACATGACCAAGATGAGGCCTACGTTGCGAGATATTGACCGTCCAAGTTTCGGCTACCCGAGCCCAATGCCCTTTTCGGGTAAATTCCAACTTCACCGTTTTCGAATTCGGAGATGACGGCGCGGTAGAGGACAAAAATGAAAGCACTTTTCGAATTCGGGCATGACCTAAATGACGCTTACGTTGCGACATATTGACCGTCCAAGTTTCGGCCAAACGAGCCCGATGCCGATTTCGGGTAAAATCCAACTTCACCGTTTTGGAATTCGAAGATGACGGCGCGCGAGAGGACCAAAATATAAGTACTTTTTGAATTTGGGCATGACCTAAATGACGCTTATGTTGCGACATATTGACCGTCCAAGTTTCGGCCAAACGAGCCCGATGCCGATTTCGGGTAAAATCCAACTTCACCGTTTTGGAATTCGGAGATGACGGAGCGGTAGAGGACCAAAAGATAAGCACTTTTCGAATTCGGACATCACCAAGATGAGGCCTACGTTGCGAGATATTGGTCGTCCAAGTTTCGGCCACACGAGCCCGGTACCCATTTCGGGTAAAATCCAACTTTACCGTTTTGGAATTCGGAGATGACGGCGCGGTAGAGGACCAAAATATAAGCACTTTTTGCATTCGGACATGACCTAAATGAGGCTTACGTTGCGACATATTGACCGTCCAAGTTTCGGACAAACGAGCCCGATGCCGATTTCGTGTAAAATCCAACTTCACCGTTTTGGATTTCGGAGATGACGGCGCGGTAGAGGACCAAATTATAAGCACTTTTCGAATTCGGATATGACCTAAATGAGGCCTACGTTGCGAGATATTGACCGTCCAACTTTCGGCCACACCAGCCCGATGCCCATATCGGGTAAAATCCAACTTCACCGTTTTGGAATTCGGAGATGACGGCGTGGTAGAGGACCAAAATATAAGCACTTTTTTAATTCGGACATGACATAAATGAGGCCTACGTTGCGAGATATTCACCGTCCAAGTTTCGACAACACTAGCCCGATGCCGATTTCGGGTAAAATCCAACTTCACCGTTTTGGAATTCGGAGATGACGGCGCGGTAGAGGACCAGAATATAAACACTTTTCGAATTCGGCATCACGTAAATGAAGGCCTACGTTGCGAGATATTGGCCGTCCAAGTTTCGGCCACACTAGCCCGATGCCCATTTCGGGTAAAATCCAACTTCACCGTTTGGGAATTCGAACATGACGGCGCGATAGTGGAAAAAAATATAAGCACTTTTCGAATTAGGACATGACCAAGATGAGGTCTACGTTTCGAGATATTCACCGTCCAAGTTTCGGCCACACGAGCCCGATGCCCATTTCGGGTAAAATCCAACTTCACCGTTTTGGAATTCGGAGATGACGGCGCGGTAGAGGACAAAAATATAAGCACTTTTTGAATTTGGGCATGACCTAAATGAGTCCTACATTGCGAGATATTCACTGTCCAAGTTTCGGCCACACGAGCCCGATGCCCATTTCGGGTAAAATCCAACTTCACCGTTTTGGTATTCGGATATGACGGCGCGGTAGAGGACCAAAATATAAGCACTTTTTGAATTCGGACATGACCTAAATGAGGCCTACGTTGCGAGATATTGACCGTCGAAGTTTCGGCGACACGAGCCCGATGCCCTTTTCGGGTAAAATCCAACTTCACCGTTTTGGAATTCGGAGATGACGGCGCGGTAGAGGACCAAAATATAAGCACTTTTCGAATTCGGACGTGACCTAAATGACGGCCTACGTTGCGAGATATTGACCGTCTAAGTTTCGGCCACACAAGGCCGATGCCGATTAACTTCACCGTTTTGGAATTCGGGGATGACGGCGCGGTAGAGGACGAAAATATAAGCACTTTTCGAATTCGGACATGACCAAGATGAGGCCTACGTTACGAGATATTCACCGTCCAAGTTTCGGCTACACGAGCCCAATGCCCTTTTCGGGTAAAATCCAACTTCACCGTTTTGGAATTCGGAGATGACGGCGCGGTAGAGGACCAAAATATAAGCACTTTTCGAATTCGGACATGACCAAGATGAGGACTACGTTGCGAGATATTGGCCGTCGAAGTTTCGGCTACACGAGCCCGATGCCCTTTTCGGGTAAAATCCAACTTCACCGTTTAAGAATTCGGAGATGACGGCGCGGTAGAGGACCAAAATATAAGCATTTTTCGAATTCGGACATGACCAAGATGAGGCCTACGTTGCGAGATATTCACAGTCCAAGTTTCGGCCACACGAGCCCTGTGCCGATTTCGGGTAAAATCCAACTTCACCGTTTTGGAATTCGGAGATGACGGCGCGGTAGAGGACCAAAATAAAAGCACTTTTCGAAGTCGGACATGACAAAGATTTGGACTACGTTGCGAGATATTGGTCGTCCAAGTTTCGGCCACACGAGCTCGGTGCCCATTTCAGGTAAAATCCAACTTCACCATTTCTGAATTGGGAGATGACGGAGCGGTAGAGGACCAAAAGATAAGCACTTTTCGAATTCGGACATCACCAAGATGAGGCCTACGTTGCGAGATATTGGTCGTCCAAGTTTCGGCCACACGAGCCCGGTGCCCATTTTGGGTAAAATCCAACTTTACCGTTTTGGAATTCGGACATGACGGCGCGGTAGAGGACCAAAAGATAAGCACTTTTTGAATTCGGACATGACATAAATGAGGCCTACGTTGCGAGATATTCACCGTCCAAGTTTCGACAACACTAGCCCGATGCCGATTTCGGTTACAATCTAACTTCACCGTTTTGGAATTCAGAGATGACGGCGCGGTAGAGGACCAAAATATAAGCACTTTTTGAATTTGGACATGACCTAAATGAGGCCTACGTTTCGAGATATTCACCGTCCAAGTTTCGGCCACACGAGCCCGATGCCCATTTCGGGTAAAATACAACTTCACCGTTTTGGAATTCGAAGATGACGGCGCGGTAGAGGGCCAAAATATAAGCACTTTTTGAATTTGGACATGACCTAAATGAGGCCTACGTTTCGAGATATTCACCGTCCAAGTTTCGGCCACACGAGCCCGATGCCCATTTCGGGTAAAATCCAACTTCACCGTTTTGGAATTCGAAGATGACGGCGCGGTAGAGGACCAAAATATAAGCACTTTTCGAATTAGGACATGACCAAGATGAGGTCTACGTTGCGAGATATTCACCGTCCAAGTTTCGGCCACACGAGCCCGATGCCCATTTCGGGTAAATTCCAACTTCACCGTTTTTGAATTCGGAGATGACGGCGCGGTAGAGGACAAAAATAAAAGCACTTTTTGAATTCGGGCATGACCTAAATGACGCTTACGTTGCGACATATTGACCGTCCAAGTTTCGGCCAAACGAGCCCGATGCCGATTTCGGGTAAAATCCAACTTCACCGTTTTGGAATTCGGAGATGACGGCGCGTTAGAGGACCAAATTATAAGCACTTTTCGAATTCGGATATGACCTAAATGAGGCCTACGTTGCGAGATATTGACCGTCCAACTTTCGGCCACACGAGCCCGATGCCCATTTCGGGTAAAATCCAACTTCACCGTTTTGGAATTCGGAGATGACGACGCGGTAGAGGACCAAAATATAAGCACTTTTTGCATTCGGACATGACCTAAATGAGGCTTACGTTGCGACATATTGACCGTCCAAGTTTCGGACAAACGAGCCCGATGCCGATTTCGTGTAAAATCCAACTTCACCGTTTTGGATTTCGGAGATGACGGTGCGGTAGAGGACCAAATTATAAGCACTTTTCGAATTCGGATATGACCTAAATGAGGCCTACGTTGCGAGATATTGACCGTCCAACTTTCGGCCACACCAGCCCGATGCCCATATCGGGTAAAATCCAACTTCACCGTTTTGGAATTCGGAGATGACGGCGTGGTAGAGGACCAAAATATAAGCACTTTTTGAATTCGGACATGACATAAATGAGGCCTACGTTGCGAGATATTCACCGTCCAAGTTTCGACAACACTAGCCCGATGCCGATTTCGGGTAAAATCCAACTTCACCGTTTTGGAATTCGAAGATGACGGCGCGGTAGAGGACCAAAATATAAGCACTTTTCGAATTAGGACATGACCAAGATGAGGTCTACGTTGCGAGATATTCACCGTCCAAGTTTCGGCCACACGAGCCCGATGCCCATTTCGGGTAAATTCCAACTTCACCGTTTTGGAATTCGGAGATGACGGCGCGGTAGAGGACAAAAATAAAAGCACTTTTTGAATTCGGGCATGACCTAAATGACGCTTACGTTGCGACATATTGACCGTCCAAGTTTCGGCCAAACGAGCCCGATGCCGATTTCGGGTAAAATCCAACTTCACCGTTTTGGAATTCGGAGATGACGGCGCGTTAGAGGACCAAATTATAAGCACTTTTCGAATTCGGATATGACCTAAATGAGGCCTACGTTGCGAGATATTGACCGTCCAACTTTCGGCCACACGAGCCCGATGCCCATTTCGGGTAAAATCCAACTTCACCGTTTTGGAATTCGGAGATGACGACGCGGTAGAGGACCAAAATATAAGCACTTTTTGCATTCGGACATGACCTAAATGAGGCTTACGTTGCGACATATTGACCGTCCAAGTTTCGGACAAACGAGCCCGATGCCGATTTCGTGTAAAATCCAACTTCACCGTTTTGGATTTCGGAGATGACGGCGCGGTAGAGGACCAAATTATAAGCACTTTTCGAATTCGGATATGACCTAAATGAGGCCTACGTTGCGAGATATTGACCGTCCAACTTTCGGCCACACCAGCCCGATGCCCATATCGGGTAAAATCCAACTTCACCGTTTTGGAATTCGGAGATGACGGCGTGGTAGAGGACCAAAATATAAGCACTTTTTGAATTCGGACATGACATAAATGAGGCCTACGTTGCGAGATATTCACCGTCCAAGTTTCGACAACACTAGCCCGATGCCGATTTCGGGTAAAATCCAACTTCACCGTTTTGGAATTCGGAGATGACGGCGCGGTAGAGGACCAGAATATGAACACTTTTAGAATTCGGACATCACGTAAATGAAGGCCTACGTTGCGAGATATTGGCCGTCCAAGTTTCGGCCACACGAGCCCGATGCCCATTTCGGGTAAAATCCAACTTCACCGTTTGGAAATTCGAACATGACGGCGCGGTAGTGGACCAAAATATAAGCACTTTTCGAATTAGGACATGACCAAGATGAGGTCTACGTTTCGAGATATTCACCGTCCAAGTTTCGGCCACACGAGCCCGATGCCCATTTCGGGTAAAATCCAACTTCACCGTTTTGGAATTCGGAGATGACGGCGCGGTAGAGGACAAAAATATAAGCACTTTTTGAATTTGGGCATGACCTAAATGAGGCCTACATTGCGAGATATTCACTGTCCAAGTTTCGGCCACACGAGCCCGATGCCCATTTCGGGTAAAATCCAACTTCACCGTTTTGGCATTCGGATATGACGGCGCGGTAGAGGACCAAAATATAAGCACTTTTTGAATTCAGACATGACCTAAATGAGGCCTACGTTGCGAGATATTGACCGTCGAAGTTTCGGCGACACGAGCCCGATGCCCTTTTCGGGTAAAATCCAACTTCACCGTTTTGGAATTCGGAGATGACGGCGCGGTAGAGGACCAAAATATAAGCACTTTTCGAATTCGGACATGACCTAAATGACGGCCTACGTTGCGAGATATTGACCGTCTAAGTTTCGGCCACACAAGGCCGATGCCGATTTCGGGTAAAATCCAACTTCACCGTTTTGGAATTCGGGGATGACGGCGCGGTAGAGGACGAAAATATAAGCACTTTTCGAATTCGGACATGACCAAGATGAGGCCTACGTTACGAGATATTCACCGTCCAAGTTTCGGCTACACGAGCCCAATGCCCTTTTCGGGTAAAATCCAACTTCACCGTTTTGGAATTCGGAGATGACGGCGCGGTAGAGGACCAAAATATAAGCACTTTTCGAATTCGGACATGACCAAGATGAGGACTACGTTGCGAGATATTGGCCGTCGAAGTTTCGGCTACACGAGCCCGATGCCCTTTTCGGGTAAAATCCAACTTCACCGTTTAAGAATTCGGAAATGACGGCGCGGTAGAGGACCAAAATATAAGCATTTTTCGAATTCGGACATGACCAAGATGAGGCCTACGTTGCGAGATATTCACAGTCCAAGTTTCGGCCACACGAGCCCTGTGCCGATTTCGGGTAAAATCCAACTTCACCGTTTTGGAATTCGGAGATGACGGCGCGGTAGAGGACCAAAATAAAAGCACTTTTCGAAGTCGGACATGACAAAGATTTGGACTACGTTGCGAGATATTGGTCGTCCAAGTTTCGGCCACACGAGCTCGGTGCCCATTTCAGGTAAAATCCAACTTCACCATTTCTGAATTGGGAGATGACGGAGCGGTAGAGGACCAAAAGATAAGCACTTTTCGAATTCGGACATCACCAAGATGAGGCCTACGTTGCGAGATATTGGTCGTCCAAGTTTCGGCCACACGAGCCCGGTGCCCATTTTGGGTAAAATCCAACTTTACCGTTTTGGAATTCGGACATGACGGCGCGGTAGAGGACCAAAAGATAAGCACTTTTTGAATTCGGACATGACATAAATGAGGCCTACGTTGCGAGATATTCACCGTCCAAGTTTCGACAACACTAGCCCGATGCCGATTTCGGTTACAATCTAACTTCACCGTTTTGGAATTCAGAGATGACGGCGCGGTAGAGGACCAAAATATAAGCACTTTTTGAATTTGGACATGACCTAAATGAGGCCTACGTTTCGAGATATTCACCGTCCAAGTTTCGGCCACACGAGCCCGATGCCCATTTCGGGTAAAATACAACTTCACCGTTTTGGAATTCAAAGATGACGGCGCGGTAGAGGACCAAAATATAAGCACTTTTTGAATTTTGACATGACTTAAATGAGGCCTACGTTTCGAGATATTCACCGTCCAAGTTTCGGCCACACGAGCCCGATGCCCATTTCGGGTAAAATCCAACTTCACCGTTTTGGAATTCGAAGATGACGGCGCGGTAGAAGACCAAAATATAAGCACTTTTCGAATTCGGACATGACCTAAATGAGGCCTACGTTGCGAGATATTGACCGTCGAAGTTTCGACGACACGAGCCCGATGCCCTTTTCGGGTAAAATCCAACTTCACCGTTTTGGAATTCGGAGATGACGGCGCGGTAGAGGACCAAAATATAAGCACTTTTCGAATTCGGACATGACCTAAATGACGGCCTACGTTGCGAGATATTGACCGTCTAAGTTTCGGCCACACAAGGCCGATGCCGATTTCGGGTAAAATACAACTTCACCGTTTTGGAATTCAAAGATGACGGCGCGGTAGAGGACCAAAATATAAGCACTTTTTGAATTTTGACATGACCTAAATGAGGCCTACGTTTCGAGATATTCACCGTCCAAGTTTCGGCCACACGAGCCCGATGCCCATTTCGGGTAAAATCCAACTTCACCGTTTTGGAATTCGAAGATGACGGCGCGGTAGAGGACCAAAAGATAAGCACTTTTTGAATTCGGACATGACATAAATGAGGCCTACGTTGCGAGATATTCACCGTCCAAGTTTCGACAACACTAGCCCGATGCCGATTTCGGTTACAATCTAACTTCACCGTTTTGGAATTCAGAGATGACGGCGCGGTAGAGGACCAAAATATAAGCACTTTTTGAATTCGGACATGACCTAAATGAGGCCTACGTTGCGAGATATTGACCGTCGAAGTTTCGACGACACGAGCCCGATGCCCTTTTCGGGTAAAATCCAACTTCACCGTTTTGGAATTCGGAGATGACGGCGCGGTAGAGGACCAAAATATAAGCACTTTTCGAATTCGGACATGACCTAAATGACGGCCTACGTTGCGAGATATTGACCGTCTAAGTTTCGGCCACACAAGGCCGATGCCGATTTCGGGTAAAATCCAACTTTACCGTTTTGGAATTCGGGGATGACGGCGCGGTAGAGGACGAAAATATAAGCACTTTTCGAATTCGGACATGACCAAGATGAGGCCTACGTTACGAGATATTCACCGTCCAAGTTTCGGCTACACGAGCCCAATGCCCTTTTCGGGTAAAATCCAACTTCACCGTTTTGGAATTCGGAGATGACGGCGCGGTAGAGGACAAAAATATAAGCATTTTTGGAATTCGGACATGACCAAGATGAGGCCTACGTTGCGAGATATTCACAGTACAAGTTTCGGCCACACGAGCCCTGTGCCGATTTCGGGTAAAATCCAACTTCACCGTTTTGGAATTCGGAGATGACGGCGCGGTAGAGGACCAAAATAAAAGCACTTTTCGAAGTCGGACATGACAAAGATTTGGACTACGTTGCGAGATATTGGTCGTCCAAGTTTCGGCCACACGAGCTCGGTGCCCATTTCAGGTAAAATCCAACTTCACCATTTCTGAATTGGGAGATGACGGAGCGGTAGAGGACCAAAAGATAAGCACTTTTCGAATTCGGACATCACCAAGATGAGGCCTACGTTGCGAGATATTGGTCGTCCAAGTTTCGGCCACACGAGCCCGGTGCCCATTTTGGGTAAAATCCAACTTTACCGTTTTGGAATTCGGACATGACGGCGCGGTAGAGGACCAAAAGATAAGCACTTTTTGAATTCGGACATGACATAAATGAGGCCTACGTTGCGAGATATTCACCGTCCAAGTTTCGACAACACTAGCCCGATGCCGATTTCGGTTACAATCTAACTTCACCGTTTTGGAATTCAGAGATGACGGCGCGGTAGAGGACCAAAATATAAGCACTTTTTGAATTTGGACATGACCTAAATGAGGCCTACGTTTCGAGATATTCACCGTCCAAGTTTCGGCCACACGAGCCCGATGCCCATTTCGGGTAAAATCCAACTTCACCGTTTTGGAATTCGAAGATGACGGCGCGGTAGAGGACCAAAATATAAGCACTTTTCGAATTCGGACATGACCTAAATGAGGCCTACGTTGCGAGATATTGACCGTCGAAGTTTCGACGACACGAGCCCGATGCCCTTTTCGGGTAAAATCCAACTTCACCGTTTTGGAATTCGGAGATGACGGCGCGGTAGAGGACCAAAATATAAGCACTTTTCGAATTCGGACATGACCTAAATGACGGCCTACGTTGCGAGATATTGACCGTCTAAGTTTCGGCCACACAAGGCCGATGCCGATTTCGGGTAAAATCCAACTTTACCGTTTTGGAATTCGGGGATGACGGCGCGGTAGAGGACGAAAATATAAGCACTTTTCGAATTCGGACATGACCAAGATGAGGCCTACGTTACGAGATATTCACCGTCCAAGTTTCGGCTACACGAGCCCAATGCCCTTTTCGGGTAAAATCCAACTTCACCGTTTTGGAATTCGGAGATGACGGCGCGGTAGAGGACCAAAATATAAGCAGTTTTCGAATTCGGACATGACCAAGATGAGGACTACGTTGCGAGATATTGGCCGTCGAAGTTTCGGCTACACGAGCCCGATGCCGATTTCGGTTACAATCTAACTTCACCGTTTTGGAATTCGGAGATGACGGCGCGGTAGAGGACCAAAATATAAGCACTTTTTGCATTCGGACATAAACTAAATGAGGCTTAAGTTGCGACATATTGACCGTCCAAGTTTCGGACAAACGAGCCCGATGCCGATTTCGTGTAAAATCCAACTTCACCGTTTTGGATTTCGGAGATGACGGCGCGGTAGAGGACCAAATTATAAGCACTTTTCGAATTCGGATATGACCTAAATGAGGCCTACGTTGCGAGATATTGACCGTCCAACTTTCGGCCACACCAGCCCGATGCCCATATCGGGTAAAATCCAACTTCACCTTTTTGGAATTCGGAGATGACGGCGCGGTAGAGGACGAAAATATAAGCACTTTTCGAATTCGGACATGACCAAGATGAGGCCTACGTTACGAGATATTCACCGTCCAAGTTTCGGCTACACGAGCCCAATGCCCTTTTCGGGTAAAATCCAACTTCACCGTTTTGGAATTCGGAGATGACGGCGCGGTAGAGGACCAAAATATAAGCACTTTTCGAATTCGGACATGACCAAGATGAGGACTACGTTGCGAGATATTGGCCGTCGAAGTTTCGGCTACACGAGCCCAATGCCCTTTTCGGGTAAAATCCAACTTCACCGTTTAAGAATTCGGAAATGACGGCGCGGTAGAGGACCAAAATATAAGCATTTTTCGAATTCGGACATGACCAAGATGAGGCCTACGTTGCGAGATATTCACAGTCCAAGTTTCGGCCACACGAGCCCGATGCCCATTTCGTGTAAAATCCAACTTCACCGTTTTGGAATTCGGAGATGACGGCGCGGTAGAGGACAAAAATATAAGCACTTTTTGAATTTGGGCATGACCTAAATGAGGCCTACGTTTCGAGATATTCAGTGTCCAAGTTTCGGCTACACAAGCCCAATGCCTATTTCGGGTAAAATCCAACTTCACCGTTTTGCAATCCGGAGATGACGGCGCGGTAGAGGACCAAAATATAAGCACTTTTTGAATTAGGACATGACCAAGATGAGGCCTACGTTGCGAGATATTGACCGTCCAAGTTTCGGCTACCCGAGCCCAATGCCCTTTTCGGGTAAATTCCAACTTCACCGTTTTCGAATTCGGAGATGACGGCGCGGTAGAGTTCAAAAATTAAAGCACTTTTTGAATTCGGGCATGACCTAAATGACGCTTACGTTGCGACATATTGACCGTCCAAGTTTCGGCCAAATGAGCCCGATACCTATTTCGGGTAAAATCAAACTTCACCGTTTTGGAATTCTGAGATGACGGCGCGGTAGAGGACCAAATTATAAGCACTTTTCGAATTCGGACATGACCTAAATGAGGCCTACGTTGCGAGATATTGACCGTCCAACTTTCGGCCACACGAGCCCGATGCCCATTTCGGGTAAAATCCAACTTCACCGTTTTGGAATTCGGAGATGACGGCGCGGTAGAGGACCAAAATATAAGCACTTTTTGCATTCGGACATGACCTAAATGAGGCTTACGTTGCGACATATTGACCGTCCAAGTTTCGGACAAACGAGCCCGATGCCCATTTCGGGTAAAATCCAACTTCACCGTTTTGGATTTCGGAGATGACGGCGCGGTAGAGGACCAAATTATAAGCACTTTTCGAATTCGGATATGACCTAAATGAGGCCTACGTTGCGAGATATTGACCGTCCAACTTTCGGCCACACCAGCCCGATGCCCATATCGGGTAAAATCCAACTTCACCGTTTTGGAATTCGGAGATGACGGCGTGGTAGAGGACCAAAATATAAGCACTTTTTGAATTCGGACATGACATAAATGAGGCCTAAGTTGCGAGATATTCACCGTCCAAGTTTCGACAACACTAGCCCGATGCCGATTTCGGGTAAAATCCAACTTCACCGTTTTGGAATTCGGAGATGACGGCGCGGTAGAGGACCAGAATATAAACACTTTTCGAATTCGGAAATCACGTAAATGAAGGCCTACGTTGCGAGATATTGGCCGTCCAAGTTTCGGCCACACTAGCCCGATGCCCATTTCGGGTAAAATCCAACTTCACCGTTTGGCAATTCGAACATGACGGCGCGGTAGTGGACCAAAATATAAGCACTTTTCGAATTAGGACATGACCAAGATGAGGTCTACGTTTCGAGATATTCACCGTCCAAGTTTCGGCCACACGAGCCCGATGCCCATTTCGGGTAAAATCCAACTTCACCGTTTTGGAATTCGGAGATGACGGCGCGGTAGAGGACAAAAATATAAGCACTTTTTGAATTTGGGCATGACCTAAATGAGGCCTACATTGCGAGATATTCACTGTCCAAGTTTCGGCCACACGAGCCCGATGCCCTTTTCGGGTAAAATCCAACTTCACCGTTTTGGAATTCGGAGATGACGGCGCGGTAGAGGACCAAAATATAAGCACTTTTCGAATTCGGACATGACCTAAATGACGGCCTACGTTGCGAGATATTGACCGTCTAAGTTTCGGCCACACAAGGCCGATGCCGATTTCGGGTAAAATCCAACTTCACCGTTTTGGAATTCGGGGATGACGGCGCGGTAGAGGACGAAAATATAAGCACTTTTCTAATTCGGACATGACCAAGATGAGGCCTACGTTACGAGATATTCACCGTCCAAGTTTCGGCTACACGAGCCCAATGCCCTTTTCGGGTAAAATCCAACCTCACCGTTTTGGAATTCGGAGATGACGGCGCGGTAGAGGACCAAAATATAAGCACTTTTCGAATTCGGACATGACCAAGATGAGAACTACGATGCGAGATATTGGCCGTCGAAGTTTCGGGTACACGAGCCCGATGCCCTTTTCGGGTAAAATCCAACTTCACCGTTTAAGAATTCGGAGATGACGGCGCGGTAGAGGACCAAAATATAAGCATTTTTCGAATTCGGACATGACCAAGATGAGGCCTACGTTGCGAGATATTCACAGTCCAAGTTCCGGCCACACGAGCCCTGTGCCGATTTCGGGTAAAATCCAACTTCACCGTTCTGGAATTCGGAGATGACGGCGCGGTAGAGGACAAAAATAAAAGCACTTTTCGAAGTCGGACATGACAAAGATTTGGACTACGTTGCGAGATATTGGTCGTCCAAGTTTCGGCCACACGAGCTCGGTTCCCATTTCAGGTAAAATCCAACTTCACCATTTCTGAATTGGGAGATGACGGAGCGGTAGAGGACCAAAAGATAAGCACTTTTCGAATTCGGACATCACCAAGATGAGGCCTACGTTGCGAGATATTGGTCGTCCAAGTTTCGGCCACACGAGCCCGGTGCCCATTTTGGGTAAAATCCAACTTTACCGTTTTGGAATTCGGACATGACGGCGCGGTAGAGGACCAAAAGATAAGCACTTTTTGAATTCGGACATGACATAAATGAGGCCTACGTTGCGAGATATTCACCGTCCAAGTTTCGACAACACTAGCCCGATGCCGATTTCGGTTACAATCTAACTTCACCGTTTTGGAATTCAGAGATGACGGCGCGGTAGAGGACCAAAATATAAGCACTTTTTGAATTTGGACATGACCTAAATGAGGCCTACGTTTCGAGATATTCACCGTCCAAGTTTCGGCCACACGAGCCCGATGCCCATTTCGGGTAAAATCCAACTTCACCGTTTTGGAATTCGAAGATGACGGCGCGGTAGAGGACCAAAATATAAGCACTTTTCGAATTCGGACATGACCTAAATGAGGCCTACGTTGCGAGATATTGACCGTCGAAGTTTCGACGACACGAGCCCGATGCCCTTTTCGGGTAAAATCCAACTTCACCGTTTTGGAATTCGGAGATGACGGCGCGGTAGAGGACCAAAATATAAGCACTTTTCGAATTCGGACATGACCTAAATGACGGCCTACGTTGCGAGATATTGACCGTCTAAGTTTCGGCCACACAAGGCCGATGCCGATTTCGGGTAAAATCCAACTTTACCGTTTTGGAATTCGGGGATGACGGCGCGGTAGAGGACGAAAATATAAGCACTTTTCGAATTCGGACATGACCAAGATGAGGCCTACGTTACGAGATATTCACCGTCCAAGTTTCGGCTACACGAGCCCAATGCCCTTTTCGGGTAAAATCCAACTTCACCGTTTTGGAATTCGGAGATGACGGCGCGGTAGAGGACCAAAATATAAGCAGTTTTCGAATTCGGACATGACCAAGATGAGGACTACGTTGCGAGATATTGGCCGTCGAAGTTTCGGCTACACGAGCCCGATGCCGATTTCGGTTACAATCTAACTTCACCGTTTTGGAATTCGGAGATGACGGCGCGGTAGAGGACCAAAATATAAGCACTTTTTGCATTCGGACATAAACTAAATGAGGCTTAAGTTGCGACATATTGACCGTCCAAGTTTCGGACAAACGAGCCCGATGCCGATTTCGTGTAAAATCCAACTTCACCGTTTTGGATTTCGGAGATGACGGCGCGGTAGAGGACCAAATTATAAGCACTTTTCGAATTCGGATATGACCTAAATGAGGCCTACGTTGCGAGATATTGACCGTCCAACTTTCGGCCACACCAGCCCGATGCCCATATCGGGTAAAATCCAACTTCACCTTTTTGGAATTCGGAGATGACGGCGCGGTAGAGGACGAAAATATAAGCACTTTTCGAATTCGGACATGACCAAGATGAGGCCTACGTTACGAGATATTCACCGTCCAAGTTTCGGCTACACGAGCCCAATGCCCTTTTCGGGTAAAATCCAACTTCACCGTTTTGGAATTCGGAGATGACGGCGCGGTAGAGGACCAAAATATAAGCACTTTTCGAATTCGGACATGACCAAGATGAGGACTACGTTGCGAGATATTGGCCGTCGAAGTTTCGGCTACACGAGCCCAATGCCCTTTTCGGGTAAAATCCAACTTCACCGTTTAAGAATTCGGAAATGACGGCGCGGTAGAGGACCAAAATATAAGCATTTTTCGAATTCGGACATGACCAAGATGAGGCCTACGTTGCGAGATATTCACAGTCCAAGTTTCGGCCACACGAGCCCGATGCCCATTTCGTGTAAAATCCAACTTCACCGTTTTGGAATTCGGAGATGACGGCGCGGTAGAGGACAAAAATATAAGCACTTTTTGAATTTGGGCATGACCTAAATGAGGCCTACGTTTCGAGATATTCAGTGTCCAAGTTTCGGCTACACAAGCCCAATGCCTATTTCGGGTAAAATCCAACTTCACCGTTTTGCAATCCGGAGATGACGGCGCGGTAGAGGACCAAAATATAAGCACTTTTTGAATTAGGACATGACCAAGATGAGGCCTACGTTGCGAGATATTGACCGTCCAAGTTTCGGCTACCCGAGCCCAATGCCCTTTTCGGGTAAATTCCAACTTCACCGTTTTCGAATTCGGAGATGACGGCGCGGTAGAGTTCAAAAATTAAAGCACTTTTTGAATTCGGGCATGACCTAAATGACGCTTACGTTGCGACATATTGACCGTCCAAGTTTCGGCCAAATGAGCCCGATACCTATTTCGGGTAAAATCAAACTTCACCGTTTTGGAATTCTGAGATGACGGCGCGGTAGAGGACCAAATTATAAGCACTTTTCGAATTCGGACATGACCTAAATGAGGCCTACGTTGCGAGATATTGACCGTCCAACTTTCGGCCACACGAGCCCGATGCCCATTTCGGGTAAAATCCAACTTCACCGTTTTGGAATTCGGAGATGACGGCGCGGTAGAGGACCAAAATATAAGCACTTTTTGCATTCGGACATGACCTAAATGAGGCTTACGTTGCGACATATTGACCGTCCAAGTTTCGGACAAACGAGCCCGATGCCCATTTCGGGTAAAATCCAACTTCACCGTTTTGGATTTCGGAGATGACGGCGCGGTAGAGGACCAAATTATAAGCACTTTTCGAATTCGGATATGACCTAAATGAGGCCTACGTTGCGAGATATTGACCGTCCAACTTTCGGCCACACCAGCCCGATGCCCATATCGGGTAAAATCCAACTTCACCGTTTTGGAATTCGGAGATGACGGCGTGGTAGAGGACCAAAATATAAGCACTTTTTGAATTCGGACATGACATAAATGAGGCCTACGTTGCGAGATATTCACCGTCCAAGTTTCGACAACACTAGCCCGATGCCGATTTCGGGTAAAATCCAACTTCACCGTTTTGGAATTCGGAGATGACGGCGCG
The DNA here is from genome assembly GCA_963924305.1 of Polygonum maritimum. Lineage (NCBI taxonomy): Eukaryota > Viridiplantae > Streptophyta > Magnoliopsida > Caryophyllales > Polygonaceae > Polygonum > Polygonum maritimum. Next base: position 78,108 of record OZ002736.1, read on the forward strand.
GTAGAGGACCAGAATATAAACACTTTTCGAATTCGGAAATCACGTAAATGAAGGCCTACGTTGCGAGATATTGGCCGTCCAAGTTTCGGCCACACTAGCCCGATGCCCATTTCGGGTAAAATCCAACTTCACCGTTTGGCAATTCGAACATGACGGCGCGGTAGTGGACCAAAATATAAGCACTTTTCGAATTAGGACATGACCAAGATGAGGTCTACGTTTCGAGATATTCACCGTCCAAGTTTCGGCCACACGAGCCCGATGCCCATTTCGGGTAAAATCCAACTTCACCGTTTTGGAATTCGGAGATGACGGCGCGGTAGAGGACAAAAATATAAGCACTTTTTGAATTTGGGCATGACCTAAATGAGGCCTACATTGCGAGATATTCACTGTCCAAGTTTCGGCCACACGAGCCCGATGCCCTTTTCGGGTAAAATCCAACTTCACCGTTTTGGAATTCGGAGATGACGGCGCGGTAGAGGACCAAAATATAAGCACTTTTCGAATTCGGACATGACCTAAATGACGGCCTACGTTGCGAGATATTGACCGTCTAAGTTTCGGCCACACAAGGCCGATGCCGATTTCGGGTAAAATCCAACTTCACCGTTTTGGAATTCGGGGATGACGGCGCGGTAGAGGACGAAAATATAAGCACTTTTCTAATTCGGACATGACCAAGATGAGGCCTACGTTACGAGATATTCACCGTCCAAGTTTCGGCTACACGAGCCCAATGCCCTTTTCGGGTAAAATCCAACCTCACCGTTTTGGAATTCGGAGATGACGGCGCGGTAGAGGACCAAAATATAAGCACTTTTCGAATTCGGACATGACCAAGATGAGAACTACGATGCGAGATATTGGCCGTCGAAGTTTCGGGTACACGAGCCCGATGCCCTTTTCGGGTAAAATCCAACTTCACCGTTTAAGAATTCGGAGATGACGGCGCGGTAGAGGACCAAAATATAAGCATTTTTCGAATTCGGACATGACCAAGATGAGGCCTACGTTGCGAGATATTCACAGTCCAAGTTCCGGCCACACGAGCCCTGTGCCGATTTCGGGTAAAATCCAACTTCACCGTTCTGGAATTCGGAGATGACGGCGCGGTAGAGGACAAAAATAAAAGCACTTTTCGAAGTCGGACATGACAAAGATTTGGACTACGTTGCGAGATATTGGTCGTCCAAGTTTCGGCCACACGAGCTCGGTTCCCATTTCAGGTAAAATCCAACTTCACCATTTCTGAATTGGGAGATGACGGAGCGGTAGAGGACCAAAAGATAAGCACTTTTCGAATTCGGACATCACCAAGATGAGGCCTACGTTGCGAGATATTGGTCGTCCAAGTTTCGGCCACACGAGCCCGGTGCCCATTTTGGGTAAAATCCAACTTTACCGTTTTGGAATTCGGACATGACGGCGCGGTAGAGGACCAAAAGATAAGCACTTTTTGAATTCGGACATGACATAAATGAGGCCTACGTTGCGAGATATTCACCGTCCAAGTTTCGACAACACTAGCCCGATGCCGATTTCGGTTACAATCTAACTTCACCGTTTTGGAATTCAGAGATGACGGCGCGGTAGAGGACCAAAATATAAGCACTTTTTGAATTTGGACATGACCTAAATGAGGCCTACGTTTCGAGATATTCACCGTCCAAGTTTCGGCCACACGAGCCCGATGCCCATTTCGGGTAAAATACAACTTCACCGTTTTGGAATTCAAAGATGACGGCGCGGTAGAGGACCAAAATATAAGCACTTTTTGAATTTTGACATGACCTAAATGAGGCCTACGTTTCGAGATATTCACCGTCCAAGTTTCGGCCACACGAGCCCGATGCCCATTTCGGGTAAAATCCAACTTCACCGTTTTGGAATTCGAAGATGACGGCGCGGTAGAGGACCAAAATATAAGCACTTTTCGAATTCGGACATGACCTAAATGAGGCCTACGTTGCGAGATATTGACCGTCGAAGTTTCGACGACACGAGCCCGATGCCCTTTTCGGGTAAAATCCAACTTCACCGTTTTGGAATTCGGAGATGACGGCGCGGTAGAGGACCAAAATATAAGCACTTTTCGAATTCGGACATGACCTAAATGACGGCCTACGTTGCGAGATATTGACCGTCTAAGTTTCGGCCACACAAGGCCGATGCCGATTTCGGGTAAAATACAACTTCACCGTTTTGGAATTCAAAGATGACGGCGCGGTAGAGGACCAAAATATAAGCACTTTTTGAATTTTGACATGACCTAAATGAGGCCTACGTTTCGAGATATTCACCGTCCAAGTTTCGGCCACACGAGCCCGATGCCCATTTCGGGTAAAATCCAACTTCACCGTTTTGGAATTCGAAGATGACGGCGCGGTAGAGGACCAAAAGATAAGCACTTTTTGAATTCGGACATGACATAAATGAGGCCTACGTTGCGAGATATTCACCGTCCAAGTTTCGACAACACTAGCCCGATGCCGATTTCGGTTACAATCTAACTTCACCGTTTTGGAATTCAGAGATGACGGCGCGGTAGAGGACCAAAATATAAGCACTTTTTGAATTCGGACATGACCTAAATGAGGCCTACGTTGCGAGATATTGACCGTCGAAGTTTCGACGACACGAGCCCGATGCCCTTTTCGGGTAAAATCCAACTTCACCGTTTTGGAATTCGGAGATGACGGCGCGGTAGAGGACCAAAATATAAGCACTTTTCGAATTCGGACATGACCTAAATGACGGCCTACGTTGCGAGATATTGACCGTCTAAGTTTCCGCCACACAAGGCCGATGCCGATTTCGGGTAAAATCCAACTTTACCGTTTTGGAATTCGGGGATGACGGCGCGGTAGAGGACGAAAATATAAGCACTTTTCGAATTCGGACATGACCAAGATGAGGCCTACGTTACGAGATATTCACCGTCCAAGTTTCGGCTACACGAGCCCAATGCCCTTTTCGGGTAAAATCCAACTTCACCGTTTTGGAATTCGGAGATGACGGCGCGGTAGAGGACAAAAATATAAGCATTTTTCGAATTCGGACATGACCAAGATGAGGCCTACGTTGCGAGATATTCACAGTACAAGTTTCGGCCACACGAGCCCTGTGCCGATTTCGGGTAAAATCCAACTTCACCGTTTTGGAATTCGGAGATGACGGCGCGGTAGAGGACCAAAATAAAAGCACTTTTCGAAGTCGGACATGACAAAGATTTGGACTACGTTGCGAGATATTGGTCGTCCAAGTTTCGGCCACACGAGCTCGGTGCCCATTTCAGGTAAAATCCAACTTCACCATTTCTGAATTGGGAGATGACGGAGCGGTAGAGGACCAAAAGATAAGCACTTTTCGAATTCGGACATCACCAAGATGAGGCCTACGTTGCGAGATATTGGTCGTCCAAGTTTCGGCCACACGAGCCCGGTGCCCATTTTGGGTAAAATCCAACTTTACCGTTTTGGAATTCGGACATGACGGCGCGGTAGAGGACCAAAAGATAAGCACTTTTTGAATTCGGACATGACATAAATGAGGCCTACGTTGCGAGATATTCACCGTCCAAGTTTCGACAACACTAGCCCGATGCCGATTTCGGTTACAATCTAACTTCACCGTTTTGGAATTCAGAGATGACGGCGCGGTAGAGGACCAAAATATAAGCACTTTTTGAATTTGGACATGACCTAAATGAGGCCTACGTTTCGAGATATTCACCGTCCAAGTTTCGGCCACACGAGCCCGATGCCCATTTCGGGTAAAATCCAACTTCACCGTTTTGGAATTCGAAGATGACGGCGCGGTAGAGGACCAAAATATAAGCACTTTTCGAATTCGGACATGACCTAAATGAGGCCTACGTTGCGAGATATTGACCGTCGAAGTTTCGACGACACGAGCCCGATGCCCTTTTCGGGTAAAATCCAACTTCACCGTTTTGGAATTCGGAGATGACGGCGCGGTAGAGGACCAAAATATAAGCACTTTTCGAATTCGGACATGACCTAAATGACGGCCTACGTTGCGAGATATTGACCGTCTAAGTTTCGGCCACACAAGGCCGATGCCGATTTCGGGTAAAATTCAACTTTACCGTTTTGGAATTCGGGGATGACGGCGCGGTAGAGGACGAAAATATAAGCACTTTTTGCATTCGGACATGACCTAAATGAGGCTTAAGTTGCGACATATTGACCGTCCAAGTTTCGGACAAACGAGCCCGATGCCGATTTCGTGTAAAATCCAACTTCACCGTTTTGGATTTCGGAGATGACGGCGCGGTAGAGGACCAAATTATAAGCACTTTTCGAATTCGGATATGACCTAAATGAGGCCTACGTTGCGAGATATTGACCGTCCAACTTTCGACCACACTAGCCCGATGCCCATATCGGGTAAAATCCAACTTCACCGTTTTGGAATTCGGAGATGACGTCGTGGTAGAGGACCAAAATATAAGCACTTTTTGAATTCGGACATGACATAAATGAGGCCTACGTTGCGAGATATTCACCGTCCAAGTTTCGACAACACTAGCCCGATGCCGATTTCGGGTAAAATCCAACTTCAACGTTTTGGAATTCGGAGATGACGGTGCGGTAGAGGACCAGAATATAAACACTTTTCGAATTCGGACATCACGTAAATGAAGGCCTACGTTGCGAGATATTGGCCGTCCAAGTTTCGGCCACACGAGCCCGATGCCCATTTCGGGTAAAATCCAACTTCACCGTTTGGAAATTCGAACATGACGGCGCGGTAGTGGACCAAAATATAAGCACTTTTCGAATTAGGACATGACCAAGATGAGGTCTACGTTTCGAGATATTCACCGTCCAAGTTTCGGCCACACGAGCCCGATGCCCATTTCGGGTAAAATCCAACTTCACCGTTTTGGAATTCGGAGATGACGGCGCGGTAGAGGACAAAAGTATAAGCACTTTTTGAATTTGGGCATGACCTAAATGAGGCCTACATTGCGAGATATTCACTGTCCAAGTTTCGGCCACACGAGCCCGATGCCCATTTCGGGTAAAATCCAACTTCACCGTTTTGGCATTCGGATATGACGGCGCGGTAGAGGACCAAAATATAAGCACTTTTTGAATTCGGACATGACCTAAATGAGGCCTACGTTGCGAGATATTGACCGTCGAAGTTTCGGCGACACGAGCCCGATGCCCTTTTCGGGTAAAATCCAACTTCACCGTTTTGGCATTCGGATATGACGGCGCGGTAGAGGACCAAAATATAAGCACTTTTTGAATTCGGACATGACCTAAATGACGGCCTACGTTGCGAGATATTGACCGTCTAAGTTTCGGCCACACAAGGCCGATGCCGATTTCGGGTAAAATCCAACTTTACCGTTTTGGAATTCGGGGATGACGGCGCGGTAGAGGACGAAAATATAAGCACTTTTCGAATTCGGACATGACCAAGATGAGGCCTACGTTACGAGATATTCACCGTCCAAGTTTCGGCTACACGAGCCCAATGCCCTTTTCGGGTAAAATCCAACTTCACCGTTTTGGAATTCGGAGATGACGGCGCGGTAGAGGACCAAAATATAAGCAGTTTTCGAATTCGGACATGACCAAGATGAGGACTACGTTGCGAGATATTGGCCGTCGAAGTTTCGGCTACACGAGCCCGATGCCGATTTCGGTTACAATCTAACTTCACCGTTTTGGAATTCGGAGATGACGGCGCGGTAGAGGACCAAAATATAAGCACTTTTTGAATTTGGACATGACCTAAATGAGGCCTACGTTTCGAGATATTCACCGTCCAAGTTTCGGCCACACGAGCCCGATGCCCATTTCGGGTAAAATCCAACTTCACCGTTTGGGAATTCGAACATGACGGCGCGGTAGTGGACCAAAATATAAGCACTTTTCGAATTAGGACATGACCAAGATGAGGTCTACGTTTCGAGATATTCACCGTCCAACTTTCGGCCACACGAGCCCAATGCCCATTTCGGGTAAAATCCAACTTCACCGTTTTGGAATTCGGAGATGACGGCGCGGTAGAGGACCAAAATATAAGCACTTTTTGCATTCGGACATAAACTAAATGAGGCTTAAGTTGCGACATATTGACCGTCCAAGTTTCGGACAAACGAGCCCGATGCCGATTTCGTGTAAAATCCAACTTCACCGTTTTGGATTTCGGAGATGACGGCGCGGTAGAGGACCAAATTATAAGCACTTTTCGAATTCGGATATGACCTAAATGAGGCCTACGTTGCGAGATATTGACCGTCCAACTTTCGGCCACACCAGCCCGATGCCCATATCGGGTAAAATCCAACTTCACCTTTTTGGAATTCGGAGATGACGGCGCGGTAGAGGACGAAAATATAAGCACTTTTCGAATTCGGACATGACCAAGATGAGGCCTACGTTACGAGATATTCACCGTCCAAGTTTCGGCTACACGAGCCCAATGCCCTTTTCGGGTAAAATCCAACTTCACCGTTTTGGAATTCGGAGATGACGGCGCGGTAGAGGACCAAAATATAAGCACTTTTCGAATTCGGACATGACCAAGATGAGGACTACGTTGCGAGATATTGGCCGTCGAAGTTTCGGCTACACGAGCCCAATGCCCTTTTCGGGTAAAATCCAACTTCACCGTTTAAGAATTCGGAAATGACGGCGCGGTAGAGGACCAAAATATAAGCATTTTTCGAATTCGGACATGACCAAGATGAGTCCTACGTTGCGAGATATTCACAGTCCAAGTTTCGGCCACACGAGCCCGATGCCCATTTCGTGTAAAATCCAACTTCACCGTTTTGGAATTCGGAGATGACGGCGCGGTAGAGGACAAAAATATAAGCACTTTTTGAATTTGGGCATGACCTAAATGAGGCCTACGTTTCGAGATATTCAGTGTCCAAGTTTCGGCTACACAAGCCCAATGCCTATTTCGGGTAAAATCCAACTTCACCGTTTTGCAATCCGGAGATGACGGCGCGGTAGAGGACCAAAATATAAGCACTTTTTGAATTAGGACATGACCAAGATGAGGCCTACGTTGCGAGATATTGACCGTCCAAGTTTCGGCTACCCGAGCCCAATGCCCTTTTCGGGTAAATTCCAACTTCACCGTTTTCGAATTCGGAGATGACGGCGCGGTAGAGTTCAGAAATTAAAGCACTTTTTGAATTCGGGCATGACCTAAATGACGCTTACGTTGCGACATATTGACCGTCCAAGTTTCGGCCAAATGAGCCCGATACCTATTTCGGGTAAAATCAAACTTCACCGTTTTGGAATTCGGAGATGACGGCGCGGTAGAGGACCAAATTATAAGCACTTTTCGAATTCGGACATGACCTAAATGAGGCCTACGTTGCGAGATATTGACCGTCCAACTTTCGGCCACACGAGCCCGATGCCCATTTCGGGTAAAATCCAACTTCACCGTTTTGGAATTCGGAGATGACGGCGCGGTAGAGGACCAAAATATAAGCACTTTTTGCATTCGGACATGACCTAAATGAGGCTTACGTTGCGACATATTGACCGTCCAAGTTTCGGACAAACGAGCCCGATGCCCATTTCGGGTAAAATCCAACTTCACCGTTTTGGATTTCGGAGATGACGGCGCGGTAGAGGACCAAATTATAAGCACTTTTCGAATTCGGATATGACCTAAATGAGGCCTACGTTGCGAGATATTGACCGTCCAACTTTCGGCCACACCAGCCCGATGCCCATATCGGGTAAAATCCAACTTCACCGTTTTGGAATTCGGAGATGACGGCGTGGTAGAGGACCAAAATATAAGCACTTTTTGAATTCGGACATGACATAAATGAGGCCTAAGTTGCGAGATATTCACCGTCCAAGTTTCGACAACACTAGCCCGATGCCGATTTCGGGTAAAATCCAACTTCACCGTTTTGGAATTCGGAGATGACGGCGCGGTAGAGGACCAGAATATAAACACTTTTCGAATTCGGAAATCACGTAAATGAAGGCCTACGTTGCGAGATATTGGCCGTCCAAGTTTCGGCCACACTAGCCCGATGCCCATTTCGGGTAAAATCCAACTTCACCGTTTGGCAATTCGAACATGACGGCGCGGTAGTGGACCAAAATATAAGCACTTTTCGAATTAGGACATGACCAAGATGAGGTCTACGTTTCGAGATATTCACCGTCCAAGTTTCGGCCACACGAGCCCGATGCCGATTTCGGGTAAAATCCAACTTCACCGTTTTGGAATTCGGAGATGACGGCGCGGTAGAGGACAAAAATATAAGCACTTTTTGAATTTGGGCATGACCTAAATGAGGCCTACATTGCGAGATATTCACTGTCCAAGTTTCGGCCACACGAGCCCGATGCCCTTTTCGGGTAAAATCCAACTTCACCGTTTTGGAATTCGGAGATGACGGCGCGGTAGAGGACCAAAATATAAGCACTTTTCGAATTCGGACATGACCTAAATGACGGCCTACGTTGCGAGATATTGACCGTCTAAGTTTCGGCCACACAAGGCCGATGCCGATTTCGGGTAAAATCCAACTTCACCGTTTTGGAATTCGGGGATGACGGCGCGGTAGAGGACGAAAATATAAGCACTTTTCTAATTCGGACATGACCAAGATGAGGCCTACGTTACGAGATATTCACCGTCCAAGTTTCGGCTACACGAGCCCAATGCCCTTTTCGGGTAAAATCCAACCTCACCGTTTTGGAATTCGGAGATGACGGCGCGGTAGAGGACCAAAATATAAGCACTTTTCGAATTCGGACATGACCAAGATGAGAACTACGATGCGAGATATTGGCCGTCGAAGTTTCGGCTACACGAGCCCGATGCCCTTTTCGGGTAAAATCCAACTTCACCGTTTAAGAATTCGGAGATGACGGCGCGGTAGAGGACCAAAATATAAGCATTTTTCGAATTCGGACATGACCAAGATGAGGCCTACGTTGCGAGATATTCACAGTCCAAGTTCCGGCCACACGAGCCCTGTGCCGATTTCGGGTAAAATCCAACTTCACCGTTCTGGAATTCGGAGATGACGGCGCGATAGAGGACAAAAATAAAAGCACTTTTCGAAGTCGGACATGACAAAGATTTGGACTACGTTGCGAGATATTGGTCGTCCAAGTTTCGGCCACACGAGCTCGGTGCCCATTTCAGGTAAAATCCAACTTCACCATTTCTGAATTGGGAGATGACGGAGCGGTAGAGGACCAAAAGATAAGCACTTTTCGAATTCGGACATCACCAAGATGAGGCCTACGTTGCGAGATATTGGTCGTCCAAGTTTCGGCCACACGAGCCCGGTGCCCATTTTGGGTAAAATCCAACTTTACCGTTTTGGAATTCGGACATGACGGCGCGGTAGAGGACCAAAAGATAAGCACTTTTTGAATTCGGACATGACATAAATGAGGCCTACGTTGCGAGATATTCACCGTCCAAGTTTCGACAACACTAGCCCAATGCCGATTTCGGTTACAATCTAACTTCACCGTTTTGGAATTCAGAGATGACGGCGCGGTAGAGGACCAAAATATAAGCACTTTTTGAATTTGGACATGACCTAAATGAGGCCTACGTTTCGAGATATTCACCGTCCAAGTTTCGGCCACACGAGCCCGATGCCCATTTCGGGTAAAATCCAACTTCACCGTTTTGGAATTCGAAGATGACGGCACGGTAGAGGACCAAAATATAAGCACTTTTCGAATTAGGACATGACCAAGATGAGGCCTACGTTTCGAGATATTCACCGTCCAAGTTTCGGCCACACGAGCCCGATGCCCATTTCGGGTAAATTCCAACTTCACCGTTTTGGAATTCGGAGATGACGGCGCGGTAGAGGACAAAAATAAAAGCACTTTTCGAATTCGGGCATGACCTAAATGACGCTTACGTTGCGACATATTGACCGTCCAAGTTTCGGCCAAACGAGCCCGATGCCGATTTCGGGTAAAATCCAACTTCACCGTTTTGGAATTCGAAGATGACGGCGCGCTAGAGGACCAAAATATAAGTACTTTTTGAATTCGGGCATGACCTAAATGACGCTTATGTTGCGACATATTGACCGTCCAAGTTTCGGCCAAACGAGCCCGATGCCGATTTCGGGTAAAATCCAACTTCACCGTTTTGAAATTCGGAGATGACGGCGCGTTAGAGGACAAAATTATAAGCACTTTTCGAATTCGGATATGACCTAAATGAGGCCTACGTTGCGAGATATTGACCGTCCAACTTTCGGCCACACGAGCCCGATGCCCATTTCGGGTAAAATCCAAGTTCACCTTTTTGGAATTCGCAGATGACGGCGCGGTAGAGGACCAAAATATAAGCACTTTTTGCATTCGGACATGACCTAAATGAGGCTTACGTTGCGACATATTGACCGTCCAAGTTTCGGACAAACGAGCCCGATGCCGATTTCGTGTAAAATCCAACTTCACCGTTTTGGATTTCGGAGATGACGGCGCGGTAGAGGACCAAATTATAAGCACTTTTCGAATTCGGATATGACCTAAATGAGGCCTACGTTGCGAGATATTGACCGTCCAACTTTCGGCCACACCAGCCCGATGCCCATATCGGGTAAAATCCAACTTCACCGTTTTGGAATTCAGAGATGACGGCGTGGTAGAGGACCAAAATATAAGCACTTTTTTAATTCGGACATGACATAAATGAGGCCTACGTTGCGAGATATTCACCGTCCAAGTTTCGACAACACTAGCCCGATGCCGATTTCGGGTAAAATCCAACTTCACCGTTTTGGAATTCGGAGATGACGGCGCGGTAGAGGACCAGAATATAAACACTTTTCGAATTCGGACATCACGAAAATGAAGGCCTACGTTGCGAGATATTGGCCGTCCAAGTTTCGGCCACACGAGCCCGATGCCCATTTCGGGTAAAATCCAACTTCACCGTTTGGCAATTCGAACATGACGGCGCGGTAGTGGACCAAATTATAAGCACTTTTCGAATTAGGACATGACCAAGATGAGGTCTACGTTTCGAGATATTCACCGTCCAAGTTTCGGCCACACGAGCCCGATGCCCATTTCGGGTAAAATCCAACTTCACCGTTTTGGAATTCGGAGATGACGGCGCGGTAGAGGACAAAAATATAAGCACTTTTTGAATTTGGGCATGACCTAAATGAGGCCTACATTGCGAGATATTCACTGTCCAAGTTTCGGCCACACGAGCCCGATGCCCATTTCGGGTAAAATCCTACTTCACCGTTTTGGCATTCGGATATGACGGCGCGGTAGAGGACCAAAATATAAGCACTTTTTGAATTCGGACATGACATAAATGAGGCCTACGTTGCGAGATATTGACCGTCGAAGTTTCGGCGACACGAGCCCGATGCCCTTTTCGGGTAAAATCCAACTTCGCCGTTTTGGAATTCGGAGATGACGGCGCGGTAGAGGACCAAAATATAAGCACTTTTCGAATTCGGACATGACCTAAATGACGGCCTACGTTGCGAGATATTGACCGTCTAAGTTTCGGCCACACAAGGCCGATGCCGATTTCGGGTAAAATCCAACTTCACCGTTTTGGAATTCGGGGATGACGGCGCGGTAGAGGACGAAAATATAAGCACTTTTCGAATTCGGACATGACCAAGATGAGGCCTACGTTACGAGATATTCACCGTCCAAGTTTCGGCTACACGAGCCCAATGCCCTTTTCGGGTAAAATCCAACCTCACCGTTTTGGAATTCGGAGATGACGGCGCGGTAGAGGACCAAAATATAAGCACTTTTCGAATTCGGACATGACCAAGATGAGAACTACGATGCGAGATATTGGCCGTCGAAGTTTCGGCTACACGAGCCCGATGGCCTTTTCGGGTAAAATCCAACTTCACCGTTTAAGAATTCGGAGATGACGGCGCGGTAGAGGACCAAAATATAAGCATTTTTCGAATTCGGACATGACCAAGATGAGGCCTACGTTGCGAGATATTCACAGTCCAAGTTCCGGCCACACGAGCCCTGTGCCGATTTCGGGTAAAATCCAACTTCACCGTTTTGGAATTCGGAGATGACGGCGCGGTAGAGGACCAAAATAAAAGCACTTTTCGAAGTCGGACATGACAAAGATTTGGACTACGTTGCGAAATATTGGTCGTCCAAGTTTCGGCCACACGAGCTCGGTGCCCATTTCAGGTAAAATCCAACTTCACCATTTCTGAATTGGGAGATGACGGAGCGGTAGAGGACCGAAAGATAAGCACTTTTCGAACTCGGACATCACCAAGATGAGGCCTACGTTGCGAGATATTGGTCGTCCAAGTTTCGGCCACACGAGCCCGGTGCCCATTTTGGGTAAAATCCAACTTTACCGTTTTGGAATTCGGACATGACGGCGCGGTAGAGGACCAAAAGATAAGCACTTTTTGAATTCGGACATGACATAAATGAGGCCTACGTTGCGAGATATTCACCGTCCAAGTTTCGACAACACTAGCCCGATGCCGATTTCGGTTACAATCTAACTTCACCGTTTTGGAATTCAGAGATGACGGCGCGGTAGAGGACCAAAATATAAGCACTTTTTGAATTTGGACATGACCTAAATGAGGCCTACGTATCGAGATATTCACCGTCCAAGTTTCGGCCACACGAGCCCGATGCCCATTTCGGGTAAAATTCAACTTCACCGTTTTGGAATTCGAAGATGACGGCGCGGTAGAGGACCAAAATATAAGCACTTTTCGAATTAGGACATGACCAAGATGAGGCCTACGTTTCGAGATATTCACCGTCCAAGTTTCGGCCACACGAGCCCGATGCCCATTTCGGGTAAATTCCAACTTCACCGTTTTGGAATTCGGAGATGACGGCGCGGTAGAGGACAAAAATGAAAGCACTTTTCGAATTCGGGCATGACCTAAATGACGCTTACGTTGCGACATATTGACCGTCCAAGTTTCGGCCAAACGAGCCCGATGCCGATTTCGGGTAAAATCCAACTTCACCGTTTTGGAATTCGAAGATGACGGCGCGCTAGAGGACCAAAATATAAGTACTTTTTGAATTCGGGCATGACCTAAATGACGCTTATGTTGCGACATATTGACCGTCCAAGTTTCGGCCAAACGAGCCCGATGCCGATTTCGGGTAAAATCCAACTTCACCGTTTTGGAATTCGGAGATGACGGCGCGTTAGAGGACCAAATTATAAGCACTTTTCGAATTCGGATATGACCTAAATGAGGCCTACGTTGCGAGATATTGACCGTCCAACTTTCGGCCACACGAGCCCGATGCCCATTTCGGGTAAAATCCAACTTTACCGTTTTGGAATTCGGAGATGACGACGCGGTAGAGGACCAAAATATAAGCACTTTTTGCATTCGGACATGACCTAAATGAGGCTTACGTTGCGACATATTGACCGTCCAAGTTTCGGACAAACGAGCCCGATGCCGATTTCGTGTAAAATCCAACTTCACCGTTTTGGATTTCGGAGATGACGGCGCGGTAGAGGACCAAATTATAAGCACTTTTCGAATTCGGATATGACCTAAATGAGGCCTACGTTGCGAGATATTGACCGTCCAACTTTCGGCCACACCAGCCCGATGCCCATATCGGGTAAAATCCAACTTCACCGTTTTGGAATTCGGAGATGACGGCGTGGTAGAGGACCAAAATATAAGCACTTTTTTAATTCGGACATGACATAAATGAGGCCTACGTTGCGAGATATTCACCGTCCAAGTTTCGACAACACTAGCCCGATGCCGATTTCGGGTAAAATCCAACTTCACCGTTTTGGAATTCGGAGATGACGGCGCGGTAGAGGACCAGAATATAAACACTTTTCGAATTCGGCATCACGTAAATGAAGGCCTACGTTGCGAGATATTGGCCGTCCAAGTTTCGGCCACACGAGCCCGATGCCCATTTCGGGTAAAATCCAACTTCACCGTTTGGGAATTCGAACATGACGGCGCGATAGTGGACAAAAATATAAGCACTTTTTGAATTTGGGCATGACCTAAATGAGGCCTACATTGCGAGATATTCACTGTCCAAGTTTCGGCCACACGAGCCCGATGCCCATTTCGGGTAAAATCCAACTTCACCGTTTTGGTATTCGGATATGACGGCGCGGTAGAGGACCAAAATATAAGCACTTTTTGAATTCGGACATGACCTAAATGAGGCCTACGTTGCGAGATATTGACCGTCGAAGTTTCGGCGACACGAGCCCGATGCCCTTTTCGGGTAAAATCCAACTTCACCGTTTTGGAATTCGGAGATGACGGAGCGGTAGAGGACCAAAATATAAGCACTTTTCGAATTCGGACGTGACCTAAATGACGGCCTACGTTGCGAGATATTGACCGTCTAAGTTTCGGCCACACAAGGCCGATGCCGATTTCGGGTAAAATCCAACTTTACCGTTTTGGAATTCGGGGATGACGGCGCGGTAGAGGACGAAAATATAAGCACTTTTCGAATTCGGACATGACCAAGATGAGGCCTACGTTACGAGATATTCACCGTCCAAGTTTCGGCTACACGAGCCCAATGCCCTTTTCGGGTAAAATCCAACTTCACCGTTTTGGAATTCGGAGATGACGGCGCGGTAGAGGACCAAAATATAAGTACTTTTCGAATTCGGACATGACCAAGATGAGGACTACGTTGCGAGATATTGGCCGTCGAAGTTTCGGCTACACGAGCCCGATGCCCTTTTCGGGTAAAATCCAACTTCACCGTTTAAGAATTCGGAGATGACGGCGCGGTAGAGGACCAAAATATAAGCATTTTTCGAATTCGGACATGACCAAGATGAGGCCTACGTTGCAAGATATTCACAGTCCAAGTTTCGGCCACACGAGCCCTGTGCCGATTTCGGGTAAAATCCAACTTCACCGTTTTGGAATTCGGAGATGACGGCGCGGTAGAGGACCAAAATAAAAGCACTTTTCGAAGTCGGACATGACAAAGATTTGGACTACGTTGCGAGATATTGGTCGTCCAAGTTTCGGCCACACGAGCTCGGTGCCCATTTCAGGTAAAATCCAACTTCACCATTTCTGAATTGGGAGATGACGGAGCAGTAGAGGACCAAAAGATAAGCACTTTTCGAATTCGGACATCACCAAGATGAGGCCTACGTTGCGAGATATTGGTCGTCCAAGTTTCGGCCACACGAGCCCGGTTCCCATTTTGGGTAAAATCCAACTTTACCGTTTTGGAATTCGGACATGACGGCGCGGTAGAGGACCAAAAGATAAGCACTTTTTGAATTCGGACATGACATAAATGAGGCCTACGTTGCGAGATATTCACCGTCCAAGTTTCGACAACACTAGCCCGATGCCGATTTCGGTTACAATCTAACTTCACCGTTTTGGAATTCAGAGATGACGGCGCGGTAGAGGACCAAAATATAAGCACTTTTTGAATTTGGACATGACCTAAATGAGGCCTACGTTTCGAGATATTCACCGTCCAAGTTTCGGCCACACGAGCCCGATGCCCATTTCGGGTAAAATACAACTTCACCGTTTTGGAATTCGAAGATGACGGCGCGGTAGAGGGCCAAAATATAAGCACGTTTTGAATTTGGACATGACCTAAATGAGGCCTACGTTTCGAGATATTCACCGTCCAAGTTTCGGCCACACGAGCCCGATGCCCATTTCGGGTAAAATCCAACTTCACCGTTTTGGAATTCGAAGATGACGGCGCGGTAGAGGACCAAAATATAAGCACTTTTCGAATTAGGACATGACCAAGATGAGGTCTACGTTGCGAGATATTCACCGTCCAAGTTTCGGCCACACGAGCCCGATGCCCATTTCGGGTAAATTCCAACTTCACCGTTTTGGAATTCGGAGATGACGGCGCGGTAGAGGACAAAAATAAAAGCACTTTTTGAATTCGGGCATGACCTAAATGACGCTTACGTTGCGACATATTGACCGTCCAAGTTTCGGCCAAACGAGCCCGATGCCGATTTCGGGTAAAATCCAACTTCACCGTTTTGGAATTCGGAGATGACGGCGCGTTAGAGGACCAAATTATAAGCACTTTTCGAATTCGGATATGACCTAAATGAGGCCTACGTTGCGAGATATTGACCGTCCAACTTTCGGCCACACGAGCCCGATGCCCATTTCGGGTAAAATCCAACTTCACCGTTTTGGAATTCGGAGATGACGACGCGGTAGAGGACCAAAATATAAGCACTTTTTGCATTCGGACATGACCTAAATGAGGCTTACGTTGCGACATATTGACCGTCCAAGTTTCGGACAAACGAGCCCGATGCCGATTTCGTGTAAAATTCAACTTCACCGTTTTGGATTTCGGAGATGACGGCGCGGTAGAGGACCAAATTATAAGCACTTTTCGAATTCGGATATGACCTAAATGAGGCCTACGTTGCGAGATATTGACCGTCCAACTTTCGGCCACACCAGCCCGATGCCCATATCGGGTAAAATCCAACTTCACCGTTTTGGAATTCGGAGATGACGGCGTGGTAGAGGACCAAAATATAAGCACTTTTTGAATTCGGACATGACATAAATGAGGCCTACGTTGCGAGATATTCACCGTCCAAGTTTCGACAACACTAGCCCGATGCCGATTTCGGGTAAAATCCAACTTCACCGTTTTGGAATTCGGAGATGACGGCGCGGTAGAGGACCAGAATATAAACACTTTTCGAATTCGGACATCACGTAAATGAAGGCCTACGTTGCGAGATATTGGCCGTCCAAGTTTCGGCCACACGAGCCCGATGCCCATTTCGGGTAGAATCCAACTTCACCGTTTGGAAATTCGAACATGACGGCGCGGTAGTGGACCAAAATATAAGCACTTTTCGAATTAGGACATGACCAAGATGAGGTCTACGTTTCGAGATATTCACCGTCCAAGTTTCGGCCACACGAGCCCGATGCCCATTTCGGGTAAAATCCAACTTCACCGTTTTGGAATTCGGAGATGACGGCGCGGTAGAGGACAAAAATATAAGAACTTTTTGAATTTGGGCATGACCTAAATGAGGCCTACATTGCGAGATATTCACTGTCCAAGTTTCGGCCACACGAGCCCGATGCCCATTTCGGGTAAAATCCAACTTCACCGTTTTGGCATTCGGATATGACGGCGCGGTAGAGGACCAAAATATAAGCACTTTTTGAATTCAGACATGACCTAAATGAGGCCTACGTTGCGAGATATTGACCATCGAAGTTTCGGCGACACGAGCCCGATGCCCTTTTCGGGTAAAATCCAACTTCACCGTTTTGGAATTCGGAGATGACGGCGCGGTAGAGGACCAAAATATAAGCACTTTTCGAATTCGGACATGACCTAAATGACGGCCTACGTTGCGAGATATTGACCGTCTAAGTTTCGGCCACACAAGGCCGATGCCGATTTCGGGTAAAATCCAACTTCACCATTTTGGAATTCGGGGATGACGGCGCGGTAGAGGACGAAAATATAAGCACTTTTCGAATTCGGACATGACCAAGATGAGGCCTACGTTACGAGATATTCACCGTCCAAGTTTCGGCTACACGAGCCCAATGCCCTTTTCGGGTAAAATCCAACTTCACCGTTTTGGAATTCGGAGATGACGGCGTGGTAGAGGACCAAAATATAAGCATTTTTCGAATTCGGACATGACCAAGATGAGGCCTACGTTGCGAGATATTCACAGTACAAGTTTCGGCCACACGAGCCCTGTGCCGATTTCGGGTAAAATCCAACTTCACCGTTTTGGAATTCGGAGATGACGGCGCGGTAGAGGACCAAAATAAAAGCACTTTTCGAAGTCGGACATGACAAAGATTTGGACTACGTTGCGAGATATTGGTCGTCCAAGTTTCGGCCACACGAGCTCGGTGCCCATTTCAGGTAAAATCCAACTTCACCATTTCTGAATTGGGAGATGACGGAGCGGTAGAGGACCGAAAGATAAGCACTTTTCGAATTCGGACATCACCAAGCTGAGGCCTACGTTGCGAGATATTGGTCGTCCAAGTTTCGGCCACACGAGCCCGGTGCCCATTTTGGGTAAAATCCAACTTTACCGTTTTGGAATTCGGACATGACGGCGCGGTAGAGGACCAAAAGATAAGCACTTTTTGAATTCGGACATGACATAAATGAGGCCTACGTTGCGAGATATTCACCGTCCAAGTTTCGGCCACACGAGCCCGATGCCCATTTCGGGTAAAATACAACTTCACCATTTTGGAATTCGAAGATGACGGCGCGGTAGAGGACCAAAATATAAGCACTTTTTGAATTTGGACATGACCAAAATGAGGCCTACGTTTCGAGATATTCACCGTCCAAGTTTCGGCCACACGAGCCCGATGCCCATTTCGGGTAAAATCCAACTTCACCGTTTTGGAATTCGAAGATGACGGCGCGGTAGAGGACCAAAATATAAGCACTTTTCGAATTAGGACATGACCAAGATGAGGTCTACGTTGCGAGATATTCACCGTCCAAGTTTCGGCCACACGAGCCCGATGCCCATTTCGGGTAAAATCCAACTTCACCGTTTTGGAATTCGGAGATGACGGCGCGGTAGAGGACAAAAATAAAAGCACTTTTTGAATTCGGGCATGACCTAAATGACGCTTACGTTGCGACATATTGACCGTCCAAGTTTCGGCCAAACGAGCCCGATGCCGATTTCGGGTAAAATCCAACTTCACCGTTTTGGAATTCGGAGATGACGGCGCGTTAGAGGACCAAATTATAAGAACTTTTCGAATTCGGATATGACCTAAATGAGGCCTACGTTGCGAGATATTGACCGTCCAACTTTCGGCCACACGAGCCCGATGCCCATTTCGGGTAAAATCCAACTTCACCGTTTTGGAATTCGGAGATGACGGCACGGTAGAGGACCAAAATATAAGCACTTTTTGCATTCGGACATGACCTAAATGAGGCTTAAGTTGCGACATATTGACCGTCCAAGTTTCGGACAAACGAGCCCGATGCCGATTTCGTGTAAAATCCAACTTCACCGTTTTGGATTTCGGAGATGACGGCGCGGTAGAGGACCAAATTATAAGCACTTTTCGAATTCGGATATGACCTAAATGAGGCCTACGTTGCGAGATATTGACCGTCCAACTTTCGACCACACCAGCCCGATGCCCATATCGGGTAAAATCCAACTTCACCGTTTTGGAATTCGGAGATGACGTCGTGGTAGAGGACCAAAATATAAGCACTTTTTGAATTCGGACATGACATAAATGAGGCCTACGTTGCGAGATATTCACCGTCCAAGTTTCGACAACACTAGCCCGATGCCGATTTCGGGTAAAATCCAACTTCACCGTTTTGGAATTCGGAGATGACGGTGCGGTAGAGGACCAGAATATAAACACTTTTCGAATTCGGACATCACGTAAATGAAGGCCTGCGTTGCGAGATATTGGCCGTCCAAGTTTCGGCCACACGAGCCCGATGCCCATTTCGGGTAAAATCCAACTTCACCGTTTGGAAATTCGAACATGACGGCGCGGTAGTGGACCAAAATATAAGCACTTTTCGAATTAGGACATGACCAAGATGAGGTCTACGTTTCGAGATATTCACCGTCCAAGTTTCGGCCACACGAGCCCGATGCCCATTTCGGGTAAAATCCAACTTCACCGTTTTGGAATTCGGAGATGACGGCGCGGTAGAGGACAAAAATATAAGCACTTTTTGAATTTGGGCATGACCTAAATGAGGCCTACATTGCGAGATATTCACTGTCCAAGTTTCGGCCACACGAGCCCGATGCCCATTTCGGGTAAAATCCTACTTCACCGTTTTGGCATTCGGATATGACGGCGCGGTAGAGGACCAAAATATAAGCACTTTTTGAATTCGGACATGACATAAATGAGGCCTACGTTGCGAGATATTGACCGTCGAAGTTTCGGCGACACGAGCCCGATGCCCTTTTCGGGTAAAATCCAACTTCGCCGTTTTGGAATTCGGAGATGACGGCGCGGTAGAGGACCAAAATATAAGCACTTTTCGAATTCGGACATGACCTAAATGACGGCCTACGTTGCGAGATATTGACCGTCTAAGTTTCGGCCACACAAGGCCGATGCCGATTTCGGGTAAAATCCAACTTCACCGTTTTGGAATTCGGGGATGACGGCGCGGTAGAGGACGAAAATATAAGCACTTTTCGAATTCGGACATGACCAAGATGAGGCCTACGTTACGAGATATTCACCGTCCAAGTTTCGGCTACACGAGCCCAATGCCCTTTTCGGGTAAAATCCAACCTCACCGTTTTGGAATTCGGAGATGACGGCGCGGTAGAGGACCAAAATATAAGCACTTTTCGAATTCGGACATGACCAAGATGAGAACTACGATGCGAGATATTGGCCGT
Source organism: Polygonum maritimum (assembly GCA_963924305.1). Taxonomy (NCBI): domain Eukaryota; kingdom Viridiplantae; phylum Streptophyta; class Magnoliopsida; order Caryophyllales; family Polygonaceae; genus Polygonum; species Polygonum maritimum. Next base: position 98,553 of record OZ002736.1, read on the forward strand.
CGAAGTTTCGGCTACACGAGCCCGATGCCCTTTTCGGGTAAAATCCAACTTCACCGTTTAAGAATTCGGAGATGACGGCGCGGTAGAGGACCAAAATATAAGCATTTTTCGAATTCGGACATGACCAAGATGAGGCCTACGTTGCGAGATATTCACAGTCCACGTTCCGGCCACACGAGCCCTGTGCCGATTTCGGGTAAAATCCAACTTCACCATTCTGGAATTCGGAGATGACGGCGCGGTAGAGGACCAAAATAAAAGCACTTTTTGAAGTCGGACATGACAAAGATTTGGACTACGTTGCGAGATATTGGTCGTCCAAGTTTCGGCCACACGAGCTCGGTGCCCATTTCAGGTAAAATCCAACTTCACCATTTCTGAACTGGGAGATGACGGAGCGGTAGAGGACCAAAAGATTAGCACTTTTCGAATTCGGACATCACCAAGATGAGGCCTACGTTGCGAGATATTGGTCGTCCAAGTTTCGGCCACACGAGCCCGGTGCCCATTTTGGGTAAAATCCAACTTTACCGTTTTGGAATTCGGACATGACGGCGCGGTAGAGGACCAAAAGATAAGCACTTTTTGAATTCGGACATGACATAAATGAGGCCTACGTTGCGAGATATTCACCGTCCAAGTTTCGACAACACTAGCCCGATGCCGATTTCGGTTACAATCTAACTTCACCGTTTTGGAATTCAGAGATGACGGCGCGGTAGAGGACCAAAATATAAGCACTTTTCGAATTCGGACATGACCTAAATGACGGCCTACGTTGCGAGATATTGACCGTCTAAGTTTCGGCCACACAAGGCCGATGCCGATTTCGGGTAAAATCCAACTTCACCATTTTGGAATTCGGGGATGACGGCGCGGTAGAGGACGAAAATATAAGCACTTTTCGAATTCGGACATGACCAAGATGAGGCCTACGTTACGAGATATTCACCGTCCAAGTTTCGGCTACACGAGCCCAATGCCCTTTTCGGGTAAAATCCAACTTCACCGTTTTGGAATTCGGAGATGACGGCGTGGTAGAGGACCAAAATATAAGCATTTTTCGAATTCGGACATGACCAAGATGAGGCCTACGTTGCGAGATATTCACAGTACAAGTTTCGGCCACACGAGCCCTGTGCCGATTTCGGGTAAAATCCAACTTCACCGTTTTGGAATTCGGAGATGACGGCGCGGTAGAGGACCAAAATAAAAGCACTTTTCGAAGTCGGACATGACAAAGATTTGGACTACGTTGCGAGATATTGGTCGTCCAAGTTTCGGCCACACGAGCTCGGTGCCCATTTCAGGTAAAATCCAACTTCACCATTTCTGAATTGGGAGATGACGGAGCGGTAGAGGACCGAAAGATAAGCACTTTTCGAATTCGGACATCACCAAGCTGAGGCCTACGTTGCGAGATATTGGTCGTCCAAGTTTCGGCCACACGAGCCCGGTGCCCATTTTGGGTAAAATCCAACTTTACCGTTTTGGAATTCGGACATGACGGCGCGGTAGAGGACCAAAAGATAAGCACTTTTTGAATTCGGACATGACATAAATGAGGCCTACGTTGCGAGATATTCACCGTCCAAGTTTCGGCCACACGAGCCCGATGCCCATTTCGGGTAAAATACAACTTCACCATTTTGGAATTCGAAGATGACGGCGCGGTAGAGGACCAAAATATAAGCACTTTTTGAATTTGGACATGACCAAAATGAGGCCTACGTTTCGAGATATTCACCGTCCAAGTTTCGGCCACACGAGCCCGATGCCCATTTCGGGTAAAATCCAACTTCACCGTTTTGGAATTCGAAGATGACGGCGCGGTAGAGGACCAAAATATAAGCACTTTTCGAATTAGGACATGACCAAGATGAGGTCTACGTTGCGAGATATTCACCGTCCAAGTTTCGGCCACACGAGCCCGATGCCCATTTCGGGTAAAATCCAACTTCACCGTTTTGGAATTCGGAGATGACGGCGCGGTAGAGGACAAAAATAAAAGCACTTTTTGAATTCGGGCATGACCTAAATGACGCTTACGTTGCGACATATTGACCGTCCAAGTTTCGGCCAAACGAGCCCGATGCCGATTTCGGGTAAAATCCAACTTCACCGTTTTGGAATTCGGAGATGACGGCGCGTTAGAGGACCAAATTATAAGAACTTTTCGAATTCGGATATGACCTAAATGAGGCCTACGTTGCGAGATATTGACCGTCCAACTTTCGGCCACACGAGCCCGATGCCCATTTCGGGTAAAATCCAACTTCACCGTTTTGGAATTCGGAGATGACGGCACGGTAGAGGACCAAAATATAAGCACTTTTTGCATTCGGACATGACCTAAATGAGGCTTAAGTTGCGACATATTGACCGTCCAAGTTTCGGACAAACGAGCCCGATGCCGATTTCGTGTAAAATCCAACTTCACCGTTTTGGATTTCGGAGATGACGGCGCGGTAGAGGACCAAATTATAAGCACTTTTCGAATTCGGATATGACCTAAATGAGGCCTACGTTGCGAGATATTGACCGTCCAACTTTCGACCACACCAGCCCGATGCCCATATCGGGTAAAATCCAACTTCACCGTTTTGGAATTCGGAGATGACGTCGTGGTAGAGGACCAAAATATAAGCACTTTTTGAATTCGGACATGACATAAATGAGGCCTACGTTGCGAGATATTCACCGTCCAAGTTTCGACAACACTAGCCCGATGCCGATTTCGGGTAAAATCCAACTTCACCGTTTTGGAATTCGGAGATGACGGTGCGGTAGAGGACCAGAATATAAACACTTTTCGAATTCGGACATCACGTAAATGAAGGCCTGCGTTGCGAGATATTGGCCGTCCAAGTTTCGGCCACACGAGCCCGATGCCCATTTCGGGTAAAATCCAACTTCACCGTTTGGAAATTCGAACATGACGGCGCGGTAGTGGACCAAAATATAAGCACTTTTCGAATTAGGACATGACCAAGATGAGGTCTACGTTTCGAGATATTCACCGTCCAAGTTTCGGCCACACGAGCCCGATGCCCATTTCGGGTAAAATCCAACTTCACCGTTTTGGAATTCGGAGATGACGGCGCGGTAGAGGACAAAAATATAAGCACTTTTTGAATTTGGGCATGACCTAAATGAGGCCTACATTGCGAGATATTCACTGTCCAAGTTTCGGCCACACGAGCCCGATGCCCATTTCGGGTAAAATCCTACTTCACCGTTTTGGCATTCGGATATGACGGCGCGGTAGAGGACCAAAATATAAGCACTTTTTGAATTCGGACATGACATAAATGAGGCCTACGTTGCGAGATATTGACCGTCGAAGTTTCGGCGACACGAGCCCGATGCCCTTTTCGGGTAAAATCCAACTTCGCCGTTTTGGAATTCGGAGATGACGGCGCGGTAGAGGACCAAAATATAAGCACTTTTCGAATTCGGACATGACCTAAATGACGGCCTACGTTGCGAGATATTGACCGTCTAAGTTTCGGCCACACAAGGCCGATGCCGATTTCGGGTAAAATCCAACTTCACCGTTTTGGAATTCGGGGATGACGGCGCGGTAGAGGACGAAAATATAAGCACTTTTCGAATTCGGACATGACCAAGATGAGGCCTACGTTACGAGATATTCACCGTCCAAGTTTCGGCTACACGAGCCCAATGCCCTTTTCGGGTAAAATCCAACCTCACCGTTTTGGAATTCGGAGATGACGGCGCGGTAGAGGACCAAAATATAAGCACTTTTCGAATTCGGACATGACCAAGATGAGAACTACGATGCGAGATATTGGCCGTCGAAGTTTCGGCTACACGAGCCCGATGCCCTTTTCGGGTAAAATCCAACTTCACCGTTTAAGAATTCGGAGATGACGGCGCGGTAGAGGACCAAAATATAAGCATTTTTCGAATTCGGACATGACCAAGATGAGGCCTACGTTGCGAGATATTCACAGTCCACGTTCCGGCCACACGAGCCCTGTGCCGATTTCGGGTAAAATCCAACTTCACCATTCTGGAATTCGGAGATGACGGCGCGGTAGAGGACCAAAATAAAAGCACTTTTTGAAGTCGGACATGACAAAGATTTGGACTACGTTGCGAGATATTGGTCGTCCAAGTTTCGGCCACACGAGCTCGGTGCCCATTTCAGGTAAAATCCAACTTCACCATTTCTGAACTGGGAGATGACGGAGCGGTAGAGGACCAAAAGATTAGCACTTTTCGAATTCGGACATCACCAAGATGAGGCCTACGTTGCGAGATATTGGTCGTCCAAGTTTCGGCCACACGAGCCCGGTGCCCATTTTGGGTAAAATCCAACTTTACCGTTTTGGAATTCGGACATGACGGCGCGGTAGAGGACCAAAAGATAAGCACTTTTTGAATTCGGACATGACATAAATGAGGCCTACGTTGCGAGATATTCACCGTCCAAGTTTCGACAACACTAGCCCGATGCCGATTTCGGTTACAATCTAACTTCACCGTTTTGGAATTCAGAGATGACGGCGCGGTAGAGGACCAAAATATAAGCACTTTTTGAATTTGGACATGACCTAAATGAGGCCTACGTATCGAGATATTCACCGTCCAAGTTTCGGCCACACGAGCCCGATGCCCATTTCGGGTAAAATTCAACTTCACCGTTTTGGAATTCGAAGATGACGGCGCGGTAGAGGACCAAAATATAAGCACTTTTCGAATTAGGACATGACCAAGATGAGGCCTACGTTTCGAGATATTCACCGTCCAAGTTTCGGCCACACGAGCCCGATGCCCATTTCGGGTAAATTCCAACTTCACCGTTTTGGAATTCGGAGATGACGGCGCGGTAGAGGACAAAAATGAAAGCACTTTTCGAATTCGGGCATGACCTAAATGACGCTTACGTTGCGACATATTGACCGTCCAAGTTTCGGCCAAACGAGCCCGATGCTGATTTCGGGTAAAATCCAACTTCACCGTTTTGGAATTCGAAGATGACGGCGCGCTAGAGGACCAAAATATAAGTACTTTTTGAATTCGGGCATGACCTAAATGACGCTTATGTTGCGACATATTGACCGTCCAAGTTTCGGCCAAACGAGCCCGATGCCGATTTCGGGTAAAATCCAACTTCACCGTTTTGGAATTCGGAGATGACGGCGCGTTAGAGGACCAAATTATAAGCACTTTTCGAATTCGGATATGACCTAAATGAGGCCTACGTTGCGAGATATTGACCGTCCAACTTTCGGCCACACGAGCCCGATGCCCATTTCGGGTAAAATCCAACTTTACCGTTTTGGAATTCGGAGATGACGACGCGGTAGAGGACCAAAATATAAGCACTTTTTGCATTCGGACATGACCTAAATGAGGCTTACGTTGCGACATATTGACCGTCCAAGTTTCGGACAAACGAGCCCGATGCCGATTTCGTGTAAAATCCAACTTCACCGTTTTGGATTTCGGAGATGACGGCGCGGTAGAGGACCAAATTATAAGCACTTTTCGAATTCGGATATGACCTAAATGAGGCCTACGTTGCGAGATATTGACCGTCCAACTTTCGGCCACACCAGCCCGATGCCCATATCGGGTAAAATCCAACTTCACCGTTTTGGAATTCGGAGATGACGGCGTGGTAGAGGACCAAAATATAAGCACTTTTTTAATTCGGACATGACATAAATGAGGACTACGTTGCGAGATATTCACCGTCCAAGTTTCGACAACACTAGCCCGATGCCGATTTCGGGTAAAATCCAACTTCACCGTTTTGGAATTCGGAGATGACGGCGCGGTAGAGGACCAGAATATAAACACTTTTCGAATTCGGCATCACGTAAATGAAGGCCTACGTTGCGAGATATTGGCCGTCCAAGTTTCGGCCACACGAGCCCGATGCCCATTTCGGGTAAAATCCAACTTCACCGTTTGGGAATTCGAACATGACGGCGCGATAGTGGACAAAAATATAAGCACTTTTTGAATTTGGGCATGACCTAAATGAGGCCTACATTGCGAGATATTCACTGTCCAAGTTTCGGCCACACGAGCCCGATGCCCATTTCGGGTAAAATCCAACTTCACCGTTTTGGTATTCGGATATGACGGCGCGGTAGAGGACCAAAATATAAGCACTTTTTGAATTCGGACATGACCTAAATGAGGCCTACGTTGCGAGATATTGACCGTCGAAGTTTCGGCGACACGAGCCCGATGCCCTTTTCGGGTAAAATCCAACTTCACCGTTTTGGAATTCGGAGATGACGGCGCGGTAGAGGACCAAAATATAAGCACTTTTCGAATTCGGACGTGACCTAAATGACGGCCTACGTTGCGAGATATTGACCGTCTAAGTTTCGGCCACACAAGGCCGATGCCGATTTCGGGTAAAATCCAACTTTACCGTTTTGGAATTCGGGGATGACGGCGCGGTAGAGGACGAAAATATAAGCACTTTTCGAATTCGGACATGACCAAGATGAGGCCTACGTTACGAGATATTCACCGTCCAAGTTTCGGCTACACGAGCCCAATGCCCTTTTCGGGTAAAATCCAACTTCACCGTTTTGGAATTCGGAGATGACGGCGCGGTAGAGGACCAAAATATAAGTACTTTTCGAATTCGGACATGACCAAGATGAGGACTACGTTGCGAGATATTGGCCGTCGAAGTTTCGGCTACACGAGCCCGATGCCCTTTTCGGGTAAAATCCAACTTCACCGTTTAAGAATTCGGAGATGACGGCGCGGTAGAGGACCAAAATATAAGCATTTTTCGAATTCGGACATGACCAAGATGAGGCCTACGTTGCAAGATATTGGTCGTCCAAGTTTCGGCCACACGAGCTCGGTGCCCATTTCAGGTAAAATCCAACTTCACCATTTCTGAATTGGGAGATGACGGAGCGGTAGAGGACCAAAAGATAAGCACTTTTCGAATTCGGACATCACCAAGATGAGGCCTACGTTGCGAGATATTGGTCGTCCAAGTTTCGGCCACACGAGCCCGGTTCCCATTTTGGGTAAAATCCAACTTTACCGTTTTGGAATTCGGACATGACGGCGCGGTAGAGGACCAAAAGATAAGCACTTTTTGAATTCGGACATGACATAAATGAGGCCTACGTTGCGAGATATTCACCGTCCAAGTTTCGACAACACTAGCCCGATGCCGATTTCGGTTACAATCTAACTTCACCGTTTTGGAATTCAGAGATGACGGCGCGGTAGAGGACCAAAATATAAGCACTTTTTGAATTTGGACATGACCTAAATGAGGCCTACGTTTCGAGATATTCACCGTCCAAGTTTCGGCCACACGAGCCCGATGCCCATTTCGGGTAAAATACAACTTCACCGTTTTGGAATTCGAAGATGACGGCGCGGTAGAGGGCCAAAATATAAGCACTTTTTGAATTTGGACATGACCTAAATGAGGCCTACGTTTCGAGATATTCACCGTCCAAGTTTCGGCCACACGAGCCCGATGCCCATTTCGGGTAAAATCCAACTTCACCGTTTTGGAATTCGAAGATGACGGCGCGGTAGAGGACCAAAATATAAGCACTTTTCGAATTAGGACATGACCAAGATGAGGCCTACGTTGCGAGATATTCACCGTCCAAGTTTCGGCCACACGAGCCCGATGCCCATTTCGGGTAAATTCCAACTTCACCGTTTTGGAATTCGGAGATGACGGCGCGGTAGAGGACAAAAATAAAAGCACTTTTTGAATTCGGGCATGACCTAAATGACGCTTACGTTGCGACATATTGACCGTCCAAGTTTCGGCCAAACGAGCCCGATGCCGATTTCGGGTAAAATCCAACTTCACCGTTTTGGAATTCGGAGATGACGGCGCGTTAGAGGACCAAATTATAAGCACTTTTCGAATTCGGATATGACCTAAATGAGGCCTACGTTGCGAGATATTGACCGTCCAACTTTCGGCCACACGAGCCCGATGCCCATTTCGGGTAAAATCCAACTTCACCGTTTTGGAATTCGGAGATGACGACGCGGTAGAGGACCAAAATATAAGCACTTTTTGCATTCGGACATGACCTAAATGAGGCTTACGTTGCGACATATTGACCGTCCAAGTTTCGGCCAAACGAGCCCGATGCCGATTTCGTGTAAAATCCAACTTCACCGTTTTGGAATTCGGAGATGACGGCGCGTTAGAGGACCAAATTATAAGCACTTTTCGAATTCGGATATGACCTAAATGAGGCCTACGTTGCGAGATATTGACCGTCCAACTTTCGGCCACACCAGCCCGATGCCCATATCGGGTAAAATCCAACTTCACCGTTTTGGAATTCGGAGATGACGGCGTGGTAGAGGACCAAAATATAAGCACTTTTTGAATTCGGACATGACATAAATGAGGCCTACGTTGCGAGATATTCACCGTCCAAGTTTCGACAACACTAGCCCGATGCCGATTTCGGGTAAAATCCAACTTCACCGTTTTGGAATTCGGAGATGACGGCGCGGTAGAGGACCAGAATATAAACACTTTTCGAATTCGGACATCACGTAAATGAAGGCCTACGTTGCGAGATATTGGCCGTCCAAGTTTCGGCCACACGAGCCCGATGCCCATTTCGGGTAGAATCGAACTTCACCGTTTGGAAATTCGAACATGACGGCGCGGTAGTGGACCAAAATATAAGCACTTTTCGAATTAGGACATGACCAAGATGAGGTCTACGTTTCGAGATATTCACCGTCCAAGTTTCGGCCACACGAGCCCGATGCCCATTTCGGGTAAAATCCAACTTCACCGTTTTGGAATTCGGAGATGACGGCGCGGTAGAGGACAAAAATATAAGAACTTTTTGAATTTGGGCATGACCTAAATGAGGCCTACATTGCGAGATATTCACTGTCCAAGTTTCGGCCACACGAGCCCGATGCCCATTTCGGGTAAAATCCAACTTCACCGTTTTGGCATTCGGATATGACGGCGCGGTAGAGGACCAAAATATAAGCACTTTTTGAATTCAGACATGACCTAAATGAGGCCTACGTTGCGAGATATTGACCATCGAAGTTTCGGCGACACGAGCCCGATGCCCTTTTCGGGTAAAATCCAACTTCACCGTTTTGGAATTCGGAGATGACGGCGCGGTAGAGGACCAAAATATAAGCACTTTTCGAATTCGGACATGACCTAAATGACGGCCTACGTTGCGAGATATTGACCGTCTAAGTTTCGGCCACACAAGGCCGATGCCGATTTCGGGTAAAATCCAACTTCACCATTTTGGAATTCGGGGATGACGGCGCGGTAGAGGACGAAAATATAAGCACTTTTCGAATTCGGACATGACCAAGATGAGGCCTACGTTACGAGATATTCACCGTCCAAGTTTCGGCTACACGAGCCCAATGCCCTTTTCGGGTAAAATCCAACTTCACCGTTTTGGAATTCGGAGATGACGGCGTGGTAGAGGACCAAAATATAAGCATTTTTCGAATTCGGACATGACCAAGATGAGGCCTACGTTGCGAGATATTCACAGTACAAGTTTCGGCCACACGAGCCCTGTGCCGATTTCGGGTAAAATCCAACTTCACCGTTTTGGAATTCGGAGATGACGGCGCGGTAGAGGACCAAAATAAAAGCACTTTTCGAAGTCGGACATGACAAAGATTTGGACTACGTTGCGAGATATTGGTCGTCCAAGTTTCGGCCACACGAGCTCGGTGCCCATTTCAGGTAAAATCCAACTTCACCATTTCTGAATTGGGAGATGACGGAGCGGTAGAGGACCGAAAGATAAGCACTTTTCGAATTCGGACATCACCAAGCTGAGGCCTACGTTGCGAGATATTGGTCGTCCAAGTTTCGGCCACACGAGCCCGGTGCCCATTTTGGGTAAAATCCAACTTTACCGTTTTGGAATTCGGACATGACGGCGCGGTAGAGGACCAAAAGATAAGCACTTTTTGAATTCGGACATGACATAAATGAGGCCTACGTTGCGAGATATTCACCGTCCAAGTTTCGGCCACACGAGCCCGATGCCCATTTCGGGTAAAATACAACTTCACCATTTTGGAATTCGAAGATGACGGCGCGGTAGAGGACCAAAATATAAGCACTTTTTGAATTTGGACATGACCAAAATGAGGCCTACGTTTCGAGATATTCACCGTCCAAGTTTCGGCCACACGAGCCCGATGCCCATTTCGGGTAAAATCCAACTTCACCGTTTTGGAATTCGAAGATGACGGCGCGGTAGAGGACCAAAATATAAGCACTTTTCGAATTAGGACATGACCAAGATGAGGTCTACGTTGCGAGATATTCACCGTCCAAGTTTCGGCCACACGAGCCCGATGCCCATTTCGGGTAAAATCCAACTTCACCGTTTTGGAATTCGGAGATGACGGCGCGGTAGAGGACAAAAATAAAAGCACTTTTTGAATTCGGGCATGACCTAAATGACGCTTACGTTGCGACATATTGACCGTCCAAGTTTCGGCCAAACGAGCCCGATGCCGATTTCGGGTAAAATCCAACTTCACCGTTTTGGAATTCGGAGATGACGGCGCGTTAGAGGACCAAATTATAAGAACTTTTCGAATTCGGATATGACCTAAATGAGGCCTACGTTGCGAGATATTGACCGTCCAACTTTCGGCCACACGAGCCCGATGCCCATTTCGGGTAAAATCCAACTTCACCGTTTTGGAATTCGGAGATGACGGCACGGTAGAGGACCAAAATATAAGCACTTTTTGCATTCGGACATGACCTAAATGAGGCTTAAGTTGCGACATATTGACCGTCCAAGTTTCGGACAAACGAGCCCGATGCCGATTTCGTGTAAAATCCAACTTCACCGTTTTGGATTTCGGAGATGACGGCGCGGTAGAGGACCAAATTATAAGCACTTTTCGAATTCGGATATGACCTAAATGAGGCCTACGTTGCGAGATATTGACCGTCCAACTTTCGACCACACCAGCCCGATGCCCATATCGGGTAAAATCCAACTTCACCGTTTTGGAATTCGGAGATGACGTCGTGGTAGAGGACCAAAATATAAGCACTTTTTGAATTCGGACATGACATAAATGAGGCCTACGTTGCGAGATATTCACCGTCCAAGTTTCGACAACACTAGCCCGATGCCGATTTCGGGTAAAATCCAACTTCACCGTTTTGGAATTCGGAGATGACGGTGCGGTAGAGGACCAGAATATAAACACTTTTCGAATTCGGACATCACGTAAATGAAGGCCTACGTTGCGAGATATTGGCCGTCCAAGTTTCGGCCACACGAGCCCGATGCCCATTTCGGGTAAAATCCAACTTCACCGTTTGGAAATTCGAACATGACGGCGCGGTAGTGGACCAAAATATAAGCACTTTTCGAATTAGGACATGACCAAGATGAGGTCTACGTTTCGAGATATTCACCGTCCAAGTTTCGGCCACACGAGCCCGATGCCCATTTCGGGTAAAATCCAACTTCACCGTTTTGGAATTCGGAGATGACGGCGCGGTAGAGGACAAAAATATAAGCACTTTTTGAATTTGGGCATGACCTAAATGAGGCCTACATTGCGAGATATTCACTGTCCAAGTTTCGGCCACACGAGCCCGATGCCCATTTCGGGTAAAATCCAACTTCACCGTTTTGGCATTCGGATATGACGGCGCGGTAGAGGACCAAAATATAAGCACTTTTTGAATTCGGACATGACCTAAATGAGGCCTACGTTGCGAGATATTGACCGTCGAAGTTTCGGCGACACGAGCCCGATGCCCTTTTCGGGTAAAATCCGACTTCACCGTTTTGAAATTCGGAGATGACGGCGCGGTAGAGGACCAAAATATAAGCACTTTTCGAATTCGGACATGACCTAAATGACGGCCTACGTTGCGAGATATTGACCGTCTAAGTTTCGGCCACACAAGGCCGATGCCGATTTCGGGTAAAATCCAACTTTACCGTTTTGGAATTCGGGGATGACGGCGCGGTAGAGGACGAAAATATAAGCACTTTTCGAATTCGGACATGACCAAGATGAGGCCTACGTTACGAGATATTCACCGTCCAAGTTTCGGCTACACGAGCCCAATGCCCTTTTCGGGTAAAATCCAACTTCACCGTTTTGGAATTCGGAGATGACGGCGTGGTAGAGGACCAAAATATAAGCACTTTTCGAATTCGGACATGACCAAGATGAGGACTACGTTGCGAGATATTGGCCGTCGAAGTTTCGGCTACACGAGCCCGATGCCGATTTCGGTTACAATCTAACTTCACCGTTTTGGAATTCGGAGATGACGGCGCGGTTGAGGACCAAAATATAAGCACTTTTTGAATTTGGACATGACCTAAATGAGGCCTACGTTTCGAGATATTCACCGTCCAAGTTTCGGCCACACGAGCCCGATGCCCATTTCGGGTAAAATCCAACTTCACCGTTTGGGAATTCGAACATGACGGCGCGGTAGTGGACCAAAATATAAGCACTTTTCGAATTAGGACATGACCAAGATGAGGTCTACGTTTCGAGATATTCACCGTCCAACTTTCGGCCACACGAGCCCGATGCCCATTTCGGGTAAAATCCAACTTCACCGTTTTGGAATTCGGAGATGACGGCGCGGTAGAGGACCAAAATATAAGCACTTTTTGCATTTGGACATGACCTAAATGAGGCTTAAGTTGCGACATATTGACCGTCCAAGTTTCGGACAAACGAGCCCGATGCCGATTTCGTGTAAAATCCAACTTCACCGTTTTGGATTTCGGAGATGACGGCGCGGTAGAGGACCAAATTATAAGCACTTTTCGAATTCGGATATGACCTAAATGAGGCCTACGTTGCGAGATATTGACCGTCCAACTTTCGGCCACACCAGCCCGATGCCCATATCGGGTAAAATCCAACTTCACCGTTTTGGAATTCGGAGATGACGTCGTGGTAGAGGACCAAAATATAAGCACTTTTTGAATTCGGACATGACATAAATGAGGCCTACGTTGCGAGATATTCACCGTCCAAGTTTCGACAACACTAGCCCGATGCCGATTTCGGTTACAATCTAACTTCACCGTTTTGGAATTCAGAGATGACGGCGCGGTAGAGGACCAAAATATAAGCACTTTTTGAATTTGGACATGACCTAAATGAGGCCTACGTTTCGAGATATTCACCGTCCATGTTTCGGCCACACGAGCCCGATGCCCATTTCGGGTAAAATCCAACTTCACCGTTTTGGAATTCGGAGATGACTGCGCGTTAGAGGACCAAATTATAAGCACTTTTCGAATTCGGATATGACCTAAATGAGGCCTACGTTGCGAGATATTGACCGTCCAACTTTCGGCCACACGAGCCCGATGCCCATTTCGGGTAAAATCCAACTTCACCGTTTTGGAATTCGGAGATGACGACGCGGTAGAGGACCAAAATATAAGCACTTTTTGCATTCGGACATGACCTAAATGAGGCTTACGTTGCGACATATTGACCGTCCAAGTTTCGGACAAACGAGCCCGATGCCGATTTCGTGTAAAATCCAACTTCACCGTTTTGGATTTCGGAGATGACGGCGCGGTAGAGGACCAAATTATAAGCACTTTTCGAATTCGGATATGACCTAAATGAGGCCTACGTTGCGAGATATTGACCGTCCAACTTTCGACCACACCAGCCCGATGCCCATATCGGGTAAAATCCAACTTCACCGTTTTGGAATTCGGAGATGACGTCGTGGTAGAGGACCAAAATATAAGCACTTTTTGAATTCGGACATGACATAAATGAGGCCTACGTTGCGAGATATTCACCGTCCAAGTTTCGACAACACTAGCCCGATGCCGATTTCGGGTAAAATCCAACTTCACCGTTTTGGAATTCGGAGATGACGGTGCGGTAGAGGACCAGAATATAAACACTTTTCGAATTCGGACATCACGTAAATGAAGGCCTACGTTGCGAGATATTGGCCGTCCAAGTTTCGGCCACACGAGCCCGATGCCCATTTCGGGTAAAATCCAACTTCACCGTTTGGAAATTCGAACATGACGGCGCGGTAGTGGACCAAAATATAAGCACTTTTCGAATTAGGACATGACCAAGATGAGGTCTACGTTTCGAGATATTCACCGTCCAAGTTTCGGCCACACGAGCCCGATGCCCATTTCGGGTAAAATCCAACTTCACCGTTTTGGCATTCGGATATGACAGCGCGGTAGAGGACCAGAATATAAACACTTTTCGAATTCGGACATCACGTAAATGAAGGCCTACGTTGCGAGATATTGGCCGTCCAAGTTTCGGCCACACGAGCCCGATGCCCATTTCGGGTAAAATCCAACTTCACCGTTTTGGCATTCGGATATGACGGCGCGGTAGAGGACCAGAATATAAACACTTTTCGAATTCGGACATCACGTAAATGAAGGCCTACGTTGCGAGATATTGGCCGTCCAAGTTTCGGCCACACGAGCCCGATGCCCATTTCGGGTAAAATCCAACTTCACCGTTTGGCAATTCGAACATGACGGCGCGGTAGTGGACAAAAATATAAGCACTTTTCGAATTAGGACATGACCAAGATGAGGTCTACGTTTCGAGATATTCACCGTCCAAGTTTCGGCCACACGAGCCCGATGCCCATTTCGGGTAAAATCCAACTTCACCGTTTTGGAATTCGGAGATGACGGCGCGGTAGAGGACAAAAATATAAGCACTTTTTGAATTCGGGCATGACCTAAATGACGCTTACGTTGCGACATATTGACCGTCCAAGTTTCGGCCAAACGAGCCCGATGCCGATTTCGGGTAAAATCCAACTTCACCGTTTTGGAATTCGGGGATGACGGCGCGGTAGAGGACGAAAATATAAGCACTTTTCGAATTCGGACATGACCAAGATGAGGCCTACGTTACGAGATATTCACCGTCCAAGTTTCGGCTACACGAGCCCAATGCCCTTTTCGGGTAAAATCCAACTTCAGCGTTTTGGAATTCGGAGATGACGGCGCGGTAGAGGACCAAAATATAAGCACTTTTCGAATTCGGACATGACCAAGATGAGGACTACGTTGCGAGATATTGGCCGTCGAAGTTTCGGCTACACGAGCCCGATGCCCTTTTCGGGTAAAATCCAACTTCACCGTTTAAGAATTCGGAAATGACGGCGCGGTAGAGGACCAAAATATAAGCATTTTTCGAATTCGGACATGACCAAGATGAGGCCTACGTTGCGAGATATTCACAGTCCAAGTTTCGGCCACACGAGCCCTGTGCCGATTTCGGGTAAAATCCAACTTCACCGTTTTGGAATTCGGAGATGACGGCGCGGTAGAGGACCAAAATAAAAGCACTTTTCGAAGTCGGACATGACAAAGATTTGGACTACGTTGCGTGATATTGGTCGTCCAAGTTTCGGCCACACGAGCTCGGTGCCCATTTCAGGTAAAATCCAACTTCACCATTTCTGAATTGGGAGATGACGGAGCGGTAGAGGACCAAAAGATAAGCACTTTTCGAATTCGGACATCACCAAGATGAGGCCTACGTTGCGAGATATTGGTCGTCCAAGTTTCGGCCACACGAGCCCGGTGCCCATTTTGGGTAAAATCCAACTTTACCGTTTTGGAATTCGGACATGACATAAATGAGGCCTACGTTGCGAGATATTCACCGTCCAAGTTTCGACAACACTAGCCCGATGCCGATTTCGGTTACAATCTAACTTCACCGTTTTGGAATTCAGAGATGACGGCGCGGTAGAGGACCAAAATATAAGCACTTTTTGAATTTGGACATGACCTAAATGAGGCCTACGTTTCGAGATATTCACCGTCCAAGTTTCGGCCACACGAGCCCGATGCCCATTTCGGGTAAAATCCAACTTCACCGTTTTGGAATTCGAAGATGACGGCGCGGTAGAGGACCAAAATATAAGCACTTTTCGAATTAGGACATGACCAAGATGAGGTCTACGTTACGAGATATTCACCGTCCAAGTTTCGGCTACACGAGCCCAATGCCCATTTCGGGTAAATTCCAACTTCACCGTTTTGGAATTCGGAGATGACGGCGCGGTAGAGGACCAAAATATAAGCACTTTTCGAAGTCGGACATGACCAAGATTTGGACTACGTTGCGAGATATTGGTCGTCCAAGTTTCGGCCACACGAGCTCGGTGCCCATTTCAGGTAAAATCCAACTTCACCATTTCTGAATTGGGAGATGACGGAGCAGTAGAGGACCAAAAGATAAGCACTTTTCGAATTCGGACATCACCAAGATGAGGCCTACGTTGCGAGATATTGGTCGTCCAAGTTTCGGCCACACGAGCCCGGTGCCCATTTTGGGTAAAATCCAACTTTACCGTTTTGGAATTCGGACATGACGACGCGGTAGAGGACGAAAAGATAAGCACTTTTTGAATTCGGACATGACATAAATGAGGCCTACGTTGCGAGATATTCACCGTCCAAGTTTCGACAACACTAGCCCGATGCCGATTTCGGTTACAATCTAACTTCACCGTTTTGGAATTCAGAGATGACGGCGCGGTAGAGGACCAAAATATAAGCACTTTTTGAATTTGGACATGACCTAAATGAGGCCTACGTTTCGAGATATTCACCGTCCATGTTTCGGCCACACGAGCCCGATGCCCATTTCGGGTAAAATCCAACTTCACCGTTTTGGAATTCGAAGATGACGGCGCGGTAGAGGACCAAAATATAAGAACTTTTCGAATTAGGACATGACCAAGATGAGGTCTACGTTGTGAGATATTCACCGTCCAAGTTTCGGCCACACGAGCCCGATGCCCATTTCGGGTAAATTCCAACTTCACCGTTTTGGAATTCGGAGATGACGGCGCGGTAGAGGACAAAAATAAAAGCACTTTTTGAATTCGGGCATGACCTAAATGACGCTTACGTTGCGACATATTGACCGTCCAAGTTTCGGCCAAACAAGCCCGATGCCGATTTCGGGTAAAATTCAACTTCACCGTTTTGGAATTCGGAGATGACGGCGCGTTAGAGGACCAAATTATAAGCACTTTTCGAATTCGGATATGACCTAAATGAGGCCTACGTTGCGAGATATTGACCGTCCAACTTTCGGCCACACGAGCCCGATGCCCATTTCGGGTAAAATCCAACTTCACCGTTTTGCAATTCGGAGATGACGGCGCGGTAGAGGACCAAAATATAAGCACTTTTTTCATTCGGACATGACCTAAATGAGACTTACGTTGCGACATATTGACCGTCCAAGTTTCGGACAAACGAGCCCGATGCCGATTTCGTGTAAAATCGAACTTCACCGTTTTGGATTTCGGAGATGACGGCGCGGTAGAGGACCAAATTATAAGCACTTTTCGAATTCGGATATGACCTAAATGAGGCCTACGTTGCGAGATATTGACCGTCCAACTTTCGGCCACACCAGCCCGATGCCGATTTCGGGTAAAATCCAACTTCACCGTTTTGGAATTCGGAGATGACGGCGCGGTAGAGGACCAGAATATAAACACTTTTCGAATTCGGACATCACGTAAATGAAGGCCTACGTTGCGAGATATTGGCCGTCCAAGTTTCGGCCACACGAGCCCGATGCCCATTTCGGGTAAAATCCAACTTCACCGTTTGGCAATTCGAACATGACGGCGCGGTAGTGGACCAAAATATAAGCACTTTTCGAATTAGGACATGACCAAGATGAGGTCTACGTTTCGAGATATTCACCGTCCAAGTTTCGGCCACACGAGCCCGATGCCCATTTCGGGTAAAATCCAACTTCACCGTTTTGGCATTCGGATATGACAGCGCGGTAGAGGACCAGAATATAAACACTTTTCGAATTCGGACATCACGTAAATGAAGGCCTACGTTGCGAGATATTGGCCGTCCAAGTTTCGGCCACACGAGCCCGATGCCCATTTCGGGTAAAATCCAACTTCACCGTTTTGGCATTCGGATATGACGGCGCGGTAGAGGACCAGAATATAAACACTTTTCGAATTCGGACATCACGTAAATGAAGGCCTACGTTGCGAGATATTGGCCGTCCAAGTTTCGGCCACACGAGCCCGATGCCCATTTCGGGTAAAATCCAACTTCACCGTTTGGCAATTCGAACATGACGGCGCGGTAGTGGACAAAAATATAAGCACTTTTCGAATTAGGACATGACCAAGATGAGGTCTACGTTTCGAGATATTCACCGTCCAAGTTTCGGCCACACGAGCCCGATGCCCATTTCGGGTAAAATCCAACTTCACCGTTTTGGAATTCGGAGATGACGGCGCGGTAGAGGACAAAAATATAAGCACTTTTTGAATTCGGGCATGACCTAAATGACGCTTACGTTGCGACATATTGACCGTCCAAGTTTCGGCCAAACGAGCCCGATGCCGATTTCGGGTAAAATCCAACTTCACCGTTTTGGAATTCGGGGATGACGGCGCGGTAGAGGACGAAAATATAAGCACTTTTCGAATTCGGACATGACCAAGATGAGGCCTACGTTACGAGATATTCACCGTCCAAGTTTCGGCTACACGAGCCCAATGCCCTTTTCGGGTAAAATCCAACTTCAGCGTTTTGGAATTCGGAGATGACGGCGCGGTAGAGGACCAAAATATAAGCACTTTTCGAATTCGGACATGACCAAGATGAGGACTACGTTGCGAGATATTGGCCGTCGAAGTTTCGGCTACACGAGCCCGATGCCCTTTTCGGGTAAAATCCAACTTCACCGTTTAAGAATTCGGAAATGACGGCGCGGTAGAGGACCAAAATATAAGCATTTTTCGAATTCGGACATGACCAAGATGAGGCCTACGTTGCGAGATATTCACAGTCCAAGTTTCGGCCACACGAGCCCTGTGCCGATTTCGGGTAAAATCCAACTTCACCGTTTTGGAATTCGGAGATGACGGCGCGGTAGAGGACCAAAATAAAAGCACTTTTCGAAGTCGGACATGACAAAGATTTGGACTACGTTGCGTGATATTGGTCGTCCAAGTTTCGGCCACACGAGCTCGGTGCCCATTTCAGGTAAAATCCAACTTCACCATTTCTGAATTGGGAGATGACGGAGCGGTAGAGGACCAAAAGATAAGCACTTTTCGAATTCGGACATCACCAAGATGAGGCCTACGTTGCGAGATATTGGTCGTCCAAGTTTCGGCCACACGAGCCCGGTGCCCATTTTGGGTAAAATCCAACTTTACCGTTTTGGAATTCGGACATGACATAAATGAGGCCTACGTTGCGAGATATTCACCGTCCAAGTTTCGACAACACTAGCCCGATGCCGATTTCGGTTACAATCTAACTTCACCGTTTTGGAATTCAGAGATGACGGCGCGGTAGAGGACCAAAATATAAGCACTTTTTGAATTTGGACATGACCTAAATGAGGCCTACGTTTCGAGATATTCACCGTCCAAGTTTCGGCCACACGAGCCCGATGCCCATTTCGGGTAAAATCCAACTTCACCGTTTTGGAATTCGAAGATGACGGCGCGGTAGAGGACCAAAATATAAGCACTTTTCGAATTAGGACATGACCAAGATGAGGTCTACGTTACGAGATATTCACCGTCCAAGTTTCGGCTACACGAGCCCAATGCCCATTTCGGGTAAATTCCAACTTCACCGTTTTGGAATTCGGAGATGACGGCGCGGTAGAGGACCAAAATATAAGCACTTTTCGAAGTCGGACATGACCAAGATTTGGACTACGTTGCGAGATATTGGTCGTCCAAGTTTCGGCCACACGAGCTCGGTGCCCATTTCAGGTAAAATCCAACTTCACCATTTCTGAATTGGGAGATGACGGAGCAGTAGAGGACCAAAAGATAAGCACTTTTCGAATTCGGACATCACCAAGATGAGGCCTACGTTGCGAGATATTGGTCGTCCAAGTTTCGGCCACACGAGCCCGGTGCCCATTTTGGGTAAAATCCAACTTTACCGTTTTGGAATTCGGACATGACGACGCGGTAGAGGACGAAAAGATAAGCACTTTTTGAATTCGGACATGACATAAATGAGGCCTACGTTGCGAGATATTCACCGTCCAAGTTTCGACAACACTAGCCCGATGCCGATTTCGGTTACAATCTAACTTCACCGTTTTGGAATTCAGAGATGACGGCGCGGTAGAGGACCAAAATATAAGCACTTTTTGAATTTGGACATGACCTAAATGAGGCCTACGTTTCGAGATATTCACCGTCCATGTTTCGGCCACACGAGCCCGATGCCCATTTCGGGTAAAATCCAACTTCACCGTTTTGGAATTCGAAGATGACGGCGCGGTAGAGGACCAAAATATAAGAACTTTTCGAATTAGGACATGACCAAGATGAGGTCTACGTTGTGAGATATTCACCGTCCAAGTTTCGGCCACACGAGCCCGATGCCCATTTCGGGTAAATTCCAACTTCACCGTTTTGGAATTCGGAGATGACGGCGCGGTAGAGGACAAAAATAAAAGCACTTTTTGAATTCGGGCATGACCTAAATGACGCTTACGTTGCGACATATTGACCGTCCAAGTTTCGGCCAAACAAGCCCGATGCCGATTTCGGGTAAAATTCAACTTCACCGTTTTGGAATTCGGAGATGACGGCGCGTTAGAGGACCAAATTATAAGCACTTTTCGAATTCGGATATGACCTAAATGAGGCCTACGTTGCGAGATATTGACCGTCCAACTTTCGGCCACACGAGCCCGATGCCCATTTCGGGTAAAATCCA
Source organism: Polygonum maritimum (assembly GCA_963924305.1). Classification (NCBI taxonomy): domain Eukaryota; kingdom Viridiplantae; phylum Streptophyta; class Magnoliopsida; order Caryophyllales; family Polygonaceae; genus Polygonum; species Polygonum maritimum. The sequence continues at coordinate 119,345 of OZ002736.1, forward strand.
ACTTCACCGTTTTGCAATTCGGAGATGACGGCGCGGTAGAGGACCAAAATATAAGCACTTTTTTCATTCGGACATGACCTAAATGAGACTTACGTTGCGACATATTGACCGTCCAAGTTTCGGACAAACGAGCCCGATGCCGATTTCGTGTAAAATCGAACTTCACCGTTTTGGATTTCGGAGATGACGGCGCGGTAGAGGACCAAATTATAAGCACTTTTCGAATTCGGATATGACCTAAATGAGGCCTACGTTGCGAGATATTGACCGTCCAACTTTCGGCCACACCAGCCCGATGCCGATTTCGGGTAAAATCCAACTTCACCGTTTTGGAATTCGGAGATGACGGCGCGGTAGAGGACCAGAATATAAACACTTTTCGAATTCGGACATCACGTAAATGAAGGCCTACGTTGCGAGATATTGGCCGTCCAAGTTTCGGCCACACGAGCCCGATGCCCATTTCGGGTAAAATCCAACTTCACCGTTTGGCAATTCGAACATGACGGCGCGGTAGTGGACCAAAATATAAGCACTTTTCGAATTAGGACATGACCAAGATGAGGTCTACGTTTCGAGATATTCACCGTCCAAGTTTCGGCCACACGAGCCCGATGCCCATTTCGGGTAAAATCCAACTTCACCGTTTTGGAATTCGGAGATGACGGCGCGGTAGAGGACAAAAATATAAGCACTTTTTGAATTTGGGCATGACCTAAATGAGGCCTACATTGCGAGATATTCACTGTCCAAGTTTCGGCCACACGAGCCCGATGCCCATTTCGGGTAAAATCCGACTTCACCGTTTTGGCATTCGGATATGACGGCGCGGTAGAGGACCAAAATATAAGCACTTTTTGAATTCGGACATGACCTAAATGAGGCCTACGTTGCGAGATATTGGCCGTCGAAGTTTCGGCGACACGAGCCCGATGCCCTTTTCGGGTAAAATCCAACTTCACCGTTTTGGAATTCGGAGATGACGGCGCGGTAGAGGACCAAAATATAAGCACTTTTCGAATTCGGACATGACCTAAATGACGGCCTACGTTGCGAGATATTGACCGTCTAAGTTTCGGCCACACAAGGCCGATGCCGATTTCGGGTAAAATCCAACTTCACCGTTTTGGAATTCGGGGATGACGGCGCGGTAGAGGACGAAAATATAAGCACTTTTCGAATTCGGACATGACCAAGATGAGGCCTATGTTACGAGATATTCACCGTCCAAGTTTCGGCTACACGAGCCCAATGCCCTTTTCGGGTAAAATCCAACTTCACCGTTTTGGAATTCGGAGATGACGGCACGGTAGAGGACCAAAATATAAGCACTTTTTGAATTCGGACATGACCAAGATGAGGACTACGTTGCGAGATATTGGCCGTCGAAGTTTCGGCTACACGAGCCCGATGCCCTTTTCGGGTAAAATCCAACTTCACCGTTTAAGAATTCGGAGATGACGGCGCGGTAGAGGACCAAAATATAAGCATTTTTCGAATTCGGACATGACCAAGATGAGGCCTACGTTGCGAGATATTCACAGTCCAAGTTTCGGCCACACGAGCCCTGTGCCGATTTCGGGTAAAATCCAACTTCACCGTTTTGGAATTCGGAGATGACGGCGCGGTAGAGGACCAAAATAAAAGCACTTTTCGAAGTCGGACATGACAAAGATTTGGACTACGTTGCGAGATATTGGTCGTCCAAGTTTCGGCCACACGAGCTCGGTGCCCATTTCAGGTAAAATCCAACTTCACCATTTCTGAATTGGGAGATGACGGAGCAGTAGAGGACCAAAAGATAAGCACTTTTCGAATTCGGACATCACCAAGATGAGGCCTACGTTGCGAGATATTGGTCGTCCAAGTTTCGGCCACACGAGCCCGGTGCCCATTTTGGGTAAAATCCAACTTTACCGTTTTGGAATTCGGACATGACGGCGCGGTAGAGGACCAAAAGATAAGCACTTTTTGAATTCGGACATGACATAAATGAGGCCTACGTTGCGAGATATTCACCGTCCAAGTTTCGACAACACTAGCCCGATGCCGATTTCGGTTACAATCTAACTTCACCGTTTTGGAATTCAGAGATGACGGCGCGGTAGAGGACCAAAATATAAGCACTTTTTGAATTTGGACATGACCTAAATGAGGCCTACGTTTCGAGATATTCACCGTCCATGTTTCGGCCACACGAGCCCGATGCCCATTTCGGGTAAAATCCAACTTCACCGTTTTGGAATTCGGAGATGACGGCGCGTTAGAGGACCAAATTATAAGCACTTTTCGAATTCGGATATGACCTAAATGAGGCCTACGTTGCGAGATATTGACCGTCCAACTTTCGGCCACACGAGCCCGATGCCCATTTCGGGTAAAATCCAACTTCACCGTTTTGGAATTCGGAGATGACGACGCGGTAGAGGACCAAAATATAAGCACTTTTTGCATTCGGACATGACCTAAATGAGGCTTACGTTGCGACATATTGACCGTCCAAGTTTCGGACAAACGAGCCCGATGCCGATTTCGTGTAAAATCCAACTTCACCGTTTTGGATTTCGGAGATGACGGCGCGGTAGAGGACCAAATTATAAGCACTTTTCGAATTCGGATATGACCTAAATGAGGCCTACGTTGCGAGATATTGACCGTCCAACTTTCGACCACACCAGCCCGATGCCCATATCGGGTAAAATCCAACTTCACCGTTTTGGAATTCGGAGATGACGTCGTGGTAGAGGACCAAAATATAAGCACTTTTTGAATTCGGACATGACATAAATGAGGCCTACGTTGCGAGATATTCACCGTCCAAGTTTCGACAACACTAGCCCGATGCCGATTTCGGGTAAAATCCAACTTCACCGTTTTGGAATTCGGAGATGACGGTGCGGTAGAGGACCAGAATATAAACACTTTTCGAATTCGGACATCACGTAAATGAAGGCCTACGTTGCGAGATATTGGCCGTCCAAGTTTCGGCCACACGAGCCCGATGCCCATTTCGGGTAAAATCCAACTTCACCGTTTGGAAATTCGAACATGACGGCGCGGTAGTGGACCAAAATATAAGCACTTTTCGAATTAGGACATGACCAAGATGAGGTCTACGTTTCGAGATATTCACCGTCCAAGTTTCGGCCACACGAGCCCGATGCCCATTTCGGGTAAAATCCAACTTCACCGTTTTGGAATTCGGAGATGACGGCGCGGTAGAGGACAAAAATATAAGCACTTTTTGAATTCGGACATGACCTAAATGAGGCCTACATTGCGAGATATTCACTGTCCAAGTTTCGGCCACACGAGCCCGATGCCCATTTCGGGTAAAATCCAACTTCACCGTTTTGGCATTCTGATATGACGGCGCGGTAGAGGACCAGAATATAAACACTTTTCGAATTCGGACATCACGTAAATGAAGGCCTACGTTGCGAGATATTGGCCGTCCAAGTTTCGGCCACACGAGCCCGATGCCCATTTCGGGTAAAATCCAACTTCACCGTTTGGCAATTCGAACATGACGGCGCGGTAGTGGACCAAAATATAAGCACTTTTCGAATTAGGACATGACCAAGATGAGGTCTACGTTTCGAGATATTCACCGTCCAAGTTTCGGCCACACGAGCCCGATGCCCATTTCGGGTAAAATCCAACTTCACCGTTTTGGAATTCGGAGATGACAGCGCGGTAGAGGACAAAAATATAAGCACTTTTTGAATTTGGGCATGACCTAAATGAGGCCTACATTGCGAGATATTCACTGTCCAAGTTTCGGCCACACGAGCCCGATGCCCATTTCGGGTAAAATCCAACTTCACCGTTTTGGCATTCGGATATGACGGCGCGGTAGAGGACCAAAATATAAGCACTTTTTGAATTCAGACATGACCTAAATGAGGCCTACGTTGCGAGATATTGACCGTCGAAGTTTCGGCGACACGAGCCCGATGCCCTTTTCGGGTAAAATCCAACTTCACCGTTTTGGAATTCGGAGATGACGGCGCGGTAGAGGACCAAAATATAAGCACTTTTCGAATTCGGACATGACCTAAATGACGGCCTACGTTGCGAGATATTGACCGTCTAAGTTTCGGCCACACAAGGCCGATGCCGATTTCGGGTAAAATCCAACTTCACCGTTTTGGAATTCGGGGATGACGGCGCGGTAGAGGACGAAAATATAAGCACTTTTCGAATTCGGACATGACCAAGATGAGGCCTACGTTACGAGATATTCACCGTCCAAGTTTCGGCTACACGAGCCCAATGCCCTTTTCGGGTAAAATCCAACTTCACCGTTTTGGAATTCGGAGATGACGGCGCGGTAGAGGACCAAAATATAAGCACTTTTCGAATTCGGACATGACCAAGATGAGGACTACGTTGCGAGATATTGGCCGTCGAAGTTTCGGCTACACGAGCCCGATGCCCTTTTCGGGTAAAATCCAACTTCACCGTTTAAGAATTCGGAGATGACGGCGCGGTAGAGGACCAAAATATAAGCATTTTTCGAATTCGGACATGACCAAGATGAGGCCTACGTTGCGAGATATTCACAGTCCAAGTTTCGGCCACACGAGCCCTGTGCCGATTTCGGGTAAAATCCAACTTCACCGTTTTGGAATTCGGAGATGACGGCGCGGTAGAGGACCAAAATAAAAGCACTTTTCGAAGTCGGACATGACAAAGATTTGGACTACGTTGCGAGATATTGGTCGTCCAAGTTTCGGCCACACGAGCTCGGTGCCCATTTCAGGTAAAATCCAACTTCACCATTTCTGAATTGGGAGATGACGGAGCAGTAGAGGACCAAAAGATAAGCACTTTTCGAATTCGGACATCACCAAGATGAGGCCTACGTTGCGAGATATTGGTCGTCCAAGTTTCGGCCACACGAGCCCGGTGCCCATTTTGGGTAAAATCCAACTTTACCGTTTTGGAATTCGGACATGACGGCGCGGTAGAGGACCAAAAGATAAGCACTTTTTGAATTCGGACATGACATAAATGAGGCCTACGTTGCGAGATATTCACCGTCCAAGTTTCGACAACACTAGCCCGATGCCGATTTCGGTTACAATCTAACTTCACCGTTTTGGAATTCAGAGATGACGGCGCGGTAGAGGACCAAAATATAAGCACTTTTTGAATTTGGACATGACCTAAATGAGGCCTACGTTTCGAGATATTCACCGTCCATGTTTCGGCCACACGAGCCCGATGCCCATTTCGGGTAAAATCCAACTTCACCGTTTTGGAATTCGGAGATGACGGCGCGTTAGAGGACCAAATTATAAGCACTTTTCGAATTCGGATATGACCTAAATGAGGCCTACGTTGCGAGATATTGACCGTCCAACTTTCGGCCACACGAGCCCGATGCCCATTTCGGGTAAAATCCAACTTCACCGTTTTGGAATTCGGAGATGACAACGCGGTAGAGGACCAAAATATAAGCACTTTTTGCATTCGGACATGACCTAAATGAGGCTTACGTTGCGACATATTGACCGTCCAAGTTTCGGACAAACGAGCCCGATGCCGATTTCGTGTAAAATCCAACTTCACCGTTTTGGATTTCGGAGATGACGGTGCGGTAGAGGACCAAATTATAAGCACTTTTCGAATTCGGATATGACCTAAATGAGGCCTACGTTGCGAGATATTGACCGTCCAACTTTCGACCACACCAGCCCGATGCCCATATCGGGTAAAATCCAACTTCACCGTTTTGGTATTCGGAGATGACGTCGTGGTAGAGGACCAAAATATAAGCACTTTTTGAATTCGGACATGACATAAATGAGGCCTACGTTGCGAGATATTCACCGTCCAAGTTTCGACAACACTAGCCCGATGCCGATTTCGGGTAAAATCCAACTTCACCGTTTTGGAATTCGGAGATGACGGTGCGGTAGAGGACCAGAATATCAACACTTTTCGAATTCGGACATCACGTAAATGAAGGCCTACGTTGCGAGATATTGGCCGTCCAAGTTTCGGCCACACGAGCCCGATGCCCATTTCGGGTAAAATCCAACTTCACCGTTTGGAAATTCGAACATGACGGCGCGGTAGTGGACCAAAATATAAGCACTTTTCGAATTAGGACATGACCAAGATGAGGTCTACGTTTCGAGATATTCACCGTCCAAGTTTCGGCCACACGAGCCCGATGCCCATTTCGGGTAAAATCCAACTTCACCGTTTTGGAATTCGGAGATGACGGCGCGGTAGAGGACAAAAATATAAGCACTTTTTGAATTCGGACATGACCTAAATGAGGCCTACATTGCGAGATATTCACTGTCCAAGTTTCGGCCACACGAGCCCGATGCCCATTTCGGGTAAAATCCAACTTCACCGTTTTGGCATTCGGATATGACGGCGCGGTAGAGGACCAGAATATAAACACTTTTCGAATTCGGACATGACCAAGATGAGGACTACGTTGCGAGATATTGGCCGTCGAAGTTTCGGCTACACGAGCCCGATGCCCTTTTCGGGTAAAATCCAACTTCACCGTTTAAGAATTCGGAGATGACGGCGCGGTAGAGGACCAAAATATAAGCATTTTTCGAATTCGGACATGACCAAGATGAGGCCTACGTTGCGAGATATTCACAGTCCAAGTTTCGGCCACACGAGCCCTGTGCCGATTTCGGGTAAAATCCAACTTCACCGTTTTGGAATTCGGAGATGACGGCGCGGTAGAGGACCAAAATAAAAGCACTTTTCGAAGTCGGACATGACAAAGATTTGGACTACGTTGCGAGATATTGGTCGTCCAAGTTTCGGCCACACGAGCTCGGTGCCCATTTCAGGTAAAATCCAACTTCACCATTTCTGAATTGGGAGATGACGGAGCAGTAGAGGACCAAAAGATAAGCACTTTTCGAATTCGGACATCACCAAGATGAGGCCTACGTTGCGAGATATTGGTCGTCCAAGTTTCGGCCACACGAGCCCGGTGCCCATTTTGGGTAAAATCCAACTTTACCGTTTTGGAATTCGGACATGACGGCGCGGTAGAGGACCAAAAGATAAGCACTTTTTGAATTCGGACATGACATAAATGAGGCCTACGTTGCGAGATATTCACCGTCCAAGTTTCGACAACACTAGCCCGATGCCGATTTCGGTTACAATCTAACTTCACCGTTTTGGAATTCAGAGATGACGGCGCGGTAGAGGACCAAAATATAAGCACTTTTTGAATTTGGACATGACCTAAATGAGGCCTACGTTTCGAGATATTCACCGTCCATGTTTCGGCCACACGAGCCCGATGCCCATTTCGGGTAAAATCCAACTTCACCGTTTTGGAATTCGGAGATGACGGCGCGTTAGAGGACCAAATTATAAGCACTTTTCGAATTCGGATATGACCTAAATGAGGCCTACGTTGCGAGATATTGACCGTCCAACTTTCGGCCACACGAGCCCGATGCCCATTTCGGGTAAAATCCAACTTCACCGTTTTGGAATTCGGAGATGACGACGCGGTAGAGGACCAAAATATAAGCACTTTTTGCATTCGGACATGACCTAAATGAGGCTTACGTTGCGACATATTGACCGTCCAAGTTTCGGACAAACGAGCCCGATGCCGATTTCGTGTAAAATCCAACTTCACCGTTTTGGATTTCGGAGATGACGGCGCGGTAGAGGACCAAATTATAAGCACTTTTCGAATTCGGATATGACCTAAATGAGGCCTACGTTGCGAGATATTGACCGTCCAACTTTCGACCACACCAGCCCGATGCCCATATCGGGTAAAATCCAACTTCACCGTTTTGGCATTCGGATATGACGGCGCGGTAGAGGACCAAAATATAAGCACTTTTTGAATTCAGACATGACCTAAATGAGGCCTACGTTGCGAGATATTGACCGTCGAAGTTTCGGCGACACGAGCCCGATGCCCTTTTCGGGTAAAATCCAACTTCACCGTTTTGGAATTCGGAGATGACGGCGCGGTAGAGGACCAAAATATAAGCACTTTTCGAATTCGGACATGACCTAAATGACGGCCTACGTTGCGAGATATTGACCGTCTAAGTTTCGGCCACACAAGGCCGATGCCGATTTCGGGTAAAATCCAACTTCACCGTTTTGGAATTCGGGGATGACGGCGCGGTAGAGGACGAAAATATAAGCACTTTTCGAATTCGGACATGACCAAGATGAGGCCTACGTTACGAGATATTCACCGTCCAAGTTTCGGCTACACGAGCCCAATGCCCTTTTCGGGTAAAATCCAACTTCACCGTTTTGGAATTCGGAGATGACGGCGCGGTAGAGGACCAAAATATAAGCACTTTTCGAATTCGGACATGACCAAGATGAGGACTACGTTGCGAGATATTGGCCGTCGAAGTTTCGGCTACACGAGCCCGATGCCCTTTTCGGGTAAAATCCAACTTCACCGTTTAAGAATTCGGAGATGACGGCGCGGTAGAGGACCAAAATATAAGCATTTTTCGAATTCGGACATGACCAAGATGAGGCCTACGTTGCGAGATATTCACAGTCCAAGTTTCGGCCACACGAGCCCTGTGCCGATTTCGGGTAAAATCCAACTTCACCGTTTTGGAATTCGGAGATGACGGCGCGGTAGAGGACCAAAATAAAAGCACTTTTCGAAGTCGGACATGACAAAGATTTGGACTACGTTGCGAGATATTGGTCGTCCAAGTTTCGGCCACACGAGCTCGGTGCCCATTTCAGGTAAAATCCAACTTCACCATTTCTGAATTGGGAGATGACGGAGCAGTAGAGGACCAAAAGATAAGCACTTTTCGAATTCGGACATCACCAAGATGAGGCCTACGTTGCGAGATATTGGTCGTCCAAGTTTCGGCCACACGAGCCCGGTGCCCATTTTGGGTAAAATCCAACTTTACCGTTTTGGAATTCGGACATGACGGCGCGGTAGAGGACCAAAAGATAAGCACTTTTTGAATTCGGACATGACATAAATGAGGCCTACGTTGCGAGATATTCACCGTCCAAGTTTCGACAACACTAGCCCGATGCCGATTTCGGTTACAATCTAACTTCACCGTTTTGGAATTCAGAGATGACGGCGCGGTAGAGGACCAAAATATAAGCACTTTTTGAATTTGGACATGACCTAAATGAGGCCTACGTTTCGAGATATTCACCGTCCATGTTTCGGCCACACGAGCCCGATGCCCATTTCGGGTAAAATCCAACTTCACCGTTTTGGAATTCGGAGATGACGGCGCGTTAGAGGACCAAATTATAAGCACTTTTCGAATTCGGATATGACCTAAATGAGGCCTACGTTGCGAGATATTGACCGTCCAACTTTCGGCCACACGAGCCCGATGCCCATTTCGGGTAAAATCCAACTTCACCGTTTTGGAATTCGGAGATGACAACGCGGTAGAGGACCAAAATATAAGCACTTTTTGCATTCGGACATGACCTAAATGAGGCTTACGTTGCGACATATTGACCGTCCAAGTTTCGGACAAACGAGCCCGATGCCGATTTCGTGTAAAATCCAACTTCACCGTTTTGGATTTCGGAGATGACGGTGCGGTAGAGGACCAAATTATAAGCACTTTTCGAATTCGGATATGACCTAAATGAGGCCTACGTTGCGAGATATTGACCGTCCAACTTTCGACCACACCAGCCCGATGCCCATATCGGGTAAAATCCAACTTCACCGTTTTGGTATTCGGAGATGACGTCGTGGTAGAGGACCAAAATATAAGCACTTTTTGAATTCGGACATGACATAAATGAGGCCTACGTTGCGAGATATTCACCGTCCAAGTTTCGACAACACTAGCCCGATGCCGATTTCGGGTAAAATCCAACTTCACCGTTTTGGAATTCGGAGATGACGGTGCGGTAGAGGACCAGAATATCAACACTTTTCGAATTCGGACATCACGTAAATGAAGGCCTACGTTGCGAGATATTGGCCGTCCAAGTTTCGGCCACACGAGCCCGATGCCCATTTCGGGTAAAATCCAACTTCACCGTTTGGAAATTCGAACATGACGGCGCGGTAGTGGACCAAAATATAAGCACTTTTCGAATTAGGACATGACCAAGATGAGGTCTACGTTTCGAGATATTCACCGTCCAAGTTTCGGCCACACGAGCCCGATGCCCATTTCGGGTAAAATCCAACTTCACCGTTTTGGAATTCGGAGATGACGGCGCGGTAGAGGACAAAAATATAAGCACTTTTTGAATTCGGACATGACCTAAATGAGGCCTACATTGCGAGATATTCACTGTCCAAGTTTCGGCCACACGAGCCCGATGCCCATTTCGGGTAAAATCCAACTTCACCGTTTTGGCATTCGGATATGACGGCGCGGTAGAGGACCAGAATATAAACACTTTTCGAATTCGGACATGACCAAGATGAGGACTACGTTGCGAGATATTGGCCGTCGAAGTTTCGGCTACACGAGCCCGATGCCCTTTTCGGGTAAAATCCAACTTCACCGTTTAAGAATTCGGAGATGACGGCGCGGTAGAGGACCAAAATATAAGCATTTTTCGAATTCGGACATGACCAAGATGAGGCCTACGTTGCGAGATATTCACAGTCCAAGTTTCGGCCACACGAGCCCTGTGCCGATTTCGGGTAAAATCCAACTTCACCGTTTTGGAATTCGGAGATGACGGCGCGGTAGAGGACCAAAATAAAAGCACTTTTCGAAGTCGGACATGACAAAGATTTGGACTACGTTGCGAGATATTGGTCGTCCAAGTTTCGGCCACACGAGCTCGGTGCCCATTTCAGGTAAAATCCAACTTCACCATTTCTGAATTGGGAGATGACGGAGCAGTAGAGGACCAAAAGATAAGCACTTTTCGAATTCGGACATCACCAAGATGAGGCCTACGTTGCGAGATATTGGTCGTCCAAGTTTCGGCCACACGAGCCCGGTGCCCATTTTGGGTAAAATCCAACTTTACCGTTTTGGAATTCGGACATGACGGCGCGGTAGAGGACCAAAAGATAAGCACTTTTTGAATTCGGACATGACATAAATGAGGCCTACGTTGCGAGATATTCACCGTCCAAGTTTCGACAACACTAGCCCGATGCCGATTTCGGTTACAATCTAACTTCACCGTTTTGGAATTCAGAGATGACGGCGCGGTAGAGGACCAAAATATAAGCACTTTTTGAATTTGGACATGACCTAAATGAGGCCTACGTTTCGAGATATTCACCGTCCATGTTTCGGCCACACGAGCCCGATGCCCATTTCGGGTAAAATCCAACTTCACCGTTTTGGAATTCGGAGATGACGGCGCGTTAGAGGACCAAATTATAAGCACTTTTCGAATTCGGATATGACCTAAATGAGGCCTACGTTGCGAGATATTGACCGTCCAACTTTCGGCCACACGAGCCCGATGCCCATTTCGGGTAAAATCCAACTTCACCGTTTTGGAATTCGGAGATGACGACGCGGTAGAGGACCAAAATATAAGCACTTTTTGCATTCGGACATGACCTAAATGAGGCTTACGTTGCGACATATTGACCGTCCAAGTTTCGGACAAACGAGCCCGATGCCGATTTCGTGTAAAATCCAACTTCACCGTTTTGGATTTCGGAGATGACGGCGCGGTAGAGGACCAAATTATAAGCACTTTTCGAATTCGGATATGACCTAAATGAGGCCTACGTTGCGAGATATTGACCGTCCAACTTTCGACCACACCAGCCCGATGCCCATATCGGGTAAAATCCAACTTCACCGTTTTGGAATTCGGAGATGACGTCGTGGTAGAGGACCAAAATATAAGCACTTTTTGAATTCGGACATGACATAAATGAGGCCTACGTTGCGAGATATTCACCGTCCAAGTTTCGACAACACTAGCCCGATGCCGATTTCGGGTAAAATCCAACTTCACCGTTTTGGAATTCGGAGATGACGGTGCGGTAGAGGACCAGAATATAAACACTTTTCGAATTCGGACATCACGTAAATGAAGGCCTACGTTGCGAGATATTGGCCGTCCAAGTTTCGGCCACACGAGCCCGATGCCCATTTCGGGTAAAATCCAACTTCACCGTTTGGAAATTCGAACATGACGGCGCGGTAGTGGACCAAAATATAAGCACTTTTCGAATTAGGACATGACCAAGATGAGGTCTACGTTTCGAGATATTCACCGTCCAAGTTTCGGCCACACGAGCCCGATGCCCATTTCGGGTAAAATCCAACTTCACCGTTTTGGAATTCGGAGATGACGGCGCGGTAGAGGACAAAAATATAAGCACTTTTTGAATTCGGACATGACCTAAATGAGGCCTACATTGCGAGATATTCACTGTCCAAGTTTCGGCCACACGAGCCCGATGCCCATTTCGGGTAAAATCCAACTTCACCGTTTTGGCATTCTGATATGACGGCGCGGTAGAGGACCAGAATATAAACACTTTTCGAATTCGGACATCACGTAAATGAAGGCCTACGTTGCGAGATATTGGCCGTCCAAGTTTCGGCCACACGAGCCCGATGCCCATTTCGGGTAAAATCCAACTTCACCGTTTGGCAATTCGAACATGACGGCGCGGTAGTGGACCAAAATATAAGCACTTTTCGAATTAGGACATGACCAAGATGAGGTCTACGTTTCGAGATATTCACCGTCCAAGTTTCGGCCACACGAGCCCGATGCCCATTTCGGGTAAAATCCAACTTCACCGTTTTGGAATTCGGAGATGACAGCGCGGTAGAGGACAAAAATATAAGCACTTTTTGAATTTGGGCATGACCTAAATGAGGCCTACATTGCGAGATATTCACTGTCCAAGTTTCGGCCACACGAGCCCGATGCCCATTTCGGGTAAAATCCAACTTCACCGTTTTGGCATTCGGATATGACGGCGCGGTAGAGGACCAAAATATAAGCACTTTTTGAATTCAGACATGACCTAAATGAGGCCTACGTTGCGAGATATTGACCGTCGAAGTTTCGGCGACACGAGCCCGATGCCCTTTTCGGGTAAAATCCAACTTCACCGTTTTGGAATTCGGAGATGACGGCGCGGTAGAGGACCAAAATATAAGCACTTTTCGAATTCGGACATGACCTAAATGACGGCCTACGTTGCGAGATATTGACCGTCTAAGTTTCGGCCACACAAGGCCGATGCCGATTTCGGGTAAAATCCAACTTCACCGTTTTGGAATTCGGGGATGACGGCGCGGTAGAGGACGAAAATATAAGCACTTTTCGAATTCGGACATGACCAAGATGAGGCCTACGTTACGAGATATTCACCGTCCAAGTTTCGGCTACACGAGCCCAATGCCCTTTTCGGGTAAAATCCAACTTCACCGTTTTGGAATTCGGAGATGACGGCGCGGTAGAGGACCAAAATATAAGCACTTTTCGAATTCGGACATGACCAAGATGAGGACTACGTTGCGAGATATTGGCCGTCGAAGTTTCGGCTACACGAGCCCGATGCCCTTTTCGGGTAAAATCCAACTTCACCGTTTAAGAATTCGGAGATGACGGTGCGGTAGAGGACCAAAATATAAGCATTTTTCGAATTCGGACATGACCAAGATGAGGCCTACGTTGCGAGATATTCACAGTCCAAGTTTCGGCCACACGAGCCCTGTGCCGATTTCGGGTAAAATCCAACTTCACCGTTTTGGAATTCGGAGATGACGGCGCGGTAGAGGACCAAAATAAAAGCACTTTTCGAAGTCGGACATGACAAAGATTTGGACTACGTTGCGAGATATTGGTCGTCCAAGTTTCGGCCACACGAGCTCGGTGCCCATTTCAGGTAAAATCCAACTTCACCATTTCTGAATTGGGAGATGACGGAGCAGTAGAGGACCAAAAGATAAGCACTTTTCGAATTCGGACATCACCAAGATGAGGCCTACGTTGCGAGATATTGGTCGTCCAAGTTTCGGCCACACGAGCCCGGTGCCCATTTTGGGTAAAATCCAACTTTACCGTTTTGGAATTCGGACATGACGGCGCGGTAGAGGACCAAAAGATAAGCACTTTTTGAATTCGGACATGACATAAATGAGGCCTACGTTGCGAGATATTCACCGTCCAAGTTTCGACAACACTAGCCCGATGCCGATTTCGGTTACAATCTAACTTCACCGTTTTGGAATTCAGAGATGACGGCGCGGTAGAGGACCAAAATATAAGCACTTTTTGAATTTGGACATGACCTAAATGAGGCCTACGTTTCGAGATATTCACCGTCCATGTTTCGGCCACACGAGCCCGATGCCCATTTCGGGTAAAATCCAACTTCACCGTTTTGGAATTCGGAGATGACGGCGCGTTAGAGGACCAAATTATAAGCACTTTTCGAATTCGGATATGACCTAAATGAGGCCTACGTTGCGAGATATTGACCGTCCAACTTTCGGCCACACGAGCCCGATGCCCATTTCGGGTAAAATCCAACTTCACCGTTTTGGAATTCGGAGATGACAACGCGGTAGAGGACCAAAATATAAGCACTTTTTGCATTCGGACATGACCTAAATGAGGCTTACGTTGCGACATATTGACCGTCCAAGTTTCGGACAAACGAGCCCGATGCCGATTTCGTGTAAAATCCAACTTCACCGTTTTGGATTTCGGAGATGACGGTGCGGTAGAGGACCAAATTATAAGCACTTTTCGAATTCGGATATGACCTAAATGAGGCCTACGTTGCGAGATATTGACCGTCCAACTTTCGACCACACCAGCCCGATGCCCATATCGGGTAAAATCCAACTTCACCGTTTTGGTATTCGGAGATGACGTCGTGGTAGAGGACCAAAATATAAGCACTTTTTGAATTCGGACATGACATAAATGAGGCCTACGTTGCGAGATATTCACCGTCCAAGTTTCGACAACACTAGCCCGATGCCGATTTCGGGTAAAATCCAACTTCACCGTTTTGGAATTCGGAGATGACGGTGCGGTAGAGGACCAGAATATCAACACTTTTCGAATTCGGACATCACGTAAATGAAGGCCTACGTTGCGAGATATTGGCCGTCCAAGTTTCGGCCACACGAGCCCGATGCCCATTTCGGGTAAAATCCAACTTCACCGTTTGGAAATTCGAACATGACGGCGCGGTAGTGGACCAAAATATAAGCACTTTTCGAATTAGGACATGACCAAGATGAGGTCTACGTTTCGAGATATTCACCGTCCAAGTTTCGGCCACACGAGCCCGATGCCCATTTCGGGTAAAATCCAACTTCACCGTTTTGGAATTCGGAGATGACGGCGCGGTAGAGGACAAAAATATAAGCACTTTTTGAATTCGGACATGACCTAAATGAGGCCTACATTGCGAGATATTCACTGTCCAAGTTTCGGCCACACGAGCCCGATGCCCATTTCGGGTAAAATCCAACTTCACCGTTTTGGCATTCGGATATGACGGCGCGGTAGAGGACCAGAATATAAACACTTTTCGAATTCGGACATGACCAAGATGAGGACTACGTTGCGAGATATTGGCCGTCGAAGTTTCGGCTACACGAGCCCGATGCCCTTTTCGGGTAAAATCCAACTTCACCGTTTAAGAATTCGGAGATGACGGCGCGGTAGAGGACCAAAATATAAGCATTTTTCGAATTCGGACATGACCAAGATGAGGCCTACGTTGCGAGATATTCACAGTCCAAGTTTCGGCCACACGAGCCCTGTGCCGATTTCGGGTAAAATCCAACTTCACCGTTTTGGAATTCGGAGATGACGGCGCGGTAGAGGACCAAAATAAAAGCACTTTTCGAAGTCGGACATGACAAAGATTTGGACTACGTTGCGAGATATTGGTCGTCCAAGTTTCGGCCACACGAGCTCGGTGCCCATTTCAGGTAAAATCCAACTTCACCATTTCTGAATTGGGAGATGACGGAGCAGTAGAGGACCAAAAGATAAGCACTTTTCGAATTCGGACATCACCAAGATGAGGCCTACGTTGCGAGATATTGGTCGTCCAAGTTTCGGCCACACGAGCCCGGTGCCCATTTTGGGTAAAATCCAACTTTACCGTTTTGGAATTCGGACATGACGGCGCGGTAGAGGACCAAAAGATAAGCACTTTTTGAATTCGGACATGACATAAATGAGGCCTACGTTGCGAGATATTCACCGTCCAAGTTTCGACAACACTAGCCCGATGCCGATTTCGGTTACAATCTAACTTCACCGTTTTGGAATTCAGAGATGACGGCGCGGTAGAGGACCAAAATATAAGCACTTTTTGAATTTGGACATGACCTAAATGAGGCCTACGTTTCGAGATATTCACCGTCCATGTTTCGGCCACACGAGCCCGATGCCCATTTCGGGTAAAATCCAACTTCACCGTTTTGGAATTCGGAGATGACGGCGCGTTAGAGGACCAAATTATAAGCACTTTTCGAATTCGGATATGACCTAAATGAGGCCTACGTTGCGAGATATTGACCGTCCAACTTTCGGCCACACGAGCCCGATGCCCATTTCGGGTAAAATCCAACTTCACCGTTTTGGAATTCGGAGATGACAACGCGGTAGAGGACCAAAATATAAGCACTTTTTGCATTCGGACATGACCTAAATGAGGCTTACGTTGCGACATATTGACCGTCCAAGTTTCGGACAAACGAGCCCGATGCCGATTTCGTGTAAAATCCAACTTCACCGTTTTGGATTTCGGAGATGACGGTGCGGTAGAGGACCAAATTATAAGCACTTTTCGAATTCGGATATGACCTAAATGAGGCCTACGTTGCGAGATATTGACCGTCCAACTTTCGACCACACCAGCCCGATGCCCATATCGGGTAAAATCCAACTTCACCGTTTTGGTATTCGGAGATGACGTCGTGGTAGAGGACCAAAATATAAGCACTTTTTGAATTCGGACATGACATAAATGAGGCCTACGTTGCGAGATATTCACCGTCCAAGTTTCGACAACACTAGCCCGATGCCGATTTCGGGTAAAATCCAACTTCACCGTTTTGGAATTCGGAGATGACGGTGCGGTAGAGGACCAGAATATCAACACTTTTCGAATTCGGACATCACGTAAATGAAGGCCTACGTTGCGAGATATTGGCCGTCCAAGTTTCGGCCACACGAGCCCGATGCCCATTTCGGGTAAAATCCAACTTCACCGTTTGGAAATTCGAACATGACGGCGCGGTAGTGGACCAAAATATAAGCACTTTTCGAATTAGGACATGACCAAGATGAGGTCTACGTTTCGAGATATTCACCGTCCAAGTTTCGGCCACACGAGCCCGATGCCCATTTCGGGTAAAATCCAACTTCACCGTTTTGGAATTCGGAGATGACGGCGCGGTAGAGGACAAAAATATAAGCACTTTTTGAATTCGGACATGACCTAAATGAGGCCTACATTGCGAGATATTCACTGTCCAAGTTTCGGCCACACGAGCCCGATGCCCATTTCGGGTAAAATCCAACTTCACCGTTTTGGCATTCGGATATGACGGCGCGGTAGAGGACCAGAATATAAACACTTTTCGAATTCGGACATCACGTAAATGAAGGCCTACGTTGCGAGATATTGGCCGTCCAAGTTTCGGCCACACGAGCCCGATGCCCATTTCGGGTAAAATCCAACTTCACCGTTTGGCAATTCGAACATGACGGCGCGGTAGTGGACCAAAATATAAGCACTTTTCGAATTAGGACATGACCAAGATGAGGTCTACGTTTCGAGATATTCACCGTCCAAGTTTCGGCCACACGAGCCCGATGCCCATTTCGGGTAAAATCCAACTTCACCGTTTTGGAATTCGGAGATGACAGCGCGGTAGAGGACAAAAATATAAGCACTTTTTGAATTTGGGCATGACCTAAATGAGGCCTACATTGCGAGATATTCACTGTCCAAGTTTCGGCCACACGAGCCCGATGCCCATTTCGGGTAAAATCCAACTTCACCGTTTTGGCATTCGGATATGACGGCGCGGTAGAGGACCAAAATATAAGCACTTTTTGAATTCAGACATGACCTAAATGAGGCCTACGTTGCGAGATATTGACCGTCGAAGTTTCGGCGACACGAGCCCGATGCCCTTTTCGGGTAAAATCCAACTTCACCGTTTTGGAATTCGGAGATGACGGCGCGGTAGAGGACCAAAATATAAGCACTTTTCGAATTCGGACATGACCTAAATGACGGCCTACGTTGCGAGATATTGACCGTCTAAGTTTCGGCCACACAAGGCCGATGCCGATTTCGGGTAAAATCCAACTTCACCGTTTTGGAATTCGGGGATGACGGCGCGGTAGAGGACGAAAATATAAGCACTTTTCGAATTCGGACATGACCAAGATGAGGCCTACGTTACGAGATATTCACCGTCCAAGTTTCGGCTACACGAGCCCAATGCCCTTTTCGGGTAAAATCCAACTTCACCGTTTTGGAATTCGGAGATGACGGCGCGGTAGAGGACCAAAATATAAGCACTTTTCGAATTCGGACATGACCAAGATGAGGACTACGTTGCGAGATATTGGCCGTCGAAGTTTCGGCTACACGAGCCCGATGCCCTTTTCGGGTAAAATCCAACTTCACCGTTTAAGAATTCGGAAATGACGGCGCGGTAGAGGACCAAAATATAAGCATTTTTCGAATTCGGACATGACCAAGATGAGGCCTACGTTGCGAGATATTCACAGTCCAAGTTTCGGCCACACGAGCCCTGTGCCGATTTCGGGTAAAATCCAACTTCACCGTTTTGGAATTCGGAGATGACGGCGCGGTAGAGGACCAAAATAAAAGCACTTTTCGAAGTCGGACATGACAAAGATTTGGACTACGTTGCGAGATATTGGTCGTCCAAGTTTCGGCCACACGAGCTCGGTGCCCATTTCAGGTAAAATCCAACTTCACCATTTCTGAATTGGGAGATGACGGAGCGGTAGAGGACCAAAAGATAAGCACTTTTCGAATTCGGACATCACCAAGATGAGGCCTACGTTGCGAGATATTGGTCGTCCAAGTTTCGGCCACACGAGCCCGGTGCCCATTTTGGGTAAAATCCAACTTTACCGTTTTGGAATTCGGACATGACATAAATGAGGCCTACGTTGCGAGATATTCACCGTCCAAGTTTCGACAACACTAGCCCGATGCCGATTTCGGTTACAATCTAACTTCACCGTTTTGGAATTCAGAGATGACGGCGCGGTAGAGGACCAAAATATAAGCACTTTTTGAATTTGGACATGACCTAAATGAGGCCTACGTTTCGAGATATTCACCGTCCAAGTTTCGGCCACACGAGCCCGATGCCCATTTCGGGTAAAATCCAACTTCACCGTTTTGGAATTCGAAGATGACGGCGCGGTAGAGGACCAAAATATAAGAACTTTTCGAATTAGGACATGACCAAGATGAGGTCTACGTTACGAGATATTCACCGTCCAAGTTTCGGCTACACGAGCCCAATGCCCATTTCGGGTAAATTCCAACTTCCCCGTTTTGGAATTCGGAGATGACGGCGCGGTAGAGGACCAAAATATAAGCACTTTTCGAATTCGGACATGACCAAGATGAGGACTACGTTGCGAGATATTGGCCGTCGAAGTTTCGGCTACACGAGCCCGATGCCCTTTTCGGGTAAAATCAAACTTCACCGTTTAAGAATTCGGAAATGACGGCGCGGTAGAGGACCAAAATATAAGCATTTTTCGAATTCGGACATGACCAAGATGAGGCCTACGTTGCGAGATATTCACAGTCCAAGTTTCGGCCACACGAGCCCTGTGCCGATTTCGGGTAAAATCCAACTTCACCGTTTTGGAATTCGGAGATGACGGCGCGGTAGAGGACCAAAATAAAAGCACTTTTCGGAGTCGGACATGACCAAGATTTGGACTACGTTGCGAGATATTGGTCGTCCAAGTTTCGGCCACAGGAGCTCGGTGCCCATTTCAGGTAAAATCCAACTTCACCATTTCTGAATTGGGAGATGACGGAGCGGTAGAGGACCAAAAGATAAGCACTTTTCGAATTCGGACTTCACCAAGATGAGGCCTACGTTGCGAGATATTGGTCGTCCAAGTTTCGGCCACACGAGCCCGGTGCCCATTTTGGGTAAAATCCAACTTTACCGTTTTGGAATTCGGACATGACGGCGCGGTAGAGGACGAAAAGATAAGCACTTTTTGAATTCGGACATGACATAAATGAGGCCTACGTTGCGAGATATTCACCGTCCAAGTTTCGACAACACTAGCCCGATGCCGATTTCGGTTACAATCTAACTTCACCGTTTTGGAATTCAGAGATGACGGCGCGGTAGAGGACCAAAATATAAGCACTTTTTGAATTTGGACATGACCTAAATGAGGCCTACGTTTCGAGATATTCACCGTCCATGTTTCGGCCACACGAGCCCAATGCCCATTTCGGGTAAAATCCAACTTCACCGTTTTGGAATTCGAAGATGACGGCGCGGTAGAGGACCAAAATATAAGCACTTTTCGAATTAGGACATGACCAAGATGAGGTCTACGTTGTGAGATATTCACCGTCCAAGTTTCGGCCACACGAGCCCGATGCCCATTTCGGGTAAATTCCAACTTCACCGTTTTGGAATTCGGAGATGACGGCGCGGTAGAGGACAAAAATAAAAGCACTTTTTGAATTCGGGCATGACCTAAATGACGCTTACGTTGCGACATATTGACCGTCCAAGTTTCGGCCAAACAAGCCCGATGCCGATTTCGGGTAAAATTCAACTTCACCGTTTTGGAATTCGGAGATGACGGCGCGTTAGAGGACCAAATTATAAGCACTTTTCGAATTCGGATATGACCTAAATGAGGCCTACGTTGCGAGATATTGACCGTCCAACTTTCGGCCACACGAGCCCGATGCCCATTTCGGGTAAAATCCAACTTCACCGTTTTGCAATTCGGAGATGACGGCGCGGTAGAGGACCAAAATATAAGCACTTTTTTCATTCGGACATGACCTAAATGAGGCTTACGTTGCGACATATTGACCGTCCAAGTTTCGGACAAACGAGCCCGATGCCGATTTCGTGTAAAATCGAACTTCACCGTTTTGGATTTCGGAGATGACGGCGCGGTAGAGGACCAAATTATAAGCACTTTTCGAATTCGGATATGACCTAAATGAGGCCTACGTTGCGAGATATTGACCGTCCAACTTTCGGCCACACCAGCCCGATGCCGATTTCGGGTAAAATCCAACTTCACCGTTTTGGAATTCGGAGATGACGGCGCGGTAGAGGACCAGAATATAAACACTTTTCGAATTCGGACATCACGTAAATGAAGGCCTACGTTGCGAGATATTGGCCGTCCAAGTTTCGGCCACACGAGCCCGATGCCCATTTCGGGTAAAATCCAACTTCACCGTTTGGCAATTCGAACATGACGGCGCGGTAGTGGACCAAAATATAAGCACTTTTCGAATTAGGACATGACCAAGATGAGGTCTACGTTTCGAGATATTCACCGTCCAAGTTTCGGCCACACGAGCCCGATGCCCATTTCGGGTAAAATCCAACTTCACCGTTTTGGAATTCGGAGATGACGGCGCGGTAGAGGACAAAAATATAAGCACTTTTTGAATTTGGGCATGACCTAAATGAGGCCTACATTGCGAGATATTCACTGTCCAAGTTTCGGCCACACGAGCCCGATGCCCATTTCGGGTAAAATCCGACTTCACCGTTTTGGCATTCGGATATGACAGCGCGGTAGAGGACCAAAATATAAGCACTTTTTGAATTCGGACATGAACTAAATGAGGCCTACGTTGCGAGATATTGACCGTCGAAGTTTCGGCGACACGAGCCCGATGCCCTTTTCGGGTAAAATCCAACTTCACCGTTTTGGAATTCGGAGATGACGGCGCGGTAGAGGACCAAAATATAAGCACTTTTCGAATTCGGACATGACCTAAATGACGGCCTACGTTGCGAGATATTGACCGTCTAAGTTTCGGCCACACAAGGCCGATGCCGATTTCGGGTAAAATCCAACTTCACCGTTTTGGAATTCGGGGATGACGGCGCGGTAGAGGACGAAAATATAAGCACTTTTCGAATTCGGACATGACCAAGATGAGGCCTACGTTACGAGATATTCACCGTCCAAGTTTCGGCTACACGAGCCCAATGCCCTTTTCGGGTAAAATCCAACTTCACCGTTTTGGAATTCGGAGATGACGGCGCGGTAGAGGACCAAAATATAAGCACTTTTCGAATTCGGACATGACCAAGATGAGGACTACGTTGCGAGATATTGGCCGTCGAAGTTTCGGCTACACGAGCCCGATGCCCTTTTCGGGTAAAATCCAACTTCACCGTTTAAGAATTCGGAGATGACGGTGCGGTAGAGGACCAAAATATAAGCATTTTTCGAATTCGGACATGACCAAGATGAGGCCTACGTTGCGAGATATTCACAGTCCAAGTTTCGGCCACACGAGCCCTGTGCCGATTTCGGGTAAAATCCAACTTCACCGTTTTGGAATTCGGAGATGACGGCGCGGTAGAGGACCAAAATAAAAGCACTTTTCGAAGTCGGACATGACAAAGATTTGGACTACGTTGCGAGATATTGGTCGTCCAAGTTTCGGCCACACGAGCTCGGTGCCCATTTCAGGTAAAATCCAACTTCACCATTTCTGAATTGGGAGATGACGGAGCAGTAGAGGACCAAAAGATAAGCACTTTTCGAATTCGGACATCACCAAGATGAGGCCTACGTTGCGAGATATTGGTCGTCCAAGTTTCGGCCACACGAGCCCGGTGCCCATTTTGGGTAAAATCCAACTTTACCGTTTTGGAATTCGGACATGACGGCGCGGTAGAGGACCAAAAGATAAGCACTTTTTGAATTCGGACATGACATAAATGAGGCCTACGTTGCGAGATATTCACCGTCCAAGTTTCGACAACACTAGCCCGATGCCGATTTCGGTTACAATCTAACTTCACCGTTTTGGAATTCAGAGATGACGGCGCGGTAGAGGACCAAAATATAAGCACTTTTTGAATTTGGACATGACCTAAATGAGGCCTACGTTTCGAGATATTCACCGTCCATGTTTCGGCCACACGAGCCCGATGCCCATTTCGGGTAAAATCCAACTTCACCGTTTTGGAATTCGGAGATGACGGCGCGTTAGAGGACCAAATTATAAGCACTTTTCGAATTCGGATATGACCTAAATGAGGCCTACGTTGCGAGATATTGACCGTCCAACTTTCGGCCACACGAGCCCGATGCCCATTTCGGGTAAAATCCAACTTCACCGTTTTGGAATTCGGAGATGACAACGCGGTAGAGGACCAAAATATAAGCACTTTTTGCATTCGGACATGACCTAAATGAGGCTTACGTTGCGACATATTGACCGTCCAAGTTTCGGACAAACGAGCCCGATGCCGATTTCGTGTAAAATCCAACTTCACCGTTTTGGATTTCGGAGATGACGGTGCGGTAGAGGACCAAATTATAAGCACTTTTCGAATTCGGATATGACCTAAATGAGGCCTACGTTGCGAGATATTGACCGTCCAACTTTCGACCACACCAGCCCGATGCCCATATCGGGTAAAATCCAACTTCACCGTTTTGGTATTCGGAGATGACGTCGTGGTAGAGGACCAAAATATAAGCACTTTTTGAATTCGGACATGACATAAATGAGGCCTACGTTGCGAGATATTCACCGTCCAAGTTTCGACAACACTAGCCCGATGCCGATTTCGGGTAAAATCCAACTTCACCGTTTTGGAATTCGGAGATGACGGTGCGGTAGAGGACCAGAATATCAACACTTTTCGAATTCGGACATCACGTAAATGAAGGCCTACGTTGCGAGATATTGGCCGTCCAAGTTTCGGCCACACGAGCCCGATGCCCATTTCGGGTAAAATCCAACTTCACCGTTTGGAAATTCGAACATGACGGCGCGGTAGTGGACCAAAATATAAGCACTTTTCGAATTAGGACATGACCAAGATGAGGTCTACGTTTCGAGATATTCACCGTCCAAGTTTCGGCCACACGAGCCCGATGCCCATTTCGGGTAAAATCCAACTTCACCGTTTTGGAATTCGGAGATGACGGCGCGGTAGAGGACAAAAATATAAGCACTTTTTGAATTCGGACATGACCTAAATGAGGCCTACATTGCGAGATATTCACTGTCCAAGTTTCGGCCACACGAGCCCGATGCCCATTTCGGGTAAAATCCAACTTCACCGTTTTGGCATTCGGATATGACGGCGCGGTAGAGGACCAGAATATAAACACTTTTCGAATTCGGACATGACCAAGATGAGGACTACGTTGCGAGATATTGGCCGTCGAAGTTTCGGCTACACGAGCCCGATGCCCTTTTCGGGTAAAATCCAACTTCACCGTTTAAGAATTCGGAGATGACGGCGCGGTAGAGGACCAAAATATAAGCATTTTTCGAATTCGGACATGACCAAGATGAGGCCTACGTTGCGAGATATTCACAGTCCAAGTTTCGGCCACACGAGCCCTGTGCCGATTTCGGGTAAAATCCAACTTCACCGTTTTGGAATTCGGAGATGACGGCGCGGTAGAGGACCAAAATAAAAGCACTTTTCGAAGTCGGACATGACAAAGATTTGGACTACGTTGCGAGATATTGGTCGTCCAAGTTTCGGCCACACGAGCTCGGTGCCCATTTCAGGTAAAATCCAACTTCACCATTTCTGAATTGGGAGATGACGGAGCAGTAGAGGACCAAAAGATAAGCACTTTTCGAATTCGGACATCACCAAGATGAGGCCTACGTTGCGAGATATTGGTCGTCCAAGTTTCGGCCACACGAGCCCGGTGCCCATTTTGGGTAAAATCCAACTTTACCGTTTTGGAATTCGGACATGACGGCGCGGTAGAGGACCAAAAGATAAGCACTTTTTGAATTCGGACATGACATAAATGAGGCCTACGTTGCGAGATATTCACCGTCCAAGTTTCGACAACACTAGCCCGATGCCGATTTCGGTTACAATCTAACTTCACCGTTTTGGAATTCAGAGATGACGGCGCGGTAGAGGACCAAAATATAAGCACTTTTTGAATTTGGACATGACCTAAATGAGGCCTACGTTTCGAGATATTCACCGTCCATGTTTCGGCCACACGAGCCCGATGCCCATTTCGGGTAAAATCCAACTTCACCGTTTTGGAATTCGGAGATGACGGCGCGTTAGAGGACCAAATTATAAGCACTTTTCGAATTCGGATATGACCTAAATGAGGCCTACGTTGCGAGATATTGACCGTCCAACTTTCGGCCACACGAGCCCGATGCCCATTTCGGGTAAAATCCAACTTCACCGTTTTGGAATTCGGAGATGACAACGCGGTAGAGGACCAAAATATAAGCACTTTTTGCATTCGGACATGACCTAAATGAGGCTTACGTTGCGACATATTGACCGTCCAAGTTTCGGACAAACGAGCCCGATGCCGATTTCGTGTAAAATCCAACTTCACCGTTTTGGATTTCGGAGATGACGGTGCGGTAGAGGACCAAATTATAAGCACTTTTCGAATTCGGATATGACCTAAATGAGGCCTACGTTGCGAGATATTGACCGTCCAACTTTCGACCACACCAGCCCGATGCCCATATCGGGTAAAATCCAACTTCACCGTTTTGGTATTCGGAGATGACGTCGTGGTAGAGGACCAAAATATAAGCACTTTTTGAATTCGGACATGACATAAATGAGGCCTACGTTGCGAGATATTCACCGTCCAAGTTTCGACAACACTAGCCCGATGCCGATTTCGGGTAAAATCCAACTTCACCGTTTTGGAATTCGGAGATGACGGTGCGGTAGAGGACCAGAATATCAACACTTTTCGAATTCGGACATCACGTAAATGAAGGCCTACGTTGCGAGATATTGGCCGTCCAAGTTTCGGCCACACGAGCCCGATGCCCATTTCGGGTAAAATCCAACTTCACCGTTTGGAAATTCGAACATGACGGCGCGGTAGTGGACCAAAATATAAGCACTTTTCGAATTAGGACATGACCAAGATGAGGTCTACGTTTCGAGATATTCACCGTCCAAGTTTCGGCCACACGAGCCCGATGCCCATTTCGGGTAAAATCCAACTTCACCGTTTTGGAATTCGGAGATGACGGCGCGGTAGAGGACAAAAATATAAGCACTTTTTGAATTCGGACATGACCTAAATGAGGCCTACATTGCGAGATATTCACTGTCCAAGTTTCGGCCACACGAGCCCGATGCCCATTTCGGGTAAAATCCAACTTCACCGTTTTGGCATTCGGATATGACGGCGCGGTAGAGGACCAGAATATAAACACTTTTCGAATTCGGACATCACGTAAATGAAGGCCTACGTTGCGAGATATTGGCCGTCCAAGTTTCGGCCACACGAGCCCGATGCCCATTTCGGGTAAAATCCAACTTCACCGTTTGGCAATTCGAACATGACGGCGCGGTAGTGGACCAAAATATAAGCACTTTTCGAATTAGGACATGACCAAGATGAGGTCTACGTTTCGAGATATTCACCGTCCAAGTTTCGGCCACACGAGCCCGATGCCCATTTCGGGTAAAATCCAACTTCACCGTTTTGGAATTCGGAGATGACAGCGCGGTAGAGGACAAAAATATAAGCACTTTTTGAATTTGGGCATGACCTAAATGAGGCCTACATTGCGAGATATTCACTGTCCAAGTTTCGGCCACACGAGCCCGATGCCCATTTCGGGTAAAATCCAACTTCACCGTTTTGGCATTCGGATATGACGGCGCGGTAGAGGACCAAAATATAAGCACTTTTTGAATTCAGACATGACCTAAATGAGGCCTACGTTGCGAGATATTGACCGTCGAAGTTTCGGCGACACGAGCCCGATGCCCTTTTCGGGTAAAATCCAACTTCACCGTTTTGGAATTCGGAGATGACGGCGCGGTAGAGGACCAAAATATAAGCACTTTTCGAATTCGGACATGACCTAAATGACGGCCTACGTTGCGAGATATTGACCGTCTAAGTTTCGGCCACACAAGGCCGATGCCGATTTCGGGTAAAATCCAACTTCACCGTTTTGGAATTCGGGGATGACGGCGCGGTAGAGGACGAAAATATAAGCACTTTTCGAATTCGGACATGACCAAGATGAGGCCTACGTTACGAGATATTCACCGTCCAAGTTTCGGCTACACGAGCCCAATGCCCTTTTCGGGTAAAATCCAACTTCACCGTTTTGGAATTCGGAGATGACGGCGCGGTAGAGGACCAAAATATAAGCACTTTTCGAATTCGGACATGACCAAGATGAGGACTACGTTGCGAGATATTGGCCGTCGAAGTTTCGGCTACACGAGCCCGATGCCCTTTTCGGGTAAAATCCAACTTCACCGTTTAAGAATTCGGAAATGACGGCGCGGTAGAGGACCAAAATATAAGCATTTTTCGAATTCGGACATGACCAAGATGAGGCCTACGTTGCGAGATATTCACAGTCCAAGTTTCGGCCACACGAGCCCTGTGCCGATTTCGGGTAAAATCCAACTTCACCGTTTTGGAATTCGGAGATGACGGCGCGGTAGAGGACCAAAATAAAAGCACTTTTCGAAGTCGGACATGACAAAGATTTGGACTACGTTGCGAGATATTGGTCGTCCAAGTTTCGGCCACACGAGCTCGGTGCCCATTTCAGGTAAAATCCAACTTCACCATTTCTGAATTGGGAGATGACGGAGCGGTAGAGGACCAAAAGATAAGCACTTTTCGAATTCGGACATCACCAAGATGAGGCCTACGTTGCGAGATATTGGTCGTCCAAGTTTCGGCCACACGAGCCCGGTGCCCATTTTGGGTAAAATCCAACTTTACCGTTTTGGAATTCGGACATGACATAAATGAGGCCTACGTTGCGAGATATTCACCGTCCAAGTTTCGACAACACTAGCCCGATGCCGATTTCGGTTACAATCTAACTTCACCGTTTTGGAATTCAGAGATGACGGCGCGGTAGAGGACCAAAATATAAGCACTTTTTGAATTTGGACATGACCTAAATGAGGCCTACGTTTCGAGATATTCACCGTCCAAGTTTCGGCCACACGAGCCCGATGCCCATTTCGGGTAAAATCCAACTTCACCGTTTTGGAATTCGAAGATGACGGCGCGGTAGAGGACCAAAATATAAGAACTTTTCGAATTAGGACATGACCAAGATGAGGTCTACGTTACGAGATATTCACCGTCCAAGTTTCGGCTACACGAGCCCAATGCCCATTTCGGGTAAATTCCAACTTCCCCGTTTTGGAATTCGGAGATGACGGCGCGGTAGAGGACCAAAATATAAGCACTTTTCGAATTCGGACATGACCAAGATGAGGACTACGTTGCGAGATATTGGCCGTCGAAGTTTCGGCTACACGAGCCCGATGCCCTTTTCGGGTAAAATCAAACTTCACCGTTTAAGAATTCGGAAATGACGGCGCGGTAGAGGACCAAAATATAAGCATTTTTCGAATTCGGACATGACCAAGATGAGGCCTACGTTGCGAGATATTCACAGTCCAAGTTTCGGCCACACGAGCCCTGTGCCGATTTCGGGTAAAATCCAACTTCACCGTTTTGGAATTCGGAGATGACGGCGCGGTAGAGGACCAAAATAAAAGCACTTTTCGGAGTCGGACATGACCAAGATTTGGACTACGTTGCGAGATATTGGTCGTCCAAGTTTCGGCCACAGGAGCTCGGTGCCCATTTCAGGTAAAATCCAACTTCACCATTTCTGAATTGGGAGATGACGGAGCGGTAGAGGACCAAAAGATAAGCACTTTTCGAATTCGGACTTCACCAAGATGAGGCCTACGTTGCGAGATATTGGTCGTCCAAGTTTCGGCCACACGAGCCCGGTGCCCATTTTGGGTAAAATCCAACTTTACCGTTTTGGAATTCGGACATGACGGCGCGGTAGAGGACGAAAAGATAAGCACTTTTTGAATTCGGACATGACATAAATGAGGCCTACGTTGCGAGATATTCACCGTCCAAGTTTCGACAACACTAGCCCGATGCCGATTTCGGTTACAATCTAACTTCACCGTTTTGGAATTCAGAGATGACGGCGCGGTAGAGGACCAAAATATAAGCACTTTTTGAATTTGGACATGACCTAAATGAGGCCTACGTTTCGAGATATTCACCGTCCATGTTTCGGCCACACGAGCCCAATGCCCATTTCGGGTAAAATCCAACTTCACCGTTTTGGAATTCGAAGATGACGGCGCGGTAGAGGACCAAAATATAAGCACTTTTCGAATTAGGACATGACCAAGATGAGGTCTACGTTGTGAGATATTCACCGTCCAAGTTTCGGCCACACGAGCCCGATGCCCATTTCGGGTAAATTCCAACTTCACCGTTTTGGAATTCGGAGATGACGGCGCGGTAGAGGACAAAAATAAAAGCACTTTTTGAATTCGGGCATGACCTAAATGACGCTTACGTTGCGACATATTGACCGTCCAAGTTTCGGCCAAACAAGCCCGATGCCGATTTCGGGTAAAATTCAACTTCACCGTTTTGGAATTCGGAGATGACGGCGCGTTAGAGGACCAAATTATAAGCACTTTTCGAATTCGGATATGACCTAAATGAGGCCTACGTTGCGAGATATTGACCGTCCAACTTTCGGCCACACGAGCCCGATGCCCATTTCGGGTAAAATCCAACTTCACCGTTTTGCAATTCGGAGATGACGGCGCGGTAGAGGACCAAAATATAAGCACTTTTTTCATTCGGACATGACCTAAATGAGGCTTACGTTGCGACATATTGACCGTCCAAGTTTCGGACAAACGAGCCCGATGCCGATTTCGTGTAAAATCGAACTTCACCGTTTTGGATTTCGGAGATGACGGCGCGGTAGAGGACCAAATTATAAGCACTTTTCGAATTCGGATATGACCTAAATGAGGCCTACGTTGCGAGATATTGACCGTCCAACTTTCGGCCACACCAGCCCGATGCCGATTTCGGGTAAAATCCAACTTCACCGTTTTGGAATTCGGAGATGACGGCGCGGTAGAGGACCAGAATATAAACACTTTTCGAATTCGGACATCACGTAAATGAAGGCCTACGTTGCGAGATATTGGCCGTCCAAGTTTCGGCCACACGAGCCCGATGCCCATTTCGGGTAAAATCCAACTTCACCGTTTGGCAATTCGAACATGACGGCGCGGTAGTGGACCAAAATATAAGCACTTTTCGAATTAGGACATGACCAAGATGAGGTCTACGTTTCGAGATATTCACCGTCCAAGTTTCGGCCACACGAGCCCGATGCCCATTTCGGGTAAAATCCAACTTCACCGTTTTGGAATTCGGAGATGACGGCGCGGTAGAGGACAAAAATATAAGCACTTTTTGAATTTGGGCATGACCTAAATGAGGCCTACATTGCGAGATATTCACTGTCCAAGTTTCGGCCACACGAGCCCGATGCCCATTTCGGGTAAAATCCGACTTCACCGTTTTGGCATTCGGATATGACAGCGCGGTAGAGGACCAAAATATAAGCACTTTTTGAATTCGGACATGAACTAAATGAGGCCTACGTTGCGAGATATTGACCGTCGAAGTTTCGGCGACACGAGCCCGATGCCCTTTTCGGGTAAAATCCAACTTCACCGTTTTGGAATTCGGAGATGACGGCGCGGTAGAGGACCAAAATATAAGCACTTTTCGAATTCGGACATGACCTAAATGACGGCCTACGTTGCGAGATATTGACCGTCTAAGTTTCGGCCACACAAGGCCGATGCCGATTTCGGGTAAAATCCAACTTCACCGTTTTGGAATTCGGGGATGACGGCGCGGTAGAGGACGAAAATATAAGCACTTTTCGAATTCGGACATGACCAAGATGAGGCCTACGTTACGAGATATTCACCGTCCAAGTTTCGGCTACACGAGCCCAATGCCCTTTTCGGGTAAAATCCAACTTCACCGTTTTGGAATTCGGAGATGACGGCACGGTAGAGGACCAAAATATAAGCACTTTTTGAATTCGGACATGACCAAGATGAGGACTACGTTGCGAGATATTGGCCGTCGAAGTTTCGGCTACACGAGCCCGATGCCCTTTTCGGGTAAAATCCAACTTCACCGTTTAAGAATTCGGAGATGACGGCGCGGTAGAGGACCAAAATATAAGCATTTTTCGAATTCGGACATGACCAAGATGAGGCCTACGTTGCGAGATATTCACAGTCCAAGTTTCGGCCACACGAGCCCTGTGCCCATTTCGGGTAAAATCCAACTTCACCGTTTTGGAATTCGGAGATGACGGCGCGGTAGAGGACCAAAATAAAAGCACTTTTCGAAGTCGGACATGACAAAGATTTGGACTACGTTGCGAGATATTGGTCGTCCAAGTTTCGGCCACACGAGCTCGGTGCCCATTTCAGGTAAAATCCAACTTCACCATTTCTGAATTGGGAGATGATGGAGCGGTAGAGGACCGAAAGATAAGCACTTTTCGAATTCGGACATCACCAAGATGAGGCCTACGTTGCGAGATATTGGTCGTCCAAGTTTCGGCCACACGAGCCCGGTGCCCATTTTGGGTAAAATCCAACTTTACCGTTTTGGAATTCGGACATGACGGCGCGGTAGAGAACCAAAAGATAAGCACTTTTTGAATTCGGACATGACATAAATGAGGCCTACGTTGCGAGATATTCACCGTCCAAGTTTCGACAACACTAGCCCGATGCCGATTTCGGTAACAATCTAACTTCACCGTTTTGGAATTCAGAGATGACGGCGCGGTAGAGGACCAAAATATAAGCACTTTTTGAATTTGGACATGACCTAAATGAGGCCTACGTTTCGAGATATTCACCGTCCAAGTTTCGGCCACACGAGCCCGATGCCCATTTCGGGTAAAATCCAACTTCACCGTTTTGGAATTCGAAGATGACGGCGCGGTAGAGGACCAAAATATAAGCACTTTTTGAATTTGGACATGACCTAAATGAGGCCTACGTTTCGAGATATTCACCGTCCAAGTTTCGGCAACACGAGCCCGATGCCCATTTCGGGTAAAATCCAACTTCACCGTTTTGGAATTCGAAGATGACGGCGCGGTAGAGGACCAAAATATAAGCACTTTTCGAATTAGGACATGACCAAGATGAGGTCTACGTTGCGAGATATTCACCGTCCAAGTTTCGGCCACACGAGCCCGATGCCCATTTCGGGTAAATTCCAACTTCAACGTTTTGGAATTCGGAGATGACGGCGCGGTAGAGGACCAAAATATAAGCACTTTTCGAATTCGGATATGACCCAAATGAGGCCTACGTTGCGACATATTGACCGTCCAAGTTTCGGCCAAACGAGCCCGATGCCGATTTCGGGTAAAATCCAACTTCACCGTTTTGGAATTCGGAGATGACGGCGCGTTAGAGGCCCAAATTATAAGCACTTTTCGAATTCGGATATGACCTAAATGAGGCCTACGTTGCGAGATATTGACCGTCCAACTTTCGGCCACACGAGCCCGATGCCCATTTCGGGTAAAATCCAACTTCACCGTTTTGGAATTCGGAGATGACGGCGCGGTAGAGGACCAAAATATAAGCACTTTTTGCATTCGGACATGACCTAAATGAGGCTTAAGTTGCGACATATTGACCGTCCAAGTTTCGGACAAACGAGCCCGATGCCGATTTCGTGTAAAATCCAACTTCACCGTTTTGGATTTCGGAGATGACGGCGCGGTAGAGGACCAAATTATAAGCACTTTTCGAATTCGGATATGACCTAAATGAGGCCTACGTTGCGAGATATTGACCGTCCAACTTTCGGCCACACCAGCCCGATGCCCATATCGGGTAAAATCCAACTTCACCGTTTTGGAATTCGGAGATGACGGCGTGGTAGAGGACCAAAATATAAGCACTTTTTGAATTCGGACATGACATAAATGAGGCCTACGTTGCGAGATATTCACCGTCCAAGTTTCAACAACACTAGCCCGATGCCGATTTCGGGTAAAATCCAACTTCACCGTTTTGGAATTCGGAGATGACGGCGCGGTAGAGGACCAGAATATAAACACTTTTCGAATTCGGACATCACGTAAATGAAGGCCTACGTTGCGAGATATTGGCCGTCCAAGTTTCGGCCACACGAGCCCGATGCCCATTTCGGGTAAAATCCAACTTCACCGTTTGGCAATTCGAACATGACGGCGCGGTAGTGGACAAAAATATAAGCACTTTTCGAATTAGGACATGACCAAGATGAGGTCTACGTTTCGAGATATTCACCGTCCAAGTTTCGGCCACACGAGCCCGATGCCCATTTCGGGTAAAATCCAACTTCACCGTTTTGGAATTCGGAGATGACGGCGCGGTAGAGGACAAAAATATAAGCACTTTTTGAATTCGGGCATGACCTAAATGACGCTTACGTTGCGACATATTGACCGTCCAAGTTTCGGCCAAACGAGCCCGATGCCGATTTCGGGTAAAATCCAACTTCACCGTTTTGGAATTCGGGGATGACGGCGCGGTAGAGGACGAAAATATAAGCACTTTTCGAATTCGGACATGACCAAGATGAGGCATACGTTACGAGATATTCACCGTCCAAGTTTCGGCTACACGAGCCCAATGCCCTTTTCGGGTAAAATCCAACTTCACCGTTTTGGAATTCGGAGATGACGGCGCGGTAGAGGACCAAAATATAAGCACTTTTCGAATTCGGACATGACCAAGATGAGGACTACGTTGCGAGATATTGGCCGTCGAAGTTTCGGCTACACGAGCCCGATGCCCTTTTCGGGTAAAATCCAACTTCACCGTTTAAGAATTCGGAAATGACGGCGCGGTAGAGGACCAAAATATAAGCATTTTTCGAATTCGGACATGACCAAGATGAGGCCTACGTTGCGAGATATTCACAGTCCAAGTTTCGGCCACACGAGCCCTGTGCCGATTTCGGGTAAAATCCAACTTCACCGTTTTGGAATTCGGAGATGACGGCGCGGTAGAGGACCAAAATAAAAGCACTTTTCGAAGTCGGACATGACAAAGATTTGGACTACGTTGCGAGATATTGGTCGTCCAAGTTTCGGCCACACGAGCTCGGTGCCCATTTCAGGTAAAATCCAACTTCACCATTTCTGAATTGGGAGATGACGGAGCGGTAGAGGACCAAAAGATAAGCACTTTTCGAATTCGGACATCACCAAGATGAGGCCTACGTTGCGAGATATTGGTCGTCCAAGTTTCGGCCAAACGAGCCCGGTGCCCATTTTGGGTAAAATCCAACTTTACCGTTTTGGAATTCGGACATGACGGCGCGGTAGAGGACCAAAAGATAAGCACTTTTTGAATTCGGACATGACATAAATGAGGCCTACGTTGCGAGATATTCACCGTCCAAGTTTCGACAACACTAGCCCGATGCCGATTTCGGTTACAATCTAACTTCACCGTTTTGGAATTCAGAGATGACGGCGCGGTAGAGGACCAAAATATAAGCACTTTTTGAATTTGGACATGACCTAAATGAGGCCTACGTTTCGAGATATTCACCGTCCAAGTTTCGGCCACACGAGCCCGATGCCCATTTCGGGTAAAATACAACTTCACCGTTTTGGAATTCGAAGATGACGGCGCGGTAGAGGACCAAAATATAAGCACTTTTTGAATTTGGACATGACCTAAATGAGGCCTACGTTTCGAGATATTCACCGTCCAAGTTTCGGCAACACGAGCCCGATGCCCATTTCGGGTAAAATCCAACTTCACCGTTTTGGAATTCTAAGATGACGGCGCGGTAGAGGACCAAAATATAAGCACTTTTCGAATTAGGACATGACCAAGATGAGGTCTACGTTGCGAGATATTCACCGTCCAAGTTTCGGCCACACGAGCCCGATGCCCATTTCGGGTAAATTCCAACTTCAACGTTTTGGAATTCGGAGATGACGGCGCGGTAGAGGACCAAAATATAAGCACTTTTCGAATTCGGATATGACCCAAATGAGGCCTACGTTGCGACATATTGACCGTCCAAGTTTCGGCCAAACGAGCCCGATGCCGATTTCGGGTAAAATCCAACTTCACCGTTTTGGAATTCGGAGATGACGGCGCGTTAGAGGCCCAAATTATAAGCACTTTTCGAATTCGGATATGACCTAAATGAGGCCTACGTTGCGAGATATTGACCGTCCAACTTTCGGCCACACGAGCCCGATGCCCATTTCGGGTAAAATCCAACTTCACCGTTTTGGAATTCGGAGATGACGGCGCGGTAGAGGACCAAAATATAAGCACTTTTTGCATTCGGACATGACCTAAATGAGGCTTAAGTTGCGACATATTGACCGTCCAAGTTTCGGACAAACGAGCCCGATGCCGATTTCGTGTAAAATCCAACTTCACCGTTTTGGATTTCGGAGATGACGGCGCGGTAGAG
Source organism: Polygonum maritimum (assembly GCA_963924305.1). Classification (NCBI taxonomy): domain Eukaryota; kingdom Viridiplantae; phylum Streptophyta; class Magnoliopsida; order Caryophyllales; family Polygonaceae; genus Polygonum; species Polygonum maritimum. Next base: position 154,928 of record OZ002736.1, read on the forward strand.
GACCAAATTATAAGCACTTTTCGAATTCGGATATGACCTAAATGAGGCCTACGTTGCGAGATATTGACCGTCCAACTTTCGGCCACACCAGCCCGATGCCCATATCGGGTAAAATCCAACTTCACCGTTTTGGAATTCGGAGATGACGGCGTGGTAGAGGACCAAAATATAAGCACTTTTTGAATTCGGACATGACATAAATGAGGCCTACGTTGCGAGATATTCACCGTCCAAGTTTCAACAACACTAGCCCGATGCCGATTTCGGGTAAAATCCAACTTCACCGTTTTGGAATTCGGAGATGACGGCGCGGTAGAGGACCAGAATATAAACACTTTTCGAATTCGGACATCACGTAAATGAAGGCCTACGTTGCGAGATATTGGCCGTCCAAGTTTCGGCCACACGAGCCCGATGCCCATTTCGGGTAAAATCCAACTTCACCGTTTGGCAATTCGAACATGACGGCGCGGTAGTGGACAAAAATATAAGCACTTTTCGAATTAGGACATGACCAAGATGAGGTCTACGTTTCGAGATATTCACCGTCCAAGTTTCGGCCACACGAGCCCGATGCCCATTTCGGGTAAAATCCAACTTCACCGTTTTGGAATTCGGAGATGACGGCGCGGTAGAGGACAAAAATATAAGCACTTTTTGAATTCGGGCATGACCTAAATGACGCTTACGTTGCGACATATTGACCGTCCAAGTTTCGGCCAAACGAGCCCGATGCCGATTTCGGGTAAAATCCAACTTCACCGTTTTGGAATTCGGGGATGACGGCGCGGTAGAGGACGAAAATATAAGCACTTTTCGAATTCGGACATGACCAAGATGAGGCATACGTTACGAGATATTCACCGTCCAAGTTTCGGCTACACGAGCCCAATGCCCTTTTCGGGTAAAATCGAACTTCACCGTTTTGGAATTCGGAGATGACGGCGCGGTAGAGGACCAAAATATAAGCACTTTTCGAATTCGGACATGACCAAGATGAGGACTACGTTGCGAGATATTGGCCGTCGAAGTTTCGGCTACACGAGCCCGATGCCCTTTTCGGGTAAAATCCAACTTCACCGTTTAAGAATTCGGAAATGACGGCGCGGTAGAGGACCAAAATATAAGCATTTTTCGAATTCGGACATGACCAAGATGAGGCCTACGTTGCGAGATATTCACAGTCCAAGTTTCGGCCACACGAGCCCTGTGCCGATTTCGGGTAAAATCCAACTTCACCGTTTTGGAATTCGGAGATGACGGCGCGGTAGAGGACCAAAATAAAAGCACTTTTCGAAGTCGGACATGACAAAGATTTGGACTACGTTGCGAGATATTGGTCGTCCAAGTTTCGGCCACACGAGCTCGGTGCCCATTTCAGGTAAAATCCAACTTCACCATTTCTGAATTGGGAGATGACGGAGCGGTAGAGGACCAAAAGATAAGCACTTTTCGAATTCGGACATCACCAAGATGAGGCCTACGTTGCGAGATATTGGTCGTCCAAGTTTCGGCCAAACGAGCCCGGTGCCCATTTTGGGTAAAATCCAACTTTACCGTTTTGGAATTCGGACATGACGGCGCGGTAGAGGACCAAAAGATAAGCACTTTTTGAATTCGGACATGACATAAATGAGGCCTACGTTGCGAGATATTCACCGTCCAAGTTTCGACAACACTAGCCCGATGCCGATTTCGGTTACAATCTAACTTCACCGTTTTGGAATTCAGAGATGACGGCGCGGTAGAGGACCAAAATATAAGCACTTTTTGAATTTGGACATGACCTAAATGAGGCCTACGTTTCGAGATATTCACCGTCCAAGTTTCGGCCACACGAGCCCGATGCCCATTTCGGGTAAAATACAACTTCACCGTTTTGGAATTCGAAGATGACGGCGCGGTAGAGGACCAAAATATAAGCACTTTTTGAATTTGGACATGACCTAAATGAGGCCTACGTTTCGAGATATTCACCGTCCAAGTTTCGGCCACACGAGCCCGATGCCCATTTCGGGTAAAATCCAACTTCACCGTTTTGGAATTCGAAGATGACGGCGCGGTAGAGGACCAAAATATAAGCACTTTTCGAATTAGGACATGACCAAGATGAGGTCTACGTTGCGAGATATTCACCGTCCAAGTTTCGGCCACACGAGCCCGATGCCCATTTCGGGTAAATTCCAACTTCACCGTTTTGGAATTCGGAGATGACGGCGCGGTAGAGGACAAAAATAAAAGCACGTTTTGAATTCGGGCATGACCTAAATGACGCTTACGTTGCGACATATTGACCGTCCAAGTTTCGGACAAACGAGCCCGATGCCGATTTCGTGTAAAATCCAACTTCACCGTTTTGGATTTCGGAGATGACGGCGCGGTAGAGGACCAAATTATAAGCACTTTTCGAATTCGGATATGACCTAAATGAGGCCTACGTTGCGAGATATTGACCGTCCAACTTTCGGCCACACCAGCCCGATGCCCATATCGGGTAAAATCCAACTTCACCGTTTTGGAATTCGGAGATGACGGCGTGGTAGAGGACCAAAATATAAGCACTTTTTGAATTCGGACATGACATAAAGGAGGCCTACGTTGCGAGATATTCACCGTCCAAGTTTCGACAACACTAGCCCGATGCCGATTTCGGGTAAAATCCAACTTCACCGTTTTGGAATTCGGAGATGACGGCGCGGTAGAGGACCAGAATATAAACACTTTTCGAATTCGGACATCACGTAAATGAAGGCCTACGTTGCGAGATATTGGCCGTCCAAGTTTCGGCCACACGAGCCCGATGCCCATTTCGGGTAAAATCCAACTTCACCGTTTGGGAATTCGAACATGACGGCGCGGTAGTGGACCAAAATATAAGCACTTTTCGAATTAGGACATGACCAAGATGAGGTCTACGTTTCGAGATATTCACCGTCCAAGTTTCGGCCACACGAGCCCGATGCCCATTTCGGGTAAAATCCAACTTCACCGTTTTGGAATTCGGAGATGACGGCGCGGTAGAGGACAAAAATATAAGCACTTTTTGAATTTGGGCATGTCCTAAATGAGGCCTACATTGCGAGATATTCACTGTCCAAGTTTCGGCCACACGAGCCCGATGCCCATTTCGGGTAAAATCCAACTTCACCGTTTTGGCATTCGGATATGACGGCGCGGTAGAGGACCAAAATATAAGCACTTTTTGAATTCGGACATTGACCTAAATGAGGCCTACGTTGCGAGATATTGACCGTCGAAGTTTCGGCGACACGAGCCCGATGCCCTTTTCGGGTAAAATCCAACTTCACCGTTTTGGAATTCGGAGAAGACGGCGCGGTAGAGGACCAAAATATAAGCACTTTTCGAATTCGGACATGACCTAAATGACGGCCTACGTTGCGAGATATTGACCGTCTAAGTTTCGGCCACACAAGGCCGATGCCGATTTCGGGTAAAATCCAACTTTACCGTTTTGGAATTCGGGGATGACGGCGCGGTAGAGGACGAAAATATAAGCACTTTTCGAATTCGGACATGACCAAGATGATGCCTACGTTACGAGATATTCACAGTCCAAGTTTCGGCTACACGAGCCCAATGCCCTTTTCGGGTAAAATCCAACTTCACCGTTTTGGAATTCGGAGATGACGGCGCGGTAGAGGACCAAAATATAAGCACTTTTCGAATTCGGACATGACCAAGATGAGGACTACGTTGCGAGATATTGACCGTCGAAGTTTCGGCTACACGAGCCCGATGCCCTTTTCGGGTAAAATCCAACTTCACCGTTTAAGAATTCGGAGAAGACGGCGCGGTAGAGGACCAAAATATAAGCATTTTTCGAATTCGGACATGACCAAGATGAGACCTACGTTGCGAGATATTCACAGTCCAAGTTTCGGCCACACGAGCCCTGTGCCGATTTCGGGTAAAATCCAACTTCACCGTTTTGGAATTCGGAGATGACGGCGCGGTAGAGGACCAAAATAAAAGCACTTTTCGAAGTCGGACATGACAAAGATTTGGACTACGTTGCGAAATATTGGTCGTCCAAGTTTCGGCCACACGAGCTCGGTGCCCATTTCAGGTAAAATCCAACTTCACCATTTCTGAATTGGGAGATGACGGAGCGGTAGAGGACCGAAAGATAAGCACTTTTCGAACTCGGACATCACCAAGATGAGGCCTACGTTGCGAGATATTGGTCGTCCAAGTTTCGGCCACACGAGCCCGGTGCCCATTTTGGGTAAAATCCAACTTCACCATTTCTGAATTGGGAGATGACGGCGCGGTAGAGGACCAAAATATAAGCACTTTTCGAATTCGGACATGACCTAAATGAGGCCTACGTTGCGAGATATTGACCGTCGAAGTTTCGACGACACGAGCCCGATGCCCTTTTCGGGTAAAATCCAACTTCACCGTTTTGGAATTCGGAGATGACGGCGCGGTAGAGGACCAAAATATAAGCACTTTTCGAATTCGGACATGACCTAAATGACGGCCTACGTTGCGAGATATTGACCGTCTAAGTTTCGGCCACACAAGGCCGATGCCGATTTCGGGTAAAATCCAACTTTACCGTTTTGGAATTCGGGGATGACGGCGCGGTAGAGGACGAAAATATAAGCACTTTTCGAATTCGGACATGACCAAGATGATGCCTACGTTACGAGATATTCACAGTCCAAGTTTCGGCTACACGAGCCCAATGCCCTTTTCGGGTAAAATCCAACTTCACCGTTTTGGAATTCGGAGATGACGGCGCGGTAGAGGACCAAAATATAAGCACTTTTCGAATTCGGACATGACCAAGATGAGGACTACGTTGCGAGATATTGACCGTCGAAGTTTCGGCTACACGAGCCCGATGCCCTTTTCGGGTAAAATCCAACTTCACCGTTTAAGAATTCGGAGAAGACGGCGCGGTAGAGGACCAAAATATAAGCATTTTTCGAATTCGGACGTGACCAAGATGAGACCTACGTTGCGAGATATTCACAGTCCAAGTTTCGGCCACACGAGCCCTGTGCCGATTTCGGGTAAAATCCAACTTCACCGTTTTGGAATTCGGAGATGACGGCGCGGTAGAGGACCAAAATAAAAGCACTTTTCGAAGTCGGACATGACAAAGATTTGGACTACGTTGCGAAATATTGGTCGTCCAAGTTTCGGCCACACGAGCTCGGTGCCCATTTCAGGTAAAATCCAACTTCACCATTTCTGAATTGGGAGATGACGGAGCGGTAGAGGACCGAAAGATAAGCACTTTTCGAACTCGGACATCACCAAGATGAGGCCTACGTTGCGAGATATTGGTCGTCCAAGTTTCGGCCACACGAGCCCGGTGCCCATTTTGGGTAAAATCCAACTTCACCATTTCTGAATTGGGAGATGACGGCGCGGTAGAGGACCAAAAGATAAGCACTTTTTGAATTCGGACATGACATAAATGAGGCCTACGTTGCCAGATATTCACCGTCCAAGTTTCGACAACACTAGCCCGATGCCGATTTCGGTTACAATCTAACTTCACCGTTTTGGAATTCAGAGATGACGGCGCGGTAGAGGACCAAAATATAAGCACTTTTTGAATTTGGACATGACCTAAATGAGGCCTACGTTTCGAGATATTCACCGTCCAAGTTTCGGCCACACGAGCCCGATGCCCATTTCGGGTAAAATCCAACTTCACCGTTTTGGAATTCGAAGATGACGGCGCGGTAGAGGACCAAAAGATAAGCACTTTTTGAATTCGGACATGACATAAATGAGGCCTACGTTGCCAGATATTCACCGTCCAAGTTTCGACAACACTAGCCCGATGCCGATTTCGGTTACAATCTAACTTCACCGTTTTGGAATTCAGAGATGACGGCGCGGTAGAGGACCAAAATATAAGCACTTTTTGAATTTGGACATGACCTAAATGAGGCCTACGTTTCGAGATATTCACCGTCCAAGTTTCGGCCACACGAGCCCGATGCCCATTTCGGGTAAAATCCAACTACACCGTTTTGGAATTCGAAGATGACGGCGCGGTAGAGGACCAAAATATAAGCACTTTTCGAATTAGGACATGACCAAGATGAGGTCTACGTTGCGAGATATTCACCGTCCAAGTTTCGGCCACACGAGCCCGATGCCCATTTCGGGTAAAATCCAACTTCACCGTTTTGGATTTCGGAGATGACGGCGCGGTAGAGGACCAAATTATAAGCACTTTTCGAATTCGGATATGACCTAAATGAGGCCTACGTTGCGAGATATTGACCGTCCAACTTTCGGCCACACCAGCCCGATGCCCATATCGGGTAAAATCCAACTTCACCGTTTTGGAATTCGGAGATGACGGCGTGGTAGAGGACCAAAATATAAGCACTTTTTGAATTCGGACATGACATAAATGAGGCCTACGTTGCGAGATATTCACCGTCCAAGTTTCGACAACACTAGCCCGATGCCGATTTCGGGTAAAATCCAACTTCACCGTTTTGGAATTCGGAGATGACGGCGCGGTAGAGGACCAGAATATAAACACTTTTCGAATTCCGACATCACGTAAATGAAGGCCTACGTTGCGAGATATTGGCCGTCCAAGTTTCGGCCACACGAGCCCGATGCCCATTTCGGGTAAAATCCAACTTCACCGTTTGGGAATTCGAACATGACGGCGCGGTAGTGGACCAAAATATAAGCACTTTTCGAATTAGGACATGACCAAGATGAGGTCTACGTTTCGAGATATTCACCGTCCAAGTTTCGGCCACACGAGCCCGATGCCCATTTCGGGTAAAATCCAACTTCACCGTTTTGGAATTCAGAGATGACGGCGCGGTAGAGGACCAAAATATAAGCACTTTTTGAATTTGGACATGACCTAAATGAGGCCTACGTTTCGAGATATTCACCGTCCAAGTTTCGGCCACACGAGCCCGATGCCCATTTCGGGTAAAATCCAACTTCACCGTTTTGGAATTCGAAGATGACGGCGCGGTAGAGGACCAAAAGATAAGCACTTTTTGAATTCGGACATGACATAAATGAGGCCTACGTTGCCAGATATTCACCGTCCAAGTTTCGACAACACTAGCCCGATGCCGATTTCGGTTACAATCTAACTTCACCGTTTTGGAATTCAGAGATGACGGCGCGGTAGAGGACCAAAATATAAGCACTTTTTGAATTTGGACATGACCTAAATGAGGCCTACGTTTCGAGATATTCACCGTCCAAGTTTCGGCCACACGAGCCCGATGCCCATTTCGGGTAAAATCCAACTACACCGTTTTGGAATTCGAAGATGACGGCGCGGTAGAGGACCAAAATATAAGCACTTTTCGAATTAGGACATGACCAAGATGAGGTCTACGTTGCGAGATATTCACCGTCCAAGTTTCGGCCACACGAGCCCGATGCCCATTTCGGGTAAAATCCAACTTCACCGTTTTGGATTTCGGAGATGACGGCGCGGTAGAGGACCAAATTATAAGCACTTTTCGAATTCGGATATGACCTAAATGAGGCCTACGTTGCGAGATATTGACCGTCCAACTTTCGGCCACACCAGCCCGATGCCCATATCGGGTAAAATCCAACTTCACCGTTTTGGAATTCGGAGATGACGGCGTGGTAGAGGACCAAAATATAAGCACTTTTTGAATTCGGACATGACATAAATGAGGCCTACGTTGCGAGATATTCACCGTCCAAGTTTCGACAACACTAGCCCGATGCCGATTTCGGGTAAAATCCAACTTCACCGTTTTGGAATTCGGAGATGACGGCGCGGTAGAGGACCAGAATATAAACACTTTTCGAATTCGGACATCACGTAAATGAAGGCCTACGTTGCGAGATATTGGCCGTCCAAGTTTCGGCCACACGAGCCCGATGCCCATTTCGGGTAAAATCCAACTTCACCGTTTGGCAATTCGAACATGACGGCGCGGTAGTGGACAAAAATATAAGCACTTTTCGAATTAGGACATGACCAAGATGAGGTCTACGTTTCGAGATATTCACCGTCCAAGTTTCGGCCACACGAGCCCGATGCCCATTTCGGGTAAAATCCAACTTCACCGTTTTGGAATTCGGAGATGACGGCGCGGTAGAGGACAAAAATATAAGCACTTTTTGAATTCGGGCATGACCTAAATGACGCTTACGTTGCGACATATTGACCGTCCAAGTTTCGGCCAAACGAGCCCGATGCCGATTTCGGGTAAAATCCAACTTCACCGTTTTGGAATTCGGGGATGACGGCGCGGTAGAGGACGAAAATATAAGCACTTTTCGAATTCGGACATGACCAAGATGAGGCCTACGTTACGAGATATTCACCGTCCAAGTTTCGGCTACACGAGCCCAATGCCCTTTTCGGGTATAATCCAACTTCACCGTTTTGGAATTCGGAGATGACGGCGCGGTAGAGGACCAAAATATAAGCACTTTTCGAATTCGGACATGACCAAGATGAGGACTACGTTGCGAGATATTGGCCGTCGAAGTTTCGGCTACACGAGCCCGATGCCCTTTTCGGGTAAAATCCAACTTCACCGTTTAAGAATTCGGAAATGACGGCGCGGTAGAGGACCAAAATATAAGCATTTTTCGAATTCGGACATGACCAAGATGAGGCCTACGTTGCGAGATATTCACAGTCCAAGTTTCGGCCACACGAGCCCTGTGCCGATTTCGGGTAAAATCCAACTTCACCGTTTTGGAATTCGGAGATGACGGCGCGGTAGAGGACCAAAATAAAAGCACTTTTCGAAGTCGGACATGACAAAGATTTGGACTACGTTGCGAGATATTGGTCGTCCAAGTTTCGGCCACACGAGCTCGGTGCCCATTTCAGGTAAAATCCAACTTCACCATTTCTGAATTGGGAGATGACGGAGCGGTAGAGGACCAAAAGATAAGCACTTTTCGAATTCGGACATCACCAAGATGAGGCCTACGTTGCGAGATATTGGTCGTCCAAGTTTCGGCCACACGAGCCCGGTGCCCATTTTGGGTAAAATCCAACTTTACCGTTTTGGAATTCGGACATGACGGCGCGGTAGAGGACCAAAAGATAAGCACTTTTTGAATTCGGACATGACATAAATGAGGCCTACGTTGCGAGATATTCACCGTCCAAGTTTCGACAACACTAGCCCGATGCCGATTTCGGTTACAATCTAACTTCACCGTTTTGGAATTCAGAGATGACGGCGCGGTAGAGGACCAAAATATAAGCACTTTTTGAATTTGGACATGACCTAAATGAGGCCTACGTTTCGAGATATTCACCGTCCATGTTTCGGCCACACGAGCCCGATGCCCATTTCGGGTAAAATACAACTTCACCGTTTTGGAATTCGAAGATGACGGCGCGGTAGAGGACCAAAATATAAGCACTTTTTGAATTTGGACATGACCTAAATGAGGCCTACGTTTCGAGATATTCACCGTCCAAGTTTCGGCCACACGAGCCCGATGCCCATTTCGGGTAAAATCCAACTTCACCGTTTTGGAATTCGAAGATGACGGCGCGGTAGAGGACCAAAATATAAGCACTTTTCGAATTAGGACATGACCAAGATGAGGTCTACGTTGCGAGATATTCACCGTCCAAGTTTCGGCCACACGAGCCCGATGCCCATTTCGGGTAAATTCCAACTTCACCGTTTTGGAATTCGGAGATGACGGCGCGGTAGAGGACAAAAATAAAAGCACTTTTTGAATTCGGGCATGACCTAAATGACGCTTACGTTGCGACATATTGACCGTCCAAGTTTCGGACAAACGAGCCCGATGCCGATTTCGTGTAAAATCCAACTTCACCGTTTTGGATTTCGGAGATGACGGCGCGGTAGAGGACCAAATTATAAGCACTTTTCGAATTCGGATATGACCTAAATGAGGCCTACGTTGCGAGATATTGACCGTCCAACTTTCGGCCACACCAGCCCGATGCCCATATCGGGTAAAATCCAACTTCACCGTTTTGGAATTCGGAGATGACGGCGTGGTAGAGGACCAAAATATAAACACTTTTTGAATTCGGACATGACATAAATGAGGCCTACGTTGCGAGATATTCACCGTCCAAGTTTCGACAACACTAGCCCGATGCCGATTTCGGGTAAAATCCAACTTCACCGTTTTGGAATTCGGAGATGACGGCGCGGTAGAGGACCAGAATATAAACACTTTTCGAATTCCGACATCACGTAAATGAAGGCCTACGTTGCGAGATATTGGCCGTCCAAGTTTCGGCCACACGAGCCCGATGCCCATTTCGGGTAAAATCCAACTTCACCGTTTGGGAATTCGAACATGACGGCGCGGTAGTGGACCAAAATATAAGCACTTTTCGAATTAGGACATGACCAAGATGAGGTCTACGTTTCGAGATATTCACCGTCCAAGTTTCGGCCACACGAGCCCGATGCCCATTTCGGGTAAAATCCAACTTCACCGTTTTGGAATTCGGAGATGACGGCGCGGTAGAGGACAAAAATATAAGCACTTTTTGAATTTGGGCATGACCTAAATGAGGCCTACATTGCGAGATATTCACTGTCCAAGTTTCGGCCACACGAGCCCGATGCCCATTTCGGGTAAAATCCAACTTCACCGTTTTGGCATTCGGATATGACGGCGCGGTAGAGGACCAAAATATAAGCACTTTTTGAATTCGGACATTGACCTAAATGAGGCCTACGTTGCGAGATATTGACCGTCGAAGTTTCGGCGACACGAGCCCGATGCCCTTTTCGGGTAAAATCCAACTTCACCGTTTTGGAATTCGGAGAAGACCGCGCGGTAGAGGACCAAAATATAAGCACTTTTCGAATTCGGACATGACCTAAATGACGGCCTACGTTGCGAGATATTGACCGTCTAAGTTTCGGCCACACAAGGCCGATGCCGATTTCGGGTAAAATCCAACTTTACCGTTTTGGAATTCGGGGATGACGGCGCGGTAGAGGACGAAAATATAAGCACTTTTCGAATTCGGACATGACCAAGATGAGGCCTACGTTACGAGATATTCACCGTCCAAGTTTCGGCTACACGAGCCCAATGCCCTTTTCGGGTAAAATCCAACTTCACCGTTTTGGAATTCGGAGATGACCGCGCGGTAGAGGACCAAAATATAAGCACTTTTCGAATTCGGACATGACCAAGATGAGGACTACGTTGCGAGATATTGACCGTCGAAGTTTCGGCTACACGAGCCCGATGCCCTTTTCGGGTAAAATCCAACTTCACCGTTTAAGAATTCGGAGATGACGGCGCGGTAGAGGACCAAAATATAAGCATTTTTCGAATTCGGACATGACCAAGATGAGACCTACGTTGCGAGATATTCACAGTCCAAGTTTCGGCCACACGAGCCCTGTGCCGATTTCGGGTAAAATCCAACTTCACCGTTTTGGAATTCGGAGATGACGGCGCGGTAGAGGACCAAAATAAAAGCACTTTTCGAAGTCGGACATGACAAATATTTGGACTACGTTGCGAAATATTGGTCGTCCAAGTTTCGGCCACACGAGCTCGGTGCCCATTTCAGGTAAAATCCAACTTCACCATTTCTGAATTGGGAGATGACGGAGCGGTAGAGGACCGAAAGATAAGCACTTTTCGAACTCGGACATCACCAAGATGAGGCCTACGTTGCGAGATATTGGTCGTCCAAGTTTCGGCCACACGAGCCCGGTGCCCATTTTGGGTAAAATCCAACTTCACCATTTCTGAATTGGGAGATGACGGCGCGGTAGAGGACCAAAAGATAAGCACTTTTTGAATTCGGACATGACATAAATGAGGCCTACGTTGCCAGATATTCACCGTCCAAGTTTCGACAACACTAGCCCGATGCCGATTTCGGTTACAATCTAACTTCACCGTTTTGGAATTCAGAGATGACGGCGCGGTAGAGGACCAAAATATAAGCACTTTTTGAATTTGGACATGACCTAAATGAGGCCTACGTTTCGAGATATTCACCGTCCAAGTTTCGGCCACACGAGCCCGATGCCCATTTCGGGTAAAATCCAACTTCACCGTTTTGGAATTCGAAGATGACGGCGCGGTAGAGGACCAAAATATAAGCACTTTTCGAATTAGGACATGACCAAGATGAGGTCTACGTTGCGAGATATTCACCGTCCAAGTTTCGGCCACACGAGCCCGATGCCCATTTCGGGTAAATTCCAACTTCACCGTTTTGGAATTCGGAGATGACGGCGCGGTAGAGGACAAAAATAAAAGCACTTTTTGAATTCGGGCATGACCTAAATGACGCTTACGTTGCGACATATTGACCGTCCAAGTTTCGGCCAAACGAGCCCGATGCCGATTTCGGGTAAAATCCAACTTCACCGTTTTGGAATTCGAAGATGACGGCGCGCTAGAGGACCAAAATATAAGCACTTTTCGAATTAGGACATGACCAAGATGAGGTCTACGTTGCGAGATATTCACCGTCCAAGTTTCGGCCACACGAGCCCGATGCCCATTTCGGGTAAATTCCAACTTCACCGTTTTGGAATTCGGAGATGACGGCGCGGTAGAGGACAAAAATAAAAGCACTTTTTGAATTAGGGTATGACCTAAATGACGCTTACGTTGCGACATATTGACCGTCCAAGTTTCGGCCAAACGAGCCCGATGCCGATTTCGGGTAAAATTAAACTTCACCGTTTTGGAATTCGGAGATGACGGCGCGGTAGAGGACCAAAGTATAAGAACTTTTCGGAGTCGGACATGACCAAGATTTGGACTACGTTGCGAGATATTGGTCGTCCAAGTTTCGGCCACACGAGCTCGGTGCCCATTTCGGGTAAAATCCAACTTCACCATTTCTGAATTGGGAGATGACGGAGCGGTAGAGGACCAAAAGATAAGCACTTTTCGAATTCGGACATCACCAAGATGAGGCCTACGTTGCGAGATATTGGTCGTCCAAGTTTCGGCCACACGAGCCCGGTGCCCATTTTGGGTAAAATCCAACTTTACCGTTTTGGAATTCGGACATGACGGCGCGGTAGAGGACGAAAAGATAAGCACTTTTTGAATTCGGACATGACATAAATGAGGCCTACGTTGCGAGATATTCACCGTCCAAGTTTCGACAACACTAGCCCGATGCCGATTTCGGTTACAATCTAACTTCACCGTTTTGGAATTCAGAGATGACGGCGCGGTAGAGGACCAAAATATAAGCACTTTTTGAATTTGGATATTACCTAAATGAGGCCTACGTTTCGAGATATTCACCGTCCATGTTTCGGCCACACGAGCCCGATGCCCATTTCGGGTAAAATCCAACTTCACCGTTTTGGAATTCGAAGATGACGGCGCGGTAGAGGACCAAAATATAAGCACTTTTCGAATTAGGACATGACCAAGATGAGGTCTACGTTGTGAGATATTCACCGTCCAAGTTTCGGCCACACGAGCCCGATGCCCATATCGGGTAAAATCCAACTTCACCGTTTTGGAATTCGGAGATGACGGCGCGGTAGAGGACCAAAATATAAGCACTTTTTGAATTCGGACATGACATAAATGAGGCCTACGTTGCGAGATATTGGCCGTCCAAGTTTCGGCCACACGAGCCCGATGCCCATTTCGGGTAAAATCCAACTTCACCGTTTGGGAATTCGAACATGACGGCGCGGTAGTGGACCAAAATATAAGCACTTTTCGAATTAGGACATGACCAAGATGAGGTCTACGTTTCGAAATATTCACCGTCCAAGTTTCGGCCACACGAGCCCGATGCCCATTTCGGGTAAAATCCAACTTCACCGTTTTGGAATTCAGAGATGACGGCGCGGTAGAGGACCAAAATATAAGCACTTTTTGAATTTGGACATGACCTAAATGAGGCCTACGTTTCGAGATATTCACCGTCCAAGTTTCGGCCACACGAGCCCGATGCCCATTTCGGGTAAAATCCAACTTCACCGTTTTGGAATTCGAAGATGACGGCGCGGTAGAGGACCAAAAGATAAGCACTTTTTGAATTCGGACATGACATAAATGAGGCCTACGTTGCCAGATATTCACCGTCCAAGTTTCGACAACACTAGCCCGATGCCGATTTCGGTTACAATCTAACTTCACCGTTTTGGAATTCAGAGATGACGGCGCGGTAGAGGACCAAAATATAAGCACTTTTTGAATTTGGACATGACCTAAATGAGGCCTACGTTTCGAGATATTCACCGTCCAAGTTTCGGCCACACGAGCCCGATGCCCATTTCGGGTAAAATCCAACTACACCGTTTTGGAATTCGAAGATGACGGCGCGGTAGAGGACCAAAATATAAGCACTTTTCGAATTAGGACATGACCAAGATGAGGTCTACGTTGCGAGATATTCACCGTCCAAGTTTCGGCCACACGAGCCCGATGCCCATTTCGGGTAAAATCCAACTTCACCGTTTTGGATTTCGGAGATGACGGCGCGGTAGAGGACCAAATTATAAGCACTTTTCGAATTCGGATATGACCTAAATGAGGCCTACGTTGCGAGATATTGACCGTCCAACTTTCGGCCACACCAGCCCGATGCCCATATCGGGTAAAATCCAACTTCACCGTTTTGGAATTCGGAGATGACGGCGTGGTAGAGGACCAAAATATAAGCACTTTTTGAATTCGGACATGACATAAATGAGGCCTACGTTGCGAGATATTCACCGTCCAAGTTTCGACAACACTAGCCCGATGCCGATTTCGGGTAAAATCCAACTTCACCGTTTTGGAATTCGGAGATGACGGCGCGGTAGAGGACCAGAATATAAACACTTTTCGAATTCGGACATCACGTAAATGAAGGCCTACGTTGCGAGATATTGGCCGTCCAAGTTTCGGCCACACGAGCCCGATGCCCATTTCGGGTAAAATCCAACTTCACCGTTTGGCAATTCGAACATGACGGCGCGGTAGTGGACAAAAATATAAGCACTTTTCGAATTAGGACATGACCAAGATGAGGTCTACGTTTCGAGATATTCACCGTCCAAGTTTCGGCCACACGAGCCCGATGCCCATTTCGGGTAAAATCCAACTTCACCGTTTTGGAATTCGGAGATGACGGCGCGGTAGAGGACAAAAATATAAGCACTTTTTGAATTCGGGCATGACCTAAATGACGCTTACGTTGCGACATATTGACCGTCCAAGTTTCGGCCAAACGAGCCCGATGCCGATTTCGGGTAAAATCCAACTTCACCGTTTTGGAATTCGGGGATGACGGCGCGGTAGAGGACGAAAATATAAGCACTTTTCGAATTCGGACATGACCAAGATGAGGCCTACGTTACGAGATATTCACCGTCCAAGTTTCGGCTACACGAGCCCAATGCCCTTTTCGGGTATAATCCAACTTCACCGTTTTGGAATTCGGAGATGACGGCGCGGTAGAGGACCAAAATATAAGCACTTTTCGAATTCGGACATGACCAAGATGAGGACTACGTTGCGAGATATTGGCCGTCGAAGTTTCGGCTACACGAGCCCGATGCCCTTTTCGGGTAAAATCCAACTTCACCGTTTAAGAATTCGGAAATGACGGCGCGGTAGAGGACCAAAATATAAGCATTTTTCGAATTCGGACATGACCAAGATGAGGCCTACGTTGCGAGATATTCACAGTCCAAGTTTCGGCCACACGAGCCCTGTGCCGATTTCGGGTAAAATCCAACTTCACCGTTTTGGAATTCGGAGATGACGGCGCGGTAGAGGACCAAAATAAAAGCACTTTTCGAAGTCGGACATGACAAAGATTTGGACTACGTTGCGAGATATTGGTCGTCCAAGTTTCGGCCACACGAGCTCGGTGCCCATTTCAGGTAAAATCCAACTTCACCATTTCTGAATTGGGAGATGACGGAGCGGTAGAGGACCAAAAGATAAGCACTTTTCGAATTCGGACATCACCAAGATGAGGCCTACGTTGCGAGATATTGGTCGTCCAAGTTTCGGCCACACGAGCCCGGTGCCCATTTTGGGTAAAATCCAACTTTACCGTTTTGGAATTCGGACATGACGGCGCGGTAGAGGACCAAAAGATAAGCACTTTTTGAATTCGGACATGACATAAATGAGGCCTACGTTGCGAGATATTCACCGTCCAAGTTTCGACAACACTAGCCCGATGCCGATTTCGGTTACAATCTAACTTCACCGTTTTGGAATTCAGAGATGACGGCGCGGTAGAGGACCAAAATATAAGCACTTTTTGAATTTGGACATGACCTAAATGAGGCCTACGTTTCGAGATATTCACCGTCCAAGTTTCGGCCACACGAGCCCGATGCCCATTTCGGGTAAAATACAACTTCACCGTTTTGGAATTCGAAGATGACGGCGCGGTAGAGGACCAAAATATAAGCACTTTTTGAATTTGGACATGACCTAAATGAGGCCTACGTTTCGAGATATTCACCGTCCAAGTTTCGGCCACACGAGCCCGATGCCCATTTCGGGTAAAATCCAACTTCACCGTTTTGGAATTCGAAGATGACGGCGCGGTAGAGGACCAAAATATAAGCACTTTTCGAATTAGGACATGACCAAGATGAGGTCTACGTTGCGAGATATTCACCGTCCAAGTTTCGGCCACACGAGCCCGATGCCCATTTCGGGTAAATTCCAACTTCACCGTTTTGGAATTCGGAGATGACGGCGCGGTAGAGGACAAAAATAAAAGCACTTTTTGAATTCGGGCATGACCTAAATGACGCTTACGTTGCGACATATTGACCGTCCAAGTTTCGGACAAACGAGCCCGATGCCGATTTCGTGTAAAATCCAACTTCACCGTTTTGGATTTCGGAGATGACGGCGCGGTAGAGGACCAAATTATAAGCACTTTTCGAATTCGGATATGACCTAAATGAGGCCTACGTTGCGAGATATTGACCGTCCAACTTTCGGCCACACCAGCCCGATGCCCATATCGGGTAAAATCCAACTTCACCGTTTTGGAATTCGGAGATGACGGCGTGGTAGAGGACCAAAATATAAGCACTTTTTGAATTCGGACATGACATAAATGAGGCCTACGTTGCGAGATATTCACCGTCCAAGTTTCGACAACACTAGCCCGATGCCGATTTCGGGTAAAATCCAACTTCACCGTTTTGGAATTCGGAGATGACGGCGCGGTAGAGGACCAGAATATAAACACTTTTCGAATTCCGACATCACGTAAATGAAGGCCTACGTTGCGAGATATTGGCCGTCCAAGTTTCGGCCACACGAGCCCGATGCCCATTTCGGGTAAAATCCAACTTCACCGTTTGGGAATTCGAACATGACGGCGCGGTAGTGGACCAAAATATAAGCACTTTTCGAATTAGGACATGACCAAGATGAGGTCTACGTTTCGAGATATTCACCGTCCAAGTTTCGGCCACACGAGCCCGATGCCCATTTCGGGTAAAATCCAACTTCACCGTTTTGGAATTCGGAGATGACGGCGCGGTAGAGGACAAAAATATAAGCACTTTTTGAATTTGGGCATGACCTAAATGAGGCCTACATTGCGAGATATTCACTGTCCAAGTTTCGGCCACACGAGCCCGATGCCCATTTCGGGTAAAATCCAACTTCACCGTTTTGGCATTCGGATATGACGGCGCGGTAGAGGACCAAAATATAAGCACTTTTTGAATTCGGACATTGACCTAAATGAGGCCTACGTTGCGAGATATTGACCGTCGAAGTTTCGGCGACACGAGCCCGATGCCCTTTTCGGGTAAAATCCAACTTCACCGTTTTGGAATTCGGAGAAGACCGCGCGGTAGAGGACCAAAATATAAGCACTTTTCGAATTCGGACATGACCTAAATGACGGCCTACGTTGCGAGATATTGACCGTCTAAGTTTCGGCCACACAAGGCCGATGCCGATTTCGGGTAAAATCCAACTTTACCGTTTTGGAATTCGGGGATGACGGTGCGGTAGAGGACGAAAATATAAGCACTTTTCGAATTCGGACATGACCAAGATGAGGCCTACGTTACGAGATATTCACCGTCCAAGTTTCGGCTACACGAGCCCAATGCCCTTTTCGGGTAAAATCCAACTTCACCGTTTTGGAATTCGGAGATGACCGCGCGGTAGAGGACCAAAATATAAGCACTTTTCGAATTCGGACATGACCAAGATGAGGACTACGTTGCGAGATATTGACCGTCGAAGTTTCGGCTACACGAGCCCGATGCCCTTTTCGGGTAAAATCCAACTTCACCGTTTAAGAATTCGGAGATGACGGCGCGGTAGAGGACCAAAATATAAGCATTTTTCGAATTCGGACATGACCAAGATGAGACCTACGTTGCGAGATATTCACAGTCCAAGTTTCGGCCACACGAGCCCTGTGCCGATTTCGGGTAAAATCCAACTTCACCGTTTTGGAATTCGGAGATGACGGCGCGGTAGAGGACCAAAATAAAAGCACTTTTCGAAGTCGGACATGACAAATATTTGGACTACGTTGCGAAATATTGGTCGTCCAAGTTTCGGCCACACGAGCTCGGTGCCCATTTCAGGTAAAATCCAACTTCACCATTTCTGAATTGGGAGATGACGGAGCGGTAGAGGACCGAAAGATAAGCACTTTTCGAAATCGGACATCACCAAGATGAGGCCTACGTTGCGAGATATTGGTCGTCCAAGTTTCGGCCACACGAGCCCGGTGCCCATTTTGGGTAAAATCCAACTTCACCATTTCTGAATTGGGAGATGACGGCGCGGTAGAGGACCAAAAGATAAGCACTTTTTGAATTCGGACATGACATAAATGAGGCCTACGTTGCCAGATATTCACCGTCCAAGTTTCGACAACACTAGCCCGATGCCGATTTCGGTTACAATCTAACTTCACCGTTTTGGAATTCAGAGATGACGGCGCGGTAGAGGACCAAAATATAAGCACTTTTTGAATTTGGACATGACCTAAATGAGGCCTACGTTTCGAGATATTCACCGTCCAAGTTTCGGCCACACGAGCCCGATGCCCATTTCGGGTAAAATCCAACTTCACCGTTTTGGAATTCGAAGATGACGGCGCGGTAGAGGACCAAAATATAAGCACTTTTCGAATTAGGACATGACCAAGATGAGGTCTACGTTGCGAGATATTCACCGTCCAAGTTTCGGCCACACGAGCCCGATGCCCATTTCGGGTAAATTCCAACTTCACCGTTTTGGAATTCGGAGATGACGGCGCGGTAGAGGACAAAAATAAAAGCACTTTTTGAATTCGGGCATGACCTAAATGACGCTTACGTTGCGACATATTGACCGTCCAAGTTTCGGCCAAACGAGCCCGATGCCGATTTCGGGTAAAATCCAACTTCACCGTTTTGGAATTCGAAGATGACGGCGCGCTAGAGGACCAAAATATAAGCACTTTTCGAATTAGGACATGACCAAGATGAGGTCTACGTTGCGAGATATTCACCGTCCAAGTTTCGGCCACACGAGCCCGATGCCCATTTCGGGTAAATTCCAACTTCACCGTTTTGGAATTCGGAGATGACGGCGCGGTAGAGGACAAAAATAAAAGCACTTTTTGAATTAGGGTATGACCTAAATGACGCTTACGTTGCGACATATTGACCGTCCAAGTTTCGGCCAAACGAGCCCGATGCCGATTTCGGGTAAAATTAAACTTCACCGTTTTGGAATTCGGAGATGACGGCGCGGTAGAGGACCAAAGTATAAGAACTTTTCGGAGTCGGACATGACCAAGATTTGGACTACGTTGCGAGATATTGGTCGTCCAAGTTTCGGCCACACGAGCTCGGTGCCCATTTCGGGTAAAATCCAACTTCACCATTTCTGAATTGGGAGATGACGGAGCGGTAGAGGACCAAAAGATAAGCACTTTTCGAATTCGGACATCACCAAGATGAGGCCTACGTTGCGAGATATTGGTCGTCCAAGTTTCGGCCACACGAGCCCGGTGCCCATTTTGGGTAAAATCCAACTTTACCGTTTTGGAATTCGGACATGACGGCGCGGTAGAGGACGAAAAGATAAGCACTTTTTGAATTCGGACATGACATAAATGAGGCCTACGTTGCGAGATATTCACCGTCCAAGTTTCGACAACACTAGCCCGATGCCGATTTCGGTTACAATCTAACTTCACCGTTTTGGAATTCAGAGATGACGGCGCGGTAGAGGACCAAAATATAAGCACTTTTTGAATTTGGATATTACCTAAATGAGGCCTACGTTTCGAGATATTCACCGTCCATGTTTCGGCCACACGAGCCCGATGCCCATTTCGGGTAAAATCCAACTTCACCGTTTTGGAATTCGAAGATGACGGCGCGGTAGAGGACCAAAATATAAGCACTTTTCGAATTAGGACATGACCAAGATGAGGTCTACGTTGTGAGATATTCACCGTCCAAGTTTCGGCCACACGAGCCCGATGCCCATTTCGGGTAAATTCCAACTTCACCGTTTTGGAATTCGGAGATGACGGCACGGTAGAGGACAAAAATAAAAGCACTTTTTGAATTCGGGCATGACCTAAATGACGCTTACGTTGCGACATATTGACCGTCCAAGTTTCGGCCAAACAAGCCCGATGCCGATTTCGGGTAAAATTCAACTTCACCGTTTTGGAATTCGGAGATGACGGCGCGTTAGAGGACCAAATTATAAGCACTTTTCGAATTCGGATATGACCTAAATGAGGCCTACGTTGCGAGATATTGACCGTCCAACTTTCGGCCACACGAGCCCGATGCCCATTTCGGGTAAAATCCAACTTCACCGTTTTGCAATTCGGAGATGACGGCGCGGTAGAGGACCAAAATATAAGCACTTTTTTCATTTGGACATGACCTAAATGAGGCTTACGTTGCGACATATTGACCGTCCAAGTTTCGGACAAACGAGCCCGATGCCGATTTCGTGTAAAATCGAACTTCACCGTTTTGGAATTCGGAGATGACGGCGCGGTAGAGGACAAAAATATAAGCACTTTTTGAATTTGGGCATGACCTAAATGAGGCCTACATTGCGAGATATTCACTGTCCAAGTTTCGGCCACACGAGCCCGATGCCCATTTCGGGTAAAATCCAACTTCACCGTTTTGGCATTCGGATATGACGGCGCGGTAGAGGACCAAAATATAAGCACTTTTTGAATTCGGGCATGACCTAAATGAGGCCTACGTTGCGAGATATTGACCGTCGAAGTTTCGGCGACACGAGCCCGATGCCCTTTTCGGGTAAAATCCAACTTCACCGTTTTGGAATTCGGAGAAGACGGCGCGGCAGAGGACCAAAATATAAGCACTTTTCGAATTCGGACATGACCTAAATGACGGCCTACGTTGCGAGATATTGACCGTCTAAGTTTCGGCGACACAAGGCCGATGCCGATTTCGGGTAAAATCCAACTTTACCGTTTTGGAATTCGGGGATGACGGCGCGGTAGAGGACGAAAATATAAGCACTTTTCGAATTCGGACATGACCAAGATGAGGCCTACGTTACGAGATATTCACCGTCCAAGTTTCGGCTACACGAGCCCAATGCCCTTTTCGGGTAAAATCCAACTTCACCGTTTTGGAATTCGGAGATGACGGCGCGGTAGAGGACCAAAATATAAGCACTTTTCGAATTCGGACATGACCAAGATGAGGCCTACGTTGCGAGATATTGGTCGTCCAAGTTTCGGCCACACGAGCCCGGTGCCCATTTTGGGTAAAATCCAACTTCACCATTTCTGAATTGGGAGATGACGGCGCGGTAGAGGACCAAAAGATAAGCACTTTTTGAATTCGGACATGACATAAATGAGGCCTACGTTGCCAGATATTCACCGTCCAAGTTTCGACAACACTAGCCCGATGCCGATTTCGGTTACAATCTAACTTCACCGTTTTGGAATTAAGAGATGACGGCGCGGTAGAGGACCAAAATATAAGCATTTTTTGAATTTGGACATGACCTAAATGAGGCCTACGTTTCGAGATATTCACCGTCCAAGTTTCGGCCACACGAGCCCGATGCCCATTTCGGGTAAAATCCAACTTCACCGTTTTGGAATTCGAAGATGACGGCGCGGTAGAGGACCAAAATATAAGCACTTTTCGAATTAGGACATGACCAAGATGAGGTCTACGTTGCGAGATATTCACCGTCCAAGTTTCGGCCACACGAGCCCGATGCCCATTTCGGGTAAATTCCAACTTCACCGTTTTGGAATTCGGAGATGACGGCGCGGTAGAGGACAAAAATAAAAGCACTTTTTGAATTCGGGCATGACCTAAATGACGCTTACGTTGCGACATATTGACCGTCCAAGTTTCGGCCAAACGAGCCCGATGCCGATTTCGGGTAAAATCCAACTTCACCGTTTTGGAATTCGAAGATGACGGCGCGCTAGAGGACCAAAATATAAGCACTTTTCGAATTAGGACATGACCAAGATGAGGTCTACGTTGCGAGATATTCACCGTCCAAGTTTCGGCCACACGAGCCCGATGCCCATTTCGGGTAAATTCCAACTTCACCGTTTTGGAATTCGGAGATGACGGCGCGGTAGAGGACAAAAATAAAAGCACTTTTTGAATTAGGGTATGACCTAAATGACGCTTACGTTGCGACATATTGACCGTCCAAGTTTCGGCCAAACGAGCCCGATGCCGATTTCGGGTAAAATTAAACTTCACCGTTTTGGAATTCGGAGATGACGGCGCGGTAGAGGACCAAAGTATAAGAACTTTTCGGAGTCGGACATGACCAAGATTTGGACTACGTTGCGAGATATTGGTCGTCCAAGTTTCGGCCACACGAGCTCGGTGCCCATTTCGGGTAAAATCCAACTTCACCATTTCTGAATTGGGAGATGACGGAGCGGTAGAGGACCAAAAGATAAGCACTTTTCGAATTCGGACATCACCAAGATGAGGCCTACGTTGCGAGATATTGGTCGTCCAAGTTTCGGCCACACGAGCCCGGTGCCCATTTTGGGTAAAATCGAACTTTACCGTTTTGGAATTCGGACATGACGGCGCGGTAGAGGACGAAAAGATAAGCACTTTTTGAATTCGGACATGACATAAATGAGGCCTACGTTGCGAGATATTCACCGTCCAAGTTTCGACAACACTAGCCCGATGCCGATTTCGGTTACAATCTAACTTCACCGTTTTGGAATTCAGAGATGACGGCGCGGTAGAGGACCAAAATATAAGCACTTTTTGAATTTGGACATGACCTAAATGAGGCCTACGTTTCGAGATATTCACCGTCCATGTTTCGGCCACACGAGCCCGATGCCCATTTCGGGTAAAATCCAACTTCACCGTTTTGGAATTCGAAGATGACGGCGCGGTAGAGGACCAAAATATAAGCACTTTTCGAATTAGGACATGACCAAGATGAGGTCTACGTTGTGAGATATTCACCGTCCAAGTTTCGGCCACACGAGCCCGATGCCCATTTCGGGTAAATTCCAACTTCACCGTTTTGGAATTCGGAGATCACGGCGCGGTAAAGGACAAAAATAAAAGCACTTTTTGAATTCGGGCATGACCTAAATGACGCTTACGTTGCGACATATTGACCGTCCAAGTTTCGGCCAAACAAGCCCGATGCCGATTTCGGGTAAAATTCAACTTCACCGTTTTGGAATTCGGAGATGACGGCGCGTTAGAGGACCAAATTATAAGCACTTTTCGAATTCGGATATGACCTAAATGAGGCCTACGTTGCGAGATATTGACCGTCCAACTTTCGGCCACACGAGCCCGATGCCCATTTCGGGTAAAATCCAACTTCACCGTTTTGCAATTCGGAGATGACGGCGCGGTAGAGGACCAAAATATAAGCACTTTTTTCATTCGGACATGACCTAAATGAGGCTTACGTTGCGACATATTGACCGTCCAAGTTTCGGACAAACGAGCCCGATGCCGATTTCGTGTAAAATCGAACTTCACCGTTTTGGATTTCGGAGATGACGGCGCGGTAGAGGACCAAAATATAAGCACTTTTCGAATTCGGACATGACCAAGATGAGGATTACGTTGCGAGATATTGACCGTCGAAGTTTCGGCTACACGAGCCCGATGCCCTTTTCGGGTAAAATCTAACTTCACCGTTTAAGAATTCGGAGATGACGGCGCGGTAGAGGACCAAAATATAAGCATTTTTCGAATTCGGACATGACCAAGATGAGACCTACGTTGCGAGATATTCACAGTCCAAGTTTCGGCCACACGAGCCCTGTGCCGATTTCGGGTAAAATCCAACTTCACCGTTTTGGAATTCGGAGATGACGGCGCGGTAGAGGACCAAAATAAAAGCACTTTTCGAAGTCGGACATGACAAAGATTTGGACTACGTTGCGAAATATTGGTCGTCCAAGTTTCGGCCACACGAGCTCGGTGCCCATTTCAGGTAAAATCCAACTTCACCATTTCTGAATTGGGAGATGACGGAGCGGTAGAGGACCGAAAGATAAGCACTTTTCGAACTCGGACATCACCAAGATGAGGCCTACGTTGCGAGATATTGGTCGTCCAAGTTTCGGCCACACGAGCCCGGTGCCCATTTTGGGTAAAATCCAACTTCACCATTTCTGAATTGGGAGATGACGGCGCGGTAGAGGACCAAAAGATAAGCACTTTTTGAATTCGGACATGACATAAATGAGGCCTACGTTGCCAGATATTCACCGTCCAAGTTTCGACAACACTAGCCCGATGCCGATTTCGGTTACAATCTAACTTCACCGTTTTGGAATTAAGAGATGACGGCGCGGTAGAGGACCAAAATATAAGCATTTTTTGAATTTGGACATGACCTAAATGAGGCCTACGTTTCGAGATATTCACCGTCCAAGTTTCGGCCACACGAGCCCGATGCCCATTTCGGGTAAATTCCAACTTCACCGTTTTGGAATTCGAAGATGACGGCGCGGTAGAGGACCAAAATATAAGCACTTTTCGAATTAGGACATGACCAAGATGAGGTCTACGTTGCGAGATATTCACCGTCCAAGTTTCGGCCACACGAGCCCGATGCCCATTTCGGGTAAATTCCAACTTCACCGTTTTGGAATTCGGAGATGACGGCGCGGTAGAGGACAAAAATAAAAGCACTTTTTGAATTCGGGCATGACCTAAATGACGCTTACGTTGCGACATATTGACCGTCCAAGTTTCGGCCAAACGAGCCCGATGCCGATTTCGGGTAAAATCCAACTTCACCGTTTTGGAATTCGAAGATGACGGCGCGCTAGAGGACCAAAATATAAGCACTTTTCGAATTAGGACATGACCAAGATGAGGTCTACGTTGCGAGATATTCACCGTCCAAGTTTCGGCCACACGAGCCCGATGCCCATTTCGGGTAAATTCCAACTTCACCGTTTTGGAATTCGGAGATGACGGCGCGGTAGAGGACAAAAATAAAAGCACTTTTTGAATTCGGGCATGACCTAAATGACGCTTACGTTGCGACATATTGACCGTCCAAGTTTCGGCCAAACGAGCCCGATGCCGATTTCGGGTAAAATCCAACTTCACCGTTTTGGAATTCGGAGATGACGGCGCGTTAGAGGACCAAATTATAAGCACTTTTCGAATTCGGATATGACCTAAATGAGGCCTACGTTGCGAGATATTGACCGTCCAACTTTCGGCCACACGAGCCCGATGCCCATTTCGGGTAAAATCCAACTTCACCGTTTTGCAATTCGGAGATGACGGCGCGGTAGAGGACCAAAATATAAGCACTTTTTTCATTCGGACATGACCTAAATGAGGCTTACGTTGCGACATATTGACCGTCCAAGTTTCGGACAAACGAGCCCGATGCCGATTTCGTGTAAAATCGAACTTCACCGTTTTGGATTTCGGATATGACGGCGCGGTAGAGGACCAAATTATAAGCACTTTTCGAATTCGGATATGACCTAAATGAGGCCTACGTTGCGAGATATTGACCGTCCAACTTTCGGCCACACCAGCCCGATGCCCATACCGGGTAAAATCCAACTTCACCGTTTTGGAATTCGGAGATGACGGCGCGTTAGAGGACCAAATTATAAGCACTTTTCGAATTCGGATATGACCTAAATGAGGCCTACGTTGCGAGATATTGACCGTCCAACTTTCGGCCACACGAGCCCGATGCCCATTTCGGGTAAAATCCAACTTCACCGTTTTGCAATTCGGAGATGACGGCGCGGTAGAGGACCAAAATATAAGCACTTTTTTCATTCGGACATGACCTAAATGAGGCTTACGTTGCGACATATTGACCGTCCAAGTTTCGGACAAACGAGCCCGATGCCGATTTCGTGTAAAATCGAACTTCACCGTTTTGGATTTCGGATATGACGGCGCGGTAGAGGACCAAATTATAAGCACTTTTCGAATTCGGATATGACCTAAATGAGGCCTATGTTGCGAGATATTGACCGTCCAACTTTCGGCCACACCAGCCCGATGCCCATACCGGGTAAAATCCAACTTCACCGTTTTGGAATTCGGAGATGACGGCGTGGTAGAGGACCAGAATATAAACACTTTTCGAATTCGGACATCACGTAAATGAAGGCCTACGTTGCGAGATATTGGCCGTCCAAGTTTCGGCCACACGAGCCCTGTGCCGATTTCGGGTAAAATCCAACTTCACCGTTTTGGAATTCGGAGATGACGGCGCGGTAGAGGACCAAAATAAAAGCACTTTTCGAAGTCGGACATGACAAAGATTTGGACTACGTTGCGAAATATTGGTCGTCCAAGTTTCGGCCACACGAGCTCGGTGCCCATTTCAGGTAAAATCCAACTTCACCATTTCTGAATTGGGAGATGACGGAGCGGTAGAGGACCGAAAGATAAGCACTTTTCGAACTCGGACATCACCAAGATGAGGCCTACGTTGCGAGATATTGGTCGTCCAAGTTTCGGCCACACGAGCCCGGTGCCCATTTTGGGTAAAATCCAACTTCACCATTTCTGAATTGGGAGATGACGGCGCGGTAGAGGACCAAAAGATAAGCACTTTTTGAATTCGGACATGACATAAATGAGGCCTACGTTGCCAGATATTCACCGTCCAAGTTTCGACAACACTAGCCCGATGCCGATTTCGGTTACAATCTAACTTCACCGTTTTGGAATTCAGAGATGACGGCGCGGTAGAGGACCAAAATATAAGCACTTTTTGAATTTGGACATGACCTAAATGAGGCCTACGTTTCGAGATATTCACCGTCCAAGTTTCGGCCACACGAGCCCGATGCCCATTTCGGGTAAAATCCAACTTCACCGTTTTGGAATTCGAAGATGACGGCGCGGTAGAGGACCAAAATATAAGCACTTTTCGAATTAGGACATGACCAAGATGAGGTCTACGTTGCGAGATATTCACCGTCCAAGTTTCGGCCACACGAGCCCGATGCCCATTTCGGGTAAATTCCAACTTCACCGTTTTGGAATTCGGAGATGACGGCGCGGTAGAGGACAAAAATAAAAGCACTTTTTGAATTCGGGCATGACCTAAATGACGCTTACGTTGCGACATATTGACCGTCCAAGTTTCGGCCAAACGAGCCCGATGCCGATTTCGGGTAAAATCCAACTTCACCGTTTTGGAATTCGAAGATGACGGCGCGCTAGAGGACCAAAATATAAGCACTTTTCGAATTAGGACATGACCAAGATGAGGTCTACGTTGCGAGATATTCACCGTCCAAGTTTCGGCCACACGAGCCCGATGCCCATTTCGGGTAAATTCCAACTTCACCGTTTTGGAATTCGGAGATGACGGCGCGGTAGAGGACAAAAATAAAAGCACTTTTTGAATTCGGATATGACCTAAATGAGGCCTACGTTGCGAGATATTGACCGTCCAACTTTCGGCCACACGAGCCCGATGCCCATTTCGGGTAAAATCCAACTTCACCGTTTTGCAATTCGGAGATGACGGCGCGGTAGAGGACCAAAATATAAGCACTTTTTTCATTCGGACATGACCTAAATGAGGCTTACGTTGCGACATATTGACCGTCCAAGTTTCGGACAAACGAGCCCGATGCCGATTTCGTGTAAAATCGAACTTCACCGTTTTGGATTTCGGAGATGACGGCGCGGTAGAGGACCAAATTATAAGCACTTTTCGAATTCGGATATGACCTAAATGAGGCCTACGTTGCGAGATATTGACCGTCCAACTTTCGGCCACACCAGCCCGATGCCCATACCGGGTAAAATCCAACTTCACCGTTTTGGAATTCGGAGATGACGGCGTGGTAGAGGACCAGAATATAAACACTTTTCGAATTCGGACATCACGTAAATGAAGGCCTACGTTGCGAGATATTGGCCGTCCAAGTTTCGGCCACACGAGCCCGATGCCCATTTCGGGTAAAATCCAACTTCACCGTTTGGCAATTCGAACATGACGGCGCGGTAGTGGACCAAAATATAAGCACTTTTCGAATTAGGACATAACCAAGATGAGGTCTATGTTTCGAGATATTCACCGTCCAAGTTTCGGCCACACGAGCCCGATGCCCATTTCGGGTAAAATCCAACTTCACCGTTTTGGAATTCGGAGATGACGGCGCGGTAGAGGACAAAAATATAAGCACTTTTTGAATTTGGGCATGACCTAAATGAGGCCTACATTGCGAGATATTCACTGTCCAAGTTTCGGCCAAACGAGCCCGATGCCCATTTCGGGTAAAATCCAACTTCACCGTTTTGGCATTCGGATATGACGGCGCGGTAGAGGACCAAAATATAAGCACTTTTTGAATTCGGACATGACCTAAATGAGGCCTACGTTACGAGATATTGACCGTCGAAGTTTCGGCGACACGAGCCCGATGCCCTTTTCGGGTAAAATCCAACTTCACCGTTTTGGAATTCGGAGATGACGGCGCGGTAGAGGACCAAAATATAAGCACTTTTCGAATTCGGACATGACCTAAATGACGGCCTACGTTGCGAGATATTGACCGTCTAAGTTTCGGCCACACAAGGCCGATGCCGATTTCGGGTAAAATCCAACTTCACCGTTTTGGAATTCGGGGATGACGGCGCGGTAGAGGACGAAAATATAAGCACTTTTCGAATTCGGACATGACCAAGATGAGGCCTACGTTACGAGATATTCACCGTCCAAGTTTCGGCTACACGAGCCCAATGCCCTTTTCGGGTAAAATCCAACTTCACCGTTTTGGAATTCGGAGATGACGGCACGGTAGAGGACCAAAATATAAGCACTTTTTGAATTCGGACATGACCAAGATGACGACTACGTTGCGAGATATTGGCCGTCGAAGTTTCGGCTACACGAGCCCGATGCCCTTTTCGGGTAAAATCCAACTTCACCGTTTAAGAATTCGGAGATGACGGCGCGGTAGATGACCAAAATATAAGCATTTTTCGAATTCGGACATGACCAAGATGAGGCCTACGTTGCGAGATATTCACAGTCCAAGTTTCGGCCACACGAGCCCTGTGCCGATTTCGGGTAAAATCCAACTTCACCGTTTTGGAATTCGGAGATGACGGCGCGGTAGAGGACCAAAATAAAAGCACTTTTCGAAGTCGGACATGACAAAGATTTGGACTACGTTGCGAGATATTGGTCGTCAAAGTTTCGGCCACACGAGCTCGGTGCCCATTTCGGGTAAAATCCAACTTCACCGTTTTGGAATTCGAAGATGACGGCGCGGTAGAGGACCAAAATATAAGCACTTTTTGAATTTGGACATGACCTAAATGAGGCCTACGTTTCGAGATATTCACCGTCCAAGTTTCGGCCACACGAGCCCGATGCCCATTTCGGGTAAAATCCAACTTCACCGTTTTGGAATTCGAAGATGACGGCGCGGTAGAGGACCAAAATGCAAGCACTTTTCGAATTAGGACATGACCAAGATGAGGTCTACGTTGCGAGATATTCACCGTCCAAGTTTCGGCCACACGAGCCCGATGCCCATTTCGGGTAAATTCCAACTTCACCGTTTTGGAATTCGGAGATGACGGCGCGGTAGAGGACAAAAATAAAAGCACTTTTTGAATTCGGGCATGACCTAAATGACGCTTACGTTGCGACATATTGACCGTCCAAGTTTCGGCCAAACGAGCCCGATGCCGATTTCGGGTAAAATCCAACTTCACCGTTTTGGAATTCGAAGATGACGGCGCGGTAGAGGACCAAAATATAAGCACTTTTCGAATTAGGACATGACCAAAATGAGGTCTACGTTGCGAGATATTCACCGTCCAAGTTTCGGCCACACGAGCCCGATGCCCATTTCGGGTAAATTCCAACTTCACCGTTTTGGAATTCGGGGATGACGGCGCGGTAGAGGACAAAAATAAAAGCACTTTTTGAATTCGGGCATGACCTAAATGACGCTTACGTTGCGACATATTGACCGTCCAAGTTTCGGCCAAACGAGCCCGATGCCGATTTCGGGTAAAATTCAACTTCACCGTTTTGGAATTCGGAGATGACGGCGCGTTAGAGGACCAAATTATAAGCACTTTTCGAATTCGGATATGACCTAAATGAGGCCTACGTTGCGAGATATTGACCATCCAACTTTCGGCCACACGAGCCCGATGCCCATTTCGGGTAAAATCCAACTTCACCGTTTTGGAATTCGGAGATGACGGCGCGGTAGAGGACCAAAATATAAGCACTTTTTTCATTCGGACATGACCTAAATGAGGCTTACGTTGAGACATATTGACCGTCCAAGTTTCGGACAAACGAGCCCGATGCCGATTTCGTGTAAAATCCAACTTCACCGTTTTGGATTTCGGAGATGACGGCGCGGTAGAGGACCAAATTATAAGCACTTTTCGAATTCGGATATGACCTAAATGAGGCCTACGTTGCGAGATATTGACCGTCCAACTTTCGGCCACACCAGCCCGATGCCCATATCGGGTAAAATCCAACTTCACCGTTTTGGAATTCGGAGATGACGGCGCGGTAGAGGACCAAAATATAAGCACTTTTTGAATTCAGACATGACATAAATGAGGCCTACGTTGCGAGATATTCACCGTCCAAGTTTCGACAACACTAGCCCGATGCCGATTTCGGGTAAAATCCAACTTCACCGTTTTGGAATTCGGAGATGACGGCACGGTAGAGGACCAGAATATAAACACTTTTCGAATTCGGACATCACGTAAATGAAGGCCTACGTTGCGAGATATTGGCCGTCCAAGTTTCGGCCACACGAGCCCGATGCCCATTTCGGGTAAAATCCAACTTCACCGTTTTGGAATTCGAAGATGACGGCGCGGTAGTGGACCAAAATATAAGCACTTTTCGAATTAGGACATGACCAAGATGAGGTATACGTTTCGAGATATTCACCGTCCAAGTTTCGGCCACACGAGCCCGATGCCCATTTCGGGTAAAATCCAACTTCACCGTTTTGGAATTCGGAGATGACGGCGCGGTAGAGGACAAAAATATAAGCACTTTTTGAATTTGGGCATGACCTAAATGAGGCCTACATTGCGAGATATTCACTGTCCAAGTTTCGGCCACACGAGCCCGATCCCGTTTCGGGTAAAATCCAACTTCACCGTTTTGGCATTCGGATATGACGGCGCGGTAGAGGACCAAAATATAAGCACTTTTTGAATTCGGACATGACATAAATGAGGCCTACGTTGCCAGATATTCACCGTCCAAGTTTCGACAACACTAGCCCGATGCCGATTTCGGTTACAATCTAACTTCACCGTTTTGGAATTCAGAGATGACGGCGCGGTAGAGGACCAAAATATAAGCACTTTTTGAATTTGGACATGACCTAAATGAGGCCTACGTTTCGAGATATTCACCGTCCAAGTTTCGGCCACACGAGCCCGATGCCCATTTCGGGTAAAATCCAACTTCACCGTTTTGGAATTCGAAGATGACGGCGCGGTAGAGGACCAAAATATAAGCACTTTTCGAATTAGGACATGACCAAGATGAGGTCTACGTTGCGAGATATTCACCGTCCAAGTTTCGGCCACACGAGCCCGATGCCCATTTCGGGTAAATTCCAACTTCACCGTTTTGGAATTCGGAGATGACGGCGCGGTAGAGGACAAAAATAAAAGCACTTTTTGAATTCGGGCATGACCTAAATGACGCTTACGTTGCGACATATTGACCGTCCAAGTTTCGGCCAAACGAGCCCGATGCCGATTTCGGGTAAAATCCAACTTCACCGTTTTGGAATTCGAAGATGACGGCGCGCTAGAGGACCAAAATATAAGCACTTTTCGAATTAGGACATGACCAAGATGAGGTCTACGTTGCGAGATATTCACCGTCCAAGTTTCGGCCACACGAGCCCGATGCCCATTTCGGGTAAATTCCAACTTCACCGTTTTGGAATTCGGAGATGACGGCGCGTTAGAGGACCAAATTATAAGCACTTTTCGAATTCGGATATGACCTAAATGAGGCCTACGTTGCGAGATATTGACCATCCAACTTTCGGCCACACGAGCCCGATGCCCATTTCGGGTAAAATCCAACTTCACCGTTTTGGAATTCGGAGATGACGGCGCGGTAGAGGACCAAAATATAAGCACTTTTTTCATTCGGACATGACCTAAATGAGGCTTACGTTGCGACATATTGACCGTCCAAGTTTCGGACAAACGAGCCCGATGCCGATTTCGTGTAAAATCCAACTTCACCGTTTTGGATTTCGGAGATGACGGCGCGGTAGAGGACCAAATTATAAGCACTTTTCGAATTCGGATATGACCTAAATGAGGCCTACGTTGCGAGATATTGACCGTCCAACTTTCGGCCACACCAGCCCGATGCCCATATCGGGTAAAATCCAACTTCACCGTTTTGGAATTCGGAGATGACGGCGCGGTAGAGGACCAAAATATAAGCACTTTTTGAATTCAGACATGACATAAATGAGGCCTACGTTGCGAGATATTCACCGTCCAAGTTTCGACAACACTAGCCCGATGCCGATTTCGGGTAAAATCCAACTTCACCGTTTTGGAATTCGGAGATGACGGCACGGTAGAGGACCAGAATATAAACACTTTTCGAATTCGGACATCACGTAAATGAAGGCCTACGTTGCGAGATATTGGCCGTCCAAGTTTCGGCCACACGAGCCCGATGCCCATTTCGGGTAAAATCCAACTTCACCGTTTTGGAATTCGAAGATGACGGCGCGGTAGTGGACCAAAATATAAGCACTTTTCGAATTAGGACATGACCAAGATGAGGTATACGTTTCGAGATATTCACCGTCCAAGTTTCGGCCACACGAGCCCGATGCCCATTTCGGGTAAAATCCAACTTCACCGTTTTGGAATTCGGAGATGACGGCGCGGTAGAGGACAAAAATATAAGCACTTTTTGAATTTGGGCATGACCTAAATGAGGCCTACATTGCGAGATATTCACTGTCCAAGTTTCGGCCACACGAGCCCGATCCCGTTTCGGGTAAAATCCAACTTCACCGTTTTGGCATTCGGATATGACGGCGCGGTAGAGGACCAAAATATAAGCACTTTTTGAATTTGGACATGACCTAAATGAAGCCTACGTTTCGAGATATTCACCGTCCAAGTTTCGGCCACACGAGCCCGATGCCCATTTCGGGTAAAATCCAACTTCACCGTTTTGGAATTCGAAGATGACGGCGCGGTAGAGGACCAAAATATAAGCACTTTTCGAATTAGGACATGACCAAGATGAGGTCTACGTTGCGAGATATTCACCGTCCAAGTTTCGGCCACACGAGCCCGATGCCCATTTCGGGTAAATTCCAACTTCACCGTTTTGGAATTCGGAGATGACGGCGCGGTAGAGGACAAAAATAAAAGCACTTTTTGAATTCGGGCATGACCTAAATGACGCTTACGTTGCGACATATTGACCGTCCAAGTTTCGGCCAAACGAGCCCGATGCCGATTTCGGGTAAAATCCAACTTCACCGTTTTGGAATTCGAAGATGACGGCGCGCTAGAGGACCAAAATATAAGCACTTTTCGAATTAGGACATGACCAAGATGAGGTCTACGTTGCGAGATATTCACCGTCCAAGTTTCGGCCACACGAGCCCGATGCCCATTTCGGGTAAATTCCAACTTCACCGTTTTGGAATTCGGGGATGACGGCGCGGTAGAGGACAAAAATAAAAGCACTTTTTGAATTCGGGCATGACCTAAATGACGCTTACGTTGCGACATATTGACCGTCCAAGTTTCGGCCAAACGAGCCCGATGCCGATTTCGGGTAAAATTCAACTTCACCGTTTTGGAATTCGGAGATGACGGCGCGTTAGAGGACCAAATTATAAGCACTTTTCGAATTCGGATATGACCTAAATGAGGCCTACGTTGCGAGATATTGACCATCCAACTTTCGGCCACACGAGCCCGATGCCCATTTCGGGTAAAATCCAACTTCACCGTTTTGGAATTCGGAGATGACGGCGCGGTAGAGGACCAAAATATAAGCACTTTTTTCATTCGGACATGACCTAAATGAGGCTTACGTTGCGACATATTGACCGTCCAAGTTTCGGACAAACGAGCCCGATGCCGATTTCGTGTAAAATCCAACTTCACCGTTTTGGATTTCGGAGATGACGGCGCGGTAGAGGACCAAATTATAAGCACTTTTCGAATTCGGATATGACCTAAATGAGGCCTACGTTGCGAGATATTGACCGTCCAACTTTCGGCCACACCAGCCCGATGCCCATATCGGGTAAAATCCAACTTCACCGTTTTGGAATTCGGAGATGACGGCGCGGTAGAGGACCAAAATATAAGCACTTTTTGAATTCAGACATGACATAAATGAGGCCTACGTTGCGAGATATTCACCGTCCAAGTTTCGACAACACTAGCCCGATGCCGATTTCGGGTAAAATCCAACTTCACCGTTTTGGAATTCGGAGATGACGGCACGGTAGAGGACCAGAATATAAACACTTTTCGAATTCGGACATCACGTAAATGAAGGCCTACGTTGCGAGATATTGGCCGTCCATGTTTCGGCCACACGAGCCCGATGCCCATTTCGGGTAAAATCCAACTTCACCGTTTTGGAATTCGAAGATGACGGCGCGGTAGTGGACCAAAATATAAGCACTTTTCGAATTAGGACATGACCAAGATGAGGTATACGTTTCGAGATATTCACCGTCCAAGTTTCGGCCAAACGAGCCCGATGCCCATTTCGGGTAAAATCCAACTTCACCGTTTTGGAATTCGGAGATGACGGCGCGGTAGAGGACAAAAATATAAGCACTTTTTGAATTTGGGCATGACCTAAATGAGGCCTACATTGCGAGATATTCACTGTCCAAGTTTCGGCCACACGAGCCCGATCCCGTTTCGGGTAAAATCCAACTTCACCGTTTTGGCATTCGGATATGACGGCGCGGTAGAGGACCAAAATATAAGCACTTTTTGAATTCGGACATGACATAAATGAGGCCTACGTTGCCAGATATTCACCGTCCAAGTTTCGACAACACTAGCCCGATGCCGATTTCGGTTACAATCTAACTTCACCGTTTTGGAATTCAGAGATGACGGCGCGGTAGAGGACCAAAATATAAGCACTTTTTGAATTTGGACATGACCTAAATGAGGCCTACGTTTCGAGATATTCACCGTCCAAGTTTCGGCCACACGAGCCCGATGCCCATTTCGGGTAAAATCCAACTTCACCGTTTTGGAATTCGAAGATGACGGCGCGGTAGAGGACCAAAATATAAGCACTTTTCGAATTAGGACATGACCAAGATGAGGTCTACGTTGCGAGATATTCACCGTCCAAGTTTCGGCCACACGAGCCCGATGCCCATTTCGGGTAAATTCCAACTTCACCGTTTTGGAATTCGGAGATGACGGCGCGGTAGAGGACAAAAATAAAAGCACTTTTTGAATTCGGGCATGACCTAAATGACGCTTACGTTGCGACATATTGACCGTCCAAGTTTCGGCCAAACGAGCCCGATGCCGATTTCGGGTAAAATCCAACTTCACCGTTTTGGAATTCGAAGATGACGGCGCGCTAGAGGACCAAAATATAAGCACTTTTCGAATTAGGACATGACCAAGATGAGGTCTACGTTGCGAGATATTCACCGTCCAAGTTTCGGCCACACGAGCCCGATGCCCATTTCGGGTAAATTCCAACTTCACCGTTTTGGAATTCGGAGATGACGGCGCGTTAGAGGACCAAATTATAAGCACTTTTCGAATTCGGATATGACCTAAATGAGGCCTACGTTGCGAGATATTGACCATCCAACTTTCGGCCACACGAGCCCGATGCCCATTTCGGGTAAAATCCAACTTCACCGTTTTGGAATTCGGAGATGACGGCGCGGTAGAGGACCAAAATATAAGCACTTTTTTCATTCGGACATGACCTAAATGAGGCTTACGTTGCGACATATTGACCGTCCAAGTTTCGGACAAACGAGCCCGATGCCGATTTCGTGTAAAATCCAACTTCACCGTTTTGGATTTCGGAGATGACGGCGCGGTAGAGGACCAAATTATAAGCACTTTTCGAATTCGGATATGACCTAAATGAGGCCTACGTTGCGAGATATTGACCGTCCAACTTTCGGCCACACCAGCCCGATGCCCATATCGGGTAAAATCCAACTTCACCGTTTTGGAATTCGGAGATGACGGCGCGGTAGAGGACCAAAATATAAGCACTTTTTGAATTCAGACATGACATAAATGAGGCCTACGTTGCGAGATATTCACCGTCCAAGTTTCGACAACACTAGCCCGATGCCGATTTCGGGTAAAATCCAACTTCACCGTTTTGGAATTCGGAGATGACGGCACGGTAGAGGACCAGAATATAAACACTTTTCGAATTCGGACATCACGTAAATGAAGGCCTACGTTGCGAGATATTGGCCGTCCAAGTTTCGGCCACACGAGCCCGATGCCCATTTCGGGTAAAATCCAACTTCACCGTTTTGGAATTCGAAGATGACGGCGCGGTAGTGGACCAAAATATAAGCACTTTTCGAATTAGGACATGACCAAGATGAGGTATACGTTTCGAGATATTCACCGTCCAAGTTTCGGCCACACGAGCCCGATGCCCATTTCGGGTAAAATCCAACTTCACCGTTTTGGAATTCGGAGATGACGGCGCGGTAGAGGACAAAAATATAAGCACTTTTTGAATTTGGGCATGACCTAAATGAGGCCTACATTGCGAGATATTCACTGTCCAAGTTTCGGCCACACGAGCCCGATCCCGTTTCGGGTAAAATCCAACTTCACCGTTTTGGCATTCGGATATGACGGCGCGGTAGAGGACCAAAATATAAGCACTTTTTGAATTTGGACATGACCTAAATGAAGCCTACGTTTCGAGATATTCACCGTCCAAGTTTCGGCCACACGAGCCCGATGCCCATTTCGGGTAAAATCCAACTTCACCGTTTTGGAATTCGAAGATGACGGCGCGGTAGAGGACCAAAATATAAGCACTTTTCGAATTAGGACATGACCAAGATGAGGTCTACGTTGCGAGATATTCACCGTCCAAGTTTCGGCCACACGAGCCCGATGCCCATTTCGGGTAAATTCCAACTTCACCGTTTTGGAATTCGGAGATGACGGCGCGGTAGAGGACAAAAATAAAAGCACTTTTTGAATTCGGGCATGACCTAAATGACGCTTACGTTGCGACATATTGACCGTCCAAGTTTCGGCCAAACGAGCCCGATGCCGATTTCGGGTAAAATCCAACTTCACCGTTTTGGAATTCGAAGATGACGGCGCGCTAGAGGACCAAAATATAAGCACTTTTCGAATTAGGACATGACCAAGATGAGGTCTACGTTGCGAGATATTCACCGTCCAAGTTTCGGCCACACGAGCCCGATGCCCATTTCGGGTAAATTCCAACTTCACCGTTTTGGAATTCGGGGATGACGGCGCGGTAGAGGACAAAAATAAAAGCACTTTTTGAATTCGGGCATGACCTAAATGACGCTTACGTTGCGACATATTGACCGTCCAAGTTTCGGCCAAACGAGCCCGATGCCGATTTCGGGTAAAATTCAACTTCACCGTTTTGGAATTCGGAGATGACGGCGCGTTAGAGGACCAAATTATAAGCACTTTTCGAATTCGGATATGACCTAAATGAGGCCTACGTTGCGAGATATTGACCATCCAACTTTCGGCCACACGAGCCCGATGCCCATTTCGGGTAAAATCCAACTTCACCGTTTTGGAATTCGGAGATGACGGCGCGGTAGAGGACCAAAATATAAGCACTTTTTTCATTCGGACATGACCTAAATGAGGCTTACGTTGCGACATATTGACCGTCCAAGTTTCGGACAAACGAGCCCGATGCCGATTTCGTGTAAAATCCAACTTCACCGTTTTGGATTTCGGAGATGACGGCGCGGTAGAGGACCAAATTATAAGCACTTTTCGAATTCGGATATGACCTAAATGAGGCCTACGTTGCGAGATATTGACCGTCCAACTTTCGGCCACACCAGCCCGATGCCCATATCGGGTAAAATCCAACTTCACCGTTTTGGAATTCGGAGATGACGGCGCGGTAGAGGACCAAAATATAAGCACTTTTTGAATTCAGACATGACATAAATGAGGCCTACGTTGCGAGATATTCACCGTCCAAGTTTCGACAACACTAGCCCGATGCCGATTTCGGGTAAAATCCAACTTCACCGTTTTGGAATTCGGAGATGACGGCACGGTAGAGGACCAGAATATAAACACTTTTCGAATTCGGACATCACGTAAATGAAGGCCTACGTTGCGAGATATTGGCCGTCCATGTTTCGGCCACACGAGCCCGATGCCCATTTCGGGTAAAATCCAACTTCACCGTTTTGGAATTCGAAGATGACGGCGCGGTAGTGGACCAAAATATAAGCACTTTTCGAATTAGGACATGACCAAGATGAGGTATACGTTTCGAGATATTCACCGTCCAAGTTTCGGCCAAACGAGCCCGATGCCCATTTCGGGTAAAATCCAACTTCACCGTTTTGGAATTCGGAGATGACGGCGCGGTAGAGGACAAAAATATAAGCACTTTTTGAATTTGGGCATGACCTAAATGAGGCCTACATTGCGAGATATTCACTGTCCAAGTTTCGGCCACACGAGCCCGATCCCGTTTCGGGTAAAATCCAACTTCACCGTTTTGGCATTCGGATATGACGGCGCGGTAGAGGACCAAAATATAAGCACTTTTTGAATTCGGACATGACATAAATGAGGCCTACGTTGCCAGATATTCACCGTCCAAGTTTCGACAACACTAGCCCGATGCCGATTTCGGTTACAATCTAACTTCACCGTTTTGGAATTCAGAGATGACGGCGCGGTAGAGGACCAAAATATAAGCACTTTTTGAATTTGGACATGACCTAAATGAGGCCTACGTTTCGAGATATTCACCGTCCAAGTTTCGGCCACACGAGCCCGATGCCCATTTCGGGTAAAATCCAACTTCACCGTTTTGGAATTCGAAGATGACGGCGCGGTAGAGGACCAAAATATAAGCACTTTTCGAATTAGGACATGACCAAGATGAGGTCTACGTTGCGAGATATTCACCGTCCAAGTTTCGGCCACACGAGCCCGATGCCCATTTCGGGTAAATTCCAACTTCACCGTTTTGGAATTCGGAGATGACGGCGCGGTAGAGGACAAAAATAAAAGCACTTTTTGAATTCGGGCATGACCTAAATGACGCTTACGTTGCGACATATTGACCGTCCAAGTTTCGGCCAAACGAGCCCGATGCCGATTTCGGGTAAAATCCAACTTCACCGTTTTGGAATTCGAAGATGACGGCGCGCTAGAGGACCAAAATATAAGCACTTTTCGAATTAGGACATGACCAAGATGAGGTCTACGTTGCGAGATATTCACCGTCCAAGTTTCGGCCACACGAGCCCGATGCCCATTTCGGGTAAATTCCAACTTCACCGTTTTGGAATTCGGAGATGACGGCGCGGTAGAGGACAAAAATAAAAGCACTTTTTGAATTCGGGCATGACCTAAATGACGCTTACGTTGCGACATATTGACCGTCCAAGTTTCGGCCAAACGAGCCCGATGCCGATTTCGGGTAAAATCCAACTTCACCGTTTTGGAATTCGGAGATGACGGCGCGGTAGAGGACCAAAATATAAGAACTTTTCGGAGTCGGACATGACCAAGATTTGGACTACGTTGCGAGATATTGGTCGTCCAAGTTTCGGCCACACGAGCTCGGTGCCCATTTCGGGTAAAATCCAACTTCACCATTTCTGAATTGGGAGATGACGGAGCGGTAGAGGACCAAAAGATAAGCACTTTTCGAATTCGGACATCACCAAGATGAGGCCTACGTTGCGAGATATTGGTCGTCCAAGTTTCGGCCACACGAGCCCGGTGCCCATTTTGGGTAAAATCCAACTTTACCGTTTTGGAATTCGGACATGACGGCGCGGTAGAGGACGAAAAGATAAGCACTTTTTGAATTCGGACATGACATAAATGAGGCCTACGTTGCGAGATATTCACCGTCCAAGTTTCGACAACACTAGCCCGATGCCGATTTCGGTTACAATCTAACTTCACCGTTTTGGAATTCAGAGATGACGGCGCGGTAGAGGACCAAAATATAAGCACTTTTTGAATTTGGACATGACCTAAATGAGGCCTACGTTTCGAGATATTCACCGTCCATGTTTCGGCCACACGAGCCCGATGCCCATTTCGGGTAAAATCCAACTTCACCGTTTTGGAATTCGAAGATGACGGCGCGGTAGAGGACCAAAATATAAGCACTTTTCGAATTAGGACATGACCAAGATGAGGTCTACGTTGTGAGATATTCACCGTCCAAGTTTCGGCCACACGAGCCCGATGCCCATTTCGGGTAAATTCCAACTTCACCGTTTTGGAATTCGGAGATGACGGCGCGGTAGAGGACAAAAATAAAAGCACTTTTTGAATTCGGGCATGACCTAAATGACGCTTAAGTTGCGACATATTGACCGTCCAAGTTTCGGCCAAACAAGCCCGATGCCGATTTCGGGTAAAATTCAACTTCACCGTTTTGGAATTCGGAGATGACGGCGCGTTAGAGGACCAAATTATAAGCACTTTTCGAATTCGGATATGACCTAAATGAGGCCTACGTTGCGAGATATTGACCGTCCAACTTTCGGCCACACGAGCCCGATGCCCATTTCGGGTAAAATCCAACTTCACCGTTTTGCAATTCGGAGATGACGGCGCGGTAGAGGACCAAAATATAAGCACTTTTTTCATTCGGACATGACCTAAATGAGGCTTACGTTGCGACATATTGACCGTCCAAGTTTCGGACAAACGAGCCCGATGCCGATTTCGTGTAAAATCGAACTTCACCGTTTTGGATTTCGGAGATGACGGCGCGGTAGAGGACCAAATTATAAGCACTTTTCGAATTCGGATATGACCTAAATGAGGCCTACGTTGCGAGATATTGACCGTCCAACTTTCGGCCACACCAGCCCGATGCCCATACCGGGTAAAATCCAACTTCACCGTTTTGGAATTCGGAGATGACGGCGTGGTAGAGGACCAGAATATAAACACTTTTCGAATTCGGACATCACGTAAATGAAGGCCTACGTTGCGAGATATTGGCCGTCCAAGTTTCGGCCACACGAGCCCGATGCCCATTTCGGGTAAAATCCAACTTCACCGTTTGGCAATTCGAACATGACGGCGCGGTAGTGGACCAAAATATAAGCACTTTTCGAATTAGGACATAACCAAGATGAGGTCTACGTTTCGAGATATTCACCGTCCAAGTTTCGGCCACACGAGCCCGATGCCCATTTCGGGTAAAATCCAACTTCACCGTTTTGGAATTCGGAGATGACGGCGCGGTAGAGGACAAAAATATAAGCACTTTTTTAATTTGGGCATGACCTAAATGAGGCCTACATTGCGAGATATTCACTGTCCAAGTTTCGGCCACACGAGCCCGATGCCCATTTCGGGTAAAATCCAACTTCACCGTTTTGGCATTCGGATATGACGGCGCGGTAGAGGACCAAAATATAAGCACTTTTTGAATTCGGACATGACCTAAATGAGGCCTACGTTGCGAGATATTGACCGTCGAAGTT
This sequence comes from Polygonum maritimum, assembly GCA_963924305.1. Classification (NCBI taxonomy): domain Eukaryota; kingdom Viridiplantae; phylum Streptophyta; class Magnoliopsida; order Caryophyllales; family Polygonaceae; genus Polygonum; species Polygonum maritimum. Next base: position 197,160 of record OZ002736.1, read on the forward strand.
TCGGCGACACGAGCCCGATGCCCTTTTCGGGTAAAATCCAACTTCACCGTTTTGGAATTCGGAGATGACGGCGCGGTAGAGGACCAAAATATAAGCACTTTTCGAATTCGGACATGACCTAAATGACGGCCTACGTTGCGAGATATTGACCGTCTAAGTTTCGGCCACACAAGGCCGATGCCGATTTCGGGTAAAATCCAACTTCACCGTTTTGGAATTCGGGGATGACGGCGCGGTAGAGGACGAAAATATAAGCACTTTTCGAATTCGGACATGACCAAGATGAGGCCTACGTTACGAGATATTCACCGTCCAAGTTTCGGCTACACGAGCCCAATGCCCTTTTCGGGTAAAATCCAACTTCACCGTTTTGGAATTCGGAGATGACGGCACGGTAGAGGACCAAAATATAAGCACTTTTTGAATTCGGACATGACCAAGATGACGACTACGTTGCGAGATATTGGCCGTCGAAGTTTCGGCTACACGAGCCCGATGCCCTTTTCGGGTAAAATCCAACTTCACCGTTTAAGAATTCGGAAATGACGGCGCGGTAGAGGACCAAAATATAAGCATTTTTCGAATTCGGACATGACCAAGATGAGGCCTACGTTGCGAGATATTCACAGTCCAAGTTTCGGCCACACGAGCCCTGTGCCGATTTCGGGTAAAATCCAACTTCACCGTTTTGGAATTCGGAGATGACGGCGCGGTAGAGGACCAAAATAAAAGCACTTTTCGAAGTCGGACATGACAAAGATTTGGACTACGTTGCGAGATATTGGTCGTCAAAGTTTCGGCCACACGAGCTCGGTGCCCATTTCGGGTAAAATCCAACTTCACCGTTTTGGAATTCGAAGATGACGGCGCGGTAGAGGACCAAAATATAAGCACTTTTTGAATTTGGACATGACCTAAATGAGGCCTACGTTTCGAGATATTCACCGTCCAAGTTTCGGCCACACGAGCCCGATGCCCATTTCGGGTAAAATCCAACTTCACCGTTTTGGAATTCGAAGATGACGGCGCGGTAGAGGACCAAAATGCAAGCACTTTTCAAATTAGGACATGACCAAGATGAGGTCTACGTTGCGAGATATTCACCGTCCAAGTTTCGGCCACACGAGCCCGATGCCCATTTCGGGTAAATTCCAACTTCACCGTTTTGGAATTCGGAGATGACGGCGCGGTAGAGGACAAAAATAAAAGCACTTTTTGAATTCGGGCATGACCTAAATGACGCTTACGTTGCGACATATTGACCGTCCAAGTTTCGGCCAAACGAGCCCGATGCCGATTTCGGGTAAAATCCAACTTCACCGTTTTGGAATTCGAAGATGACGGCGCGGTAGAGGACCAAAATATAAGCACTTTTCGAATTAGGACATGACCAAGATGAGGTCTACGTTGCGAGATATTCACCGTCCAAGTTTCGGCCACACGAGCCCGATGCCCATTTCGGGTAAATTCCAACTTCACCGTTTTGGAATTCGGGGATGACGGCGCGGTAGAGGACAAAAATAAAAGCACTTTTTGAATTCGGGCATGACCTAAATGACGCTTACGTTGCGACATATTGACCGTCCAAGTTTCGGCCAAACGAGCCCGATGCCGATTTCGGGTAAAATTCAACTTCACCGTTTTGGAATTCGGAGATGACGGCGCGTTAGAGGACCAAATTATAAGCACTTTTCGAATTCGGATATGACCTAAATGAGGCCTACGTTGCGAGATATTGACCATCCAACTTTCGGCCACACGAGCCCGATGCCCATTTCGGGTAAAATCCAACTTCACCGTTTTGGAATTCGGAGATGACGGCGCGGTAGAGGACCAAAATATAAGCACTTTTTTCATTCGGACATGACCTAAATGAGGCTTACGTTGCGACATATTGACCGTCCAAGTTTCGGACAAACGAGCCCGATGCCGATTTCGTGTAAAATCCAACTTCACCGTTTTGGATTTCGGAGATGACGGCGCGGTAGAGGACCAAATTATAAGCACTTTTCGAATTCGGATATGACCTAAATGAGGCCTACGTTGCGAGATATTGACCGTCCAACTTTCGGCCACACCAGCCCGATGCCCATATCGGGTAAAATCCAACTTCACCGTTTTGGAATTCGGAGATGACGGCGCGGTAGAGGACCAAAATATAAGCACTTTTTGAATTCAGACATGACATAAATGAGGCCTACGTTGCGAGATATTCACCGTCCAAGTTTCGACAACACTAGCCCGATGCCGATTTCGGGTAAAATCCAACTTCACCGTTTTGGAATTCGGAGATGACGGCACGGTAGAGGACCAGAATATAAACACTTTTCGAATTCGGACATCACGTAAATGAAGGCCTACGTTGCGAGATATTGGCCGTCCAAGTTTCGGCCACACGAGCCCGATGCCCATTTCGGGTAAAATCCAACTTCACCGTTTTGGAATTCGAAGATGACGGCGCGGTAGTGGACCAAAATATAAGCACTTTTCGAATTAGGACATGACCAAGATGAGGTATACATTTCGAGATATTCACCGTCCAAGTTTCGGCCACACGAGCCCGATGCCCATTTCGGGTAAAATCCAACTTCACCGTTTTGGAATTCGGAGATGACGGCGCGGTAGAGGACAAAAATATAAGCACTTTTTGAATTTGGGCATGACCTAAATGAGGCCTACATTGCGAGATATTCACTGTCCAAGTTTCGGCCACACGAGCCCGATCCCGTTTCGGGTAAAATCCAACTTCACCGTTTTGGCATTCGGATATGACGGCGCGGTAGAGGACCAAAATATAAGCACTTTTTGAATTCGGACATGACCTAAATGAGGCCTACGTTGCGAGATATTGACCGTCGAAGTTTCGGCTACACGAGCCCGATGCCCTTTTCGGGTAAAATCCAACTTCACCGTTTTGGAATTCAGAGATGACGGCGCGGTAGAGGACCAAAATATAAGCACTTTTTTCATTCGGACATGACCTAAATGAGGCTTACGTTGCGACATATTGACCGTCCAAGTTTCGGACAAACGAGCCCGATGCCGATTTCGTGTAAAATCCAACTTCACCGTTTTGGATTTCGGAGATGACGGCGCGGTAGAGGACCAAATTATAAGCACTTTTCGAATTCGGATATGACCTAAATGAGGCCTACGTTGCGAGATATTGACCGTCCAACTTTCGGCCACACCAGCCCGATGCCCATATCGGGTAAAATCCAACTTCACCGTTTTGGAATTCGGAGATGACGGCGCGGTAGAGGACCAAAATATAAGCACTTTTTGAATTCAGACATGACATAAATGAGGCCTACGTTGCGAGATATTCACCGTCCAAGTTTCGACAACACTAGCCCGATGCCGATTTCGGGTAAAATCCAACTTCACCGTTTTGGAATTCGGAGATGACGGCACGGTAGAGGACCAGAATATAAACACTTTTCGAATTCGGACATCACGTAAATGAAGGCCTACGTTGCGAGATATTGGCCGTCCAAGTTTCGGCCACACGAGCCCGATGCCCATTTCGGGTAAAATCCAACTTCACCGTTTTGGAATTCGAAGATGACGGCGCGGTAGTGGACCAAAATATAAGCACTTTTCGAATTAGGACATGACCAAGATGAGGTATACGTTTCGAGATATTCACCGTCCAAGTTTCGGCCAAACGAGCCCGATGCCCATTTCGGGTAAAATCCAACTTCACCGTTTTGGAATTCGGAGATGACGGCGCGGTAGAGGACAAAAATATAAGCACTTTTTGAATTTGGGCATGACCTAAATGAGGCCTACATTGCGAGATATTCACTGTCCAAGTTTCGGCCACACGAGCCCGATCCCGTTTCGGGTAAAATCCAACTTCACCGTTTTGGCATTCGGATATGACGGCGCGGTAGAGGACCAAAATATAAGCACTTTTTGAATTCGGACATGACATAAATGAGGCCTACGTTGCCAGATATTCACCGTCCAAGTTTCGACAACACTAGCCCGATGCCGATTTCGGTTACAATCTAACTTCACCGTTTTGGAATTCAGAGATGACGGCGCGGTAGAGGACCAAAATATAAGCACTTTTTGAATTTGGACATGACCTAAATGAGGCCTACGTTTCGAGATATTCACCGTCCAAGTTTCGGCCACACGAGCCCGATGCCCATTTCGGGTAAAATCCAACTTCACCGTTTTGGAATTCGAAGATGACGGCGCGGTAGTGGACCAAAATATAAGCACTTTTCGAATTAGGACATGACCAAGATGAGGTCTACGTTTCGAGATATTCACCGTCCAAGTTTCGGCCACAAGAGCCCGATGCCCATTTCGGGTAAAATCCAACTTCACCGTTTTGGAATTCGGAGATGACGGCGCGGTAGAGGACAAAAATATAAGCACTTTTTTAATTTGGGCATGACCTAAATGAGGCCTACATTGCGAGATATTCACTGTCCAAGTTTCGGCCACACGAGCCCGATGCCCATTTCGGGTAAAATCCAACTTCACCGTTTTGGCATTCGGATATGACGGCGCGGTAGAGGACCAAAATATAAGCACTTTTTGAATTCGGACATGACCTAAATGAGGCCTACGTTGCGAGATATTGACCGTCGAAGTTTCGGCGACACGAGCCCGATGCCCTTTTCGGGTAAAATCCAACTTCACCGTTTTGGAATTCGGAGATGACGGCGCGGTAGAGGACCAAAATATAAGCACTTTTCGAATTCGGACATGACCTAAATGACGGCCTACGTTGCGAGATATTGACCGTCTAAGTTTCGGCCACACAAGGCCGATGCCGATTTCGGGTAAAATCCAACTTCACCGTTTTGGAATTCGGGGATGACGGCGCGGTAGAGGACGAAAATATAAGCACTTTTCGAATTCGGACATGACCAAGATGAGGCCTACGTTACGAGATATTCACCGTCCAAGTTTCGGCTACACGAGCCCAATGCCCTTTTCGGGTAAAATCCAACTTCACCGTTTTGGAATTCGGAGATGACGGCACGGTAGAGGACCAAAATATAAGCACTTTTTGAATTCGGACATGACCAAGATGACGACTACGTTGCGAGATATTGGCCGTCGAAGTTTCGGCTACACGAGCCCGATGCCCTTTTCGGGTAAAATCCAACTTCACCGTTTAAGAATTCGGAAATGACGGCGCGGTAGAGGACCAAAATATAAGCATTTTTCGAATTCGGACATGACCAAGATGAGGCCTACGTTGCGAGATATTCACAGTCCAAGTTTCGGCCACACGAGCCCTGTGCCGATTTCGGGTAAAATCCAACTTCACCGTTTTGGAATTCGGAGATGACGGCGCGGTAGAGGACCAAAATAAAAGCACTTTTCGAAGTCGGACATGACAAAGATTTGGACTACGTTGCGAGATATTGGTCGTCAAAGTTTCGGCCACACGAGCTCGGTGCCCATTTCGGGTAAAATCCAACTTCACCGTTTTGGAATTCGAAGATGACGGCGCGGTAGAGGACCAAAATATAAGCACTTTTTGAATTTGGACATGACCTAAATGAGGCCTACGTTTCGAGATATTCACCGTCCAAGTTTCGGCCACACGAGCCCGATGCCCATTTCGGGTAAAATCCAACTTCACCGTTTTGGAATTCGAAGATGACGGCGCGGTAGAGGACCAAAATGCAAGCACTTTTCAAATTAGGACATGACCAAGATGAGGTCTACGTTGCGAGATATTCACCGTCCAAGTTTCGGCCACACGAGCCCGATGCCCATTTCGGGTAAATTCCAACTTCACCGTTTTGGAATTCGGAGATGACGGCGCGGTAGAGGACAAAAATAAAAGCACTTTTTGAATTCGGGCATGACCTAAATGACGCTTACGTTGCGACATATTGACCGTCCAAGTTTCGGCCAAACGAGCCCGATGCCGATTTCGGGTAAAATCCAACTTCACCGTTTTGGAATTCGAAGATGACGGCGCGGTAGAGGACCAAAATATAAGCACTTTTCGAATTAGGACATGACCAAGATGAGGTCTACGTTGCGAGATATTCACCGTCCAAGTTTCGGCCACACGAGCCCGATGCCCATTTCGGGTAAATTCCAACTTCACCGTTTTGGAATTCGGGGATGACGGCGCGGTAGAGGACAAAAATAAAAGCACTTTTTGAATTCGGGCATGACCTAAATGACGCTTACGTTGCGACATATTGACCGTCCAAGTTTCGGCCAAACGAGCCCGATGCCGATTTCGGGTAAAATTCAACTTCACCGTTTTGGAATTCGGAGATGACGGCGCGTTAGAGGACCAAATTATAAGCACTTTTCGAATTCGGATATGACCTAAATGAGGCCTACGTTGCGAGATATTGACCATCCAACTTTCGGCCACACGAGCCCGATGCCCATTTCGGGTAAAATCCAACTTCACCGTTTTGGAATTCGGAGATGACGGCGCGGTAGAGGACCAAAATATAAGCACTTTTTTCATTCGGACATGACCTAAATGAGGCTTACGTTGCGACATATTGACCGTCCAAGTTTCGGACAAACGAGCCCGATGCCGATTTCGTGTAAAATCCAACTTCACCGTTTTGGATTTCGGAGATGACGGCGCGGTAGAGGACCAAATTATAAGCACTTTTCGAATTCGGATATGACCTAAATGAGGCCTACGTTGCGAGATATTGACCGTCCAACTTTCGGCCACACCAGCCCGATGCCCATATCGGGTAAAATCCAACTTCACCGTTTTGGAATTCGGAGATGACGGCGCGGTAGAGGACCAAAATATAAGCACTTTTTGAATTCAGACATGACATAAATGAGGCCTACGTTGCGAGATATTCACCGTCCAAGTTTCGACAACACTAGCCCGATGCCGATTTCGGGTAAAATCCAACTTCACCGTTTTGGAATTCGGAGATGACGGCACGGTAGAGGACCAGAATATAAACACTTTTCGAATTCGGAAATCACGTAAATGAAGGCCTACGTTGCGAGATATTGGCCGTCCAAGTTTCGGCCACACGAGCCCGATGCCCATTTCGGGTAAAATCCAACTTCACCGTTTTGGAATTCGAAGATGACGGCGCGGTAGTGGACCAAAATATAAGCACTTTTCGAATTAGGACATGACCAAGATGAGGTATACGTTTCGAGATATTCACCGTCCAAGTTTCGGCCACACGAGCCCGATGCCCATTTCGGGTAAAATCCAACTTCACCGTTTTGGAATTCGGAGATGACGGCGCGGTAGAGGACAAAAATATAAGCACTTTTTGAATTTGGGCATGACCTAAATGAGGCCTACATTGCGAGATATTCACTGTCCAAGTTTCGGCCACACGAGCCCGATCCCGTTTCGGGTAAAATCCAACTTCACCGTTTTGGCATTCGGATATGACGGCGCGGTAGAGGACCAAAATATAAGCACTTTTTGAATTCGGACATGACCTAAATGAGGCCTACGTTGCGAGATATTGACCGTCGAAGTTTCGGCTACACGAGCCCGATGCCCTTTTCGGGTAAAATCCAACTTCACCGTTTTGGAATTCAGAGATGACGGCGCGGTAGAGGACCAAAATATAAGCACTTTTTTCATTCGGACATGACCTAAATGAGGCTTACGTTGCGACATATTGACCGTCCAAGTTTCGGACAAACGAGCCCGATGCCGATTTCGTGTAAAATCCAACTTCACCGTTTTGGATTTCGGAGATGACGGCGCGGTAGAGGACCAAATTATAAGCACTTTTCGAATTCGGATATGACCTAAATGAGGCCTACGTTGCGAGATATTGACCGTCCAACTTTCGGCCACACCAGCCCGATGCCCATATCGGGTAAAATCCAACTTCACCGTTTTGGAATTCGGAGATGACGGCGCGGTAGAGGACCAAAATATAAGCACTATTTGAATTCAGACATGACATAAATGAGGCCTACGTTGCGAGATATTCACCGTCCAAGTTTCGACAACACTAGCCCGATGCCGATTTCGGGTAAAATCCAACTTCACCGTTTTGGAATTCGGAGATGACGGCACGGTAGAGGACCAGAATATAAACACTTTTCGAATTCGGACATCACGTAAATGAAGGCCTACGTTGCGAGATATTGGCCGTCCAAGTTTCGGCCACACGAGCCCGATGCCCATTTCGGGTAAAATCCAACTTCACCGTTTGGCAATTCGAACATGACGGCGCGGTAGTGGACCAAAATATAAGCACTTTTCGAATTAGGACATAACCAAGATGAGGTCTACGTTTCGAGATATTCACCGTCCAAGTTTCGGCCACACGAGCCCGATGCCCATTTCGGGTAAAATCCAACTTCACCGTTTTGGAATTCGGAGATGACGGCGCGGTAGAGGACAAAAATATAAGCACTTTTTGAATTTGGGCATGACCTAAATGAGGCCTACATTGCGAGATATTCACTGTCCAAGTTTCGGCCACACGAGCCCGATGCCCATTTCGGGTAAAATCCAACTTCACCGTTTTGGCATTCGGATATGACGGCGCGGTAGAGGACCAAAATATAAGCACTTTTTGAATTCGGACATGACCTAAATGAGGCCTACGTTGCGAGATATTGACCGTCGAAGTTTCGGCGACACGAGCCCGATGCCCTTTTCGGGTAAAATCCAACTTCACCGTTTTGGAATTCGGAGATGACGGCGCGGTAGAGGACCAAAATATAAGCACTTTTCGAATTCGGACATGACCTAAATGACGGCCTACGTTGCGAGATATTGACCGTCTAAGTTTCGGCCACACAAGGCCGATGCCGATTTCGGGTAAAATCCAACTTCACCGTTTTGGAATTCGGGGATGACGGCGCGGTAGAGGACGAAAATATAAGCACTTTTCGAATTCGGACATGACCAAGATGAGGCCTACGTTACGAGATATTCACCGTCCAAGTTTCGGCTACACGAGCCCAATGCCCTTTTCGGGTAAAATCCAACTTCACCGTTTTGGAATTCGGAGATGACGGCACGGTAGAGGACCAAAATATAAGCACTTTTTGAATTCGGACATGACCAAGATGACGACTACGTTGCGAGATATTGGCCGTCGAAGTTTCGGCTACACGAGCCCGATGCCCTTTTCGGGTAAAATCCAACTTCACCGTTTAAGAATTCGGAAATGACGGCGCGGTAGAGGACCAAAATATAAGCATTTTTCGAATTCGGACATGACCAAGATGAGGCCTACGTTGCGAGATATTCACAGTCCAAGTTTCGGCCACACGAGCCCTGTGCCGATTTCGGGTAAAATCCAACTTCACCGTTTTGGAATTCGGAGATGACGGCGCGGTAGAGGACCAAAATAAAAGCACTTTTCGAAATCGGACATGACAAAGATTTGGACTACGTTGCGAGATATTGGTCGTCAAAGTTTCGGCCACACGAGCTCGGTGCCCATTTCGGGTAAAATCCAACTTCACCGTTTTGGAATTCGAAGATGACGGCGCGGTAGAGGACCAAAATATAAGCACTTTTTGAATTTGGACATGACCTAAATGAGGCCTACGTTTCGAGATATTCACCGTCCAAGTTTCGGCCACACGAGCCCGATGCCCATTTCGGGTAAAATCCAACTTCACCGTTTTGGAATTCGAAGATGACGGCGCGGTAGAGGACCAAAATGCAAGCACTTTTCAAATTAGGACATGACCAAGATGAGGTCTACGTTGCGAGATATTCACCGTCCAAGTTTCGGCCACACGAGCCCGATGCCCATTTCGGGTAAATTCCAACTTCACCGTTTTGGAATTCGGAGATGACGGGCGGTAGAGGACAAAAATAAAAGCACTTTTTGAATTCGGGCATGACCTAAATGACGCTTACGTTGCGACATATTGACCGTCCAAGTTTCGGCCAAACGAGCCCGATGCCGATTTCGGGTAAAATCCAACTTCACCGTTTTGGAATTCGAAGATGACGGCGCGGTAGAGGACCAAAATATAAGCACTTTTCGAATTAGGACATGACCAAGATGAGGTCTACGTTGCGAGATATTCACCGTCCAAGTTTCGGCCACACGAGCCCGATGCCCATTTCGGGTAAATTCCAACTTCACCGTTTTGGAATTCGGGGATGACGGCGCGGTAGAGGACAAAAATAAAAGCACTTTTTGAATTCGGGCATGACCTAAATGACGCTTACGTTGCGACATATTGACCGTCCAAGTTTCGGCCAAACGAGCCCGATGCCGATTTCGGGTAAAATTCAACTTCACCGTTTTGGAATTCGGAGATGACGGCGCGTTAGAGGACCAAATTATAAGCACTTTTCGAATTCGGATATGACCTAAATGAGGCCTACGTTGCGAGATATTGACCATCCAACTTTCGGCCACACGAGCCCGATGCCCATTTCGGGTAAAATCCAACTTCACCGTTTTGGAATTCGGAGATGACGGCGCGGTAGAGGACCAAAATATAAGCACTTTTTTCATTCGGACATGACCTAAATGAGGCTTACGTTGCGACATATTGACCGTCCAAGTTTCGGACAAACGAGCCCGATGCCGATTTCGTGTAAAATCCAACTTCACCGTTTTGGATTTCGGAGATGACGGCGCGGTAGAGGACCAAATTATAAGCACTTTTCGAATTCGGATATGACCTAAATGAGGCCTACGTTGCGAGATATTGACCGTCCAACTTTCGGCCACACCAGCCCGATGCCCATATCGGGTAAAATCCAACTTCACCGTTTTGGAATTCGGAGATGACGGCGCGGTAGAGGACCAAAATATAAGCACTTTTTGAATTCAGACATGACATAAATGAGGCCTACGTTGCGAGATATTCACCGTCCAAGTTTCGACAACACTAGCCCGATGCCGATTTCGGGTAAAATCCAACTTCACCGTTTTGGAATTCGGAGATGACGGCACGGTAGAGGACCAGAATATAAACACTTTTCGAATTCGGAAATCACGTAAATGAAGGCCTACGTTGCGAGATATTGGCCGTCCAAGTTTCGGCCACACGAGCCCGATGCCCATTTCGGGTAAAATCCAACTTCACCGTTTTGGAATTCGAAGATGACGGCGCGGTAGTGGACCAAAATATAAGCACTTTTCGAATTAGGACATGACCAAGATGAGGTATACGTTTCGAGATATTCACCGTCCAAGTTTCGGCCACACGAGCCCGATGCCCATTTCGGGTAAAATCCAACTTCACCGTTTTGGAATTCGGAGATGACGGCGCGGTAGAGGACAAAAATATAAGCACTTTTTGAATTTGGGCATGACCTAAATGAGGCCTACATTGCGAGATATTCACTGTCCAAGTTTCGGCCACACGAGCCCGATCCCGTTTCGGGTAAAATCCAACTTCACCGTTTTGGCATTCGGATATGACGGCGCGGTAGAGGACCAAAATATAAGCACTTTTTGAATTCGGACATGACCTAAATGAGGCCTACGTTGCGAGATATTGACCGTCGAAGTTTCGGCTACACGAGCCCGATGCCCTTTTCGGGTAAAATCCAACTTCACCGTTTTGGAATTCAGAGATGACGGCGCGGTAGAGGACCAAAATATAAGCACTTTTTTCATTCGGACATGACCTAAATGAGGCTTACGTTGCGACATATTGACCGTCCAAGTTTCGGACAAACGAGCCCGATGCCGATTTCGTGTAAAATCCAACTTCACCGTTTTGGATTTCGGAGATGACGGCGCGGTAGAGGACCAAATTATAAGCACTTTTCGAATTCGGATATGACCTAAATGAGGCCTACGTTGCGAGATATTGACCGTCCAACTTTCGGCCACACCAGCCCGATGCCCATATCGGGTAAAATCCAACTTCACCGTTTTGGAATTCGGAGATGACGGCGCGGTAGAGGACCAAAATATAAGCACTATTTGAATTCAGACATGACATAAATGAGGCCTACGTTGCGAGATATTCACCGTCCAAGTTTCGACAACACTAGCCCGATGCCGATTTCGGGTAAAATCCAACTTCACCGTTTTGGAATTCGGAGATGACGGCACGGTAGAGGACCAGAATATAAACACTTTTCGAATTCGGACATCACGTAAATGAAGGCCTACGTTGCGAGATATTGGCCGTCCAAGTTTCGGCCACACGAGCCCGATGCCCATTTCGGGTAAAATCCAACTTCACCGTTTGGCAATTCGAACATGACGGCGCGGTAGTGGACCAAAATATAAGCACTTTTCGAATTAGGACATAACCAAGATGAGGTCTACGTTTCGAGATATTCACCGTCCAAGTTTCGGCCACACGAGCCCGATGCCCATTTCGGGTAAAATCCAACTTCACCGTTTTGGAATTCGGAGATGACGGCGCGGTAGAGGACAAAAATATAAGCACTTTTTGAATTTGGGCATGACCTAAATGAGGCCTACATTGCGAGATATTCACTGTCCAAGTTTCGGCCACACGAGCCCGATGCCCATTTCGGGTAAAATCCAACTTCACCGTTTTGGCATTCGGATATGACGGCGCGGTAGAGGACCAAAATATAAGCACTTTTTGAATTCGGACATGACCTAAATGAGGCCTACGTTGCGAGATATTGACCGTCGAAGTTTCGGCGACACGAGCCCGATGCCCTTTTCGGGTAAAATCCAACTTCACCGTTTTGGAATTCGGAGATGACGGCGCGGTAGAGGACCAAAATATAAGCACTTTTCGAATTCGGACATGACCTAAATGACGGCCTACGTTGCGAGATATTGACCGTCTAAGTTTCGGCCACACAAGGCCGATGCCGATTTCGGGTAAAATCCAACTTCACCGTTTTGGAATTCGGGGATGACGGCGCGGTAGAGGACGAAAATATAAGCACTTTTCGAATTCGGACATGACCAAGATGAGGCCTACGTTACGAGATATTCACCGTCCAAGTTTCGGCTACACGAGCCCAATGCCCTTTTCGGGTAAAATCCAACTTCACCGTTTTGGAATTCGGAGATGACGGCACGGTAGAGGACCAAAATATAAGCACTTTTTGAATTCGGACATGACCAAGATGACGACTACGTTGCGAGATATTGGCCGTCGAAGTTTCGGCTACACGAGCCCGATGCCCTTTTCGGGTAAAATCCAACTTCACCGTTTAAGAATTCGGAAATGACGGCGCGGTAGAGGACCAAAATATAAGCATTTTTCGAATTCGGACATGACCAAGATGAGGCCTACGTTGCGAGATATTCACAGTCCAAGTTTCGGCCACACGAGCCCTGTGCCGATTTCGGGTAAAATCCAACTTCACCGTTTTGGAATTCGGAGATGACGGCGCGGTAGAGGACCAAAATAAAAGCACTTTTCGAAGTCGGACATGACAAAGATTTGGACTACGTTGCGAGATATTGGTCGTCAAAGTTTCGGCCACACGAGCTCGGTGCCCATTTCGGGTAAAATCCAACTTCACCGTTTTGGAATTCGAAGATGACGGCGCGGTAGAGGACCAAAATATAAGCACTTTTTGAATTTGGACATGACCTAAATGAGGCCTACGTTTCGAGATATTCACCGTCCAAGTTTCGGCCACACGAGCCCGATGCCCATTTCGGGTAAAATCCAACTTCACCGTTTTGGAATTCGAAGATGACGGCGCGGTAGAGGACCAAAATGCAAGCACTTTTCAAATTAGGACATGACCAAGATGAGGTCTACGTTGCGAGATATTCACCGTCCAAGTTTCGGCCACACGAGCCCGATGCCCATTTCGGGTAAATTCCAACTTCACCGTTTTGGAATTCGGAGATGACGGCGCGGTAGAGGACAAAAATAAAAGCACTTTTTGAATTCGGGCATGACCTAAATGACGCTTACGTTGCGACATATTGACCGTCCAAGTTTCGGCCAAACGAGCCCGATGCCGATTTCGGGTAAAATCCAACTTCACCGTTTTGGAATTCGAAGATGACGGCGCGGTAGAGGACCAAAATATAAGCACTTTTCGAATTAGGACATGACCAAGATGAGGTCTACGTTGCGAGATATTCACCGTCCAAGTTTCGGCCACACGAGCCCGATGCCCATTTCGGGTAAATTCCAACTTCACCGTTTTGGAATTCGGGGATGACGGCGCGGTAGAGGACAAAAATAAAAGCACTTTTTGAATTCGGGCATGACCTAAATGACGCTTACGTTGCGACATATTGACCGTCCAAGTTTCGGCCAAACGAGCCCGATGCCGATTTCGGGTAAAATTCAACTTCACCGTTTTGGAATTCGGAGATGACGGCGCGTTAGAGGACCAAATTATAAGCACTTTTCGAATTCGGATATGACCTAAATGAGGCCTACGTTGCGAGATATTGACCATCCAACTTTCGGCCACACGAGCCCGATGCCCATTTCGGGTAAAATCCAACTTCACCGTTTTGGAATTCGGAGATGACGGCGCGGTAGAGGACCAAAATATAAGCACTTTTTTCATTCGGACATGACCTAAATGAGGCTTACGTTGCGACATATTGACCGTCCAAGTTTCGGACAAACGAGCCCGATGCCGATTTCGTGTAAAATCCAACTTCACCGTTTTGGATTTCGGAGATGACGGCGCGGTAGAGGACCAAATTATAAGCACTTTTCGAATTCGGATATGACCTAAATGAGGCCTACGTTGCGAGATATTGACCGTCCAACTTTCGGCCACACCAGCCCGATGCCCATATCGGGTAAAATCCAACTTCACCGTTTTGGAATTCGGAGATGACGGCGCGGTAGAGGACCAAAATATAAGCACTTTTTGAATTCAGACATGACATAAATGAGGCCTACGTTGCGAGATATTCACCGTCCAAGTTTCGACAACACTAGCCCGATGCCGATTTCGGGTAAAATCCAACTTCACCGTTTTGGAATTCGGAGATGACGGCACGGTAGAGGACCAGAATATAAACACTTTTCGAATTCGGAAATCACGTAAATGAAGGCCTACGTTGCGAGATATTGGCCGTCCAAGTTTCGGCCACACGAGCCCGATGCCCATTTCGGGTAAAATCCAACTTCACCGTTTTGGAATTCGAAGATGACGGCGCGGTAGTGGACCAAAATATAAGCACTTTTCGAATTAGGACATGACCAAGATGAGGTATACGTTTCGAGATATTCACCGTCCAAGTTTCGGCCACACGAGCCCGATGCCCATTTCGGGTAAAATCCAACTTCACCGTTTTGGAATTCGGAGATGACGGCGCGGTAGAGGACAAAAATATAAGCACTTTTTGAATTTGGGCATGACCTAAATGAGGCCTACATTGCGAGATATTCACTGTCCAAGTTTCGGCCACACGAGCCCGATCCCGTTTCGGGTAAAATCCAACTTCACCGTTTTGGCATTCGGATATGACGGCGCGGTAGAGGACCAAAATATAAGCACTTTTTGAATTCGGACATGACCTAAATGAGGCCTACGTTGCGAGATATTGACCGTCGAAGTTTCGGCTACACGAGCCCGATGCCCTTTTCGGGTAAAATCCAACTTCACCGTTTTGGAATTCAGAGATGACGGCGCGGTAGAGGACCAAAATATAAGCACTTTTTTCATTCGGACATGACCTAAATGAGGCTTACGTTGCGACATATTGACCGTCCAAGTTTCGGACAAACGAGCCCGATGCCGATTTCGTGTAAAATCCAACTTCACCGTTTTGGATTTCGGAGATGACGGCGCGGTAGAGGACCAAATTATAAGCACTTTTCGAATTCGGATATGACCTAAATGAGGCCTACGTTGCGAGATATTGACCGTCCAACTTTCGGCCACACCAGCCCGATGCCCATATCGGGTAAAATCCAACTTCACCGTTTTGGAATTCGGAGATGACGGCGCGGTAGAGGACCAAAATATAAGCACTTTTTGAATTCAGACATGACATAAATGAGGCCTACGTTGCGAGATATTCACCGTCCAAGTTTCGACAACACTAGCCCGATGCCGATTTCGGGTAAAATCCAACTTCACCGTTTTGGAATTCGGAGATGACGGCACGGTAGAGGACCAGAATATAAACACTTTTCGAATTCGGACATCACGTAAATGAAGGCCTACGTTGCGAGATATTGGCCGTCCAAGTTTCGGCCACACGAGCCCGATGCCCATTTCGGGTAAAATCCAACTTCACCGTTTTGGAATTCGAAGATGACGGCGCGGTAGTGGACCAAAATATAAGCACTTTTCGAATTAGGACATGACCAAGATGAGGTATACGTTTCGAGATATTCACCGTCCAAGTTTCGGCCACACGAGCCCGATGCCCATTTCGGGTAAAATCCAACTTCACCGTTTTGGAATTCGGAGATGACGGCGCGGTAGAGGACAAAAATATAAGCACTTTTTGAATTTGGGCATGACCTAAATGAGGCCTACATTGCGAGATATTCACTGTCCAAGTTTCGGCCACACGAGCCCGATCCCGTTTCGGGTAAAATCCAACTTCACCGTTTTGGCATTCGGATATGACGGCGCGGTAGAGGACCAAAATATAAGCACTTTTTGAATTCGGACATGACCTAAATGAGGCCTACGTTGCGAGATATTCACCGTCCATGTTTCGGCCACACGAGCCCGATGCCCATTTCGGGTAAAATCCAACTTCACCGTTTTGGAATTCGGAGATGACGGCGCGGTAGAGGACAAAAATATAAGCACTTTTTGAATTTGGGCATGACCTAAATGAGGCCTACATTGCGAGATATTCACTGTCCAAGTTTCGGCCACACGAGCCCGATCCCGTTTCGGGTAAAATCCAACTTCACCGTTTTGGCATTCGGATATGACGGCGCGGTAGAGGACCAAAATATAAGCACTTTTTGAATTCGGACATGACCTAAATGAGGCCTACGTTGCGAGATATTCACCGTCCATGTTTCGGCTACACGAGCCCGATGCCCTTTTCGGGTAAAATCCAACTTCACCGTTTTGGAATTCAGAGATGACGGCGCGGTAGAGGACCAAAATATAAGCACTTTTCGAATTCAGACATGACCTACATGACGGCCTACGTTGCGAGATATTGACCGTCTAAGTTTCGGCCACACAAGGCCGATGCCGATTTCGGGTAAAATCCAACTTCACCGTTTTGGAATTTGGGGATGACGGCGCGGTAGAGGACGAAAATATAAGCACTTTTCGAATTCGGACATGACCAAGATGAGGCCTACGTTACGAGATATTCACCGTCCAAGTTTCGGCTACACGAGCCCAATGCCCTTTTCGGGTAAAATCCAACTTCACCGTTTTGGAATTCGGAGACGACGGCGCGGTAGAGGACCAAAATATAAGCACTTTTCGAATTCGGACATGACCAAGATGAGGACTACGTTGCGAGATATTGGCCGTCGAAGTTTCGGCTACACGAGCCCGATGCCCTTTTCGGATAAAATCCAACTTCACCGTTTAAAAATTCGGAGATGACGGCGCGGTAGAGGACCAAAATATAAGCATTTTTTGAATTCGGACATGACCAAGATGAGGCCTACGTTGCGAGATATTCACCGTCCAAGTTTCGGCCACACGAACCCTGTGCCGATTTCTGGTAAAATCCAACTTCACCGTTTTGGAATTCGGAGATGACGGCGCGGTAGAGGACCAAAATATAAGCACTTTTCGAAGTCGGACATGACCAAGATTTGTACTACGTTGCGAGATATTGGTCGTCCAAGTTTCGGCCACACGAGCTCGGTGCCCATTTCGGGTAAAATCCAACTTCACCGTTTTGGAATTCGAAGATGACGGCGCGGTAGAGGACCAAAATATAAGCACTTTTTGAATTTGGACATGACCTAAATGAGGCCTACGTTTCGAGATATTCACCGTCCAAGTTTCGGCCACACGAGCCCGATGCCCATTTCGTGTAAAATCCAACTTCACCGTTTTGGAATTCGAAGATGACGGCGCGGTAGAGGACCAAAATATAAGCACTTTTCGAATTCGGACATGACCTAAATGACGGCCTACGTTGCGAGATATTGACCGTCTAAGTTTCGGCCACACAAGGCCGATGCCGATTTCGGGTAAAATCCAACTTCACCGTTTTGGAATTCGGGGATGACGGCGCGGTAGAGGACGAAAATATAAGCATTTTTCGAATTCGGACATGACCAAGATGAGGCCTACGTTGCGAGATATTCACAGTCCAAGTTCCGGCCACACGAGCCCTGTGCCGATTTCGGGTAAAATCCAACTTCACCATTCTGGAATTCGGAGATGACGGCGCGGTAGAGGACCAAAATAAAAGCACTTTTTGAAGTCGGACATGACAAAGATTTGGACTACGTTGCGAGATATTGGTCGTCCAAGTTTCGGCCACACGAGCTCGGTGCCCATTTCAGGTAAAATCCAACTTCACCATTTCTGAACTGGGAGATGACGGAGCGGTAGAGGACCAAAAGATTAGCACTTTTCGAATTCGGACATCACCAAGATGAGGCCTACGTTGCGAGATATTGGTCGTCCAAGTTTCGGCCACACGAGCCCGGTGCCCATTTTGGGTAAAATCGAACTTTACCGTTTTGGAATTCGGACATGACGGCGCGGTAGAGGACGAAAAGATAAGCACTTTTTGAATTCGGACATGACATAAATGAGGCCTACGTTGCGAGATATTCACCGTCCAAGTTTCGACAACACTAGCCCGATGCCGATTTCGGTTACAATCTAACTTCACCGTTTTGGAATTCAGAGATGACGGCGCGGTAGAGGACCAAAATATAAGCACTTTTTGAATTTGGACATGACCTAAATGAGGCCTACGTTTCGAGATATTCACCGTCCATGTTTCGGCCACACGAGCCCGATGCCCATTTCGGGTAAAATCCAACTTCACCGTTTTGGAATTCGAAGATGACGGCGCGGTAGAGGACCAAAATATAAGCACTTTTCGAATTAGGACATGACCAAGATGAGGTCTACGTTGTGAGATATTCACCGTCCAAGTTTCGGCCACACGAGCCCGATGCCCATTTCGGGTAAATTCCAACTTCACCGTTTTGGAATTCGGAGATGACGGCGCGGTAAAGGACAAAAATAAAAGCACTTTTTGAATTCGGGCATGACCTAAATGACGCTTACGTTGCGACATATTGACCGTCCAAGTTTCGGCCAAACAAGCCCGATGCCGATTTCGGGTAAAATTCAACTTCACCGTTTTGGAATTCGGAGATGACGGCGCGTTAGAGGACCAAATTATAAGCACTTTTCGAATTCGGATATGACCTAAATGAGGCCTACGTTGCGAGATATTGACCGTCCAACTTTCGGCCACACGAGCCCGATGCCCATTTCGGGTAAAATCCAACTTCACCGTTTTGCAATTCGGAGATGACGGCGCGGTAGAGGACCAAAATATAAGCATTTTTTTCATTCGGACATGACCTAAATGAGGCTTACGTTGCGACATATTGACCGTCCAAGTTTCGGACAAACGAGCCCGATGCCGATTTCGTGTAAAATCGAACTTCACCGTTTTGGATTTCGGAGATGACGGCGCGGTAGAGGACCAAATTATAAGCACTTTTCGAATTCGGATATGACCTAAATGAGGCCTACGTTGCGAGATATTGACCGTCCAACTTTCGGCCACACCAGCCCGATGCCCATACCGGGTAAAATCCAACTTCACCGTTTTGGAATTCGGAGATGACGGCGTGGTAGAGGACCAGAATATAAACACTTTTCGAATTCGGACATCACGTAAATGAAGGCCTACGTTGCGAGATATTGGCCGTCCAAGTTTCGGCCACACGAGCCCGATGCCCATTTCGGGTAAAATCCAACTTCACCGTTTGGCAATTCGAACATGACGGCGCGGTAGTGGACCAAAATATAAGCACTTTTCGAATTAGGACATGACCAAGATGAGGTCTACGTTTCGAGATATTCACCGTCCAAGTTTCGGCCACACGAGCCCGATGCCCATTTCGGGTAAAATCCAACTTCACCGTTTTGGAATTCGGAGATGACGGCGCGGTAGAGGACAAAAATATAAGCACTTTTTGAATTTGGGCATGACCTAAATGAGGCCTACATTGCGAGATATTCACTGTCCAAGTTTCGGCCACACGAGCCCGATGCCCATTTCGGGTAAAATCCAACTTCACCGTTTTGGCATTCGGATATGACGGCGCGGTAGAGGACCAAAATATAAGCACTTTTTGAATTCGGACATGACCTAAATGAGGCCTACGTTGCGAGATATTGACCGTCGAAGTTTCGGCGACACGAGCCCGATGCCCTTTTCGGGTAAAATCCAACTTCACCGTTTTGGAATTCGGAGATGACGGCGCGGTAGAGGACCAAAATATAAGCACTTTTCGAATTCGGACATGACCTGAATGACGGCCTACGTTGCGAGATATTGACCGTCTAAGTTTCGGCCACACAAGGCCGATGCCGATTTCGGGTAAAATCCAACTTCCCCGTTTTGGAATTCGGGGATGACGGCGCGGTAGAGGACGAAAATATAAGCACTTTTCGAATTCGGACATGACCAAGATGAGGCCTACGTTACGAGATATTCACCGTCCAAGTTTCGGCCACACGAGCCCGATGCCCATTTCGGGTAAATTCCAACTTCACCGTTTTGGAATTCGGAGATGACGGCGCAGTAGAGGACAAAAATAAAAGCACTTTTTGAATTCGGGCATGACCTAAATGACGCTTACGTTGCGACATATTGACCGTCCAAGTTTCGGCCAAACGAGCCCGATGCCGATTTCGGGTAAAATCCAACTTCACCGTTTTGGAATTCGGAGATGACGGCGCGGTAGAGGACCAAAATATAAGAACTTTTCGGAGTCGGACATGACCAAGATTTGGACTACGTTGCGAGATATTGGTCGTCCAAGTTTCGGCCACACGAGCTCGGTGCCCATTTCGGGTAAAATCCAACTTCACCATTTCTGAATTGGGAGATGACGGAGCGGTAGAGGACCAAAAGATAAGCACTTTTCGAATTCGGACATCACCAAGATGAGGCCTACGTTGCGAGATATTGGTCGTCCAAGTTTCGGCCACACGAGCCCGGTGCCCATTTTGGGTAAAATCCAACTTTACCGTTTTGGAATTCGGACATGACGGCGCGGTAGAGGACGAAAAGATAAGCACTTTTTGAATTCGGACATGCCATAAATGAGGCCTACGTTGCGAGATATTCACCGTCCAAGTTTCGACAACACTAGCCCGATGCCGATTTCGGTTACAATCTAACTTCACCGTTTTGGAATTCAGAGATGACGGCGCGGTAGAGGACCAAAATATAAGCACTTTTTGAATTTGGACATGACCTAAATGAGGCCTACGTTTCGAGATATTCACCGTCCATGTTTCGGCCACACGAGCCCGATGCCCATTTCGGGTAAAATCCAACTTCACCGTTTTGGAATTCGAAGATGACGGCGCGGTAGAGGACCAAAATATAAGCACTTTTCGAATTAGGACATGACCAAGATGAGGTCTACGTTGTGAGATATTCACCGTCCAAGTTTCGGCCACACGAGCCCGATGCCCATTTCGGGTAAATTCCAACTTCACCGTTTTGGAATTCGGAGATGACGGCGCGGTAGAGGACAAAAATAAAAGCACTTTTTGAATTCGGGCATGACCTAAATGACGCTTAAGTTGCGACATATTGACCGTCCAAGTTTCGGCCAAACAAGCCCGATGCCGATTTCGGGTAAAATTCAACTTCACCGTTTTGGAATTCGGAGATGACGGCGCGTTAGAGGACCAAATTATAAGCACTTTTCGAATTCGGATATGACCTAAATGAGGCCTACGTTGCGAGATATTGACCGTCCAACTTTCGGCCACACGAGCCCGATGCCCATTTCGGGTAAAATCCAACTTCACCGTTTTGCAATTCGGAGATGACGGCGCGGTAGAGGACCAAAATATAAGCACTTTTTTCATTCGGACATGACCTAAATGAGGCTTACGTTGCGACATATTGACCGTCCAAGTTTCGGACAAACGAGCCCGATGCCGATTTCGTGTAAAATCGAACTTCACCGTTTTGGATTTCGGAGATGACGGCGCGGTAGAGGACCAAATTATAAGCACTTTTCGAATTCGGATATGACCTAAATGAGGCCTACGTTGCGAGATATTGACCGTCCAACTTTCGGCCACACCAGACCGATGCCCATACCGGGTAAAATCCAACTTCACCGTTTTGGAATTCGGAGATGACGGCGTGGTAGAGGACCAGAATATAAACACTTTTCGAATTCGGACATCACGTAAATGAAGGCCTACGTTGCGAGATATTGGCCGTCCAAGTTTCGGCCACACGAGCCCGATGCCCATTTCGGGTAAAATCCAACTTCACCGTTTGGCAATTCGAACATGACGGCGCGGTAGTGGACCAAAATATAAGCACTTTTCGAATTAGGACATGACCAAGATGAGGTCTACGTTTCGAGATATTCACCGTCCAAGTTTCGGCCACACGAGCCCGATGACCATTTCGGGTAAAATCCAACTTCACCGTTTTGGAATTCGGAGATGACGGCGCGGTAGAGGACAAAAATATAAGCACTTTTTGAATTTGGGCATGACCTAAATGAGGCCTACATTGCGAGATATTCACTGTCCAAGTTTCGGCCACACGAGCCCGATGCCCATTTCGGGTAAAATCCAACTTCACCGTTTTGGCATTCGGATATGACGGCGCGGTAGAGGACCAAAATATAAGCACTTTTTGAATTCGGACATGACCTAAATGAGGCCTACGTTGCGAGATATTGACCGTCGAAGTTTCGGCGACACGAGCCCGATGCCCTTTTCGGGTAAAATCCAACTTCACCGTTTTGGAATTCGGAGATGACGGCGCGGTAGAGGACCAAAATATAAGCACTTTTCGAATTCGGACATGACCTGAATGACGGCCTACGTTGCGAGATATTGACCGTCTAAGTTTCGGCCACACAAGGCCGATGCCGATTTCGGGTAAAATCCAACTTCCCCGTTTTGGAATTCGGGGATGACGGCGCGGTAGAGGACGAAAATATAAGCACTTTTCGAATTCGGACATGACCAAGATGAGGCCTACGTTACGAGATATTCACCGTCCAAGTTTCGGCTACACGAGCCCAATGCCCTTTTCGGGTAAAATCCAACTTCACCGTTTTGGAATTCGGAGATGACGGCACGGTAGAGGACCAAAATATAAGCACTTTTTGAATTCGGACATGACCAAGATGACGACTACGTTGCGAGATATTGGCCGTCGAAGTTTCGGCTACACGAGCCCGATGCCCTTTTCGGGTAAAATCCAACTTCACCGTTTTGGAATTCGGAGATGACGGCACGGTAGAGGACCAAAATATAAGCACTTTTTGAATTCGGACATGACCAAGATGAGGACTACGTTGCGAGATATTGGCCGTCGAAGTTTCGGCTACACGAGCCCGATGCCCTTTTCGGGTAAAATCCAACTTCACCGTTTAAGAATTCGGAGATGACGGCGCGGTAGAGGACCAAAATATAAGCATTTTTCGAATTCGGACATGACCAAGATGAGGCCTACGTTGCGAGATATTCACAGTCCAAGTTTCGGCCACACGAGCCCTGTGCCGATTTCGGGTAAAATCCAACTTCACCGTTTTGGAATTCGGAGATGACGGCGCGGTAGAGGACCAAAATAAAAGCACTTTTCGAAGTCGGACATGACAAAGATTTGGACTACGTTGCGAGATATTGGTCGTCCAAGTTTCGGCCACACGAGCTCGGTGCCCATTTCAGGTAAAATCCAACTTCACCATTTCTGAATTGGGAGATGACGGAGCGGTAGAGGACCGAAAGATAAGCACTTTTCGAATTCGGACATCACCAAGATGAGGCCTACGTTGCGAGATATTGGTCGTCCAAGTTTCGGCCACACGAGCCCGGTGCCCATTTTGGGTAAAATCCAACTTTACCGTTTTGGAATTCGGACATGACGGCGCGGTAGAGGACCAAAAGATAAGCACTTTTTGAATTCGGACATGACATAAATGAGGCCTACGTTGCGAGATATTCACCGTCCAAGTTTCGACAACACTAGCCCGATGCCGATTTCGGTTACAATCTAACTTCACCGTTTTGGAATTCAGAGATGACGGCGCGGTAGAGGACCAAAATATAAGCACTTTTTGAATTTGGACATGACCTAAATGAGGCCTACGTTTCGAGATATTCACCGTCCAAGTTTCGGCCACACGAGCCCGATGCCCATTTCGGGTAAAATACAACTTCACCGTTTTGGAATTCGAAGATGACGGCGCGGTAGAGGACCAAAATATAAGCACTTTTCGAATTCGGACATGACCAAGATGAGGATTACGTTGCGAGATATTGACCGTCGAAGTTTCGGCTACACGAGCCTGATGCCCTTTTCGGGTAAAATCCAACTTCACCGTTTAAGAATTCGGAGATGACGGCGCGGTAGAGGACCAAAATATAAGCATTTTTCGAAATCGGACATGACCAAGATGAGACCTACGTTGCGAGATATTCACAGTCCAAGTTTCGGCCACACGAGCCCTGTGCCGATTTCGGGTAAAATCCAACTTCACCGTTTTGGAATTCGGAGATGACGGCGCGGTAGAGGACCAAAATAAAAGCACTTTTCAAAGTCGGACATGACAAAGATTTGGACTACGTTGCGAAATATTGGTCGTCCAAGTTTCGGCCACACGAGCTCGGTGCCCATTTCAGGTAAAATCCAACTTCACCATTTCTGAATTGGGAGATGACGGAGCGGTAGAGGACCGAAAGATAAGCACTTTTCGAACTCGGACATCAC
This sequence comes from Polygonum maritimum, assembly GCA_963924305.1. Lineage (NCBI taxonomy): Eukaryota > Viridiplantae > Streptophyta > Magnoliopsida > Caryophyllales > Polygonaceae > Polygonum > Polygonum maritimum. The sequence continues at coordinate 221,933 of OZ002736.1, forward strand.
CAAGATGAGGCCTACGTTGCGAGATATTGGTCGTCCAAGTTTCGGCCACACGAGCCCGGTGCCCATTTTGGGTAAAATCCAACTTCACCATTTCTGAATTGGGAGATGACGGCGCGGTAGAGGACCAAAAGATAAGCACTTTTTGAATTCGGACATGACATAAATGAGGCCTACGTTGCCAGATATTCACCGTCCAAGTTTCGACAACACTAGCCCGATGCCCATTTCGGGTAAAATCCAACTTCACCGTTTTGGAATTCGAAGATGACGGCGCGGTAGAGGACCAAAATATAAGCACTTTTCGAATTAGGACATGACCAAGATGAGGTCTACGTTGCGAGATATTCACCGTCCAAGTTTCGGCCACACGAGCCCGATGCCCATTTCGGGTAAATTCCAACTTCACCGTTTTGGAATTCGGAGATGACGGCGCGGTAGAGGACAAAAATAAAAGCACTTTTTGAATTCGGGCATGACCTAAATGACGCTTACGTTGCGACATATTGACCGTCCAAGTTTCGGCCAAACGAGCCCGATGTCGATTTCGGGTAAAATCCAACTTCACCGTTTTGGAATTCGAAGATGACGGCGCGCTAGAGGACCAAAATATAAGCACTTTTCGAATTAGGACATGACCAAGATGAGGTCTACGTTGCGAGATATTCACCGTCCAAGTTTCGGCCACACGAGCCCGATGCCCATTTCGGGTAAATTCCAACTTCACCGTTTTGGAATTCGGAGATGACGGCGCGGTAGAGGACAAAAATAAAAGCACTTTTTGAATTCGGGCATGACCTAAATGACGCTTACGTTGCGACATATTGACCGTCCAAGTTTCGGCCAAACGAGCCCGATGCCGATTTCGGGTAAAATCCAACTTCACCGTTTTGGAATTCGGAGATGACGGCGCGGTAGAGGACCAAAATATAAGAACTTTTCGGAGTCGGACATGACCAAGATTTGGACTACGTTGCGAGATATTGGTCGTCCAAGTTTCGGCCACACGAGCTCGGTGCCCATTTCGGGTAAAATCCAACTTCACCATTTCTGAATTGGGAGATGACGGAGCGGTAGAGGACCAAAAGATAAGCACTTTTCGAATTCGGACATCACCAAGATGAGGCCTACGTTGCGAGATATTGGTCGTCCAAGTTTCGGCCACACGAGCCCGGTGCCCATTTTGGGTAAAATCCAACTTTACCGTTTTGGAATTCGGACATGACGGCGCGGTAGAGGACGAAAAGATAAGCACTTTTTGAATTCGGACATGACATAAATGAGGCCTACGTTGCGAGATATTCACCGTCCAAGTTTCGACAACACTAGCCCGATGCCGATTTCGGTTACAATCTAACTTCACCGTTTTGGAATTCAGAGATGACGGCGCGGTAGAGGACCAAAATATAAGCACTTTTTGAATTTGGATATTACCTAAATGAGGCCTACGTTTCGAGATATTCACCGTCCATGTTTCGGCCACACGAGCCCGATGCCCATTTCGGGTAAAATCCAACTTCACCGTTTTGGAATTCGAAGATGACGGCGCGGTAGAGGACCAAAATATAAGCACTTTTCGAATTAGGACATGACCAAGATGAGGTCTACGTTGTGAGATATTCACCGTCCAAGTTTCGGCCACACGAGCCCGATGCCTATTTCGGGTAAATTCCAACTTCACCGTTTTGGAATTCGGAGATGACGGCGCGGTAGAGGACAAAAATAAAAGCACTTTTTGAATTCGGGCATGACCTAAATGACGCTTACGTTGCGACATATTGACCGTCCAAGTTTCGGCCAAAAAAGCCCGATGCCGATTTCGGGTAAAATTCAACTTCACCGTTTTGGAATTCGGAGATGACGGCGCGTTAGAGGACCAAATTATAAGCACTTTTCGAATTCGGATATGACCTAAATGAGGCCTACGTTGCGAGATATTGACCGTCCAACTTTCGGCCACACGAGCCCGATGCCCATTTCGGGTAAAATCCAACTTCACCGTTTTGCAATTCGGAGATGACGGCGCGGTAGAGGACCAAAATATAAGCACTTTTTTCATTCGGACATGACCTAAATGAGGCTTACGTTGCGACATATTGACCGTCCAAGTTTCGGACAAACGAGCCCGATGCCGATTTCGTGTAAAATCGAACTTCACCGTTTTGGAATTCGGAGATGACGGCGCGGTAGAGGACAAAAATATAAGCACTTTTTGAATTTGGGCATGACCTAAATGAGGCCTACATTGCGAGATATTCACTGTCCAAGTTTCGGCCACACGAGCCCGATGCCCATTTCGGGTAAAATCCAACTTCACCGTTTTGGCATTCGGATATGACGGCGCGGTAGAGGACCAAAATATAAGCACTTTTTGAATTCGGACATGACCTAAATGAGGCCTACGTTGCGAGATATTGACCGTCGAAGTTTCGGCGACACGAGCCCGATGCCCTTTTCGGGTAAAATCCAACTTCACCGTTTTGGAATTCGGAGAAGACGGCGCGGTAGAGGACCAAAATATAAGCACTTTTCGAATTCGGACATGACCTAAATGACGGCCTACGTTGCGAGATATTGACCGTCTAAGTTTCGGCCACACAAGGCCGATGCCGATTTCGGGTAAAATCCAACTTTACCGTTTTGGAATTCGGGGATGACGGCGCGGTAGAGGACGAAAATATAAGCACTTTTCGAATTCGGACATGACCAAGATGAGGCCTACGTTACGAGATATTCACCGTCCAAGTTTCGGCTACACGAGCCCAATGCCGTTTTCGGGTAAAATCCCACTTCACCGTTTTGGAATTCGGAGATGACGGCGCGGTAGAGGACCAAAATATAAGCACTTTTCGAATTCGGACATGACCAAGATGAGGATTACGTTGCGAGATATTGACCGTCGAAGTTTCGGCTACACGAGCCCGATGCCCTTTTCGGGTAAAATCCAACTTCACCGTTTAAGAATTCGGAGATGACGGCGCGGTAGAGGACCAAAATATAAGCATTTTTCGAATTCGGACATGACCAAGATGAGACCTACGTTGCGAGATATTCACAGTCCAAGTTTCGGCCACACGAGCCTTGTGCCGATTTCGGGTAAAATCCAACTTCACCGTTTTGGAATTCGGAGATGACGGCGCGGTAGAGGACCAAAATAAAAGCACTTTTCGAAGTCGGACATGACAAAGATTTGGACTACGTTGCGAAATATTGGTCGTCCAAGTTTCGGCCACACGAGCTCGGTGCCCATTTCAGGTAAAATCCAACTTCACCATTTCTGAATTGGGAGATGACGGAGCGGTAGAGGACCGAAAGATAAGCACTTTTCGAACTCGGACATCACCAAGATGAGGCCTACGTTGCGAGATATTGGTCGTCCAAGTTTCGGCCACACGAGCCCGGTGCCCATTTTGGGTAAAATCCAACTTCACCATTTCTGAATTGGGAGATGACGGCGCGGTAGAGGACCAAAAGATAAGCACTTTTTGAATTCGGACATGACATAAATGAGGCCTACGTTGCCAGATATTCACCGTCCAAGTTTCGACAACACTAGCCCGATGCCGATTTCGGTTACAATCTAACTTCACCGTTTTGGAATTCAGAGATGACGGCGCGGTAGAGGACCAAAATATAAGCACTTTTTGAATTTGGACATGACCTAAATGAGGCCTACGTTTCGAGATATTCACCGTCCAAGTTTCGGCCACACGAGCCCGATGCCCATTTCGGGTAAAATCCAACTTCACCGTTTTGGAATTCGAAGATGACGGCGCGGTAGAGGACCAAAATATAAGCACTTTTCGAATTAGGACATGACCAAGATGAGGTCTACGTTGCGAGATATTCACCGTCCAAGTTTCGGCCACACGAGCCCGATGCCCATTTCGGGTAAATTCCAACTTCACCGTTTTGGAATTCGGAGATGACGGCGCGGTAGAGGACAAAAATAAAAGCACTTTTTGAATTCGGGCATGACCTAAATGACGCTTACGTTGCGACATATTGACCGTCCAAGTTTCGGCCAAACGAGCCCGATGCCGATTTCGGGTAAAATCCAACTTCACCGTTTTGGAATTCGAAGATGACGGCGCGGTAGAGGACCAAAATATAAGCACTTTTCGAATTAGGACATGACCAAGATGAGGTCTACGTTGCGAGATATTCACCGTCCAAGTTTCGGCCACACGAGCCCGATGCCCATTTCGGGTAAATTCCAACTTCACCGTTTTGGAATTCGGAGATGACGGCGCGGTAGAGGACAAAAATAAAAGCACTTTTTGAATTCGGGCATGACCTAAATGACGCTTACGTTGCGACATATTGACCGTCCAAGTTTCGGCCAAACGAGCCCGATGCCGATTTCGGGTAAAATCCAACTTCACCGTTTTGGAATTCGGAGATGACGGCGCGGTAGAGGACCAAAATATAAGAACTTTTCGGAGTCGGACATGACCAAGATTTGGACTACGTTGCGAGATATTGGTCGTCCAAGTTTCGGCCACACGAGCTCGGTGCCCATTTCGGGTAAAATCCAACTTCACCATTTCTGAATTGGGAGATGACGGAGCGGTAGAGGACCAAAAGATAAGCACTTTTCGAATTCGGACATCACCAAGATGAGGCCTACGTTGCGAGATATTGGTCGTCCAAGTTTCGGCCACACGAGCCCGGTGCCCATTTTGGGTAAAATCCAACTTTACCGTTTTGGAATTCGGACATGACGGCGCGGTAGAGGACGAAAAGATAAGCACTTTTTGAATTCGGACATGACATAAATGAGGCCTACGTTGCGAGATATTCACCGTCCAAGTTTCGACAACACTAGCCCGATGCCGATTTCGGTTACAATCTAACTTCACCGTTTTGGAATTCAGAGATGACGGCGCGGTAGAGGACCAAAATATAAGCACTTTTTGAATTTGGACATGACCTAAATGAGGCCTACGTTTCGAGATATTCACCGTCCATGTTTCGGCCACACGAGCCCGATGCCCATTTCGGGTAAAATCCAACTTCACCGTTTTGGAATTCGAAGATGACGGCGCGGTAGAGGACCAAAATATAAGCACTTTTCGAATTAGGACATGACCAAGATGAGGTCTACGTTGTGAGATATTCACCGTCCAAGTTTCGGCCACACGAGCCCGATGCCCATTTCGGGTAAATTCCAACTTCACCGTTTTGGAATTCGGAGATGACGGCGCGGTAGAGGACAAAAATAAAAGCACTTTTTGAATTCGGGCATGACCTAAATGACGCTTACGTTGCGACATATTGACCGTCCAAGTTTCGGCCAAACAAGCCCGATGCCGATTTCGGGTAAAATTCAACTTCACCGTTTTGGAATTCGGAGATGACGGCGCGTTAGAGGACCAAATTATAAGCACTTTTCGAATTCGGATATGACCTAAATGAGGCCTACGTTGCGAGATATTGACCGTCCAACTTTCGGCCACACGAGCCCGATGCCCATTTCGGGTAAAATCCAACTTCACCGTTTTGCAATTCGGAGATGACGGCGCGGTAGAGGACCAAAATATAAGCACTTTTTTCATTCGGACATGACCTAAATGAGGCTTACGTTGCGACATATTGACCGTCCAAGTTTCGGACAAACGAGCCCGATGCCGATTTCGTGTAAAATCGAACTTCACCGTTTTGGATTTCGGAGATGACGGCGCGGTAGAGGACCAAATTATAAGCACTTTTCGAATTCGGATATGACCTAAATGAGGCCTACGTTGCGAGATATTGACCGTCCAACTTTCGGCCACACCAGCCCGATGCCCATACCGGGTAAAATCCAACTTCACCGTTTTGGAATTCGGAGATGACGGCGTGGTAGAGGACCAAAATATAAGCACTTTTTGAATTCGGACATGACATGAATGAGGCCTACGTTGCGAGATATTCACCGTCCAAGTTTCGACAACACTAGCCCGATGCCGATTTCGGGTAAAATCCAACTTCACCGTTTTGGAATTCGGAGATGACGGCGCGGTAGAGGACCAGAATATAAACACTTTTCGAATTCGGACATCACGTAAATGAAGGCCTACGTTGCGAGATATTGGTCGTCCAAGTTTCGGCCACACGAGCCCGGTGCCCATTTTGGGTAAAATCCAACTTTACCGTTTTGGAATTCGGACATGACGGCGCGGTAGAGGACCAAAAGATAAGCACTTTTTGAATTCGGACATGACATAAATGAGGCCTACGTTGCGAGATATTCACCGTCCAAGTTTCGACAACACTAGCCCGATGCCGATTTCGGTTACAATCTAACTTCACCGTTTTGGAATTCAGAGATGACGGCGCGGTAGAGGACCAAAATATAAGCACTTTTTGAATTTGGACATGACCTAAATGAGGCCTACGTTTCGAGATATTCACCGTCCAAGTTTCGGCCACACGAGCCCGATGCCCATTTCGGGTAAAATACAACTTCACCGTTTTGGAATTCGAAGATGACGGCGCGGTAGAGGACCAAAATATAAGCACTTTTTGAATTTGGACATGACCTAAATGAGGCCTACGTTTCGAGATATTCACCGTCCAAGTTTCGGCAACACGAGCCCGATGCCCATTTCGGGTAAAATCCAACTTCACCGTTTTGGAATTCGAAGATGACGGCGCGGTAGAGGACCAAAATATAAGCACTTTTCGAATTAGGACATGACCAAGATGAGGTCTACGTTGCGAGATATTCACCGTCCAAGTTTCGGCCACACGAGCCCGATGCCCATTTCGGGTAAATTCCAACTTCACCGTTTTGGAATTCGGAGATGACGGCGCGGTAGAGGACCAAAATATAAGCACTTTTCGAATTCGGATATGACCCAAATGAGGCCTACGTTGCGACATATTGACCGTCCAAGTTTCGGCCAAACGAGCCCGATGCCGATTTCGGGTAAAATCCAACTTCACCGTTTTGGAATTCGGAGATGACGGCGCGTTAGAGGCCCAAATTATAAGCACTTTTCGAATTCGGATATGACCTAAATGAGGCCTACGTTGCGAGATATTGACCGTCCAACTTTCGGCCACACGAGCCCGATGCCCATTTCGGGTAAAATCCAACTTCACCGTTTTGGAATTCGGAGATGACGGCGCGGTAGAGGACCAAAATATAAGCACTTTTTGCATTCGGACATGACCTAAATGAGGCTTAAGTTGCGACATATTGACCGTCCAAGTTTCGGACAAACGAGCCCGATGCCGATTTCGTGTAAAATCCAACTTCACCGTTTTGGATTTCGGAGATGACGGCGCGGTAGAGGACCAAATTATAAGCACTTTTCGAATTCGGATATGACCTAAATGAGGCCTACGTTGCGACATATTGACCGTCCAAGTTTCGGCCAAACGAGCCCGATGCCGATTTCGGGTAAAATCCAACTTCACCGTTTTGGAATTCGGAGATGACGGCGCGTTAGAGGCCCAAATTATAAGCACTTTTCGAATTCGGATATGACCTAAATGAGGCCTACGTTGCGAGATATTGACCGTCCAACTTTCGGCCACACGAGCCCGATGCCCATTTCGGGTAAAATCCAACTTCACCGTTTTGGAATTCGGAGATGACGGCGCGGTAGAGGACCAAAATATAAGCACTTTTTGCATTCGGACATGACCTAAATGAGGCTTAAGTTGCGACATATTGACCGTCCAAGTTTCGGACAAACGAGCCCGATGCCGATTTCGTGTAAAATCCAACTTCACCGTTTTGGATTTCGGAGATGACGGCGCGGTAGAGGACCAAATTATAAGCACTTTTCGAATTCGGATATGACCTAAATGAGGCCTACGTTGCGAGATATTGACCGTCCAACTTTCGGCCACACCAGCCCGATGCCCATATCGGGTAAAATCCAACTTCACCGTTTTGGAATTCGGAGATGACGGCGTGGTAGAGGACCAAAATATAAGCACTTTTTGAATTCGGACATGACATAAATGAGGCCTACGTTGCGAGATATTCACCGTCCAAGTTCCGACAACACTAGCCCGATGCCGAATTCGGGTAAAATCCAACTTCACCGTTTTGGAATTCGGAGATGACGGCGCGGTAGAGGACCAGAATATAAACACTTTTCGAATTCGGACATCACGTAAATGAAGGCCTACGTTGCGAGATATTGGCCGTCCAAGTTTCGGCCACACGAGCCCGATGCCCATTTCGGGTAAAATCCAACTTCACCGTTTGGCAATTCGAACATGACGGCACGGTAGTGGACAAAAATATAAGCACTTTTCGAATTAGGACATGACCAAGATGAGGTCTACGTTTCGAGATATTCACCGTCCAAGTTTCGGCCACACGAGCCCGATGCCCATTTCGGGTAAAATCCAACTTCACCGTTTTGGAATTCGGAGATGACGGCGCGGTAGAGGACAAAAATATAAGCACTTTTTGAATTTGGGCATGACCTAAATGAGGCCTACATTGCGAGATATTCACTGTCCAAGTTTCGGCCACACGAGCCCGATGCCCATTTCGGGTAAAATCCAACTTCACCGTTTTGGCATTCGGATATGACGGCGCGGTAGAGGACCAAAATATAAGCACTTTTTTAATTCGGACATGACCTAAATGAGGCCTACGTTGCGAGATATTGACCGTCGAAGTTTCGGCGACACGAGCCCGATGCCCTTTTCGGGTAAAATCCAACTTCACCGTTTTGGAATTCGGAGATGACGGCGCGGTAGAGGACAAAAATATAAGCACTTTTCGAATTCGGACATGACCTAAATGACGGCCTACGTTGCGAGATATTGACCGTCTAAGTTTCGGCCACACAAGGCCGATGCCGATTTCGGGTAAAATCCAACTTCACCGTTTTAGAATTCGGGGATGACGGCGCGGTAGAGGACGAAAATATAAGCACTTTTCGAATTCGGACATGACCAAGATGAGGCCTACGTTACGAGATATTCACCGTCCATGTTTCGGCTACACGAGCCCAATGCCCTTTTCGGGTAAAATCCAACTTCACCGTTTTGGAATTCGGAGATGACGGCGCGGTAGAGGACCAAAATATAAGCACTTTTCGAATTCGGACATGACCAAGATGAGGACTACGTTGCGAGATATTGGCCGTCGAAGTTTCGGCTACACGAGCCCGATGCCCTTTTCGGGTAAAATCCAACTTCACCGTTTAAGAATTCGGAAATGACGGCGCGGTAGAGGACCAAAATATAAGCATTTTTCGAATTCGGACATGACCAAGATGAGGCCTACGTTGCGAGATATTCACAGTCCAAGTTTCGGCCACACGAGCCCAGTGCCGATTTCGGGTAAAATCCAACTTCACCGTTTTGGAATTCGGAGATGACGGCGCGGTAGAGGACCAAAATAAAAGCACTTTTCGAAGTCGGACATGACAAAGATTTGGACTACGTTGCGAGATATTGGTCGTCCAAGTTTCGGCCACACGAGCTCGGTGCCCATTTCAGGTAAAATCCAACTTCACCATTTCTGAATTGGGAGATGACGGAGCGGTAGAGGACCAAAAGATAAGCACTTTTCGAATTCGGACATCACCAAGATGAGGCCTACGTTGCGAGATATTGGTCGTCCAAGTTTCGGCCACACGAGCCCGGTGCCCATTTTGGGTAAAATCCAACTTTACCGTTTTGGAATTCGGACATGACGGCGCGGTAGAGGACCAATAGATAAGCACTTTTTGAATTCGGACATGACATAAATGAGGCCTACGTTGCGAGATATTCACCGTCCAAGTTTCGACAACACTAGCCCGATGCCGATTTCGGTTACAATCTAACTTCACCGTTTTGGAATTCAGAGATGACGGCGCGGTAGAGGACCAAAATATAAGCACTTTTTGAATTTGGACATGACCTAAATGAGGCCTACGTTTCGAGATATTCACCGTCCAAGTTTCGGGCACACGAGCCCGATGCCCATTTCGGGTAAAATCCAACTTCACCGTTTGGAATTCGAAGATGACGGCGCGGTAGAGGACCAAAATATAAGCACTTTTCGAATTAGGACATGACCAAGATGAGGTCTACGTTGCGAGATATTCACCGTCCAAGTTTCGGCCACACGAGCCCGATGCCCATTTCGGGTAAATTCCAACTTCACCGTTTTGGAATTCGGAGATGACGGCGCGGTAGAGGACAAAAATAAAAGCACTTTTTGAATTCGGGCATGACCTAAATGACGCTTACGTTGCGACATATTGACCGTCCAAGTTTCGGCCAAACGAGCCCGATGCCGATTTCGGGTAAAATCCAACTTCACCGTTTTGGAATTCGAAGATGACGGCGCGCTAGAGGACCAAAATATAAGCACTTCTCGAATTAGGACATGACCAAGATGAGGTCTACGTGGCGAGATATTCACCGTCCAAGTTTCGGCCACACGAGCCCGATGCCCATTTCGGGTAAATTCCAACTTCACCGTTTTGGAATTCGGAGATGACGGCGCGGTAGAGGACAAAAATAAAAGCACTTTTTGAATTCGGGCATGACCTAAATGACGCTTACGTTGCGACATATTGACCGTCCAAGTTTCGGCCAAACGAGCCCGATGCCGATTTCGGGTAAAATTCAACTTCACCGTTTTGGAATTCGGAGATGACGGCGCGTTAGAGGACCAAATTATATGCACTTTTCGAATTCGGATATGACCTAAATGAGGCCTACGTTGCGAGATATTGACCATCCAACTTTCGGCCACACGAGCCCGATGCCCATTTCGGGTAAAATCCAACTTCACCGTTTTGGAATTCGGAGATGACGGCGCGGTAGAGGACCAAAATATAAGCACTTTTTTCATTCGGACATGACCTAAATGAGGCTTACGTTGCGACATATTGACCGTCCAAGTTTCGGACAAACGAGCCCGATGCCGATTTCGTGTAAAATCCAACTTCACCGTTTTGGATTTCGGAGATGACGGCGCGGTAGAGGACCAAATTATAAGCACTTTTCGAATTCGGATATGACCTAAATGAGGCCTACGTTGCGAGATATTGACCGTCCAACTTTCGGCCACACCAGCCCGATGCCCATATCGGGTAAAATCCAACTTCACCAGTTTGGAATTCGGAGATGACGGCGCGGTAGAGGACCAAAATATAAGCACTTTTTGAATTCGGACATGACATAAATGAGGCCTACGTTGCGAGATATTCACCGTCCAAGTTTCGACAACACTAGCCCGATGCCGATTTCGGTTACAATCTAACTTCACCGTTTTGGAATTCAGAGATGACGGCGCGGTAGAGGACCAAAATATAAGCACTTTTTGAATTTGGACATGACCTAAATGAGGCCTACGTTTCGAGATATTCACCGTCCAAGTTTCGGCCACACGAGCCCGATGCCCATTTTGGGTAAAATACAACTTCACTGTTTTGGAATTCGAAGATGACGGCGCGGTAGAGGACCAAAATATAAGCACTTTTTGAATTTGGACATGACCTAAATGAGGCCTACGTTTCGAGATATTCACCGTCCAAGTTTCGGCCACACGAGCCCGATGCCCATTTCGGGTAAAATCCAACTTCACCGTTTTGGAATTCGAAGATGACGGCGCGGTAGAGGACCAAAATATAAGCACTTTTCGAATTAGGACATGACCAAGATGAGGTCTACGTTGCGAGATATTCACCGTCCAAGTTTCGGCCACACGAGCCCGATGCCCATTTCGGGTAAATTCCAACTTCACCGTTTTGGAATTCGGAGATGACGGCGCGGTAGAGGACCAAAATATAAGCACTTATTGAATTCGGGCATGATGTAAATGACGCTTACGTTGCGACATATTGACCGTCCAAGTTTCGGCCAAACGAGCCCGATGCCGATTTCGGGTAAAATCCAACTTCACCGTTTTGGAATTCGGAGATGACGGCGCGGTAGAGGACCAAATTATAAGCACTTTTCGAATTCGGATATGACCTAAATGAGGCCTACGTTGCGAGATATTGACCGTCCAACTTTCGGCCACACGAGCTCGATGCCCATTTCGGGTAAAATCCAACTTCACCGTTTTGGAATTCGGAGATGACGGCGCGGTAGAGGACCAAAATATAAGCACTTTTTGCATTCGGACATGACCTAAATGAGGCTTAAGTTGCGACATATTGACCGTCCAAGTTTTGGACAAACGAGCCCGATGCCGATTTCGTATAAAATCCAACTTCACCGTTTTGGATTTCGGAGATGACGGCGCGGTAGAGGACCAAATTATAAGCACTTTTCGAATTCGGATATGACCTAAATGAGGCCTACGTTGCGAGATATTGACCGTCCAACTTTCGGCCACACCAGCCCGATGCCCATATCGGGTAAAATCCAACTTCACCGTTTTGGAATTCGGAGATGACGGCGTGGTAGAGGACCAAAATATAAGCACTTTTTGAATTCGGACATGACATAAATGAGGCCTACGTTGCGAGATATTCACCGTCCAAGTTTCGACAACACTAGCCCGATGCCGATTTCGGGTAAAATCCAACTTCACCGTTTTGGAATTCGGAGATGACGGCGCGGTAGAGGACCAGAATATAAACACTTTTCGAATTCGGACATCACGTAAATGAAGGCCTACGTTGCGAGATATTGGCCGTCCAAGTTTCGGCCACACGAGCCCGATGCCCATTTCGGGTAAAATCCAACTTCACCGTTTGGCAATTCGAACATGACGGCGCGGTAGTGGACCAAAATATAAGCACTTTTCGAATTAGGACATGACCAAGATGAGGTCTACGTTTCGAGATATTCACCGTCCAAGTTTCGGCCACACGAGCCCGAACCCATTTCGGGTAAAATCCAACTTCACCGTTTTGGAATTCGGAGATGACGGCGCGGTAGAGGACCAAAATAAAAGCACTTTTCGAAGTCGGACATGACAAAGATTTGGACTACGTTGCGAGATATTGGTCGTCCAAGTTTCGGCCACACGAGCTCGGTGCCCATTTCAGGTAAAATCCAACTTCACCATTTCTGAATTGGGAGATGACGGAGCGGTAGAGGACCAAAAGATAAGCACTTTTCGAATTCGGACATCACCAAGATGAGGCCTACGTTGCGAGATATTGGTCGTCCAAGTTTCGGCCACACGAGCCCGGTGCCCATTTTGGGTAAAATCCAACTTTACCGTTTTGGAATTCGGACATGACGGCGCGGTAGAGGACCAAAAGATAAGCACTTTTTGAATTCGGACATGACATAAATGAGGCCTACGTTGCGAGATATTCACCGTCCAAGTTTCGACAACACTAGCCCGATGCCGATTTCGGTTACAATCTAACTTCACCGTTTTGGAATTCAGAGATGACGGCGCGGTAGAGGACCAAAATATAAGCACTTTTTGAATTTGGACATGACCTAAATGAGGCCTACGTTTCGAGATATTCACCGTCCAAGTTTCGGGCACACGAGCCCGATGCCCATTTCGGGTAAAATCCAACTTCACCGTTTGGAATTCGAAGATGACGGCGCGGTAGAGGACCAAAATATAAGCACTTTTCGAATTAGGACATGACCAAGATGAGGTCTACGTTGCGAGATATTCACCGTCCAAGTTTCGGCCACACGAGCCCGATGCCCATTTCGGGTAAATTCCAACTTCACCGTTTTGGAATTCGGAGATGACGGCGCGGTAGAGGACAAAAATAAAAGCACTTTTTGAATTCGGGCATGACCTAAATGACGCTTACGTTGCGACATATTGACCGTCCAAGTTTCGGCCAAACGAGCCCGATGCCGATTTCGGGTAAAATCCAACTTCACCGTTTTGGAATTCGAAGATGACGGCGCGCTAGAGGACCAAAATATAAGCACTTCTCGAATTAGGACATGACCAAGATGAGGTCTACGTGGCGAGATATTCACCGTCCAAGTTTCGGCCACACGAGCCCGATGCCCATTTCGGGTAAATTCCAACTTCACCGTTTTGGAATTCGGAGATGACGGCGCGGTAGAGGACAAAAATAAAAGCACTTTTTGAATTCGGGCATGACCTAAATGACGCTTACGTTGCGACATATTGACCGTCCAAGTTTCGGCCAAACGAGCCCGATGCCGATTTCGGGTAAAATTCAACTTCACCGTTTTGGAATTCGGAGATGACGGCGCGTTAGAGGACCAAATTATATGCACTTTTCGAATTCGGATATGACCTAAATGAGGCCTACGTTGCGAGATATTGACCATCCAACTTTCGGCCACACGAGCCCGATGCCCATTTCGGGTAAAATCCAACTTCACCGTTTTGGAATTCGGAGATGACGGCGCGGTAGAGGACCAAAATATAAGCACTTTTTTCATTCGGACATGACCTAAATGAGGCTTACGTTGCGACATATTGACCGTCCAAGTTTCGGACAAACGAGCCCGATGCCGATTTCGTGTAAAATCCAACTTCACCGTTTTGGATTTCGGAGATGACGGCGCGGTAGAGGACCAAATTATAAGCACTTTTCGAATTCGGATATGACCTAAATGAGGCCTACGTTGCGAGATATTGACCGTCCAACTTTCGGCCACACCAGCCCGATGCCCATATCGGGTAAAATCCAACTTCACCAGTTTGGAATTCGGAGATGACGGCGCGGTAGAGGACCAAAATATAAGCACTTTTTGAATTCGGACATGACATAAATGAGGCCTACGTTGCGAGATATTCACCGTCCAAGTTTCGACAACACTAGCCCGATGCCGATTTCGGTTACAATCTAACTTCACCGTTTTGGAATTCAGAGATGACGGCGCGGTAGAGGACCAAAATATAAGCACTTTTTGAATTTGGACATGACCTAAATGAGGCCTACGTTTCGAGATATTCACCGTCCAAGTTTCGGCCACACGAGCCCGATGCCCATTTCGGGTAAAATACAACTTCACTGTTTTGGAATTCGAAGATGACGGCGCGGTAGAGGACCAAAATATAAGCACTTTTTGAATTTGGACATGACCTAAATGAGGCCTACGTTTCGAGATATTCACCGTCCAAGTTTCGGCCACACGAGCCCGATGCCCATTTCGGGTAAAATCCAACTTCACCGTTTTGGAATTCGAAGATGACGGCGCGGTAGAGGACCAAAATATAAGCACTTTTCGAATTAGGACATGACCAAGATGAGGTCTACGTTGCGAGATATTCACCGTCCAAGTTTCGGCCACACGAGCCCGATGCCCATTTCGGGTAAATTCCAACTTCACCGTTTTGGAATTCGGAGATGACGGCGCGGTAGAGGACCAAAATATAAGCACTTATTGAATTCGGGCATGATGTAAATGACGCTTACGTTGCGACATATTGACCGTCCAAGTTTCGGCCAAACGAGCCCGATGCCGATTTCGGGTAAAATCCAACTTCACCGTTTTGGAATTCGGAGATGACGGCGCGGTAGAGGACCAAATTATAAGCACTTTTCGAATTCGGATATGACCTAAATGAGGCCTACGTTGCGAGATATTGACCGTCCAACTTTCGGCCACACGAGCTCGATGCCCATTTCGGGTAAAATCCAACTTCACCGTTTTGGAATTCGGAGATGACGGCGCGGTAGAGGACCAAAATATAAGCACTTTTTGCATTCGGACATGACCTAAATGAGGCTTAAGTTGCGACATATTGACCGTCCAAGTTTTGGACAAACGAGCCCGATGCCGATTTCGTATAAAATCCAACTTCACCGTTTTGGATTTCGGAGATGACGGCGCGGTAGAGGACCAAATTATAAGCACTTTTCGAATTCGGATATGACCTAAATGAGGCCTACGTTGCGAGATATTGACCGTCCAACTTTCGGCCACACCAGCCCGATGCCCATATCGGGTAAAATCCAACTTCACCGTTTTGGAATTCGGAGATGACGGCGTGGTAGAGGACCAAAATATAAGCACTTTTTGAATTCGGACATGACATAAATGAGGCCTACGTTGCGAGATATTCACCGTCCAAGTTTCGACAACACTAGCCCGATGCCGATTTCGGGTAAAATCCAACTTCACCGTTTTGGAATTCGGAGATGACGGCGCGGTAGAGGACCAGAATATAAACACTTTTCGAATTCGGACATCACGTAAATGAAGGCCTACGTTGCGAGATATTGGCCGTCCAAGTTTCGGCCACACGAGCCCGATGCCCATTTCGGGTAAAATCCAACTTCACCGTTTGGCAATTCGAACATGACGGCGCGGTAGTGGACCAAAATATAAGCACTTTTCGAATTAGGACATGACCAAGATGAGGTCTACGTTTCGAGATATTCACCGTCCAAGTTTCGGCCACACGAGCCCGAACCCATTTCGGGTAAAATCCAACTTCACCGTTTTGGAATTCGGAGATGACGGCGCGGTAGAGGACAAAAATATAAGCACTTTTTGAATTTGGGCATGACCTAAATGAGGCCTACATTGCGAGATATTCACTGTCCAAGTTTCGGCCACACGAGCCCGATGCCCATTTCGGGTAAAATCCAACTTCACCGTTTTGGCATTCGGATATGACGGCACGGTAGAGGACCAAAATATAAGCACTTTTTGAATTCGGACATGCCCTAAATGAGGCCTACGTTGCGAGATATTGACCGTCGAAGTTTCGGCGACACGAGCCCGATGCCCTTTTCGGGTAAAATCCAACTTCACCGTTTTGGAATTCGGAGATGACGGCGCGGTAGAGGACAAAAATATAAGCACTTTTCGAATTCGGACATGACCTAAATGACGGCCTACGTTGCGAGATATTGACCGTCTAAGTTTCGGCCACACAAGGCCGATGCCGATTTCGGGTAAAATCCAACTTCACCGTTTTGGAATTCGGGGATGACGGCGCGGTAGAGGACGAAAATATAAGCACTTTTCGAATTCGGACATGACCAAGATGAGGCCTACGTTACGAGATATTCACCGTCCAAGTTTCGGCTACACGAGCCCAATGCCCTTTTCGGGTAAAATCCAACTTCACCGTTTTGGAATTCGGAGATGACGGCGCGGTAGAGGACCAAAATATAAGCACTTTTCGAATTCGGACATGACCAAGATGAGGACTACGTTGCGAGATATTGGCCGTCGAAGTTTCGGCTACACGAGCCCGATGCCCTTTTCGGGTAAAATCCAACTTCACCGTTTAAGAATTCGGAAATGACGGCGCGGTAGAGGACCAAAATATAAGCATTTTTCGAATTCGGACATGACCAAGATGAGGCCTACGTTGCGAGATATTCACAGTCCAAGTTTCGGCCACACGAGCCCTGTGCCGATTTCGGGTAAAATCCAACTTCACCGTTTTGGAATTCGGAGATGACGGCGCGGTAGAGGACCAAAATAAAAGCACTTTTCGAAGTCGGACATGACAAAGATTTGGACTACGTTGCGAGATATTGGTCGTCCAAGTTTCGGCCACACGAGCTCGGTGCCCATTTCAGGTAAAATCCAACTTCACCATTTCTGAATTGGGAGATGACAGAGCGGTAGAGGACCAAAAGATAAGCACTTTTCGAATTCGGACATCACCAAGATGAGGCCTACGTTGCGAGATATTGGTCGTCCAAGTTTCGGCCACACGAGCCCGGTGCCCATTTTGGGTAAAATCCAACTTTACCGTTTTGGAATTCGGACATGACGGCGCGGTAGAGGACCAAAAGATAAGCACTTTTTGAATTCGGACATGACATAAATGAGGCCTACGTTGCGAGATATTCACCGTCCAAGTTTCGACAACACTAGCCCGATGCCGATTTCGGTTACAATCTAACTTCACCGTTTTGGAATTCAGAGATGACGGCGCGGTAGAGGACCAAAATATAAGCACTTTTTGAATTTGGACATGACCTAAATGAGGCCTACGTTTCGAGATATTCACCGTCCAAGTTTCGGGCACACGAGCCCGATGCCCATTTCGGGTAAAATCCAACTTCACCGTTTGGAATTCGAAGATGACGGCGCGGTAGAGGACCAAAATATAAGCACTTTTCGAATTAGGACATGACCAAGATGAGGTCTACGTTGCGAGATATTCACCGTCCAAGTTTCGGCCACACAAGCCCGATGCCCATTTCGGGTATTCCAACTTCACCGTTTTGGAATTCGGAGATGACGGCGCGGTAGAGGACAAAAATAAAAGCACTTTTTGAATTCGGGCATGACCTAAATGACGCTTACGTTGCGACATATTGACCGTCCAAGTTTCGGCCAAACGAGCCCGATGCCGATTTCGGGTAAAATCCAACTTCACCGTTTTGGAATTCGAAGATGACGGCGCGCTAGAGGACCAAAATATAAGCACTTTTCGAATTAGGACATGACCAAGATGAGGTCTACGTTGCGAGATATTCACCGTCCAAGTTTCGGCCACACGAGCCCGATGCCCATTTCGGGTAAATTCCAACTTCACCGTTTTGGAATTCGGAGATGACGGCGCGGTAGAGGACAAAAATAAAAGCACTTTTTGAATTCGGGCATGACCTAAATGACGCTTACGTTGCGACATATTGACCGTCCAAGTTTCGGCCAAACGAGCCCGATGCCGATTTCGGGTAAAATTGAACTTCACCGTTTTGGAATTCGGAGATGACGGCGCGTTAGAGGACCAAATTATATGCACTTTTCGAATTCGGATATGACCTAAATGAGGCCTACGTTGCGAGATATTGACCATCCAACTTTCGGCCACATGAGCCCGATGCCCATTTCGGGTAAAATCCAACTTCACCGTTTTGGAATTCGGAGATGACGGCGCGGTAGAGGACCAAAATATAAGCACTTTTTTCATTCGGACATGACCTAAATGAGGCTTACGTTGCGACATATTGACCGTCCAAGTTTCGGACAAACGAGCCCGATGCCGATTTCGTGTAAAATCCAACTTCACCGTTTTGGATTTCGGAGATGACGGCGCGGTAGAGGACCAAATTATAAGCACTTTTCGAATTCGGATATGACCTAAATGAGGCCTACGTTGCGAGATATTGACCGTCCAACTTTCGGCCACACCAGCCCGATGCCCATATCGGGTAAAATCCAACTTCACCGTTTTGGAATTCGGAGATGACGGCGCGGTAGAGGACCAAAATATAAGCACTTTTTGAATTCGGACATGACATAAATGAGGCCTACGTTGCGAGATATTCACCGTCCAAGTTTCGACAACACTAGCCCGATGCCGATTTCGGGTAAAATCCAACTTCACCGTTTTGGAATTCAGAGATGACGGCGCGGTAGAGGACCAGAATATAAACACTTTTCGAATTCGGACATCACGTAAATGAAGGCCTACGTTGCGAGATATTGGCCGTCCAAGTTTCGGCCACACGAGCCCGATGCCCATTTCGGGTAAAATCCAACTTCACCGTTTTGGAATTCGAAGATGACGGCGCGGTAGTGGACCAAAATATAAGCACTTTTCGAATTAGGACATGACCAAGATGAGGTCTTCGTTTCGAGATATTCACCGTCCAAGTTTCGGCCACACCTACGTTTCGAGATATTCACCGTCCAAGTTTCGGCCACACGAGCCCGATCCCCATTTCGGGTAAAATCCAACTTCACCGTTTTGGAATTCGGAGATGACGGCGCGGTAGAGGACCAAAATATAAGCACTTTTTGAATTTGGACATGACCTAAATGAGGCCTACGTTTCGAGATATTCACCGTCCAAGTTTCGGCCACACGAGCCCGATGCCCATTTCGGGTAAAATCCAACTTCACCGTTTTGGAATTCGGAGATGACGGCGCGGTAGAGGACCAAAATATAAGCACTTTTTTCATTCGGACATGACCTAAATGAGGCTTACGTTGCGACATATTGACCGTCCAAGTTTCGGACAAACGAGCCCGATGCCGATTTCGTGTAAAATCCAACTTCACCGTTTTGGATTTCGGAGATGATGGCGCGGTAGAGGACCAAATTATAAGCACTTTTCGAATTCGGATATGACCTAAATGAGGCCTACGTTGCGAGATATTGACCGTCCAACTTTCGGCCACACCAGCCCGATGCCCATATCGGGTAAAATCCAACTTCACCAGTTTGGAATTCGGAGATGACGGCGCGGTAGAGGACCAAAATATAAGCACTTTTTGAATTCGGACATGACATAAATGAGGCCTACGTTGCGAGATATTCACCGTCCAAGTTTCGACAACACTAGCCCGATGCCGATTTCGGTTACAATCTAACTTCACCGTTTTGGAATTCAGAGATGACGGCGCGGTAGAGGACCAAAATATAAGCACTTTTTGAATTTGGACATGACCTAAATGAGGCCTACGTTTCGAGATATTCACCGTCCAAGTTTCGGCCACACGAGCCCGATGCCCATTTCGGGTAAAATACAACTTCACTGTTTTGGAATTCGAAGATGACGGCGCGGTAGAGGACCAAAATATAAGCACTTTTTGAATTTGGACATGACCTAAATGAGGCCTACGTTTCGAGATATTCACCGTCCAAGTTTCGGCCACACGAGCCCGATGCCCATTTCGGGTAAAATCCAACTTCACCGTTTTGGAATTCGAAGATGACGGCGCGGTAGAGGACCAAAATATAAGCACTTTTCGAATTAGGACATGACCAAGATGAGGTCTACGTTGCGAGATATTCACCGTCCAAGTTTCGGCCACACGAGCCCGATGCCCATTTCGGGTAAATTCCAACTTCACCGTTTTGGAATTCGGAGATGACGGCGCGGTAGAGGACCAAAATATAAGCACTTATTGAATTCGGGCATGATGTAAATGACGCTTACGTTGCGACATATTGACCGTCCAAGTTTCGGCCAAACGAGCCCGATGCCGATTTCGGGTAAAATCCAACTTCACCGTTTTGGAATTCGGAGATGACGGCGCGGTAGAGGACCAAATTATAAGCACTTTTCGAATTCGGATATGACCTAAATGAGGCCTACGTTGCGAGATATTGACCGTCCAACTTTCGGCCACACGAGCTCGATGCCCATTTCGGGTAAAATCCAACTTCACCGTTTTGGAATTCGGAGATGACGGCGCGGTAGAGGACCAAAATATAAGCACTTTTTGCATTCGGACATGACCTAAATGAGGCTTAAGTTGCGACATATTGACCGTCCAAGTTTTGGACAAACGAGCCCGATGCCGATTTCGTATAAAATCCAACTTCACCGTTTTGGATTTCGGAGATGACGGCGCGGTAGAGGACCAAATTATAAGCACTTTTCGAATTCGGATATGACCTAAATGAGGCCTACGTTGCGAGATATTGACCGTCCAACTTTCGGCCACACCAGCCCGATGCCCATATCGGGTAAAATCCAACTTCACCGTTTTGGAATTCGGAGATGACGGCGTGGTAGAGGACCAAAATATAAGCACTTTTTGAATTCGGACATGACATAAATGAGGCCTACGTTGCGAGATATTCACCGTCCAAGTTTCGACAACACTAGCCCGATGCCGATTTCGGGTAAAATCCAACTTCACCGTTTTGGAATTCGGAGATGACGGCGCGGTAGAGGACCAGAATATAAACACTTTTCGAATTCGGACATCACGTAAATGAAGGCCTACGTTGCGAGATATTGGCCGTCCAAGTTTCGGCCACACGAGCCCGATGCCCATTTCGGGTAAAATCCAACTTCACCGTTTGGCAATTCGAACATGACGGCGCGGTAGTGGACCAAAATATAAGCACTTTTCGAATTAGGACATGACCAAGATGAGGTCTACGTTTCGAGATATTCACCGTCCAAGTTTCGGCCACACGAGCCCGAACCCATTTCGGGTAAAATCCAACTTCACCGTTTTGGAATTCGGAGATGACGGCGCGGTAGAGGACCAAAATAAAAGCACTTTTCGAAGTCGGACATGACAAAGATTTGGACTACGTTGCGAGATATTGGTCGTCCAAGTTTCGGCCACACGAGCTCGGTGCCCATTTCAGGTAAAATCCAACTTCACCATTTCTGAATTGGGAGATGACGGAGCGGTAGAGGACCAAAAGATAAGCACTTTTCGAATTCGGACATCACCAAGATGAGGCCTACGTTGCGAGATATTGGTCGTCCAAGTTTCGGCCACACGAGCCCGGTGCCCATTTTGGGTAAAATCCAACTTTACCGTTTTGGAATTCGGACATGACGGCGCGGTAGAGGACCAAAAGATAAGCACTTTTTGAATTCGGACATGACATAAATGAGGCCTACGTTGCGAGATATTCACCGTCCAAGTTTCGACAACACTAGCCCGATGCCGATTTCGGTTACAATCTAACTTCACCGTTTTGGAATTCAGAGATGACGGCGCGGTAGAGGACCAAAATATAAGCACTTTTTGAATTTGGACATGACCTAAATGAGGCCTACGTTTCGAGATATTCACCGTCCAAGTTTCGGGCACACGAGCCCGATGCCCATTTCGGGTAAAATCCAACTTCACCGTTTGGAATTCGAAGATGACGGCGCGGTAGAGGACCAAAATATAAGCACTTTTCGAATTAGGACATGACCAAGATGAGGTCTACGTTGCGAGATATTCACCGTCCAAGTTTCGGCCACACGAGCCCGATGCCCATTTCGGGTAAATTCCAACTTCACCGTTTTGGAATTCGGAGATGACGGCGCGGTAGAGGACAAAAATAAAAGCACTTTTTGAATTCGGGCATGACCTAAATGACGCTTACGTTGCGACATATTGACCGTCCAAGTTTCGGCCAAACGAGCCCGATGCCGATTTCGGGTAAAATCCAACTTCACCGTTTTGGAATTCGAAGATGACGGCGCGCTAGAGGACCAAAATATAAGCACTTCTCGAATTAGGACATGACCAAGATGAGGTCTACGTGGCGAGATATTCACCGTCCAAGTTTCGGCCACACGAGCCCGATGCCCATTTCGGGTAAATTCCAACTTCACCGTTTTGGAATTCGGAGATGACGGCGCGGTAGAGGACAAAAATAAAAGCACTTTTTGAATTCGGGCATGACCTAAATGACGCTTACGTTGCGACATATTGACCGTCCAAGTTTCGGCCAAACGAGCCCGATGCCGATTTCGGGTAAAATTCAACTTCACCGTTTTGGAATTCGGAGATGACGGCGCGTTAGAGGACCAAATTATATGCACTTTTCGAATTCGGATATGACCTAAATGAGGCCTACGTTGCGAGATATTGACCATCCAACTTTCGGCCACACGAGCCCGATGCCCATTTCGGGTAAAATCCAACTTCACCGTTTTGGAATTCGGAGATGACGGCGCGGTAGAGGACCAAAATATAAGCACTTTTCGAATTCGGATATGACCTAAATGAGGCCTACGTTGCGAGATATTGACCGTCCAACTTTCGGCCACACCAGCCCGATGCCCATATCGGGTAAAATCCAACTTCACCAGTTTGGAATTCGGAGATGACGGCGCGGTAGAGGACCAAAATATAAGCACTTTTTGAATTCGGACATGACATAAATGAGGCCTACGTTGCGAGATATTCACCGTCCAAGTTTCGACAACACTAGCCCGATGCCGATTTCGGTTACAATCTAACTTCACCGTTTTGGAATTCAGAGATGACGGCGCGGTAGAGGACCAAAATATAAGCACTTTTTGAATTTGGACATGACCTAAATGAGGCCTACGTTTCGAGATATTCACCGTCCAAGTTTCGGCCACACGAGCCCGATGCCCATTTCGGGTAAAATACAACTTCACTGTTTTGGAATTCGAAGATGACGGCGCGGTAGAGGACCAAAATATAAGCACTTTTTGAATTTGGACATGACCTAAATGAGGCCTACGTTTCGAGATATTCACCGTCCAAGTTTCGGCCACACGAGCCCGATGCCCATTTCGGGTAAAATCCAACTTCACCGTTTTGGAATTCGAAGATGACGGCGCGGTAGAGGACCAAAATATAAGCACTTTTCGAATTAGGACATGACCAAGATGAGGTCTACGTTGCGAGATATTCACCGTCCAAGTTTCGGCCACACGAGCCCGATGCCCATTTCGGGTAAATTCCAACTTCACCGTTTTGGAATTCGGAGATGACGGCGCGGTAGAGGACCAAAATATAAGCACTTATTGAATTCGGGCATGATGTAAATGAGGCTTACGTTGCGACATATTGACCGTCCAAGTTTCGGCCAAACGAGCCCGATGCCGATTTCGGGTAAAATCCAACTTCACCGTTTTGGAATTCGGAGATGACGGCGCGGTAGAGGACCAAATTATAAGCACTTTTCGAATTCGGATATGACCTAAATGAGGCCTACGTTGCGAGATATTGACCGTCCAACTTTCGGCCACACGAGCTCGATGCCCATTTCGGGTAAAATCCAACT
Source organism: Polygonum maritimum (assembly GCA_963924305.1). Lineage (NCBI taxonomy): Eukaryota > Viridiplantae > Streptophyta > Magnoliopsida > Caryophyllales > Polygonaceae > Polygonum > Polygonum maritimum. Next base: position 246,225 of record OZ002736.1, read on the forward strand.
TCACCGTTTTGGAATTCGGAGATGACGGCGCGGTAGAGGACCAAAATATAAGCACTTTTTGCATTCGGACATGACCTAAATGAGGCTTAAGTTGCGACATATTGACCGTCCAAGTTTTGGACAAACGAGCCCGATGCCGATTTCGTATAAAATCCAACTTCACCGTTTTGGATTTCGGAGATGACGGCGCGGTAGAGGACCAAATTATAAGCACTTTTCGAATTCGGATATGACCTAAATGAGGCCTACGTTGCGAGATATTGACCGTCCAACTTTCGGCCACACCAGCCCGATGCCCATATCGGGTAAAATCCAACTTCACCGTTTTGGAATTCGGAGATGACGGCGTGGTAGAGGACCAAAATATAAGCACTTTTTGAATTCGGACATGACATAAATGAGGCCTACGTTGCGAGATATTCACCGTCCAAGTTTCGACAACACTAGCCCGATGCCGATTTCGGGTAAAATCCAACTTCACCGTTTTGGAATTCGGAGATGACGGCGCGGTAGAGGACCAGAATATAAACACTTTTCGAATTCGGACATCACGTAAATGAAGGCCTACGTTGCGAGATATTGGCCGTCCAAGTTTCGGCCACACGAGCCCGATGCCCATTTCGGGTAAAATCCAACTTCACCGTTTGGCAATTCGAACATGACGGCGCGGTAGTGGACCAAAATATAAGCACTTTTCGAATTAGGACATGACCAAGATGAGGTCTACGTTTCGAGATATTCACCGTCCAAGTTTCGGCCACACGAGCCCGAACCCATTTCGGGTAAAATCCAACTTCACCGTTTTGGAATTCGGAGATGACGGCGCGGTAGAGGACAAAAAGATAAGCACTTTTTGAATTTGGGCATGACCTAAATGAGGCCTACATTGCGAGATATTCACTGTCCAAGTTTCGGCCACACGAGCCCGATGCCCATTTCGGGTAAAATCCAACTTCACCGTTTTGGCATTCGGATATGACGGCACGGTAGAGGACCAAAATATAAGCACTTTTTGAATTCGGACATGTCCTAAATGAGGCCTACGTTGCGAGATATTGACCGTCGAAGTTTCGGCGACACGAGCCCGATGCCCTTTTCGGGTAAAATCCAACTTCACCGTTTTGGAATTCGGAGATGACGGCGCGGTAGAGGACAAAAATATAAGCACTTTTCGAATTCGGACATGACCTAAATGACGGCCTACGTTGCGAGATATTGACCGTCTAAGTTTCGGCCACACAAGGCCGATGCCGATTTCGGGTAAAATCCAACTTCACCGTTTTGGAATTCGGGGATGACGGCGCGGTAGAGGACGAAAATATAAGCACTTTTCGAATTCGGACATGACCAAGATGAGGCCTACGTTACGAGATATTCACCGTCCAAGTTTCGGCTACACGAGCCCAATGCCCTTTTCGGGTAAAATCCAACTTCACCGTTTTGGAATTCGGAGATGACGGCGCGGTAGAGGACCAAAATATAAGCACTTTTCGAATTCGGACATGACCAAGATGAGGACTACGTTGCGAGATATTGGCCGTCGAAGTTTCGGCTACACGAGCCCGATGCCCTTTTCGGGTAAAATCCAACTTCACCGTTTAAGAATTCGGAAATGACGGCGCGGTAGAGGACCAAAATATAAGCATTTTTCGAATTCGGACATGACCAAGATGAGGCCTACGTTGCGAGATATTCACAGTCCAAGTTTCGGCCACACGAGCCCTGTGCCGATTTCGGGTAAAATCCAACTTCACCGTTTTGGAATTCGGAGATGACGGCGCGGTAGAGGACCAAAATAAAAGCACTTTTCGAAGTCGGACATGACAAAGATTTGGACTACGTTGCGAGATATTGGTCGTCCAAGTTTCGGCCACACGAGCTCGGTGCCCATTTCAGGTAAAATCCAACTTCACCATTTCTGAATTGGGAGATGACGGAGCGGTAGAGGACCAAAAGATAAGCACTTTTCGAATTCGGACATCACCAAGATGAGGCCTACGTTGCGAGATATTGGTCGTCCAAGTTTCGGCCACACGAGCCCGGTGCCCATTTTGGGTAAAATCCAACTTTACCGTTTTGGAATTCGGACATGACGGCGCGGTAGAGGACCAAAAGATAAGCACTTTTTGAATTCGGACATGACATAAATGAGGCCTACGTTGCGAGATATTCACCGTCCAAGTTTCGACAACACTAGCCCGATGCCGATTTCGGTTACAATCTAACTTCACCGTTTTGGAATTCAGAGATGACGGCGCGGTAGAGGACCAAAATATAAGCACTTTTTGAATTTGGACATGACCTAAATGAGGCCTACGTTTCGAGATATTCACCGTCCAAGTTTCGGGCACACGAGCCCGATGCCCATTTCGGGTAAAATCCAACTTCACCGTTTGGAATTCGAAGATGACGGCGCGGTAGAGGACCAAAATATAAGCACTTTTCGAATTAGGACATGACCAAGATGAGGTCTACGTTGCGAGATATTCACCGTCCAAGTTTCGGCCACACAAGCCCGATGCCCATTTCGGGTATTCCAACTTCACCGTTTTGGAATTCGGAGATGACGGCGCGGTAGAGGACAAAAATAAAAGCACTTTTTGAATTCGGGCATGACCTAAATGACGCTTACGTTGCGACATATTGACCGTCCAAGTTTCGGCCAAACGAGCCCGATGCCGATTTCGGGTAAAATCCAACTTCACCGTTTTGGAATCCGAAGATGACGGCGCGCTAGAGGACCAAAATATAAGCACTTTTCGAATTAGGACATGACCAAGATGAGGTCTACGTTGCGAGATATTCACCGTCCAAGTTTCGGCCACACGAGCCCGATGCCCATTTCGGGTAAATTCCAACTTCACCGTTTTGGAATTCGGAGATGACGGCGCGGTAGAGGACAAAAATAAAAGCACTTTTTGAATTCGGGCATGACCTAAATGACGCTTACGTTGCGACATATTGACCGTCCAAGTTTCGGCCAAACGAGCCCGATGCCGATTTCGGGTAAAATTGAACTTCACCGTTTTGGAATTCGGAGATGACGGCGCGTTAGAGGACCAAATTATATGCACTTTTCGAATTCGGATATGACCTAAATGAGGCCTACGTTGCGAGATATTGACCATCCAACTTTCGGCCACACGAGCCCGATGCCCATTTCGGGTAAAATCCAACTTCACCGTTTTGGAATTCGGAGATGACGGCGCGGTAGAGGACCAAAATATAAGCACTTTTTTCATTCGGACATGACCTAAATGAGGCTTACGTTGCGACATATTGACCGTCCAAGTTTCGGACAAACGAGCCCGATGCCGATTTCGTGTAAAATCCAACTTCACCGTTTTGGATTTCGGAGATGACGGCGCGGTAGAGGACCAAATTATAAGCACTTTTCGAATTCGGATATGACCTAAATGAGGCCTACGTTGCGAGATATTGACCGTCCAACTTTCGGCCACACCAGCCCGATGCCCATATCGGGTAAAATCCAACTTCACCGTTTTGGAATTCGGAGATGACGGCGCGGTAGAGGACCAAAATATAAGCACTTTTTGAATTCGGACATGACATAAATGAGGCCTACGTTGCGAGATATTCACCGTCCAAGTTTCGACAACACTAGCCCGATGCCGATTTCGGTTAAAATCCAACTTCACCGTTTTGGAATTCAGAGATGACGGCGCGGTAGAGGACCAGAATATAAACACTTTTCGAATTCGGACATCACGTAAATGAAGGCCTACGTTGCGAGATATTGGCCGTCCAAGTTTCGGCCACACGAGCCCGATGCCCATTTCGGGTAAAATCCAACTTCACCGTTTTGGAATTCGAAGATGACGGCGCGGTAGTGGACCAAAATATAAGCACTTTTCGAATTAGGACATGACCAAGATGAGGTCTTCGTTTCGAGATATTCACCGTCCAAGTTTCGGCCACACCTACGTTTCGAGATATTCACCGTCCAAGTTTCGGCCACACGAGCCCGATCCCCATTTCGGGTAAAATCCAACTTCACCGTTTGGGAATTCGGAGATGACGGCGCGGTAGAGGACCAAAATATAAGCACTTTTTGAATTTGGACATGACCTAAATGAGGCCTACGTTTCGAGATATTCACCGTCCAAGTTTCGGCCACACGAGCCCGATGCCCATTTCGGGTAAAATCCAACTTCACCGTTTTGGAATTCGAAGATGACGGCGCGGTAGAGGACCAAAATATAAGCACTTTTCGAATTAGGACATGACCAAGATGAGGTCTACGTTGCGAGATATTCACCGTCCAAGTTTCGGCCACACGAGCCCGATGCCCATTTCGGGTAAATTCCAACTTCACCGTTTTGGAATTCGGAGATGACGGCGCGGTAGAGGACCAAAATATAAGCACTTATTGAATTCGGGCATGATGTAAATGACGCTTACGTTGCGACATATTGACCGTCCAAGTTTCGGCCAAACGAGCCCGATGCCGATTTCGGGTAAAATCCAACTTCACCGTTTTGGAATTCGGAGATGACGGCGCGGTAGAGGACCAAATTATAAGCACTTTTCGAATTCGGATATGACCTAAATGAGGCCTACGTTGCGAGATATTGACCGTCCAACTTTCGGCCACACGAGCTCGATGCCCATTTCGGGTAAAATCCAACTTCACCGTTTTGGAATTCGGAGATGACGGCGCGGTAGAGGACCAAAATATAAGCACTTTTTGCATTCGGACATGACCTAAATGAGGCTTAAGTTGCGACATATTGACCGTCCAAGTTTTGGACAAACGAGCCCGATGCCGATTTCGTATAAAATCCAACTTCACCGTTTTGGATTTCGGAGATGACGGCGCGGTAGAGAAACAAATTATAAGCACTTTTCGAATTCGGATATGACCTAAATGAGGCCTACGTTGCGAGATATTGACCGTCCAACTTTCGGCCACACCAGCCCGATGCCCATATCGGGTAAAATCCAACTTCACCGTTTTGGAATTCGGAGATGACGGCGTGGTAGAGGACCAAAATATAAGCACTTTTTGAATTCGGACATGACATAAATGAGGCCTACGTTGCGAGATATTCACCGTCCAAGTTTCGACAACACTAGCCCGATGCCGATTTCGGGTAAAATCCAACTTCACCGTTTTGGAATTCGGAGATGACGGCGCGGTAGAGGACCAGAATATAAACACTTTTCGAATTCGGACATGACGTAAATGAAGGCCTACGTTGCGAGATATTGGCCGTCCAAGTTTCGGCCACACGAGCCCGATGCCCATTTCGGGTAAAATCCAACTTCACCGTTTGGCAATTCGAACATGACGGCGCGGTAGTGGACCAAAATATAAGCACTTTTCGAATTAGGACATGACCAAGATGAGGTCTACGTTTCGAGATATTCACCGTCCAAGTTTCGGCCACACGAGCCCGAACCCATTTCGGGTAAAATCCAACTTCACCGTTTTGGAATTCGGAGATGACGGCGCGGTAGAGGACAAAAATATAAGCACTTTTTGAATTTGGGCATGACCTAAATGAGGCCTACATTGCGAGATATTCACTGTCCAAGTTTCGGCCACACGAGCCCGATGCCCATTTCGGGTAAAATCCAACTTCACCGTTTTGGCATTCGGATATGACGGCACGGTAGAGGACCAAAATATAAGCACTTTTTGAATTCGGACATGTCCTAAATGAGGCCTACGTTGCGAGATATTGACCGTCGAAGTTTCGGCGACACGAGCCCGATGCCCTTTTCGGGTAAAATCCAACTTCACCGTTTTGGAATTCGGAGATGACGGCGCGGTAGAGGACAAAAATATAAGCACTTTTCGAATTCGGACATGACCTAAATGACGGCCTACGTTGCGAGATATTGACCGTCTAAGTTTCGGCCACACAAGGCCGATGCCGATTTCGGGTAAAATCCAACTTCACCGTTTTGGAATTCGGGGATGACGGCGCGGTAGAGGACGAAAATATAAGCACTTTTCGAATTCGGACATGACCAAGATGAGGCCTACGTTACGAGATATTCACCGTCCAAGTTTCGGCTACACGAGCCCAATGCCCTTTTCGGGTAAAATCCAACTTCACCGTTTTGGAATTCGGAGATGACGGCGCGGTAGAGGACCAAAATATAAGCACTTTTCGAATTCGGACATGACCAAGATGAGGACTACGTTGCGAGATATTGGCCGTCGAAGTTTCGGCTACACGAGCCCGATGCCCTTTTCGGGTAAAATCCAACTTCACCGTTTAAGAATTCGGAAATGACGGCGCGGTAGAGGACCAAAATATAAGCATTTTTCGAATTCGGACATGACCAAGATGAGGCCTACGTTGCGAGATATTCACAGTCCAAGTTTCGGCCACACGAGCCCTGTGCCGATTTCGGGTAAAATCCAACTTCACCGTTTTGGAATTCGGAGATGACGGCGCGGTAGAGGACCAAAATAAAAGCACTTTTCGAAGTCGGACATGACAAAGATTTGGACTACGTTGCGAGATATTGGTCGTCCAAGTTTCGGCCACACGAGCTCGGTGCCCATTTCAGGTAAAATCCAACTTCACCATTTCTGAATTGGGAGATGACGGAGCGGTAGAGGACCAAAAGATAAGCACTTTTCGAATTCGGACATCACCAAGATGAGGCCTACGTTGCGAGATATTGGTCGTCCAAGTTTCGGCCACACGAGCCCGGTGCCCATTTTGGGTAAAATCCAACTTTACCGTTTTGGAATTCGGACATGACGGCGCGGTAGAGGACCAAAAGATAAGCACTTTTTGAATTCGGACATGACATAAATGAGGCCTACGTTGCGAGATATTCACCGTCCAAGTTTCGACAACACTAGCCCGATGCCGATTTCGGTTACAATCTAACTTCACCGTTTTGGAATTCAGAGATGACGGCGCGGTAGAGGACCAAAATATAAGCACTTTTTGAATTTGGACATGACCTAAATGAGGCCTACGTTTCGAGATATTCACCGTCCAAGTTTCGGGCACACGAGCCCGATGCCCATTTCGGGTAAAATCCAACTTCACCGTTTGGAATTCGAAGATGACGGCGCGGTAGAGGACCAAAATATAAGCACTTTTCGAATTAGGACATGACCAAGATGAGGTCTACGTTGCGAGATATTCACCGTCCAAGTTTCGGCCACACAAGCCCGATGCCCATTTCGGGTATTCCAACTTCACCGTTTTGGAATTCGGAGATGACGGCGCGGTAGAGGACAAAAATAAAAGCACTTTTTGAATTCGGGCATGACCTAAATGACGCTTACGTTGCGACATATTGACCGTCCAAGTTTCGGCCAAACGAGCCCGATGCCGATTTCGGGTAAAATCCAACTTCACCGTTTTGGAATCCGAAGATGACGGCGCGCTAGAGGACCAAAATATAAGCACTTTTCGAATTAGGACATGACCAAGATGAGGTCTACGTTGCGAGATATTCACCGTCCAAGTTTCGGCCACACGAGCCCGATGCCCATTTCGGGTAAATTCCAACTTCACCGTTTTGGAATTCGGAGATGACGGCGCGGTAGAGGACAAAAATAAAAGCACTTTTTGAATTCGGGCATGACCTAAATGACGCTTACGTTGCGACATATTGACCGTCCAAGTTTCGGCCAAACGAGCCCGATGCCGATTTCGGGTAAAATTGAACTTCACCGTTTTGGAATTCGGAGATGACGGCGCGTTAGAGGACCAAATTATATGCACTTTTCGAATTCGGATATGACCTAAATGAGGCCTACGTTGCGAGATATTGACCATCCAACTTTCGGCCACACGAGCCCGATGCCCATTTCGGGTAAAATCCAACTTCACCGTTTTGGAATTCGGAGATGACGGCGCGGTAGAGGACCAAAATATAAGCACTTTTTTCATTCGGACATGACCTAAATGAGGCTTACGTTGCGACATATTGACCGTCCAAGTTTCGGACAAACGAGCCCGATGCCGATTTCGTGTAAAATCCAACTTCACCGTTTTGGATTTCGGAGATGACGGCGCGGTAGAGGACCAAATTATAAGCACTTTTCGAATTCGGATATGACCTAAATGAGGCCTACGTTGCGAGATATTGACCGTCCAACTTTCGGCCACACCAGCCCGATGCCCATATCGGGTAAAATCCAACTTCACCGTTTTGGAATTCGGAGATGACGGCGCGGTAGAGGACCAAAATATAAGCACTTTTTGAATTCGGACATGACATAAATGAGGCCTACGTTGCGAGATATTCACCGTCCAAGTTTCGACAACACTAGCCCGATGCCGATTTCGGGTAAAATCCAACTTCACCGTTTTGGAATTCAGAGATGACGGCGCGGTAGAGGACCAGAATATAAACACTTTTCGAATTCGGACATCACGTAAATGAAGGCCTACGTTGCGAGATATTGGCCGTCCAAGTTTCGGCCACACGAGCCCGATGCCCATTTCGGGTAAAATCCAACTTCACCGTTTTGGAATTCGAAGATGACGGCGCGGTAGTGGACCAAAATATAAGCACTTTTCGAATTAGGACATGACCAAGATGAGGTCTTCGTTTCGAGATATTCACCGTCCAAGTTTCGGCCACACCTACGTTTCGAGATATTCACCGTCCAAGTTTCGGCCACACGAGCCCGATCCCCATTTCGGGTAAAATCCAACTTCACCGTTTTGGAATTCGGAGATGACGGCGCGGTAGAGGACCAAAATATAAGCACTTTTTGAATTTGGACATGACCTAAATGAGGCCTACGTTTCGAGATATTCACCGTCCAAGTTTCGGCCACACGAGCCCGATGCCCATTTCGGGTAAAATCCAACTTCACCGTTTTGGAATTCGAAGATGACGGCGCGGTAGAGGACCAAAATATAAGCACTTTTCGAATTAGGACATGACCAAGATGAGGTCTACGTTGCGAGATATTCACCGTCCAAGTTTCGGCCACACGAGCCCGATGCCCATTTCGGGTAAATTCCAACTTCACCGTTTTGGAATTCGGAGATGACGGCGCGGTAGAGGACCAAAATATAAGCACTTATTGAATTCGGGCATGATGTAAATGACGCTTACGTTGCGACATATTGACCGTCCAAGTTTCGGCCAAACGAGCCCGATGCCGATTTCGGGTAAAATCCAACTTCACCGTTTTGGAATTCGGAGATGACGGCGCGGTAGAGGACCAAATTATAAGCACTTTTCGAATTCGGATATGACCTAAATGAGGCCTACGTTGCGAGATATTGACCGTCCAACTTTCGGCCACACGAGCTCGATGCCCATTTCGGGTAAAATCCAACTTCACCGTTTTGGAATTCGGAGATGACGGCGCGGTAGAGGACCAAAATATAAGCACTTTTTGCATTCGGACATGACCTAAATGAGGCTTAAGTTGCGACATATTGACCGTCCAAGTTTTGGACAAACGAGCCCGATGCCGATTTCGTATAAAATCCAACTTCACCGTTTTGGATTTCGGAGATGACGGCGCGGTAGAGAAACAAATTATAAGCACTTTTCGAATTCGGATATGACCTAAATGAGGCCTACGTTGCGAGATATTGACCGTCCAACTTTCGGCCACACCAGCCCGATGCCCATATCGGGTAAAATCCAACTTCACCGTTTTGGAATTCGGAGATGACGGCGTGGTAGAGGACCAAAATATAAGCACTTTTTGAATTCGGACATGACATAAATGAGGCCTACGTTGCGAGATATTCACCGTCCAAGTTTCGACAACACTAGCCCGATGCCGATTTCGGGTAAAATCCAACTTCACCGTTTTGGAATTCGGAGATGACGGCGCGGTAGAGGACCAGAATATAAACACTTTTCGAATTCGGACATCACGTAAATGAAGGCCTACGTTGCGAGATATTGGCCGTCCAAGTTTCGGCCACACGAGCCCGATGCCCATTTCGGGTAAAATCCAACTTCACCGTTTGGCAATTCGAACATGACGGCGCGGTAGTGGACCAAAATATAAGCACTTTTCGAATTAGGACATGACCAAGATGAGGTCTACGTTTCGAGATATTCACCGTCCAAGTTTCGGCCACACGAGCTCGAACCCATTTCGGGTAAAATCCAACTTCACCGTTTTGGAATTCGGAGATGACGGCGCGGTAGAGGACAAAAATATAAGCACTTTTTGAATTTGGGCATGACCTAAATGAGGCCTACATTGCGAGATATTCACTGTCCAAGTTTCGGCCACACGAGCCCGATGCCCATTTCGGGTAAAATCCAACTTCACCGTTTTGGCATTCGGATATGACGGCACGGTAGAGGACCAAAATATAAGCACTTTTTGAATTCGGACATGACCTAAATGAGGCCTACGTTGCGAGATATTGACCGTCGAAGTTTCGGCGACACGAGCCCGATGCCCTTTTCGGGTAAAATCCAACTTCACCGTTTTGGAATTCGGAGATGACGGCGCGGTAGAGGACAAAAATATAAGCACTTTTTGAATTTGGGCATGACCTAAATGAGGCCTACATTGCGAGATATTCACTGTCCAAGTTTCGGCCACACGAGCCCGATGCCCATTTCGGGTAAAATCCAACTTCACCGTTTTGGCATTCGGATATGACGGCACGGTAGAGGACCAAAATATAAGCACTTTTTGAATTCGGACATGACCTAAATGAGGCCTACGTTGCGAGATATTGACCGTCGAAGTTTCGGCGACACGAGCCCGATGCCCTTTTCGGGTAAAATCCAACTTCACCGTTTTGGAATTCGGAGATGACGGCGCGGTAGAGGACAAAAATATAAGCACTTTTCGAATTCGGACATGACCTAAATGACGGCCTACGTTGCGAGATATTGACCGTCTAAGTTTCGGCCACACAAGGCCGATGCCGATTTCGGGTAAAATCCAACTTCACCGTTTTGGAATTCGGGGATGACGGCGCGGTAGAGGACGAAAATATAAGCACTTTTCGAATTCGGACATGACCAAGATGAGGCCTACGTTACGAGATATTCACCGTCCAAGTTTCGGCTACACGAGCCCAATGCCCTTTTCGGGTAAAATCCAACTTCACCGTTTTGGAATTCGGAGATGACGGCGCGGTAGAGGACCAAAATATAAGCACTTTTCGAATTCGGACATGACCAAGATGAGGACTACGTTGCGAGATATTGGCCGTCGAAGTTTCGGCTACACGAGCCCGATGCCCTTTTCGGGTAAAATCCAACTTCACCGTTTAAGAATTCGGAAATGACGGCGCGGTAGAGGACCAAAATATAAGCATTTTTCGAATTCGGACATGACCAAGATGAGGCCTACGTTGCGAGATATTCACAGTCCAAGTTTCGGCCACACGAGCCCTGTGCCGATTTCGGGTAAAATCCAACTTCACCGTTTTGGAATTCGGAGATGACGGCGCGGTAGAGGACCAAAATAAAAGCACTTTTCGAAGTCGGACATGACAAAGATTTGGACTACGTTGCGAGATATTGGTCGTCCAAGTTTCGGCCACACGAGCTCGGTGCCCATTTCAGGTAAAATCCAACTTCACCATTTCTGAATTGGGAGATGACGGAGCGGTAGAGGACCAAAAGATAAGCACTTTTCGAATTCGGACATCACCAAGATGAGGCCTACGTTGCGAGATATTGGTCGTCCAAGTTTCGGCCACACGAGCCCGGTGCCCATTTTGGGTAAAATCCAACTTTACCGTTTTGGAATTCGGACATGACGGCGCGGTAGAGGACCAAAAGATAAGCACTTTTTGAATTCGGACATGCTATAAATGAGGCCTACGTTGCGAGATATTCACCGTCCAAGTTTCGACAACACTAGCCCGATGCCGATTTCGGTTACAATCTAACTTCACCGTTTTGGAATTCAGAGATGACGGCGCGGTAGAGGACCAAAATATAAGCACTTTTTGAATTTGGACATGACCTAAATGAGGCCTACGTTTCGAGATATTCACCGTCCAAGTTTCGGGCACACGAGCCCGATGCCCATTTCGGGTAAAATCCAACTTCACCGTTTGGAATTCGAAGATGACGGCGCGGTAGAGGACCAAAATATAAGCACTTTTCGAATTAGGACATGACCAAGATGAGGTCTACGTTGCGAGATATTCACCGTCCAAGTTTCGGCCACACGAGCCCGATGCCCATTTCGGGTAAATTCCAACTTCACCGTTTTGGAATTCGGAGATGACGGCGCGGTAGAGGACAAAAATAAAAGCACTTTTTGAATTCGGGCATGACCTAAATGACGCTTACGTTGCGACATATTGACCGTCCAAGTTTCGGCCAAACGAGCCCGATGCCGATTTCGGGTAAAATCCAACTTCACCGTTTTGGAATTCGAAGATGACGGCGCGCTAGAGGACCAAAATATAAGCACTTTTCGAATTAGGACATGACCAAGATGAGGTCTACGTTGCGAGATATTCACCGTCCAAGTTTCGGCCACACGAGCCCGATGCCCATTTCGGGTAAATTCCAACTTCACCGTTTTGGAATTCGGAGATGACGGCGCGGTAGAGGTCAAAAATAAAAGCACTTTTTGAATTCGGGCATGACCTAAATGACGCTTACGTTGCGACATATTGACCGTCCAAGTTTCGGCCAAACGAGCCCGATGCCGATTTCGGGTAAAATTGAACTTCACCGTTTTGGAATTCGGAGATGACGGCGCGTTAGAGGACCAAATTATATGCACTTTTCGAATTCGGATATGACCTAAATGAGGCCTACGTTGCGAGATATTGACCATCCAACTTTCGGCCACACGAGCCCGATGCCCATTTCGGGTAAAATCCAACTTCACCGTTTTGGAATTCGGAGATGACGGCGCGGTAGAGGACCAAAATATAAGCACTTTTTTCATTCGGACATGACCTAAATGAGGCTTACGTTGCGACATATTGACCGTCCAAGTTTCGGACAAACGAGCCCGATGCCGATTTCGTGTAAAATCCAACTTCACCGTTTTGGATTTCGGAGATGACGGCGCGGTAGAGGACCAAATTATAAGCACTTTTCGAATTCGGATATGACCTAAATGAGGCCTACGTTGCGAGATATTGACCGTCCAACTTTCGGCCACACCAGCCCGATGCCCATATCGGGTAAAATCCAACTTCACCGTTTTGGAATTCGGAGATGACGGCGCGGTAGAGGACCAAAATATAAGCACTTTTTGAATTCGGACATGACATAAATGAGGCCTACGTTGCGAGATATTCACCGTCCAAGTTTCGACAACACTAGCCCGATGCCGATTTCGGGTAAAATCCAACTTCACCGTTTTGGAATTCGGAGATGACGGCGCGGTAGAGGACCAGAATATAAACACTTTTCGAATTCGGACATCACGTAAATGAAGGCCTACGTTGCGAGATATTGGCCGTCCAAGTTTCGGCCACACGAGCCCGATGCCCATTTCGGGTAAAATCCAACTTCACCGTTTTGGAATTCGAAGATGACGGCGCGGTAGTGGACCAAAATATAAGCACTTTTCGAATTAGGACATGACCAAGATGAGGTCTTCGTTTCGAGATATTCACCGTCCAAGTTTCGGCCACACCTACGTTTCGAGATATTCACCGTCCAAGTTTCGGCCACACGAGCCCGATGCCCATTTCGGGTAAAATACAACTTCACCGTTTTGGAATTCGAAGATGACGGCGCGGTAGAGGACGAAAATATAAGCACTTTTTGAATTTGGACATGACCTAAATGAGGCCTACGTTTCGAGATATTCACCGTCCAAGTTTCGGCAACACGAGCCCGATGCCTATTTCGGGTAAAATCCAACTTCACCGTTTTGGAATTCGAAGATGACGGCACGGTAGAGGACCAAAATATAAGCACTTTTCGAATTAGGACATGACCAAGATGAGGTCTACGTTGCAAGATATTCACCGTCCAAGTTTCGGCCACACGAGCCCGATGCCCATTTCGGGTAAATTCCAACTTCAACGTTTTGGAATTCGGAGATGACGGCGCGGTAGAGGACCAAAATATAAGCACTTTTTGAATTCGGGCATGACCTAAATGACGCTTACGTTGCGATATATTGACCGTCCAAGTTTCGGCCAAACGAGCCCGATGCCGATTTCGGGTAAAATCCAACTTCACCGTTTTGGAATTCGGAGATGACGGCGCGTTAGAGGACCAAATTATAAGCACTTTTCGAATTCGGATATGACCTAAATGAGGCCTACGTTGCGAGATATTGACCGTCCAACTTTCGGCCACACGAGCCCGATGCCCATTTCGGGTAAAATCCAACTTCACCGTTTTGGAATTCGGAGATGACGGCGCGGTAGAGGACCAAAATATAAGCACTTTTTGCATTCGGACATGACCTAAATGAGGCTTAAGTGGCGACATATTGACCGTCCAAGTTTCGGACAAACGAGCCCGATGCCGATTTCGTGTAAAATCCAACTTCACCGTTTTGGATTTCGGAGATGACGGCGCGGTAGAGGACCAAATTATAAGCACTTTTCGAATTCGGATATGACCTAAATGAGGCCTACGTTGCGAGATATTGACCGTCCAACTTTCGGCCACACCAGCCCGATGCCCATATCGGGTAAAATCCAACTTCACCGTTTTGGAATTCGGAGATGACGGCGTGGTAGAGGACCAAAATATAAGCACTTTTTGAATTCGGACATGACATAAATGAGGCCTACGTTGCGAGATATTCACCGTCCAAGTTTCGACAACACTAGCCCGATGCCGATTTCGGGTAAAATCCAACTTCACCGTTTTGGAATTCGGAGATGACGGCGCGGTAGAGGACCAGAATATAAACACTTTTCGAATTCGGACATCACGTAAATGAAGGCCTACGTTGCGAGATATTGGCCGTCCAAGTTTCGGCCACACGAGCCCGATGCCCATTTCGGGTAAAATCCAACTTCACCGTTTGGCAATTCGAACATGACGGCGCGGTAGTGGACCAAAATATAAGCACTTTTCGAATTAGGACATGACCAAGATGAGGTCTACGTTTCGAGATATTCACCGTCCAAGTTTCGGCCACACGAGCCCGAACCCATTTCGGGTAAAATCCAACTTCACCGTTTTGGAATTCGGAGATGACGGCGCGGTAGAGGACAAAAATATAAGCACTTTTTGAATTTGGGCATGACCTAAATGAGGCCTACATTGCGAGATATTCACTGTCCAAGTTTCGGCCACACGAGCCCGATGCCCATTTCGGGTAAAATCCAACTTCACCGTTTTGGCATTCGGATATGACGGCACGGTAGAGGACCAAAATATAAGCACTTTTTGAATTCGGACATGACCTAAATGAGGCCTACGTTGCGAGATATTGACCGTCGAAGTTTCGGCGACACGAGCCCGATGCCCTTTTCGGGTAAAATCCAACTTCACCGTTTTGGAATTCGGAGATGACGGCGCGGTAGAGGACAAAAATATAAGCACTTTTCGAATTCGGACATGACCTAAATGACGGCCTACGTTGCGAGATATTGACCGTCTAAGTTTCGGCCACACAAGGCCGATGCCGATTTCGGGTAAAATCCAACTTCACCGTTTTGGAATTCGGGGATGACGGCGCGGTAGAGGACGAAAATATAAGCACTTTTCGAATTCGGACATGACCAAGATGAGGCCTACGTTACGAGATATTCACCGTCCAAGTTTCGGCTACACGAGCCCAATGCCCTTTTCGGGTAAAATCCAACTTCACCGTTTTGGAATTCGGAGATGACGGCGCGGTAGAGGACCAAAATATAAGCACTTTTCGAATTCGGACATGACCAAGATGAGGACTACGTTGCGAGATATTGGCCGTCGAAGTTTCGGCTACACGAGCCCGATGCCCTTTTCGGGTAAAATCCAACTTCACCGTTTAAGAATTCGGAAATGACGGCGCGGTAGAGGACCAAAATATAAGCATTTTTCGAATTCGGACATGACCAAGATGAGGCCTACGTTGCGAGATATTCACAGTCCAAGTTTCGGCCACACGAGCCCTGTGCCGATTTCGGGTAAAATCCAACTTCACCGTTTTGGAATTCGGAGATGACGGCGCGGTAGAGGACCAAAATAAAAGCACTTTTCGAAGTCGGACATGACAAAGATTTGGACTACGTTGCGAGATATTGGTCGTCCAAGTTTCGGCCACACGAGCTCGGTGCCCATTTCAGGTAAAATCCAACTTCACCATTTCTGAATTGGGAGATGACGGAGCGGTAGAGGACCAAAAGATAAGCACTTTTCGAATTCGGACATCACCAAGATGAGGCCTACGTTGCGAGATATTGGTCGTCCAAGTTTCGGCCACACGAGCCCGGTGCCCATTTTGGGTAAAATCCAACTTTACCGTTTTGGAATTCGGACATGACGGCGCGGTAGAGGACCAAAAGATAAGCACTTTTTGAATTCGGACATGCTATAAATGAGGCCTACGTTGCGAGATATTCACCGTCCAAGTTTCGACAACACTAGCCCGATGCCGATTTCGGTTACAATCTAACTTCACCGTTTTGGAATTCAGAGATGACGGCGCGGTAGAGGACCAAAATATAAGCACTTTTTGAATTTGGACATGACCTAAATGAGGCCTACGTTTCGAGATATTCACCGTCCAAGTTTCGGGCACACGAGCCCGATGCCCATTTCGGGTAAAATCCAACTTCACCGTTTGGAATTCGAAGATGACGGCGCGGTAGAGGACCAAAATATAAGCACTTTTCGAATTAGGACATGACCAAGATGAGGTCTACGTTGCGAGATATTCACCGTCCAAGTTTCGGCCACACAAGCCCGATGCCCATTTCGGGTATTCCAACTTCACCGTTTTGGAATTCGGAGATGACGGCGCGGTAGAGGACAAAAATAAAAGCACTTTTTGAATTCGGGCATGACCTAAATGACGCTTACGTTGCGACATATTGACCGTCCAAGTTTCGGCCAAACGAGCCCGATGCCGATTTCGGGTAAAATCCAACTTCACCGTTTTGGAATCCGAAGATGACGGCGCGCTAGAGGACCAAAATATAAGCACTTTTCGAATTAGGACATGACCAAGATGAGGTCTACGTTGCGAGATATTCACCGTCCAAGTTTCGGCCACACGAGCCCGATGCCCATTTCGGGTAAATTCCAACTTCACCGTTTTGGAATTCGGAGATGACGGCGCGGTAGAGGACAAAAATAAAAGCACTTTTTGAATTCGGGCATGACCTAAATGACGCTTACGTTTCGACATATTGACCGTCCAAGTTTCGGCCAAACGAGCCCGATGCCGATTTCGGGTAAAATCCAACTTCACCGTTTTGGAATTCGAAGATGACGGCGCGCTAGAGGACCAAAATATAAGCACTTTTCGAATTAGGACATGACCAAGATGAGGTCTACGTTGCGAGATATTCACCGTCCAAGTTTCGGCCACACGAGCCCGATGCCCATTTCGGGTAAATTCCAACTTCACCGTTTTGGAATTCGGAGATGACGGCGCGGTAGAGGTCAAAAATAAAAGCACTTTTTGAATTCGGGCATGACCTAAATGACGCTTACGTTGCGACATATTGACCGTCCAAGTTTCGGCCAAACGAGCCCGATGCCGATTTCGGGTAAAATTGAACTTCACCGTTTTGGAATTCGGAGATGACGGCGCGTTAGAGGACCAAATTATATGCACTTTTCGAATTCGGATATGACCTAAATGAGGCCTACGTTGCGAGATATTGACCATCCAACTTTCGGCCACACGAGCCCGATGCCCATTTCGGGTAAAATCCAACTTCACCGTTTTGGAATTCGGAGATGACGGCGCGGTAGAGGACCAAAATATAAGCACTTTTTTCATTCGGACATGACCTAAATGAGGCTTACGTTGCGACATATTGACCGTCCAAGTTTCGGACAAACGAGCCCGATGCCGATTTCGTGTAAAATCCAACTTCACCGTTTTGGATTTCGGAGATGACGGCGCGGTAGAGGACCAAATTATAAGCACTTTTCGAATTCGGATATGACCTAAATGAGGCCTACGTTGCGAGATATTGACCGTCCAACTTTCGGCCACACCAGCCCGATGCCCATATCGGGTAAAATCCAACTTCACCGTTTTGGAATTCGGAGATGACGGCGCGGTAGAGGACCAAAATATAAGCACTTTTTGAATTCGGACATGACATAAATGAGGCCTACGTTGCGAGATATTCACCGTCCAAGTTTCGACAACACTAGCCCGATGCCGATTTCGGGTAAAATCCAACTTCACCGTTTTGGAATTCGGAGATGACGGCGCGGTAGAGGACCAGAATATAAACACTTTTCGAATTCGGACATCACGTAAATGAAGGCCTACGTTGCGAGATATTGGCCGTCCAAGTTTCGGCCACACGAGCCCGATGCCCATTTCGGGTAAAATCCAACTTCACCGTTTTGGAATTCGAAGATGACGGCGCGGTAGTGGACCAAAATATAAGCACTTTTCGAATTAGGACATGACCAAGATGAGGTCTTCGTTTCGAGATATTCACCGTCCAAGTTTCGGCCACACCTACGTTTCGAGATATTCACCGTCCAAGTTTCGGCCACACGAGCCCGATGCCCATTTCGGGTAAAATACAACTTCACCGTTTTGGAATTCGAAGATGACGGCGCGGTAGAGGACGAAAATATAAGCACTTTTTGAATTTGGACATGACCTAAATGAGGCCTACGTTTCGAGATATTCACCGTCCAAGTTTCGGCAACACGAGCCCGATGCCTATTTCGGGTAAAATCCAACTTCACCGTTTTGGAATTCGAAGATGACGGCACGGTAGAGGACCAAAATATAAGCACTTTTCGAATTAGGACATGACCAAGATGAGGTCTACGTTGCAAGATATTCACCGTCCAAGTTTCGGCCACACGAGCCCGATGCCCATTTCGGGTAAATTCCAACTTCAACGTTTTGGAATTCTGAGATGACGGCGCGGTAGAGGACCAAAATATAAGCACTTTTTGAATTCGGGCATGACCTAAATGACGCTTACGTTGCGATATATTGACCGTCCAAGTTTCGGCCAAACGAGCCCGATGCCGATTTCGGGTAAAATCCAACTTCACCGTTTTGGAATTCGGAGATGACGGCGCGTTAGAGGACCAAATTATAAGCACTTTTCGAATTCGGATATGACCTAAATGAGGCCTACGTTGCGAGATATTGACCGTCCAACTTTCGGCCACACGAGCCCGATGCCCATTTCGGGTAAAATCCAACTTCACCGTTTTGGAATTCGGAGATGACGGCGCGGTAGAGGACCAAAATATAAGCACTTTTTGCATTCGGACATGACCTAAATGAGGCTTAAGTGGCGACATATTGACCGTCCAAGTTTCGGACAAACGAGCCCGATGCCGATTTCGTGTAAAATCCAACTTCACCGTTTTGGATTTCGGAGATGACGGCGCGGTAGAGGACCAAATTATAAGCACTTTTCGAATTCGGATATGACCTAAATGAGGCCTACGTTGCGAGATATTGACCGTCCAACTTTCGGCCACACCAGCCCGATGCCCATATCGGGTAAAATCCAACTTCACCGTTTTGGAATTCGGAGATGACGGCGTGGTAGAGGACCAAAATATAAGCACTTTTTGAATTCGGACATGACATAAATGAGGCCTACGTTGCGAGATATTCACCGTCCAAGTTTCGACAACACTAGCCCGATGCCGATTTCGGGTAAAATCCAACTTCACCGTTTTGGAATTCGGAGATGACGGCGCGGTAGAGGACCAGAATATAAACACTTTTCGAATTCGGACATCACGTAAATGAAGGCCTACGTTGCGAGATATTGGCCGTCCAAGTTTCGGCCACACGAGCCCGATGCCCATTTCGGGTAAAATCCAACTTCACCGTTTGGCAATTCGAACATGACGGCGCGGTAGTGGACCAAAATATAAGCACTTTTCGAATTAGGACATGACCAAGATGAGGTCTACGTTTCGAGATATTCACCGTCCAAGTTTCGGACACACGAGCCCGAACCCATTTCGGGTAAAATCCAACTTCACCGTTTTGGAATTCGGAGATGACGGCGCGGTAGAGGACAAAAATATAAGCACTTTTTGAATTTGGGCATGACCTAAATGAGGCCTACATTGCGAGATATTCACTGTCCAAGTTTCGGCCACACGAGCCCGATGCCCATTTCGGGTAAAATCCAACTTCACCGTTTTGGCATTCGGATATGACGGCACGGTAGAGGACCAAAATATAAGCACTTTTTGAATTCGGACATGACCTAAATGAGGCCTACGTTGCGAGATATTGACCGTCGAAGTTTCGGCGACACGATCCCGATGCCCTTTTCGGGTAAAATCCAACTTCACCGTTTTGGAATTCGGAGATGACGGCGCGGTAGAGGACAAAAATATAAGCACTTTTCGAATTCGGACATGACCTAAATGACGGCCTACGTTGCGAGATATTGACCGTCTAAGTTTCGGCCACACAAGGCCGATGCCGATTTCGGGTAAAATCCAACTTCACCGTTTTTGAATTCGGGGATGACGGCGCGGTAGAGGACGAAAATATAAGCACTTTTCGAATTCGGACATGACCAAGATGAGGCCTACGTTACGAGATATTCACCGTCCAAGTTTCGGCTACACGAGCCCAATGCCCTTTTCGGGTAAAATCCAACTTCACCGTTTTGGAATTCGGAGATGACGGCGCGGTAGAGGACCAAAATATAAGCACTTTTCGAATTCGGACATGACCAAGATGAGGACTACGTTGCGAGATATTGGCCGTCGAAGTTTCGGCTACACGAGCCCGATGCCCTTTTCGGGTAAAATCCAACTTCACCGTTTAAGAATTCGGAAATGACGGCGCGGTAGAGGACCAAAATATAAGCATTTTTCGAATTCGGACATGACCAAGATGAGGCCTACGTTGCGAGATATTCACAGTCCAAGTTTCGGCCACACGAGCCCTGTGCCGATTTCGGGTAAAATCCAACTTCACCGTTTTGGAATTCGGAGATGACGGCGCGGTAGAGGACCAAAATAAAAGCACTTTTCGAAGTCGGACATGACAAAGATTTGGACTACGTTGCGAGATATTGGTCGTCCAAGTTTCGGCCACACGAGCTCGGTGCCCATTTCAGGTAAAATCCAACTTCACCATTTCTGAATTGGGAGATGACGGAGCGGTAGAGGACCAAAAGATAAGCACTTTTCGAATTCGGACATCACCAAGATGAGGCCTACGTTGCGAGATATTGGTCGTCCAAGTTTCGGCCACACGAGCCCGGTGCCCATTTTGGGTAAAATCCAACTTTACCGTTTTGGAATTCGGACATGACGGCGCGGTAGAGGACCAAAAGATAAGCACTTTTTGAATTCGGACATGCTATAAATGAGGCCTACGTTGCGAGATATTCACCGTCCAAGTTTCGACAACACTAGCCCGATGCCGATTTCGGTTACAATCTAACTTCACCGTTTTGGAATTCAGAGATGACGGCGCGGTAGAGGACCAAAATATAAGCACTTTTTGAATTTGGACATGACCTAAATGAGGCCTACGTTTCGAGATATTCACCGTCCAAGTTTCGGGCACACGAGCCCGATGCCCATTTCGGGTAAAATCCAACTTCACCGTTTGGAATTCGAAGATGACGGCGCGATAGAGGACCAAAATATAAGCACTTTTCGAATTAGGACATGACCAAGATGAGGTCTACGTTGCGAGATATTCACCGTCCAAGTTTCGGCCACACGAGCCCGATGCCCATTTCGGGTAAATTCCAACTTCACCGTTTTGGAATTCGGAGATGACGGCGCGGTAGAGGACAAAAATAAAAGCACTTTTTGAATTCGGGCATGACCTAAATGACGCTTACGTTGCGACATATTGACCGTCCAAGTTTCGGCCAAACGAGCCCGATGCCGATTTCGGGTAAAATCCAACTTCACCGTTTTGGAATTCGAAGATGACGGCGCGCTAGAGGACCAAAATATAAGCACTTTTCGAATTAGGACATGACCAAGATGAGGTCTACGTTGCGAGATATTCACCGTCCAAGTTTCGGCCACACGAGCCCGATGCCCATTTCGGGTAAATTCCAACTTCACCGTTTTGGAATTCGGAGATGACGGCGCGGTAGAGGTCAAAAATAAAAGCACTTTTTGAATTCGGGCATGACCTAAATGACGCTTACGTTGCGACATATTGACCGTCCAAGTTTCGGCCAAACGAGCCCGATGCCGATTTCGGGTAAAATTGAACTTCACCGTTTTGGAATTCGGAGATGACGGCGCGTTAGAGGACCAAATTATATGCACTTTTCGAATTCGGATATGACCTAAATGAGGCCTACGTTGCGAGATATTGACCATCCAACTTTCGGCCACACGAGCCCGATGCCCATTTCGGGTAAAATCCAACTTCACCGTTTTGGAATTCGGAGATGACGGCGCGGTAGAGGACCAAAATATAAGCACTTTTTTCATTCGGACATGACCTAAATGAGGCTTACGTTGCGACATATTGACCGTCCAAGTTTCGGACAAACGAGCCCGATGCCGATTTCGTGTAAAATCCAACTTCACCGTTTTGGATTTCGGAGATGACGGCGCGGTAGAGGACCAAATTATAAGCACTTTTCGAATTCGGATATGACCTAAATGAGGCCTACGTTGCGAGATATTGACCGTCCAACTTTCGGCCACACCAGCCCGATGCCCATATCGGGTAAAATCCAACTTCACCGTTTTGGAATTCGGAGATGACGGCGCGGTAGAGGACCAAAATATAAGCACTTTTTGAATTCGGACATGACATAAATGAGGCCTACGTTGCGAGATATTCACCGTCCAAGTTTCGACAACACTAGCCCGATGCCGATTTCGGGTAAAATCCAACTTCACCGTTTTGGAATTCGGAGATGACGGCGCGGTAGAGGACCAGAATATAAACACTTTTCGAATTCGGACATCACGTAAATGAAGGCCTACGTTGCGAGATATTGGCCGTCCAAGTTTCGGCCACACGAGCCCGATGCCCATTTCGGGTAAAATCCAACTTCACCGTTTTGGAATTCGAAGATGACGGCGCGGTAGTGGACCAAAATATAAGCACTTTTCGAATTAGGACATGACCAAGATGAGGTCTTCGTTTCGAGATATTCACCGTCCAAGTTTCGGCCACACCTACGTTTCGAGATATTCACCGTCCAAGTTTCGGCCACACGAGCCCGATGCCCATTTCGGGTAAAATACAAGTTCACCGTTTTGGAATTCGAAGATGACGGCGCGGTAGAGGACGAAAATATAAGCACTTTTTGAATTTGGACATGACCTAAATGAGGCCTACGTTTCGAGATATTCACCGTCCAAGTTTCGGCAACACGAGCCCGATGCCTATTTCGGGTAAAATCCAACTTCACCGTTTTGGAATTCGAAGATGACGGCACGGTAGAGGACCAAAATATAAGCACTTTTCGAATTAGGACATGACCAAGATGAGGTCTACGTTGCGAGATATTCACCGTCCAAGTTTCGGCCACACGAGCCCGATGCCCATTTCGGGTAAATTCCAACTTCAACGTTTTGGAATTCGGAGATGACGGCGCGGTAGAGGACCAAAATATAAGCACTTTTTGAATTCGGGCATGACCTAAATGACGCTTACGTTGCGATATATTGACCGTCCAAGTTTCGGCCAAACGAGCCCGATGCCGATTTCGGGTAAAATCCAACTTCACCGTTTTGGAATTCGGAGATGACGGCGCGTTAGAGGACCAAATTATAAGCACTTTTCGAATTCGGATATGACCTAAATGAGGCCTACGTTGCGAGATATTGACCGTCCAACTTTCGGCCACACGAGCCCGATGCCCATTTCGGGTAAAATCCAACTTCACCGTTTTGGAATTCGGAGATGACGGCGCGGTAGAGGACCAAAATATAAGCACTTTTTGCATTCGGACATGACCTAAATGAGGCTTAAGTGGCGACATATTGACCGTCCAAGTTTCGGACAAACGAGCCCGATGCCGATTTCGTGTAAAATCCAACTTCACCGTTTTGGATTTCGGAGATGACGGCGCGGTAGAGGACCAAATTATAAGCACTTTTCGAATTCGGATATGACCTAAATGAGGCCTACGTTGCGAGATATTGACCGTCCAACTTTCGGCCACACCAGCCCGATGCCCATATCGGGTAAAATCCAACTTCACCGTTTTGGAATTCGGAGATGACGGCGTGGTAGAGGACCAAAATATAAGCACTTTTTGAATTCGGACATGACATAAATGAGGCCTACGTTGCGAGATATTCACCGTCCAAGTTTCGACAACACTAGCCCGATGCCGATTTCGGGTAAAATCCAACTTCACCGTTTTGGAATTCGGAGATGACGGCGCGGTAGAGGACCAGAATATAAACACTTTTCGAATTCGGACATCACGTAAATGAAGGCCTACGTTGCGAGATATTGGCCGTCCAAGTTTCGGCCACACGAGCCCGATGCCCATTTCGGGTAAAATCCAACTTCACCGTTTGGCAATTCGAACATGACGGCGCGGTAGTGGACCAAAATATAAGCACTTTTCGAATTAGGACATGACCAAGATGAGGTCTACGTTTCGAGATATTCACCGTCCAAGTTTCGGCCACACGAGCCCGAACCCATTTCGGGTAAAATCCAACTTCACCGTTTTGGAATTCGGAGATGACGGCGCGGTAGAGGACAAAAATATAAGCACTTTTTGAATTTGGGCATGACCTAAATGAGGCCTACATTGCGAGATATTCACTGTCCAAGTTTCGGCTACACGAGCCCGATGCCCATTTCGGGTAAAATCCAACTTCACCGTTTTGGCATTCGGATATGACGGCACGGTAGAGGACCAAAATATAAGCACTTTTTGAATTCGGACATGACCTAAATGAGGCCTACGTTGCGAGATATTGACCGTCGAAGTTTCGGCGACACGAGCCCGATGCCCTTTTCGGGTAAAATCCAACTTCACCGTTTTGGAATTCGGAGATGACGGCGCGGTAGAGGACAAAAATATAAGCACTTTTCGAATTCGGACATGACCTAAATGACGGCCTACGTTGCGAGATATTGACCGTCTAAGTTTCGGCCACACAAGGCCGATGCCGATTTCGGGTAAAATCCAACTTCACCGTTTTGGAATTCGGGGATGACGGCGCGGTAGAGGACGAAAATATAAGCACTTTTCGAATTCGGACATGACCAAGATGAGGCCTACGTTACGAGATATTCACCGTCCAAGTTTCGGCTACACGAGCCCAATGCCCTTTTCGGGTAAAATCCAACTTCACCGTTTTGGAATTCGGAGATGACGGCGCGGTAGAGGACCAAAATATAAGCACTTTTCGAATTCGGACATGACCAAGATGAGGACTACGTTGCGAGATATTGGCCGTCGAAGTTTCGGCTACACGAGCCCGATGCCCTTTTCGGGTAAAATCCAACTTCACCGTTTAAGAATTCGGAAATGACGGCGCGGTAGAGGACCAAAATATAAGCATTTTTCGAATTCGGACATGACCAAGATGAGGCCTACGTTGCGAGATATTCACAGTCCAAGTTTCGGCCACACGAGCCCTGTGCCGATTTCGGGTAAAATCCAACTTCACCGTTTTGGAATTCGGAGATGACGGCGCGGTAGAGGACCAAAATAAAAGCACTTTTCGAAGTCGGACATGACAAAGATTTGGACTACGTTGCGAGATATTGGTCGTCCAAGTTTCGGCCACACGAGCTCGGTGCCCATTTCAGGTAAAATCCAACTTCACCATTTCTGAATTGGGAGATGACGGAGCGGTAGAGGACCAAAAGATAAGCACTTTTCGAATTCGGACATCACCAAGATGAGGCCTACGTTGCGAGATATTGGTCGTCCAAGTTTCGGCCACACGAGCCCGGTGCCCATTTTGGGTAAAATCCAACTTTACCGTTTTGGAATTCGGACATGACGGCGCGGTAGAGGACCAAAAGATAAGCACTTTTTGAATTCGGACATGCTATAAATGAGGCCTACGTTGCGAGATATTCACCGTCCAAGTTTCGACAACACTAGCCCGATGCCGATTTCGGTTACAATCTAACTTCACCGTTTTGGAATTCAGAGATGACGGCGCGGTAGAGGACCAAAATATAAGCACTTTTTGAATTTGGACATGACCTAAATGAGGCCTACGTTTCGAGATATTCACCGTCCAAGTTTCGGGCACACGAGCCCGATGCCCATTTCGGGTAAAATCCAACTTCACCGTTTGGAATTCGAAGATGACGGCGCGATAGAGGACCAAAATATAAGCACTTTTCGAATTAGGACATGACCAAGATGAGGTCTACGTTGCGAGATATTCACCGTCCAAGTTTCGGCCACACGAGCCCGATGCCCATTTCGGGTAAATTCCAACTTCACCGTTTTGGAATTCGGAGATGACGGCGCGGTAGAGGACAAAAATAAAAGCACTTTTTGAATTCGGGCATGACCTAAATGACGCTTACGTTGCGACATATTGACCGTCCAAGTTTCGGCCAAACGAGCCCGATGCCGATTTCGGGTAAAATCCAACTTCACCGTTTTGGAATTCGAAGATGACGGCGCGCTAGAGGACCAAAATATAAGCACTTTTCGAATTAGGACATGACCAAGATGAGGTCTACGTTGCGAGATATTCACCGTCCAAGTTTCGGCCACACGAGCCCGATGCCCATTTCGGGTAAATTCCAACTTCACCGTTTTGGAATTCGGAGATGACGGCGCGGTAGAGGTCAAAAATAAAAGCACTTTTTGAATTCGGGCATGACCTAAATGACGCTTACGTTGCGACATATTGACCGTCCAAGTTTCGGCCAAACGAGCCCGATGCCGATTTCGGGTAAAATTGAACTTCACCGTTTTGGAATTCGGAGATGACGGCGCGTTAGAGGACCAAATTATATGCACTTTTCGAATTCGGATATGACCTAAATGAGGCCTACGTTGCGAGATATTGACCATCCAACTTTCGGCTACACGAGCCCGATGCCCATTTCGGGTAAAATCCAACTTCACCGTTTTGGAATTCGGAGATGACGGCGCGGTAGAGGACCAAAATATAAGCACTTTTTTCATTCGGACATGACCTAAATGAGGCTTACGTTGCGACATATTGACCGTCCAAGTTTCGGACAAACGAGCCCGATGCCGATTTCGTGTAAAATCCAACTTCACCGTTTTGGATTTCGGAGATGACGGAGCGGTAGAGGACCAAATTATAAGCACTTTTCGAATTCGGATATGACCTAAATGAGGCCTACGTTGCGAGATATTGACCGTCCAACTTTCGGCCACACCAGCCCGATGCCCATATCGGGTAAAATCCAACTTCACCGTTTTGGAATTCGGAGATGACGGCGCGGTAGAGGACCAAAATATAAGCACTTTTTGAATTCGGACATGACATAAATGAGGCCTACGTTGCGAGATATTCACCGTCCAAGTTTCGACAACACTAGCCCGATGCCGATTTCGGGTAAAATCCAACTTCACCGTTTTGGAATTCGGAGATGACGGCGCGGTAGAGGACCAGAATATAAACACTTTTCGAATTCGGACATCACGTAAATGAAGGCCTACGTTGCGAGATATTGGCCGTCCAAGTTTCGGCCACACGAGCCCGATGCCCATTTCGGGTAAAATCCAACTTCACCGTTTTGGAATTCGAAGATGACGGCGCGGTAGTGGACCAAAATATAAGCACTTTTCGAATTAGGACATGACCAAGATGAGGTCTTCGTTTCGAGATATTCACCGTCCAAGTTTCGGCCACACCTACGTTTCGAGATATTCACCGTCCAAGTTTCGGCCACACGAGCCCGATGCCCATTTCGGGTAAAATACAAGTTCACCGTTTTGGAATTCGAAGATGACGGCGCGGTAGAGGACGAAAATATAAGCACTTTTTGAATTTGGACATGACCTAAATGAGGCCTACGTTTCGAGATATTCACCGTCCAAGTTTCGGCAACACGAGCCCGATGCCTATTTCGGGTAAAATCCAACTTCACCGTTTTGGAATTCGAAGATGACGGCACGGTAGAGGACCAAAATATAAGCACTTTTCGAATTAGGACATGACCAAGATGAGGTCTACGTTGCGAGATATTCACCGTCCAAGTTTCGGCCACACGAGCCCGATGCCCATTTCGGGTAAATTCCAACTTCAACGTTTTGGAATTCGGAGATGACGGCGCGGTAGAGGACCAAAATATAAGCACTTTTTGAATTCGGGCATGACCTAAATGACGCTTACGTTGCGATATATTGACCGTCCAAGTTTCGGCCAAACGAGCCCGATGCCGATTTCGGGTAAAATCCAACTTCACCGTTTTGGAATTCGGAGATGA
The DNA here is from genome assembly GCA_963924305.1 of Polygonum maritimum. Taxonomy (NCBI): domain Eukaryota; kingdom Viridiplantae; phylum Streptophyta; class Magnoliopsida; order Caryophyllales; family Polygonaceae; genus Polygonum; species Polygonum maritimum. Next base: position 274,633 of record OZ002736.1, read on the forward strand.
CGGCGCGTTAGAGGACCAAATTATAAGCACTTTTCGAATTCGGATATGACCTAAATGAGGCCTACGTTGCGAGATATTGACCGTCCAACTTTCGGCCACACGAGCCCGATGCCCATTTCGGGTAAAATCCAACTTCACCGTTTTGGAATTCGGAGATGACGGCGCGGTAGAGGACCAAAATATAAGCACTTTTTGCATTCGGACATGACCTAAATGAGGCTTAAGTGGCGACATATTGACCGTCCAAGTTTCGGACAAACGAGCCCGATGCCGATTTCGTGTAAAATCCAACTTCACCGTTTTGGATTTCGGAGATGACGGCGCGGTAGAGGACCAAATTATAAGCACTTTTCGAATTCGGATATGACCTAAATGAGGCCTACGTTGCGAGATATTGACCGTCCAACTTTCGGCCACACCAGCCCGATGCCCATATCGGGTAAAATCCAACTTCACCGTTTTGGAATTCGGAGATGACGGCGTGGTAGAGGACCAAAATATAAGCACTTTTTGAATTCGGACATGACATAAATGAGGCCTACGTTGCGAGATATTCACCGTCCAAGTTTCGACAACACTAGCCCGATGCCGATTTCGGGTAAAATCCAACTTCACCGTTTTGGAATTCGGAGATGACGGCGCGGTAGAGGACCAGAATATAAACACTTTTCGAATTCGGACATCACGTAAATGAAGGCCTACGTTGCGAGATATTGGCCGTCCAAGTTTCGGCCACACGAGCCCGATGCCCATTTCGGGTAAAATCCAACTTCACCGTTTGGCAATTCGAACATGACGGCGCGGTAGTGGACCAAAATATAAGCACTTTTCGAATTAGGACATGACCAAGATGAGGTCTACGTTTCGAGATATTCACCGTCCAAGTTTCGGCCACACGAGCCCGAACCCATTTCGGGTAAAATCCAACTTCACCGTTTTGGAATTCGGAGATGACGGCGCGGTAGAGGACAAAAATATAAGCACTTTTTGAATTTGGGCATGACCTAAATGAGGCCTACATTGCGAGATATTCACTGTCCAAGTTTCGGCTACACGAGCCCGATGCCCATTTCGGGTAAAATCCAACTTCACCGTTTTGGCATTCGGATATGACGGCACGGTAGAGGACCAAAATATAAGCACTTTTTGAATTCGGACATGACCTAAATGAGGCCTACGTTGCGAGATATTGACCGTCGAAGTTTCGGCGACACGAGCCCGATGCCCTTTTCGGGTAAAATCCAACTTCACCGTTTTGGAATTCGGAGATGACGGCGCGGTAGAGGACAAAAATATAAGCACTTTTCGAATTCGGACATGACCTAAATGACGGCCTACGTTGCGAGATATTGACCGTCTAAGTTTCGGCCACACAAGGCCGATGCCGATTTCGGGTAAAATCCAACTTCACCGTTTTGGAATTCGGGGATGACGGCGCGGTAGAGGACGAAAATATAAGCACTTTTCGAATTCAGACATGACCAAGATGAGGCCTACGTTACGAGATATTCACCGTCCAAGTTTCGGCTACACGAGCCCAATGCCCTTTTCGGGTAAAATCCAACTTCACCGTTTTGGAATTCGGAGATGACGGCGCGGTAGAGGACCAAAATATAAGCACTTTTCGAATTCGGACATGACCAAGATGAGGACTACGTTGCGAGATATTGGCCGTCGAAGTTTCGGCTACACGAGCCCGATGCCCTTTTCGGGTAAAATCCAACTTCACCGTTTAAGAATTCAGAAATGACGGCGCGGTAGAGGACCAAAATATAAGCATTTTTCGAATTCGGACATGACCAAGATGAGGCCTACGTTGCGAGATATTCACAGTCCAAGTTTCGGCCACACGAGCCCTGTGCCGATTTCGGGTAAAATCCAACTTCACCGTTTTGGAATTCGGAGATGACGGCGCGGTAGAGGACCAAAATAAAAGCACTTTTCGAAGTCGGACATGACAAAGATTTGGACTACGTTGCGAGATATTGGTCGTCCAAGTTTCGGCCACACGAGCTCGGTGCCCATTTCAGGTAAAATCCAACTTCACCATTTCTGAATTGGGAGATGACGGAGCGGTAGAGGACCAAAAGATAAGCACTTTTCGAATTCGGACATCACCAAGATGAGGCCTACGTTGCGAGATATTGGTCGTCCAAGTTTCGGCCACACGAGCCCGGTGCCCATTTTGGGTAAAATCCAACTTTACCGTTTTGGAATTCGGACATGACGGCGCGGTAGAGGACCAAAAGATAAGCACTTTTTGAATTCGGACATGCTATAAATGAGGCCTACGTTGCGAGATATTCACCGTCCAAGTTTCGACAACACTAGCCCGATGCCGATTTCGGTTACAATCTAACTTCACCGTTTTGGAATTCAGAGATGACGGCGCGGTAGAGGACCAAAATATAAGCACTTTTTGAATTTGGACATGACCTAAATGAGGCCTACGTTTCGAGATATTCACCGTCCAAGTTTCGGGCACACGAGCCCGATGCCCATTTCGGGTAAAATCCAACTTCACCGTTTGGAATTCGAAGATGACGGCGCGATAGAGGACCAAAATATAAGCACTTTTCGAATTAGGACATGACCAAGATGAGGTCTACGTTGCGAGATATTCACCGTCCAAGTTTCGGCCACACGAGCCCGATGCCCATTTCGGGTAAATTCCAACTTCACCGTTTTGGAATTCGGAGATGACGGCGCGGTAGAGGACAAAAATAAAAGCACTTTTTGAATTCGGGCATGACCTAAATGACGCTTACGTTGCGACATATTGACCGTCCAAGTTTCGGCCAAACGAGCCCGATGCCGATTTCGGGTAAAATCCAACTTCACCGTTTTGGAATTCGAAGATGACGGCGCGCTAGAGGACCAAAATATAAGCACTTTTCGAATTAGGACATGACCAAGATGAGGTCTACGTTGCGAGATATTCACCGTCCAAGTTTCGGCCACACGAGCCCGATGCCCATTTCGGGTAAATTCCAACTTCACCGTTTTGGAATTCGGAGATGACGGCGCGGTAGAGGTCAAAAATAAAAGCACTTTTTGAATTCGGGCATGACCTAAATGACGCTTACGTTGCGACATATTGACCGTCCAAGTTTCGGCCAAACGAGCCCGATGCCGATTTCGGGTAAAATTGAACTTCACCGTTTTGGAATTCGGAGATGACGGCGCGTTAGAGGACCAAATTATATGCACTTTTCGAATTCGGATATGACCTAAATGAGGCCTACGTTGCGAGATATTGACCATCCAACTTTCGGCCACACGAGCCCGATGCCCATTTCGGGTAAAATCCAACTTCACCGTTTTGGAATTCGGAGATGACGGCGCGGTAGAGGACCAAAATATAAGCACTTTTTTCATTCGGACATGACCTAAATGAGGCTTACGTTGCGACATATTGACCGTCCAAGTTTCGGACAAACGAGCCCGATGCCGATTTCGTGTAAAATCCAACTTCACCGTTTTGGATTTCGGAGATGACGGCGCGGTAGAGGACCAAATTATAAGCACTTTTCGAATTCGGATATGACCTAAATGAGGCCTACGTTGCGAGATATTGACCGTCCAACTTTCGGCCACACCAGCCCGATGCCCATATCGGGTAAAATCCAACTTCACCGTTTTGGAATTCGGAGATGACGGCGCGGTAGAGGACCAAAATATAAGCACTTTTTGAATTCGGACATGACATAAATGAGGCCTACGTTGCGAGATATTCACCGTCCAAGTTTCGACAACACTAGCCCGATGCCGATTTCGGGTAAAATCCAACTTCACCGTTTTGGAATTCGGAGATGACGGCGCGGTAGAGGACCAGAATATAAACACTTTTCGAATTCGGACATCACGTAAATGAAGGCCTACGTTGCGAGATATTGGCCGTCCAAGTTTCGGCCACACGAGCCCGATGCCCATTTCGGGTAAAATCCAACTTCACCGTTTTGGAATTCGAAGATGACGGCGCGGTAGTGGACCAAAATATAAGCACTTTTCGAATTAGGACATGACCAAGATGAGGTCTTCGTTTCGAGATATTCACCGTCCAAGTTTCGGCCACACCTACGTTTCGAGATATTCACCGTCCAAGTTTCGGCCACACGAGCCCGATGCCCATTTCGGGTAAAATACAACTTCACCGTTTTGGAATTCGAAGATGACGGCGCGGTAGAGGACGAAAATATAAGCACTTTTTGAATTTGGACATGACCTAAATGAGGCCTACGTTTCGAGATATTCACCGTCCAAGTTTCGGCAACACGAGCCCGATGCCTATTTCGGGTAAAATCCAACTTCACCGTTTTGGAATTCGAAGATGACGGCACGGTAGAGGACCAAAATATAAGCACTTTTCGAATTAGGACATGACCAAGATGAGGTCTACGTTGCGAGATATTCACCGTCCAAGTTTCGGCCACACGAGCCCGATGCCCATTTCGGGTAAATTCCAACTTCAACGTTTTGGAATTCGGAGATGACGGCGCGGTAGAGGACCAAAATATAAGCACTTTTTGAATTCGGGCATGACCTAAATGACGCTTACGTTGCGATATATTGACCGTCCAAGTTTCGGCCAAACGAGCCCGATGCCGATTTCGGGTAAAATCCAACTTCACCGTTTTGGAATTCGGAGATGACGGCGCGTTAGAGGACCAAATTATAAGCACTTTTCGAATTCGGATATGACCTAAATGAGGCCTACGTTGCGAGATATTGACCGTCCAACTTTCGGCCACACGAGCCCGATGCCCATTTCGGGTAAAATCCAACTTCACCGTTTTGGAATTCGGAGATGACGGCGCGGTAGAGGACCAAAATATAAGCACTTTTTGCATTCGGACATGACCTAAATGAGGCTTAAGTGGCGACATATTGACCGTCCAAGTTTCGGACAAACGAGCCCGATGCCGATTTCGTGTAAAATCCAACTTCACCGTTTTGGATTTCGGAGATGACGGCGCGGTAGAGGACCAAATTATAAGCACTTTTCGAATTCGGATATGACCTAAATGAGGCCTACGTTGCGAGATATTGACCGTCCAACTTTCGGCCACACCAGCCCGATGCCCATATCGGGTAAAATCCAACTTCACCGTTTTGGAATTCGGAGATGACGGCGTGGTAGAGGACCAAAATATAAGCACTTTTTGAATTCGGACATGACATAAATGAGGCCTACGTTGCGAGATATTCACCGTCCAAGTTTCGACAACACTAGCCCGATGCCGATTTCGGGTAAAATCCAACTTCACCGTTTTGGAATTCGGAGATGACGGCGCGGTAGAGGACCAGAATATAAACACTTTTCGAATTCGGACATCACGTAAATGAAGGCCTACGTTGCGAGATATTGGCCGTCCAAGTTTCGGCCACACGAGCCCGATGCCCATTTCGGGTAAAATCCAACTTCACCGTTTGGCAATTCGAACATGACGGCGCGGTAGTGGACCAAAATATAAGCACTTTTCGAATTAGGACATGACCAAGATGAGGTCTACGTTTCGAGATATTCACCGTCCAAGTTTCGGCCACACGAGCCCGAACCCATTTCGGGTAAAATCCAACTTCACCGTTTTGGAATTCGGAGATGACGGCGCGGTAGAGGACAAAAATATAAGCACTTTTTGAATTTGGGCATGACCTAAATGAGGCCTACATTGCGAGATATTCACTGTCCAAGTTTCGGCTACACGAGCCCGATGCCCATTTCGGGTAAAATCCAACTTCACCGTTTTGGCATTCGGATATGACGGCACGGTAGAGGACCAAAATATAAGCACTTTTTGAATTCGGACATGACCTAAATGAGGCCTACGTTGCGAGATATTGACCGTCGAAGTTTCGGCGACACGAGCCCGATGCCCTTTTCGGGTAAAATCCAACTTCACCGTTTTGGAATTCGGAGATGACGGCGCGGTAGAGGACAAAAATATAAGCACTTTTCGAATTCGGACATGACCTAAATGACGGCCTACGTTGCGAGATATTGACCGTCTAAGTTTCGGCCACACAAGGCCGATGCCGATTTCGGGTAAAATCCAACTTCACCGTTTTGGAATTCGGGGATGACGGCGCGGTAGAGGACGAAAATATAAGCACTTTTCGAATTCGGACATGACCAAGATGAGGCCTACGTTACGAGATATTCACCGTCCAAGTTTCGGCTACACGAGCCCAATGCCCTTTTCGGGTAAAATCCAACTTCACCGTTTTGGAATTCGGAGATGACGGCGCGGTAGAGGACCAAAATATAAGCACTTTTCGAATTCGGACATGACCAAGATGAGGACTACGTTGCGAGATATTGGCCGTCGAAGTTTCGGCTACACGAGCCCGATGCCCTTTTCGGGTAAAATCCAACTTCACCGTTTAAGAATTCGGAAATGACGGCGCGGTAGAGGACCAAAATATAAGCATTTTTCGAATTCGGACATGACCAAGATGAGGCCTACGTTGCGAGATATTCACAGTCCAAGTTTCGGCCACACGAGCCCTGTGCCGATTTCGGGTAAAATCCAACTTCACCGTTTTGGAATTCGGAGATGACGGCGCGGTAGAGGACCAAAATAAAAGCACTTTTCGAAGTCGGACATGACAAAGATTTGGACTACGTTGCGAGATATTGGTCGTCCAAGTTTCGGCCACACGAGCTCGGTGCCCATTTCAGGTAAAATCCAACTTCACCATTTCTGAATTGGGAGATGACGGAGCGGTAGAGGACCAAAAGATAAGCACTTTTCGAATTCGGACATCACCAAGATGAGGCCTACGTTGCGAGATATTGGTCGTCCAAGTTTCGGCCACACGAGCCCGGTGCCCATTTTGGGTAAAATCCAACTTTACCGTTTTGGAATTCGGACATGACGGCGCGGTAGAGGACCAAAAGATAAGCACTTTTTGAATTCGGACATGCTATAAATGAGGCCTACGTTGCGAGATATTCACCGTCCAAGTTTCGACAACACTAGCCCGATGCCGATTTCGGTTACAATCTAACTTCACCGTTTTGGAATTCAGAGATGACGGCGCGGTAGAGGACCAAAATATAAGCACTTTTTGAATTTGGACATGACCTAAATGAGGCCTACGTTTCGAGATATTCACCGTCCAAGTTTCGGGCACACGAGCCCGATGCCCATTTCGGGTAAAATCCAACTTCACCGTTTGGAATTCGAAGATGACGGCGCGATAGAGGACCAAAATATAAGCACTTTTCGAATTAGGACATGACCAAGATGAGGTCTACGTTGCGAGATATTCACCGTCCAAGTTTCGGCCACACGAGCCCGATGCCCATTTCGGGTAAATTCCAACTTCACCGTTTTGGAATTCGGAGATGACGGCGCGGTAGAGGACAAAAATAAAAGCACTTTTTGAATTCGGGCATGACCTAAATGACGCTTACGTTGCGACATATTGACCGTCCAAGTTTCGGCCAAACGAGCCCGATGCCGATTTCGGGTAAAATCCAACTTCACCGTTTTGGAATTCGAAGATGACGGCGCGCTAGAGGACCAAAATATAAGCACTTTTCGAATTAGGACATGACCAAGATGAGGTCTACGTTGCGAGATATTCACCGTCCAAGTTTCGGCCACACGAGCCCGATGCCCATTTCGGGTAAATTCCAACTTCACCGTTTTGGAATTCGGAGATGACGGCGCGGTAGAGGTCAAAAATAAAAGCACTTTTTGAATTCGGGCATGACCTAAATGACGCTTACGTTGCGACATATTGACCGTCCAAGTTTCGGCCAAACGAGCCCGATGCCGATTTCGGGTAAAATTGAATTTCACCGTTTTGGAATTCGGAGATGACGGCGCGTTAGAGGACCAAATTATATGCACTTTTCGAATTCGGATATGACCTAAATGAGGCCTACGTTGCGAGATATTGACCATCCAACTTTCGGCCACACGAGCCCGATGCCCATTTCGGGTAAAATCCAACTTCACCGTTTTGGAATTCGGAGATGACGGCGCGGTAGAGGACCAAAATATAAGCACTTTTTTCATTCGGACATGACCTAAATGAGGCTTACGTTGCGACATATTGACCGTCCAAGTTTCGGACAAACGAGCCCGATGCCGATTTCGTGTAAAATCCAACTTCACCGTTTTGGATTTCGGAGATGACGGCGCGGTAGAGGACCAAATTATAAGCACTTTTCGAATTCGGATATGACCTAAATGAGGCCTACGTTGCGAGATATTGACCGTCCAACTTTCGGCCACACCAGCCCGATGCCCATATCGGGTAAAATCCAACTTCACCGTTTTGGAATTCGGAGATGACGGCGCGGTAGAGGACCAAAATATAAGCACTTTTTGAATTCGGACATGACATAAATGAGGCCTACGTTGCGAGATATTCACCGTCCAAGTTTCGACAACACTAGCCCGATGCCGATTTCGGGTAAAATCCAACTTCACCGTTTTGGAATTCGGAGATGACGGCGCGGTAGAGGACCAGAATATAAACACTTTTCGAATTCGGACATCACGTAAATGAAGGCCTACGTTGCGAGATATTGGCCGTCCAAGTTTCGGCCACACGAGCCCGATGCCCATTTCGGGTAAAATCCAACTTCACCGTTTTGGAATTCGAAGATGACGGCGCGGTAGTGGACCAAAATATAAGCACTTTTCGAATTAGGACATGACCAAGATGAGGTCTTCGTTTCGAGATATTCACCGTCCAAGTTTCGGCCACACCTACGTTTCGAGATATTCACCGTCCAAGTTTCGGCCACACGAGCCCGATGCCCATTTCGGGTAAAATACAACTTCACCGTTTTGGAATTCGAAGATGACGGCGCGGTAGAGGACGAAAATATAAGCACTTTTTGAATTTGGACATGACCTAAATGAGGCCTACGTTTCGAGATATTCACCGTCCAAGTTTCGGCAACACGAGCCCGATGCCTATTTCGGGTAAAATCCAACTTCACCGTTTTGGAATTCGAAGATGACGGCACGGTAGAGGACCAAAATATAAGCACTTTTCGAATTAGGACATGACCAAGATGAGGTCTACGTTGCAAGATATTCACCGTCCAAGTTTCGGCCACACGAGCCCGATGCCCATTTCGGGTAAATTCCAACTTCAACGTTTTGGAATTCGGAGATGACGGCGCGGTAGAGGACCAAAATATAAGCACTTTTTGAATTCGGGCATGACCTAAATGACGCTTACGTTGCGATATATTGACCGTCCAAGTTTCGGCCAAACGAGCCCGATGCCGATTTCGGGTAAAATCCAACTTCACCGTTTTGGAATTCGGAGATGACGGCGCGTTAGAGGACCAAATTATAAGCACTTTTCGAATTCGGATATGACCTAAATGAGGCCTACGTTGCGAGATATTGACCGTCCAACTTTCGGCCACACGAGCCCGATGCCCATTTCGGGTAAAATCCAACTTCACCGTTTTGGAATTCGGAGATGACGGCGCGGTAGAGGACCAAAATATAAGCACTTTTTGCATTCGGACATGACCTAAATGAGGCTTAAGTGGCGACATATTGACCGTCCAAGTTTCGGACAAACGAGCCCGATGCCGATTTCGTGTAAAATCCAACTTCACCGTTTTGGATTTCGGAGATGACGGCGCGGTAGAGGACCAAATTATAAGCACTTTTCGAATTCGGATATGACCTAAATGAGGCCTACGTTGCGAGATATTGACCGTCCAACTTTCGGCCACACCAGCCCGATGCCCATATCGGGTAAAATCCAACTTCACCGTTTTGGAATTCGGAGATGACGGCGTGGTAGAGGACCAAAATATAAGCACTTTTTGAATTCGGACATGACATAAATGAGGCCTACGTTGCGAGATATTCACCGTCCAAGTTTCGACAACACTAGCCCGATGCCGATTTCGGGTAAAATCCAACTTCACCGTTTTGGAATTCGGAGATGACGGCGCGGTAGAGGACCAGAATATAAACACTTTTCGAATTCGGACATCACGTAAATGAAGGCCTACGTTGCGAGATATTGGCCGTCCAAGTTTCGGCCACACGAGCCCGATGCCCATTTCGGGTAAAATCCAACTTCACCGTTTGGCAATTCGAACATGACGGCGCGGTAGTGGACCAAAATATAAGCACTTTTCGAATTAGGACATGACCAAGATGAGGTCTACGTTTCGAGATATTCACCGTCCAAGTTTCGGACACACGAGCCCGAACCCATTTCGGGTAAAATCCAACTTCACCGTTTTGGAATTCGGAGATGACGGCGCGGTAGAGGACAAAAATATAAGCACTTTTTGAATTTGGGCATGACCTAAATGAGGCCTACATTGCGAGATATTCACTGTCCAAGTTTCGGCCACACGAGCCCGATGCCCATTTCGGGTAAAATCCAACTTCACCGTTTTGGCATTCGGATATGACGGCACGGTAGAGGACCAAAATATAAGCACTTTTTGAATTCGGACATGACCTAAATGAGGCCTACGTTGCGAGATATTGACCGTCGAAGTTTCGGCGACACGATCCCGATGCCCTTTTCGGGTAAAATCCAACTTCACCGTTTTGGAATTCGGAGATGACGGCGCGGTAGAGGACAAAAATATAAGCACTTTTCGAATTCGGACATGACCTAAATGACGGCCTACGTTGCGAGATATTGACCGTCTAAGTTTCGGCCACACAAGGCCGATGCCGATTTCGGGTAAAATCCAACTTCACCGTTTTGGAATTCGGGGATGACGGCGCGGTAGAGGACGAAAATATAAGCACTTTTCGAATTCGGACATGACCAAGATGAGGCCTACGTTACGAGATATTCACCGTCCAAGTTTCGGCTACACGAGCCCAATGCCCTTTTCGGGTAAAATCCAACTTCACCGTTTTGGAATTCGGAGATGACGGCGCGGTAGAGGACCAAAATATAAGCACTTTTCGAATTCGGACATGACCAAGATGAGGACTACGTTGCGAGATATTGGCCGTCGAAGTTTCGGCTACACGAGCCCGATGCCCTTTTCGGGTAAAATCCAACTTCACCGTTTAAGAATTCGGAAATGACGGCGCGGTAGAGGACCAAAATATAAGCATTTTTCGAATTCGGACATGACCAAGATGAGGCCTACGTTGCGAGATATTCACAGTCCAAGTTTCGGCCACACGAGCCCTGTGCCGATTTCGGGTAAAATCCAACTTCACCGTTTTGGAATTCGGAGATGACGGCGCGGTAGAGGACCAAAATAAAAGCACTTTTCGAAGTCGGACATGACAAAGATTTGGACTACGTTGCGAGATATTGGTCGTCCAAGTTTCGGCCACACGAGCTCGGTGCCCATTTCAGGTAAAATCCAACTTCACCATTTCTGAATTGGGAGATGACGGAGCGGTAGAGGACCAAAAGATAAGCACTTTTCGAATTCGGACATCACCAAGATGAGGCCTACGTTGCGAGATATTGGTCGTCCAAGTTTCGGCCACACGAGCCCGGTGCCCATTTTGGGTAAAATCCAACTTTACCGTTTTGGAATTCGGACATGACGGCGCGGTAGAGGACCAAAAGATAAGCACTTTTTGAATTCGGACATGACATAAATGAGGCCTACGTTGCGAGATATTCACCGTCCAAGTTTCGACAACACTAGCCCGATGCCGATTTCGGTTACAATCTAACTTCACCGTTTTGGAATTCAGAGATGACGGCGCGGTAGAGGACCAAAATATAAGCACTTTTTGAATTTGGACATGACCTAAATGAGGCCTACGTTTCGAGATATTCACCGTCCAAGTTTCGGGCACACGAGCCCGATGCCCATTTCGGGTAAAATCCAACTTCACCGTTTGGAATTCGAAGATGACGGCGCGGTAGAGGACCAAAATATAAGCACTTTTCGAATTAGGACATGACCAAGATGAGGTCTACGTTGCGAGATATTCACCGTCCAAGTTTCGGCCACACGAGCCCGATGCCCATTTCGGGTAAATTCCAACTTCACCGTTTTGGAATTCGGAGATGACGGCGCGGTAGAGGACAAAAATAAAAGCACTTTTTGAATTCGGGCATGACCTAAATGACGCTTACGTTGCGACATATTGACCGTCCAAGTTTCGGCCAAACGAGCCCGATGCCGATTTCGGGTAAAATCCAACTTCACCGTTTTGGAATTCGGAGATGACGGCGCGTTAGAGGACCAAATTATATGCACTTTTCGAATTCGGATATGACCTAAATGAGGCCTACGTTGCGAGATATTGACCATCCAACTTTCGGCCACACGAGCCCGATGCCCATTTCGGGTAAAATCCAACTTCACCGTTTTGGAATTCGGAGATGACGGCGCGGTAGAGGACCAAAATATAAGCACTTTTTTCATTCGGACATGACCTAAATGAGGCTTACGTTGCGACATATTGACCGTCCAAGTTTCGGACAAACGAGCCCGATGCCGATTTCGTGTAAAATCCAACTTCACCGTTTTGGATTTCGGAGATGACGGCGCGGTAGAGGACCAAATTATAAGCACTTTTCGAATTCGGATATGACCTAAATGAGGCCTACGTTGCGAGATATTGACCGTCCAACTTTCGGCCACACCAGCCCGATGCCCATATCGGGTAAAATCCAACTTCACCGTTTTGGAATTCGGAGATGACGGCGCGGTAGAGGACCAAAATATAAGCACTTTTTGAATTCGGACATGACATAAATGAGGCCTACGTTGCGAGATATTCACCGTCCAAGTTTCGACAACACTAGCCCGATGCCGATTTCGGGTAAAATCCAACTTCACCGTTTTGGAATTCGGAAATGACGGCGCGGTAGAGGACCAGAATATAAACACTTTTCGAATTCGGACATCACGTAAATGAAGGCCTACGTTGCGAGATATTGGCCGTCCAAGTTTCGGCCACACGAGCCCGATGCCCATTTCGGGTAAAATCCAACTTCACCGTTTTGGAATTCGAAGATGACGGCGCGGTAGTGGACCAAAATATAAGCACTTTTCGAATTAGGACATGACCAAGATGAGGTCTTCGTTTCGAGATATTCACCGTCCAAGTTTCGGCCACACCTACGTTTCGAGATATTCACCGTCCAAGTTTCGGCCACACGAGCCCGATGCCCATTTCGGGTAAAATACAACTTCACCGTTTTGGAATTCGAAGATGACGGCGCGGTAGAGGACGAAAATATAAGCACTTTTTGAATTTGGACATGACCTAAATGAGGCCTACGTTTCGAGATATTCACCGTCCAAGTTTCGGCAACACGAGCCCGATGCCTATTTCGGGTAAAATCCAACTTCACCATTTTGGAATTCGAAGATGACGGCACGGTAGAGGACCAAAATATAAGCACTTTTCGAATTAGGACATGACCAAGATGAGGTCTACGTTGCGAGATATTCACCGTCCAAGTTTCGGCCACACGAGCCCGATGCCCATTTCGGGTAAATTCCAACTTCAACGTTTTGGAATTCGGAGATGACGGCGCGGTAGAGGACCAAAATATAAGCACTTTTTGAATTCGGGCATGACCTAAATGACGCTTACGTTGCGATATATTGACCGTCCAAGTTTCGGCCAAACGAGCCCGATGCCGATTTCGGGTAAAATCCAACTTCACCGTTTTGGAATTCGGAGATGACGGCGCGTTAGAGGACCAAATTATAAGCACTTTTCGAATTCGGATATGACCTAAATGAGGCCTACGTTGCGAGATATTGACCGTCCAACTTTCGGCCACACGAGCCCGATGCCCATTTCGGGTAAAATCCAACTTCACCGTTTTGGAATTCGGAGATGACGGCGCGGTAGAGGACCAAAATATAAGCACTTTTTGCATTCGGACATGACCTAAATGAGGCTTAAGTGGCGACATATTGACCGTCCAAGTTTCGGACAAACGAGCCCGATGCCGATTTCGTGTAAAATCCAACTTCACCGTTTTGGATTTCGGAGATGACGGCGCGGTAGAGGACCAAATTATAAGCACTTTTCGAATTCGGATATGACCTAAATGAGGCCTACGTTGCGAGATATTGACCGTCCAACTTTCGGCCACACCAGCCCGATGCCCATATCGGGTAAAATCCAACTTCACCGTTTTGGAATTCGGAGATGACGGCGTGGTAGAGGACCAAAATATAAGCACTTTTTGAATTCGGACATGACATAAATGAGGCCTACGTTGCGAGATATTCACCGTCCAAGTTTCGACAACACTAGCCCGATGCCGATTTCGGGTAAAATCCAACTTCACCGTTTTGGAATTCGGAGATGACGGCGCGGTAGAGGACCAGAATATAAATACTTTTCGAATTCGGACATCACGTAAATGAAGGCCTACGTTGCGAGATATTGGCCGTCCAAGTTTCGGCCACACGAGCCCGATGCCCATTTCGGGTAAAATCCAACTTCACCGTTTGGCAATTCGAACATGACGGAACGGTAGTGGACAAAAATATAAGCACTTTTCGAATTAGGACATGACCAAGATGAGGTCTACGTTTCGAGATATTCACCGTCCAAGTTTCGGCCACACGAGCCCGATGCCCATTTCGGGTAAAATCCAACTTCACCGTTTTGGAATTCGGAGATGACGGCGCGGTAGAGGACAAAAATATAAGCACTTTTTGAATTTGGGCATGACCTAAATGAGGCCTACATTGCGAGATATTCACTGTCCAAGTTTCGGCCACACGAGCCCGATGCCCATTTCGGGTAAAATCCAACTTCACCGTTTTGGCATTCGGATATGACGGCGCGGTAGAGGACCAAAATATAAGCACTTTTTGAATACGGACATGACCTAAATGAGGCCTACGTTGCGAGATATTGACCGTCGAAGTTTCGGCGACACGAGCCCGATGCCCTTTTCGGGTAAAATCCAACTTCACCGTTTTGGAATTCGGAGATGACGGCGCGGTAGAGGACAAAAATATAAGCACTTTTCAAATTCGGACATGACCTAAATGACGGCCTACGTTGCGAGATATTGACCGTCTAAGTTTCGGCCACACAAGGCCGATGCCGATTTCGGGTAAAATCCAACTTCACCGTTTTGGAATTCGGGGATGACAGCGCGGTAGAGGACGAAAATATAAGCACTTTTCGAATTCGGACATGACCAAGATGAGGCCTACGTTACGAGATATTCACCGTCCATGTTTCGGCTACACGAGCCCAATGCCCTTTTCGGGTAAAATCCAACTTCACCGTTTTGGAATTCGGAGATGACGGCGCGGTAGAGGACCAAAATATAAGCACTTTTCGAATTCGGACATGACCAAGATGAGGACTACGTTGCGAGATATTGGCCGTCGAAGTTTCGGCTACACGAGCCCGATGCCCTTTTCGGGTAAAATCCAACTTCACCGTTTAAGAATTCGGAAATGACGGCGCGGTAGAGGACCAAAATATAAGCATTTTTCGAATTCGGACATGACCAAGATGAGGCCTACGTTGCGAGATATTCACAGTCCAAGTTTCGGCCACACGAGCCCTGTGCCGATTTCGGGTAAAAGCCAACTTCACCGTTTTGGAATTCGGAGATGACGGCGCGGTAGAGGACCAAAATAAAAGCACTTTTCGAAGTCGGACATGACAAAGATTTGGACTACGTTGCGAGATATTGGTCGTCAAAGTTTCGGCCACACGAGCTCGGTGCCCATTTCGGGTAAAATCCAACTTCACCGTTTTGGAATTCGAAGATGACGGCGCGGTAGAGGACCAAAATATAAGCACTTTTTGAATTTGGACATGACCTAAATGAGGCCTACGTTTCGAGATATTCACCGTCCAAGTTTCGGCCACACGAGCCCGATGCCCATTTCGGGTAAATCCAACTTCACCGTTTTGGAATTCGAAGATGACGGCGCGGTAGAGGACCAAAATGCAAGCACTTTTCGAATTAGGACATGACCAAGATGAGGTCTACGTTGCGAGATATTCACCGTCCAAGTTTCGGCCACACGAGCCCGATGCCCATTTCGGGTAAATTCCAACTTCACCGTTTTGGAATTCGGAGATGACGGCGCGGTAGAGGACAAAAATAAAAGCACTTTTTGAATTCGGGCATGACCTAAATGACGCTTACGTTGCGACATATTGACCGTCCAAGTTTCGGCCAAACGAGCCCGATGCCGATTTCGGGTAAAATCCAGCTTCACCGTTTTGGAATTCGAAGATGACGGCGCGGTAGAGGACCAAAATATAAGCACTTTTCGAATTAGGACATGACCAAGATGAGGTCTACGTTGTGAGATATTCACCGTCCAAGTTTCGGCCACACGAGCCCGATGCCCATTTCGGGTAAATTCCAACTTCACCGTTTTGGAATTCGGGGATGACGGCGCGGTAGAGGACAAAAATAAAAGCACTTTTTGAATTCGGGCATGACCTAAATGACGCTTACGTTGCGACATATTGACCGTCCAAGTTTCGGCCAAACGAGCCCGATGCCGATTTCGGGTAAAATCCAGCTTCACCGTTTTGGAATTCGAAGATGACGGCGCGGTAGAGGACCAAAATGCAAGCACTTTTCGAATTAGGACATGACCAAGATGAGGCCTACGTTGCGAGATATTCACAGTCCAAGTTTCGGCCACACGAGCCCTGTGCCGATTTCGGGTAAAATCCAACTTCACCGTTTTGGAATTCGGAGATGACGGCGCGGTAGAGGACCAAAATAAAAGCACTTTTCGAAGTCGGACATGACAAAGATTTGGACTACGTTGCGAGATATTGGTCGTCCAAGTTTCGGCCACACGAGCTCGGTGCCCATTTCAGGTAAAATCCAACTTCACCATTTCTGAATTGGGAGATGACGGAGCGGTAGAGGACCAAAAGATAAGCACTTTTCGAATTCGGACATCACCAAGATGAGGCCTACGTTGCGAGATATTGGTCGTCCAAGTTTCGGCCACACGAGCCCGGTGCCCATTTTGGGTAAAATCCAACTTTACCGTTTTGGAATTCGGACATGACGGCGCGGTAGAGGACCAAAAGATAAGCACTTTTTGAATTCGGACATGACATAAATGAGGCCTACGTTGCGAGATATTCACCGTCCAAGTTTCGACAACACTAGCCCGATGCCGATTTCGGTTACAATCTAACTTCACCGTTTTGGAATTCAGAGATGACGGCGCGGTAGAGGACCAAAATATAAGCACTTTTTGAATTTGGACATGACCTAAATGAGGCCTACGTTTCGAGATATTCACCGTCCAAGTTTCGGGCACACGAGCCCGATGCCCATTTCGGGTAAAATCCAACTTCACCGTTTGGAATTCGAAGATGACGGCGCGGTAGAGGACCAAAATATAAGCACTTTTCGAATTAGGACATGACCAAGATGAGGTCTACGTTGCGAGATATTCACCGTCCAAGTTTCGGCCACACGAGCCCGATGCCCATTTCGGGTAAATTCCAACTTCACCGTTTTGGAATTCGGAGATGACGGCGCGGTAGAGGACAAAAATAAAAGCACTTTTTGAATTCGGGCATGACCTAAATGACGCTTACGTTGCGACATATTGACCGTCCAAGTTTCGGCCAAACGAGCCCGATGCCGATTTCGGGTAAAATTCAACTTCACCGTTTTGGAATTCGGAGATGACGGCGCGTTAGATGACCAAATTATATGCACTTTTCGAATTCGGATATGACCTAAATGAGGCCTACGTTGCGAGATATTGACCATCCAACTTTCGGCCACACGAGCCCGATGCCCATTTCGGGTAAAATCCAACTTCACCGTTTTGGAATTCGGAGATGACGGCGCGGTAGAGGACCAAAATATAAGCACTTTTTTCATTCGGACATGACCTAAATGAGGCTTACGTTGCGACATATTGACCGTCCAAGTTTCGGACAAACGAGCCCGATGCCGATTTCGTGTAAAATCCAACTTCACCGTTTTGGATTTCGGAGATGACGGCGCGGTAGAGGACCAAATTATAAGCACTTTTCGAATTCGGATATGACCTAAATGAGGCCTACGTTGCGAGATATTGACCGTCCAACTTTCGGCCACACCAGCCCGATGCCCATATTGGGTAAAATCCAACTTCACCGTTTTGGAATTCGGAGATGACGGCGCGGTAGAGGACCAAAATATAAGCACTTTTTTAATTCGGACATGACATAAATGAGGCCTACGTTGCGAGATATTCACCGTCCAAGTTTCGACAACACTAGCCCGATGCCGATTTCGGGTAAAATCCAACTTCACCGTTTTGGAATTCGGAGATGACAGCGCGGTAGAGGACCAGAATATAAACACTTTTCGAATTCGGACATCACGTAAATGAAGGCCTACGTTGCGAGATATTGGCCGTCCAAGTTTCGGCCACACGAGCCCGATGCCCATTTCGGGTAAAATCCAACTTCACCGTTTTGGAATTCGAAGATGACGGCGCGGTAGTGGACCAAAATATAAGCACTTTTCGAATTAGGACATGACCAAGATGAGGTCTACGTTTCGAGATATTCACCGTCCAAGTTTCGGCCACACCTACGTTTCGAGATATTCACCGTCCAAGTTTCGGCCACACGAGCCCGATGCCCATTTCGGGTAAAATACAACTTCACCGTTTTGGAATTCGAAGATGACGGCGCGGTAGAGGACGAAAATATAAGCACTTTTTGAATTTGGACATGACCTAAATGAGGCCTACGTTTCGAGATATTCACCGTCCAAGTTTCGGCAACACGAGCCCGATGCCTATTTCGGGTAAAATCCAACTTCACCGTTTTGGAATTCGAAGATGACGGCGCGGTAGAGGACCAAAATATAAGCACTTTTCGAATTAGGACATGACCAAGATGAGGTCTATGTTGCGAGATATTCACCGTCCAAGTTTCGGCCACACGAGCCCGATGCCCATTTCGGGTAAATTCCAACTTCAACGTTTTGGAATTCGGAGATGACGGCGCGGTAGAGGACCAAAATATAAGCACTTTTTGAATTCGGGCATGACCTATATGACGCTTACGTTGCGATATATTGACCGTCCAAGTTTCGGCCAAACGAGCCCGATGCCGATTTCGGGTAAAATCCAACTTCACCGTTTTGGAATTCGGAGATGACGGCGCGTTAGAGGACCAAATTATAAGCACTTTTCGAATTCGGATATGACCTAAATGAGGCCTACGTTGCGAGATATTGACCGTCCAACTTTCGGCCACACGAGCCCGATGCCCATTTCGGGTAAAATCCAACTTCACCGTTTTGGAATTCGGAGATGACGGCGCGGTAGAGGACCAAAATATAAGCACTTTTTGCATTCGGACATGACCTAAATGAGGCTTAAGTTGCGACATATTGACCGTCCAAGTTTCGGACAAACGAGCCCGATGCCGATTTCGTGTAAAATCCAACTTCACCGTTTTGGATTTCGGAGATGACGGCGCGGTAGAGGACCAAATTATAAGCACTTTTCGAATTCGGATATGACCTAAATGAGGCCTACGTTGCGAGATATTGACCGTCCAACTTTCGGCCACACCAGCCCGATGCCCATATCGGGTAAAATCCAACTTCACCGTTTTGGAATTCGGAGATGACGGCGTGGTAGAGGACCAAAATATAAGCACTTTTTGAATTCTGACATGACATAAATGCGGCCTACGTTGCGAGATATTCACCGTCCAAGTTTCGACAACACTAGCCCGATGCCGATTTCGGGTAAAATCCAACTTCACCGTTTTGGAATTCGGAGATGACGGCGCGGTAGAGGACCAGAATATAAACACTTTTCGAATTCGGACATCACGTAAATGAAGGCCTACGTTGCGAGATATTGGCCGTCCAAGTTTCGGCCACACGAGCCCGATGCCCATTTCGGGTAAAATCCAACTTCACCGTTTGGCAATTCGAACATGACGGCGCGGTAGTGGACAAAAATATAAGCACTTTTCGAATTAGGACATGACCAAGATGAGGTCTACGTTTCGAGATATTCACCGTCCAAGTTTCGGCCACACGAGCCCGATGCCCATTTCGGGGAAAATCCAACTTCACCGTTTTGGAATTCGGAGATGACGGCGCGGTAGAGGACAAAAATATAAGCACTTTTTGAATTTGGGCATGACCTAAATGAGGCCTACATTGCGAGATATTCACTGTCCAAGTTTCGGCCACACGAGCCCGATGCCCATTTCGGGTAAAATCCAACTTCACCGTTTTGGCATTCGGATATGACGGCGCGGTAGAGGACCAAAATATAAGCACTTTTTGAATACGGACATGACCTAAATGAGGCCTACGTTGCGAGATATTGACCGTCGAAGTTTCGGCGACACGAGCCCGATGCCCTTTTCGGGTAAAATCCAACTTCACCGTTTTGGAATTCGGAGATGACGGCGCGGTAGAGGACAAAAATATAAGCACTTTTCAAATTCGGACATGACCTAAATGACGGCCTACGTTGCGAGATATTGACCGTCTAAGTTTCGGCCACACAAGGCCGATGCCGATTTCGGGTAAAATCCAACTTCACCGTTTTGGAATTCGGGGATGACGGCGCGGTAGAGGACGAAAATATAAGCACTTTTCGAATTCGGACATGACCAAGATGAGGCCTACGTTACGAGATATTCACCGTCCATGTTTCGGCTACACGAGCCCAATGCCCTTTTCGGGTAAAATCCAACTTCACCGTTTTGGAATTCGGAGATGACGGCGCGGTAGAGGACCAAAATATAAGCACTTTTCGAATTCGGACATGACCAAGATGAGGACTACGTTGCGAGATATTGGCCGTCGAAGTTTCGGCTACACGAGCCCGATGCCCTTTTCGGGTAAAATCCAACTTCACCGTTTAAGAATTCGGAAATGACGGCGCGGTAGAGGACCAAAATATAAGCATTTTTCGAATTCGGACATGACCAAGATGAGGCCTACGTTGCGAGATATTCACAGTCCAAGTTTCGGCCACACGAGCCCTGTGCCGATTTCGGGTAAAATCCAACTTCACCGTTTTCGAATTCGGAGATGACGGCGCGGTAGAGGACCAAAATAAAAGCACTTTTCGAAGTCGGACATGACAAAGATTTGGACTACGTTGCGAGATATTGGTCGTCAAAGTTTCGGCCACACGAGCTCGGTGCCCATTTCGGGTAAAATCCAACTTCACCGTTTTGGAATTCGAAGATGACGGCGCGGTAGAGGACCAAAATATAAGCACTTTTTGAATTTGGACATGACCTAAATGAGGCCTACGTTTCGAGATATTCACCGTCCAAGTTTCGGCCACACGAGCCCGATGCCCATTTCGGGTAAAATCCAACTTCACCGTTTTGGAATTCGAAGATGACGGCGCGGTAGAGGACCAAAATGCAAGCACTTTTCGAATTAGGACATGACCAAGATGAGGTCTACGTTGCGAGATATTCACCGTCCAAGTTTCGGCCACACGAGCCCGATGCCCATTTCGGGTAAATTCCAACTTCACCGTTTTGGAATTCGGAGATGACGGCGCGGTAGAGGACAAAAATAAAAGCACTTTTTGAATTCGGGCATGACCTAAATGACGCTTACGTTGCGACATATTGACCGTCCAAGTTTCGGCCAAACGAGCCCGATGCCGATTTCGGGTAAAATCCAGCTTCACCGTTTTGGAATTCGAAGATGACGGCGCGGTAGAGGACCAAAATATAAGCACTTTTCGAATTAGGACATGACCAAGATGAGGTCTACGTTGCGAGATATTCACCGTCCAAGTTTCGGCCACACGAGCCCGATGCCCATTTCGGGTAAATTCCAACTTCACCGTTTTGGAATTCGGGGATGACGGCGCGGTAGAGGACAAAAATAAAAGCACTTTTTGAATTCGGGCATGACCTAAATGACGCTTACGTTGCGACATATTGACCGTCCAAGTTTCGGCCAAACGAGCCCGATGCCGATTTCGGGTAAAATTCAACTTCACCGTTTTGGAATTCGGAGATGACGGCGCGTTAGAGGACCAAATTATAAGCACTTTTCGAATTCGGATATGACCTAAATGAGGCCTACGTTGCGAGATATTGACCATCCAACTTTCGGCCACACGAGCCCGATGCCCATTTCGGGTAAAATCCAACTTCACCGTTTTGGAATTCGGAGATGACGGCGCGGTAGAGGACCAAAATATAAGCACTTTTTTCATTCGGACATGACCTAAATGAGGCTTACGTTGCGACATATTGACCGTCCAAGTTTCGGACAAACGAGCCCGATGCCGATTTCGTGTAAAATCCAACTTCACCGTTTTGGATTTCGGAGATGACGGCGCGGTAGAGGACCAAATTATAAGCACTTTTCGAATTCGGATATGACCTAAATGAGGCCTACGTTGCGAGATATTGACCGTCCAACTTTCGGCCACACGAGCCCGATGCCCATATCGGGTAAAATCCAACTTCACCGTTTTGGAATTCGGAGATGACGGCGCGGTAGAGGACCAAAATATAAGCACTTTTTGAATTCGGACATGACATAAATGAGGCCTACGTTGCGAGATATTCACCGTCCAAGTTTCGACAACACTAGCCCGATGCCGATTTCGGGTAAAATCCAACTTCACCGTTTTGGAATTCGGAGATGACGGCACGGTAGAGGGCCAGAATATAAACACTTTTCGAATTCGGACATCACGTAAATGAAGGCCTACGTTGCGAGATATTGGCCGTCCAAGTTTCGGCCACACGAGCCCGATGCCCATTTCGGGTAAAATCCAACTTCACCGTTTTGGAATTCGACGATGACGGCGCGGTAGTGGACCAAAATATAAGCACTTTTCGAATTAGGACATGACCAAGATGAGGTATACGTTTCGAGATATTCACCGTCCAAGTTTCGGCCACACGAGCCCGATGCCCATTTCGGGTAAAATCCAACTTCACCGTTTTGGAATTCGGAGATGACGGCGCGGTAGAGGACAAAAATATAAGCACTTTTTGAATTTGGGCATGACCTAAATGAGGCCTACATTGCGAGATATTCACTGTCCAAGTTTCGGCCACACGAGCCCGATCCCGTTTCGGGTAAAATCCAACTTCACCGTTTTGGCATTCGGATATGACGGCGCGGTAGAGGACCAAAATATAAGCACTTTTTGAATTCGGACATGACCTAAATGAGGCCTACGTTGCGAGATATTGACCGTCGAAGTTTCGGCTACACGAGCCCGATGCCCTTTTCGGGTAAAATCCAACTTCACCGTTTTGGCATTCGGAGATGACGGCGCGGTAGAGGACCAAAATATAAGCACTTTTTCAATTCGGACATGACATAAATGAGGCCTACGTTGCGAGATATTCACCGTCCAAGTTTCGACAACACTAGCCCGATGCCGATTTCGGGTAAAATCCAACTTCACCGTTTTGGAATTCGGAGATGACGGCGCGGTAGAGGACCAGAATATAAACACTTTTCGAATTCGGACATCACGTAAATGAAGGCCTACGTTGCGAGATATTGGCCGTCCAAGTTTCGGCCACACGAGCCCGATGCCCATTTCGGGTAAAATCCAACTTCACCGTTTTGGAATTCGAAGATGACGGCGCGGTAGTGGACCAAAATATAAGCACTTTTCGAATTAGGACATGACCAAGATGAGGTCTACGTTTCGAGATATTCACCGTCCAAGTTTCGGCCACACCTACGTTTCGAGATATTCACCGTCCAAGTTTCGGCCACACGAGCCCGATGCCCATTTCGGGTAAAATACAACTTCACCGTTTTGGAATTCGAAGATGACGGCGCGGTAGAGGACGAAAATATAAGCACTTTTTGAATTTGGACATGACCTAAATGAGGCCTACGTTTCGAGATATTCACCGTCCAAGTTTCGGCAACACGAGCCCGATGCCTATTTCGGGTAAAATCCAACTTCACCATTTTGGAATTCGAAGATGACGGCGCGGTAGAGGACCAAAATATAAGCACTTTTCGAATTAGGACATGACCAAGATGAGGTCTACGTTGCGAGATATTCACCGTCCAAGTTTCGGCCACACGAGCCCGATGCCCATTTCGGGTAAATTCCAACTTCAACGTTTTGGAATTCGGAGATGACGGCGCGGTAGAGGACCAAAATATAAGCACTTTTTGAATTCGGGCATGACCTAAATGACGCTTACGTTGCGATATATTGACCGTCCAAGTTTCGGCCAAACGAGCCCGATGCCGATTTCGGGTAAAATCCAACTTCACCGTTTTGGAATTCGGAGATGACGGCGCGTTAGAGGACCAAATTATAAGCACTTTTCGAATTCGGATATGACCTAAATGAGGCCTACGTTGCGAGATATTGACCGTCCAACTTTCGGCCACACGAGCCCGATGCCCATTTCGGGTAAAATCCAACTTCACCGTTTTGGAATTCGGAGATGACGGCGCGGTAGAGGACCAAAATATAAGCACTTTTTGCATTCGGACATGACCTAAATGAGGCTTAAGTTGCGACATATTGACCGTCCAAGTTTCGGACAAACGAGCCCGATGCCGATTTCGTGTAAAATCCAACTTCACCGTTTTGGATTTCGGAGATGACGGCGCGGTAGAGGACCAAATTATAAGCACTTTTCGAATTCGGATATGACCTAAATGAGGCCTACGTTGCGAGATATTGACCGTCCAACTTTCGGCCACACGAGCCCGATGCCCATATCGGGTAAAATCCAACTTCACCGTTTTGGAATTCGGAGATGACGGCGCGGTAGAGGACCAAAATATAAGCACTTTTTGAATTCGGACATGACATAAATGAGGCCTACGTTGCGAGATATTCACCGTCCAAGTTTCGACAACACTAGCCCGATGCCGATTTCGGGTAAAATCCAACTTCACCGTTTTGGAATTCGGAGATGACGGCACGGTAGAGGGCCAGAATATAAACACTTTTCGAATTCGGACATCACGTAAATGAAGGCCTACGTTGCGAGATATTGGCCGTCCAAGTTTCGGCCACACGAGCCCGATGCCCATTTCGGGTAAAATCCAACTTCACCGTTTTGGAATTCGAAGATGACGGCACGGTAGTGGACCAAAATATAAGCACTTTTCGAATTAGGACATGACCAAGATGAGGTATACGTTTCGAGATATTCACCGTCCAAGTTTCGGCCACACGAGCCCGATGCCCATTTCGGGTAAAATCCAACTTCACCGTTTTGGAATTCGGAGATGACGGCGCGGTAGAGGACAAAAATATAAGCACTTTTTGAATTTGGGCATGACCTAAATGAGGCCTACATTGCGAGATATTCACTGTCCAAGTTTCGGCCACACGAGCCCGATCCCGTTTCGGGTAAAATCCAACTTCACCGTTTTGGCATTCGGATATGACGGCGCGGTAGAGGACCAAAATATAAGCACTTTTTGAATTCGGACATGACCTAAATGAGGCCTACGTTGCGAGATATTGACCGTCGAAGTTTCGGCTACACGAGCCCGATGCCCTTTTCGGGTAAAATCCAACTTCACCGTTTTGGAATTCAGAGATGACGGCGCGGTAGAGGACCAAAATATAAGCACTTTTCGAATTCAGACATGACCTACATGACGGCCTACGTTGCGAGATATTGACCGTCTAAGTTTCGGCCACACAAGGCCGATGCCGATTTCGGGTAAAATCCAACTTCACCGTTTTGGAATTTGGGGATGACAGCGCGGTAGAGGACGAAAATATAAGCACTTTTCGAATTCGGACATGACCAAGATGAGGCCTACGTTACGAGATATTCACCGTCCAAGTTTCGGCTACACGAGCCCAATGCCCTTTTCGGGTAAAATCCAACTTCACCGTTTTGGAATTCTGAGACGACGGCGCGGTAGAGGACCAAAATATAAGCACTTTTCGAATTCGGACATGACCAAGATGAGGACTACGTTGCGAGATATTGGCCGTCGAATTTTCGGCTACACGAGCCCGATGCCCTTTTCGGATAAAATCCAACTTCACCGTTTAAAAATTCGGAGATGACGGCGCGGTAGAGGACCAAAATATAAGCATTTTTTGAATTCGGACATGACCAAGATGAGGCCTACGTTGCGAGATATTCACCGTCCAAGTTTCGGCCACACGAACCCTGTGCCGATTTCTGGTAAAATCCAACTTCACCGTTTTGGAATTCGGAGATGACGGCGCGGTAGAGGACCAAAATATAAGCACTTTTCGAAGTCGGACATGACCAAGATTTGTACTACGTTGCGAGATATTGGTCGTCCAAGTTTCGGCCACACGAGCTCGGTGCCCATTTCGGGTAAAATCCAACTTCACCGTTTTGGAATTCGAAGATGACGGCGCGGTAGAGGACCAAAATATAAGCACTTTTTGAATTTGGACATGACCTAAATGAGGCCTACGTTTCGAGATATTCACCGTCCAAGTTTCGGCCACACGAGCCCGATGCCCATTTCGTGTAAAATCCAACTTCACCGTTTTGGAATTCGAAGATGACGGCGCGGTAGAGGACCAAAATGCAAGCACTTTTCGAATTAGGACATGACCAAGATGAGGTCTACGTTGCGAGATATTCACCGTCCAAGTTTCGGCCACACGAGCCCGATGCCCATTTCGGGTAAATTCCAACTTCACCGTTTTGGAATTCGGAGATGACGGCGCGGTAGAGGACAAAAATAAAAGCACTTTTTGAATTCGGGCATGACCTAAATGACGCTTACGTTGCGACATATTGACCGTCCAAGTTTCGGCCAAACGAGCCCGATGCCGATTTCGGGTAAAATCCAACTTCACCGTTTTGGAATTCGAAGATGACGGCGCGCTAGAGGACCAAAATATAAGCACTTTTCGAATTAGGACATGACCAAGATGAGGTCTACGTTGCGAGATATTCACCGTCCAAGTTTCGGCCACACGAGCCCGATGCTCATTTCGGGTAAATTCCAACTTCACAGTTTTGGAATTCGGAGATGACGGCGCGGTAGAGGACAAAAATAAAAGCACTTTTTGAATTCGGGCATGACCTAAATGACGCTTACGTTGCGACATATTGACCGTCCAAGTTTCGGCCAAACGAGCCCGATGCCGATTTCGGGTAAAATCCAACTTCACCGTTTTGGAATTCTGAGATGACGGCGCGTTAGAGGACCAAATTATAAGCACTTTTCGAATTCGGATATGACCTAAATGAGGCCTACGTTGCGAGATATTGACCGTCCAACTTTTGGCCACACGAGCCCGATGCCCATTTCGGGTAAAATCCAACTTCACCGTTTTGGAATTCGGAGATGACGGCGCGGTAGAGGACCAAAATATAAGCACTTTTTGCATTCGGACATGACCTAAATGAGGCTTACGTTGCGACATATTGACCGTCCAAGTTTCGGACAAACAAGCCCGATGCCGATTTCGTGTAAAATCCAACTTCACCGTTTTGGATTTCGGAGATGACGGCGCGGTAGAGGACCAAATTATAAGCACTTTTCGAATTCGGATATGACCTAAATGAGGCCTACGTTGCGAGATATTGACCGTCCAACTTTCGGCCACACCAGCCCGATCCCCATATCGGGTAAAATCCAACTTCACCGTTTTGGAATTCGGAGATGACGGCGCGGTAGAGGACCAAAATATAAGCACTTTTTCAATTCGGACATGACATAAATGAGGCCTACGTTGCGAGATATTCACCGTCCAAGTTTCGACAACACTAGCCCGATGCCGATTTCGGGTAAAATCCAACTTCACCGTTTTGGAATTCGGAGATGACGGCGCGGTAGAGGACCAGAATATAAACACTTTTCGAATTCGGACATCACGTAAATGAAGGCCTACGTTGCGAGATATTGGCCGTCCAAGTTTCGGCCACACGAGCCCGATGCCCATTTCGGGTAAAATCCAACTTCACCGTTTTGGAATTCGAAGATGACGGCGCGGTAGTGGACCAAAATATAAGCACTTTTCGAATTAGGACATGACCAAGATGAGGTCTACGTTTCGAGATATTCACCGTCCAAGTTTCGGCCACACCTACGTTTCGAGATATTCACCGTCCAAGTTTCGGCCACACGAGCCCGATGCCCATTTCGGGTAAAATACAACTTCACCGTTTTGGAATTCGAAGATGACGGCGCGGTAGAGGACGAAAATATAAGCACTTTTTGAATTTGGACATGACCTAAATGAGGCCTACGTTTCGAGATATTCACCGTCCAAGTTTCGGCAACACGAGCCCGATGCCTATTTCGGGTAAAATCCAACTTCACCATTTTGGAATTCGAAGATGACGGCGCGGTAGAGGACCAAAATATAAGCACTTTTCGAATTAGGACATGACCAAGATGAGGTCTACGTTGCGAGATATTCACCGTCCAAGTTTCGGCCACACGAGCCCGATGCCCATTTCGGGTAAATTCCAACTTCAACGTTTTGGAATTCGGAGATGACGGCGCGGTAGAGGACCAAAATATAAGCACTTTTTGAATTCGGGCATGACCTAAATGACGCTTACGTTGCGATATATTGACCGTCCAAGTTTCGGCCAAACGAGCCCGATGCCGATTTCGGGTAAAATCCAACTTCACCGTTTTGGAATTCGGAGATGACGGCGCGTTAGAGGACCAAATTATAAGCACTTTTCGAATTCGGATATGACCTAAATGAGGCCTACGTTGCGAGATATTGACCGTCCAACTTTCGGCCACACGAGCCCGATGCCCATTTCGGGTAAAATCCAACTTCACCGTTTTGGAATTCGGAGATGACGGCGCGGTAGAGGACCAAAATATAAGCACTTTTTGCATTCGGACATGACCTAAATGAGGCTTAAGTTGCGACATATTGACCGTCCAAGTTTCGGACAAACGAGCCCGATGCCGATTTCGTGTAAAATCCAACTTCACCGTTTTGGATTTCGGAGATGACGGCGCGGTAGAGGACCAAATTATAAGCACTTTTCGAATTCGGATATGACCTAAATGAGGCCTACGTTGCGAGATATTGACCGTCCAACTTTCGGCCACACGAGCCCGATGCCCATATCGGGTAAAATCCAACTTCACCGTTTTGGAATTCGGAGATGACGGCGCGGTAGAGGACCAAAATATAAGCACTTTTTGAATTCGGACATGACATAAATGAGGCCTACGTTGCGAGATATTCACCGTCCAAGTTTCGACAACACTAGCCCGATGCCGATTTCGGGTAAAATCCAACTTCACCGTTTTGGAATTCGGAGATGACGGCACGGTAGAGGGCCAGAATATAAACACTTTTCGAATTCGGACATCACGTAAATGAAGGCCTACGTTGCGAGATATTGGCCGTCCAAGTTTCGGCCACACGAGCCCGATGCCCATTTCGGGTAAAATCCAACTTCACCGTTTTGGAATTCGAAGATGACGGCACGGTAGTGGACCAAAATATAAGCACTTTTCGAATTAGGACATGACCAAGATGAGGTATACGTTTCGAGATATTCACCGTCCAAGTTTCGGCCACACGAGCCCGATGCCCATTTCGGGTAAAATCCAACTTCACCGTTTTGGAATTCGGAGATGACGGCGCGGTAGAGGACAAAAATATAAGCACTTTTTGAATTTGGGCATGACCTAAATGAGGCCTACATTGCGAGATATTCACTGTCCAAGTTTCGGCCACACGAGCCCGATCCCGTTTCGGGTAAAATCCAACTTCACCGTTTTGGCATTCGGATATGACGGCGCGGTAGAGGACCAAAATATAAGCACTTTTTGAATTCGGACATGACCTAAATGAGGCCTACGTTGCGAGATATTGACCGTCGAAGTTTCGGCTACACGAGCCCGATGCCCTTTTCGGGTAAAATCCAACTTCACCGTTTTGGAATTCAGAGATGACGGCGCGGTAGAGGACCAAAATATAAGCACTTTTCGAATTCAGACATGACCTACATGACGGCCTACGTTGCGAGATATTGACCGTCTAAGTTTCGGCCACACAAGGCCGATGCCGATTTCGGGTAAAATCCAACTTCACCGTTTTGGAATTTGGGGATGACAGCGCGGTAGAGGACGAAAATATAAGCACTTTTCGAATTCGGACATGACCAAGATGAGGCCTACGTTACGAGATATTCACCGTCCAAGTTTCGGCTACACGAGCCCAATGCCCTTTTCGGGTAAAATCCAACTTCACCGTTTTGGAATTCTGAGACGACGGCGCGGTAGAGGACCAAAATATAAGCACTTTTCGAATTCGGACATGACCAAGATGAGGACTACGTTGCGAGATATTGGCCGTCGAATTTTCGGCTACACGAGCCCGATGCCCTTTTCGGATAAAATCCAACTTCACCGTTTAAAAATTCGGAGATGACGGCGCGGTAGAGGACCAAAATATAAGCATTTTTTGAATTCGGACATGACCAAGATGAGGCCTACGTTGCGAGATATTCACCGTCCAAGTTTCGGCCACACGAACCCTGTGCCGATTTCTGGTAAAATCCAACTTCACCGTTTTGGAATTCGGAGATGACGGCGCGGTAGAGGACCAAAATATAAGCACTTTTCGAAGTCGGACATGACCAAGATTTGTACTACGTTGCGAGATATTGGTCGTCCAAGTTTCGGCCACACGAGCTCGGTGCCCATTTCGGGTAAAATCCAACTTCACCGTTTTGGAATTCGAAGATGACGGCGCGGTAGAGGACCAAAATATAAGCACTTTTTGAATTTGGACATGACCTAAATGAGGCCTACGTTTCGAGATATTCACCGTCCAAGTTTCGGCCACACGAGCCCGATGCCCATTTCGTGTAAAATCCAACTTCACCGTTTTGGAATTCGAAGATGACGGCGCGGTAGAGGACCAAAATGCAAGCACTTTTCGAATTAGGACATGACCAAGATGAGGTCTACGTTGCGAGATATTCACCGTCCAAGTTTCGGCCACACGAGCCCGATGCCCATTTCGGGTAAATTCCAACTTCACCGTTTTGGAATTCGGAGATGACGGCGCGGTAGAGGACAAAAATAAAAGCACTTTTTGAATTCGGGCATGACCTAAATGACGCTTACGTTGCGACATATTGACCGTCCAAGTTTCGGCCAAACGAGCCCGATGCCGATTTCGGGTAAAATCCAACTTCACCGTTTTGGAATTCGAAGATGACGGCGCGCTAGAGGACCAAAATATAAGCACTTTTCGAATTAGGACATGACCAAGATGAGGTCTACGTTGCGAGATATTCACCGTCCAAGTTTCGGCCACACGAGCCCGATGCTCATTTCGGGTAAATTCCAACTTCACAGTTTTGGAATTCGGAGATGACGGCGCGGTAGAGGACAAAAATAAAAGCACTTTTTGAATTCGGGCATGACCTAAATGACGCTTACGTTGCGACATATTGACCGTCCAAGTTTCGGCCAAACGAGCCCGATGCCGATTTCGGGTAAAATCCAACTTCACCGTTTTGGAATTCTGAGATGACGGCGCGTTAGAGGACCAAATTATAAGCACTTTTCGAATTCGGATATGACCTAAATGAGGCCTACGTTGCGAGATATTGACCGTCCAACTTTTGGCCACACGAGCCCGATGCCCATTTCGGGTAAAATCCAACTTCACCGTTTTGGAATTCGGAGATGACGGCGCGGTAGAGGACCAAAATATAAGCACTTTTTGCATTCGGACATGACCTAAATGAGGCTTACGTTGCGACATATTGACCGTCCAAGTTTCGGACAAACAAGCCCGATGCCGATTTCGTGTAAAATCCAACTTCACCGTTTTGGATTTCGGAGATGACGGCGCGGTAGAGGACCAAATTATAAGCACTTTTCGAATTCGGATATGACCTAAATGAGGCCTACGTTGCGAGATATTGACCGTCCAACTTTCGGCCACACCAGCCCGATGCCCATTTCAGGTAAAATCCAACTTCACCGTTTTGGAATTCGGAGATGACGGCGCGGTAGAGGACCAGAATATAAACACTTTTCGAATTCGGACATCACGTAAATGAAGGCCTACGTTGCGAGATATTGGCCGTCCAAGTTTCGGCCACACGAGCCCGATGCCCATTTCGGGTAAAATCCAACTTCACCGTTTTGGAATTCGGAGATGACGGCGCGGTAGAGGACAAAAATATAAGCACTTTTTGAATTTGGGCATGACCTAAATGAAGCCTACATTGCGAGATATTCACTGTCCAAGTTTCGGCCACACGAGCCCGATGCCCATTTCGGGTAAAATCCAACTTCACCGTTTTGGCATTCGGATATGACGGCGCGGTAGAGGACCAAAATATAAGCACTTTTTGAATTCGGACATGACCTAAATGAGGCCTACGTTGCGAGATATTGACCGTCGAAGTTTCGGCGACACGAGCCCGATGCCCTTTTCGGGTAAAATCCAACTTCACCGTTTTGGAATTCAGAGATGACGGCGCGGTAGAGGACCAAAATATAAGCACTTTTCGAATTCGGACATGACCTAAATGACGGCCTACGTTGCGAGATATTGGCCGTCCAAGTTTCGGCCACACGAGCCCGATGCCCATTTCGGGTAAAATCCAACTTCACCGTTTTGGAATTCGGAGATGACGGCGCGGTAGAGGACAAAAATATAAGCACTTTTTGAATTGGGGCATGACCTAAATGAGGCCTACATTGCGAGATATTCACTGTCCAAGTTTCGGCCACACGAGCCCGATGCCCATTTCGGGTAAAATCCAACTTCACCGTTTTGGCATTCGGATATGACGGCGCGGTAGAGGACCAAAATATAAGCACTTTTCGAATTCGGATATGACCTAAATGAGGCCTACGTTGCGAGATATTGACCGTCCAACTTTCGGCCACACGAGCCCGATGCCCATTTCGGGTAAAATCCAACTTCACCGTTTTGGAATTCGGAGATGACGGCGCGGTAGAGGACCAAAATATAAGCACTTTTTGCATTCGGACATGACCTAAATGAGGCTTACGTTGCGACATATTGACCGTCCAAGTTTCGGACAAACGAGCCCGATGCCGATTTCGTGTAAAATCCAACTTCACCGTTTTGGATTTCGGAGATGACGGCGCGGTAGAGGACCAAATTATAAGCACTTTTCGAATTCGGATATGACCTAAATGAGGCCTACGTTGCGAGATATTGACCGTCCAACTTTCGGCCACACCAGCCCGATCCCCATATCGGGTAAAATCCAACTTCACCGTTTTGGAATTCGGAGATGACGGCGCGGTAGAGGACCAAAATATAAGCACTTTTTCAATTCGGACATGACATAAATGAGGCCTACGTTGCGAGATATTCACCGTCCAAGTTTCGACAACACTAGCCCGATGCCGATTTCGGGTAAAATCCAACTTCACCGTTTTGGAATTCGGAGATGACGGCGCGGTAGAGGACCAGAATATAAACACTTTTCGAATTCGGACATCACGTAAATGAAGGCCTACGTTGCGAGATATTGGCCGTCCAAGTTTCGGCCACACGAGCCCGATGCCCATTTCGGGTAAAATCCAACTTCACCGTTTTGGAATTCGAAGATGACGGCGCGGTAGTGGACCAAAATATAAGCACTTTTCGAATTAGGACATGACCAAGATGAGGTCTACGTTTCGAGATATTCACCGTCCAAGTTTCGGCCACACCTACGTTTCGAGATATTCACCGTCCAAGTTTCGGCCACACGAGCCCGATGCCCATTTCGGGTAAAATACAACTTCACCGTTTTGGAATTCGAAGATGACGGCGCGGTAGAGGACGAAAATATAAGCACTTTTTGAATTTGGACATGACCTAAATGAGGCCTACGTTTCGAGATATTCACCGTCCAAGTTTCGGCAACACGAGCCCGATGCCTATTTCGGGTAAAATCCAACTTCACCGTTTTGGAATTCGAAGATGACGGCGCGGTAGAGGACCAAAATATAAGCACTTTTCGAATTAGGACATGACCAAGATGAGGTCTACGTTGCGAGATATTCACCGTCCAAGTTTCGGCCACACGAGCCCGATGCCCATTTCGGGTAAATTCCAACTTCAACGTTTTGGAATTCGGAGATGACGGCGCGGTAGAGGACCAAAATATAAGCACTTTTTGAATTCGGGCATGACCTAAATGACGCTTACGTTGCGATATATTGACCGTCCAAGTTTCGGCCAAACGAGCCCGATGCCGATTTCGGGTAAAATCCAACTTCACCGTTTTGGAATTCGGAGATGACGGCGCGTTAGAGGACCAAATTATAAGCACTTTTTGAATTCGGATATGACCTAAATGAGGCCTACGTTGCGAGATATTGACCGTCCAACTTTCGGCCACACGAGCCCGATGCCCATTTCGGGTAAAATCCAACTTCACCGTTTTGGAATTCGGAGATGACGGCGCGGTAGAGGACCAAAATATAAGCACTTTTTGAATTCGGACATGACATAAATGAGGCCTACGTTGCGAGATATTCACCGTCCAAGTTTCGACAACACTAGCCCGATGCCGATTTCGGGTAAAAGCCAACTTCACCGTTTTGGAATTCGGAGATGACGGCGCGGTAGAGGACCAGAATATAAACACTTTTCGAATTCGGACATCACGTAAATGAAGGCCTACGTTGCGAGATATTGGCCGTCCAAGTTTCGGCCACACGAGCCCGATGCCGATTTCGGGTAAAATCCAACTTCACCGTTTGGCAATTCGAACATGACGGCGCGGTAGTGGACAAAAATATAAGCACTTTTCGAATTAG
Source organism: Polygonum maritimum (assembly GCA_963924305.1). Lineage (NCBI taxonomy): Eukaryota > Viridiplantae > Streptophyta > Magnoliopsida > Caryophyllales > Polygonaceae > Polygonum > Polygonum maritimum. Next base: position 309,313 of record OZ002736.1, read on the forward strand.
GACATGACCAAGATGAGGTCTACGTTTCGAGATATTCACCGTCCAAGTTTCGGCCACACGAGCCCGATGCCCATTTCGGGTAAAATCCAACTTCACCGTTTTGGAATTCGGAGATGACGGCGCGGTAGAGGACAAAAATATAAGCACTTTTTGAATTTGGGCATGACCTAAATGAGGCCTACATTGCGAGATATTCACTGTCCAAGTTTCGGCCACACGAGCCCGATGCCCATTTCGGGTAAAATCCAACTTCACCGTTTTGGCATTCGGATATGACGGCGCGGTAGAGGACCAAAATATAAGCACTTTTTGAATACGGACATGACCTAAATGAGGCCTACGTTGCGAGATATTGACCGTCGAAGTTTCGGCGACACGAGCCCGATGCCCTTTTCGGGTAAAATCCAACTTCACCGTTTTGGAATTCGGAGATGACGGCGCGGTAGAGGACAAAAATATAAGCACTTTTCAAATTCGGACATGACCTAAATGACGGCCTACGTTGCGAGATATTGACCGTCTAAGTTTCGGCCACACAAGGCCGATGCCGATTTCGGGTAAAATCCAACTTCACCGTTTTGGAATTCGGGGATGACGGCGCGGTAGAGGACGAAAATATAAGCACTTTTCGAATTCGGACATGACCAAGATGAGGCCTACGTTACGAGATATTCACCGTCCATGTTTCGGCTACACGAGCCCAATGCCCTTTTCGGGTAAAATCCAACTTCACCGTTTTGGAATTCGGAGATGACGGCGCGGTAGAGGACCAAAATATAAGCACTTTTCGAATTCGGACATGACCAAGATGAGGACTACGTTGCGAGATATTGGCCGTCGAAGTTTCGGCTACAAGAGCCCGATGCCCTTTTCGGGTAAAATCCAACTTCACCGTTTAAGAATTCGGAAATGACGGCGCGGTAGAGGACCAAAATATAAACATTTTTCGAATTCGGACATGACCAAGATGAGGCCTACGTTGCGAGATATTCACAGTCCAAGTTTCGGCCACACGAGCCCTGTGCCGATTTCGGGTAAAATCCAACTTCACCGTTTTGGAATTCGGAGATGACGGCGCGGTAGAGGACCAAAATAAAAGCACTTTTCGAAGTCGGACATGACAAAGATTTGGACTACGTTGCGAGATATTGGTCGTCAAAGTTTCGGCCACACGAGCTCGGTGCCCATTTCGGGTAAAATCCAACTTCACCGTTTTGGAATTCGAAGATGACGGCGCGGTAGAGGACCAAAATATAAGCACTTTTTGAATTTGGACATGACCTAAATGAGGCCTACGTTTCGAGATATTCACCGTCCAAGTTTCGGCCACACGAGCCCGATGCCCATTTCGGGTAAATTCCAACTTCACCGTTTTGGAATTCGGAGATGACGGCGCGGTAGAGGACAAAAATAAAAGCACTTTTTGAATTCGGGCATGACCTAAATGACGCTTACGTTGCGACATATTGACCGTCCAAGTTTCGGCCAAACGAGCCCGATGCCGATTTCGGGTAAAATCCAGCTTCACCGTTTTGGAATTCGAAGATGACGGCGCGGTAGAGGACCAAAATATAAGCACTTTTCGAATTAGGACATGACCAAGATGAGGTCTACGTTGCGAGATATTCACCGTCCAAGTTTCGGCCACACGAGCCCGATGCCCATTTCGGGTAAATTCCAACTTCACCGTTTTGGAATTCGGGGATGACGGCGCGGTAGAGGACAAAAATAAAAGCACTTTTTGAATTCGGGCATGACCTAAATGACGCTTACGTTGCGACATATTGACCGTCCAAGTTTCGGCCAAACGAGCCCGATGCCGATTTCGGGTAAAATCCAGCTTCACCGTTTTGGAATTCGAAGATGACGGCGCGGTAGAGGACCAAAATATAAGCACTTTTCGAATTAGGACATGACCAAGATGAGGTCTACGTTGCGAGATATTCACCGTCCAAGTTTCGGCCACACGAGCCCGATGCCCATTTCGGGTAAATTCCAACTTCACCGTTTTGGAATTCGGGGATGACGGCGCGGTAGAGGACAAAAATAAAAGCACTTTTTGAATTCGGGCATGACCTAAATGACGCTTACGTTGCGACATATTGACCGTCCAAGTTTCGGCCAAACGAGCCCGATGCCGATTTCGGGTAAAATTCAACTTCACCGTTTTGGAATTCGGAGATGACGGCGCGTTAGAGGACCAAATTATAAGCACTTTTCGAATTCGGATATGACCTAAATGAGGCCTACGTTGCGAGATATTGACCATCCAACTTTCGGCCACACGAGCCCGATGCCAATTTCGGGTAAAATCCAACTTCACCGTTTTGGAATTCGGAGATGACGGCGCGGTAGAGGACCAAAATATAAGCACTTTTTGAATTCGGACATGACCTAAATGAGGCCTACGTTGCGAGATATTGACCGTCGAAGTTTCGGCCACACGAGCCCGATGCCCATTTCGGGTAAAATCCAACTTCACCGTTTTGGAATTCGAAGATGACGGCGCGATAGTGGACCAAAATATAAGCACTTTTCGAATTAGGACATGACCAAGATGAGGTCTACGTTTCGAGATATTCACCGTCCAAGTTTCGCCCACACCTACGTTTCGAGATATTCACCGTCCAAGTTTCGGCCACACGAGCCCGATGCCCATTTCGGGTAAAATACAACTTCACCGTTTTGGAATTCGGATATGACGGCGCGGTAGAGGACCAAAATATAAGCACTTTTTGAATTCGGACATGACCTAAATGAGGCCTACGTTGCGAGATATTGACCGTCGAAGTTTCGGCCACACGAGCCCGATGCCCATTTCGGGTAAAATCCAACTTCACCGTTTTGGAATTCGAAGATGACGGCGCGGTAGTGGACCAAAATATAAGCACTTTTCGAATTAGGACATGACCAAGATGAGGTCTACGTTTCGAGATATTCACCGTCCAAGTTTCGGCCACACCTACGTTTCGAGATATTCACCGTCCAAGTTTCGGCCACACGAGCCCGATGCCCATTTCGGGTAAAATACAACTTCACCGTTTTGGAATTCGGAGATGACGGCGCGGTAGAGGACCAAAATATAAGCACTTTTCGAATTCGGACATGACCAAGATGAGGACTACGTTGCGAGATATTGGCCGTCGAAGTTTCGGCTACAAGAGCCCGATGCCCTTTTCGGGTAAAATCCAACTTCACCGTTTAAGAATTCGGAAATGACGGCGCGGTAGAGGACCAAAATATAAGCATTTTTCGAATTCGGACATGACCAAGATGAGGCCTACGTTGCGAGATATTCACAGTCCAAGTTTCGGCCACACGAGCCCTGTGCCGATTTCGGGTAAAATCCAACTTCACCGTTTTGGAATTCGGAGATGACGGCGCGGTAGAGGACCAAAATAAAAGCACTTTTCGAAGTCGGACATGACAAAGATTTGGACTACGTTGCGAGATATTGGTCGTCAAAGTTTCGGCCACACGAGCTCGGTGCCCATTTCGGGTAAAATCCAACTTCACCGTTTTGGAATTCGAAGATGACGGCGCGGTAGAGGACCAAAATATAAGCACTTTTTGAATTTGGACATGACCTAAATGAGGCCTACGTTTCGAGATATTCACCGTCCAAGTTTCGGCCACACGAGCCCGATGCCCATTTCGGGTAAAATCCAACTTCACCGTTTTGGAATTCGAAGATGACGGCGCGGTAGAGGACCAAAATGCAAGCACTTTTCGAATTAGGACATGACCAAGATGAGGTCTACGTTGCGAGATATTCACCGTCCAAGTTTCGGCCACACGAGCCCGATGCCCATTTCGGGTAAATTCCAACTTCACCGTTTTGGAATTCGGAGATGACGGCGCGGTAGAGGACAAAAATAAAAGCACTTTTTGAATTCGGGCATGACCTAAATGACGCTTACGTTGCGACATATTGACCGTCCAAGTTTCGGCCAAACGAGCCCGATGCCGATTTCGGGTAAAATCCAGCTTCACCGTTTTGGAATTCGAAGATGACGGCGCGGTAGAGGACCAAAATATAAGCACTTTTCGAATTAGGACATGACCAAGATGAGGTCTACGTTGCGAGATATTCACCGTCCAAGTTTCGGCCACACGAGCCCGATGCCCATTTCGGGTAAATTCCAACTTCACCGTTTTGGAATTCGGGGATGACGGCGCGGTAGAGGACAAAAATAAAAGCACTTTTTGAATTCGGGCATGACCTAAATGACGCTTACGTTGCGACATATTGACCGTCCAAGTTTCGGCCAAACGAGCCCGATGCCGATTTCGGGTAAAATTCAACTTCACCGTTTTGGAATTCGGAGATGACGGCGCGTTAGAGGACCAAATTATAAGCACTTTTCGAATTCGGATATGACCTAAATGAGGCCTACGTTGCGAGATATTGACCATCCAACTTTCGGCCACACGAGCCCGATGCCAATTTCGGGTAAAATCCAACTTCACCGTTTTGGAATTCGGAGATGACGGCGCGGTAGAGGACCAAAATATAAGCACTTTTTGAATTCGGACATGACCTAAATGAGGCCTACGTTGCGAGATATTGACCGTCGAAGTTTCGGCCACACGAGCCCGATGCCCATTTCGGGTAAAATCCAACTTCACCGTTTTGGAATTCGAAGATGACGGCGCGATAGTGGACCAAAATATAAGCACTTTTCGAATTAGGACATGACCAAGATGAGGTCTACGTTTCGAGATATTCACCGTCCAAGTTTCGCCCACACCTACGTTTCGAGATATTCACCGTCCAAGTTTCGGCCACACGAGCCCGATGCCCATTTCGGGTAAAATACAACTTCACCGTTTTGGAATTCGGATATGACGGCGCGGTAGAGGACCAAAATATAAGCACTTTTTGAATTCGGACATGACCTAAATGAGGCCTACGTTGCGAGATATTGACCGTCGAAGTTTCGGCCACACGAGCCCGATGCCCATTTCGGGTAAAATCCAACTTCACCGTTTTGGAATTCGAAGATGACGGCGCGGTAGTGGACCAAAATATAAGCACTTTTCGAATTAGGACATGACCAAGATGAGGTCTACGTTTCGAGATATTCACCGTCCAAGTTTCGGCCACACCTACGTTTCGAGATATTCACCGTCCAAGTTTCGGCCACACGAGCCCGATGCCCATTTCGGGTAAAATACAACTTCACCGTTTTGGAATTCGAAGATGACGGCGCGGTAGAGGACGAAAATATAAGCACTTTTTGAATTTGGACATGACCTAAATGAGGCCTACGTTTCGAGATATTCACCGTCCAAGTTTCGGCAACACGAGCCCGATGCCTATTTCGGGTAAAATCCAACTTCACCGTTTTGGAATTCGAAGATGACGGCGCGGTAGAGGACCAAAATATAAGCACTTTTCGAATTAGGACATGACCAAGATGAGGTCTACGTTGCGAGATATTCACCGTCCAAGTTTCGGCCACACGAGCCCGATGCCCATTTCGGGTAAATTCCAACTTCAACGTTTTGGAATTCGGAGATGACGGCACGGTAGAGGACCAAAATATAAGCACTTTTTGAATTCGGGCATGACCTAAATGACGCTTACGTTGCGATATATTGACCGTCCAAGTTTCGGCCAAACGAGCCCGATGCCGATTTCGGGTAAAATCCAACTTCACCGTTTTGGAATTCGGAGATGACGGCGCGTTAGAGGACCAAATTATAAGCACTTTTCGAATTCGGATATGACCTAAATGAGGCCTACGTTGCGAGATATTGACCGTCCAACTTTCGGCCACACGAGCCCGATGCCCATTTCGGGTAAAATCCAACTTCACCGTTTTGGAATTCGGAGATGACGGCGCGGTAGAGGACCAAAATATAAGCACTTTTGGCATTCGGACATGACCTAAATGAGGCTTAAGTTGCGACATATTGACCGTCCAAGTTTCGGACAAACAAGCCCGATGCCGATTTCGTGTAAAATCCAACTTCACCGTTTTGGATTTCGGAGATGACGGCGCGGTAGAGGACCAAATTATAAGCACTTTTCGAATTCGGATATGACCTAAATGAGGCCTACGTTGCGAGATATTGACCGTCCAACTTTCGGCCACACCAGCCCGATGCCCATATCGGGTAAAATCCAACTTCACCGTTTTGGAATTCAGAGATGACGGCGTGGTAGAGGACCAAAATATAAGCACTTTTTGAATTCGGACATGACATAAATGAGGCCTACGTTGCGAGATATTCACCGTCCAAGTTTCGACAACACTAGCCCGATGCCGATTTCGGGTAAAAGCCAACTTCACCGTTTTGGAATTCGGAGATGACGGCGCGGTAGAGGACCAGAATATAAACACTTTTCGAATTCGGACATCACGTAAATGAAGGCCTACGTTGCGAGATATTGGCCGTCCAAGTTTCGGCCACACGAGCCCGATGCCCATTTCGGGTAAAATCCAACTTCACCGTTTGGCAATTCGAACATGACGGCGCGGTAGTGGACAAAAATATAAGCACTTTTCGAATTAGGACATGACCAAGATGAGGTCTACGTTTCGAGATATTCACCGTCCAAGTTTCGGCCACACGAGCCCGATGCCCATTTCGGGTAAAATCCAACTTCACCGTTTTGGAATTCGGAGATGACGGCGCGGTAGAGGACAAAAATATAAGCACTTTTTGAATTTGGGCATGACCTAAATGAGGCCTACATTGCGAGATATTCACTGTCCAAGTTTCGGCCACACGAGCCCGATGCCCATTTCGGGTAAAATCCAACTTCACCGTTTTGGCATTCGGATATGACGGCGCGGTAGAGGACCAAAATATAAGCACTTTTTGAATACGGACATGACCTAAATGAGGCCTACGTTGCGAGATATTGACCGTCGAAGTTTCGGCGACACGAGCCCGATGCCCTTTTCGGGTAAAATCCAACTTCACCGTTTTGGAATTCGGAGATGACGGCGCGGTAGAGGACAAAAATATAAGCACTTTTCAAATTCGGACATGACCTAAATGACGGCCTACGTTGCGAGATATTGACCGTCTAAGTTTCGGCCACACAAGGCCGATGCCGATTTCGGGTAAAATCCAACTTCACCGTTTTGGAATTCGGGGATGACGGCGCGGTAGAGGACGAAAATATAAGCACTTTTCGAATTCGGACATGACCAAGATGAGGCCTACGTTACGAGATATTCACCGTCCATGTTTCGGCTACACGAGCCCAATGCCCTTTTCGGGTAAAATCCAACTTCACCGTTTTGGAATTCGGAGATGACGGCGCGGTAGAGGACCAAAATATAAGCACTTTTCGAATTCGGACATGACCAAGATGAGGACTACGTTGCGAGATATTGGCCGTCGAAGTTTCGGCTACACGAGCCCGATGCCCTTTTCGGGTAAAATCCAACTTCACCGTTTAAGAATTCGGAAATGACGGCGCGGTAGAGGACCAAAATATAAGCATTTTTCGAATTCGGACATGACCAAGATGAGGCCTACGTTGCGAGATATTCACAGTCCAAGTTTCGGCCACACGAGCCCTGTGCCGATTTCGGGTAAAATCCAACTTCACCGTTTTGGAATTCGGAGATAACGGCGCGGTAGAGGACCAAAATAAAAGCACTTTTCGAAGTCGGACATGACAAAGATTTGGACTACGTTGCGAGATATTGGTCGTCAAAGTTTCGGCCACACGAACTCGGTGCCCATTTCGGGTAAAATCCAACTTCACCGTTTTGGAATTCGAAGATGACGGCGCGGTAGAGGACCAAAATATAAGCACTTTTTGAATTTGGACATGACCTAAATGAGGCCTACGTTTCGAGATATTCACCGTCCAAGTTTCGGCCACACGAGCCCGATGCCCATTTCGGGTAAAATCCAACTTCACCGTTTTGGAATTCGAAGATGACGGCGCGGTAGAGGACCAAAATGCAAGCACTTTTCGAATTAGGACATGACCAAGATGAGGTCTACGTTGCGCGATATTCACCGTCCAAGTTTCGGCCACACGAGCCCGATGCCCATTTCGGGTAAATTCCAACTTCACCGTTTTGGAATTCGGAGATGACGGCGCGGTAGAGGACAAAAATAAAAGCACTTTTTGAATTCGGGCATGACCTAAATGACGCTTACGTTGCGACATATTGACCGTCCAAGTTTCGGCCAAACGAGCCCGATGCCGATTTCGGGTAAAATCCAGCTTCACCGTTTTGGAATTCGAAGATGACGGCGCGGTAGAGGACCAAAATATAAGCACTTTTTGAATTCGGGCATGACCTAAATGACGCTTACGTTGCGATATATTGACCGTCCAAGTTTCGGCCAAACGAGCCCGATGCCGATTTCGGGTAAAATCCAACTTCACCGTTTTGGAATTTGGAGATGACGGCGCGTTAGAGGACCAAATTATAAGCACTTTTCGAATTCGGATATGACCTAAATGAGGCCTACGTTGCGAGATATTGACCGTCCAACTTTCGGCCACACGAGCCCGATGCCCATTTCGGGTAAAATCCAACTTCACCGTTTTGGAATTCGGAGATGACGGCGCGGTAGAGGACCAAAATATAAGCACTTTTTGCATTCGGACATGACCTAAATGAGGCTTAAGTTGCGACATATTGACCGTCCAAGTTTCGGACAAACGAGCCCGATGCCGATTTCGTGTAAAATCCAACTTCACCGTTTTGGATTTCGGAGATGACGGCGCGGTAGAGGACCAAATTATAAGCACTTTTCGAATTCGGATATGACCTAAATGAGGCCTACGTTGCGAGATATTGACCGTCCAACTTTCGGCCACACCAGCCCGATGCCCATATCGGGTAAAATCCAACTTCACCGTTTTGGAATTCAGAGATGACGGCGTGGTAGAGGACCAAAATATAAGCACTTTTTGAATTCGGACATGACATAAATGAGGCCTACGTTGCGAGATATTCACCGTCCAAGTTTCGACAACACTAGCCCGATGCCGATTTCGGGTAAAAGCCAACTTCACCGTTTTGGAATTCGGAGATGACGGCGCGGTAGAGGACCAGAATATAAACACTTTTCGAATTCGGACATCACGTAAATGAAGGCCTACGTTGCGAGATATTGGCCGTCCAAGTTTCGGCCACACGAGCCCGATGCCCATTTCGGGTAAAATCCAACTTCACCGTTTGGCAATTCGAACATGACGGCGCGGTAGTGGACAAAAATATAAGCACTTTTCGAATTAGGACATGACCAAGATGAGGTCTACGTTTCGAGATATTCACCGTCCAAGTTTCGGCCACACGAGCCCGATGCCCATTTCGGGTAAAATCCAACTTCACCGTTTTGGAATTCGGAGATGACGGCGCGGTAAAGGACAAAAATATAAGCACTTTTTGAATTTGGGCATGACCTAAATGAGGCCTACATTGCGAGATATTCACTGTCCAAGTTTCGGCCACACGAGCCCGATGCCCATTTCGGGTAAAATCCAACTTCACCGTTTTGGCATTCGGATATGACGGCGCGGTAGAGGACCAAAATATAAGCACTTTTTGAATACGGACATGACCTAAATGAGGCCTACGTTGCGAGATATTGACCGTCGAAGTTTCGGCGACACGAGCCCGATGCCCTTTTCGGGTAAAATCCAACTTCACCGTTTTGGAATTCGGAGATGACGGCGCGGTAGAGGACAAAAATATAAGCACTTTTCAAATTCGGACATGACCTAAATGACGGCCTACGTTGCGAGATATTGACCGTCTAAGTTTCGGCCACACAAGGCCGATGCCGATTTCGGGTAAAATCCAACTTCACCGTTTTGGAATTCGGGGATGACGGCGCGGTAGAGGACGAAAATATAAGCACTTTTCGAATTCGGACATGACCAAGATGAGGCCTACGTTACGAGATATTCACCGTCCATGTTTCGGCTACACGAGCCCAATGCCCTTTTCGGGTAAAATCCAACTTCACCGTTTTGGAATTCGGAGATGACGGCGCGGTAGAGGACCAAAATATAAGCACTTTTCGAATTCGGACATGACCAAGATGAGGACTACGTTGCGAGATATTGGCCGTCGAAGTTTCGGCTACACGAGCCCGATGCCCTTTTCGGGTAAAATCCAACTTCACCGTTTAAGAATTCGGAAATGACGGCGCGGTAGAGGACCAAAATATAAGCATTTTTCGAATTCGGACATGACCAAGATGAGGCCTACGTTGCGAGATATTCACAGTCCAAGTTTCGGCCACACGAGCCCTGTGCCGATTTCGGGTAAAATCCAACTTCACCGTTTTGGAATTCGGAGATAACGGCGCGGTAGAGGACCAAAATAAAAGCACTTTTCGAAGTCGGACATGACAAAGATTTGGACTACGTTGCGAGATATTGGTCGTCAAAGTTTCGGCCACACGAGCTCGGTGCCCATTTCGGGTAAAATCCAACTTCACCGTTTTGGAATTCGAAGATGACGGCGCGGTAGAGGACCAAAATATAAGCACTTTTTGAATTTGGACATGACCTAAATGAGGCCTACGTTTCGAGATATTCACCGTCCAAGTTTCGGCCGCACGAGCCCGATGCCCATTTCGGGTAAAATCCAACTTCACCGTTTTGGAATTCGAAGATGACGGCGCGGTAGAGGACCAAAATGCAAGCACTTTTCGAATTAGGACATGACCAAGATGAGGTCTACGTTGCGAGATATTCACCGTCCAAGTTTCGGCCACACGAGCCCGATGCCCATTTCGGGTAAATTCCAACTTCACCGTTTTGGAATTCGGGGATGACGGCGCGGTAGAGGACAAAAATAAAAGCACTTTTTGAATTCGGGCATGACCTAAATGACGCTTACGTTGCGACATATTGACCGTCCAAGTTTCGGCCAAACGAGCCTGATGCCGATTTCGGGTAAAATTCAACTTCACCGTTTTGGAATTCGGAGATGACGGCGCGTTAGAGGACCAAATTATAAGCACTTTTCGAATTCGGATATGACCTAAATGAGGCCTACGTTGCGAGATATTGACCATCCAACTTTCGGCCACACGAGCCCGATGCCCATTTCGGGTAAAATCCAACTTCACCGTTTTGGAATTCGGAGATGACGGCGCGGTAGAGGACCAAAATATAAGCACTTTTTTCATTCGGACATGACCTAAATGAGGCTTACGTTGCGACATATTGACCGTCCAAGTTTCGGACAAACGAGCCCGATGCCGATTTCGTGTAAAATCCAACTTCACCGTTTTGGATTTCGGAGATGACGGCGCGGTAGAGGACCAAATTATAAGCACTTTTCGAATTCGGATATGACCTAAATGAGGCCTACGTTGCGAGATATTGACCGTCCAACTTTCGGCCACACCAGCCCGATGCCCATATCGGGTAAAATCCAACTTCACCGTTTTGGAATTCGGAGATGACGGCGCGGTAGAGGACCAAAATATAAGCACTTTTTGAATTCGGACATGACATAAATGAGGCCTACGTTGCGAGATATTCACCGTCCAAGTTTCGACAACACTAGCCCGATGCCGATTTCGGGTAAAATCCAACTTCACCGTTTTGGAATTCGGAGATGACGGCACGGTAGAGGACGAGAATATAAACACTTTTCGAATTCGGACATCATGTAAATGAAGGCCTACGTTGCGAGATATTGGCCGTCCAAGTTTCGGCCACACGAGCCCGATGCCCATTTCGGGTAAAATCCAACTTCACCGTTTTGGAATTCGAAGATGACGGCGAGGTAGTGGACCAAAATATAAGCACTTTTCGAATTAGGACATGACCAAGATGAGGTATACGTTTCGAGATATTCACCGTCCAAGTTTCGGCCACACGAGCCCGATGCCCATTTCGGGTAAAATCCAACTTCACCGTTTTGGAATTCGGAGATGACGGCGCGGTAGAGGACAAAAATATAAGCACTTTTTGAATTTGGGCATGACCTAAATGAGGCCTACATTGCGAGATATTCACTGTCCAAGTTTCGGCCACACGAGCCCGATCCCGTTTCGGGTAAAATCCAACTTCACCGTTTTGGCATGCGGATATGACGGCGCGGTAGAGGACCAAAATATAAGCACTTTTTGAATTCGGACATGACCTAAATGAGGCCTACGTTGCGAGATATTGACCGTCGAAGTTTCGGCTACACGAGCCCGATGCCCTTTTCGGGTAAAATCCAACTTCACCGTTTTGGAATTCAGAGATGACGGCGCGGTAGAGGACCAAAATATAAGCACTTTTCGAATTCAGACATGACCTACATGACGGCCTATGTTGCGAGATATTGACCGTCTAAGTTTCGGCCACACAAGGCCGATGCCGATTTCGGGTAAAATCCAACTTCACCGTTTTGGAATTTGGGGATGACGGCGCGGTAGAGGACGAAAATATAAGCACTTTTCGAATTCGGACATGACCAAGATGAGGCCTACGTTACGAGATATTCACCGTCCAAGTTTCGGCTACACGAGCCCAATGCCCTTTTCGGGTAAAATCCAACTTCACCGTTTTGGAATTCGGAGACGACGGCGCGGTAGAGGACCAAAATATAAGCACTTTTCGAATTCGGACATGACCAAGATGAGGACTACGTTGCGAGATATTGGCCGTCGAAGTTTCGGCTACACGAGCCCGATGCCCTTTTCGGATAAAATCCAACTTCACCGTTTAAAAATTCGGAGATGACGGCGCGGTAGAGGACCAAAATATAAGCATTTTTTGAATTCGGACATGACCAAGATGAGGCCTACGTTGCGAGATATTCACCGTCCAAGTTTCGGCCACACGAACCCTGTGCCGATTTCGGGTAAAATCCAACTTCACCGTTTTGGAATTCGGAGATGAGGGCGCGGTAGAGGACCAAAATATAAGCACTTTTCGAAGTCGGACATGACCAAGATTTGTACTACGTTGCGAGATATTGGTCGTCCAAGTTTCGGCCACACGAGCTCGGTGCCCATTTCGGGAAAAATCCAACTTCACCGTTTTGGAATTCGAAGATGACGGCGCGGTAGAGGACCAAAATATAAGAACTTTTTGAATTTGGACATGACCTAAATGAGGCCTACGTTTCGAGATATTCACCGTCCAAGTTTCGGCCACACGAGCCCGATGCCCATTTCGTGTAAAATCCAACTTCACCGTTTTGGAATTCGAAGATGACGGCGCGGTAGAGGACCAAAATGCAAGCACTTTTCGAATTAGGACATGACCAAGATGAGGTCTACGTTGCGAGATATTCACCGTCCAAGTTTCGGCCACACGAGCCCGATGCCCATTTCGGGTAAATTCCAACTTCACCGTTTTGGAATTCGGAGATGACGGCGCGGTAGAGGACAAAAATAAAAGCACTTTTTGAATTCGGGCATGACCTAAATGACGCTTACGTTGCGACATATTGACCGTCCAAGTTTCGGCCAAACGAGCCCGATGCCGATTTCGGGTAAAATCCAACTTCACCGTTTTGGAATTCGAAGATGACGGCGCGCTAGAGGACCAAAATATAAGCACTTTTCGAATTAGGACATGACCAAGATGAGGTCTACGTTGCAAGATATTCACCGTCCAAGTTTCGGCCACACGAGCCCGATGCTCATTTCGGGTAAATTCCAACTTCACCGTTTTGGAATTCGGAGATGACGGCGCGGTAGAGGACAAAAATAAAAGCACTTTTTGAATTCGGGCATGACCTAAATGACGCTTACGTTGCGACATATTGACCGTCCAAGTTTCGGCCAAACGAGCCCGATGCCGATTTCGGGTAAATTCCAACTTCACCGTTTTGGAATTCGGAGATGACGGCGCGTTAGAGGACGAAAATATAAGCACTTTTCGAATTCGGACATGACCAAGATGAGGCCTACGTTAAGAGATATTCACCGTCCAAGTTTCGGCTACACGAGCCCAATGCCCTTTTCGGGTAAAATCCAACTTCACCGTTTTGGAATTCGGAGACGACGGCGCGGTAGAGGACCAAAATATAAGCATTTTTCGAATTCGGACATGACCAAGATGAGGCCTACGTTGCGAGATATTCACCGTCCAAGTTTCGGCCACACGAGCCCTGTGCCGATTTCGGGTAAAATCCAACTTCACCGTTTTGGAATTCGGAGATGACGGCGCGGTAGAGGACCAAAATATAAGCACTTTTCGAAGTCGGACATGACCAAGATTTGTACTACGTTGCGAGATATTGGTCGTCCAAGTTTCGGCCACACGAGCTCGGTGCCCATTTCGGGTAAAATCCAACTTCACCGTTTTGAAATTCGAAGATGACGGCGCGGTAGAGGACCAAAATATAAGCACTTTTTGAATTTGGACATGACCTAAATGAGGCCTACGTTTCGAGATATTCACCGTCCAAGTTTCGGCCACACGAGCCCGATGCCCATTTCGGGTAAAATCCAGCTTCACCGTTTTGGAATTCGAAGATGACGGCGCGGTAGAGGACCAAAATGCAAGCACTTTTCGAATTAGGACATGACCAAGATGAGGTCTACGTTGCGAGATATTCACCGTCCAAGTTTCGGCCACACGAGCCCGATGCCCATTTCGGGTAAATTCCAACTTCACCGTTTTGGAATTCGGAGATGACGGCGCGGTAGAGGACAAAAATAAAAGCACTTTTTGAATTCGGGCATGACCTAAATGACGCTTACGTTGCGACATATTGACCGTCCAAGTTTCGGCCAAACGAGCCCGATGCCGATTTCGGGTAAAATCCAACTTCACCGTTTTGGAATTCGAAGATGACGGCGCGCTAGAGGACCAAAATATAAGCACTTTTCGAATTAGGACATGACCAAGATGAGGTCTACGTTGCGAGATATTCACCGTCCAAGTTTCGGCCACACGAGCCCGATGCTCATTTCGGGTAAATTCCAACTTCACCGTTTTGGAATTCGGAGATGACGGCGCGGTAGAGGACAAAAATAAAAGCACTCTTTGAATTCGGGCATGACCTAAATGACGCTTACGTTGCGACATATTGACCGTCCAAGTTTCGGCCAAACGAGCCCGATGCCGATTTCGGGTAAAATCCAACTTCACCGTTTTGGAATTCTGAGATGACGGCGCGTTAGAGGACCAAATTATAAGCACTTTTCGAATTCGGATATGACCTAAATGAGGCCTACGTTGCGAGATATTGACCGTCCAACTTTTGGCCACACGAGCCCGATGCCCATTTCGGGTAAAATCCAACTTCACCGTTTTGGAATTCGGAGATGACGGCGCGGTAGAGGACCAAAATATAAGCACTTTTTGCATTCGGACATGACCTAAATGAGGCTTACGTTGCGACATATTGACCGTCCAAGTTTCGGACAAACAAGCCCGATGCCGATTTCGTGTAAAATCCAACTTCACCGTTTTGGATTTCGGAGATGACGGCGCGGTAGAGGACCAGAATATAAACACTTTTCGAATTCGGACATCACGTAAATGAAGGCCTACGTTGCGAGATATTGGCCGTCCAAGTTTCGGCCACACGAGCCCGATGCCCATTTCGGGTAAAATCCAACTTCACCGTTTTGGAATTCGGAGATGACGGCGCGGTAGAGGACAAAAATATAAGCACTTTTTGAATTTGGGCATGACCTAAATGAGGCCTACATTGCGAGATATTCACAGTCCAAGTTTCGGCCACACGAGCCCGATGCCCATTTCGGGTAAAATCCAACTTCACCGTTTTGGCATTCGGATATGACGGCGCGGTAGAGGACCAAAATATAAGCACTTTTTGAATTCGGACATGACCTAAATGAGGCCTACGTTGCGAGATATTGACCGTCGAAGTTTCGGCGACACGAGCCAGATGCCCTTTTCGGGTAAAATCCAACTTCACCGTTTTGGAATTCGGAGATGACGGCGCGGTAGAGGACCAAAATATAAGCACTTTTCGAATTCGGACATGACCTAAATGACGGCCTACGTTGCGAGATATTGACCGTCTAAGTTTCGGCCACACAAGGCCGATGCCGATTTCGGTTAAAATCCAACTTCACCGTTTTGGAATTCTAAGATGACGGCGCGTTAGAGGACCAAATTATAAGCACTTTTCGAATTCGGATATGACCTAAATGAGGCCTACGTTGCGAGATATTGACCGTCCAACTTTCGGCCACACGAGCCCGATGCCCATTTCGGGTAAAATCCAACTTCACCGTTTTGGAATTCGGAGATGACGGCGCGGTAGAGGACCAGAATATAAACACTTTTCGAATTCGGACATCACGTAAATGAAGGCCTACGTTGCGAGATATTGGCCGTCCAAGTTTCGGCCACACGAGCCCGATGCCCATTTCGGGTAAAATCCAACTTCACCGTTTTAGAATTCGGAGATGACGGCGCGGTAGAGGACCAAAATATAAGCACTTTTCAAATTCGGACATGACCTAAATGACGGCCTACGTTGCGAGATATTGACCGTCTAAGTTTCGGCCACACAAGGCCGATGCCGATTTCGGGTAAAATCCAACTTCACCGTTTTGGAATTCGGGGATGACGGCGCGGTAGAGGACGAAAATATAAGCACTTTTCGAATTCGGACATGACCAAGATGAGGCCTACGTTACGAGATATTCACCGTCCAAGTTTCGGCTACACGAGCCCAATGCCCTTTTCGGGTAAAATCCAACTTCACCGTTTTGGAATTCGGAGATGACGGCGCGGTAGAGGACCAAAATATAAGCACTTTTCGAATTCGGACATGACCAAGATGAGGACTACGTTGCGAGATATTGGCCGTCGAAGTTTCGGCTACACGAGCCCGATGCCCTTTTCGGGTAAAATCCAACTTCACCGTTTAAGAATTCGGAAATGACGGCGCGGTAGAGGACCAAAATATAAGCATTTTTCGAATTCGGACATGACCAAGATGAGGCCTACGTTGCGAGATATTCACAGTCCAAGTTTCGGCCACACGAGCCATGTGCCGATTTCGGGTAAAATCCAACTTCACCGTTTTGGAATTCGGAGATGACAGCGCGGTAGAGGACCAAAATAAAAGCACTTTTCGAAGTCGGACATGACAAAGATTTGGACTACGTTGCGAGATATTGGTCGTCCAAGTTTCGGCCACACGAGCTCGGTGCCCATTTCAGGTAAAATCCAACTTCACCATTTCTGAATTGGGAGATGACGGAGCGGTAGAGGACCAAAAGATAAGCACTTTTCGAATTCGGACATCACCAAGATGAGGCCTACGTTGCGAGATATTGGTCGTCCAAGTTTCGGCCACACGAGCCCGGTGCCCATTTTGGGTAAAATCCAACTTTACCGTTTTGGAATTCGGACATGACGGCGCGGTAGAGGACCAAAAGATAAGCACTTTTTGAATTCGGACTTGACATAAATGAGGCCTACGTTGCGAGATATTCACCGTCCAAGTTTCGACAACACTAGCCCGATGCCGATTTCGGTTACAATCTAACTTCACCGTTTTGGAATTCAGAGATGACGGTGCGGTAGAGGACCAAAATATAAGCACTTTTTGAATTTGGACATGACCTAAATGAGGCCTACGTTTCGAGATATTCACCGTCCAAGTTTCGGCCACACGAGCCCGATGCCCATTTCGGGTAAAATCCAACTTCACCGTTTTGGAATTCGAAGATGACGGCGCGGTAGAGGACCAAAATATAAGCACTTTTCGAATTAGGACATGACCAAGATGAGGTCTACGTTGCGAGATATTCACCGTCCAAGTTTCGGCCACACGAGCCCGATGCCCATTTCGGGTAAATTCCAACTTCACCGTTTTGGAATTCGGAGATGACGGCGCGGTAGAGGACAAAAATAAAAGCACTTTTTGAATTCGGGCATGACCTAAATGACGCTTACGTTACGATATAGACCGTCCAAGTTTCGGCCAAACGAGCCCGATGCCGATTTCGGGTAAAATCCAACTTCACCGTTTTGGAATTCGAAGATGACGGCGCGCTAGAGGACCAAAATATAAGCACTCGCAGTCCAAGTTTCGGCCACACGAGCCCGATGCCCATTTCGGGTAAATTCCAACTTCACCGTTTTGGAATTCGGAGATGACGGCGCGGTAGAGGACAAAAATAAAAGCACTTTTTGAATTCAGGCATGACCTAAATGACGCTTACGTTGCGACATATTGACCGTCCAAGTTTCGGCCAAACGAGCCCGATGCCGATTTCGGGTAAAATCCAACTTCACCGTTTTGGAATTCGGAGATGACGGCGCGTTAGAGGACCAAATTATAAGCACTTTTCGAATTCGGATATGACCTAAATGAGGCCTACGTTGCGAGATATTGACCGTCCAACTTTCGGCCACACGAGCCCGATGCCCATTTCGGGTAAAATCCAACTTCACCGTTTTGGAATTCGGAGATGACGGCGCGGTAGAGGACCAAAATATAAGCACTTTTTGCATTCGGACATGACATAAATGAGGCCTACGTTGCGAGATATTCACCGTCCAAGTTTCGACAACACTAGCCCGATGCCGATTTCGGGTAAAATCCAACTTCACCGTTTTGGAATTCGGAGATGACGGCGCGGTAGAGGACCAGAATATAAACACTTTTCGAATTCGGACATCACGTAAATGAAGGCCTACGTTGCGAGATATTGGCCGTCCAAGTTTCGGCCACACGAGCCCGATGCCCATTTCGGGTAAAATCCAACTTCACCGTTTTGGAATTCGAAGATGACGGCGCGGTAGTGGACCAAAATATAAGCACTTTTCGAATTAGGACATGACCAAGATGAGGTCTACGTTTCGAGATATTCACCGTCCAAGTTTCGGCCACACGAACCCGATGCCCATTTCGGGTAAAATCCAACTTCACCGTTTTGGCATTCAGATATGACGGCGCGGTAGAGGACCAAAATATAAGCACTTTTTGAAATCGGACATGACCTAAATGAGGCCTACGTTGCGAGATATTGACCGTCGAAGTTTCGGCTACACGAGCCCGATGCCCTTTTCGGGTAAAATCCAACTTCACCGTTTTGGAATTCAGAGATGACGGCGCGGTAGAGGACCAAAATATAAGCACTTTTCGAATTCGGACATGACCTAAATGACGGCCTACGTTGCGAGATATTGACCGTCTAAGTTTCGGCCACACAAGGCCGATGCCGATTTCGGGTAAAATCCAACTTCACCGTTTTGGAATTCGGGGACAACGGCGCGGTAGAGGACGAAAATATAAGCACTTTTCGAATTCGGACATGACCAAGATGAGGCCTACGTTACGAGATATTCACCGTCCAAGTTTCGGCTACACGAGCCCAATGCCCTTTTCGGGTAAAATCCAACTTCACCGTTTTGGAATTCGGAGACGACGGCGCGGTAGAGGACCAAAGTATAAGCACTTTTCGAATTCGGACATGACCAAGATGAGGACTACGTTGCGAGATATTGGCCGTCGAAGTTAAAAGCATCACATTGTAGCCAAGCTTCAACCCCATCTCTACGACACCTTCAAAGTGATATAGAATGCTCCCCAATCGGACTCCCGAGCGCAAAGTTACACCCCTTTTCTCGTCCAGCACTTGAATGCAAGTCTGCTACTCTCTCTCTAATTTGAGAGGTATACAAAAACGCCAACCTGTAACTAAAAGCATCACATTGTAGCCTAGTTATAACCCCATCTCTACGACGCCTTCGAAGTGATATAGAATGCTCCCCAATCGGACTCCCGAGCGCAAAGTTACACCCCTTTTCTCGTGCAGCACTTGAATGCAAGTGTGCTACTCTCTCTCTGATTTGAGAGGTATACAAAAACACCAACCCGTAACTAAAAGCATCACATTGTAGCCAAGCTTCAATCCCATCTCTACGACACCTTCAAAGTGATATAGAATGCTCCCCAATCGGACTCCCGAGCGCAAAGTTACACCCCTTTTCTCGTCCAGCACTTGAATGCAAGTCTGCAACTCTCTCTCTGATTTGAGAGGTATACAAAAACGCCAACCTGTAACTAAAAGCATCACATTGTAGCCTAGCTATAACCCCATCTCTACGACGCCTTCGAAGTGATATAGAATGCTCCACAATCGGACTCCCGAGCGCAAAGTTACACCCCTTTTCTCGTCCAGCACTTGAATGCAAGTCTGCTACTCTCTCTCTGATTTGAGAGGTATACAAAAACGCCAACCTGTAACTAAAAGCATCACATTGTAGCCTAGCTATAACCCCATCTCTACGACGCCTTCGAAGTGATATAGAATGCTCCACAATCGGACTCCCGAGCGCAAAGTTACACCCCTTTTCTCGTCCAGCACTTGAATGCAAGTCTGCTACTCTCTCTCTGATTCGAGAGGTATACAAAAACTCCAACCTGTAACTAAAAGCATCACATTGTAGCCTAGCTATAACCCCATCTCTACGACGCCTTCGAAGTGATATAGAGTGCTCCCCAATCGGACTCCCGAGCGCAAAGTTACACCCCTTTTCTCGTGCAGCACTTGAATGCAAGTGTGCTACTCTCTCTCTGATTTGAGAGGTATTTGGAATTCGGAGATGACGGCGCGTTAGAGGACCAAATTATAAGCACTTTTCGAATTCGGATATGACCTAAATGAGGCCTACGTTGCGAGATATTGACCGTCCAACTTTCGGCCACACGAGCCCGATGCCCATTTCGGGTAAATCCAACTTCACCGTTTTGGAATTCGAAGATGACGGCGCGGTAGAGGACCAAAATATAAGCACTTTTCGAATTAGGACATGACCAAGATGAGGTCTACGTTGCGAGATATTCACCGTCCAAGTTTCGGCCACACGAGCCCGATGCCCATTTCGGGTAAATTCCAACTTCACCGTTTTGGAATTCGGAGATGACGGCGCGGTAGAGGACAAAAATAAAAGCACTTTTTGAATTCGGGCATGACCTAAATGACGCTTACGTTGCGACATATTGACCGTCCAAGTTTCGGCCAAACGAGCCCGATGCCGATTTCGGGTAAAATCCAACTTCACCGTTTTGGAATTCGGAGATGACGGCGCGTTAGAGGACCAAATTATAAGCACTTTTCGAATTCGGATATGACCTAAATGAGGCCTACGTTGCGAGATATTGACCGTCCAACTTTCGGCCACACTAGCCCGATGCCCATTTCGGGTAAAATCCAACTTCACCGTTTTGGAATTCGGAGATGACGGCGCGGTAGAGGACCAAAATATAAGCACTTTTTGAATTCGGACATGACATAAATGAGGCCTACGTTGCGAGATATTCACCGTCCAAGTTTCGACAACACTAGCCCGATGCCGATTTCGGGTAAAATCCAACTTCACCATTTTGGAATTCGGAGATGACGGCGCGGTAGAGGACCAAAATACAAGCACTTTTTGCATTCGGACATGACCTAAATGAGGCTTACGTTGCGACATATTGACCGTCCAAGTTTCGGACAAACGAGCCCGATGCCGATTTCGTGTAAAATCCAACTTCACCGTTTTGGATTTCGGAGATGACGGCGCGGTAGAGGACCAAATTATAAGCACTTTTCGAATTCGGATATGACCTAAATGAGGCCTACGTTGCGAGATATTGACCGTCCAACTTTCGGCCACACCAGCCCGATGCCCATTTCGGGTAAAATCCAACTTCACCGTTTTGGAATTCGGAGATGACGGCGCGGTAGAGGACCAAAATATAAGCACTTTTTGAATTCGGACATGACATAACTGAGGCCTACGTTGCGAGATATTCACCGTCCAAGTTTCGACAACACTAGCCCGATGTCGATTTCGGGTAAAATCCAACTTCACCGTTTTGGAATTCGGAGATGACGGCGCGGTAGAGGACAAAAAATAAAAGCACTTTTTGAATTCGGGCATGACCTAAATGACGCTTACGTTGCGACATATTGACCGTCCAAGTTTCGGCCAAACGAGCCCGATGCCGATTTCGGGTAAAATCCAACTTCACCGTTTTGGAATTCGGAGATGACGGCGCGTTAGAGGACCAAATTATAAGCACTTTTCGAATTCGGATATGACCTAAATGAGGCCTCCGTTGCGAGATATTCACCGTCCAACTTTCGGCCACACGAGCCCGATGCCCATTTCGGGTAAAATCCAACTTCACCGTTTTTGAATTCGGAGATGACGACGCGGTAGAGGACCAAAATATAAGCACTTTTTGCATTCGGACATGACCTAAATGAGGCTTACGTTGCGACATATTGACCGTCCAAGTTTCGGACAAACGAGCCCGATGCCGATTTCGTGTAAAATCCAACTTGACCGTTTTGGTTTTCGGAGATGACGGCGCGGTAGAGGACCAATTTATAAGCACTTTTCGAATTCGGATATGACCTAAATGAGGCCTACGTTGCGAGATATTGACCGTCCAACTTTCGGCCACACCAGCCCGATGCCCATTTCGGGTAAAATCCAACTTCACCGTTTTGGAATTCGGAGATGACGGCGCGGTAGAGGACCAAAATACAAGCACTTTTTGCATTCGGACATGACCTAAATGAGGCTTACGTTGCGACATATTGACCGTCCAAGTTTCGGACAAACGAGCCCGATGCCGATTTCGTGTAAAATCCAACTTGACCGTTTTCGTTTTCGGAGATGACGGCGCGGTAGAGGACCAATTTATAAGCACTTTTCGAATTCGGATATGACCTAAATGAGGCCTACGTTGCGAGATATTAACCGTCCAACTTTCGGCCACACCAGCCCGATGCCCATTTCGGGTAAAATCCAACTTCACCGTTTTGGAATTCGGAGATGACGGCGCGGTAGAGGACCAAAATATAAGCACTTTTTGAATTCGGACATGACATAACTGAGGCATACGTTGCGAGATATTCACCGTCCAATTTTCGACAACACTAGCCCGATGCCGATTTCGGGTAAAATCCAACTTCACCGTTTTAGAATTCGGAGATGACGGCGCGGTAGAGGACAAAAATAAAAGCACTTTTTGAATTCGGGCATGACCTAAATGACGCTTACGTTGCGACATATTGACCGTCCAAGTTTCGGCCAAACGAGCCCGATGCCGATTTCGGGTAAAATCCAACTTCACCGTTTTGGAATTCGGAGATGACGGCGCGTTAGAGGACCAAATTATAAGCACTTTTCGAATTCGGATATGACCTAAATGAGGCCTACGTTGCGAGATATTGACCGTCCAACTTTCGGCCACACGAGCCCGATGCCCATTTCGGGTAAAATCCAACTTCACCGTTTTGGAATTCGGAGATGACGGCGCGGTAGAGGACCAAAATATAAGCACTTTTTGCATTCGGACATGACCTAAATGAGGCTTACGTTGCGACATATTGACCGTCCAAGTTTCATACAAACGAGCCCGATGCCGATTACGTGTAAAATCCAACTTCACCGTTTTGGATTTCGGAGATGACGGCGCGGTAGAGGACCAAATTATAAGCACTTTTCGAATTCGGATATGACCTAAATGAGGCCTACGTTGCGAGATATTGACCGTCCAACTTTCGGCCACACCAGCCCGATGCCGATTTCGGGTAAAATCCAACTTCACCGTTTTGGAATTCGGAGATGACGGCGCGGTAGAGGACCAAAATATAAGCAGTTTTTGAATTTGGGCATGACCTAAATGAGGCCTACATTGCGAGATATTCAGTGTCCAAGTTTCGGCTACACAAGCCCAATGCCTATTTCGGGTAAAATCCAACTTCACCGTTTTGGAATTCGGAGATGACGGCGCGGTAGAGGACCAAAATATAAGCACTTTTTGAATTCGGACATGACATAAATGAGGCCTACGTTGCGAGATATTCACCGTCCAAGTTTCGACAACACTAGCCCGATGCCGATTTCGGGTAAAATCCAACTTCACCGTTTTGGAATTCGGAGATGACGGCGCGGTAGAGGACCAGAATATAAACACTTTTCGAATTCGGACATCATGTAAATGAAGGCCTACGTTGCGAGATATTGGCCGTCCAAGTTTCGGCCACACGAGCCCGATGCCATTTCGGGTAAAATCCAACTTCACCGTTTTAGAATTCGGAGATGACGGCGCGGTAGAGGACAAAAATAAAAGCACTTTTTGAATTCGGGCATGACCTAAATGACGCTTACGTTGCGACATATTGACCGTCCAAGTTTCGGCCAAACGAGCCCGATGCCGATTTCGGGTAAAATCCAACTTCACCGTTTTGGAATTCGGAGATGACGGCGCGTTAGAGGACCAAATTATAAGCACTTTTCGAATTCGGATATGACCTAAATGAGGCCTACGTTGCGAGATATTGACCGTCCAACTTTCGGCCACACGAGCCCGATGCCCATTTCGGGTAAAATCCAACTTCACCGTTTTGGAATTCGGAGATGACGGCGCGGTAGAGGACCAAAATATAAGCACTTTTTGCATTCGGACATGACCTAAATGAGGCTTACGTTGCGACATATTGACCGTCCAAGTTTCATACAAACGAGCCCGATGCCGATTACGTGTAAAATCCAACTTCACCGTTTTGGATTTCGGAGATGACGGCGCGGTAGAGGACCAAATTATAAGCACTTTTCGAATTCGGATATGACCTAAATGAGGCCTACGTTGCGAGATATTGACCGTCCAACTTTCGGCCACACCAGCCCGATGCCGATTTCGGGTAAAATCCAACTTCACCGTTTTGGAATTCGGAGATGACGGCGCGGTAGAGGACCAAAATATAAGCAGTTTTTGAATTCGGACATGACATAAATGAGGCCTATGTTGCGAGATATTCACCGTCTAAGTTTCGACAACACTAGCCCGATGCCGATTTCGGGTAAAATCCAACTTCACCGTTTTGGAATTCGGAGATGACGGCGCGGTAGAGGACCAGAATATAAACACTTTTCGAATTCGGACATCATGTAAATGAAGGCCTACGTTGCGAAATATTGGCCGTCCAAGTTTCGGCCACACGAGCCCGATGCCCATTTCGGGTAAAATCCAACTTCACCGTTTTGGAATTCGAAGATGACGGCGCGGTAGTGGACCAAAATATAAGCACTTTTCGAATTAGGACATGACCAAGATGAGGTCTACGTTGCGAGATATTCACCGTCCAAGTTTCGGCCACATGAGCCAGATGCCCATTTCGGGTAAAATCCAACTTCACCGTTTTGGAATTCGAAGATGACGGCGCGGTAGAGGACCAAAATATAAGCACTTTTTGAATTCGGACATGACATAAATGAGGCCTACGTTGCGAGATATTCACCGTCCAAGTTTCGACAACACTAGCCCGATGCCGATTTCGGGTAAAATCCAACTTCACCGTTTTGGAATTCGGAGATGACGGCGCGGTAGAGGACCAAAATATAAGCACTTTTTGAATTCGGACATGACATAAATGAGGCCTACGTTGCGAGATATTCACCGTCCAAGTTTCGACAACACTAGCCCGATGCCGATTTCGGGTAAAATCCAACTTCACCGTTTTGGAATTCGGAGATGACGGCGCGGTAGAGGACCAGAATATAAACACTTTTCGAATTCGGACATCACGTAAATGAGGTCTACGTTGCGAGATATTCACCGTCCAAGTTTCGGCCACACGAGCCCGATGCCCATTTCGGGTAAAATCCAACTTCACCGTTTTAGAATTCGGAGATGACGGCGCGGTAGGGACAAAAATATAAGCACTTTTTGAATTTGGGCATGACCTAAATGAGGCCTACATTGCGAGATATTCAGTGTCCAAGTTTCGGCTACACAAGCCCAATGCCTATTTCGGGTAAAATCCAACTTCACCGTTTTGCAATCCGGAGATGACGGCGCGGGAGAGGACCAAAATATAAGCACTTTTTGAATTCGGACAAGACCTAAATGAGGCCTACGTTGCGAGATATTGACCGTCCAAGTTTCGGCCACACGAGCCCGATGCCCATTTCGGGTAAATTCCAACTTCACCGTTTTGGAATTCGGAGATGACGGCGCGGTAGAAGACAAAAATAAAAGCACTTTTTGAATTCGGGCATGACCTCAATGACGCTTACGTTGCGACATATTTACCGTCCAAGTTTCGGCCAAACGAGCCCGATGCCTATTTCGGGTAAAACCCAACTTCACCGTTTTGGAATTCGGAGATGACGGCGCGTTAGAGGACCAAATTATAAGCACTTTTCGAATTCGGATATGACCTAAATGAGGCCTACGTTGCGAGATATTGACCGTCCAACTTTCGGCCACACGAGCCCGATGCCCATTTCGGGTAAAATCCAACTTCACCGTTTTGGAATTCGAAGATGACGGCGCGGTAGTGGACCAAAATATAAGCACTTTTCGAATTAGGACATGACCAAGATGAGGTCTACGTTGCGAGATATTCACCGTCCAAGTTTCGGCCACATGAGCCAGATGCCCATTTCGGGTAAAATCCAACTTCACCGTTTTGGAATTCGAAGATGACGGCGCGGTAGAGGACCAAAATATAAGCACTTTTTGAATTCGGACATGACATAAATGAGGCCTACGTTGCGAGATATTCACCGTCCAAGTTTCGACAACACTAGCCCGATGCCGATTTCGGGTAAAATCCAACTTCACCGTTTTGGAATTCGGAGATGACGGCGCGGTAGAGGACCAAAATATAAGCACTTTTTGAATTCGGACATGACATAAATGAGGCCTACGTTGCGAGATATTCACCGTCCAAGTTTCGACAACACTAGCCCGATGCCGATTTCGGGTAAAATCCAACTTCACCGTTTTGGAATTCGGAGATGACGGCGCGGTAGAGGACCAGAATATAAACACTTTTCGAATTCGGACATCACGTAAATGAGGTCTACGTTGCGAGATATTCACCGTCCAAGTTTCGGCCACACGAGCCCGATGCCCATTTCGGGTAAAATCCAACTTCACCGTTTTAGAATTCGGAGATGACGGCGCGGTAGGGACAAAAATATAAGCACTTTTTGAATTTGGGCATGACCTAAATGAGGCCTACATTGCGAGATATTCAGTGTCCAAGTTTCGGCTACACAAGCCCAATGCCTATTTCGGGTAAAATCCAACTTCACCGTTTTGCAATCCGGAGATGACGGCGCGGGAGAGGACCAAAATATAACCACTTTTTGAATTCGGACAAGACCTAAATGAGGCCTACGTTGCGAGATATTGACCGTCCAAGTTTCGGCCACACGAGCCCGATGCCCATTTCGGGTAAATTCCAACTTCACCGTTTTGGAATTCGGAGATGACGGCGCGGTAGAAGACAAAAATAAAAGCACTTTTTGAATTCGGGCATGACCTCAATGACGCTTACGTTGCGACATATTTACCGTCCAAGTTTCGGCCAAACGAGCCCGATGCCTATTTCGGGTAAAACCCAACTTCACCGTTTTGGAATTCGGAGATGACGGCGCGTTAGAGGACCAAATTATAAGCACTTTTCGAATTCGGATATGACCTAAATGAGGCCTACGTTGCGAGATATTGACCGTCCAACTTTCGGCCACACGAGCCCGATGCCCATTTCGGGTAAATCCAACTTCACCGTTTTGGAATTCGAAGATGACGGCGCGGTAGAGGACCAAAATATAAGCACTTTTCGAATTAGGACATGACCAAGATGAGGTCTACGTTGCGAGATATTCACCGTCCAAGTTTCGGCCACACGAGCCCGATGCCCATTTCGGGTAAATTCCAACTTCACCGTTTTGGAATTTGGAGATGACGGCGCGGTAGAGGACAAAAATAAAAGCACTTTTTGAATTCGGGCATGACCTAAATGACGCTTACGTTGCGACATATTGACCGTCCAAGTTTCGGCCAAACGAGCCCGATGCCGATTTCGGGTAAAATCCAACTTCACCGTTTTGGAATTCGGAGATGACGGCGCGTTAGAGGACCAAATTATAAGCACTTTTCGAATTCGGATATGACCTAAATGAGGCCTACGTTGCGAGATATTGACCGTCCAACTTTCGGCCACACGAGCCCGATGCCCATTTCGGGTAAAATCCAACTTCACCGTTTAGGAATTCGGAGATGACGGCGCGGTAGAGGACCAAAATATAAGCAATTTTTGAATTCGGACATGACATAAATGAGGCCTACGTTGCGAGATATTCACCGTCCAAGTTTCGACAACACTAGCCCGATGCCGATTTCGGTTACAATCTAACTTCACCGTTTTGGAATTCGGAGATGACGGCGCGGTAGAGGACAAATATATAAGCACTTTTTGAATTTGGACATGACCTAAATGAGGCCTACGTTTCGAGATATTCACCGTCCAAGTTTCGGCCACACGAGCCCGATGCCCATTTCGGGTAAAATCCAACTTCACCGTTTTGGAATTCGAAGATGACGGCGCGGTAGTGGACCAAAATATAAGCACTTTTCGAATTAGGATATGACCAAGATGAGGTCTACGTTTCGAGATATTCACCGTCCAAGTTTCGGCCACACGAGCCCGATGCCCATTTCGGGTAAAATCCAACTTCACCGTTTTGGAATTCGGAGATGACGGCGCGGTAAAGGACAAAAATATAAGCACTTTTTGAATTTGGGCATGACCTAAATGAGGCCTACATTGCGAGATATTCACTGTCCAAGTTTCGGCTACACGAGCCCGATGCCCATTTCGGGTAAAATCCAACTTCACCGTTTTGGCATTCGGATATGACGGCGCGGTGGAGGACCAAAATATAAGCACTTTTTGAATTCGGACATGACCTAAATGAGACCTACGTTGCGAGATATTGACCGTCGAAGTTTCGGCTACACGAGCCCGATGCCCTTTTCGGGTAAAATCCAACTTCACCGTTTTGGAATTCGGAGATGACGGCGCGGTAGAGGACCAAAATATAAGAACTTTTCGAATTCAGACATGACCTAAATGACGGCCTACGTTGCGAGATATTCACCGTCCAAGTTTCGGCCACACTAGCCCGATGCCGATTTCGGGTAAAATCTAACTTCATCGTTTTGGAATTCGGAGATGACGGCGCGGTAGACGACCAAAATATAAGCACTTTTAGAATTTGGACATGATCTAAATGAGGCCTACGTTTCGAGATATTCACCGTCCAAGTTTCGGCCACACGAGCCCGATGCCCATTTCGGGTAAAATCCAACTTCACCGTTTTGGAATTTGAAGATGACGGCGCGGTAGAGGACCAAAATATAAGCACTTTTCGAATTAGGACATGACCAAGATGAGGTCTACGTTGCGAGATATTCACCGTCCAAGTTGAGAGATATTCACCGTCCAAGTTTCGGCCACACGAGCCCGATGCCCATTTCGGGTAAATTCCGACTTCACCGTTTTGGAATTCGGAGATGACGGCACGGTAGAGGACAAAAATATAAGCACTTTTTGAATTCGGATATGACCTAAATGAGGCTTACGTTGCAAGATATTCACTGTCTAAGTTTCGGCCACACGAGCCCGATGCCGATTTCGGGTAAAATTCAACTTCACCGTTTTGGAATTCGGAGATGACGGCGCGGTAGAGGACCAGAATATAAACACTTTTCGAATTCGGACATCACGTAAATGAAGGCCTACGTTGCGAGATATTGGCCGTCCAAGTTTCGGCCACACGAGCCCGATGCCCATTTCGGGTAAAATCCAACTTCACCGTTTTGGAATTCGAAGATGACGGCGCGGTAGTGGACCAAAATATAAGTACTTTTCGAATTAGGACATGACCAAGATGAGGTCTACGTTTCGAGATATTCACCGTCTAAGTTTCGGCCACAAGAGCCCGATGCCCATTTCGGGTAAAATCCAACTTCACCGTTTTGGAATTCGGAGATGACGGCGCGGTAGAGGACAAAAATATAAGCACTTTTTGAATTTGGGCATGACCTAAATGAGGCCTACATTGCGAGATATTCACTGTCCAAGTTTCGGCCACACGAGCCCGATGCCCATTTCGGGTAAAATCCAACTTCACCGTTTTGGAATTCGGAGATGACGGCGCGGTAGAGGACCAAAATATAAGCAATTTTTGAATTCGGACATGACATAAATGAGGCCTACGTTGCGAGATATTCACCGTCCAAGTTTCGACAACACTAACCCGATGCCGATTTCGGGTAAAATCCAACTTCACCGTTTTGGAATTCGGAGATGACGGCGCGGTAGAGGACCAGAATATAAGCACTTTTCGAATTCGGACATCACGTAAATGAAGGCCTACGTTGCGAGATATTGGCCGTCCAAGTTTCGGCCACACGAGCCCGATGCCCATTTCGGGTAAAATCCAACTTCACCGTTTTGGAATTCGAAGATGACGGCGCGGTAGTGGACCAAAATATAAGCACTTTTCGAATTAGGACATGACCAAGATGAGGTCTACGTTTCGAGATATTCACCGTCCAAGTTTCGGCCACAAGAGCCCGATGCCCATTTCGGGTAAAATCCAACTTCACCGTTTTGGAATTCGGAGATGACGGCGCGGTAGAGGACAAAAAAAAAGCACTTTTTGAATTTGGGCATGACCTAAATGAGGCTTACATTGCGAGATATTCAGTGTCCAAGTTTCGGCTACACAAGCCCAATGCCTATTTCGGGTAAAATCCAACTTCACCGTTTTGCAATCCGGAGATGACGGCGCGGGAGAGGACCAAAATATAAGCACTTTTTGAATTCGGACATGACCTAAATGAGGCCTACGTTGCGAGATATTGACCGTCCAAGTTTCGGCCACACGAGCCCGATGCCCATTTCGGGTAAATTCCAACTTCACCGTTTTGGAATTCGGAGATGACGGCGCGGTAGAAGACAAAAATAAAAGCACTTTTTGAATTCGGGCATGACCTAAATGACGCTTACGTTGCGACATATTTACCGTCCAAGTTTCGGACAAACGAGCCCGATACCGATTTCGTGTAAAATCCAACTTCACCGTTTTGGATTTCGGAGATGACGGCGCGGTAGAGGACCAAATTATAAGCACTTTTCGAATTCGGATATGACCTAAATGAGGCCTACGTTGCGAGATATTGACCGTCCAACTTTCGGCCACACGAGCCCGATGCCCATTTCGGGTAAATCCAACTTCACCGTTTTGGAATTCGAAGATGACGGCGCGGTAGAGGACCAAAATATAAGCACTTTTCGAATTAGGACATGACCAAGATGAGGTCTACGTTGCGAGATATTCACCGTCCAAGTTTCGGCCACACGAGCCCGATGCCCATTTCGGGTAAATTCCAACTTCACCGTTTTGGAATTCGGAGATGACGGCGCGGTAGAGGACAAAAATAAAAGCACTTTTTGAATTCGGGCATGACCTAAATGACGCTTACGTTGCGACATATTGACCGTCCAAGTTTCGGCCAAACGAGCCCGATGCCGATTTCGGGTATAATCCAACTTCACCGTTTTGGAATTCGGAGATGACGGCGCGTTAGAGGACCAAATTATAAGCACTTTTCGAATTCGGATATGACCTAAATGAGGCCTACGTTGCGAGATATTGACCGTCCAACTTTCGGCCACACGAGCCCGATGCCCATTTCGGGTAAATCCAACTTCACCGTTTTGGAATTCGAAGATGACGGCGCGGTAGAGGACCAAAATATAAGCACTTTTCGAATTAGGACATGACAAAGATGAGGTCTACGTTGCGAGATATTCACCGTCCAAGTTTCGGCCACACGAGCCCGATGCCCATTTCGGGTAAATTCCAACTTCACCGTTTTGGAATTCGGAGATGACGGCGCGGTAGAGGACAAAAAATAAAAGCACTTTTTGAATTCGGCCATGACCTAAATGACGCTTACGTTGCGACATATTGACCGTCCAAGTTTCGGCCAAACGAGCCCGATGCCGATTTCGGGTAAAATCCAACTTCACCGTTTTGGAATTCGGAGATGACGGCGCGTTAGAGGACCAAATTATAAGCACTTTTCGAATTCGGATATGACCTAAATGAGGCCTACGTTGCGAGATATTCACCGTCCAACTTTCGGCCACACCAGCCCGATGCCGATTTCGGGTAAAATCCAACTTCACCGTTTTGGAATTCGGAGATGACGGCGCGGTAGAGGACCAAAATATAAGCAGTTTTTGAATTCGGACATGACATAAATGAGGCCTACGTTGCGAGATATTCACCGTCTAAGTTTCGACAACACTAGCCCGATGCCGATTTCGGGTAAAATCCAACTTCACCGTTTTGGAATTCGGGATGACGGCGCGGTAGAGGACCAGAATATAAACACTTTTCGAATTCGGACATCATGTAAATGAAGGCCTACGTTGCGAAATATTGGCCGTCCAAGTTTCGGCCACACGAGCCCGATGCCCATTTCGGGTAAAATCCAACTTCACCGTTTTGGAATTCGAAGATGACGGCGCGGTAGTGGACCAAAATATAAGCACTTTTCGAATTAGGACATGACCAAGATGAGGTCTACGTTGCGAGATATTCACCGTCCAAGTTTCGGCCACATGAGCCAGATGCCCATTTCGGGTAAAATCCAACTTCACCGTTTTGGAATTCGAAGATGACGGCGCGGTAGAGGACAAAAATATAAGCACTTTTTGAATTTGGGCATGACCTAAATGAGGCCTACATTGCGAGATATTCAGTGTCCAAGTTTCGGCTACACAAGCCCAATGCCTATTTCGGGTAAAATCCAACTTCACCGTTTTGGAATTCGGAGATGACGGCGCGGTAGAGGACCAAAATATAAGCACTTTTTGAATTCGGACATGACATAAATGAGGCCTACGTTGCGAGATATTCACCGTCCAAGTTTCGACAACACTAGCCCGATGCCGATTTCGGGTAAAATCCAACTTCACCGTTTTGGAATTCGGAGATGACGGCGCGGTAGAGGACCAGAATATAAACACTTTTCGAATTCGGACATCACGTAAATGAGGTCTACATTGCGAGATATTCACCGTCCAAGTTTCGGCCACACGAGCCCGATGCCCATTTCGGGTAAAATCCAACTTCACCGTTTTAGAATTCGGAGATGACGGCGCGGTAGGGACAAAAATATAAGCACTTTTTGAATTTGGGCATGACCTAAATGAGGCCTACATTGCGAGATATTCAGTGTCCAAGTTTCGGCTACACAAGCCCAATGCCTATTTCGGGTAAAATCCAACTTCACCGTTTTGCAATCCGGAGATGACGGCGCGGGAGAGGACCAAAATATAAGCACTTTTTGAATTCGGACAAGACCTAAATGAGGCCTACGTTGCGAGATATTGACCGTCCAAATTTCGGCCACACGAGCCCGATGCCCATTTCGGGTAAATTCCAACTTCACCGTTTTGGAATTCGGAGATGACGGCGCGGTAGAAGACAAAAATAAAAGCACTTTTTGAATTCGGGCATGACCTCAATGACGCTTACGTTGCGACATATTTACCGTCCAAGTTTCGGCCAAACGAGCCCGATGCCTATTTCGGGTAAAACCCAACTTCACCGTTTTGGAATTCGGAGATGACGGCGCGTTAGAGGACCAAATTATAAGCACTTTTCGAATTCGGATATGACCTAAATGAGGCCTACGTTGCGAGATATTGACCGTCCAACTTTCGGCCACACGAGCCCGATGCCCATTTCGGGTAAATCCAACTTCACCGTTTTGGAATTCGAAGATGACGGCGCGGTAGAGGACCAAAATATAAGCACTTTTCGAATTAGGACATGACCAAGATGAGGTCTACGTTGCGAGATATTCACCGTCCAAGTTTCGGCCACACGAGCCCGATGCCCATTTCGGGTAAATTCCAACTTCACCGTATTGGAATTTGGAGATGACGGCGCGGTAGAGGACAAAAATAAAAGCACTTTTTGAATTCGGGCATGACCTAAATGACGCTTACGTTGCGACATATTGACCGTCCAAGTTTCGGCCAAACGAGCCCGATGCCGATTTCGGGTAAAATCCAACTTCACCGTTTTGGAATTCGGAGATGACGGCGCGTTAGAGGACCAAATTATAAGCACTTTTCGAATTCGGATATGACCTAAATGAGGCCTACGTTGCGAGATATTGACCGTCCAACTTTCGGCCACACGAGCCCGATGCCCATTTCGGGTAAAATCCAACTTCACCGTTTAGGAATTCGGAGATGACGGCGCGGTAGAGGACCAAAATATAAGCAATTTTTGAATTCGGACATGACATAAATGAGGCCTACGTTGCGAGATATTCACCGTCCAAGTTTCGACAACACTAGCCCGATGCCGATTTCGGTTACAATCTAACTTCACCGTTTTGGAATTCAGAGATGACGGCGCGGTAGAGGACCAATATATAAGCACTTTTTGAATTTGGACATGACCTAAATGAGGCCTACGTTTCGAGATATTCACCGTCCAAGTTTCGGCCACACGAGCCCGATGCCCATTTCGGGTAAAATCCAACTTCACCGTTTTGGAATTCGAAGATGACGGCGCGGTAGTGGACCAAAATATAAGCACTTTTCGAATTAGGACATGACCAAGATGAGGTCTACGTTTCGAGATATTCACCGTCCAAGTTTCGGCCACAAGAGCCCGATGCCCATTTCGGGTAAAATCCAACTTCACCGTTTTGGAATTCGGAGATGACGGCGCGGTAGAGGAAAAAAAAAAGCACTTTTTGAATTTGGGCATGACCTAAATGAGGCCTACATTGCGAGATATTCAGTGTCCAAGTTTCGGCTACACAAGCCCAATGCCTATTTCGTGTAAAATCCAACTTCACCGTTTTGCAATCCGGAGATGACGGCGCGGGAGAGGACCAAAATATAAGCACTTTTTGAATTCGGACATGACCTAAATGAGGCCTACGTTGCGAGATATTGACCGTCCAAGTTTCGGACAAACGAGCCCGATGCCGATTTCGTGTAAAATCCAACTTCACCGTTTTGGATTTCGGATATGACGGCGCGGTAGAGGACCAAATTATAAGCACTTTTCGAATTCGGATATGACCTAAATGAGGCCTACGTTGCGAGATATTGACCGTCCAACTTTCGGCCACACCAGCCCGATGCCCATATCGGGTAAAATCCAACTTCACCGTTTTGGAATTCGGAGATGACGGCGCGGTAGAGGACCAAAATATAAGCAATTTTTGAATTCGGACATGACATAAATGAGGCCTACGTTGCGAGATATTCACCGTCCAAGTTTCGACAACACTAACCCGATGCCGATTTCGGGTAAAATCCAACTTCAGCGTTTTGGAATTCGGAGATGACGGCGCGGTAGAGGACCAGAATATAAACACTTTTCGAATTCGGACATCACGTAAATGAAGGCCTACGTTGCGAGATATTGGCCGTCCAAGTTTCGGCCACACGAGCCCGATGCCCATTTCGGGTAAAATCCAACTTCACCGTTTTGGAATTCGAAGATGACGGCGCGGTAGTGGACCAAAATATAAGCACTTTTCGAATTAGGACATGACCAAGATGAGGTCTACGTTTCGAGATATTCACCGTCCAAGTTTCGGCCACAAGAGCCCGATGCCCATTTCGGGTAAAATCCAACTTCACCGTTTTGGAATTCGGAGATGACGGCGCGGTAGAGGACAAAAAAAAAGCACTTTTTGAATTTGGGCATGACCTAAATGAGGCCTACATTGCGAGATATTCAGTGTCCAAGTTTCGGCTACACAAGCCCAATGCCTATTTCGGGTAAAATCCAACTTCACCGTTTTGCAATCCGGAGATGACGGCGCGGGAGAGGACCAAAATATAAGCACTTTTTGAATTCGGACATGACCTAAATGAGGCCTACGTTGCGAGATATTGACCGTCCAAGTTTCGGCCACACGAGCCCGATGCCCATTTCGGGTAAATTCCAACTTCACCGTTTTGGAATTCGGAGATGACGGCGCGGTAGAAGACAAAAATAAAAGCACTTTTTGAATTCGGGCATGACCTAAATGACGCTTACGTTGCGACATATTTACCGTCCAAGTTTCGGACAAACGAGCCCGATACCGATTTCGTGTAAAATCCAACTTCACCGTTTTGGATTTCGGAGATGACGGCGCGGTAGAGGACCAAATTATAAGCACTTTTCGAATTCGGATATGACCTAAATGAGGCCTACGTTGCGAGATATTGACCGTCCAACTTTCGGCCACACGAGCCCGATGCCCATTTCGGGTAAATCCAACTTCACCGTTTTGGAATTCGAAGATGACGGCGCGGTAGAGGACCAAAATATAAGCACTTTTCGAATTAGGACATGACCAAGATGAGGTCTACGTTGCGAGATATTCACCGTCCAAGTTTCGGCCACACGAGCCCGATGCCCATTTCGGGTAAATTCCAACTTCACCGTTTTGGAATTCGGAGATGACGGCGCGGTAGAGGACAAAAATAAAAGCACTTTTTGAATTCGGGCATGACCTAAATGACGCTTACGTTGCGACATATTGACCGTCCAAGTTTCGGCCAAACGAGCCCGATGCCGATTTCGGGTATAATCCAACTTCACCGTTTTGGAATTCGGAGATGACGGCGCGTTAGAGGACCAAATTATAAGCACTTTTCGAATTCGGATATGACCTAAATGAGGCCTACGTTGCGAGATATTGACCGTCCAACTTTCGGCCACACGAGCCCGATGCCCATTTCGGGTAAATCCAACTTCACCGTTTTGGAATTCGAAGATGACGGCGCGGTAGAGGACCAAAATATAAGCACTTTTCGAATTAGGACATGACAAAGATGAGGTCTACGTTGCGAGATATTCACCGTCCAAGTTTCGGCCACACGAGCCCGATGCCCATTTCGGGTAAATTCCAACTTCACCGTTTTGGAATTCGGAGATGACGGCGCGGTAGAGGACAAAAAATAAAAGCACTTTTTGAATTCGGCCATGACCTAAATGACGCTTACGTTGCGACATATTGACCGTCCAAGTTTCGGCCAAACGAGCCCGATGCCGATTTCGGGTAAAATCCAACTTCACCGTTTTGGAATTCGGAGATGACGGCGCGTTAGAGGACCAAATTATAAGCACTTTTCGAACTCGGATATGACCTAAATGAGGCCTACGTTGCGAGATATTCACCGTCCAACTTTCGGCCACACCAGCCCGATGCCTATTTCGGGTAAAATCCAACTTCACCGTTTTGGAATTCGGAGATGACGGCGCGGTAGAGGACCAAAATATAAGCAGTTTTTGAATTCGGACATGACATAAATGAGGCCTACGTTGCGAGATATTCACCGTCTAAGTTTCGACAACACTAGCCCGATGCCGATTTCGGGTAAAATCCAACTTCACCGTTTTGGAATTCGGAGATGACGGCGCGGTAGAGGACCAGAATATAAACACTTTTCGAATTCGGACATCATGTAAATGAAGGCCTACGTTGCGAAATATTGGCCGTCCAAGTTTCGGCCACACGAGCCCGATGCCCATTTCGGGTAAAATCCAACTTCACCGTTTTGGAATTCGAAGATGACGGCGCGGTAGTGGACCAAAATATAAGCACTTTTCGAATTAGGACATGACCAAGATGAGGTCTACGTTGCGAGATATTCACCGTCCAAGTTTCGGCCACATGAGCCAGATGCCCATTTCGGGTAAAATCCAACTTCACCGTTTTGGAATTCGAAGATGACGGCGCGGTAGAGGACAAAAATATAAGCACTTTTTGAATTTGGGCATGACCTAAATGAGGCCTACATTGCGAGATATTCAGTGTCCAAGTTTCGGCTACACAAGCCCAATGCCTATTTCGGGTAAAATCCAACTTCACCGTTTTGGAATTCGGAGATGACGGCGCGGTAGAGGACCAAAATATAAGCACTTTTTGAATTCGGACATGACATAAATGAGGCCTACGTTGCGAGATATTCACCGTCCAAGTTTCGACAACACTAGCCCGATGCCGATTTCGGGTAAAATCCAACTTCACCGTTTTGGAATTCGGAGATGACGGCGCGGTAGAGGACCAGAATATAAACACTTTTCGAATTCGGACATCACGTAAATGAGGTCTACATTGCGAGATATTCACCGTCCAAGTTTCGGCCACACGAGCCCGATGCCCATTTCGGGTAAAATCCA
This sequence comes from Polygonum maritimum, assembly GCA_963924305.1. NCBI lineage: Eukaryota > Viridiplantae > Streptophyta > Magnoliopsida > Caryophyllales > Polygonaceae > Polygonum > Polygonum maritimum. The sequence goes on from OZ002736.1 coordinate 347,297, forward strand.
ACTTCACCGTTTTAGAATTCGGAGATGACGGCGCGGTAGGGACAAAAATATAAGCACTTTTTGAATTTGGGCATGACCTAAATGAGGCCTACATTGCGAGATATTCAGTGTCCAAGTTTCGGCTACACAAGCCCAATGCCTATTTCGGGTAAAATCCAACTTCACCGTTTTGCAATCCGGAGATGACGGCGCGGGAGAGGACCAAAATATAAGCACTTTTTGAATTCGGACAAGACCTAAATGAGGCCTACGTTGCGAGATATTGACCGTCCAAGTTTCGGCCACACGAGCCCGATGCCCATTTCGGGTAAATTCCAACTTCACCGTTTTGGAATTCGGAGATGACGGCGCGGTAGAAGACAAAAATAAAAGCACTTTTTGAATTCGGGCATGACCTCAATGACGCTTACGTTGCGACATATTTACCGTCCAAGTTTCGGCCAAACGAGCCCGATGCCTATTTCGGGTAAAACCCAACTTCACCGTTTTGGAATTCGGAGATGACGGCGCGTTAGAGGACCAAATTATAAGCACTTTTCGAATTCGGATATGACCTAAATGAGGCCTACGTTGCGAGATATTGACCGTCCAACTTTCGGCCACACGAGCCCGATGCCCATTTCGGGTAAATCCAACTTCACCGTTTTGGAATTCGAAGATGACGGCGCGGTAGAGGACCAAAATATAAGCACTTTTCGAATTAGGACATGACCAAGATGAGGTCTACGTTGCGAGATATTCACCGTCCAAGTTTCGGCCACACGAGCCCGATGCCCATTTCGGGTAAAATCCAACTTCACCGTTTAGGAATTCGGAGATGACTGCGCGGTAGAGGACCAAAATATAAGCAATTTTTGAATTCGGACATGACATAAATGAGGCCTACGTTGCGAGATATTCATCGTCCAAGTTTCGACAACACTAGCCCGATGCCGATTTCGGTTACAATCTAACTTCACCGTTTTGGAATTCAGAGATGACGGCGCGGTAGAGGACCAATATATAAGCACTTTTTGAATTTGGACATGACCTAAATGAGGCCTACGTTTCGAGATATTCACCGTCCAAGTTTCGGCCACACGAGCCCGATGCCCATTTCGGGTAAAATCCAACTTCACCGTTTTGGAATTCGAAGATAACGGCGCGGTAGTGGACCAAAATATAAGCACTTTTCGAATTAGGACATGACCAAGATGAGGTCTACGTTTCGAGATATTCACCGTCCAAGTTTCGGCCACAAGAGCCCGATGCCCATTTCGGGTAAAATCCAACTTCACCGTTTTGGAATTCGGAGATGACGGCGCGGTAGAGGAAAAAAAAAAAGCACTTTTTGAATTTGGGCATGACCTAAATGAGGCCTACATTGCGAGATATTCAGTGTCCAAGTTTCGGCTACACAAGCCCAATGCCTATTTCGTGTAAAATCCAACTTCACCGTTTTGCAATCCGGAGATGACGGCGCGGGAGAGGACCAAAATATAAGCACTTTTTGAATTCGGACATGACCTAAATGAGGCCTACGTTGCGAGATATTGACCGTCCAAGTTTCGGACAAACGAGCCCGATGCCGATTTCGTGTAAAATCTAACTTCACCGTTTTGGATTTCGGATATGACGGCGCGGTAGAGGACCAAATTATAAGCACTTTTCGAATTCGGATATGACCTAAATGAGGCCTACGTTGCGAGATATTGACCGTCCAACTTTCGGCCACACCAGCCCGATGCCCATATCGGGTAAATTCCAACTTCATCGTTTTGGAATTCGGAGATGACGGCGCGGTAGAGGACCAAAATATAAGCAATTTTTGAATTCGGACATGACATAAATGAGGCCTACGTTGCGAGATATTCACCGTCCAAGTTTCGACAACACTAACCCGATGCCGATTTCGGGTAAAATCCAACTTCACCGTTTTGGAATTCGGAGATGACGGCGCGGTAGAGGACCAGAATATAAACACTTTTCGAATTCGGACATCACGTAAATGAAGGCCTACGTTGCGAGATATTGGCCGTCCAAGTTTCGGCCACACGAGCCCGATGCCCATTTCGGGTAAAATCCAACTTCACCGTTTTGGAATTCGAAGATGACGGCGCGGTAGTGGACCAAAATATAAGCACTTTTCGAATTAGGACATGACCAAGATGAGGTCTACGTTTCGAGATATTCACCGTCCAAGTTTCGGCCACAAGAGCCCGATGCCCATTTCGGGTAAAATCCAACTTCACCGTTTTGGAATTCGGAGATGACGGCGCGGTAGAGGACAAAAAAAAAGCACTTTTTGAATTTGGGCATGACCTAAATGAGGCCTACATTGCGAGATATTCAGTGTCCAAGTTTCGGCTACACAAGCCCAATGCCTATTTCGGGTAAAATCCAACTTCACCGTTTTGCAATCCGGAGATGACGGCGCGGGAGAGGACCAAAATATAAGCACTTTTTGAATTCGGACATGACCTAAATGAGGCCTACGTTGCGAGATATTGACCGTCCAAGTTTCGGCCACACGAGCCCGATGCCCATTTCGGGTAAATTCCAACTTCACCGTTTTGGAATTCGGAGATGACGGCGCGGTAGAAGACAAAAATAAAAGCACTTTTTGAATTCGGGCATGACCTAAATGACGCTTACGTTGCGACATATTTACCGTCCAAGTTTCGGACAAACGAGCCCGATACCGATTTCGTGTAAAATCCAACTTCACCGTTTTGGATTTCGGATATGACGGCGCGGTAGAGGACCAAATTATAAGCACTTTTCGAATTCGGATATGACCTAAATGAGGCCTACGTTGCGAGATATTGACCGTCCAACTTTCGGCCACACGAGCCCGATGCCCATTTCGGGTAAATCCAACTTCACCGTTTTGGAATTCGAAGATGACGGCGCGGTAGAGGACCAAAATATAAGCACTTTTCGAATTAGGACATGACCAAGATGAGGTCTACGTTGCGAGATATTCACCGTCCAAGTTTCGGCCACACGAGCCCGATGCCCATTTCGGGTAAATTCCAACTTCACCGTTTTGGAATTCGGAGATGACGGCGCGGTAGAGGACAAAAATAAAAGCACTTTTTGAATTCGGGCATGACCTAAATGACGCTTACGTTGCGACATATTGACCGTCCAAGTTTCGGCCAAACGAGCCCGATGCCGATTTCGGGTATAATCCAACTTCACCGTTTTGGAATTCGGAGATGACGGCGCGTTAGAGGACCAAATTATAAGCACTTTTCGAATTCGGATATGACCTAAATGAGGCCTACGTTGCGAGATATTGACCGTCCAACTTTCGGCCACACGAGCCCGATGCCCATTTCGGGTAAATCCAACTTCACCGTTTTGGAATTCAAAGATGACGGCGCGGTAGAGGACCAAAATATAAGCACTTTTCGAATTAGGACATGACAAAGATGAGGTCTACGTTGCGAGATATTCACCGTCCAAGTTTCGGCCACACGAGCCCGATGCCCATTTCGGGTAAATTCCAACTTCACCGTTTTGGAATTCGGAGATGACGGCGCGGTAGAGGACAAAAAATAAAAGCACTTTTTGAATTCGGCCATGACCTAAATGACGCTTACGTTGCGACATATTGACCGTCCAAGTTTCGGCCAAACGAGCCCGATGCCGATTTCGGGTAAAATCCAACTTCACCGTTTTGGAATTCGGAGATGACGGCGCGTTAGAGGACCAAATTATAAGCACTTTTCGAATTCGGATATGACCTAAATGAGGCCTACGTTGCGAGATATTGACCGTCCAACTTTCGGCCACACGAGCCCGATGCCCATTTCGGGTAAAATCCAACTTCACCGTTTTTGAATTCGGAGATGACGGCGCGGTAGAGGACCAAAATATAAGCATTTTTCGAATTAGGACATGACCAAGATGAGGTCTACGTTGCGAGATATTCACCGTCCAAGTTTCGGCCACACGAGCCCGATGCCCATTTCGGGTAAATTCCAACTTCACCGTTTTGGAATTTGGAGATGACGGCGCGGTAGAGGACAAAAATAAAAGCACTTTTTGAATTCGGGCATGACCTAAATGACGCTTACGTTGCGACATATTGACCGTCCAAGTTTCGGCCAAACGAGCCCGATGCCGATTTCGGGTAAAATCCAACTTCACCGTTTTGGAATTCGGAGATGACGGCGCGTTAGAGGACCAAATTATAAGCACTTTTCGAATTCGGATATGACCTAAATGAGGCCTACGTTGCGAGATATTGACCGTCCAACTTTCGGCCACACGAGCCCGATGCCCATTTCGGGTAAAATCCAACTTCACCGTTTAGGAATTCGGAGATGACGGCGCGGTAGAGGACCAAAATATAAGCAATTTTTGAATTCGGACATGACATAAATGAGGCCTACGTTGCGAGATATTCACCGTCCAAGTTTCGACAACAGTAGCCCGATGCCGATTTCGGTTACAATCTAACTTCACCGTTTTGGCATTCAGAGATGACGGCGCGGTAGAGGACCAATATATAAGCACTTTTTGAATTTGGACATGACCTAAATGAGGCCTACGTTTCGAGATATTCACCGTCCAAGTTTCGGCCACACGAGCCCGATGCCCATTTCGGGTAAAATCCAACTTCACCGTTTTGGAATTCGAAGATGACGGCGCGGTAGTGGACCAAAATATAAGCACTTTTCGAATTAGGACATGACCAAGATGAGGTCTACGTTTCGAGATATTCACCGTCCAAGTTTCGGCCACAAGAGCCCGATGCCCATTTCGGGTAAAATCCAACTTCACCGTTTTGGAAGTCGGAGATGACGGCGCGGTAGAGGACAAAAAAAAAGCACTTTTTGAATTTGGGCATGACCTAAATGAGGCCTACATTGCGAGATATTCAGTGTCCAAGTTTCGGCTACACAAGCCCAATGCCTATTTCGGGTAAAATCGAACTTCACCGTTTTGCAATCCGGAGATGACGGCGCGGGAGAGGACCAAAATATAAGCACTTTTTGAATTCGGACATGACCTAAATGAGGCCTACGTTGCGAGATATTGACCGTCCAAGTTTCGGCCACACGAGCCCGATGCCCATTTCGGGTAAATTCCAACTTCACCGTTTTGGAATTCGGAGATGACGGCGCGGTAGAAGACAAAAATAAAAGCACTTTTTGAATTCGGGCATGACCTAAATGACGCTTACGTTGCGACATATTTACCGTCCAAGTTTCGGACAAACGAGCCCGATACCGATTTCGTGTAAAATCCAACTTCACCGTTTTGGATTTCGGAGATGACGGCGCGGTAGAGGACCAAATTATAAGCACTTTTCGAATTCGGATATGACCTAAATGAGGCCTACGTTGCGAGATATTGACCGTCCAACTTTCGGCCACACGAGCCCGATGCCCATTTCGGGTAAATCCAACTTCACCGTTTTGGAATTCGAAGATGACGGCGCGGTAGAGGACCAAAATATAAGCACTTTTCGAATTAGGACATGACCAAGATGAGGTCTACGTTACGAGATATTCACCGTCCAAGTTTCGGCCACACGAGCCCGATGCCCATTTCGGGTAAATTCCAACTTCACCGTTTTGGAATTCGGAGATGACGGCGTGGTAGAGGACAAAAATAAAAGCACTTTTTGAATTCGGGCATGACCTAAATGACGCTTACGTTGCGACATATTGACCGTCCAAGTTTCGGCCAAACGAGCCCGATGCCGATTTCGGGTATAATCCAACTTCACCGTTTTGGAATTCGGAGATGACGGCGCGTTAGAGGACCAAATTATAAGCACTTTTCGAATTCGGATATGACCTAAATGAGGCCTACGTTGCGAGATATTGACCGTCCAACTTTCGGCCACACGAGCCCGATGCCCATTTCGGGTAAATCCAACTTCACCGTTTTGGAATTCGAAGATGACGGCGCGGTAGAGGACCAAAATATAAGCACTTTTCGAATTAGGACATGACAAAGATGAGGTCTACGTTGCGAGATATTCACCGTCCAAGTTTCGGCCACACGAGCCCGATGCCCATTTCGGGTAAATTCCAACTTCACCGTTTTGGAATTCGGAGATGACGGCGCGGTAGAGGACAAAAAATAAAAGCACTTTTTGAATTCGGCCATGACCTAAATGACGCTTACGTTGCGACATATTGACCGTCCAAGTTTCGGCCAAACGAGCCCGATGCCGATTTCGGGTAAAATCCAACTTCACCGTTTTGGAATTCGGAGATGACGGCGCGTTAGAGGACCAAATTATAAGCACTTTTCGAATTCGGATATGACCTAAATGAGGCCTACGTTGCGAGATATTGACCGTCCAACTTTCGGCCACACGAGCCCGATGCCCATTTCGGGTAAAATCCAACTTCACCGTTTTTGAATTCGGAGATGACGGCGCGGTAGAGGACCAAAATATAAGCACTTTTCGAATTAGGACATGACCAAGATGAGGTCTACGTTGCGAGATATTCACCGTCCAAGTTTCGGCCACACGAGCCCGATGCCCATTTCGGGTAAATTCCAACTTCACCGTTTTGGAATTTGGAGATGACGGCGCGGTAGAGGACAAAAATAAAAGCACTTTTTGAATTCGGGCATGACCTAAATGACGCTTACGTTGCGACATATTGACCGTCCAAGTTTCGGCCAAACGAGCCCGATGCCGATTTCGGGTAAAATCCAACTTCACCGTTTTGGAATTCGGAGATGACGGCGCGTTAGAGGACCAAATTATAAGCACTTTTCGAATTAGGATATGACCTAAATGAGGCCTACGTTGCGAGATATTGACCGTCCAACTTTCGGCCACACGAGCCTGATGCCCATTTCGGGTAAAATCCAACTTCACCGTTTAGGAATTCGGAGATGACGGCGCGGTAGAGGACCAAAATATAAGCAATTTTTGAATTCGGACATGACATAAATGAGGCCTACGTTGCGAGATATTCACCGTCCAAGTTTCGACAACACTAGCCCGATGCCGATTTCGGTTACAATCTAACTTCACCGTTTTGGAATTCAGAGATGACGGCGCGGTAGAGGACCAATATATAAGCACTTTTTGAATTTGGACATGACCTAAATGAGGCCTACGTTTCGAGATATTCACCGTCCAAGTTTCGGCCACACGAGCCCGATGCCCATTTCGGGTAAAATCCAACTTCACCGTTTTGGAATTCGAAGATGACGGCGCGGTAGTGGACCAAAATATAAGCACTTTTCGAATTAGGACATGACCAAGATGAGGTCTACGTTTCGAGATATTCACCGTCCAAGTTTCGGCCACACGAGCCCGATGCCCATTTCGGGTAAAATCCAACTTCACCGTTTTGGAATTCGGAGATGACGGCGCGGTAAAGGACAAAAATATAAGCACTTTTTGAATTTGGGCATGACCTAAATGAGGCCTACATTGCGAGATATTCACTGTCCAAGTTTCGGCTACACGAGCCCGATGCCCATTTCGGGTAAAATCCAACTTCACCGTTTTGGCATTCGGATATGACGGCGCGGTAGAGGACCAAAATATAAGCACTTTTTGAATTCGGACATGACCTAAATGAGACCTACGTTGCGAGATATTGACCGTCGAAGTTTCGGCTACACGAGCCCGATGCCCTTTTCGGGTAAAATCCAACTTCACCGTTTTGGAATTCGGAGATGACGGCGCGGTAGAGGACCAAAATATAAGAACTTTTCGAATCCGGACATGACCTAAATGACGGCCTACGTTGCGAGATATTGACCGTCTAAGTTTCGGCCACACAAGGCCGATGCCGATTTCGGGTAAAATCCAACTTCACCGTTTTGGAATTCAGGGATGACGGCGCGGTAGAGGACGAAAATATAAGCACTTTTCGAATTCGGACATGACCAAGATGAGGTCTACGTTGCGAGATATTCACCGTCCAAGTTTCGGCCACACGAGCCCGATGCCCATTTCGGGTAAATTCCAACTTCACCGTTTTGGAATTTGGAGATGACGGCGCGGTAGAGGACAAAAATAAAAGCACTTTTTGAATTCGGGCATGACCTAAATGACGCTTACGTTGCGACATATTGACCGTCCAAGTTTCGGCCAAACGAGCCCGATGCCGATTTCGGGTAAAATCCAACTTCACCGTTTTGGAATTCGGAGATGACGGCGCGTTAGAGGACCAAATTATAAGCACTTTTCGAATTCGGATATGACCTAAATGAGGCCTACGTTGCGAGATATTGACCGTCCAACTTTCGGCCACACGAGCCCGATGCCCATTTTGGGTAAAATCCAACTTCACCGTTTAGGAATTCGGAGATGACGGCGCGGTAGAGGACCAAAATATAAGCAATTTTTGAATTCGGACATGATATAAATGAGGCCTACGTTGCGAGATATTCACCGTCCAAGTTTCGACAACACTAGCCCGATGCCGATTTCGGTTACAATCTAACTTCACCGTTTTGGAATTCAGAGATGACGGCGCGGTAGAGGACCAATATATAAGCACTTTTTGAATTTGGACATGACCTAAATGAGGCCTACGTTTCGAGATATTCACCGTCCAAGTTTCGGCCACACGAGCCCGATGCCCATTTCGGGTAAAATCCAACTTCACCGATTTGGAATTCGAAGATGACGGCGCGGTAGTGGACCAAAATATAAGCACTTTTCGAATTAGGACATGACCAAGATGAGGTCTACGTTTCGAGATATTCACCGTCCAAGTTTCGGCCACACGAGCCCGATGCCCATTTCGGGTAAAATCCAACTTCACCGTTTTGGAATTCGGAGATGACGGCGCGGTAAAAGACAAAAATATAAGCACTTTTTGAATTTGGGCATGACCTAAATGAGGCCTACATTGCGAGATATTCACTGTCCAAGTTTCGGCTACACGAGCCCGATGCCCATTTCGGGTAAAATCCAACTTCACCGTTTTGGCATTCGGATATGACGGCGCGGTAGAGGACCAAAATATAAGCACTTTTTGAATTCGGACATGACCTAAATGAGACCTACGTTGCGAGATATTGACCGTCGAAGTTTCGGCTACACGAGCCCGATGCCCTTTTCGGGTAAAATCCAACTTCACCGTTTTGGAATTCGGAGATGACGGCGCGGTAGAGGACCAAAATATAAGAACTTTTCGAATTCGGACATGACCTAAATGACGGCCTACATTGCGAGATATTGACCGTCTAAGTTTCGGCCACACAAGGCCGATGCCGATTTCGGGTAAAATCCAACTTCACCGTTTTGGAATTCGGGGATGACGGCGCGGTAGAGGACGAAAATATAAGCACTTTTCGAATTCGGACATGACCAAGATGAGGCCTACGTTACGAGATATTCACCGTCCAAGTTTCGGCTACACGAGCCAAATGCCCTTTTCCGGTAAAATCCAACTTCACCGTTTTGGAATTCGGAGATGACGGCGCGGTAGAGGACCAAAATATAAGCACTTTTCAAATTCGGACCCAAGATGAGGACTACGTTGCGAGATATTGGCCGTCGAAGTTTCGGCTACACGAGCCCGATGCCCTTTTCGGATAAAATCCAACTTCACCGTTTAAGAATTCGGAGATGACGGCGCGGTAGAGACCAAAATATAAGCATTTTTCGAATTCGGACATGACCAAGATGAGGCCTACGTTGCGAGATATTCACCGTTCAAGTTTCGGCCACACGAGCCCTGTGCCGATTTCGGGTAAAATCCAACTTCACCGTTTTGGAATTCGGAGATGACGGCGCGGTGGAGGACCAAAATATAAGCACTTTTCGAAGTCGGACATGACCAAGATTTGGACTACGTTGCGAGATATTGGTCGTCCAAGTTTCGGCCACACGAGCTCGGTGCCCATTTCGGGTAAAATCCAACTTCACCATTTCTGAATTGGGAGATGACGGAGCGGTAGAGGACCAAAAGATAAGCACTTTTCGAATTCGGACACCACCAAGATGAGGCCTACGTTGCGAGATATTGGTCGTCCAAGTTTCGGCCACACGAGCCCGGTGCCCATTTCGGGTAAAATCCAACTTCACCGTTTTGGAATTCGGGGATGACGGCGCAGTAGAGGACCAAAAGATAAGCACTTTTTGAATTCGGACATGACATAAATGAGGCCTACGTTGCGACATATTCACCGTCCAAATTTCGGCTACACAAGCCCGATGCCTATTTCGGGTAAAATCCAAGTTCACCGTGTTGCAGTCCGGAGATGACGGCGCGGTAGAGGACCAAAATATAAGCACTTTTTGAATTCGGAAATGAAATAAATGAGGCCTACGTTGCGAGATATTCACCGTCCAAGTTTCGGACAAACGAGCCCGATGCCGATTTCGTGTAAAATCCAACTTCACCGTTTTGGAATTCGGAGATGACGGCGCGGTAGAGGACCAAATTATAAGCACTTTTCGAATTCGGATATGACCTAAATGAGGCCTACGTTGCGAGATATTGACCGTCCAACTTTCGGCCACACGAGCCCGATGTCCATTTCGGGTAAATTCCAACTTCACCGTTTTGGAATTCGGAGATGACGGCGCGGTAGAGGACAAAAATAAAAGCACTTTTTGAATTCGGGCATGACCTAAATGACGCTTACGTTGCGACATATTGACCGTCCAAGTTTCGGCCAAACGAGCCCGATGCCGATTTCGGGTATAATCCAACTTCACCGTTTTGGAATTCGGAGATGACGGCGCGTTAGAGGACCAAATTATAAGCACTTTTCGAATTCGGATATGACCTAAATGAGGCCTACGTTGCGAGATATTGACCGTCCAACTTTCGGCCACACGAGCCCGATGCCCATTTCGGGTAAATCCAACTTCACCGTTTTGGAATTCGAAGATGACGGCGCGGTAGAGGACCAAAATATAAGCACTTTTCGAATTAGGACATGACAAAGATGAGGTCTACGTTGCGAGATATTCACCGTCCAAGTTTCGGCCACACGAGCCCGATGCCCATTTCGGGTAAATTCCAACTTCACCGTTTTGGAATTCGGAGATGACGGCGCGGTAGAGGACAAAAAATAAAAGCACTTTTTGAATTCGGCCATGACCTAAATGACGCTTACGTTGCGACATATTGACCGTCCAAGTTTCGGCCAAACGAGCCCGATGCCGATTTCGGGTAAAATCCAACTTCACCGTTTTGGAATTCGGAGATGACGGCGCGTTAGAGGACCAAATTATAAGCACTTTTCGAATTCGGATATGACCTAAATGAGGCCTACGTTGCGAGATATTGACCGTCCAACTTTCGGCCACACGAGCCTGATGCCCATTTCGGGTAAAATCCAACTTCACCGTTTTTGAATTCGGAGATGACGGCGCGGTAGAGGACCAAAATATAAGCACTTTTCGAATTAGGACATGACCAAGATGAGGTCTACGTTGCGAGATATTCACCGTCCAAGTTTCGGCCACACGAGCCCGATGCCCATTTCGGGTAAATTCCAACTTCACCGTTTTGGAATTTGGAGATGACGGCGCGGTAGAGGACAAAAATAAAAGCACTTTTTGAATTCGGGCATGACCTAAATGACGCTTACGTTGCGACATATTGACCGTCCAAGTTTCGGCCAAACGAGCCCGATGCCGATTTCGGGTAAAATCCAACTTCACCGTTTTGGAATTCGGAGATGACGGCGCGTTAGAGGACCAAATTATAAGCACTTTTCGAATTCGGATATGACCTAAATGAGGCCTACGTTGCGAGATATTGACCGTCCAACTTTCGGCCACACGAGCCCGATGCCCATTTCGGGTAAAATCCAACTTCACCGTTTAGGAATTCGGAGATGACGGCGCGGTAGAGGACCAAAATATAAGCAATTTTTGAATTCGGACATGACATAAATGAGGCCTACGTTGCGAGATATTCACCGTCCAAGTTTCGACAACACTAGCCCGATGCCGATTTCGGTTACAATCTAACTTCACCGTTTTGGAATTCAGAGATGACGGCGCGGTAGAGGACCAATATATAAGCACTTTTTGAATTTGGACATGACCTAAATGAGGCCTACGTTTCGAGATATTCACCGTCCAAGTTTCGGCCACACGAGCCCGATGCCCATTTCGGGTAAAATCCAACTTCACCGTTTTGGAATTCGAAGATGACGGCGCGGTAGTGGACCAAAATATAAGCACTTTTCGAATTAGGACATGACCAAGATGAGGTCTACGTTTCGAGATATTCACCGTCCAAGTTTCGGCCACAAGAGCCCGATGCCCATTTCGGGTAAAATCCAACTTCACCGTTTTGGAATTCGGAGATGACGGCGCGGTAAAGGACAAAAATATAAGCACTTTTTGAATTTGGGCATGACCTAAATGAGGCCTACATTGCGAGATATTCACTGTCCAAGTTTCGGCTACACGAGCCCGATGCCCATTTCGGGTAAAATCCAACTTCACCGTTTTGGCATTCGGATATGACGGCGCGGTAGAGGACCAAAATATAAGCACTTTTTGAATTCGGACATGACCTAAATGAGACCTACGTTGCGAGATATTGACCGTCGAAGTTTCGGCTACACGAGCCCGATGCCCTTTTCGGGTAAAATCCAACTTCACCGTTTTGGAATTCGGAGATGACGGCGCGGTAGAGGACCAAAATATAAGAACTTTTCGAATTCGGACATGACCTAAATGACGGCCTACGTTGCGAGATATTGACCGTCTAAGTTTCGGCCACACAAGGCCGATGCCGATTTCGGGTAAAATCCAACTTCACCGTTTTGGAATTCAGGGATGACGGCGCGGTAGAGGACGAAAATATAAGCACTTTTCGAATTCGGACATGACCAAGATGAGGTCTACGTTGCGAGATATTCACCGTCCAAGTTTCGGCCACACGAGCCCGATGCCCATTTCGGGTAAATTCCAACTTCACCGTTTTGGAATTTGGAGATGACGGCGCGGTAGAGGACAAAAATAAAAGCACTTTTTGAATTCGGGCATGACCTAAATGACGCTTACGTTGCGACATATTGACCGTCCAAGTTTCGGCCAAACGAGCCCGATGCCGATTTCGGGTAAAATCCAACTTCACCGTTTTGGAATTCGGAGATGACGGCGCGTTAGAGGACCAAATTATAAGCACTTTTCGAATTCGGATATGACCTAAATGAGGCCTACGTTGCGAGATATTGACCGTCCAACTTTCGGCCACACGAGCCCGATGCCCATTTTGGGTAAAATCCAACTTCACCGTTTAGGAATTCGGAGATGACGGCGCGGTAGAGGACCAAAATATAAGCAATTTTTGAATTCGGACATGATATAAATGAGGCCTACGTTGCGAGATATTCACCGTCCAAGTTTCGACAACACTAGCCCGATGCCGATTTCGGTTACAATCTAACTTCACCGTTTTGGAATTCAGAGATGACGGCGCGGTAGAGGACCAATATATAAGCACTTTTTGAATTTGGACATGACCTAAATGAGGCCTACGTTTCGAGATATTCACCGTCCAAGTTTCGGCCACACGAGCCCGATGCCCATTTCGGGTAAAATCCAACTTCACCGATTTGGAATTCGAAGATGACGGCGCGGTAGTGGACCAAAATATAAGCACTTTTCGAATTAGGACATGACCAAGATGAGGTCTACGTTTCGAGATATTCACCGTCCAAGTTTCGGCCACACGAGCCCGATGCCCATTTCGGGTAAAATCCAACTTCACCGTTTTGGAATTCGGAGATGACGGCGCGGTAAAGGACAAAAATATAAGCACTTTTTGAATTTGGGCATGACCTAAATGAGGCCTACATTGCGAGATATTCACTGTCCAAGTTTCGGCTACACGAGCCCGATGCCCATTTCGGGTAAAATCCAACTTCACCGTTTTGGCATTCGGATATGACGGCGCGGTAGAGGACCAAAATATAAGCACTTTTTGAATTCGGACATGACCTAAATGAGACCTACGTTGCGAGATATTGACCGTCGAAGTTTCGGCTACACGAGCCCGATGCCCATTTCGGGTAAAATCCAACTTCACCGATTTGGAATTCGAAGATGACGGCGCGGTAGTGGACCAAAATATAAGCACTTTTCGAATTAGGACATGACCAAGATGAGGTCTACGTTTCGAGATATTCACCGTCCAAGTTTCGGCCACACGAGCCCGATGCCCATATCGGGTAAAATCCAACTTCACCGTTTTGGAATTCGGAGATGACGGCGCGGTAGAGGACCAAAATATAAGAACTTTTCGAATTCGGACATGACCTAAATGACGGCCTACGTTGCGAGATATTGACCGTCTAAGTTTCGGCCACACAAGGCCGATGCCGATTTCGGGTAAAATCCAACTTCACCGTTTTGGAATTCGGGGATGACGGCGCGGTAGAGGACGAAAATATAAGCACTTTTCGAATTCGGACATGACCAAGATGAGGCCTACGTTACGAGATATTCACCGTCCAAGTTTCGGCTACACGAGCCAAATGCCCTTTTCCGCTAAAATCCAACTTCACCGTTTTGGAATTCGGAGATGACGGCGCGGTAGAGGACCAAAATATAAGCACTTTTCGAATTCGGACCCAAGATGAGGACTACGTTGCGAGATATTGGCCGTCGAAGTTTCGGCTACACGAGCCCGATGCCCTTTTCGGATAAAATCCAACTTCACCGTTTAAGAATTCGGAGATGACGGCGCGGTAGAGGACCAAAATATAAGCATTTTTCGAATTCGGACATGACCAAGATGAGGCCTACGTTGCGAGATATTCACCGTCCAAGTTTCGGCCACACGAGCCCTGTGCCGATTTCGGGTAAAATCCAACTTCACCGTTTTGGAATTCGGAGATGACGGCGCGGTGGAGGACCAAAATATAAGCACTTTTCGAAGTCGGACATGACCAAGATTTGGACTACGTTGCGAGATATTGGTCGTCCAAGTTTCGGCCACACGAGCTCGGTGCCCATTTCGGGTAAAATCCAACTTCACCATTTCTGAATTGGGAGATGACGGAGCGGTAGAGGACCAAAAGATAAGCACTTTTCGAATTCGGACACCACCAAGATGAGGCCTACGTTGCGAGATATTGGTCGTCCAAGTTTCGGCCACACGAGCCCGGTGCCCATTTCGGGTAAAATCCAACTTCACCGTTTTGGAATTCGGGGATGACGGCGCAGTAGAGGACCAAAAGATAAGCACTTTTTGAATTCGGACATGACATAAATGAGGCCTACGTTGCGACATATTCACCGTCCAAGTTTCGGCTACACAAGCCCGATGCCTATTTCGGGTAAAATCCAAGTTCACCGTGTTGCAGTCCGGAGATGACGGCGCGGTAGAGGACCAAAATATAAGCACTTTTTGAATTCGGAAATGACATAAATGAGGCCTACGTTGCGAGATATTCACCGTCCAAGTTTCGGACAAACGAGCCCGATGCCGATTTCGTGTAAAATCCAACTTCACCGTTTTGGAATTCGGAGATGACGGCGCGGTAGAGGACAAAAATATAAGCACTTTTTGAATTTGGGCATGACCTAAATGAGGCCTACATTGCGAGATATTCACTGTCCAAGTTTCGGCCACACGAGCCCGATGCCTATTTCGGGTAAAATCCAACTTCACCGTTTTGGAATTCGGAGATGACGGCGCGGTGGAGGACCAAAATATAAGCACTTTTTGAATTTGGAAATGACATAAAGGAGGCCTACGTTGCGAGATATTCACCGTCCAAGTTTCGGCCACACTAGCCCGATGCCGATTTCGGGTAAAATCTAACTTCATCGTTTTGGAATTCGGAGATGACGGCGCGGTAGACGACCAAAATATAAGCACTTTTAGAATTTGGACATGATCTAAATGAGGCCTACGTTTCGAGATATTCACCGTCCAAGTTTCGGCCACACGAGCCCGATGCCCATTTCGGGTAAAATCCAACTTCACCGTTTTGGAATTCGAAGATGACGGCGCGGTAGAGGACCAAAATATAAGCACTTTTCGAATTAGGACATGACCAAGATGAGGTCTACGTTGCGAGATATTCACCGTCCAAGTTGCGAGATATTCACCGTCCAAGTTTCGGCCACACGAGCCCGATGCCCA
The DNA here is from genome assembly GCA_963924305.1 of Polygonum maritimum. Classification (NCBI taxonomy): domain Eukaryota; kingdom Viridiplantae; phylum Streptophyta; class Magnoliopsida; order Caryophyllales; family Polygonaceae; genus Polygonum; species Polygonum maritimum. The sequence continues at coordinate 363,352 of OZ002736.1, forward strand.
TTTCGGGTAAATTCCGACTTCACCGTTTTGGAATTCGGAGATGACGGCCCGGTAGAGGACAAAAATATAAGCACTTTTTGAATTCGGACATGACCTAAATGAGGCTTACGTTGCAAGATATTCACTGTCTAAGTTTCGGCCACACGAGCCCGATGCCGATTTCGGGTAAAATTCAACTTCACCGTTTTGGAATTCGGAGATGACGGCGCGGTAGAGGACCAGAATATAAACACTTTTCGAATTCGGACATCACGTAAATGAAGGCCTACGTTGCGAGATATTGGCCGTCCAAGTTTCGGCCACACGAGCCCGATGCCCATTTCGGGTAAAATCCAACTTCACCGTTTTGGAATTCGAAGATGACGGCGCGGTAGTGGACCAAAATATAAGCACTTTTCGAATTAGGACATGACCAAGATGAGGTCTACGTTTCGAGATATTCACCGTCTAAGTTTCGGCCACAAGAGCCCGATGCCCATTTCGGGTAAAATCCAACTTCACCGTTTTGGAATTCGGAGATGACGGCGCGGTAGAGGACAAAAATATAAGCACTTTTTGAATTTGGGCATGACCTAAATGAGGCCTACATTGCGAGATATTCACTGTCCAAGTTTCGGCCACACGAGCCCGATGCCTATTTCGGGTAAAATCCAACTTCACCGTTTTGGAATTCGGAGATGACGGCGCGGTAGAGGACCAAAATATAAGCAATTTTTGAATTCGGACATGACATAAATGAGGCCTACGTTGCGAGATATTCACCGTCCAAGTTTCGACAACACTAACCCGATGCCGATTTCGGGTAAAATCCAACTTCACCGTTTTGGAATTCGGAGATGACGGCGCGGTAGAGGACCAGAATATAAACACTTTTCGAATTCGGACATCACGTAAATGAAGGCCTACGTTGCGAGATATTGGCCGTCCAAGTTTCGGCCACACGAGCCCGATGCCCATTTCGGGTAAAATCCAACTTCACCGTTTTGGAATTCGAAGATGACGGCGCGGTAGTGGACCAAAATATAAGCACTTTTCGAATTAGGACATGACCAAGATGAGGTCTACGTTTCGAGATATTCACCGTCCAAGTTTCGGCCACAAGAGCCCGATGCCCATTTCGGGTAAAATCCAACTTCACCGTTTTGGAATTCGGAGATGACGGCGCGGTAGAGGAAAAAAAAAAAGCACTTTTTGAATTTGGGCATGACCTAAATGAGGCCTACATTGCGAGATATTCAGTGTCCAAGTTTCGGCTACACAAGCCCAATGCCTATTTCGTGTAAAATCCAACTTCACCGTTTTGCAATCCGGAGATGACGGCGCGGGAGAGGACTAAAATATAAGCACTTTTTGAATTCGGACATGACCTAAATGAGGCCTACGTTGCGAGATATTGACCGTCCAAGTTTCGGACAAACGAGCCCGATGCCGATTTCGTGTAAAATCCAACTTCACCGTTTTGGATTTCGGATATGAAGGCGCGGTAGAGGACCAAATTATAAGCACTTTTCGAATTCGGATATGACCTAAATGAGGCCTACGTTGCGAGATATTGACCGTCCAACTTTCGGCCACACCAGCTCGATGCCCATATCGGGTAAAATCCAACTTCACCGTTTTGGAATTCGGAGATGACGGCGCGGTAGAGGACCAAAATATAAGCAATTTTTGAATTCGGACATGACATAAATGAGGCCTACGTTGCGAGATATTCACCGTCCAAGTTTCGACAACACTAACCCGATGCCGATTTCGGGTAAAATCCAACTTCACCGTTTTGGAATTCGGAGATGACGGCGCGGTAGAGGACCAGAATATAAACACTTTTCGAATTCGGACATCACGTAAATGAAGGCCTACGTTGCGAGATATTGGCCGTCCAAGTTTCGGCCACACGAGCCCGATGCCCATTTCGGGTAAAATCCAACTTCACCGTTTTGGAATTCGAAGATGACGGCGCGGTAGTGGACCAAAATATAAGCACTTTTCGAATTAGGACATGACCAAGATGAGGTCTACGTTTCGAGATATTCACCGTCCAAGTTTCGGCCACAAGAGCCCGATGCCCATTTCGGGTAAAATCCAACTTCACCGTTTTGGAATTCGGAGATGACGGCGCGGTAGAGGACAAAAAAAAAGCACTTTTTGAATTTGGGCATGACCTAAATGAGGCCTACATTGCGAGATATTCAGTGTCCAAGTTTCGGCTACACAAGCCCAATGCCTATTTCGGGTAAAATCCAACTTCACCGTTTTGCAATCCGGAGATGACGGCGCGGGAGAGGACCAAAATATAAGCACTTTTTGAATTCGGACATGACCTAAATGAGGCCTACATTGCGAGATATTGACCGTCCAAGTTTCGGCCACACGAGCCCGATGCCCATTTCGGGTAAATTCCAACTTCACCGTTTTGGAATTCGGAGATGACGGCGCGGTAGAAGACAAAAATAAAAGCACTTTTTGAATTCGGGCATGACCTAAATGACGCTTACGTTGCGACATATTTACCGTCCAAGTTTCGGACAAACGAGCCCGATACCGATTTCGTGTAAAATCCAACTTCACCGTTTTGGATTTCGGAGATGACGGCGCGGTAGAGGACCAAATTATAAGCACTTTTCGAATTCGGATATGACCTAAATGAGGCCTACGTTGCGAGATATTGACCGTCCAACTTTCGGCCACACGAGCCCGATGCCCATTTCGGGTAAATCCAACTTCACCGTTTTGGAATTCGAAGATGACGGCGCGGTAGAGGACCAAAATATAAGCACTTTTCGAATTAGGACATGACCAAGATGAGGTCTACGTTGCGAGATATTCACCGTCCAAGTTTCGGCCACACGAGCCCGATGCCCATTTCGGGTAAATTCCAACTTCACCGTTTTGGAATTCGGAGATGACGGCGCGGTAGAGGACAAAAATAAAAGCACTTTTTGAATTCGGGCATGACCTAAATGACGCTTACGTTGCGACATATTGACCGTCCAAGTTTCGGCCAAACGAGCCCGATGCCGATTTCGGGTATAATCCAACTTCACCGTTTTGGAATTCGGAGATGACGGCGCGTTAGAAGACCAAATTATAAGCACTTTTCGAATTCGGATATGACCTAAATGAGGCCTACGTTGCGAGATATTGACCGTCCAACTTTCGGCCACACGAGCCCGATGCCCATTTCGGGTAAATCCAACTTCACCGTTTTGGAATTCGAAGATGACGGCGCGGTAGAGGACCAAAATATAAGCACTTTTCGAATTAGGACATGACAAAGATGAGGTCTACGTTGCGAGATATTCACCGTCCAAGTTTCGGCCACACGAGCCCGATGCCCATTTCGGGTAAATTCCAACTTCACCGTTTTGGAATTCGGAGATGACGGCGCGGTAGAGGACAAAAAATAAAAGCACTTTTTGAATTCGGCCATGACCTAAATGACGCTTACGTTGCGACATATTGACCGTCCAAGTTTCGGCCAAACGAGCCCGATGCCGATTTCGGGTAAAATCCAACTTCACCGTTTTGGAATTCGGAGATGACGGCGCGTTAGAAGACCAAATTATAAGCACTTTTCGAATTCGGATATGACCTAAATGAGGCCTACGTTGCGAGATATTGACCGTCCAACTTTCGGCCACACGAGCCCGATGCCCATTTCGGGTAAAATCCAACTTCACCGTTTTGGAATTCGGAGATGACGACGCGGTAGAGGACCAAAATATAAGCACTTTTTGCATTCGGACATGACCTAAATGAGGCTTACGTTGCGATATATTGACCGTCCAAGTTTCGGACAAACGAGCCCGATGCCGATTTCGTGTAAAATCGAACTTCACCGTTTTGGATTTCGGAGATGACGGCGCGGTAGAGGACCAAATTATATGCACTTTTCGAATTCGGATATGACCTAAATGAGGCCTACGTTGCGAGATATTGACCGTCCAACTTTCGGCCACACCAGCCCGATGCCCATTTCGGGTAAAATCCAACTTCACCGCTTTGGAATTCGGAGATGACGGCGCGGTAGAGGACCAAAATATAAGCACTTTTTGAATTCGGACATGACATAACTGAGGCCTACGTTGCGAGATATTCACCGTCCAAGTTTCGACAACACTAGCCCGATGCCGATTTCGGATAAAATCCAACTTCACCGTTTTGGAATTCGGAGATGACGGCGCGGTAGAGGACAAAAATAAAAGCACTTTTTGAATTCGGGCATGACCTAAATGACGCTTACGTTGCGACATATTGACCGTCCAAGTTTCGGCCAAACGAGCCCGATGCCCATTTCGGGTAAAATCCAACTTCACCGTTTTGGAATTCGGAGATGACGGCGCGTTAGAGGACCAAATTATAAGAACTTTTCGAATTCGGATATGACCTAAATGAGGCCTACGTTGCGAGATATTGACCGTCCAACTTTCGGCCACACGAGCCCGATGCCCATTTCGGGTAAAATCCAACTTCACCGTTTTGGAATTCGGAGATGACGGCGCGGTAGAGGACCAAAATATAAGCACTTTTTGCATTCGGACATGACCTAAATGAGGCTTACGTTGCGACATATTGACCGTCCAAGTTTCATACAAACGAGCCCGATGCCGATTACGTGTAAAATCCAACTTCACCGTTTTGGATTTCGGAGATGACGGCGCGGTAGAGGACCAAATTATAAGCACTTTTCGAATTCGGATATGACCTAAATGAGGCCTACGTTGCGAGATATTGACCGTCCAACTTTCGGCCACACCAGCCCGATGCCGATTTCGGGTAAAATCCAACTTCACCGTTTTGGAATTCGGAGATGACGGCGCGGTAGAGGACCAAAATATAAGCAGTTTTTGAATTCGGACATGACATAAATGAGGCCTACGTTGCGAGATATTCACCGTCTAAGTTTCGACAACACTAGCCCGATGCCGATTTCGGGTAAAATCCAACTTCACCGTTTTGGAATTCGGAGATGACGGCGCGGTAGAGGACCAGAATATAAACACTTTTCGAATTCGGACATCATGTAAATGAAGGCCTACGTTGCGAAATATTGGCCGTCCAAGTTTCGGCCACACGAGCCCGATGCCCATTTCGGGTAAAATCCAACTTCACCGTTTTGGAATTCGAAGATGACGGCGCGGTAGTGGACCAAAATATAAGCACTTTTCGAATTAGGACATGACCAAGATGAGGTCTACGTTGCGAGATATTCACCGTCCAAGTTTCGGCCACATGAGCCAGATGCCCATTTCGGGTAAAATCCAACTTCACCGTTTTGGAATTCGAAGATGACGGCGCGGTAGAGGACAAAAATAAAAGCACTTTTTGAATTTGGGCATGACCTAAATGAGGCCTACATTGCGAGATATTCAGTGTCCAAGTTTCGGCTACACAAGCCCAATGCCTATTTCGGGTAAAATCCAACTTCACCGTTTTGGAATTCGGAGATGACGGCGCGGTAGAGGACCAAAATATAAGCACTTTTTGAATTCGGACATGACATAAATGAGGCCTACGTTGCGAGATATTCACCGTCCAAGTTTCGACAACACTAGCCCGATGCCAATTTCGGGTAAAATCCAACTTCACCGTTTTGGAATTCAGAGATGACGGCGCGGTAGAGGACCAGAATATAAACACTTTTCGAATTCGGACATCACGTAAATGAGGTCTACGTTGCGAGATATTCACCGTCCAAGTTTCGGCCACACGAGCCCGATGCCCATTTCGGGTAAAATCCAACTTCACCGTTTTAAATTCGGAGATGACGGCGCGGTAGGGACAAAAATATATGCACTTTTTGAATTTGGGCATGACCTAAATGAGGCCTACATTGCGAGATATTCAATGTCCAAGTTTCGGCTACACAAGCCCGATGCCTATTTCGGGTAAAATCCAACTTCACCGTTTTGCAATCCGGAGATGACGGCGCGGGAGAGGACCAAAATATAAGCACTTTTTGAATTCGGACAAGACCTAAATGAGGCCTACGTTGCGAGATATTGACCGTCCAAGTTTCGGCCACACGAGCCCGATGCCCATTTCGGGTAAATTCCAACTTCACCGTTTTGGAATTCGGAGATGACGGCGCGGTAGAAGACAAAAATAAAAGCACTTTTTGAATTCGGGCATGACCTAAATGACGCTTACGTTGCGACATATTTACCGTCCAAGTTTCGGCCAAACGAGCCCGATGCCTATTTCGGGTAAAACCCAACTTCACCGTTTTGGAATTCGGAGATGACGGCGCGTTAGAGGACCAAATTATAAGCACTTTTCGAATTCGGATATGACCTAAATGAGGCCTACGTTGCGAGATATTGACCGTCCAACTTTCGGCCACACGAGCCCGATGCCCATTTCGGGTAAATCCAACTTCACCGTTTTGGAATTCGAAGATGACGGCGCGGTAGAGGACCAAAATATAAGCACTTTTCGAATTAGGACATGACCAAGATGAGGTCTACGTTGCGAGATATTCACCGTCCAAGTTTCGGCCACACGAGCCCGATGCCCATTTCGGGTAAATTCCAACTTCACCGTTTTGGAATTCGGAGATGACGGCGCGGTAGAGGACAAAAATAAAAGCACTTTTTGAATTCGGGCATGACCTAAATGACGCTTACGTTGCGACATATTGACCGTCCAAGTTTCGGCCAAACGAGCCCGATGCCGATTTCGGGTAAAATCCAACTTCACCGTTTTGGAATTCGGAGATGACGGCGCGTTAGAGGACCAAATTATAAGCACTTTTCGAATTCGGATATGACCTAAATGAGGCCTACGTTGCGAGATATTGACCGTCCAACTTTCGGCCACACGAGCCCGATGCCCATTTCGGGTAAAATCCAACTTCACCGTTTAGGAATTCGGAGATGACGGCGCGGTAGAGGACCAAAATATAAGCAATTTTTGAATTCGGACATGACATAAATGAGGCCTACGTTGCGAGATATTCACCGTCCAAGTTTCGACAACACTAGCCCGATGCCGATTTCGGTTACAATCTAACTTCACCGTTTTGGAATTCAGAGATGACGGCGTGGTAGAGGACCAATATATAAGCACTTTTTGAATTTGGACATGACCTAAATGAGGCCTACGTTTCGAGATATTCACCGACCAAGTTTCGGCCACACGAGCCCGATGCCCATTTCGGGTAAAATCCAACTTCACCGTTTTGGAATTCGAAGATGACGGCGCGGTAGTGGACCAAAATATAAGCACTTTTCGAATTAGGACATGACCAAGATGAGGTCTACGTTTCGAGATATTCACCGTCCAAGTTTCGGCCACACGAGCCCGATGCCCATTTCGGGTAAAATCCAACTTCACCGTTTTGGAATTCGGAGATGACGGCGCGGTAAAGGACAAAAATATAAGCACTTTTTGAATTTGGGCATGACCTAAATGAGGCCTACATTGCGAGATATTCACTGTCCAAGTTTCGGCTACACGAGCCCAATGCCCATTTCGGGTAAAATCCAACTTCACCGTTTTGGCATTCGGATATGACGGCGCGGTAGAGGACCAAATTATAAGCACTTTTCGAATTCGGATATGACCTAAATGAGACCTACGTTGCGAGATATTGACCGTCCAACTTTCGGCCACACCAGCCCGATGCCCATATCGGGTAAAATCCAACTTCACCGTTTTGGAATTCGGAGATGACGGCGCGGTAGAGGACCAAAATATAAGCAATTTTTGAATTCGGACATGACATAAATGAGGCCTACGTTGCGAGATATTCACCGTCCAAGTTTCGACAACACTAACCCGATGCCGATTTCGGGTAAAATCCAACTTCACCGTTTTGGAATTCGGAGATGACGGCGCGGTAGAGGACCAGAATATAAACACTTTTCGAATTCGGACATCACGTAAATGAAGGCCTACGTTGCGAGATATTGGCCGTCCAAGTTTCGGCCACACGAGCCCGATGCCCATTTCGGGTAAAATCCAACTTCACCATTTTGGAATTCGAAGATGACGGCGCGGTAGTGGACCAAAATATAAGCACTTTTCGAATTAGGACATGACCAAGATGAGGTCTACGTTTCGAGATATTCACCGTCCAAGTTTCGGCCACAAGAGCCCGATGCCCATTTCGGGTAAAATCCAACTTCACCGTTTTGGAATTCGGAGATGACGGCGCGTTAGAGGACCTAATTATAAGCACTTTTTGCATTCGGACATGACCTAAATGAGGCTTACGTTGCGATATATTGACCGTCCAAGTTTCGGACAAACGAGCCCGATGCCGATTTCGTGTAAAATCCAACTTCACCGTTTTGGATTTCGGAGATGACGGCGCGGTAGAGGACCAAATTATATGCACTTTTCGAATTCGGACATGACCTAAATGAGGCCTACGTTGCGAGATATTGACCGTCCAAGTTTCGGCCACACGAGCCCGATGCCCATTTCGGGTAAATTCCAACTTCACCGTTTTGGAATTCGAAGATGACGGCGCGGTAGTGGACCAAAATATAAGCACTTTTCGAATTAGGACATGACCAAGATGAGGTCTACGTTTCGAGATATTCACCGTCCAAGTTTCGGCCACACGAGCCCGATGCCCATTTCGGGTAAAATCCAACTTCACCGTTTTGGAATTCGGAGATGACGGCGCGGTAAAGGACAAAAATATAAGCACTTTTTGAATTTGGGCATGACCTAAATGAGGCCTACATTGCGAGATATTCACTGTCCAAGTTTCGGCTACACGAGCCCGATGCCCATTTCGGGTAAAATCCAACTTCACCGTTTTGGATTTCGGAGATGACGGCGCGTTAGAGGACCAAATTATAAGCACTTTTCGAATTCGGACATGACCTAAATGAGGCCTACGTTGCGAGATATTGACCGTCCAAGTTTCGGCCACACGAGCCCGATGCCCATTTCGGGTAAATTCCAACTTCACCGTTTTGGAATTCGGAGATGACGGCGCGGTAGAAGACAAAAATAAAAGCACTTTTTGAATTCGGGCATGACCTAAATGACGCTTACGTTGCGACATATTTACCGTCCAAGTTTCGGACAAACGAGCCCGATACCGATTTCGTGTAAAATCCAACTTCACCGTTTTGGATTTCGGAGATGACGGCGCGGTAGAGGACCAAATTATAAGCACTTTTCGAATTCGGATATGACCTAAATGAGGCCTACATTGCGAGATATTCACTGTCCAAGTTTCGGCTACACGAGCCCGATGCCCATTTCGGGTAAAATCCAACTTCACCGTTTTGGATTTCGGAGATGACGGCGCGTTAGAGGACCAAATTATAAGCACTTTTCGAATTCGGACATGACCTAAATGAGGCCTACGTTGCGAGATATTGACCGTCCAAGTTTCGGCCACACGAGCCCGATGCCCATTTCGGGTAAATTCCAACTTCACCGTTTTGGAATTCGGAGATGACGGCGCGGTAGAAGACAAAAATAAAAGCACTTTTTGAATTCGGGCATGACCTAAATGACGCTTACGTTGCGACATATTTACCGTCCAAGTTTCGGACAAACGAGCCCGATACCGATTTCGTGTAAAATCCAACTTCACCGTTTTGGATTTCGGAGATGACGGCGCGGTAGAGGACCAAATTATAAGCACTTTTCGAATTCGGATATGACCTAAATGAGGCCTACGTTGCGAGATATTGACCGTCCAACTTTCGGCCACACGAGCCCGATGCCCATTTCGGGTAAATCCAACTTCACCGTTTTGGAATTCGAAGATGACGGCGCGGTAGAGGACCAAAATATAAGCACTTTTCGAATTAGGACATGACCAAGATGAGGTCTACGTTGCGAGATATTCACCGTCCAAGTTTCGGCCACACGAGCACGATGCCCATTTCGGGTAAATTCCAACTTCACCGTTTTGGAATTCGGAGATGACGGCGCGGTAGAGGACAAAAATAAAAGCACTTTTTGAATTCGGACATGACCTAAATGACGCTTACGTTGCGACATATTGACCGTCCAAGTTTCGGCCAAACGAGCCCGATGCCGATTTCGGGTATAATCCAACTTCACCGTTTTGGAATTCGGAGATGACGGCGCGTTAGAGGACCAAATTATAAGCACTTTTCGAATTCGGATATGACCTAAATGAGGCCTACGTTGCGAGATATTGACCGTCCAACTTTCGGCCACACGAGCCCGATGCCCATTTCGGGTAAATCCAACTTCACCGTTTTGGAATTCGAAGATGACGGCGCGGTAGAGGACCAAAATATAAGCACTTTTCGAATTAGGACATGACAAAGATGAGGTCTACGTTGCGAGATATTCACCGTCCAAGTTTCGGCCACACGAGCCCGATGCCCATTTCGGGTAAATTCCAACTTCACCGTTTTGGAATTCGGAGATGACGGCGCGGTAGAGGACAAAAAATAAAAGCACTTTTTGAATTCGGCCATGACCTAAATGACGCTTACGTTGCGACATATTGACCGTCCAAGTTTCGGCCAAACGAGCCCGATGCCGATTTCGGGTAAAATCCAACTTCACCGTTTTGGAATTCGGAGATGACGGCGCGTTAGAGGACCAAATTATAAGCACTTTTCGAATTCGGATATGACCTAAATGAGGCCTACGTTGCGAGATATTGACCGTCCAACTTTCGGCCACACGAGCCCGATGCCCATTTCGGGTAAAATCCAACTTCACCGTTTTGGAATTCGGAGATGACGACGCGGTAGAGGACCAAAATATAAGCACTTTTTGCATTCGGACATGACCTAAATGAGGCTTACGTTGCGATATATTGACCGTCCAAGTTTCGGACAAACGAGCCCGATGCCGATTTCGTGTAAAATCCAACTTCACCGTTTTGGATTTCGGAGATGACGGCGCGGTAGAGGACCAAATTATATGCACTTTTCGAATTCGGATATGACCTAAATGAGGCCTACGTTGCGAGATATTGACCGTCCAACTTTCGGCCACACCAGCCCGATGCCCATTTCGGGTAAAATCCAACTTCACCATTTTGGAATTCGGAGATGACGGCGCGGTAGAGGACCAAAATATAAGCACTTTTTGAATTCGGACCTGACGTAAGTGAGGCCTACGTTGCGAGATATTCACCGTCCAAGTTTCGACAACACTAGCCCGATGCCGATTTCGGGTAAAATCCAACTTCACCGTTTTGGAATTCGGAGATGACGGCGCGGTAGAGGACAAAAATAAAAGCACTTTTTGAATTCGGGCATGACCTAAATGACGCTTACGTTGCGACATATTGACCGTCCAAGTTTCGGCCAAACGAGCCCGATGCCCATTTCGGGTAAAATCCAACTTCACCGTTTTGGAATTCGGAGATGACGGCGCGTTAGAGGACCAAATTATAAGAACTTTTCGAATTCGGATATGACCTAAATGAGGCCTACGTTGCGAGATATTGACCGTCCAACTTTCGGCCACACGAGCCCGATGCCCATTTCGGGTAAAATCCAACTTCACCGTTTTGGAATTCGGAGATGACGGCGCGGTAGAGGACCAAAATATAAGCACTTTTTGCATTCGGACATGACCTAAATGAGGCTTACGTTGCGACATATTGACCGTCCAAGTTTCATACAAACGAGCCCGATGCCGATTACGTGTAAAATCCAACTTCACCGTTTTGGATTTCGGAGATGACGGCGCGGTAGAGGACCAAATTATAAGCACTTTTCGAATTCGGATATGACCTAAATGAGGCCTACGTTGCGAGATATTGACCGTCCAACTTTCGGCCACACCAGCCCGATGCCGATTTCGGGTAAAATCCAACTTCACCGTTTTGGAATTCGGAGATGACGGCGCGGTAGAGGACCAAAATATAAGCAGTTTTTGAATTCGGACATGACATAAATGAGGCCTACGTTGCGAGATATTCACCGTCTAAGTTTCGACAACACTAGCCCGATGCCGATTTCGGGTAAAATCCAACTTCACCGTTTTGGAATTCGGAGATGACGGCGCGGTAGAGGACCAGAATATAAACACTTTTCGAATTCGGACATCATGTAAATGAAGGCCTACGTTGCGAAATATTGGCCGTCCAAGTTTCGGCCACACGAGCCCCATGCCCATTTCGGGTAAAATCCAACTTCACCGTTTTGGAATTCGAAGATGACGGCGCGGTAGTGGACCAAAATATAAGCACTTTTCGAATTAGGACATGACCAAGATGAGGTCTACGTTGCGAGATATATTCACCGTCCAAGTTTCGGCCACATGAGCCAGATGCCCATTTCGGGTAAAATCCAACTTCACCGTTTTGGAATTCGAAGATGACGGCGCGGTAGAGGACAAAAATAAAAGCACTTTTTGAATTTGGGCATGACCTAAATGAGGCCTACATTGCGAGATATTCAGTGTCCAAGTTTCGGCTACACAAGCCCAATGCCTATTTCGGGTAAAATCCAACTTCACCGTTTTGGAATTCGGAGATGACGGCGCGGTAGAGGACCAAAATATAAGCACTTTTTGAATTCGGACATGACATAAATGAGGCCTACGTTGCGAGATATTCACCGTCCAAGTTTCGACAACACTAGCCCGATGCCAATTTCGGGTAAAATCCAACTTCACCGTTTTGGAATTCAGAGATGACGGCGCGGTAGAGGACCAGAATATAAACACTTTTCGAATTCGGACATCACGTAAATGAGGTCTACGTTGCGAGATATTCACCGTCCAAGTTTCGGCCACACGAGCCCGATGCCCATTTCGGGTAAAATCCAACTTCACCGTTTTAAATTCGGAGATGACGGCGCGGTAGGGACAAAAATATATGCACTTTTTGAATTTGGGCATGACCTAAATGAGGCCTACATTGCGAGATATTCAATGTCCAAGTTTCGGCTACACAAGCCCGATGCCTATTTCGGGTAAAATCCAACTTCACCGTTTTGCAATCCGGAGATGACGGCGCGGGAGAGGACCAAAATATAAGCACTTTTTGAATTCGGACAAGACCTAAATGAGGCCTACGTTGCGAGATATTGACCGTCCAAGTTTCGGCCACACGAGCCCGATGCCCATTTCGGGTAAATTCCAACTTCACCGTTTTGGAATTCGGAGATGACGGCGCGGTAGAAGACAAAAATAAAAGCACTTTTTGAATTCGGGCATGACCTAAATGACGCTTACGTTGCGACATATTTACCGTCCAAGTTTCGGCCAAACGAGCCCGATGCCTATTTCGGGTAAAACCCAACTTCACCGTTTTGGAATTCGGAGATGACGGCGCGTTAGAGGACCAAATTATAAGCACTTTTCGAATTCGGATATGACCTAAATGAGGCCTACGTTGCGAGATATTGACCGTCCAACTTTCGGCCACACGAGCCCGATGCCCATTTCGGGTAAATCCAACTTCACCGTTTTGGAATTCGAAGATGACGGCGCGGTAGAGGACCAAAATATAAGCACTTTTCGAATTAGGACATGACCAAGATGAGGTCTACGTTGCGAGATATTCACCGTCCAAGTTTCGGCCACACGAGCCCGATGCCCATTTCGGGTAAATTCCAACTTCACCGTTTTGGAATTCGGAGATGACGGCGCGGTAGAGGACAAAAATAAAAGCACTTTTTGAATTCGGGCATGACCTAAATGACGCTTACGTTGCGACATATTGACCGTCCAAGTTTCGGCCAAACGAGCCCGATGCCGATTTCGGGTAAAATCCAACTTCACCGTTTTGGAATTCGGAGATGACGGCGCGTTAGAGGACCAAATTATAAGCACTTTTCGAATTCGGATATGACCTAAATGAGGCCTACGTTGCGAGATATTGACCGTCCAACTTTCGGCCACACGAGCCCGATGCCCATTTCGGGTAAAATCCAACTTCACCGTTTAGGAATTCGGAGATGACGGCGCGGTAGAGGACCAAAATATAAGCAATTTTTGAATTCGGACATGACATAAATGAGGCCTACGTTGCGAGATATTCACCGTCCAAGTTTCGACAACACTAGCCCGATGCCGATTTCGGTTACAATCTAACTTCACCGTTTTGGAATTCAGAGATGACGGCGTGGTAGAGGACCAATATATAAGCACTTTTTGAATTTGGACATGACCTAAATGAGGCCTACGTTTCGAGATATTCACCGACCAAGTTTCGGCCACACGAGCCCGATGCCCATTTCGGGTAAAATCCAACTTCACCGTTTTGGAATTCGAAGATGACGGCGCGGTAGTGGACCAAAATATAAGCACTTTTCGAATTAGGACATGACCAAGATGAGGTCTACGTTTCGAGATATTCACCGTCCAAGTTTCGGCCACACGAGCCCGATGCCCATTTCGGGTAAAATCCAACTTCACCGTTTTGGAATTCGGAGATGACGGCGCGGTAAAGGACAAAAATATAAGCACTTTTTGAATTTGGGCATGACCTAAATGAGGCCTACATTGCGAGATATTCACTGTCCAAGTTTCGGCTACACGAGCCCAATGCCCATTTCGGGTAAAATCCAACTTCACCGTTTTGGCATTCGGATATGACGGCGCGGTAGAGGACCAAATTATAAGCACTTTTCGAATTCGGATATGACCTAAATGAGACCTACGTTGCGAGATATTGACCGTCCAACTTTCGGCCACACCAGCCCGATGCCCATATCGGGTAAAATCCAACTTCACCGTTTTGGAATTCGGAGATGACGGCGCGGTAGAGGACCAAAATATAAGCAATTTTTGATTTCGGACATGACATAAATGAGGCCTACGTTGCGAGATATTCACCGTCCAAGTTTCGACAACACTAACCCGATGCCGATTTCGGGTAAAATCCAACTTCACCGTTTTGGAATTCGGAGATGACGGCGCGGTAGAGGACCAGAATATAAACACTTTTCGAATTCGGACATCACGTAAATGAAGGCCTACGTTGCGAGATATTGGCCGTCCAAGTTTCGGCCACACGAGCCCGATGCCCATTTCGGGTAAAATCCAACTTCACCATTTTGGAATTCGAAGATGACGGCGCGGTAGTGGACCAAAATATAAGCACTTTTCGAATTAGGACATGACCAAGATGAGGTCTACGTTTCGAGATATTCACCGTCCAAGTTTCGGCCACAAGAGCCCGATGCCCATTTCGGGTAAAATCCAACTTCACCGTTTTGGAATTCGGAGATGACGGCGCGTTAGAGGACCTAATTATAAGCACTTTTTGCATTCGGACATGACCTAAATGAGGCTTACGTTGCGATATATTGACCGTCCAAGTTTCGGACAAACGAGCCCGATGCCGATTTCGTGTAAAATCCAACTTCACCGTTTTGGATTTCGGAGATGACGGCGCGGTAGAGGACCAAATTATATGCACTTTTCGAATTCGGACATGACCTAAATGAGGCCTACGTTGCGAGATATTGACCGTCCAAGTTTCGGCCACACGAGCCCGATGCCCATTTCGGGTAAAATCCAACTTCACCGTTTTGGAATTCGGAGATGACGGCGCGGTAAAGGACAAAAATATAAGCACTTTTTGAATTTGGGCATGACCTAAATGAGGCCTACATTGCGAGATATTCACTGTCCAAGTTTCGGCTACACGAGCCCGATGCCCATTTCGGGTAAAATCCAACTTCACCGTTTTGGATTTCGGAGATGACGGCGCGTTAGAGGACCAAATTATAAGCACTTTTCGAATTCGGACATGACCTAAATGAGGCCTACGTTGCGAGATATTGACCGTCCAAGTTTCGGCCACACGAGCCCGATGCCCATTTCGGGTAAATTCCAACTTCACCGTTTTGGAATTCGGAGATGACGGCGCGGTAGAAGACAAAAATAAAAGCACTTTTTGAATTCGGGCATGACCTAAATGACGCTTACGTTGCGACATATTTACCGTCCAAGTTTCGGCCAAACGAGCCCGATGCCTATTTCGGGTAAAACCCAACTTCACCGTTTTGGAATTCGGAGATGACGGCGCGTTAGAGGACCAAATTATAAGCACTTTTCGAATTCGGATATGACCTAAATGAGGCCTACGTTGCGAGATATTGACCGTCCAACTTTCGGCCACACGAGCCCGATGCCCATTTCGGGTAAATCCAACTTCACCGTTTTGGAATTCGAAGATGACGGCGCGGTAGAGGACCAAAATATAAGCACTTTTCGAATTAGGACATGACCAAGATGAGGTCTACGTTGCGAGATATTCACCGTCCAAGTTTCGGCCACACGAGCCCGATGCCCATTTCGGGTAAATTCCAACTTCACCGTTTTGGAATTCGGAGATGACGGCGCGGTAGAGGACAAAAGTAAAAGCACTTTTTGAATTCGGGCATGACCTAAATGACGCTTACGTTGCGACATATTGACCGTCCAAGTTTCGGCCAAACGAGCCCGATGCCGATTTCGGGTAAAATCCAACTTCACCGTTTTGGAATTCGGAGATGACGGCGCGTTAGAGGACCAAATTATAAGCACTTTTCGAATTCGGATATGACCTAAATGAGGCCTACGTTGCGAGATATTGACCGTCCAACTTTCGGCCACACGAGCCAGATGCCCATTTCGGGTAAAATCCAACTTCACCGTTTAGGAATTCGGAGATGACGGCGCGGTAGAGGACCAAAATATAAGCAATTTTTGAATTCGGACATGACATAAATGAGGCCTACGTTGCGAGATATTCACCGTCCAAGTTTCGACAACACTAGCCCGATGCCGATTTCGGTTACAATCTAACTTCACCGTTTTGGAATTCAGAGATGACGGCGTGGTAGAGGACCAATATATAAGCACTTTTTGAATTTGGACATGACCTAAATGAGGCCTACGTTTCGAGATATTCACCGACCAAGTTTCGGCCACACGAGCCCGATGCCCATTTCGGGTAAAATCCAACTTCACCGTTTTGGAATTCGAAGATGACGGCGCGGTAGTGGACCAAAATATAAGCACTTTTCGAATTAGGACATGACCAAGATGAGGTCTACGTTTCGAGATATTCACCGTCCAAGTTTCGGCCACACGAGCCCGATGCCCATTTCGGGTAAAATCCAACTTCACCGTTTTGGAATTCCGAGATGACGGCGCGGTAAAGGACAAAAATATAAGCACTTTTTGAATTTGGGCATGACCTAAATGAGGCCTACATTGCGAGATATTCACTGTCCAAGTTTCGGCTACACGAGCCCAATGCCCATTTCGGGTAAAATCCAACTTCACCGTTTTGGCATTCGGATATGACGGCGCGGTAGAGGACCAAATTATAAGCACTTTTCGAATTCGGATATGACCTAAATGAGACCTACGTTGCGAGATATTGACCGTCCAACTTTCGGCCACACCAGCCCGATGCCCATATCGGGTAAAATCCAACTTCACCGTTTTGGAATTCGGAGATGACGGCGCGGTAGAGGACCAAAATATAAGCAATTTTTGAATTCGGACATGACATAAATGAGGCCTACGTTGCGAGATATTCACCGTCCAAGTTTCGACAACACTAACCCGATGCCGATTTCGGGTAAAATCCAACTTCACCGTTTTGGAATTCGGAGATGACGGCGCGGTAGAGGACCAGAATATAAACACTTTTCGAATTCGGACATCACGTAAATGAAGGCCTACGTTGCGAGATATTGGCCGTCCAAGTTTCGGCCACACGAGCCCGATGCCCATTTCGGGTAAAATCCAACTTCACCATTTTGGAATTCGAAGATGACGGCGCGGTAGTGGACCAAAATATAAGCACTTTTCGAATTAGGACATGACCAAGATGAGGTCTACGTTTCGAGATATTCACCGTCCAAGTTTCGGCCACAAGAGCCCGATGCCCATTTCGGGTAAAATCCAACTTCACCGTTTTGGAATTCGGAGATGACGGCGCGTTAGAGGACCTAATTATAAGCACTTTTTGCATTCGGACATGACCTAAATGAGGCTTACGTTGCGATATATTGACCGTCCAAGTTTCGGACAAACGAGCCCGATGCCGATTTCGTGTAAAATCCAACTTCACCGTTTTGGATTTCGGAGATGACGGCGCGGTAGAGGACCAAATTATATGCACTTTTCGAATTCGGACATGACCTAAATGAGGCCTACGTTGCGAGATATTGACCGTCCAAGTTTCGGCCACACGAGCCCGATGCCCATTTCGGGTAAATTCCAACTTCACCGTTTTGGAATTCGAAGATGACGGCGCGGTAGTGGACCAAAATATAAGCACTTTTCGAATTAGGACATGACCAAGATGAGGTCTACGTTTCGAGATATTCACCGTCCAAGTTTCGGCCACACGAGCCCGATGCCCATTTCGGGTAAAATCCAACTTCACCGTTTTGGAATTCGGAGATGACGGCGCGGTAAAGGACAAAAATATAAGCACTTTTTGAATTTGGGCATGACCTAAATGAGGCCTACATTGCGAGATATTCACTGTCCAAGTTTCGGCTACACGAGCCCGATGCCCATTTCGGGTAAAATCCAACTTCACCGTTTTGGATTTCGGAGATGACGGCGCGTTAGAGGACCAAATTATAAGCACTTTTCGAATTCGGACATGACCTAAATGAGGCCTACGTTGCGAGATATTGACCGTCCAAGTTTCGGCCACACGAGCCCGATGCCCATTTCGGGTAAATTCCAACTTCACCGTTTTGGAATTCGGAGATGACGGCGCGGTAGAAGACAAAAATAAAAGCACTTTTTGAATTCGGGCATGACCTAAATGACGCTTACGTTGCGACATATTTACCGTCCAAGTTTCGGACAAACGAGCCCGATACCGATTTCGTGTAAAATCCAACTTCACCGTTTTGGATTTCGGAGATGACGGCGCGGTAGAGGACCAAATTATAAGCACTTTTCGAATTCGGATATGACCTAAATGAGGCCTACATTGCGAGATATTCACTGTCCAAGTTTCGGCTACACGAGCCCGATGCCCATTTCGGGTAAAATCCAACTTCACCGTTTTGGATTTCGGAGATGACGGCGCGTTAGAGGACCAAATTATAAGCACTTTTCGAATTCGGACATGACCTAAATGAGGCCTACGTTGCGAGATATTGACCGTCCAAGTTTCGGCCACACGAGCCCGATGCCCATTTCGGGTAAATTCCAACTTCACCGTTTTGGAATTCGGAGATGGCGGCGCGGTAGAAGACAAAAATAAAAGCACTTTTTGAATTCGGGCATGACCTAAATGACGCTTACGTTGCGACATATTTACCGTCCAAGTTTCGGACAAACGAGCCCGATACCGATTTCGTGTAAAATCCAACTTCACCGTTTTGGATTTCGGAGATGACGGCGCGGTAGAGGACCAAATTATAAGCACTTTTCGAATTCGGATATGACCTAAATGAGGCCTACGTTGCGAGATATTGACCGTCCAACTTTCGGCCACACGAGCCCGATGCCCATTTCGGGTAAATCCAACTTCACCGTTTTGGAATTCGAAGATGACGGCGCGGTAGAGGACCAAAATATAAGCACTTTTCGAATTAGGACATGACCAAGATGAGGTCTACGTTGCGAGATATTCACCGTCCAAGTTTCGGCCACACGAGCCCGATGCCCATTTCGGGTAAATTCCAACTTCACCGTTTTGGAATTCGGAGATGACGGCGCGGTAGAGGACAAAAATAAAAGCACTTTTTGAATTCGGACATGACCTAAATGACGCTTACGTTGCGACATATTGACCGTCCAAGTTTCGGCCAAACGAGCCCGATGCCGATTTCGGGTATAATCCAACTTCACCGTTTTGGAATTCGGAGATGACGGCGCGTTAGAGGACCAAATTATAAGCACTTTTCGAATTCGGATATGACCTAAATGAGGCCTACGTTGCGAGATATTGACCGTCCAACTTTCGGCCACACGAGCCCGATGCCCATTTCGGGTAAATCCAACTTCACCGTTTTGGAATTCGAAGATGACGGCGCGGTAGAGGACCAAAATATAAGCACTTTTCGAATTAGGACATGACAAAGATGAGGTCTACGTTGCGAGATATTCACCGTCCAAGTTTCGGCCACACGAGCCCGATGCCCATTTCGGGTAAATTCCAACTTCACCGTTTTGGAATTCGGAGATGACGGCGCGGTAGAGGACAAAAAATAAAAGCACTTTTTGAATTCGGCCATGACCTAAATGACGCTTACGTTGCGACATATTGACCGTCCAAGTTTCGGCCAAACGAGCCCGATGCCGATTTCGGGTAAAATCCAACTTCACCGTTTTGGAATTCGGAGATGACGGCGCGTTAGAGGACCAAATTATAAGCACTTTTCGAATTCGGATATGACCTAAATGAGGCCTACGTTGCGAGATATTGACCGTCCAACTTTCGGCCACACGAGCCCGATGCCCATTTCGGGTAAAATCCAACTTCACCGTTTTGGAATTCGGAGATGACGACGCGGTAGAGGACCAAAATATAAGCACTTTTTGCATTCGGACATGACCTAAATGAGGCTTACGTTGCGATATATTGACCGTCCAAGTTTCGGACAAACGAGCCCGATGCCGATTTCGTGTAAAATCCAACTTCACCGTTTTGGATTTCGGAGATGACGGCGCGGTAGAGGACCAAATTATATGCACTTTTCGAATTCGGATATGACCTAAATGAGGCCTACGTTGCGAGATATTGACCGTCCAACTTTCGGCCACACCAGCCCGATGCCCATTTCGGGTAAAATCCAACTTCACCATTTTGGAATTCGGAGATGACGGCGCGGTAGAGGACCAAAATATAAGCACTTTTTGAATTCGGACCTGACGTAAGTGAGGCCTACGTTGCGAGATATTCACCGTCCAAGTTTCGACAACACTAGCCCGATGCCGATTTCGGGTAAAATCCAACTTCACCGTTTTGGAATTCGGAGATGACGGCGCGGTAGAGGACAAAAATAAAAGCACTTTTTGAATTCGGGCATGACCTAAATGACGCTTACGTTGCGACATATTGACCGTCCAAGTTTCGGCCAAACGAGCCCGATGCCCATTTCGGGTAAAATCCAACTTCACCGTTTTGGAATTCGGAGATGACGGCGCGTTAGAGGACCAAATTATAAGAACTTTTCGAATTCGGATATGACCTAAATGAGGCCTACGTTGCGAGATATTGACCGTCCAACTTTCGGCCACACGAGCCCGATGCCCATTTCGGGTAAAATCCAACTTCACCGTTTTGGAATTCGGAGATGACGGCGCGGTAGAGGACCAAAATATAAGCACTTTTTGCATTCGGACATGACCTAAATGAGGCTTACGTTGCGACATATTGACCGTCCAAGTTTCATACAAACGAGCCCGATGCCGATTACGTGTAAAATCCAACTTCACCGTTTTGGATTTCGGAGATGACGGCGCGGTAGAGGACCAAATTATAAGCACTTTTCGAATTCGGATATGACCTAAATGAGGCCTACGTTGCGAGATATTGACCGTCCAACTTTCGGCCACACCAGCCCGATGCCGATTTCGGGTAAAATCCAACTTCACCGTTTTGGAATTCGGAGATGACGGCGCGGTAGAGGACCAAAATATAAGCAGTTTTTGAATTCGGACATGACATAAATGAGGCCTACGTTGCGAGATATTCACCGTCTAAGTTTCGACAACACTAGCCCGATGCCGATTTCGGGTAAAATCCAACTTCACCGTTTTGGAATTCGGAGATGACGGCGCGGTAGAGGACCAGAATATAAACACTTTTCGAATTCGGACATCATGTAAATGAAGGCCTACGTTGCGAAATATTGGCCGTCCAAGTTTCGGCCACACGAGCCCCATGCCCATTTCGGGTAAAATCCAACTTCACCGTTTTGGAATTCGAAGATGACGGCGCGGTAGTGGACCAAAATATAAGCACTTTTCGAATTAGGACATGACCAAGATGAGGTCTACGTTGCGAGATATATTCATCGTCCAAGTTTCGGCCACATGAGCCAGATGCCCATTTCGGGTAAAATCCAACTTCACCGTTTTGGAATTCGAAGATGACGGCGCGGTAGAGGACAAACATAAAAGCACTTTTTGAATTTGGGCATGACCTAAATGAGGCCTACATTGCGAGATATTCAGTGTCCAAGTTTCGGCTACACAAGCCCAATGCCTATTTCGGGTAAAATCCAACTTCACCGTTTTGGAATTCGGAGATGACGGCGCGGTAGAGGACCAAAATATAAGCACTTTTTGAATTCGGACATGACATAAATGAGGCCTACGTTGCGAGATATTCACCGTCCAAGTTTCGACAACACTAGCCCGATGCCAATTTCGGGTAAAATCCAACTTCACCGTTTTGGAATTCGGAGATGACGGCGCGGTAGAGGACCAGAATATAAACACTTTTCGAATTCGGACATCACGTAAATGAGGTCTACGTTGCGAGATATTCACCGTCCAAGTTTCGGCCACACGAGCCCGATGCCCATTTCGGGTAAAATCCAACTTCACCGTTTTAGAATTCGGAGATGACGGCGCGGTAGGGACAAAAATATAAGCACTTTTTGAATTTGGGCATGACCTAAATGAGGCCTACATTGCGAGATATTCAGTGTCCAAGTTTCGGCTACACAAGCCCGATGCCTATTTCGGGTAAAATCCAACTTCACCGTTTTGCAATCCGGAGATGACGGCACGGGAGAGGACCAAAATATAAGCACTTTTTGAATTCGGACAAGACCTAAATGAGGCCTACGTTGCGAGATATTGACCGTCCAAGTTTCGGCCACACGAGCCCGATGCCCATTTCGGGTAAATTCCAACTTCACCGTTTTGGAATTCGGAGATGACGGCGCGGTAGAAGACAAAAATAAAAGCACTTTTTGAATTCGGGCATGACCAAAATGACGCTTACGTTGCGACATATTTACCGTCCAAGTTTCGGCCAAACGAGCCCGATGCCTATTTCGGGTAAAACCCAACTTCACCGTTTTGGAATTCGGAGATGACGGCGCGTTAGAGGACCAAATTATAAGCACTTTTCTAATTCGGATATGACCTAAATGAGGCCTACGTTGCGAGATATTGACCGTCCAACTTTCGGCCACACGAGCCCGATGCCCATTTCGGGTAAATCCAACTTCACCGTTTTGGAATTCGAAGATGACGGCGCGGTAGAGGACCAAAATATAAGCACTTTTCGAATTAGGACATGACCAAGATGAGGTCTACGTTGCGAGATATTCACCGTCCAAGTTTCGGCCACACGAGCCCGATGCCCATTTCGGGTAAATTCCAACTTCACCGTTTTGGAATTCGGAGATGACGGCGCGGTAGAGGACAAAAATAAAAGCACTTTTTGAATTCGGGCATGACCTAAATGACGCTTACGTTGCGACATATTGACCGTCCAAGTTTCGGCCAAACGAGCCCGATGCCGATTTCGGGTAAAATCCAACTTCACCGTTTTGGAATTCGGAGATGACGGCGCGTTAGAGGACCAAATTATAAGCACTTTTCGAATTCGGATATGACCTAAATGAGGCCTACGTTGCGAGATATTGACCGTCCAACTTTCGGCCACACGAGCCCGATGCCCATTTCGGGTAAAATCCAACTTCACCGTTTAGGAATTCGGAGATGACGGCGCGGTAGAGGACCAAAATATAAGCAATTTTTGAATTCGGACATGACATAAATGAGGCCTACGTTGCGAGATATTCACCGTCCAAGTTTCGACAACACTAGCCCGATGCCGATTTCGGTTACAATCTAACTTCACCGTTTTGGAATTCAGAGATGACGGCGTGGTAGAGGACCAATATATAAGCACTTTTTGAATTTGGACATGACCTAAATGAGGCCTACGTTTCGAGATATTCACCGTCCAAGTTTCGGCCACACGAGCCCGATGCCCATTTCGGGTAAAATCCAACTTCACCGTTTTGGAATTCGAAGATGACGGTGCGGTAGTGGACCAAAATATAAGCACTTTTCGAATTAGGACATGACCAAGATGAGGTCTACGTTTCGAGATATTCACCGTCCAAGTTTCGGCCACACGAGCCCGATGCCCATTTCGGGTAAAATCCAACTTCACCGTTTTGGAATTCGGAGATGACGGCGCGGTAAAGGACAAAAATATAAGCACTTTTTGAATTTGGGCATGACCTAAATGAGGCCTACATTGCGAGATATTCACTGTCCAAGTTTCGGCTACACGAGCCCGATGCCCATTTCGGGTAAAATCCAACTTCACCGTTTTGGCATTCGGATATGACGGCGCGGTAGAGGACCAAATTATAAGCACTTTTCGAATTCGGATATGACCTAAATGAGACCTACGTTGCGAGATATTGACCGTCCAACTTTCGGCCACACCAGCCCGATGCCCATATCGGGTAAAATCCAACTTCACCGTTTTGGAATTCGGAGATGACGGCGCGGTAGAGGACCAAAAGATAAGCACTTTTTGAATTCGGACATGACATAAATGAGGCCTACGTTGCGACATATTCACCGTCCAAGTTTCGGCTACACAAGCCCGATGCCTATTTCGGGTAAAATCCAAGTTCACCGTGTTGCAGTCCGGAGATGACGGCGCGGTAGAGGACCAAAATATAAGCACTTTTTGAATTCGGAAATGACATAAATGAGGCCTACGTTGCGAGATATTCACCGTCCAAGTTTCGGACAAACGAGCCCGATGCCGATTTCGTGTAAAATCCAACTTCACCGTTTTGGAATTTGGAGATGACGGCGCGGTAGAGGACAAAAATATAAGCACTTTTTGAATTTGGGCATGACCTAAATGAGGCCTACATTGCGAGATATTCACTGTCCAAGTTTCGGCCACACGAGCCCGATGCCTATTTCGGGTAAAATCCAACTTCACCGTTTTGGAATTCGGAGATGACGGCGCGGTAGAGGACCAAAATATAAGCACTTTTTGAATTTGGAAATGACATAAAGGAGGCCTACGTTGCGAGATATTCACCGTCCAAGTTTCGGCCACACTAGCCCGATGCCGATTTCGGGTAAAATCTAACTTCATCGTTTTGGAATTCGGAGATGACGGCGCGGTAGAGGACCAAAATATAAGCACTTTTAGAATTTGGACATGATCTAAATGAAGCCTACGTTTCGAGATATTCACCGTCCAAGTTTCGGCCACACGAGCCCGATGCCCATTTCGGGTAAAATCCAACTTCACCGTTTTGGAATTCGAAGATGACGGCGCGGTAGAGGACCAAAATATAAGCACTTTTCGAATTAGGACATGACCAAGATGAGGTCTATGTTGCGAGATATTCACCGTCCAAGTTGCGAGATATTCACCGTCCAAGTTTCGGCCACACGAGCCCGATGCCCATTTCGGGTAAATTCCGACTTCACCGTTTTGGAATTCGGAGATGACGGCACGGTAGAGGACAAAAATATAAGCACTTTTTGAATTCGGACATGACCTAAATGAGGCTTACGTTGCAAGATATTCACTGTCTAAGTTTCGGCCACACGAGCCCGATGCCGATTTCGGGTAAAATTCAACTTCACCGTTTTGGAATTCGGAGATGACGGCGCGGTAGAGGACCAGAATATAAACACTTTTCGAATTCGGACATCACGTAAATGAAGGCCTACGTTGCGAGATATTGGCCGTCCAAGTTTCGGCCACACGAGCCCGATGCCCATTTCGGGTAAAATCCAACTTCACCGTTTTGGAATTCGAAGATGACGGCGCGGTAGTGGACCAAAATATAAGCACTTTTCGAATTAGGACATGACCAAGATGAGGTCTACGTTTCGAGATATTCACCGTCTAAATTTCGGCCACAAGAGCCCGATGCCCATTTCGGGTAAAATCCAACTTCACCGTTTTGGAATTCGGAGATGACGGCGCGGTAGAGGACCAAAATATAAGCACTTTTTGCATTCGGACATGACCTAAATGAGGCTTACGTTGCGACATATTGACCGTCCAAGTTTCGGACAAACGAGCCCGATGCCGATTTCGTGTAAAATCCAACTTCACCGTTTTGGATTTCGGAGATGATGGCGCGGTAGAGGACCAAATTATAAGCACTTTTCGAATTCGGATATGACCTAAATGAGGCCTACGTTGCGAGATATTGACCGTCCAACTTTCGGCCACACCAGCCCGATGCCCATATCGGGTAAAATCCAACTTCACCGTTTTGGAATTCGGAGATGACGGCGCGGTAGAGGACCAAAATATAAGCAATTTTTGAATTCGGACATGACATAAATGAGGCCTACGTTGCGAGATATTCACCGTCCAAGTTTCGACAACACTAACCCGATGCCGATTTCGGGTAAAATCCAACTTCACCGTTTTGGAATTCGGAGATGACGGCGCGGTAGAGGACCAGAATATAAACACTTTTCGAATTCGGACATCACGTAAATGAAGGCCTACGTTGCGAGATATTGGCCGTCCAAGTTTCGGCCACACGAGCCCGATGCCCATTTCGGGTAAAATCCAACTTCACCGTTTTGGAATTCGAAGATGACGGCGCGGTAGTGGACCAAAATATAAGCACTTTTCGAATTAGGACATGACCAAGATGAGGTCTACGTTTCGAGATATTCACCGTCCAAGTTTCGGCCACAAGAGCCCGATGCCCATTTCGGGTAAAATCCAACTTCACCGTTTTGGAATTCGGAGATGACGGCGCGGTAGAGGACAAAAAAAAAGCACTTTTTGAATTTGGGCATGACCTAAATGAGGCCTACATTGCGAGATATTCAGTGTCCAAGTTTCGGCTACACAAGCCCAATGCCTATTTCGGGTAAAATCCAACTTCACCGTTTTGCAATCCGGAGATGACGGCGCGGGAGAGGACCAAAATATAAGCACTTTTTGAATTCGGACATGACCTAAATGAGGCCTACGTTGCGAGATATTGACCGTCCAAGTTTCGGCCACACGAGCCCGATGCCCATTTCGGGTAAATTCCAACTTCACCGTTTTGGAATTCGGAGATGACGGCGCGGTAGAGGACCAAAATATAAGCACTTTTTGCATTCGGACATGACCTAAATGAGGCTTACGTTGCGACATATTGACCGTCCAAGTTTCATACAAACGAGCCCGATGCCGATTACGTGTAAAATCCAACTTCACCGTTTTGGATTTCGGAGATGACGGCGCGGTAGAGGACCAAATTATAAGCACTTTTCGAATTCGGATATGACCTAAATGAGGCCTACGTTGCGAGATATTGACCGTCCAACTTTCGGCCACACCAGCCCGATGCCGATTTCGGGTAAAATCCAACTTCACCGTTATGGAATTCGGAGATGACGGCGCGGTAGAGGACCAAAATATAAGCAGTTTTTGAATTCGGACATGACATAAATGAGGCCTACGTTGCGAGATATTCACCGTCTAAGTTTCGACAACACTAGCCCGATGCCGATTTCGGGTAAAATCCAACTTCACCGTTTTGGAATTCGGAGATGACGGCGCGGTAGAGGACCAGAATATAAACACTTTTCGAATTCGGACATCATGTAAATCAAGGCCTACGTTGCGAAATATTGGCCGTCCAAGTTTCGGCCACACGAGCCCGATGCCCATTTCGGGTAAAATCCAACTTCACCGTTTTGGAATTCGAAGATGACGGCGCGGTAGTGGACCAAAATATAAGCACTTTTCGAATTAGGACATGACCAAGATGAGGTCTACGTTGCGAGATATTCACCGTCCAAGTTTCGGCCACATGAGCCAGATGCCCATTTCGGGAAAAATCCAACTTCACCGTTTTGGAATTCGAAGATGACGGCGCGGTAGAGGACAAAAATATAAGCACTTTTTGAATTTGGGCATGACCTAAATGAGGCCTACATTGCGAGATATTTAGTGTCCAAGTTTCGGCTACACAAGCCCAATGCCTATTTCGGGTAAAATCCAACTTCACCGTTTTGGAATTCGGAGATGACGGCGCGGTAGAGGACCAAAATATAAGCACTTTTTGAATTCGGACATGACATAAATGAGGCCTACGTTGCGAGATATTCACCGTCCAAGTTTCGACAACACTAGCCCGATGCCGATTTCGGGTAAAATCCAACTTCACCGCTTTGGAATTCGGAGATGACGGCGCGGTAGAGGACCAGAATATAAACACTTTTCGAATTCGGACATCACGTAAATGAGGCCTACGTTGCGAGATATTCACCGTCCAAGTTTCGGCCACACGAGCCCGATGCCCATTTCGGGTAAAATCCAACTTCACCGTTTTAGAATTCGGAGATGACGGCGCGGTAGGGACAAAAATATAAGCACTTTTTGAATTTGGGCATGACCTAAATGAGGCCTACATTGCGAGATATTCAGTGTCCAAGTTTCGGCTACACAAGCCCAATGCCTATTTCGGGTAAAATCCAACTTCACCGTTTTGCAATCCGGAGATGACGGCGCGGGAGAGGACCAAAATATAAGCACTTTTTGAATTCGGACAAGACCTAAATGAGGCCTACGTTGCGAGATATTGACCGTCCAAGTTTCGGCCACACGAGCCCGATGCCCATTTCGGGTAAATTCCAACTTCACCGTTTTGGAATTCGGAGATGACGGCGCGGTAGAAGACAAAAATAAAAGCACTTTTTGAATTCGGGCATGACCTAAATGACGCTTACGTTGCGACATATTTACCGTCCAAGTTTCGGCCAAACGAGCCCGATGCCTATTTCGGGTAAAACCCAACTTCACCGTTTTGGAATTCGGAGATGACGGCGCGTTAGAGGACCAAATTATAAGCACTTTTCGAATTCAGATATGACCTAAATGAGGCCTACGTTGCGAGATATTGACCGTCCAACTTTCGGCCACACGAGCCCGATGCCCATTTCGGGTAAATCCAACTTCACCGTTTTGGAATTCGAAGATGACGGCGCGGTAGAGAACCAAAATATAAGAACTTTTCGAATTAGGACATGACCAAGATGAGGTCTACGTTGCGAGATATTCACCGTCCAAGTTTCGGCCACACGAGCCCGATGCCCATTTCGGGTAAATTCCAACTTCACCGTTTTGGAATTCGGAGATGACGGCGCGGTAGAGGACAAAAATAAAAGCACTTTTTGAATTCGGGCATGACCTAAATGACGCTTACGTTGCGACATATTGACCGTCCAAGTTTCGGCCAAACGAGCCCGATGCCGATTTCGGGTAAAATCCAACTTCACCGTTTTGGAATTCGGAGATGACGGCGCGTTAGAGGACCAAATTATAAGCACTTTTCGAATTCGGATATGACCTAAATGAGGCCTACGTTGCGAGATATTGACCGTCCAACTTTCGGCCACACGAGCCCGATGCCCATTTCGGGTAAAATCCAACTTCACCGTTTAGGAATTCGGAGATGACGGCGCGGTAGAGGACCAAAATATAAGCACTTTTTGAATTCGGACATGACATAAATGAGGCCTACGTTGCGACATATTCACCGTCCAAGTTTCGGCTACACAAGCCCGATGCCTATTTCGGGTAAAATCCAAGTTCACCGTGTTGCAGTCCGGAGATGACGGCGCGGTAGAGGACCAAAATATAAGCACTTTTTGAATTCGGAAATGACATAAATGAGGCCTACGTTGCGAGATATTCACCGTCCAAGTTTCGGACAAACGAGCCCGATGCCGATTTCGTGTAAAATCCAACTTCACCGTTTTGGAATTCGGAGATGACGGCGCGGTAGAGGACAAAAATATAAGCACTTTTTGAATTTGGGCATGACCTAAATGAGGCCTACATTGCGAGATATTCACTGTCCAAGTTTCGGCCACACGAGCCCGATGCCTATTTCGGGTAAAATCCAACTTCACCGTTTTGGAATTCGGAGATGACGGCGCGGTAGAGGACCAAAATATAAGCACTTTTTGAATTTGGAAATGACATAAAGGAGGCCTACGTTGCGAGATATTCACCGTCCAAGTTTCGGCCACACTAGCCCGATGCCGATTTCGGGTAAAATCTAACTTCATCGTTTTGGAATTCGGAGATGACGGCGCGGTAGAGGACCAAAATATAAGCACTTTTAGAATTTGGACATGATCTAAATGAAGCCTACGTTTCGAGATATTCACCGTCCAAGTTTCGGCCACACGAGCCCGATGCCCATTTCGGGTAAAATCCAACTTCACCGTTTTGGAATTCGAAGATGACGGCGCGGTAGAGGACCAAAATATAAGCACTTTTCGAATTAGGACATGACCAAGATGAGGTCTATGTTGCGAGATATTCACCGTCCAAGTTGCGAGATATTCACTGTCTAAGTTTCGGCCACACGAGCCCGATGCCGATTTCGGGTAAAATTCAACTTCACCGTTTTGGAATTCGGAGATGACGGCGCGGTAGAGGACCAGAATATAAACACTTTTCGAATTCGGACATCACGTAAATGAAGGCCTACGTTGCGAGATATTGGCCGTCCAAGTTTCGGCCACACGAGCCCGATGCCCATTTCGGGTAAAATCCAACTTCACCGTTTTGGAATTCGAAGATGACGGCGCGGTAGTGGACCAAAATATAAGCACTTTTCGAATTAGGACATGACCAAGATGAGGTCTACGTTTCGAGATATTCACCGTCTAAATTTCGGCCACAAGAGCCCGATGCCCATTTCGGGTAAAATCCAACTTCACCGTTTTGGAATTCGGAGATGACGGCGCGGTAGAGGACCAAAATATAAGCACTTTTTGCATTCGGACATGACCTAAATGAGGCTTACGTTGCGACATATTGACCGTCCAAGTTTCGGACAAACGAGCCCGATGCCGATTTCGTGTAAAATCCAACTTCACCGTTTTGGATTTCGGAGATGATGGCGCGGTAGAGGACCAAATTATAAGCACTTTTCGAATTCGGATATGACCTAAATGAGGCCTACGTTGCGAGATATTGACCGTCCAACTTTCGGCCACACCAGCCCGATGCCCATATCGGGTAAAATCCAACTTCACCGTTTTGGAATTCGGAGATGACGGCGCGGTAGAGGACCAAAATATAAGCAATTTTTGAATTCGGACATGACATAAATGAGGCCTACGTTGCGAGATATTCACCGTCCAAGTTTCGACAACACTAACCCGATGCCGATTTCGGGTAAAATCCAACTTCACCGTTTTGGAATTCGGAGATGACGGCGCGGTAGAGGACCAGAATATAAACACTTTTCGAATTCGGACATCACGTAAATGAAGGCCTACGTTGCGAGATATTGGCCGTCCAAGTTTCGGCCACACGAGCCCGATGCCCATTTCGGGTAAAATCCAACTTCACCGTTTTGGAATTCGAAGATGACGGCGCGGTAGTGGACCAAAATATAAGCACTTTTCGAATTAGGACATGACCAAGATGAGGTCTACGTTTCGAGATATTCACCGTCCAAGTTTCGGCCACAAGAGCCCGATGCCCATTTCGGGTAAAATCCAACTTCACCGTTTTGGAATTCGGAGATGACGGCGCGGTAGAGGACAAAAAAAAAGCACTTTTTGAATTTGGGCATGACCTAAATGAGGCCTACATTGCGAGATATTCAGTGTCCAAGTTTCGGCTACACAAGCCCAATGCCTATTTCGGGTAAAATCCAACTTCACCGTTTTGCAATCCGGAGATGACGGCGCGGGAGAGGACCAAAATATAAGCACTTTTTGAATTCGGACATGACCTAAATGAGGCCTACGTTGCGAGATATTGACCGTCCAAGTTTCGGCCACACGAGCCCGATGCCCATTTCGGGTAAATTCCAACTTCACCGTTTTGGAATTCGGAGATGACGGCGCGGTAGAGGACCAAAATATAAGCACTTTTTGCATTCGGACATGACCTAAATGAGGCTTACGTTGCGACATATTGACCGTCCAAGTTTCATACAAACGAGCCCGATGCCGATTACGTGTAAAATCCAACTTCACCGTTTTGGATTTCGGAGATGACGGCGCGGTAGAGGACCAAATTATAAGCACTTTTCGAATTCGGATATGACCTAAATGAGGCCTACGTTGCGAGATATTGACCGTCCAACTTTCGGCCACACCAGCCCGATGCCGATTTCGGGTAAAATCCAACTTCACCGTTTTGGAATTCGGAGATGACGGCGCGGTAGAGGACCAAAATATAAGCAGTTTTTGAATTCGGACATGACATAAATGAGGCCTACGTTGCGAGATATTCACCGTCTAAGTTTCGACAACACTAGCCCGATGCCGATTTCGGGTAAAATCCAACTTCACCGTTTTGGAATTCGGAGATGACGGCGCGGTAGAGGACCAGAATATAAACACTTTTCGAATTCGGACATCATGTAAATCAAGGCCTACGTTGCGAAATATTGGCCGTCCAAGTTTCGGCCACACGAGCCCGATGCCCATTTCGGGTAAAATCCAACTTCACCGTTTTGGAATTCGAAGATGACGGCGCGGTAGTGGACCAAAATATAAGCACTTTTCGAATTAGGACATGACCAAGATGAGGTCTACGTTGCGAGATATTCACCGTCCAAGTTTCGGCCACATGAGCCAGATGCCCATTTCGGGAAAAATCCAACTTCACCGTTTTGGAATTCGAAGATGACGGCGCGGTAGAGGACAAAAATATAAGCACTTTTTGAATTTGGGCATGACCTA
Source organism: Polygonum maritimum (assembly GCA_963924305.1). Classification (NCBI taxonomy): domain Eukaryota; kingdom Viridiplantae; phylum Streptophyta; class Magnoliopsida; order Caryophyllales; family Polygonaceae; genus Polygonum; species Polygonum maritimum. The sequence goes on from OZ002736.1 coordinate 395,932, forward strand.
AATGAGGCCTACATTGCGAGATATTCAGTGTCCAAGTTTCGGCTACACAAGCCCAATGCCTATTTCGGGTAAAATCCAACTTCACCGTTTTGGAATTCGGAGATGACGGCGCGGTAGAGGACCAAAATATAAGCACTTTTTGAATTCGGACATGACATAAATGAGGCCTACGTTGCGAGATATTCACCGTCCAAGTTTCGACAACACTAGCCCGATGCCGATTTCGGGTAAAATCCAACTTCACCGCTTTGGAATTCGGAGATGACGGCGCGGTAGAGGACCAGAATATAAACACTTTTCGAATTCGGACATCACGTAAATGAGGCCTACGTTGCGAGATATTCACCGTCCAAGTTTCGGCCACACGAGCCCGATGCCCATTTCGGGTAAAATCCAACTTCACCGTTTTAGAATTCGGAGATGACGGCGCGGTAGGGACAAAAATATAAGCACTTTTTGAATTTGGGCATGACCTAAATGAGGCCTACATTGCGAGATATTCAGTGTCCAAGTTTCGGCTACACAAGCCCAATGCCTATTTCGGGTAAAATCCAACTTCACCGTTTTGCAATCCGGAGATGACGGCGCGGGAGAGGACCAAAATATAAGCACTTTTTGAATTCGGACAAGACCTAAATGAGGCCTACGTTGCGAGATATTGACCGTCCAAGTTTCGGCCACACGAGCCCGATGCCCATTTCGGGTAAATTCCAACTTCACCGTTTTGGAATTCGGAGATGACGGCGCGGTAGAAGACAAAAATAAAAGCACTTTTTGAATTCGGGCATGACCTAAATGACGCTTACGTTGCGACATATTTACCGTCCAAGTTTCGGCCAAACGAGCCCGATGCCTATTTCGGGTAAAACCCAACTTCACCGTTTTGGAATTCGGAGATGACGGCGCGTTAGAGGACCAAATTATAAGCACTTTTCGAATTCAGATATGACCTAAATGAGGCCTACGTTGCGAGATATTGACCGTCCAACTTTCGGCCACACGAGCCCGATGCCCATTTCGGGTAAATCCAACTTCACCGTTTTGGAATTCGAAGATGACGGCGCGGTAGAGAACCAAAATATAAGAACTTTTCGAATTAGGACATGACCAAGATGAGGTCTACGTTGCGAGATATTCACCGTCCAAGTTTCGGCCACACGAGCCCGATGCCCATTTCGGGTAAATTCCAACTTCACCGTTTTGGAATTCGGAGATGACGGCGCGGTAGAGGACAAAAATAAAAGCACTTTTTGAATTCGGGCATGACCTAAATGACGCTTACGTTGCGACATATTGACCGTCCAAGTTTCGGCCAAACGAGCCCGATGCCGATTTCGGGTAAAATCCAACTTCACCGTTTTGGAATTCGGAGATGACGGCGCGTTAGAGGACCAAATTATAAGCACTTTTCGAATTCGGATATGACCTAAATGAGGCCTACGTTGCGAGATATTGACCGTCCAACTTTCGGCCACACGAGCCCGATGCCCATTTCGGGTAAAATCCAACTTCACCGTTTAGGAATTCGGAGATGACGGCGCGGTAGAGGACCAAAATATAAGCACTTTTTGAATTCGGACATGACATAAATGAGGCCTACGTTGCGACATATTCACCGTCCAAGTTTCGGCTACACAAGCCCGATGCCTATTTCGGGTAAAATCCAAGTTCACCGTGTTGCAGTCCGGAGATGACGGCGCGGTAGAGGACCAAAATATAAGCACTTTTTGAATTCGGAAATGACATAAATGAGGCCTACGTTGCGAGATATTCACCGTCCAAGTTTCGGACAAACGAGCCCGATGCCGATTTCGTGTAAAATCCAACTTCACCGTTTTGGAATTCGGAGATGACGGCGCGGTAGAGGACAAAAATATAAGCACTTTTTGAATTTGGGCATGACCTAAATGAGGCCTACATTGCGAGATATTCACTGTCCAAGTTTCGGCCACACGAGCCCGATGCCTATTTCGGGTAAAATCCAACTTCACCGTTTTGGAATTCGGAGATGACGGCGCGGTAGAGGACCAAAATATAAGCACTTTTTGAATTTGGAAATGACATAAAGGAGGCCTACGTTGCGAGATATTCACCGTCCAAGTTTCGGCCACACTAGCCCGATGCCGATTTCGGGTAAAATCTAACTTCATCGTTTTGGAATTCGGAGATGACGGCGCGGTAGAGGACCAAAATATAAGCACTTTTAGAATTTGGACATGATCTAAATGAAGCCTACGTTTCGAGATATTCACCGTCCAAGTTTCGGCCACACGAGCCCGATGCCCATTTCGGGTAAAATCCAACTTCACCGTTTTGGAATTCGAAGATGACGGCGCGGTAGAGGACCAAAATATAAGCACTTTTCGAATTAGGACATGACCAAGATGAGGTCTATGTTGCGAGATATTCACCGTCCAAGTTGCGAGATATTCACTGTCTAAGTTTCGGCCACACGAGCCCGATGCCGATTTCGGGTAAAATTCAACTTCACCGTTTTGGAATTCGGAGATGACGGCGCGGTAGAGGACCAGAATATAAACACTTTTCGAATTCGGACATCACGTAAATGAAGGCCTACGTTGCGAGATATTGGCCGTCCAAGTTTCGGCCACACGAGCCCGATGCCCATTTCGGGTAAAATCCAACTTCACCGTTTTGGAATTCGAAGATGACGGCGCGGTAGTGGACCAAAATATAAGCACTTTTCGAATTAGGACATGACCAAGATGAGGTCTACGTTTCGAGATATTCACCGTCTAAATTTCGGCCACAAGAGCCCGATGCCCATTTCGGGTAAAATCCAACTTCACCGTTTTGGAATTCGGAGATGACGGCGCGGTAGAGGACCAAAATATAAGCACTTTTTGCATTCGGACATGACCTAAATGAGGCTTACGTTGCGACATATTGACCGTCCAAGTTTCGGACAAACGAGCCCGATGCCGATTTCGTGTAAAATCCAACTTCACCGTTTTGGATTTCGGAGATGATGGCGCGGTAGAGGACCAAATTATAAGCACTTTTCGAATTCGGATATGACCTAAATGAGGCCTACGTTGCGAGATATTGACCGTCCAACTTTCGGCCACACCAGCCCGATGCCCATATCGGGTAAAATCCAACTTCACCGTTTTGGAATTCGGAGATGACGGCGCGGTAGAGGACCAAAATATAAGCAATTTTTGAATTCGGACATGACATAAATGAGGCCTACGTTGCGAGATATTCACCGTCCAAGTTTCGACAACACTAACCCGATGCCGATTTCGGGTAAAATCCAACTTCACCGTTTTGGAATTCGGAGATGACGGCGCGGTAGAGGACCAGAATATAAACACTTTTCGAATTCGGACATCACGTAAATGAAGGCCTACGTTGCGAGATATTGGCCGTCCAAGTTTCGGCCACACGAGCCCGATGTTTATTTCGGGTAAAATCCAACTTCACCGTTTTGGAATTCGAAGATGACGGCGCGGTAGTGGACCAAAATATAAGCACTTTTCGAATTAGGACATGACCAAGATGAGGTCTACGTTTCGAGATATTCACCGTCCAAGTTTCGGCCACAAGAGCCCGATGCCCATTTCGGGTAAAATCCAACTTCACCGTTTTGGAATTCGGAGATGACGGCGCGGTAGAGGACAAAAAAAAAGCACTTTTTGAATTTGGGCATGACCTAAATGAGGCCTACATTGCGAGATATTCAGTGTCCAAGTTTCGGCTACACAAGCCCAATGCCTATTTCGGGTAAAATCCAACTTCACCGTTTTGCAATCCGGAGATGACGGCGCGGGAGAGGACCAAAATATAAGCACTTTTTGAATTCGGACATGACCTAAATGAGGCCTACGTTGCGAGATATTGACCGTCCAAGTTTCGGCCACACGAGCCCGATGCCCATTTCGGGTAAATTCCAACTTCACCGTTTTGGAATTCGGAGATGACGGCGCGGTAGAGGACCAAAATATAAGCACTTTTTGCATTCGGACATGACCTAAATGAGGCTTACGTTGCGACATATTGACCGTCCAAGTTTCATACAAACGAGCCCGATGCCGATTACGTGTAAAATCCAACTTCACCGTTTTGGATTTCGGAGATGACGGCGCGGTAGAGGACCAAATTATAAGCACTTTTCGAATTCGGATATGACCTAAATGAGGCCTACGTTGCGAGATATTGACCGTCCAACTTTCGGCCACACCAGCCCGATGCCGATTTCGGGTAAAATCCAACTTCACCGTTTTGGAATTCGGAGATGACGGCACGGTAGAGGACCAAAATATAAGCAGTTTTTGAATTCGGACATGACATAAATGAGGCCTACGTTGCGAGATATTCACCGTCTAAGTTTCGACAACACTAGCCCGATGCCGATTTCGGGTAAAATCCAACTTCACCGTTTTGGAATTCGGAGATGACGGCGCGGTAGAGGACCAGAATATAAACACTTTTCGAATTCGGACATCATGTAAATCAAGGCCTACGTTGCGAAATATTGGCCGTCCAAGTTTCGGCCACACGAGCCCGATGCCCATTTCGGGTAAAATCCAACTTCACCGTTTTGGAATTCGAAGATGACGGCGCGGTAGTGGACCAAAATATAAGCACTTTTCGAATTAGGACATGACCAAGATGAGGTCTACGTTGCGAGATATTCACCGTCCAAGTTTCGGCCACATGAGCCAGATGCCCATTTCGGGAAAAATCCAACTTCACCGTTTTGGAATTCGAAGATGACGGCGCGGTAGAGGACAAAAATATAAGCACTTTTTGAATTTGGGCATGACCTAAATGAGGCCTACATTGCGAGATATTAAGTGTCCAAGTTTCGGCTACACAAGCCCAATGCCTATTTCGGGTAAAATCCAACTTCACCGTTTTGGAATTCGGAGATGACGGCGCGGTAGAGGACCAAAATATAAGCACTTTTTGAATTCGGACATGACATAAATGAGGCCTACGTTGCGAGATATTCACCGTCCAAGTTTCGACAACACTAGCCCGATGCCGATTTCGGGTAAAATCCAACTTCACCGCTTTGGAATTCGGAGATGACGGCGCGGTAGAGGACCAGAATATAAACACTTTTCGAATTCGGACATCACGTAAATGAGGCCTACGTTGCGAGATATTCACCGTCCAAGTTTCGGCCACACGAGCCCGATGCCCATTTCGGGTAAAATCCAACTTCACCGTTTTAGAATTCGGAGATGACGGCGCGGTAGGGACAAAAATATAAGCACTTTTTGAATTTGGGCATGACCTAAATGAGGCCTACATTGCGAGATATTCAGTGTCCAAGTTTCGGCTACACAAGCCCAATGCCTATTTCGGGTAAAATCCAACTTCACCGTTTTGCAATCCGGAGATGACGGCGCGGGAGAGGACCAAAATATAAGCACTTTTTGAATTCGGACAAGACCTAAATGAGGCCTACGTTGCGAGATATTGACCGTCCAAGTTTCGGCCACACGAGCCCGATGCCCATTTCGGGTAAATTCCAACTTCACCGTTTTGGAATTCGGAGATGACGGCGCGGTAGAAGACAAAAATAAAAGCACTTTTTGAATTCGGGCATGACCTAAATGACGCTTACGTTGCGACATATTTACCGTCCAAGTTTCGGCCAAACGAGCCCGATGCCTATTTCGGGTAAAACCCAACTTCACCGTTTTGGAATTCGGAGATGACGGCGCGTTAGAGGACCAAATTATAAGCACTTTTCGAATTCAGATATGACCTAAATGAGGCCTACGTTGCGAGATATTGACCGTCCAACTTTCGGCCACACGAGCCCGATGCCCATTTCGGGTAAATCCAACTTCACCGTTTTGGAATTCGAAGATGACGGCGCGGTAGAGAACCAAAATATAAGAACTTTTCGAATTAGGACATGACCAAGATGAGGTCTACGTTGCGAGATATTCACCGTCCAAGTTTCGGCCACACGAGCCCGATGCCCATTTCGGGTAAATTCCAACTTCACCGTTTTGGAATTCGGAGATGACGGCGCGGTAGAGGACAAAAATAAAAGCACTTTTTGAATTCGGGCATGACCTAAATGACGCTTACGTTGCGACATATTGACCGTCCAAGTTTCGGCCAAACGAGCCCGATGCCGATTTCGGGTAAAATCCAACTTCACCGTTTTGGAATTCGGAGATGACGGCGCGTTAGAGGACCAAATTATAAGCACTTTTCGAATTCGGATATGACCTAAATGAGGCCTACGTTGCGAGATATTGACCGTCCAACTTTCGGCCACACGAGCCCGATGCCCATTTCGGGTAAAATCCAACTTCACCGTTTAGGAATTCGGAGATGACGGCGCGGTAGAGGACCAAAATATAAGCTATTTTTGAATTCGGACATGACATAAATGAGGCCTACGTTGCGAGATATTCACCGTCCAAGTTTCGACAACACTAGCCCGATGCCGATTTCGGTTACAATCTAACTTCACCGTTATGGAATTCAGAGATGACGGCGCGGTAGAGGACCAATATATAAGCACTTTTTGAATTTGGACATGACCTAAATGAGGCCTACGTTTCGAGATATTCACCGTCCAAGTTTCGGCCACACGAGCCCGATGCCCATTTCGGGTAAAATCCAACTTCACCGTTTTGGAATTCGAAGATGACGGCGCGGTAGTGGACCAAAATATAAGCACTTTTCGAATTAGGACATGACCAAGATGAGGTCTACGTTTCGAGATATTCACCGTCCAAGTTTCGGCCACACGAGCCCGATGCCCATTTCGGGTAAAATCCAACTTCACCGTTTTGGAATTCGGAGATGACGGCGCGGTAAAGGACAAAAATATAAGCACTTTTTGAATTTGGGCATGACCTAAATGAGGCCTACATTGCGAGATATTCACTGTCCAAGTTTCGGCTACACGAGCCCGATGCCCATTTCGGGTAAAATCCAACTTCACCGTTTTGGCATTCGGATATGACGGCGCGGTAGAGGACCAAAATATAAGCACTTTTTGAATTCGGACATGACCTAAATGAGACCTACGTTGCGAGATATTGACCGTCGAAGTTTCGGCTACACGAGCCCGATGCCCTTTTCGGGTAAAATCCAACTTCACCGTTTTGGAATTCGGAGATGACGGCGCGGTAGAGGACCAAAATATAAGAACTTTTCGAATTCGGACATGACATAAATGACGGCCTACGTTGCGAGATATTGACCGTCTAAGTTTCGGCCACACAAGGCCGATGCCGATTTCGGGTAAAATCCAACTTCACCGTTTTGGAATTCGGGGATGACGGCGCGGTAGAGGACGAAAATATAAGCACTTTTCGAATTCGGACATGACCAAGATGAGGCCTACGTTACGAGATATTCACCGTCCAAGTTTCGGCTACACGAGCCCAATGCCCTTTTCCGGTAAAATCCAACTTCACCGTTTTGGAATTCGGAGATGACGGCGCGGTAGAGGACCAAAATATAAGCACTTTTCGAATTCGGACCCAAGATGAGGACTACGTTGCGAGATATTGGCCGTCGAAGTTTCGGCTACACGAGCCCGATGCCCTTTTCGGATAAAATCCAACTTCACCGTTTAAGAATTCGGAGATGACGGCGCGGTAGAGGACCAAAATATAAGCATTTTTCGAATTCGGACATGACCAAGATGAGGCCTACGTTGCGAGATATTCACCGTCCAAGTTTCGGCCACACGAGCCCTGTGCCGATTTCGGGTAAAATCCAACTTCACCGTTTTGGAATTCGGAGATGACGGCGCGGTGGAGGACCAAAATATAAGCACTTTTCGAAGTCGGACATGACCAAGATTTGGACTACGTTGCGAGATATTGGTCGTCCAAGTTTCGGCCACACGAGCTCGGTGCCCATTTCGGGTAAAATCCAACTTCACCATTTCTGAATTGGGAGATGACGGAGCGGTAGAGGACCAAAAGATAAGCACTTTTCGAATTCGGACACCACCAAGATGAGGCCTACGTTGCGAGATATTGGTCGTCCAAGTTTCGGCCACACGAGCCCGGTGCCCATTTCGGGTAAAATCCAACTTCACCGTTTTGGAATTCGGGGATGACGGCGCAGTAGAGGACCAAAAGATAAGCACTTTTTGAATTCGGACATGACATAAATGAGGCCTACGTTGCGACATATTCACCGTCCAAGTTTCGGCTACACAAGCCCGATGCCTATTTCGGGTAAAATCCAAGTTCACCGTGTTGCAGTCCGGAGATGACGGCGCGGTAGAGGACCAAAATATAAGCACTTTTTGAATTCGGAAATGACATAAATGAAGCCTACGTTGCGAGATATTCACCGTCCAAGTTTCGGACAAAGGAGCCCGATGCCGATTTCGTGTAAAATCCAACTTCACCGTTTTGGAATTCGGAGATGACGGCGCGGTAGAGGACAAAAATATAAGCACTTTTTGAATTTGGGCATGACCTAAATGAGGCCTACATTGCGAGATATTCACTGTCCAAGTTTCGGCCACACGAGCCCGATGCCTATTTCGGGTAAAATCCAACTTCACCGTTTTGGAATTCGGAGATGACGGCGCGGTAGAGGAACAAAATATAAGCACTTTTTGAATTTGGAAATGACATAAAGGAGGCCTACGTTGCGAGATATTCACCGTCCAAGTTTCGGCCACACTAGCCCGATGCCGATTTCGGGTAAAATCTAACTTCATCGTTTTGGAATTCGGAGATGACGGCGCGGTAGAGGACCAAAATATAAGCACTTTTAGAATTTGGACATGATCTAAATGAGGCCTACGTTTCGAGATATTCACCGTCCAAGTTTCGGCCACACGAGCCCGATGCCCATTTCGGGTAAAATCCAACTTCACCGTTTTGGAATTCGAAGATGACGGCGCGGTAGAGGACCAAAATATAAGAACTTTTCGAATTAGGACATGACCAAGATGAGGTCTACGTTGCGAGATATTCACCGTCCAAGTTTCGGCCACACGAGCCCGATGCCCATTTCGGGTAAATTCCGACTTCACCGTTTTGGAATTCGAAGATGACGGCGCGGTAGAGGACCAAAATATAAGCACTTTTCGAATTAGGACATGACCAAGATGAGGTCTATGTTGCGAGATATTCACCGTCCAAGTTGCGAGATATTCACCGTCCAAGTTTCGGCCACACGAGCCCGATGCCCATTTCGGGTAAATTCCGACTTCACCGTTTTGGAATTCGGAGATGACGGCACGGTAGAGGACAAAAATATAAGCACTTTTTGAATTCGGACATGACCTAAATGAGGCTTACGTTGCAAGATATTCACTGTCTAAGTTTCGGCCACACGAGCCCGATGCCGATTTCGGGTAAAATTCAACTTCACCGTTTTGGAATTCGGAGATGACGGCGCGGTAGAGGACCAGAATATAAACACTTTTCGAATTCGGACATCACGTAAATGAAGGCCTACGTTGCGAGATATTGGCCGTCCAAGTTTCGGCCACACGAGCCCGATGCCCATTTCGGGTAAAATCCAACTTCACCGTTTTGGAATTCGAAGATGACGGCGCGGTAGTGGACCAAAATATAAGCACTTTTCGAATTAGGACATGACCAAGATGAGGTCTACGTTTCGAGATATTCACCGTCTAAATTTCGGCCACAAGAGCCCGATGCCCATTTCGGGTAAAATCCAACTTCACCGTTTTGGAATTCGGAGATGACGGCGCGGTAGAGGACCAAAATATAAGCACTTTTTGCATTCGGACATGACCTAAATGAGGCTTACGTTGCGACATATTGACCGTCCAAGTTTCGGACAAACGAGCCCGATGCCGATTTCGTGTAAAATCCAACTTCACCGTTTTGGATTTCGGAGATGACGGCGCGGTAGAGGACCAAATTATAAGCACTTTTCGAATTCGGATATGACCTAAATGAGGCCTACGTTGCGAGATATTGACCGTCCAACTTTCGGCCACACCAGCCCGATGCCCATATCGGGTAAAATCCAACTTCACCGTTTTGGAATTCGGAGATGACGGCGCGGTAGAGGACCAAAATATAAGCAATTTTTGAATTCGGACATGACATAAATGAGGCCTACGTTGCGAGATATTCACCGTCCAAGTTTCGACAACACTAACCCGATGCCGATTTCGGGTAAAATCCAACTTCACCGTTTTGGAATTCGGAGATGACGGCGCGGTAGAGGACCAGAATATAAACACTTTTCGAATTCGGACATCACGTAAATGAAGGCCTACGTTGCGAGATATTGGCCGTCCAAGTTTCGGCCACACGAGCCCGATGCCCATTTCGGGTAAAATCCAACTTCACCGTTTTGGAATTCGAAGATGACGGCGCGGTAGTGGACCAAAATATAAGCACTTTTCGAATTAGGACATGACCAAGATGAGGTCTACGTTTCGAGATATTCACCGTCCAAGTTTCGGCCACAAGAGCCCGATGCCCATTTCGGGTAAAATCCAACTTCACCGTTTTGGAATTCGGAGATGACGGCGCGGTAGAGGACAAAAAAAAAGCACTTTTTGAATTTGGGCATGACCTAAATGAGGCCTACATTGCGAGATATTCAGTGTCCAAGTTTCGGCTACACAAGCCCAATGCCTATTTCGGGTAAAATCCAACTTCACCGTTTTGCAATCCGGAGATGACGGCGCGGGAGAGGACCAAAATATAAGCACTTTTTGAATTCGGACATGACCTAAATGAGGCCTACGTTGCGAGATATTGACCGTCCAAGTTTCGGCCACACGAGCCCGATGCCCATTTCGGGTAAATTCCAACTTCACCGTTTTGGAATTCGGAGATGACGGCGCGGTAGAGGACCAAAATATAAGCACTTTTTGCATTCGGACATGACCTAAATGAGGCTTACGTTGCGACATATTGACCGTCCAAGTTTCATACAAACGAGCCCGATGCCGATTACGTGTAAAATCCAACTTCACCGTTTTGGATTTCGGAGATGACGGCGCGGTAGAGGACCAAATTATAAGCACTTTTCGAATTCGGATATGACCTAAATGAGGCCTACGTTGCGAGATATTGACCGTCCAACTTTCGGCCACACCAGCCCGATGCCGATTTCGGGTAAAATCCAACTTCACCGTTTTGGAATTCGGAGATGACGGCGCGGTAGAGGACCAAAATATAAGCAGTTTTTGAATTCGGACATGACATAAATGAGGCCTACGTTGCGAGATATTCACCGTCTAAGTTTCGACAACACTAGCCCGATGCCGATTTCGGGTAAAATCCAACTTCACCATTTTGGAATTCGGAGATGACGGCGCGGTAGAGGACCAGAATATAAACACTTTTCGAATTCGGACATCATGTAAATCAAGGCCTACGTTGCGAAATATTGGCCGTCCAAGTTTCGGCCACACGAGCCCGATGCCCATTTCGGGTAAAATCCAACTTCACCGTTTTGGAATTCGAAGATGACGGCGCGGTAGTGGACCAAAATATAAGCACTTTTCGAATTAGGACATGACCAAGATGAGGTCTACATTGCGAGATATTCACCGTCCAAGTTTCGGCCACATGAGCCAGATGCCCATTTCGGGAAAAATCCAACTTCACCGTTTTGGAATTCGAAGATGACGGCGCGGTAGAGGACAAAAATATAAGCACTTTTTGAATTTGGGCATGACCTAAATGAGCCCTACATTGCGAGATATTCAGTGTCCAAGTTTCGGCTACACAAGCCCAATGCCTATTTCGGGTAAAATCCAACTTCACCGTTTTGGAATTCGGAGATGACGGCGCGGTAGAGGACCAAAATATAAGCACTTTTTGAATTCGGACATGACATAAATGAGGCCTACGTTGCGAGATATTCACCGTCCAAGTTTCGACAACACTAGCCCGATGCCGATTTCGGGTAAAATCCAACTTCACCGCTTTGGAATTCGGAGATGACGGCGCGGTAGAGGACCAGAATATAAACACTTTTTGAATTTGGGCATGACCTAAATGAGGCCTACATTGCGAGATATTCAGTGTCTAAGTTTCGGCTACACAAGCCCAATGCCTATTTCGGGTAAAATCCATCTTCACCGTTTTGCAATCCGGAGATGACGGCGCGGGAGAGGACCAAAATATAAGCACTTTTTGAATTCGGACAAGACCTAAATGAGGCCTACGTTGCGAGATATTGACCGTCCAAGTTTCGGCCACACGAGCCCGATGCCCATTTCGGGTAAATTCCAACTTCACCGTTTTGGAATTCGGAGATGACGGCGCGGTAGAAGACAAAAATAAAAGCACTTTTTGAATTCGGGCATGACCTAAATGACGCTTACGTTGCGACATATTTACCGTCCAAGTTTCGGCCAAACGAGCCCGATGCCTATTTCGGGTAAAACCCAACTTCACCGTTTTGGAATTCGGAGATGACGGCGCGTTAGAGGACCAAATTATAAGCACTTTTCGAATTCAGATATGACCTAAATGAGGCCTACGTTGCGAGATATTGACCGTCCAACTTTCGGCCACACGAGCCCGATGCCCATTTCGGGTAAATCCAACTTCACCGTTTTGGAATTCGAAGATGACGGCGCGGTAGAGAACCAAAATATAAGAACTTTTCGAATTAGGACATGACGAAGATGAGGTCTACGTTGCGAGATATTCACCGTCCAAGTTTCGGCCACACGAGCCCGATGCCCATTTCGGGTAAATTCCAACTTCACCGTTTTGGAATTCGGAGATGACGGCGCGGTAGAGGACAAAAATAAAAGCACTTTTTGAATTCGGGCATGACCTAAATGACGCTTACGTTGCGACATATTGACCGTCCAAGTTTCGGCCAAACGAGCCCGATGCCGATTTCGGGTAAAATCCAACTTCACCGTTTTGGAATTCGGAGATGACGGCGCGTTAGAGGACCAAATTATAAGCACTTTTCGAATTCGGATATGACCTAAATGAGGCCTACGTTGCGAGATATTGACCGTCCAACTTTCGGCCACACGAGCCCGATGCCCATTTCGGGTAAAATCCAACTTCACCGTTTAGGAATTCGGAGATGACGGCGCGGTAGAGGACCAAAATATAAGCAATTTTTGAATTCGGACATGACATAAATGAGGCCTACGTTGCGAGATATTCACCGTCCAAGTTTCGACAACACTAGCCCGATGCCGATTTCGGTTACAATCTAACTTCACCGTTATGGAATTCAGAGATGACGGCGCGGTAGAGGACCAATATATAAGCACTTTTTGAATTTGGACATGACCTAAATGAGGCCTACGTTTCGAGATATTCACCGTCCAAGTTTCGGCCACACGAGCCCGATGCCCATTTCGGGTAAAATCCAACTTCACCGTTTTGGAATTCGAAGATGACGGCGCGGTAGTGGACCAAAATATAAGCACTTTTCGAATTAGGACATGACCAAGATGAGGTCTACGTTTCGAGATATTCACCGTCCAAGTTTCGGCCACACGAGCCCGATGCCCATTTCGGGTAAAATCCAACTTCACCGTTTTGGAATTCGGAGATGACGGCGCGGTAAAGGACAAAAATATAAGCACTTTTTGAATTTGGGCATGACCTAAATGAGGCCTACATTGCGAGATATTCACTGTCCAAGTTTCGGCTACACGAGCCCGATGCCCATTTCGGGTAAAATCCAACTTCACCGTTTTGGCATTCGGATATGACGGCGCGGTAGAGGACCAAAATATAAGCACTTTTTGAATTCGGACATGACCTAAATGAGACCTACGTTGCGAGATATTGACCGTCGAAGTTTCGGCTACACGAGCCCGATGCCCTTTTCGGGTAAAATCCAACTTCACCGTTTTGGAATTCGGAGATGACGGCGCGGTAGAGGACCAAAATATAAGAACTTTTCGAATTCGGACATGACCTAAATGACGGCCTACGTTGCGAGATATTGACCGTCTAAGTTTCGGCCACACAAGGCCGATGCCGATTTCGGGTAAAATCCAACTTCACCGTTTTGGAATTCGGGGATGACGGCGCGGTAGAGGACGAAAATATAAGCACTTTTCGAATTCGGACATGACCAAGATGAGGCCTACGTTACGAGATATTCACCGTCCAAGTTTCGGCTACACGAGCCCAATGCCCTTTTCCGGTAAAATCCAACTTCACCGTTTTGGAATTCGGAGATGACGGCGCGGTAGAGGACCAAAATATAAGCACTTTTCGAATTCGGACCCAAGATGAGGACTACGTTGCGAGATATTGGCCGTCGAAGTTTCGGCTACACGAGCCCGATGCCCTTTTCGGATAAAATCCAACTTCACCGTTTAAGAATTCGGAGATGACGGCGCGGTAGAGGACCAAAATATAAGCATTTTTCGAATTCGGACATGACCAAGATGAGGCCTACGTTGCGAGATATTCACCGTCCAAGTTTCGGCCACACGAGCCCTGTGCCGATTTCGGGTAAAATCCAACTTCACCGTTTTGGAATTCGGAGATGACGGCGCGGTGGAGGACCAAAATATAAGCACTTTTCGAAGTCGGACATGACCAAGATTTGGACTACGTTGCGAGATATTGGTCGTCCAAGTTTCGGCCACACGAGCTCGGTGCCCATTTCGGGTAAAATCCAACTTCACCATTTCTGAATTGGGAGATGACGGAGCGGTAGAGGACCAAAAGATAAGCACTTTTCGAATTCGGACACCACCAAGATGAGGCCTACGTTGCGAGATATTGGTCGTCCAAGTTTCGGCCACACGAGCCCGGTGCCCATTTCGGGTAAAATCCAACTTCACCGTTTTGGAATTCGGGGATGACGGCGCAGTAGAGGACCAAAAGATAAGCACTTTTTGAATTCGGACATGACATAAATGAGGCCTACGTTGCGACATATTCACCGTCCAAGTTTCGGCTACACAAGCCCGATGCCTATTTCGGGTAAAATCCAAGTTCACCGTGTTGCAGTCCGGAGATGACGGCGCGGTAGAGGACCAAAATATAAGCACTTTTTGAATTCGGAAATGACATAAATGAGGCCTACGTTGCGAGATATTCACCGTCCAAGTTTCGGACAAAGGAGCCCGATGCCGATTTCGTGTAAAATCCAACTTCACCGTTTTGGAATTCGGAGATGACGGCGCGGTAGAGGACAAAAATATAAGCACTTTTTGAATTTGGGCATGACCTAAATGAGGCCTACATTGCGAGATATTCACTGTCCAAGTTTCGGCCACACGAGCCCGATGCCTATTTCGGGTAAAATCCAACTTCACCGTTTTGGAATTCGGAGATGACGGCGCGGTAGAGGACCAAAATATAAGCACTTTTTGAATTTGGAAATGACATAAAGGAGGCCTACGTTGCGAGATATTCACCGTCCAAGTTTCGGCCACACTAGCCCGATGCCGATTTCGGGTAAAATCTAACTTCATCGTTTTGGAATTCGGAGATGACGGCGCGGTAGAGGACCAAAATATAAGCACTTTTAGAATTTGGACATGATCTAAATGAGGCCTACGTTTCGAGATATTCACCGTCCAAGTTTCGGCCACACGAGCCCGATGCCCATTTCGGGTAAAATCCAACTTCACCATTTTGGAATTCGAAGATGACGGCGCGGTAGAGGACCAAAATATAAGAACTTTTCGAATTAGGACATGACCAAGATGAGGTCTACGTTGCGAGATATTCACCGTCCAAGTTTCGGCCACACGAGCCCGATGCCCATTTCGGGTAAATTCCGACTTCACCGTTTTGGAATTCGGAGATGACGGTACGGTACAGGACAAAAATATAAGCACTTTTTGAATTCGGACATGACCTAAATGAGGCTTACGTTGCAAGATATTCACTGTCTAAGTTTCGGCCACACGAGCCCGATGCCGATTTCGGGTAAAATTCAACTTCACCGTTTTGGAATTCGGAGATGACGGCGCGGTAGAGGACCAAAATATAAGCACTTTTTGAATTCGGACATGACCTAAATGAGGCTTACGTTGCAAGATATTCACTGTCTAAGTTTCGGCCACACGAGCCCGATGCCGATTTCGGGTAAAATTCAACTTCACCGTTTTGGAATTCGGAATGACGGCGCGGTAGAGGTCTAAAATATAAGCACTTTTTGAATTCGGACATGACATAACTGAGGCCTACGTTGCGAGATATTCACCGTCCATGTTTCGGCCACACTAGCCCGATGCCGATTTCGGGTACAATCTAACTTCATCGTTTTGGAATTCGGAGATGACGGCGCGGTAGAGGACCAAAATATAAGCACTTTTCGAATTTGGACATGACCTAAATGAGGCCTACGTTGCGAGATATTCACCTCCAAGTTTCGGCCACACGAGCCCAATTCCTATTTCGGGTAAAATCCAACTTCACTGTTTTGGAATTTGAAGATGACAGCGCGGTAGAGGACACAAATATAAGCACTTTTCGAATTCGGACATGACCAAGAAGAGGTCTACGTTGCGAGATATTCACCATCCAAGTTTCGGCCACATGAGCCCGATGCCCATTTCGGGTAAAATCCAACTTCACCGTTTTGGAATTCGGAGATGACGGCGCAGTAGAGGACAAAAATATAAGCACTTTTTATATTCGGACATGACCTAAATGAGGCCTACGTTGCGAGATATTGACCGTCCAAGTTTCGGCCACACAAGCCCGATGCCTATTTCGGGTAAAATCCAACTTCACCGTTTTGGAATTCGGGGATGACGGCGTGATAGAGGACCAAAATATAAGGACTTTTCGAATTCGAACATGACCTAAATGAGGCCTACGTTGCGAGATATTCACCGTCCAAGTTTCGGCCACACTAACCCGATGCCGATTTCGGTTACAATCTAACTTCACCGTTTTGGAATTCAGAGATGACGGCGCGGTAGAGGACCAAAATATAAGCACTTTTTGAATTTGGACATGACCTAAATGAGGCCTACGTTTCGAGATATTCACCGTCCAAGTTTCGGCCACACGAGCCCGATGCCCATTTCGGGTAAAATCCAACTTCACCGTTTTGGAATTCGAAGATGACGGCGCGGTAGAGGACAAAAATATAAGCACTTTTCGAATTAGGACATGACCAAGATGAGGTCTACGTTGCGAGATATTCACCGTCCAAGTTTCAGCCACACGAGCCCGATGCCCATTTCGGGTAAATTCCAACTTCACCGTTTTGGAATTCGGAGATGACGGCGCGGTAGAGGACAAAAATAAAAGCACTTTTTGAATTCGGGCATGACCTAAATGAGGCTTACGTTGCGACATATTGACCGTCCAACTTTCGGCCAAACGAGCCCGATGCCGATTTCGGGTAAAATCCAACTTCACCGTTTTGGAATTCGGAGATGACGGCGCGTTAGAGGACCAAATTATAAGCACTTTTCGAATTCGGATATGACCTAAATGAGGCCTACGTTGTGAGATATTGACCGTCCAACTTTCGGCCACACGAGCCCGATGCCCATTTCGGGTAAAATCCAACTTCACCGTTTTGGAATTCGGAGATGACGGCGCGGTAGAGGACCAAAATATAAGCACTTTTTGCATTCGGACATGACCTAAATGAGGCTTACGTTGCGACATATTGACCGTCCAAGTTTCGGACAAACGAGCCCGATGCCGATTTCGTGTAAAATCCAACTTCACCGTTTTGGATTTCGGAGATGATGGCGCGGTAGATGACCAAATTATAAGCACTTTTCGAATTCGGATATGACCTAAATGAGGCCTACGTTGCGAGATATTGACCGTCCAACTTTCGGCCACACCAGCCCGATGCCCATTTCGGGTAAAATCCAACTTCACCGTTTTGGAATTCAGAGATGACAGCGCGGTAGAGGACCAAAATATAAGCACTTTTTGAATTCGGACATGACATAAATGAGGCCTACGTTGCGAGATATTCACCGTCCAAGTTTCGACAACACTAGCCCGATGCCGATTTCGGGTAAAATCCAACTTCACCGTTTTGGAATTCGGAGATGACGGCGCGTTAGAGGACCAAAATATAAGCAGTTTTTGAATTCGGACATGACATAAATGAGGCCTACGTTGCGAGATATTCACCGTCCAAGTTTCGACAACACTAGCCCGATGCCGATTTCGGTTACAATCTAACTTCACCGTTTTGGAATTCAGAGATGACGGCGCGGTAGAGGACCAATATATAAGCACTTTTTGAATTTGGACATGACCTAAATGAGGCCTACGTTTCGAGATATTCACCGTCCAAGTTTCGGCCACACGAGCCCGATGCCCATTTCGGGTAAAATCCAACTTCACCGTTTTGGAATTCGAAGATGACGGCGCGGTAGTGGACCAAAATATAAGCACTTTTCGAATTAGGACATGACCAAGATGAGGTCTACGTTTCGATATATTCACCGTCCAAGTTTCGGCCACACGAGCCCAATGCCCATTTCGGGTAAAATCCAACTTCACCGTTTTGGAATTCGGAGATGACGGCACGGTAGAGGACAAAAATATAAGCACTTTTTGAATTTGGGCATGACCTAAATGAGGCCTACATTGCGAGATATTCACTGTCCAAGTTTCGGCTACACGAGCCCGATGCCCATTTCGGGTAAAATCCAACTTCACCGTTTTGGAATTCGGAGATGACGGCGCGGTAGAGGACCAAAATAAGCACTTTTCGAATTCGGACATTACCTAGATGAAGGCCTACGATGCGAGATATTGACCGTCTAAGTTTCGGCCACACAAGGCCGATGCCGATTTCGGGTAAAATCCAACTTCACCGTTTTGGAATTCGGGGATGACGGCGCGGTAGAGGACGAAAATATAAGCACTTTTCGAATTCGGACATGACCAAGATGAGGCCTACGTTACGAGATATTCACCGTCCAAGTTTCGGCTACACGAGCCCAATGCCCTTTTCGGGTAAAATCGAACTTCTACGTTTTGGAATTCGGAGATGACGGCGCGGTAGAGGACCAAAATATAAGCACTTTTCGAATTCGGACATGACCTAAATGAGGCCTACATTGCGAGATATTCACTGTCCAAGTTTCGGCCACACGAGCCCGATGCCTATTTCGGGTAAAATCCAACTTCACCGTTTTGGAATTCGGAGATGACGGCGCGGTAGAGGACCAAAATATAAGCACTTTTTGAATTTGGAAATGACATAAAGGAGGCCTACGTTGCGAGATATTCACCGTCCAAGTTTCGGCCACACTAGCCCGATGCCGATTTCGGGTAAAATCTAACTTCATCGTTTTGGAATTCGGAGATGACGGCGCGGTAGAGGACCAAAATATAAGCACTTTTAGAATTTGGACATGATCTAAATGAGGCCTACGTTTCGAGATATTCACCGTCCAAGTTTCGGCCACACGAGCCCGATGCCCATTTCGGGTAAAATCCAACTTCACCATTTTGGAATTCGAAGATGACGGCGCGGTAGAGGACCAAAATATAAGAACTTTTCGAATTAGGACATGACCAAGATGAGGTCTACGTTGCGAGATATTCACCGTCCAAGTTTCGGCCACACGAGCCCGATGCCCATTTCGGGTAAATTCCGACTTCACCGTTTTGGAATTCGGAGATGACGGTACGGTACAGGACAAAAATATAAGCACTTTTTGAATTCGGACATGACCTAAATGAGGCTTACGTTGCAAGATATTCACTGTCTAAGTTTCGGCCACACGAGCCCGATGCCGATTTCGGGTAAAATTCAACTTCACCGTTTTGGAATTCGGAGATGACGGCGCGGTAGAGGACCAAAATATAAGCACTTTTTGAATTCGGACATGACCTAAATGAGGCTTACGTTGCAAGATATTCACTGTCTAAGTTTCGGCCACACGAGCCCGATGCCGATTTCGGGTAAAATTCAACTTCACCGTTTTGGAATTCGGAATGACGGCGCGGTAGAGGTCTAAAATATAAGCACTTTTTGAATTCGGACATGACATAACTGAGGCCTACGTTGCGAGATATTCACCGTCCATGTTTCGGCCACACTAGCCCGATGCCGATTTCGGGTACAATCTAACTTCATCGTTTTGGAATTCGGAGATGACGGCGCGGTAGAGGACCAAAATATAAGCACTTTTCGAATTTGGACATGACCTAAATGAGGCCTACGTTGCGAGATATTCACCTCCAAGTTTCGGCCACACGAGCCCAATTCCTATTTCGGGTAAAATCCAACTTCACTGTTTTGGAATTTGAAGATGACAGCGCGGTAGAGGACACAAATATAAGCACTTTTCGAATTCGGACATGACCAAGAAGAGGTCTACGTTGCGAGATATTCACCATCCAAGTTTCGGCCACATGAGCCCGATGCCCATTTCGGGTAAAATCCAACTTCACCGTTTTGGAATTCGGAGATGACGGCGCAGTAGAGGACAAAAATATAAGCACTTTTTATATTCGGACATGACCTAAATGAGGCCTACGTTGCGAGATATTGACCGTCCAAGTTTCGGCCACACAAGCCCGATGCCTATTTCGGGTAAAATCCAACTTCACCGTTTTGGAATTCGGGGATGACGGCGTGATAGAGGACCAAAATATAAGGACTTTTCGAATTCGAACATGACCTAAATGAGGCCTACGTTGCGAGATATTCACCGTCCAAGTTTCGGCCACACTAACCCGATGCCGATTTCGGTTACAATCTAACTTCACCGTTTTGGAATTCAGAGATGACGGCGCGGTAGAGGACCAAAATATAAGCACTTTTTGAATTTGGACATGACCTAAATGAGGCCTACGTTTCGAGATATTCACCGTCCAAGTTTCGGCCACACGAGCCCGATGCCCATTTCGGGTAAAATCCAACTTCACCGTTTTGGAATTCGAAGATGACGGCGCGGTAGAGGACAAAAATATAAGCACTTTTCGAATTAGGACATGACCAAGATGAGGTCTACGTTGCGAGATATTCACCGTCCAAGTTTCAGCCACACGAGCCCGATGCCCATTTCGGGTAAATTCCAACTTCACCGTTTTGGAATTCGGAGATGACGGCGCGGTAGAGGACAAAAATAAAAGCACTTTTTGAATTCGGGCATGACCTAAATGAGGCTTACGTTGCGACATATTGACCGTCCAACTTTCGGCCAAACGAGCCCGATGCCGATTTCGGGTAAAATCCAACTTCACCGTTTTGGAATTCGGAGATGACGGCGCGTTAGAGGACCAAATTATAAGCACTTTTCGAATTCGGATATGACCTAAATGAGGCCTACGTTGTGAGATATTGACCGTCCAACTTTCGGCCACACGAGCCCGATGCCCATTTCGGGTAAAATCCAACTTCACCGTTTTGGAATTCGGAGATGACGGCGCGGTAGAGGACCAAAATATAAGCACTTTTTGCATTCGGACATGACCTAAATGAGGCTTACGTTGCGACATATTGACCGTCCAAGTTTCGGACAAACGAGCCCGATGCCGATTTCGTGTAAAATCCAACTTCACCGTTTTGGATTTCGGAGATGATGGCGCGGTAGATGACCAAATTATAAGCACTTTTCGAATTCGGATATGACCTAAATGAGGCCTACGTTGCGAGATATTGACCGTCCAACTTTCGGCCACACCAGCCCGATGCCCATTTCGGGTAAAATCCAACTTCACCGTTTTGGAATTCAGAGATGACAGCGCGGTAGAGGACCAAAATATAAGCACTTTTTGAATTCGGACATGACATAAATGAGGCCTACGTTGCGAGATATTCACCGTCCAAGTTTCGACAACACTAGCCCGATGCCGATTTCGGGTAAAATCCAACTTCACCGTTTTGGAATTCGGAGATGACGGCGCGTTAGAGGACCAAAATATAAGCAGTTTTTGAATTCGGACATGACATAAATGAGGCCTACGTTGCGAGATATTCACCGTCCAAGTTTCGACAACACTAGCCCGATGCCGATTTCGGTTACAATCTAACTTCACCGTTTTGGAATTCAGAGATGACGGCGCGGTAGAGGACCAATATATAAGCACTTTTTGAATTTGGACATGACCTAAATGAGGCCTACGTTTCGAGATATTCACCGTCCAAGTTTCGGCCACACGAGCCCGATGCCCATTTCGGGTAAAATCCAACTTCACCGTTTTGGAATTCGAAGATGACGGCGCGGTAGTGGACCAAAATATAAGCACTTTTCGAATTAGGACATGACCAAGATGAGGTCTACGTTTCGATATATTCACCGTCCAAGTTTCGGCCACACGAGCCCAATGCCCATTTCGGGTAAAATCCAACTTCACCGTTTTGGAATTCGGAGATGACGGCACGGTAGAGGACAAAAATATAAGCACTTTTTGAATTTGGGCATGACCTAAATGAGGCCTACATTGCGAGATATTCACTGTCCAAGTTTCGGCTACACGAGCCCAATGCCCATTTCGGGTAAAATCCAACTTCACCGTTTTGGAATTCGGAGATGACGGCGCGGTAGAGGACCAAAATAAGCACTTTTCGAATTCGGACATTACCTAGATGAAGGCCTACGATGCGAGATATTGACCGTCTAAGTTTCGGCCACACAAGGCCGATGCCGATTTCGGGTAAAATCCAACTTCACCGTTTTGGAATTCGGGGATGACGGCGCGGTAGAGGACGAAAATATAAGCACTTTTCGAATTCGGACATGACCAAGATGAGGCCTACGTTACGAGATATTCACCGTCCAAGTTTCGGCTACACGAGCCCAATGCCCTTTTCGGGTAAAATCGAACTTCTACGTTTTGGAATTCGGAGATGACGGCGCGGTAGAGGACCAAAATATAAGCACTTTTCGAATTCGGACATGACCAAGATGAGGACTACGTTGCGAGATATTGGCCGTCGAAGTTTCGGCTACACGAGCCCGATGCCTTTTCGGATAAAATCCAACTTCACCGTTTAAGAATTCGGAGATGACGGCGCGGTAGAGGACCAAAATATAAGCATTTTTCGAATTCGGACATGACCAAGATGAGGGCTACGTTGCGAGATATTCACCGTCCAAGTTTCGGCCACACGAGCCCTGTGCCGATTTCGGGTAAAATCCAACTTCACCTTTTGGAATTCGGAGATGACGGCGCGGTAGAGGACCAAAATATAAGAACTTTTCGAAGTCGGACATGACCAATATGAGGACCACGTTGCGAGATATTGGTCGTCCAAGTTTCGGCCACACGAGTTCGGTGCCCATTTTGGGTAAAATCCAACTTCACCATTTCTGAATTGGGAGATGACGGAACGGTAGAGGACCAAAAGATAAGCACTTTTCGAATTTGGACATGACCAAGATGAGGCCTACGTTGCGAGATATTGGTCGTCCAAGTTTCGGCCACACGGGCCCGGTGCCCATTTAGGGTAAAATCCAACTTTACCATTTTGGAATTCGGACATGACAGCGCGGTAGAGGACCAAAAGATAAGCACTTTTCGAATTCGGACATGACCAAGAGGAGGACTACGTTGCGAGATATTGGCCGTCGAAGTTTCGGCTACACGAGCCCGATGCCCTTTCGGGTAAAATCCAACTTCACCGTTTTGGAATTCGGAGATGACGGCGCGGTAGAGGACCAAAATATAAGCACTTTTCGAAGTCGGACATGACCAAGATGAGGACTACGTTGCGAGATATTGGTCGTCCAAGTTTCGGCCGCACGAGCTCGGTGCCCATTTCGGGTAAAATCCAACTTCACCGTTTCTGAATTCGGAGATGACGGAGCGGTAGAGGACCAAAAGATAAGCACTTTTCGAATTCGGACATGACCAAGATCAGGACTACGTTGCGAGATATTGGCCGTCGAAGTTTCGGCTACACGAGCCCGATGCCCTTTTCGGGTAAAATCCAACTTCACCGTTTTGGAATTCGGAGATGACGGCGCGGTAGAGGACCAAAATATAAGCACTTTTTGAAGTCGGACATGACCAAGATGAGGACTACGTTGCGAGATATTGGTCGTCCAAGTTTCGGCCGCACGAGCTCGGTGCCCATTTCAGGTAAAATCCAACTTCACCGTTTCTGAATTCGGAGATGACGGAGCGGTAGAGAACCAAATGATTAGAACTTTTCGAATTCGGACATGACCAAGATGAGGACTACGTTGCGAGATATTGGCCGTCGAAGTTTCGGCTACACGAGCCCGATGCCCTTTTCGGGTAAAATCCAACTTCTCCGTTTTGGAATTCGAAGATGACGGCGCGTTACAGGACCAAAATATAAGGACATTTCAAATTCGAACATGACCTAAATGAGGCCTACGTTGCGAGATATTCACCGTCCATGTTTCGGCCACACGAGCCCGATGCCGATTTCGGGTAAAATCCAACTTCACCGTTTTGGAATTCGGAGATGACGGCGCGGTAGAGGACCAAAATATAAGCACTTTTCGAAATCGGACATGACCAAGATGAGGACTACGTTGCGAGATGTTGGTCGTCCAAGTTTCGGCCACACGAGCTCGGTGCCCATTTCGGGTCAAATCCAACTTCACCATTTC
Source organism: Polygonum maritimum (assembly GCA_963924305.1). NCBI lineage: Eukaryota > Viridiplantae > Streptophyta > Magnoliopsida > Caryophyllales > Polygonaceae > Polygonum > Polygonum maritimum. Next base: position 420,380 of record OZ002736.1, read on the forward strand.
TGAATTCGGAGATGACGGAGCGGTAGAGGACCAAAAGATAAGCACTTTTCGAATTCGGACATGACCAAGATGAAGCCTACGTTGCGAGATATTGGTCGTCCAAGTTTCGGCCACACGAGCCCAGTGCCCATTTTGGGTAAAATCCAACTTTACCGTTTTGGAATTCGGAGATGACGGCGCGGTAGAATACCAAAATATAAGCACTTTTCGAATTTGGACATGACCTAAATGAGGCCTACGTTTCGAGATATTCACCGTCCAAGTTTCGGCCACACGAGCTAGATGCTGATTTCGGGTAAAATCCAGCTTCACCGTTTTGGAATTCGGAGATGACGACGCGGTAGAGGAGCAAAAGATAAGCACTTTTTGAATTCGGACATGACCAAAATTGGCCTACGTTGCGAGATATTGTCCGTCCAAGTTTCGGCCACACGAGCCCGATGCCCATTTCGGGTAAAATCCAACTTCACCGTTTTGGAATTCGGAGATGACGGCGCGGTATAGGACCAAAATATAAGCACTTTTCGAATTCGGGCATGACAAAGATGACGCCTACGTTGCGAGATATTCACCGTCCAAGTTTCGGCTACACAAGCCCAATGCCTATTTCGGGTAAAATCCAACTTCACCGTTTTGAAATCCGGAGATGACGGCGCGGTAGAGGACCAAAATATAAGCACTTTTTGAATTCGGACATGACATAAATGAGGCCTACGTTGCGAGATATTCACCGTCCAAGTTTCGGCCACACTAGCCCGATGCCGATTTCGGGTACAATCTAACTTTACCATTTTGGAATTCGGAGATGACATCGCGTTAGAGGACCAAAATATAAGCACTTTTCAAATTCGGATATGACCTAAATGAGGCCTACGTTGCGAGATATTGACCGTCCAAGTTTTGGCCACACGAGCCCGATGCCCATTTCGGGTAAAATCCAACTTCACCGTTTTGGAATTCGGAGATGACGGTGCGGTAGAGGACCAAAGGATACGCACTTTTCAAATTCGGACATGACCATGATGAGGCCTACGTTGCGAGATATTCACCGTCCAAGTTTCGGCCACACTAGCCCGATGCCGATTTCGGGTAAAATCCAACTTCACCGTTTCGGAGATAATGGCGCGGTAGAGGACTAAAATATAAGCACTTTTCGAATTCAGGCATGACCTAAATGAGGCCTACGTTGCGAGATATTCACCGTCCAAGTTTCGGCCACACGAGCCCGATGCTCATTTCTGGTAAAATCCAACTTCACCGTTTTTGAATTCGGAGATGACGGCGCCATAGAGGACCAAAAGATAAGCACTTTTTGAATTCGGACATGACATAAATGAGGCCTACGTTGCGAGATATTCACCGTCCAAGTTTCGACAACACTAGCCCGATGCCGATTTCGGTTACAATCTAACTTCACCGTTTTGGAATTCAGAGATGACGGCGCGGTAGAGGACCAATATATAAGCACTTTTTGAATTTGGACATGACCTAAATGAGGCCTACGTTTCGAGATATTCACCGTCCAAGTTTCGGCCACACGAGCCCGATGCCCATTTCGGGTAGAATCCAACTTCACCGTTTTGGAATTCGGGGATGACGGCGTGGTAAAGGACCAAAATATAAGAACTTTTAGAATTCGGGCATGACAAAGATGAGGCCTACGTTGCGACATATTCACCGTCCAAGTTTCGGCTACACAAGCCCGATGCCTATTTCGGGTAAAATCCAACTTCACCGTGTTGCAGTCCGGAGATGACGGCGCGGTAGAGGAGCAAAATATAAGCACTTTTTGAATTCGGAAATGACATAAATGAGGCCTACGTTGCGAGATATTCACCGTCCAAGTTTCGGCCACACTAGCCCGATGCCGATTTCGGGTAAAATCTAACTTCACCGTTTTGGAATTCGGAGATGACGGCGCGGTAGAGAACCAAAATATAAGCACTTTTAGAATTTGGACATGATCTAAATGAGGCCTACGTTTCGAGATATTCACCGTCCAAGTTTCGGCCACACGAGCCCGATGCCCATTTCGGGTAAAATCCAACTTCACCGTTTTGGAATTCGAAGATGACGGCGCGGTAGAGGACCAAAATATAAGCACTTTTCGAATTAGGACATGACCAAGATGAGGTCTACGTTGCGAGATATTCACCGTCCAAGTTTCGGCCACACGAGCCCGATGCCCATTTCGGGTAAATTCCGACTTCACCGTTTTGGAATTCGGAGATGACGGCACGGTAGAGGACAAAAATATAAGCACTTTTTGAATTCGGACATGACCTAAATGAGGCTTACGTTGCAAGATATTCACTGTCTAAGTTTCGGCCACACGAGCCCGATGCCGATTTCGGGTAAAATTCAACTTCACCGTTTTGGAATTCGGAGATGACTGCGCGGTAGAGGACCAAAATATAAGCACTTTTTGAATTCGGACATGACCTAAATGAGGCTTACGTTGCAAGATATTCACTGTCTAAGTTTCGGCCACACGAGCCCGATGCCGATTTCGGGTAAAATTCAACTTCACCGTTTTGGAATTCGGAATGACGGCGCGGTAGAGGTCTAAAATATAAGCACTTTTTGAATTCGGACATGACATAAATGAGGCCTACGTTGCGTGATATTCACCGTCCATGTTTCGGCCACACTAGCCCGATGCCGATTTCGGGTACAATCTAACTTCATCGTTTTGGAATTCGGAGATGACGGCGCGGTAGAGGACCAAAATATAAGCACTTTTCGAATTTGGACATGACCTAAATGAGGCCTACGTTGCGAGATATTCACCTCCAAGTTTCGGCCACACGAGCCCAATGCCTATTTCGGGTAAAATCCAACTTCACTGTTTTGGAATTTGAAGATGACAGCGCGGTAGAGGACACAAATATAAGCACTTTTCGAATTCGGACATGACCAAGAAGAGGTCTACGTTGCGAGATATTCACCATCCAAGTTTCGGCCACATGAGCCCGATGCCCATTTCGGGTAAAATCCAACTTCACCGTTTTGGAATTCGGAGATGACGGCGCAGTAGAGGACAAAAATATAAGCACTTTTTATATTCGGACATGACCTAAATGAGGCCTACGTTGCGAGATATTGACCGTCCAAGTTTCGGCCACACAAGCCCGATGCCTATTTCGGGTAAAATCCAACTTCACCGTTTTGAAATTCGGGGATGACGGCGTGATAGAGGACCAAAATATAAGGACTTTTCGAATTCGAACATGACCTAAATGAGGCCTACGTTGCGAGATATTCACCGTCCAAGTTTCGGCCACACTAACCCGATGCCGATTTCGGTTACAATCTAACTTCACCGTTTTGGAATTCAGAGATGACGGCGCGGTAGAGGACCAAAATATAAGCACTTTTTGAATTTGGACATGACCTAAATGAGGCCTACGTTTCGAGATATTCACCGTCCAAGTTTCGGCCACACGAGCCCGATGCCCATTTCGGGTAAAATCCAACTTCACCGTTTTGGAATTCGAAGATGACGGCGCGGTAGAGGACCAAAATATAAGCACTTTTCGAATTAGGACATGACCAAGATGAGGTCTACGTTGCGAGATATTCACCGTCCAAGTATCAGCCACACGAGCCCGATGCCCATTTCGGGTAAATTCCAACTTCACCGTTTTGGAATTCGGAGATGACGGCGCGGTAGAGGACAAAAATAAAAGCACTTTTTGAATTCGGGCATGACCTAAATGAGGCTTACGTTGCGACATATTGACCGTCCAACTTTCAGCCAAACGAGCCCGATGCCGATTTCGGGTAAAATCCAACTTCACCGTTTTGGAATTCGGAGATGACGGCGCGTTAAAGGACCAAATTATAAGCACTTTTCGAATTCGGATATGACCTAAATGAGGCCTACGTTGCGAGATATTGACCGTCCAACTTTCGGCCACACGAGCCCGATGCCCATTTCGGGTAAAATCCAACTTCACCGTTTTGGAATTCGGAGATGACGGCGCGGTAGAGGACCAAAAATAAGCACTTTTTGAATTCGGACATGACCTAAATGAGGCTTACGTTGCGACATATTGACCGTCCAAGTTTCGGACAAACGAGCCCGATGCCGATTTCGTGTAAAATCCAACTTCACCGTTTTGGATTTCGGAGATGACGGCGCGGTAGATGACCAAATTATCAGCACTTTTCGAATTCGGATATGACCTAAATGAGGCCTACGTTGCGAGATATTGACCGTCCAACTTTCGGCCACACCAGCCCGATGCCCATTTCGGGTAAAATCCAACTTCACCGTTTTGGAATTCAGAGATGACAGCGCGGTAGAGGACCAAAATATAAGCACTTTTTGAATTCGGACATGACATAAATGAGGCCTACGTTGCGAGATATTCACCGTCCAAGTTTCGACAACACTAGCCCGATGCCGATTTCGGGTAAAATCCAATTTCACCGTTTTGGAATTCGGAGATGACGGCGCGTTAGAGGACCAAAATATAAGCAGTTTTTGAATTCGGACATGACATAAATGAGGCCTACGTTGCGAGATATTCACCGTCCAAGTTTCGACAACACTAGCCCGATGCCGATTTCGGTTACAATCTAACTTCACCGTTTTGGAATTCAGAGATGACGGCGCGGTAGAGGACCAATATATAAGCACTTTTTGAATTTGGACATGAACTAAATGAGGCCTACGTTTCGAGATATTCACCGTCCAAGTTTCGGCCACACGAGCCCGATGCCCATTTCGGGTAAAATCCAACTTCACCGTTTTGGAATTCGAAGATGACGGCGCGGTAGTGGACCAAAATATAAGCACTTTTCGAATTAGGACATGACCAAGATGAGGTCTACGTTTCGATATATTCACCGTCCAAGTTTCGGCCGCACGAGCCCGATGCCCATTTCGGGTAAAATCCAACTTCACCGTTTTGGAATTCGGAGATGACGGCACGGTAGAGGACAAAAATATAAGCACTTTTTGAATTTGGGCATGACCTAAATGAGGCCTACATTGCGAGATATTCACTGTCCAAGTTTCGGCTACACGAGCCCGATGGCCATTTCGGGTAAAATCCAACTTCACCGTTTTTGCATTCGGATATGACGGCGCGGTAGAGGACCAAAATATAAGCACTTTTTGAATTCGGACATGACCTAAATGAGACCTACGTTGCGAGATATTGACCGTCGAAGTTTCGGCTACACGAGCCCGATGCCCTTTTCGGGTAAAATCCAACTTCACCGTTTTGGAATTCGGAGATGACGGCGCGGTAGAGGACCAAAATAAGCACTTTTCGAATTCGGACATTACCTAGATGAAGGCCTACGATGCGAGATATTGACCGTCTAAGTTTCGGCCACACAAGGCCAATGCCGATTTCTGGTAAAATCCAACTTCACCGTTTTGGAATTCGGGGATGACGGCGCGGTAGAGGACGAAAATATAAGCACTTTTCGAATTCGGACATGACCAAGATGAGGCCTACGTTACGAGATATTCACCGTCCAAGTTTCGGCTACACGAGCCCAATGCCCTTTTCGGGTAAAATCGAACTTCTACGTTTTGGAATTCGGAGATCACGGCGCGGTAGAGGACCAAAATATAAGCACTTTTCGAATTCGGACATGACCAAGATGAGGACTACGTTGCGAGATATTGGCCGTCGAAGTTTCGGCTACACGAGCCCGATGCCTTTTCGGATAAAATCCAACTTCACCGTTTAAGAATTCGGAGATGACGGCGCGGTAGAGGACCAAAATATAAGCATTTTTCGAATTCGGACATGACCAAGATGAGGCCTACGTTGCGAGATATTCACCGTCCAAGTTTAGGCCACACGAGCCTTGTGCCGATTTCGGGTAAAATCCAACTTCACCGTTTTGGAATTCGGAGATGACGGCGCGGTAGAGGACCAAAATATAAGAACTTTTCGAAGTCGGACATGACCAAGATGAGGACCACGTTGCGAGATATTGGTCGTCCAAGTTTCGGCCACACGAGCTCGGTGCCCATTTTGGGTAAAATCCAACTTCACCATTTCTGAATTGGGAGATGACGGAACGGTAGAGGACCAAAAGATAAGCACTTTTCGAATTTGGACATGACCAAGATGAGGCCTACGTTGCGAGATATTGGTCGTCCAAGTTTCGGCCACACGAGCCCGGTGCCCATTTAGGGTAAAATCCAACTTTACCATTTTGCAATTCGGACATGACAGCGCGGTAGAGGACCAAAAGATAAGCACTTTTCGAATTCGGACATGACCAAGAGGAGGACTACGTTGCGAGATATTGGCCGTCGAAGTTTCGGCTACACGAGCCCGATGCCCTTTCGGGTAAAATCCAACTTCACCGTTTTGGAATTCGGAGATGACGGCGCGGTAGAGGACCAAAATATAAGCACTTTTCGAAGTCGGACATGACCAAGATGAGGACTACGTTGCGAGATATTGGTCGTCCAAGTTTCGGCCGCACGAGCTCGGTGCCCATTTCGGGTAAAATCCAACTTCACCGTTTCTGAATTCGGAGATGACGGAGCGGTAGAGGACCAAAAGATAAGCACTTTTCGAATTCGGACATGACCAAGATCAGGACTACGTTGCGAGATATTGGCCGTCGAAGTTTCGGCTACACGAGCCCGATGCCCTTTTCGGGTAAAATCCAACTTCACCGTTTTGGAATTCGAAGATGACGGCGCGGTAGAGGACCAAAATATAAGCACTTTTTGAAGTCGGACATGACCAAGATGAGGACTACGTTGCGAGATATTGGTCGTCCAAGTTTCGGCCGCACGAGCTCGGTGCCCATTTCAGGTAAAATCCAACTTCACCGTTTCTGAATTCGGAGATGACGGAGCGGTAGAGAACCAAATGATAAGAACTTTTCGAATTCGGACATGACCAAGATGAGGACTACGTTGCGAGATATTGGCCGTCGAAGTTTCGGCTACACGAGCCCGATGCCCTTTTCGGGTAAAATCCAACTTCTCCGTTTTGGAATTCGAAGATGACGGCGCGTTACAGGACCAAAATATAAGGACATTTCGAATTCGAACATGACCTAAATGAGGCCTACGTTGCGAGATATTCACCGTCCATGTTTCGGCCACACGAGCCCGATGCCGATTTCGGGTAAAATCCAACTTCACCGTTTTGGAATTCGGAGATGACGGCGCGGTAGAGGACCAAAATATAAGCACTTTTCGAAATCGGACATGACCAAGATGAGGACTACGTTGCGAGATGTTGGTCGTCCAAGTTTCGGCCACACGAGCTCGGTGCCCATTTCGGGTCAAATCCAACTTCACCATTTCTGAATTCGGAGATGACGGAGCGGTAGAGGACCAAAAGATAAGCACTTTTCGAATTCGGACATGACCAAGATGAAGCCTACGTTGCGAGATATTGGTCGTCCAAGTTTCGGCCACACGAGCCCAGTGCCCATTTTAAGTAAAATCCAACTTTACCGTTTTGGAATTCGGAGATGACGGCGCGGTAGAGTACCAAAGTATAAGCACTTTTCGAATTTGGACATGACCTAAATGAGGCCTACGTTTCGAGATATTCACCGTCCAAGTTTCGGCCACACGAGCTAGATGCTGATTTCGGGTAAAATCCAGCTTCACCGTTTTGGAATTCGGAGATGACGACGCGGTAGAGGAGCAAAAGATAAGCACTTTTTGAATTCGGACATGACCAAAATTGGCCTACGTTGCGAGATATTGTCCGTCCAAGTTTCGGCCACACGAGCCCGATGCCCATTTCGGGTAAAATCCAACTTCACCGTTTTGGAATTCGGAGATGACGGCGCGGTATAGGACCAAAATATAAGCACTTTTCGAATTCGGGCATGACAAAGATGACGCCTACGTTGCGAGATATTCACCGTCCAAGTTTCGGCTACACAAGCCCAATGCCTATTTCGGGTAAAATCCAACTTCACCGTTTTGAAATCCGGAGATGACGGCGCGGTAGAGGACCAAAATATAAGCACTTTTTGAATTCGGACATGACATAAATGAGGCCTACGTTGCGAGATATTCACCGTCCAAGTTTCGGCCACACTAGCCCGATGCCGATTTCGGGTACAATCTAACTTTACCATTTTGGAATTCGGAGATGACATCGCGTTAGAGGACCAAAATATAAGCACTTTTCAAATTCGGATATGACCTAAATGAGGCCTACGTTGCGAGATATTGACCGTCCAAGTTTTGGCCACACGAGCCCGATGCCCATTTCGGGTAAAATCCAACTTCACCGTTTTGGAATTCGGAGATGACGGTGCGGTAGAGGACCAAAGGATACGCACTTTTCGAATTCGGACATGACCATGATGAGGCCTACGTTGCGAGATATTCACCGTCCAAGTTTCGGCCACACTAGCCCGATGCCGATTTCGGGTAATATCCAACTTCACCGTTTCGGAGATAATGGCGCGGTAGAGGACTAAAATCTAAGCACTTTTCGAATTCGGACATGACCTAAATGAGGCCTACGTTGCGAGATATTCACCGTCCAAGTTTCGGCCACACGAGCCCGATGCTCATTTCTGGTAAAATCCAACTTCACCGTTTTTGAATTCGGAGATGACGGCGCCATAGAGGACCAAAAGATAAGCACTTTTCGAATTCGGACATGACCAAGATGAGGCCTACATTGCGAGATATACACCGTCCAAGTTTCGGCTACACGAGCCCGATGCCCATTTCGGGTAAAATCCAACTTCACCGTTTTGGAATTCGGAGATCACGGCGCGGTAGAGAACCAAAATATAAGCACTTTTTGAAATCGGACAAGACCTAAATGAGGCCTACGTTGCGAGATATTCACCGTCCAAGTTTCGGCCACACTAGCCCGATGCCGATTTCGGGTAAAATCCAACTGCACCGTTTCGGAGATAATGGCGCGGTAGAGGACCAAAATTAAGCACTTTTCGAATTCGGACATGACCTAAATGAGGCCTGCGTTGCGAGATATTTTCCGTGTATGTTTCGGCTACACGAGTCCAATTCCGATTTCGGGTAAAGTCCAACTTCACCGTTTTGGAATTCTGAGATGACGGCGCGGTAGAGGACCAAAATATAAGCACTTTTTGAATTCGGACATGACCTAAATAAGGCCTACGTTGCGAGATATTGACCGTCTAAGTTTCGGCTATACAAGGCCGATGCAGATTTCGGGTAAAATCAAACTTCACCGTTTTGGAATTCGGAGATGACAGCGCGGTAGAGGACCAAAATATAAGCACTTTTTGAATTCGGACATGACCAAGATGAGGCCTACGTTGCGAGATATTCACCGTCCAAGTTTCGGCTACACGAGCCCGATGCCCATTTCGGGTAAAATCCAACTTCTTCGTTTTGGAATTCGGAGATGACGGCGCATTAGAGGACCAAAATATAAGCACTTATCGAATTCGGACATGACCTAAAGGAAGCCTACGTTGCGAGATATTCACCGTCCAAGTTTCGGCTACACGAGCCCGATGCCCATTTCGGGTAAAATCCAACTTCACCGTTTTGGAATTCGGAGATGACGGCGCATTAGAGGACCTGAATATAAGCACTTTTCGAATTCGGACATCACCTAAATGAGGCCTACGTATCGAGATATTGACCGTACAAGTTTCGGCTACACGAGCCAATGCCGATTTCGGATAAAATCCAACTTCTCCGTTTTGGAATTTGGAGATGACGGCGCGTTAGAGGACAAAAATATAAGCACTTTTTGAATTCGAACATGACCTAAATTAGGCCTACGTTGCGAGATATTCACCGTCCAAGTTTCGGCCACACGAGCCCGATGCCGATTTCGGGTAAAATCCAACTTCACCGTTTTGGAATTCGGAGATGACGGCGTGATAGAGGACCAAAATATAAGCACTTTTCGAATTCGGACATGACCTTAATGAGGCCTACGTTGCGAGATATTCACCGTCCAAGTTTCGGCTACACGAGCTCAATGCCCATTTCGGGTAAAATCGAACTTCACCGTTTTGGAATTCGGAGATGACGGCGCGGTAGAGGACCAAAAGATAAGCACTTTGCGAATTCGGACATGACCAAGATGAGGTTTACGTTGCGAGATATTGACCATCTAAGTTTCGGCCACACGAGCCCGATGCCGATTTCGGGTAAAATCCAACTTCACCGTTTTGGAATTCGGAGATGACGGCAGGGTAGAGGAGAAAAATATAAGCACTTTTTGAATTCGGACATGACCAAGATGAGGTCTACGTTGCGAGATATTCACCGTCTAAGTTTCGGCCACACGAGCCCCATCCCCACTTCGGGTAAATTCCAACTTCACCGTTTTGGAATTCGGGGATGACGGCGCTGTAGAGGACCAAAATATAAGCACTTTTCGAATTCAGACATGACCTAAATGAGGCCTACGTTGCGAGATATTGTCCGTCCAAGTTTCGGCTACACGAGCCCGATGCCGATTTCGGGTAAAATCCGACTTCACCGATTTGGAATTCGGAGATAACGGCGCGGTAGAGGACCAAAGTATAAGCACTTTCCAAATTCAGACATGACCTAAATGAGGCCTACGTTGCGAGATATTGTCCGTCCAAGTTTCGGCTACAAAAGACCGATGCCGATTTCGGGTAAAATCCGACTTCACCGTTTTGAAATTCGGAGATGACGGCGTGGTAGAAGACCAAAATATAAGCACTTTTTGAATTCGGACAGGACCAAAATGAGGCCTACGTTGCGAGATATTGTCCGTCCATGTTTCGGCTACACGAGCCCGATGCCGATTTCGGGTAAAATCCGACTTCACCGTTTTGGAATTCGCAGATGACGGTGCGGTAGATGACCAAAATATAAGCACTTTTCGAATTCGGACATGACCAAAATGAGGCCTACGTTCCGAGATATTATCCTTGTAAGTTTCGGTTACACGAGTCGGATGTAGATTTCGGGTAAAATCCAACTTCACCGTTTTGGAATTCGGAGATGACGGCACGGTAGAGGACCAAAATATAAGCACTTTTTGAATTCGGACATGACCTAAATGAGGCCTACGTTGCGAGATATTGTCCGTCCAAGTTTCGGCTACACGAGCCCGATGCCGATTTCGGGTAAAATCCAACTTCACCGTTTTGGAATTCGGAGATGATGGCGCCGTAGAGGACCAAAATATAAACACTTCTCGAATTCGGACATGACCTAAATGAGGCCTATGTTGCGAGATATTCACTGTCCAAGTTTCAGCCACACGAACCCGATGCCGATTTCGGGTAAAATCCAACTTCACCGTTTTGGAATTCGGAGATGACGGCGCGGTAGAGGACCAAAATATAAGCACTTTTCGAATTCGGACATGACGAAAATGAGGGCTACGTTGCGAGATATTGTCCGTGTAAGTTTCGGCTACACGAGTCCAATGCCGATTTCGGGTAAAATCCAACTTCACTGTTTTGGAATTTGGAGATGACGGCGCGTTAGAGGACCAAAATATAAGCACTTTTCGAATTCGTACATGACCTAAATGAGGCCTACGTTGCGTGATATTCACCGTCCAAGTTTCGGCCACACGAGCCCGATGCCGATTTCGGGTAAAATCCAACTTCACCGTTTTGCAATTCGGAGATGACGGCGTGATAGAGGACCAAAATATAAGCACTTTTCGAATTCGGACATGACCTTAATGAGGCCTACGTTGCGAGATATTCACCGTCCAAGTTTCGGCTACACGAGCTCAATGCCCATTTCGGGTAAAATCCAACTTCACCGTTTTGGAATTCGGAGATGACGGCGCGGTAGAGGACCAAAAGATAAGCACTTTGCGAATTCGGACATGACCAAGATGAGGTTTACGTTGCGAGATATTGACCATCTAAGTTTCGGCCACACGAGCCCGATGCCGATTTCGGGTAAAATCCAACTTCACCGTTTTGGAATTCGGAGATGACGGCAGGGTAGAGGAGAAAAATATAAGCACTTTTTGAATTCGGACATGACCAAGATGAGGTCTACGTTGCGAGATATTCACCGTCTAAGTTTCGGCCACACGAGCCCGATCCCCATTTCGGTTAAAGTCCAACTTCACCGTTTTGGAAATCGGGGATGACGGCGCGGTAGAGGACCAAAATATAGGCACTTTTCGAATTCAGACATGACCTAAATGAGGCCTACGTTGCAAGATATTGTCCGTCCAAGTTTCGGCTACACGAGCCCGATGCCGATTTCGGGTAAAATCCGACTTCACCGATTTGGAATTCGGGGATGACGGCGCGGTAGAGGACCAAAGTATAAGCACTTTCCGAATTCAGACATGACCTAAATGAGGCCTACGTTGCGAGATATTGTCCGTCCAAGTTTCGGCTACACAAGACCGATGCCGATTTCGGGTAAAATCTAACTTCACCGTTTTGGAATTCGGAGATGACGGCGCGGTAGAGGACCAAAATATAAGCACTTTTAGAATTTGGACATGATCTAAATGAGGCCTACGTTTCGAGATATTCACCGTCCAAGTTTCGGCCACACGAGCCCGATGCCCATTTCGGGTAAAATCCAACTTCACCGTTTTGGAATTCGGAGATCACGGCGCGGTAGAGAACCAAAATATAAGCACTTTTTGAAATCGGACAAGACCTAAATGAGGCCTACGTTGCGAGATATTCACCGTCCAAGTTTCGGCCACACTAGCCCGATGCCGATTTCGGGTAAAATCCAACTGCACCGTTTCGGAGATAATGGCGCAGTAGAGGACCAAAATTAAGCACTTTTCGAATTCGGACATGGCCTAAATGAGGCCTGCGTTGCGAGATATTTTCCGTGTATGTTTCGGCTACACGAGTCCAATTCCGATTTCGGGTAAAGTCCAACTTCACCGTTTTGGAATTCGGAGATGACGGCGCGGTAGAGGACCAAAATATAAGCACTTTTTGAATTCGGACATGACCTAAATGAGGCCTACGTTGCGAGATATTGACCGTCTAAGTTTCGGCTATACAAGGCCGATGCAGATTTCGGGTAAAATCCAACTTCACCGTTTTGAAATCCGGAGATGACGGCGCGGTAGAGGACCAAAATATAAGCACTTTTTGAATTCGGACATGACATAAATGAGGCCTACGTTGCGAGATATTCACCGTCCAAGTTTCGGCCACACTAGCCCGATGCCGATTTCGGGTACAATCTAACTTTACCATTTTGGAATTCGGAGATGACATCGCGTTAGAGGACCAAAATATAAGCACTTTTCAAATTCGGATATGACCTAAATGAGGCCTACGTTGCGAGATATTGACCGTCCAAGTTTTGGCCACACGAGCCCGATGCCCATTTCGGGTAAAATCCAACTTCACCGTTTTGGAATTCGGAGATGACGGTGCGGTAGAGGACCAAAGGATACGCACTTTTCGAATTCGGACATGACCATGATGAGGCCTACGTTGCGAGATATTCACCGTCCAAGTTTCGGCCACACTAGCCCGATGCCGATTTCGGGTAAAATCCAACTTCACCGTTTCGGAGATAATGGCGCGGTAGAGGACTAAAATCTAAGCACTTTTCGAATTCGGACATGACCTAAATGAGGCCTACGTTGCGAGATATTCACCGTCCAAGTTTCGGCCACACGAGCCCGATGCTCATTTCTGGTAAAATCAACCTTCACCGTTTTTGAACTCGGAGATGACGGCGCCATAGAGGACCAAAGGATAAGCACTTTTCGAATTCGGACATGACCAAGATGAGGCCTACATTGCGAGATATACACCGTCCAAGTTTCGGCTACACGAGCCCGATGCCCATTTCGGGTAAAATCCAACTTCACCGTTTTGGAATTCGGAGATCACGGCGCGGTAGAGAACCAAAATATAAGCACTTTTTGAAATCGGACAAGACCTAAATGAGGCCTACGTTGCGAGATATTCACCGTCCAAGTTTCGGCCACACTAGCCCGATGCCGATTTTGGGTAAAATCCAACTGCACCGGTTCGGAGATAATGGCGCGGTAGAGGACCAAAATTAAGCACTTTTCGAATTCGGACATGACCTAAATGAGGCCTGCGTTGCGAGATATTTTCCGTGTATGTTTCGGCTACACGAGTCCAATTCCGATTTCGGGTAAAGTCCAACTTCACCGTTTTGGAATTCGGAGATGACGGCGCGGTAGAGGACCAAAATATAAGCACTTTTTGAATTCGGACATGACCTAAATGAGGCCTATGTTGCGAGATATTGACCATCTAAGTTTCGGCTATACAAGGCCGATGCAGATTTCGGGTAAAATCAAACTTCACCGTTTTGGAATTCGGAGATGACAGCGCGGTAGAGGACCAAAATATAAGCACTTTTTGAATTCGGACATGACCAAGATGAGGCCTACGTTGCGAGATATTCACCGTCCAAGTTTCGGCTACACGAGCCCGATGCCCATTTCGGGTAAAATCCAACTTCTTCGTTTTGGAATTCGGAGATGACGGCGCGTTAGATGACCAAAATATAAGCACTTTTCGAATTCGGACATGACCTAAAGCAAGCCTACGTTGCGAGATATTCACCGTCCAAGTTTCGGCTACACGAGCCCGATGCCCATTTCGGGTAAAATCCAACTTCACCGTTTTGGAATTCAGAGATGACGGCGCATTAGAGGACCTGAATATAAGCACTTTTCGAATTCGGACATCACCTAAATGAGGCCTACGTATCGAGATATTGACCGTACAATTTTCGGCTACACGAGCCGATGCCGATTTCGGATAAAATCCAACTTCTCCGTTTTGGAATTTGGAGATGACGGCGCGTTAGAGGACCAAAATATAAGCACTTTTCGAATTCGAACATGACCTAAATGAGGCCTACGTTGCGAGATATTCACCGTCCAAGTTTCGGCCACACGAGCCCGATGCCGATTTCGGGTAAAATCCAACTTCACCGTTTTGGAATTCGGAGATGACGGCGTGATAGAGGACCAAAATATAAGCACTTTTCGAATTCGGACATGACCTTAATGAGGCCTACGTTGCGAGATATTCACCGTCCAAGTTTTGGCTACACGAGCTCAATGCCCATTTCGGGTAAAATCGAACTTCACCGTTTTGGAATTCGGAGATGACGGCGCGGTAGAGGACCAAAAGATAAGAACTTTGCGAATTCGGACATGACCAAGATGAGGTTTACGTTGCGAGATATTGACCATCTAAGTTTCGGCCACACGAGCCCAATCCCGATTTCGGGTAAAATCCAACTTCACCGTTTTGGAATTCGGAGATGACGGCAGGGTAGAGGAGAAAAATATAAGCAGTTTTTGAATTCGGACATGACCAAGATGAGGTCTACGTTGCTAGATATTCACCGTCTAAGTTTCGGCCACACGAGCCCGATCCCCACTTCGGGTAAAGTCCAACTTCACCGTTTTGGAATTCGGGGATGACGGCGCGGTAGAGGACCAAAATATAAGCACTTTTCGAATTCAGACATGACCTAAATGAGGCCTACGTTGCGAGATATTGTCCGTCCAAGTTTCGGCTACACGAGCCCGATGCCGATTTCGGGTAAAATCCGACTTCACCGATTTGGAATTCGGAGATAACGGCGCGGTAGAGGACCAAAGTATAAGCACTTTCCGAATTCAGACATGACCTAAATGAGGCCTACGTTGCGAGATATTGTCCGTCCAAGTTTTGGCTACACAAGACCGATGCCGATTTCGGGTAAAATCCGACTTCACCGTTTTGAAATTCGGAGATGACGGCGTGGTAGAAGACCAAAATATAAGCACTTTTTGAATTCGGACAGGACCAAAATGAGGCCTACGTTGCGAGATATTGTCCGTCCATGTTTCGGCTACACGAGCCCAATGCCGATTTCGGGTAAAATCCGACTTCACCGTTTTGAAATTCGAAGATGACGGCGCGGTAGAAGACCAAAATATAAGCACTTTTTGAATTCGGACAAGACCAAAATGAGGCCTACGTTGCGAGATATTGTCCGTCCATGTTTCGGCTACACGAGCCCGATGCCGATTTCGGGTAAAATCCGACTTCACCGTTTTGGAATTCGCAGATGACGGCGCGGTAGATGACCAAAATATAAGCACTTTTCGAATTCGGACATGACCAAAATGAGGCCTACGTTCCGAGATATTATCCTTGTAAGTTTCGGTTACACGAGTCGGATGTAGATTTCGGGTAAAATCCAACTTCACCGTTTTGGAATTCGGAGATGACGGCACGGTAGAGGACCAAAATATAAGCACTTTTTGAATTCGGACATGACCTAAATGAGGCCTACGTTGCGAGATATTGTCCGTCCAAGTTTCGGCTACACGAGCCCGATGCCGATTTCGGGTAAAATCCAACTTCACCGTTTTGGAATTCGGAGATGATGGCGCGGTAGAGGACCAAAATATAAACACTTCTCGAATTCGGACATGACCTAAATGAGGCCTATGTTGCGAGATATTCACTGTCCAAGTTTCAGCCACACGAACCCGATGCCGATTTCGGGTAAAATCCAACTTCACCGTTTTGGAATTCGGAGATGACAGCGCGGTAGAGGACCAAAATATAAGCACTTTTTGAATTCGGACATGACCAAGATGAGGCCTACGTTGCGAGATATTCACCGTCCAAGTTTCGGCTACACGAGCCCGATGCCCATTTCGGGTAAAATCCAACTTCTTCGTTTTGGAATTCGGAGATGACGGCGCATTAGAGGACCAAAATATAAGCACTTATCGAATTCGGACATGACCTAAAGGAAGCCTACGTTGCGAGATATTCACCGTCCAAGTTTCGGCTACACGAGCCCGATGCCCATTTCGGGTAAAATCCAACTTCACCGTTTTGGAATTCGGAGATGACGGCGCATTAGAGGACCTGAATATAAGCACTTTTCGAATTCGGACATCACCTAAATGAGGCCTACGTATCGAGATATTGACCGTACAAGTTTCGGCTACACGAGCCGATGCCGATTTCGGATAAAATCCAACTTCTCCGTTTTGGAATTTGGAGATGACGGCGCGTTAGAGGACAAAAATATAAGCACTTTTTGAATTCGAACATGACCTAAATTAGGCCTACGTTGCGAGATATTCACCGTCCAAGTTTCGGCCACACGAGCCCGATGCCGATTTCGGGTAAAATCCAACTTCACCGTTTTGGAATTCGGAGATGACGGCGTGATAGAGGACCAAAATATAAGCACTTTTCGAATTCGGACATGACCTTAATGAGGCCTACGTTGCGAGATATTCACCGTCCAAGTTTCGGCTACACGAGCTCAATGCCCATTTCGGGTAAAATCGAACTTCACCGTTTTGGAATTCGGAGATGACGGCGCGGTAGAGGACCAAAAGATAAGCACTTTGCGAATTCGGACATGACCAAGATGAGGTTTACGTTGCGAGATATTGACCATCTAAGTTTCGGCCACACGAGCCCGATGCCGATTTCGGGTAAAATCCAACTTCACCGTTTTGGAATTCGGAGATGACGGCAGGGTAGAGGAGAAAAATATAAGCACTTTTTGAATTCGGACATGACCAAGATGAGGTCTACGTTGCGAGATATTCACCGTCTAAGTTTCGGCCACACGAGCCCCATCCCCACTTCGGGTAAATTCCAACTTCACCGTTTTGGAATTCGGGGATGACGGCGCGGTAGAGGACCAAAATATAAGCACTTTTCGAATTCAGACATGACCTAAATGAGGCCTACGTTGCGAGATATTGTCCGTCCAAGTTTCGGCTACACGAGCCCGATGCCGATTTCGGGTAAAATCCGACTTCACCGATTTGGAATTCGGAGATAACGGCGCGGTAGAGGACCAAAGTATAAGCACTTTCCGAATTCAGACATGACCTAAATGAGGCCTACGTTGCGAGATATTGTCCGTCCAAGTTTCGGCTACAAAAGACCGATGCCGATTTCGGGTAAAATCCGACTTCACCGTTTTGAAATTCGGAGATGACGGCGTGGTAGAAGACCAAAATATAAGCACTTTTTGAATTCGGACAGGACCAAAATGAGGCCTACGTTGCGAGATATTGTCCGTCCATGTTTCGGCTACACGAGCCCGATGCCGATTTCGGGTAAAATCCGACTTCACCGTTTTGGAATTCGCAGATGACGGTGCGGTAGATGACCAAAATATAAGCACTTTTCGAATTCGGACATGACCAAAATGAGGCCTACGTTCCGAGATATTATCCTTGTAAGTTTCGGTTACACGAGTCGGATGTAGATTTCGGGTAAAATCCAACTTCACCGTTTTGGAATTCGGAGATGACGGCACGGTAGAGGACCAAAATATAAGCACTTTTTGAATTCGGACATGACCTAAATGAGGCCTACGTTGCGAGATATTGTCCGTCCAAGTTTCGGCTACACGAGCCCGATGCCGATTTCGGGTAAAATCCAACTTCACCGTTTTGGAATTCGGAGATGATGGCGCCGTAGAGGACCAAAATATAAACACTTCTCGAATTCGGACATGACCTAAATGAGGCCTATGTTGCGAGATATTCACTGTCCAAGTTTCAGCCACACGAACCCGATGCCGATTTCGGGTAAAATCCAACTTCACCGTTTTGGAATTCGGAGATGACGGCGCGGTAGAGGACCAAAATATAAGCACTTTTCGAATTCGGACATGACGAAAATGAGGGCTACGTTGCGAGATATTGTCCGTGTAAGTTTCGGCTACACGAGTCCAATGCCGATTTCGGGTAAAATCCAACTTCACTGTTTTGGAATTTGGAGATGACGGCGCGTTAGAGGACCAAAATATAAGCACTTTTCGAATTCGTACATGACCTAAATGAGGCCTACGTTGCGTGATATTCACCGTCCAAGTTTCGGCCACACGAGCCCGATGCCGATTTCGGGTAAAATCCAACTTCACCGTTTTGCAATTCGGAGATGACGGCGTGATAGAGGACCAAAATATAAGCACTTTTCGAATTCGGACATGACCTTAATGAGGCCTACGTTGCGAGATATTCACCGTCCAAGTTTCGGCTACACGAGCTCAATGCCCATTTCGGGTAAAATCCAACTTCACCGTTTTGGAATTCGGAGATGACGGCGCGGTAGAGGACCAAAAGATAAGCACTTTGCGAATTCGGACATGACCAAGATGAGGTTTACGTTGCGAGATATTGACCATCTAAGTTTCGGCCACACGAGCCCGATGCCGATTTCGGGTAAAATCCAACTTCACCGTTTTGGAATTCGGAGATGACGGCAGGGTAGAGGAGAAAAATATAAGCACTTTTTGAATTCGGACATGACCAAGATGAGGTCTACGTTGCGAGATATTCACCGTCTAAGTTTCGGCCACACGAGCCCGATCCCCATTTCGGTTAAAGTCCAACTTCACCGTTTTGGAAATCGGGGATGACGGCGCGGTAGAGGACCAAAATATAGGCACTTTTCGAATTCAGACATGACCTAAATGAGGCCTACGTTGCAAGATATTGTCCGTCCAAGTTTCGGCTACACGAGCCCGATGCCGATTTCGGGTAAAATCCGACTTCACCGATTTGGAATTCGGGGATGACGGCGCGGTAGAGGACCAAAGTATAAGCACTTTCCGAATTCAGACATGACCTAAATGAGGCCTACGTTGCGAGATATTGTCCGTCCAAGTTTCGGCTACACAAGACCGATGCCGATTTCGGGTAAAATCTAACTTCACCGTTTTGGAATTCGGAGATGACGGCGCGGTAGAGGACCAAAATATAAGCACTTTTAGAATTTGGACATGATCTAAATGAGGCCTACGTTTCGAGATATTCACCGTCCAAGTTTCGGCCACACGAGCCCGATGCCCATTTCGGGTAAAATCCAACTTCACCGTTTTGGAATTCGGAGATCACGGCGCGGTAGAGAACCAAAATATAAGCACTTTTTGAAATCGGACAAGACCTAAATGAGGCCTACGTTGCGAGATATTCACCGTCCAAGTTTCGGCCACACTAGCCCGATGCCGATTTCGGGTAAAATCCAACTGCACCGTTTCGGAGATAATGGCGCAGTAGAGGACCAAAATTAAGCACTTTTCGAATTCGGACATGGCCTAAATGAGGCCTGCGTTGCGAGATATTTTCCGTGTATGTTTCGGCTACACGAGTCCAATTCCGATTTCGGGTAAAGTCCAACTTCACCGTTTTGGAATTCGGAGATGACGGCGCGGTAGAGGACCAAAATATAAGCACTTTTTGAATTCGGACATGACCTAAATGAGGCCTACGTTGCGAGATATTGACCGTCTAAGTTTCGGCTATACAAGGCCGATGCAGATTTCGGGTAAAATCCAACTTCACCGTTTTGAAATCCGGAGATGACGGCGCGGTAGAGGACCAAAATATAAGCACTTTTTGAATTCGGACATGACATAAATGAGGCCTACGTTGCGAGATATTCACCGTCCAAGTTTCGGCCACACTAGCCCGATGCCGATTTCGGGTACAATCTAACTTTACCATTTTGGAATTCGGAGATGACATCGCGTTAGAGGACCAAAATATAAGCACTTTTCAAATTCGGATATGACCTAAATGAGGCCTACGTTGCGAGATATTGACCGTCCAAGTTTTGGCCACACGAGCCCGATGCCCATTTCGGGTAAAATCCAACTTCACCGTTTTGGAATTCGGAGATGACGGTGCGGTAGAGGACCAAAGGATACGCACTTTTCGAATTCGGACATGACCATGATGAGGCCTACGTTGCGAGATATTCACCGTCCAAGTTTCGGCCACACTAGCCCGATGCCGATTTCGGGTAAAATCCAACTTCACCGTTTCGGAGATAATGGCGCGGTAGAGGACTAAAATCTAAGCACTTTTCGAATTCGGACATGACCTAAATGAGGCCTACGTTGCGAGATATTCACCGTCCAAGTTTCGGCCACACGAGCCCGATGCTCATTTCTGGTAAAATCAACCTTCACCGTTTTTGAACTCGGAGATGACGGCGCCATAGAGGACCAAAGGATAAGCACTTTTCGAATTCGGACATGACCAAGATGAGGCCTACATTGCGAGATATACACCGTCCAAGTTTCGGCTACACGAGCCCGATGCCCATTTCGGGTAAAATCCAACTTCACCGTTTTGGAATTCGGAGATCACGGCGCGGTAGAGAACCAAAATATAAGCACTTTTTGAAATCGGACAAGACCTAAATGAGGCCTACGTTGCGAGATATTCACCGTCCAAGTTTCGGCCACACTAGCCCGATGCCGATTTTGGGTAAAATCCAACTGCACCGGTTCGGAGATAATGGCGCGGTAGAGGACCAAAATTAAGCACTTTTCGAATTCGGACATGACCTAAATGAGGCCTGCGTTGCGAGATATTTTCCGTGTATGTTTCGGCTACACGAGTCCAATTCCGATTTCGGGTAAAGTCCAACTTCACCGTTTTGGAATTCGGAGATGACGGCGCGGTAGAGGACCAAAATATAAGCACTTTTTGAATTCGGACATGACCTAAATGAGGCCTATGTTGCGAGATATTGACCATCTAAGTTTCGGCTATACAAGGCCGATGCAGATTTCGGGTAAAATCAAACTTCACCGTTTTGGAATTCGGAGATGACAGCGCGGTAGAGGACCAAAATATAAGCACTTTTTGAATTCGGACATGACCAAGATGAGGCCTACGTTGCGAGATATTCACCGTCCAAGTTTCGGCTACACGAGCCCGATGCCCATTTCGGGTAAAATCCAACTTCTTCGTTTTGGAATTCGGAGATGACGGCGCGTTAGATGACCAAAATATAAGCACTTTTCGAATTCGGACATGACCTAAAGCAAGCCTACGTTGCGAGATATTCACCGTCCAAGTTTCGGCTACACGAGCCCGATGCCCATTTCGGGTAAAATCCAACTTCACCGTTTTGGAATTCAGAGATGACGGCGCATTAGAGGACCTGAATATAAGCACTTTTCGAATTCGGACATCACCTAAATGAGGCCTACGTATCGAGATATTGACCGTACAATTTTCGGCTACACGAGCCGATGCCGATTTCGGATAAAATCCAACTTCTCCGTTTTGGAATTTGGAGATGACGGCGCGTTAGAGGACCAAAATATAAGCACTTTTCGAATTCGAACATGACCTAAATGAGGCCTACGTTGCGAGATATTCACCGTCCAAGTTTCGGCCACACGAGCCCGATGCCGATTTCGGGTAAAATCCAACTTCACCGTTTTGGAATTCGGAGATGACGGCGTGATAGAGGACCAAAATATAAGCACTTTTCGAATTCGGACATGACCTTAATGAGGCCTACGTTGCGAGATATTCACCGTCCAAGTTTTGGCTACACGAGCTCAATGCCCATTTCGGGTAAAATCGAACTTCACCGTTTTGGAATTCGGAGATGACGGCGCGGTAGAGGACCAAAAGATAAGAACTTTGCGAATTCGGACATGACCAAGATGAGGTTTACGTTGCGAGATATTGACCATCTAAGTTTCGGCCACACGAGCCCAATCCCGATTTCGGGTAAAATCCAACTTCACCGTTTTGGAATTCGGAGATGACGGCAGGGTAGAGGAGAAAAATATAAGCAGTTTTTGAATTCGGACATGACCAAGATGAGGTCTACGTTGCTAGATATTCACCGTCTAAGTTTCGGCCACACGAGCCCGATCCCCACTTCGGGTAAAGTCCAACTTCACCGTTTTGGAATTCGGGGATGACGGCGCGGTAGAGGACCAAAATATAAGCACTTTTCGAATTCAGACATGACCTAAATGAGGCCTACGTTGCGAGATATTGTCCGTCCAAGTTTCGGCTACACGAGCCCGATGCCGATTTCGGGTAAAATCCGACTTCACCGATTTGGAATTCGGAGATAACGGCGCGGTAGAGGACCAAAGTATAAGCACTTTCCGAATTCAGACATGACCTAAATGAGGCCTACGTTGCGAGATATTGTCCGTCCAAGTTTTGGCTACACAAGACCGATGCCGATTTCGGGTAAAATCCGACTTCACCGTTTTGAAATTCGGAGATGACGGCGTGGTAGAAGACCAAAATATAAGCACTTTTTGAATTCGGACAGGACCAAAATGAGGCCTACGTTGCGAGATATTGTCCGTCCATGTTTCGGCTACACGAGCCCAATGCCGATTTCGGGTAAAATCCGACTTCACCGTTTTGAAATTCGAAGATGACGGCGCGGTAGAAGACCAAAATATAAGCACTTTTTGAATTCGGACAAGACCAAAATGAGGCCTACGTTGCGAGATATTGTCCGTCCATGTTTCGGCTACACGAGCCCGATGCCGATTTCGGGTAAAATCCGACTTCACCGTTTTGGAATTCGCAGATGACGGCGCGGTAGATGACCAAAATATAAGCACTTTTCGAATTCGGACATGACCAAAATGAGGCCTACGTTCCGAGATATTATCCTTGTAAGTTTCGGTTACACGAGTCGGATGTAGATTTCGGGTAAAATCCAACTTCACCGTTTTGGAATTCGGAGATGACGGCACGGTAGAGGACCAAAATATAAGCACTTTTTGAATTCGGACATGACCTAAATGAGGCCTACGTTGCGAGATATTGTCCGTCCAAGTTTCGGCTACACGAGCCCGATGCCGATTTCGGGTAAAATCCAACTTCACCGTTTTGGAATTCGGAGATGATGGCGCGGTAGAGGACCAAAATATAAACACTTCTCGAATTCGGACATGACCTAAATGAGGCCTATGTTGCGAGATATTCACTGTCCAAGTTTCAGCCACACGAACCCGATGCCGATTTCGGGTAAAATCCAACTTCACCGTTTTGGAATTCGGAGATGACGGCGCGGTAGAGGACCAAAATATAAGCACTTTTCGAATTCGGACATGACGAAAATGAGGGCTACGTTGCGAGATATTGTCCGTGTAAGTTTCGGCTACACGAGTCCAATGCCGATTTCGGGTAAAATCCAACTTCACTGTTTTGGAATTTGGAGATGACGGCGCGTTAGAGGACCAAAATATAAGCACTTTTCGAATTCGTACATGACCTAAATGAGGCCTACGTTGCGTGATATTCACCGTCCAAGTTTCGGCCACACGAGCCCAATGCCCATTTCGGGTAAAATCGAACTTCACCGTTTTGGAATTTGGAGATGACGGCGCGGTAGAGGACCAAAAGATAAGAACTTTGCGAATTCGGACATGACCAAGATGAGGTTTACGTTGCGAGATATTGACCATCTAAGTTTCGGCCACACGAGCCCAATGCCGATTTCGGGTAAAATCCAACTTCACCGTTTTGGAATTCGGTGATGATGGCGCGGTAGAGGACCAAAATATAAACACTTCTCGAATTCGGACATGACCTAAATGAGGCCTATGTTGCCAGATATTCACTGTCCAAGTTTCAGCCACACGAACCCGATGCCGATTTCGGGTAAAATCCAACTTCACCGTTTTGGAATTCGGAGATGACGGCGCGGTAGAGGACCAAAATATAAGCACTTTTCGAATTCGGACATGACGAAAATGAGGGCTACGTTGCGAGATATTGTCCGTGTAAGTTTCGGCTACACGAGTCCAATGCCGATTTCGGGTAAAATCCAACTTCACTGTTTTGGAATTTGGAGATGACGGCGCGTTAGAGGACCAAAATATAAGCACTTTTCGAATTCGTACATGACCTAAATGAGGCCTACGTTGCGTGATATTCACCGTCCAAGTTTCGGCCACACGAGCCCGATGCCGATTTCGGGTAAAATCCAACTTCACCGTTTTGCAATTCGGAGATGACGGCGTGATAGAGGACCAAAATATAAGCACTTTTCGAATTCGGACATGACCTTAATGAGGCCTACGTTGCGAGATATTCACCGTCCAAGTTTCGGCTACACGAGCTCAATTCCCATTTCGGGTAAAATCCAACTTCACCGTTTTGGAATTCGGAGATGACGGCGCGGTAGAGGACCAAAATATAAGCACTTTGCGAATTCGGACATGACCAAGATGAGGTTTAAGTTGCGAGATATTGACCATCTAAGTTTCGGCCACACGAGCCCGATGCCGATTTCGGGTAAAATCCAACTTCACCGTTTTGGAATTCGGAGATGACGGCAGGGTAGAGGAGAAAAATATAAGCACTTTTTGAATTCGGACATGACCAAGATGAGGTCTACGTTGCGAGATATTCACCGTCTAAGTTTCGGCCACACGAGCCCGATCCCCATTTCGGTTAAAGTCCAACTTCACCGTTTTGGAAATCGGGGATGACGGCGCGGTAGAGGACCAAAATATAGGCACTTTTCGAATTCAGACATGACCTAAATGAGTCCTACGTTGCAAGATATTGTCCGTCCAAGTTTCGGCTACACGAGCCCGATGCCGATTTCGGGTAAAATCCGACTTCACCGATTTGGAATTCGGAGATGACGGCGCGGTAGAGGACCAAAGTTTAAGCACTTTCCGAATTCAGACATGACCTAAATGAGGCCTACGTTGCGAGATATTGTCCGTCCAAGTTTCGGCTACACAAGACCGATGCCGATTTCGGGTAAAATCTAACTTCACCGTTTTGGAATTCGGAGATGACGGCGCGGTAGAGGACCAAAATATAAGCACTTTTAGAATTTGGACATGATCTAAATGAGGCCTACGTTTCGAGATATTCACCGTCCAAGTTTCGGCCACACGAGCCCGATGCCCATTTCGGGTAAAATCCAACTTCACCGTTTTGGAATTCGGAGATCACGGCGCGGTAGAGAACCAAAATATAAGCACTTTTTGAAATCGGACAAGACCTAAATGAGGCCTACGTTGCGAGATATTCACCGTCCAAGTTTCGGCCACACTAGCCCGATGCCGATTTCGGGTAAAATCCAACTGCACCGTTTCGGAGATAATGGCGCGGTAGAGGACCAAAATTAAGCACTTTTCGAATTCGGACATGGCCTAAATGAGGCCTGCGTTGCGAGATATTTTCCGTGTATGTTTCGGCTACACGAGTCCAATTCCGATTTCGGGTAAAGTCCAACTTCACCGTTTTGGAATTCGGAGATGACGGCGCGGTAGAGGACCAAAATATAAGCACTTTTTGAATTCGGACATGACCTAAATGAGGCCTACGTTGCGAGATATTGACCGTCTAAGTTTCGGCTATACAAGGCCGATGCAGATTTCGGGTAAAATCCAACTTCACCGTTTTGAAATCCGGAGATGACGGCGCGGTAGAGGACCAAAATATAAGCACTTTTTGAATTCGGACATGACATAAATGAGGCCTACGTTGCGAGATATTCACCGTCCAAGTTTCGGCCACACTAGCCCGATGCCGATTTCGGGTACAATCTAACTTTACCATTTTGGAATTCGGAGATGACATCGCGTTAGAGGACCAAAATATAAGCACTTTTCAAATTCGGATATGACCTAAATGAGGCCTACGTTGCGAGATATTGACCGTCCAAGTTTTGGCCACACGAGCCCGATGCCCATTTCGGGTAAAATCCAACTTCACCGTTTTGGAATTCGGAGATGACGGTGCGGTAGAGGACCAAAGGATACGCACTTTTCGAATTCGGACATGACCATGATGAGGCCTACGTTGCGAGATATTCACCGTCCAAGTTTCGGCCACACTAGCCCGATGCCGATTTCGGGTAAAATCCAACTTCACCGTTTCGGAGATAATGGCGCGGTAGAGGACTAAAATCTAAGCACTTTTCGAATTCGGACATGACCTAAATGAGGCCTACGTTGCGAGATATTCACCGTCCAAGTTTCGGCCACACGAGCCCGATGCTCATTTCTGGTAAAATCAACCTTCACCGTTTTTGAACTCGGAGATGACGGCGCCATAGAGGACCAAAAGATAAGCACTTTTCGAATTCGGACATGACCAAGATGAGGCCTACATTGCGAGATATACACCGTCCAAGTTTCGGCTACACGAGCCCGATGCCCATTTCGGGTAAAATCAAACTTCACCGTTTTGGAATTCGGAGATCACGGCGCGGTAGAGAACCAAAATATAAGCACTTTTTGAAATCGGACAAGACCTAAATGAGGCCTACGTTGCGAGATATTCACCGTCCAAGTTTCGGCCACACTAGCCCGATGCCGATTTCGGGTAAAATCCAACTGCACCGTTTCGGAGATAATGGCGCGGTAGAGGACCAAAATTAAGCACTTTTCGAAGTCGGACATGACCTAAATGAGGCCTGCGTTGCGAGATATTTTCCGTGTATGTTTCGGCTACACGAGTCCAATTCCGATTTCGGGTAAAGTCCAACTTCACCGTTTTGGAATTCGGAGATGACGGCGCGGTAGAGGACCAAAATATAAGCACTTTTTGAATTCGGACATGACCTAAATGAGGCCTATGTTGCGAGATATTGACCGTCTATGTTTCGGCTATACAAGGCCGATGCAGATTTCGGGTAAAATCAAACTTCAGCGTTTTGGAATTCGGAGATGACAGCGCGGTAGAGGACCAAAATATAAGCACTTTTTGAATTCGGACATGACCAAGATGAGGCCTACGTTGCGAGATATTCACCGTCCAAGTTTCGGCTACACAAGCCCGATGCCCATTTCGGGTAAAATCCAACTTCATCGTTTTGGAATTCGGAGATGACGGCGCGTTAGAGGACCAAAATATAAGCACTTTTCGAATTCGGACATGACCTAAAGCAAGCCTACGTTGCGAGATATTCACCGTCCAAGTTTCGGCTACACGAGCCCGATGCCCATTTCGGGTAAAATCCAAGTTCACCGTTTTGGAATTCGGAGATGACGGCGCATTAGAGGACCTGAATATAAGCACTTTTCGAATTCGGACATCACCTAAATGAGGCCTACGTATCGAGATATTGACCGTACAAGTTTCGGCTACACGAGCCGATGCCGATTTCGGATAAAATCCAACTTCTCCGTTTTGGAATTTGGAGATGACGGCGCGTTAGAGGACCAAAATATAAGCACTTTTCGAATTCGAACATGACCTAAATGAGGCCTACGTTGCGAGATATTCACCGTCCAAGTTTCGGCCACACGAGCCCGATGCCGATTTCGGGTAAAATCCAACTTCACCGTTTTGGAATTCGGAGATGACGGCGTGATAGAGGACCAAAATATAAGCACTTTTCGAATTCGGACATGACCTTAATGAGGCCTAGGTTGCGAGATATTCACCGTCCAAGTTTCGGCTACACGAGCTCAATGCCCATTTCGGGTAAAATCGAACTTCACCGTTTTGGAATTTGGAGATGACGGCGCGGTAGAGGACCAAAAGATAAGAACTTTGCGAATTCGGACATGACCAAGATGAGGTTTACGTTGCGAGATATTGACCATCTAAGTTTCGGCCACACGAGCCCAATGCCGATTTCGGGTAAAATCCAACTTCACCGTTTTGGAATTCGGAGATGACGGCAGGGTAGAGGAGAAAAATATAAGCAGTTTTTGAATTCGGACATGACCAAGATGAGGTCTACGTTGCGAGATATTCACCGTCTAAGTTTCGGCCACACGAGCCCGATCCCCACTTCGGGTAAAGTCCAACTTCACCGTTTTGGAATTCGGGGATGACGGCGCGGTAGAGGACCAAAATATAAGCACTTTTCGAATTCAGACATGACCTAAATGAGGCCTACGTTGCGAGATATTGTCCGTCCAAGTTTCGGCTACACGAGCCCGATGCCGATTTCGGGTAAAATCCGACTTCACCGATTTGGAATTCGGAGATAACGGCGCGGTAGAGGACCAAAGTATAAGCACTTTCCGAATTCAGACATGACCTAAATGAGGCCTACGTTGCGAGATATTGTCCGTCCAAGTTTCGGCTACACAAGACCGATGCCGATTTCGGGTAAAATCCGACTTCACCGTTTTGAAATTCGGAGATGACGGCGTGGTAGAAGACCAAAATATAAGCACTTTTTGAATTCGGACAGGACCAAAATGAGGCCTACGTTGCGAGATATTGTCCGTCCATGTTTCGGCTACACGAGCCCAATGCCGATTTCGGGTAAAATCCGACTTCACCGTTTTGAAATTCGAAGATGACGGCGCGGTAGAAGACCAAAATATAAGCACTTTTTGAATTCGGACAAGACCAAAATGAGGCCTACGTTGCGAGATATTGTCCGTCCATGTTTCGGCTACACGAGCCCGATGCCGATTTCGGGTAAAATCCGACTTCACCGTTTTGGAACTCGCAGATGACGGCGCGGTAGATGACCAAAATATAAGCACTTTTCGAATTCGGACATGACCAAAATGAGGCCTACGTTCCGAGATATTATCCTTGTAAGTTTCGGTTACACGAGTCGGATGTAGATTTCGGGTAAAATCCAACTTCACCGTTTTGGAATTCGGAGATGACGGCACGGTAGAGGACCAAAATATAAGCACTTTTTGAATTCGGACATGACCTAAATGAGGCCTACGTTGCGAGATATTGACCGTCTAAGTTTCGGCTATACAAGGCCGATGCAGATTTCGGGTAAAATCCAACTTCACCGTTTTGAAATCCGGAGATGACGGCGTGGTAGAGGACCAAAATATAAGCACTTTTTGAATTCGGACATGACATAAATGAGGCCTACGTTGCGAGATATTCACCGTCCAAGTTTCGGCCACACTAGCCCGATGCCGATTTCGGGTACAATCTAACTTTACCATTTTGGAATTCGGAGATGACATCGCGTTAGAGGACCAAAATATAAGCACTTTTCAAATTCGGATATGACCTAAATGAGGCCTACGTTGCGAGATATTGACCGTCCAAGTTTTGGCCACACGAGCCCGATGCCCATTTCGGGTAAAATCCAACTTCACCGTTTTGGAATTCGGAGATGACGGTGCGGTAGAGGACCAAAGGATACGCACTTTTCGAATTCGGACATGACCATGATGAGGCCTACGTTGCGAGATATTCACCGTCCAAGTTTCGGCCACACTAGCCCGATGCCGATTTCGGGTAAAATCCAACTTCACCGTTTCGGAGATAATGGCGCGGTAGAGGACTAAAATCTAAGCACTTTTCGAATTCGGACATGACCTAAATGAGGCCTACGTTGCGAGATATTCACCGTCCAAGTTTCGGCCACACGAGCCCGATGCTCATTTCTGGTAAAATCAACCTTCACCGTTTTTGAACTCGGAGATGACGGCGCCATAGAGGACCAAAAGATAAGCACTTTTCGAATTCGGACATGACCAAGATGAGGCCTACATTGCGAGATATACACCGTCCAAGTTTCGGCTACACGAGCCCGATGCCCATTTCGGGTAAAATCCAACTTCACCGTTTTGGAATTCGGAGATCACGGCGCGGTAGAGAACCAAAATATAAGCACTTTTTGAAATCGGACAAGACCTAAATGAGGCCTACGTTGCGAGATATTCACCGTCCAAGTTTCGGCCACACTAGCCCGATGCCGATTTCGGGTAAAATCCAACTGCACCGTTTCGGAGATAATGGCGCGGTAGAGGACCAAAATTAAGCACTTTTCGAATTCGGACATGACCTAAATGAGGCCTGCGTTGCGAGATATTTTCGGTGTATGTTTCGGCTACACGAGTCCAATTCCGATTTCGGGTAAAGTCCAACTTCACCGTTTTGGAATTCGGAGATGACGGCGCGGTAGAGGACCAAAATATAAGCACTTTTTGAATTCGGACATGACCTAAATGAGGCATATGTTGCGAGATATTGACCGTCTAAGTTTCGGCTATACAAGGCCGATGCAGATTTCGGGTAAAATCAAACTTCACCGTTTTGGAATTCGGAGATGACGGCACGGTAGAGGACCAAAATATAAGCACTTTTTGAATTCGGACATGACCTAAATGAGGCCTACGTTGCGAGATATTGTCCGTCCAAGTTTCGGCTATACGAGCCCGATGCCGATTTCGGGTAAAATCCAACTTCACCGTTTTGGAATTCGGAGATGACGGCACGGTAGAGGACCAAAATATAAGCACTTTTTGAATTCGGACATGACCTAAATGAGGCCTACGTTGCGAGATATTGTCCGTCCAAGTTTCGGCTACACGAGCCCGATGCCGATTTCGGGTAAAATCCAACTTCACCGTTTTGGAATTCGGAGATGATGGCGCGGTAGAGGACCAAAATATAAACACTTCTCGAATTCGGACATGACCTAAATGAGGCCTATGTTGCGAGATATTCACTGTCCAAGTTTCAGCCACACGAACCCGATGCCGATTTCGGGTAAAATCCAACTTCACCGTTTTGGAATTCGGAGGTTACGGCGCGGTAGAGGACCAAAATATAAGCACTTTTCGAATTCGGACATGACGAAAATGAGGGCTACGTTGCGAGATATTGTCCGTGTAAGTTTCGGCTACACGAGTCCAATGCCGATTTCGGGTAAAATCCAACTTCACTGTTTTGGAATTTGGAGATGACGGCGCGTTAGAGGACCAAAATATAAGCACTTTTCGAATTCGTACATGACCTAAATGAGGCCTACGTTGCGTGATATTCACCGTCCAAGTTTCGGCCACACGAGCCCGATGCCGATTTCGGGTAAAATCCAACTTCACCGTTTTGCAATTCGGAGATGACGGCGTGATAGAGGACCAAAATATAAGCACTTTTCGAATTCGGACATGACCTTAATGAGGCCTACGTTGCGAGATATTCACCGTCCAAGTTTCGGCTACACGAGCTCAATGCCCATTTCGGGTAAAATCCAACTTCACCGTTTTGGAATTCGGAGATGACGGCGCGGTAGAGGACCAAAAGATAAGCACTTTGCGAATTCGGACATGACCAAGATGAGGTTTACGTTGCGAGATATTGACCATCTAAGTTTCGGCCACACGAGCCCGATGCCGATTTCGGGTAAAATCCAACTTCACCGTTTTGGAATTCGGAGATGACGGCAGGGTAGAGGAGAAAAATATAAGCACTTTTTGAATTCGGACATGACCAAGATGAGGTCTACGTTGCGAGATATTCACCGTCTAAGTTTCGGCCACACGAGCCCGATCCCCATTTCGGTTAAAGTCCAACTTCACCGTTTTGGAAATCGGGGATGACGGCGCGGTAGAGGACCAAAATATAGGCACTTTTCGAATTCAGACATGACCTAAATGAGGCCTACGTTGCAAGATATTGTCCGTCCAAGTTTCGGCTACACGAGCCCGATGCCGATTTCGGGTAAAATCCGACTTCACCGATTTGGAATTCGGAGATGACGGCGCGGTAGAGGACCAAAATATAAGCACTTTTAGAATTTGGACATGATCTAAATGAGGCCTACGTTTCGAGATATTCACCGTCCAAGTTTCGGCCACACGAGCCCGATGCCCATTTCGGGTAAAATCCAACTTCACCGTTTTGGAATTCGGAGATCACGGCGCGGTAGAGAACCAAAATATAAGCACTTTTTGAAATCGGACAAGACCTAAATGAGGCCTACGTTGCGAGATATTCACCGTCCAAGTTTCGGCCACACTAGCCCGATGCCGATTTCGGGTAAAATCCAACTGCACCGTTTCGGAGATAATGGCGCGGTAGAGGACCAAAATTAAGCACTTTTCGAATTCGGACATGGCCTAAATGAGGCCTGCGTTGCGAGATATTTTCCGTGTATGTTTCGGCTACACGAGTCCAATTCCGATTTCGGGTAAAGTCCAACTTCACCGTTTTGGAATTCGGAGATGACGGCGCGGTAGAGGACCAAAATATAAGCACTTTTTGAATTCGGACATGACATAAATGAGGCCTACGTTGCGAGATATTCACCGTCCAAGTTTCGGCCACACTAGCCCGATGCCGATTTCGGGTACAATCTAACTTTACCATTTTGGAATTCGGAGATGACATCGCGTTAGAGGACCAAAATATAAGCACTTTTCAAATTCGGATATGACCTAAATGAGGCCTACGTTGCGAGATATTGACCGTCCAAGTTTTGGCCACACGAGCCCGATGCCCATTTCGGGTAAAATCCAACTTCACCGTTTTGGAATTCGGAGATGACGGTGCGGTAGAGGACCAAAGGATACGCACTTTTCGAATTCGGACATGACCATGATGAGGCCTACGTTGCGAGATATTCACCGTCCAAGTTTCGGCCACACTAGCCCGATGCCGATTTCGGGTAAAATCCAACTTCACCGTTTCGGAGATAATGGCGCGGTAGAGGACTAAAATCTAAGCACTTTTCGAATTCGGACATGACCTAAATGAGGCCTACGTTGCGAGATATTCACCGTCCAAGTTTCGGCCACACGAGCCCGATGCTCATTTCTGGTAAAATCAACCTTCACCGTTTTTGAACTCGGAGATGACGGCGCCATAGAGGACCAAAAGATAAGCACTTTTCGAATTCGGACATGACCAAGATGAGGCCTACATTGCGAGATATACACCGTCCAAGTTTCGGCTACACGAGCCCGATGCCCATTTCGGGTAAAATCCAACTTCACCGTTTTGGAATTCGGAGATCACGGCGCGGTAGAGAACCAAAATATAAGCACTTTTTGAAATCGGACAAGACCTAAATGAGGCCTACGTTGCGAGATATTCACCGTCCAAGTTTCGGCCACACTAGCCCGATGCCGATTTCGGGTAAAATCCAACTGCACCGTTTCGGAGATAATGGCGCGGTAGAGGACCAAAATTAAGCACTTTTCGAATTCGGACATGACCTAAATGAGGCCTGCGTTGCGAGATATTTTCCGTGTATGTTTCGGCTACACGAGTCCAATTCCGATTTCGGGTAAAGTCCAACTTCACCGTTTTGGAATTCGGAGATGACGGCGCGGTAGAGGACCAAAATATAAGCACTTTTTGAATTCGGACATGACCTAAATGAGGCCTATGTTGCGAGATATTGACCGTCTATGTTTCGGCTATACAAGGCCGATGCAGATTTCGGGTAAAATCAAACTTCACCGTTTTGGAATTCGGAGATGACAGCGCGGTAGAGGACCAAAACATAAGCACTTTTTGAATTCGGACATGACCAAGATGAGGCCTACGTTGCGAGATATTCACCGTCCAAGTTTCGGCTACACGAGCCCGATGCCCATTTCGGGTAAAATCCAACTTCTTCGTTTTGGAATTCGGAGATGACGGCGCGTTAGAGGACCAAAATATAAGCACTTTTCGAATTCGGACATGACCTAAAGCAAGCCTACGTTGCGAGATATTCACCGTCCAAGTTTCGGCTACACGAGCCCGATGCCCATTTCGGGTAAAATCCAAGTTCACCGTTTTGGAATTCGGAGATGACGGCGCATTAGAGGACCTGAATATAAGCACTTTTCGAATTCGGACATCACCTAAATGAGGCCTACGTATCGAGATATTGACCGTACAAGTTTCGGCTACACGAGCCGATGCCGATTTCGGATAAAATCCAACTTCTCCGTTTTGGAATTTGGAGATGACGGCGCGTTAGAGGACCAAAATATAAGCACTTTTCGAATTCGAACATGACCTAAATGAGGCCTACGTTGCGAGATATTCACCGTCCAAGTTTCGGCCACACGAGCCCGATGCCGATTTCGGGTAAAATCCAACTTCACCGTTTTGGAATTCGGAGATGACGGCGTGATAGAGGACCAAAATATAAGCACTTTTCGAATTCGGACATGACCTTAATGAGGCCTACGTTGCGAGATATTCACCGTCCAAGTTTCGGCTACACGAGCTCAATGCCCATTTCGGGTAAAATCGAACTTCACCGTTTTGGAATTTGGAGATGACGGCGCGGTAGGTGACCAAAAGATAAGAACTTTGCGAATTCGGACATGACCAAGATGAGGTTTACGTTGCGAGATATTGACCATCTAAGTTTCGGCCACACGAGCCCAATGCCGATTTCGGGTAAAATCCAACTTCACCGTTTTGGAATTCGGAGATGACGGCAGGGTAGAGGAGAAAAATATAAGCAGTTTTTGAATTCGGACATGACCAAGATGAGGTCTACGTTGCGAGATATTCACCGTCTAAGTTTCGGCCACACGAGCCCGATCCCCACTTCGGGTAAAGTCCAACTTCACCGTTTTGGAATTCGGGGATGACGGCGCGGTAGAGGACCAAAATATAAGCACTTTTCGAATTCAGACATGACTTAAATGAGGCCTACGTTGCGAGATATTGTCCGTCCAAGTTTCGGCTACACGAGCCCGATGCCGATTTCGGGTAAAATCCGACTTCACCGATTTGGAATTCGGAGATAACGGCGCGGTAGAGGACCAAAGTATAAGCACTTTCCGAATTCAGACATGACCTAAATGAGGCCTACGTTGCGAGATATTGTCCGTCCAAGTTTCGGCTACACAAGACCGATGCTGATTTCGGGTAAAATCCGACTTCACCGTTTTGAAATTCGGAGATGACGGCGTGGTAGAAGACCAAAATATAAGCACTTTTTGAATATGGACAGGACCAAAATGAGGCCTACGTTGCGAGATATTGTCCGTCCATGTTTCGGCTACACGAGCCCAATGCCGATTTCGGGTAAAATCCGACTTCACCGTTTTGAAATTCGAAGATGACGGCGCGGTAGAAGACCAAAATATAAGCACTTTTTGAATTCGGACAAGACCAAAATGAGGCCTACGTTGCGAGATATTGTCCGTCCATGTTTCGGCTACACGAGCCCGATGCCGATTTCGGGTAAAATCCGACTTCACCGTTTTGGAATTCGCAGATGACGGCGCGGTAGATGACCAAAATATAAGCACTTTTCGAATTCGGACATGACCAAAATGAGGCCTACGTTCCGAGATATTATCCTTGTAAGTTTCGGTTACACGAGTCGGATGTAGATTTCGGGTAAAATCCAACTTCACCGTTTTGGAATTCGGAGATGACGGCACGGTAGAGGACCAAAATATAAGCACTTTTTGAATTCGGACATGACCTAAATGAGGCCTACGTTGCGAGATATTGACCGTCTAAGTTTCGGCTATACAAGGCCGATGCAGATTTCGGGTAAAATCCAACTTCACCGTTTTGAAATCCGGAGATGACGGCGCGGTAGAGGACCAAAATATAAGCACTTTTTGAATTCGGACATGACATAAATGAGGCCTACGTTGCGAGATATTCACCGTCCAAGTTTCGGCCACACTAGCCCGATGCCGATTTCGGGTGAAATCCAACTGCACCGTTTCGGAGATAATGGCGCGGTAGAGGACCAAAATTAAGCACTTTTCGAATTCGGACATGACCTAAATGAGGCCTGCGTTGCGAGATATTTTCCGTGTATGTTTCGGCTACACGAGTCCAATTCCGATTTCGGGTAAAGTCCAACTTCACCGTTTTGGAATTCGGAGATGACGGCGCGGTAGAGGACCAAAATATAAGCACTTTTTGAATTCGGACATGACCTAAATGAGGCCTATGTTGCGAGATATTGACCGTCTATGTTTCGGCTATACAAGGCCGATGCAGATTTCGGGTAAAATCAAAATTCACCGTTTTGGAATTCGGAGATGACAGCGCGGTAGAGGACCAAAACATAAGCACTTTTTGAATTCGGACATGACCAAGATGAGGCCTACGTTGCGAGATATTCACCGTCCAAGTTTCGGCTACACGAGCCCGATGCCCATTTCGGGTAAAATCTAACTTCTTCGTTTTGGAATTCGGAGATGACGGCGCGTTAGAGGACCAAAATATAAGCACTTTTCGAATTCGGACATGACCTAAAGCAAGCCTACGTTGCGAGATATTCACCGTCCAAGTTTCGGCTACACGAGCCCGATGCCCATTTCGGGTAAAATCCAAGTTCACCGTTTTGGAATTCGGAGATGACGGCGCATTAGAGGACCTGAATATAAGCACTTTTCGAATTCGGACATCACCTAAATGAGGCCTACGTATCGAGATATTGACCGTACAAGTTTCGGCTACACGAGCCGATGCCGATTTCGGATAAAATCCAACTTCTCCGTTTTGGAATTTGGAGAAGACGGCGCGTTAGAGGACCAAAATATAAGCACTTTTCGAATTCGAACATGACCTAAATGAGGCCTACGTTGCGAGATATTCACCGTCCAAGTTTCGGCCACACGAGCCCGATGCCGATTTCGGGTAAAATCCAACTTCACCGTTTTGGAATTCGGAGATGACGGCGTGATAGAGGACCAAAATATAAGCACTTTTCGAATTCGGACATGACCTTAATGAGGCCTACGTTGCGAGATATTCACCGTCCAAGTTTCGGCTACACGAGCTCAATGCCCATTTCGGGTAAAATCGAACTTCACCGTTTTGGAATTTGGAGATGACGGCGCGGTAGAGGACCAAAAGATAAGAACTTTGCGAATTCGGACATGACCAAGATGAGGTTTACGTTGCGAGATATTGACCATCTAAGTTTCGGCCACACGAGCCCAATGCCGATTTCGGGTAAAATCCAACTTCACCGTTTTGGAATTCGGAGATGACGGCAGGGTAGAGGAGAAAAATATAAGCAGTTTTTGAATTCGGACATGACCAAGATGAGGTCTACGTTGCGAGATATTCACCGTCTAAGTTTCGGCCACACGAGCCCGATCCCCACTTCGGGTAAAGTCCAACTTCACCGTTTTGGAATTCGGGGATGACGGCGCGGTAGAGGACCAAAATATAAGCACTTTTCGAATTCAGACATGACCTAAATGAGGCCTACGTTGCGAGATATTGTCCGTCCAAGTTTCGGCTACACGAGCCCGATGCCGATTTCGGGTAAAATCCGACTTCACCGATTTGGAATTCGGAGATAACGGCGCGGTAGAGGACCAAAGTATAAGCACTTTCCGAATTCAGACATGACCTAAATGAGGCCTACGTTGCGAGATATTGTCCGTCCAAGTTTCGGCTACACAAGACCGATGCCGATTTCGGGTAAAATCCGACTTCACCGTTTTGAAATTCGGAGATGACGGCGTGGTAGAAGACCAAAATATAAGCACTTTTTGAATTCGGACAGGACCAAAATGAGGCCTACGTTGCGAGATATTGTCCGTCCATGTTTCGGCTACACGAGCCCAATGCCGATTTCGGGTAAAATCCGACTTCACCGTTTTGAAATTCGAAGATGACGGCGCGGTAGAAGACCAAAATATAAGCACTTTTTGAATTCGGACAAGACCAAAATGAGGCCTACGTTGCGAGATATTGTCCGTCCATGTTTCGGCTACACGAGCCCGATGCCGATTTCGGGTAAAATCCGACTTCACCGTTTTGGAATTCGCAGATGACGGCGCGGTAGATGACCAAAATATAAGCACTTTTCGAATTCGGACATGACCAAAATGAGGCCTACGTTCCGAGATATTATCCTTGTAAGTTTCGGTTACACGAGTCGGATGTAGATTTCGGGTAAAATCCAACTTCACCGTTTTGGAATTCGGAGATGACGGCACGGTAGAGGACCAAAATATAAGCACTTTTTGAATTCGGACATGACCTAAATGAGGCCTACGTTGCGAGATATTGACCGTCTAAGTTTCGGCTATA
Source organism: Polygonum maritimum (assembly GCA_963924305.1). Taxonomy (NCBI): domain Eukaryota; kingdom Viridiplantae; phylum Streptophyta; class Magnoliopsida; order Caryophyllales; family Polygonaceae; genus Polygonum; species Polygonum maritimum. The sequence continues at coordinate 458,821 of OZ002736.1, forward strand.
CAAGGCCGATGCAGATTTCGGGTAAAATCCAACTTCACCGTTTTGAAATCCGGAGATGACGGCGCGGTAGAGGACCAAAATATAAGCACTTTTTGAATTCGGACATGACATAAATGAGGCCTACGTTGCGAGATATTCACCGTCCAAGTTTCGGCCACACTAGCCCGATGCCGATTTCGGGTACAATCTAACTTTACCATTTTGGAATTCGGAGATGACATCCCGTTAGAGGACCAAAATATAAGCACTTTTCAAATTCGGATATGACCTAAATGAGGCCTACGTTGCGAGATATTGACCGTCCAAGTTTTGGCCACACGAGCCCGATGCCCATTTCGGGTAAAATCCAACTTCACCGTTTTGGAATTCGGAGATCACGGCGCGGTAGAGAACCAAAATATAAGCACTTTTTGAAATCGGACAAGACCTAAATGAGGCCTACGTTGCGAGATATTCACCGTCCAAGTTTCGGCCACACTAGCCCGATGCCGATTTCGGGTAAAATCCAACTGCACCGTTTCGGAGATAATGGCGCGGTAGAGGACCAAAATTAAGCACTTTTCGAATTCGGACATGACCTAAATGAGGCCTGCGTTGCGAGATATTTTCCGTGTATGTTTCGGCTACACGAGTCCAATTCCGATTTCGGGTAAAGTCCAACTTCACCGTTTTGGAATTCGGAGATGACGGCGCGGTAGAGGACCAAAATATGAGCACTTTTTGAATACGGACATGACCTAAATGAGGCCTATGTTGCGAGATATTGACCGTCTAAGTTTCGGCTATACAAGGCCGATGCAGATTTCGGGTAAAATCAAACTTCACCGTTTTGGAATTCGGAGATGACGGCACGGTAGAGGACCAAAATATAAGCACTTTTTGAATTCGGACATGACCTAAATGAGGCCTACGTTGCGAGATATTGTCCGTCCAAGTTTCGGCTACACGAGCCCGATGCCGATTTCGGGTAAAATCCAACTTCACCGTTTTGGAATTCGGAGATGACGGCACGGTAGAGGACCAAAATATAAGCACTTTTTGAATTCGGACATGACCTAAATGAGGCCTACGTTGCGAGATATTGACCGTCTAAGTTTCGGCTATACAAGGCCGATGCAGATTTCGGGTAAAATCAAACTTCACCGTTTTGGAATTCGGAGATGACGGCACGGTAGAGGACCAAAATATAAGCACTTTTTGAATTCGGACATGACCTAAATGAGGCCTACGTTGCGAGATATTGTCCGTCCAAGTTTCGGCTACACGAGCCCGATGCCGATTTCGGGTAAAATCCAACTTCACCGTTTTGGAATTCGGAGATGACGGCACGGTAGAGGACCAAAATATAAGCACTTTTTGAATTCGGACATGACCTAAATGAGGCCTACGTTGCGAGATATTGTCCGTCCAAGTTTCGGCTACACGAGCCCGATGCCGATTTCGGGTAAAATCCAACTTCACCGTTTTGGAATTCGGAGATGATGGCGCGGTAGAGGACCAAAACATAAACACTTCTCGAATTCGGACATGACCTAAATGAGGCCTATGTTGCGAGATATTCACTGTCCAAGTTTCAGCCACACGAACCCGATGCCGATTTCGGGTAAAATCCAACTTCACCGTTTTGGAATTCGGAGATGACGGCGCGGTAGAGGACCAAAATATAAGCACTTTTCGAATTCGGACATGACGAAAATGAGGGCTACGTTGCGAGATATTGTCCGTGTAAGTTTCGGCTACACGAGTCCAATGCCGATTTCGGGTAAAATCCAACTTCACTGTTTTGGAATTTGGAGATGACGGCGCGTTAGAGGACCAAAATATAAGCACTTTTCGAATTCGTACATGACCTAAATGAGGCCTACGTTGCGTGATATTCACCGTCCAAGTTTCGGCCACACGAGCCCGATGCCGATTTCGGGTAAAATCCAACTTCACCGTTTTGCAATTCGGAGATGACGGCGTGATAGAGGACCAAAATATAAGCACTTTTCGAATTCGGACATGACCTTAATGAGGCCTACGTTGCGAGATATTCACCGTCCAAGTTTCGGCTACACGAGCTCAATGCCCATTTCGGGTAAAATCCAACTTCACCGTTTTGGAATTCGGAGATGACGGCGCGGTAGAGGACCAAAAGATAAGCACTTTGCGAATTCGGACATGACCAAGATGAGGTTTACGTTGCGAGATATTGACCATCTAAGTTTCGGCCACACGAGCCCGATGCCGATTTCGGGTAAAATCCAACTTCACCGATTTGGAATTCGGAGATGACGGCAGGGTAGAGGAGAAAAATATAAGCACTTTTTGAATTCGGACATGACCAAGATGAGGTCTACGTTGCGAGATATTCACCGTCTAAGTTTCGGCCACACGAGCCCGATCCCCATTTCGGTTAAAGTCCAACTTCACCGTTTTGGAAATCGGGGATGACGGCGCGGTAGAGGACCAAAATATAGGCACTTTTCGAATTCAGACATGACCTAAATGAGGCCTACGTTGCAAGATATTGTCCGTCCAAGTTTCGGCTACACGAGCCCGATGCCGATTTCGGGTAAAATCCGACTTCACCGATTTGGAATTCGGAGATGACGGCGCGGTAGAGGACCAAAGTATAAGCACTTTCCGAATTCAGACATGACCTAAATGAGGCCTACGTTGCGAGATATTGTCCGTCCAAGTTTCGGCTACACAAGACCGATGCCGATTTCGGGTAAAATCTAACTTCACCGTTTTGGAATTCGGAGATGACGGCGCGGTAGAGGACCAAAATATAAGCACTTTTAGAATTTGGACATGATCTAAATGAGGCCTACGTTTCGAGATATTCACCGTCCAAGTTTCGGCCACACGAGCCCGATGCCCATTTCGGGTAAAATCCAACTTCACCGTTTTGGAATTCGGAGATCACGGCGCGGTAGAGAACCAAAATATAAGCACTTTTTGAAATCGGACAAGACCTAAATGAGGCCTACGTTGCGAGATATTCACCGTCCAAGTTTCGGCCACACTAGCCCGATGCCGATTTCGGGTAAAATCCAACTGCACCGTTTCGGAGATAATGTCGCGGTAGAGGACCAAAATTAAGCACTTTTCGAATTCGGACATGGCCTAAATGAGGCCTGCGTTGCGAGATATTTTCCGTGTATGTTTCGGCTACACGAGTCCAATTCCGATTTCGGGTAAAGTCCAACTTCACCGTTTTGGAATTCGGAGATGACGGCGCGGTAGAGGACCAAAATATAAGCACTTTTTGAATTCGGACATGACCTAAATGAGGCCTACGTTGCGAGATATTGACCGTCTAAGTTTCGGCTATACAAGGCCGATGCAGATTTCGGGTAAAATCCAACTTCACCGTTTTGAAATCCGGAGATGACGGCGCGGTAGAGGACCAAAATATAAGCACTTTTTGAATTCGGACATGACATAAATGAGGCCTACGTTGCGAGATATTCACCGTCCAAATTTCGGCCACACTAGCCCGATGCCGATTTCGGGTACAATCTAACTTTACCATTTTGGAATTCGGAGATGACATCGCGTTAGAGGACCAAAATATAAGCACTTTTCAAATTCGGATATGACCTAAATGAGGCCTACGTTGCGAGATATTGACCGTCCAAGTTTTGGCCACACGAGCCCGATGCCCATTTCGGGTAAAATCCAACTTCACCGTTTTGGAATTCGGAGATGACAGTGCGGTAGAGGACCAAAGGATACGCACTTTTCGAATTCGGACATGACCATGATGAGGCCTACGTTGCGAGATATTCACCGTCCAAGTTTCGGCCACACTAGCCCGATGCCGATTTCGGGTAAAATCCAACTTCACCGTTTCGGAGATAATGGCGCGGTAGAGGACTAAAATCTAAGCACTTTTCGAATTCGGACATGACCTAAATGAGGCCTACGTTGCGAGATATTCACCGTCCAAGTTTCGGCCACACGAGCCCGATGCTCATTTCTGGTAAAATCAACCTTCACCGTTTTTGAACTCGGAGATGACGGCGCCATAGAGGACCAAAAGATAAGCACTTTTCGAATTCGGACATGACCAAGATGAGGCCTACATTGCGAGATATACACCGTCCAAGTTTCGGCTACACGAGCCCGATGCCCATTTCGGGTAAAATCCAACTTCACCGTTTTGGAATTCGGAGATCACGGCGCGGTAGAGAACCAAAATATAAGCACTTTTTGAAATCGGACAAGACCTAAATGAGGCCTACGTTGCGAGATATTCACCGTCCAAGTTTCGGCCACACTAGCCCGATGCCGATTTCGGGTAAAATCCAACTGCACCGTTTCGGAGATAATGGCGCGGTAGAGGACCAAAATTAAGCACTTTTCGAATTCGGACATGACCTAAATGAGGCCTGCGTTGCGAGATATTTTCCGTGTATGTTTCGGCTACACGAGTCCAATTCCGATTTCGGGTAAAGTCCAACTTCACCGTTTTGGAATTCGGAGATGACGGCGCGGTAGAGGACCAAAATATAAGCACTTTTTGAATTCGGACATGACCTAAATGAGGCCTATGTTGCGAGATATTGACCGTCTAAGTTTCGGCTATACAAGGCCGATGCAGATTTCGGGTAAAATCAAACTTCACCGTTTTGGAATTCGGAGATGACAGCGCGGTAGAGGACCAAAATATAAGCACTTTTTGAATTCGGACATGACCAAGATGAGGCCTACGTTGCGAGATATTCACCGTCCAAGTTTCGGCTACACGAGCCCGATGCCCATTTCGGGTAAAATCCAACTTCTTCGTTTTGGAATTCGGAGATGACGGCGCGTTAGAGGACCAAAATATAAGCACTTTTCGAATTCGGACATGACCTAAAGCAAGCCTACGTTGCGAGATATTCACCGTCCAAGTTTCGGCTACACGAGCCCGATGCCCATTTCGGGTAAAATCCAAGTTCACCGTTTTGGAATTCGGAGATGACGGCGCATTAGAGGACCTGAATATAAGCACTTTTCGAATTCGTACATCACCTAAATGAGGCCTACGTTGCGAGATATTCACCGTCCAAGTTTCGGCCACACGAGCCCGATGCCGATTTCGGGTAAAATCCAACTTCACCGTTTTGGAATTCGGAGATGACGGCGTGATAGAGGACCAAAATATAAGTACTTTTCGAATTCGGACATGACCTTAATGAGGCCTACGTTGCGAGATATTCACCGTCCAAGTTTCGGCTACACGAGCTCAATGCCCATTTCGGGTAAAATCGAACTTCACCGTTTTGGAATTCGGAGATGACGGAGCGGTAGAGGACCAAAAGATAAGCACTTTGCGAATTCGGACATGACCAAGATGAGGTTTACGTTGCGAGATATTGACCATCTAAGTTTCGGCCACACGAGCCCGATGCCGATTTCGGGTAAAATCCAACTTCACCGTTTTGGAATTCGGAGATGACGGCAGGGTAGAGGAGAAAAATATAAGCACTTTTTGAATTCGGACATGACCAAGATGAGGTCTACGTTGCGAGATATTCACCGTCTAAGTTTCGGCCACACGAGCCCGATCCCCACTTCGGGTAAAGTCCAACTTCACCGTTTTGGAATTCGGGGATGACGGCGCGGTAGAGGACCAAAATATAAGCACTTTTTGAATTCGGACATGACATAAATGAGGCCTACGTTGCGAGATATTCACCGTCCAAGTTTCGGCCACACTAGCCCGATGCCGATTTCGGGTACAATCTAACTTTACCATTTTGGAATTCGGAGATGACATCGCGTTAGAGGACCAAAATATAAGCACTTTTCAAATTCGGACATGACCTAAATGAGGCCTATGTTGCGAGATATTCACTGTCCAAGTTTCAGCCACACGAACCCGATGCCGATTTCGGGTAAAATCCAACTTCACCGTTTTGGAATTCGGAGATGACGGCGCGGTAGAGGACCAAAATATAAGCACTTTTGGAATTCGGACATGACGAAAATGAGGGCTACGTTGCGAGATATTGTCCGTGTAAGTTTCGGCTACACGAGTCCAATGCCGATTTCGGGTAAAATCCAACTTCACCGTTTTGGAATTTGGAGATGACGGCGCGTTAGAGGACCAAAATATAAGCACTTTTCGAATTCGTACATGACCTAAATGAGGCCTACGTTGCGAGATATTCACCGTCCAAGTTTCGGCCACACGAGCCCGATGCCGATTTCGGGTAAAATCCAACTTCACCGTTTTGCAATTCGGAGATGACGGCGTGATAGAGGACCAAAATATAAGCACTTTTCGAATTCGGACATGACCTTAATGAGGCCTACGTTGCGAGATATTCACCGTCCAAGTTTCGGCTACACGAGCTCAATGCCCATTTCGGGTAAAATCCAACTTCACCGTTTTGGAATTCGGAGATGACGGCGCGGTAGAGGACCAAAAGATAAGCACTTTGCGAATTCGGACATGACCAAGATGAGGTTTACGTTGCGAGATATTGACCATCTAAGTTTCGGCCACACGAGCCCGATGCCGATTTCGGGTAAAATCCAACTTCACCGTTTTGGAATTCGGAGATGACGGCAGGGTAGAGGAGAAAAATATAAGCACTTTTTGAATTCGGACATGACCAAGATGAGGTCTACGTTGCGAGATATTCACCGTCTAAGTTTCGGCCACACGAGCCCGATCCCCATTTCGGGTAAAGTCCAACTTCACCGTTTTGGAATTCGGGGATGACGGCGCGGTAGAGGACCAAAATATAGGCACTTTTCGAATTCAGACATGACCTAAATGAGGCCTACGTTGCGAGATATTGTCCGTCCAAGTTTCGGCTACACGAGCCCGATGCCGATTTCGGGTAAAATCCGACTTCACCGATTTAGAATTCGGAGATGACGGCGCGGTAGAGGACCAAAGTATAAGCACTTTCCGAATTCAGACATGACCTAAATGAGGCCTACGTTGCGAGATATTGTCCGTCCAAGTTTCGGCTACACAAGACCGATGCCGATTTCGGGTAAAATCCGACTTCACCGTTTTGAAATTCGGAGATGATGGCGCGGTAGAAGACCAAAATATAAGCACTTTTTGAATTCGGACAGGACCAAAATGAGGCCTACGTTACGAGATATTGTCCGTCCATGTTTCGGCTACACGAGCCCGATGCCGATTTCGGGTAAAATCCGACTTCACCGTTTTGAAAATCGGAGATGACGGCGCGGTAGAAGACCAAAATATAAGCACTTTTTGAATTTGGACAGGACCAAAATGAGGCCTACGTTACGAGATATTGTCCGTCCATGTTTCGGCTACACGAGCCCGATGCCGATTTCGGGTAAAATCCGACTTCACCGTTTTGGAATTCGCAGATGACGGCGCAGTAGATGACCAAAATATAAGCACTTTTCGAATTCGGACATGACCAAAATGAGGCCTACGTTCCGAGATATTGTCCTTGTAAGTTTCGGTTACACGAGTCGGATGTAGATTTCGGGTAAAATCCAACTTCACCGTTTTGGAATTCGGAGATGACGGCACGGTAGAGGACCAAAATATAAGCACTTTTTGAATTCGGACATGACCTAAATGAGGCCTACGTTGCGAGATATTGTCCGTCCAAGTTTCGGCTACACGAGCCCGATGCCGATTTCGGGTAAAATCCAACTTCACCGTTTTGGAATTCGGAGATGATGGCGCGGTAGAGGACCAAAATATAAACACTTCTCGAATTCGGACATGACCTAAATGAGGCCTATGTTGCGAGATATTCACTGTCCAAGTTTCAGCCACACGAACCCGATGCCGATTTCGGGTAAAATCCAACTTCACCGTTTTGGAATTCGGAGATGACGGCGCGGTAGAGGACCAAAATATAAGCACTTTTCGAATTCGGACATGACGAAAATGAGGGCTACGTTGCGAGATATTGTCCGTGTAAGTTTCGGCTACACGAGTCCAATGCCGATTTCGGGTAAAATCCAACTTCACTGTTTTGGAATTTGGAGATGACGGCGCGTTAGAGGACCAAAATATAAGCACTTTTCGAATTCGTACATGACCTAAATGAGGCCTACGTTGCGTGATATTCACCGTCCAAGTTTCGGCCACACGAGCCCGATGCCGATTTCGGGTAAAATCCAACTTCACCGTTTTGCAATTCGGAGATGACGGCGTGATAGAGGACCAAAATATAAGCACTTTTCGAATTCGGACATGACCTTAATGAGGCCTACGTTGCGAGATATTCACCGTCCAAGTTTCGGCTACACGAGCTCAATGCCCATTTCGGGTAAAATCCAACTTCACCGTTTTGGAATTCGGAGATGACGGCGCGGTAGAGGACCAAAAGATAAGCACTTTGCGAATTCGGACATGACCAAGATGAGGTTTACGTTGCGAGATATTGACCATCTAAGTTTCGGCCACAGAAGCCCGATGCCGATTTCGGGTAAAATCCAACTTCACCGTTTTGGAATTCGGAGATGACGGCAGGGTAGAGGAGAAAAATATAAGCACTTTTTGAATTCGGACATGACCAAGATGAGGTCTACGTTGCGAGATATTCACCGTCTAAGTTTCGGCCACACGAGCCCGATCCCCATTTCGGGTAAAGTCCAACTTCACCGTTTTGGAATTCGGGGATGACGGCGCGGTAGAGGACCAAAATATAGGCACTTTTCGAATTCAGACATGACCTAAATGAGGCCTACGTTGCAAGATATTGTCCGTCCAAGTTTCGGCTACACGAGCCCGATGCCGATTTCGGGTAAAATCCGACTTCACCGATTTGGAATTCGGAGATGACGGCGCGGTAGAGGACCAAAGTATAAGCACTTTCCGAATTCAGACATGACCTAAATGAGGCCTACGTTGCGAGATATTGTCCGTCCAAGTTTCGGCTACACAAGACCGATGCCGATTTCGGGTAAAATCTAACTTCACCGTTTTGGAATTCGGAGATGACGGCGCGGTAGAGGACCAAAATATAAGCACTTTTAGAATTTGGACATGATCTAAATGAGGCCTACGTTTCGAGATATTCACCGTCCAAGTTTCGGCCACACGAGCCCGATGCCCATTTCGGGTAAAATCCAACTTCACCGTTTTGGAATTCGGAGATCACGGCGCGGTAGAGAACCAAAATATAAGCACTTTTTGAAATCGGACAAGACCTAAATGAGGCCTACGTTGCGAGATATTCACCGTCCAAGTTTCGGCCACACTAGCCCGATGCCGATTTCGGGTAAAATCCAACTGCACCGTTTCGGAGATAATGGCGCGGTAGAGGACCAAAATTAAGCACTTTTCGAATTCGGACATGGCCTAAATAAGGCCTGCGTTGCGAGATATTTTCCGTGTATGTTTCGGCTACACGAGTCCAATTCCGATTTCGGGTAAAGTCCAACTTCACCGTTTTGGAATTCGGAGATGACGGCGCGGTAGAGGACCAAAATATAAGCACTTTTTGAATTCGGACATGACCTAAATGAGGCCTACGTTGCGAGATATTGACCGTCTAAGTTTCGGCTATACAAGGCCGATGCAGATTTCGGGTAAAATCAAACTTCACCGTTTTGGAATTCGGAGATGACAGCGCGATAGAGGACCAAAATATAAGCACTTTTTGAATTCGGACATGACCAAGATGAGGCCTACGTTGCGAGATATTCACCGTCCAAGTTTCGGCTACACGAGCCCGATGCCCATTTCGGGTAAAATCCAACTTCTTCGTTTTGGAATTCGGAGATGACGGCGCGTTAGAGGACCAAAATATAAGCACTTTTCGAATTCGGACATGACCTAAAGGAAGCCTACGTTGCGAGATATTCACCGTCCAAGTTTCGGCTACACGAGCCCGATGCCCATTTCGGGTAAAATCCAACTTCACCGTTTTGGAATTCTGAGATGACGGCACGTTAGAGGATCTGAATATAAGCACTTTTCGAATTCGGACATCACCTAAATGAGGCCTACGTATCGAGATATTGACCGTACAAGTTTCGGCTACACGAGCCGATGCCGATTTCGGATAAAATCCAACTTCTCCGTTTTGGAATTTGGAGATGACAGCGCGTTAGAGGACCAAAATATAAGCACTTTTCGAATTCGAACATGACCTAAATGAGGCCTACGTTGCGAGATATTCACCGTCTAAGTTTCGGCCACACGAGCCCGATGCCGATTTCGGGTAAAATCCAACTTCACCGTTTTGGAATTCGGAGATGACGGCGTGATAGAGGACCAAAATATAAGTACTTTTCGAATTCGGACATGACCTTAATGAGGCCTACGTTGCGAGATATTCACCGTCCAAGTTTCGGCTACACGAGCTCAATGCCCATTTCGGGTAAAATCGAACTTCACCGTTTTGGAATTCGGAGATGACGGCGCGGTAGAGGACCAAAAGATAAGCACTTTGCGAATTCGGACATGACCAAGATGAGGTTTACGTTGCGAGATATTGACCATCTAAGTTTCGGCCACACGAGCCCGATGCCGATTTCGGGTAAAATCCAACTTCACCGTTTTGGAATTCGGAGATGACGGCAGGGTACAGGAGAAAAATATAAGCACTTTTTGAATTCGGACATGACCAAGATGAGGTCTACGTTGCGAGATATTCACCGTCTAAGTTTCGGCCACACGAGCCCGATCCCCACTTCGGGTAAAGTCCAACTTCACCGTTTTGGAATTCAGGGATGACGGCGCGGTAGAGGACCAAAATATAAGCACTTTTCGAATTCAGACATGACCTAAATGAGGCCTACGTTGCGAGATATTGTCCGTCCAAGTTTCGGCTACACCAGCCCGATGCCGATTTCGGGTAAAATCCGACTTCACCGATTTGGAATTCGGAGATAACGGCGCGGTAGAGGACCAAAGTATAAGCACTTTCCGAATTCAGACATGACCTAAATGACGCCTACGTTGCGAGATATTGTCCGTCCAAGTTTCGGCTACACAAAACCGATGCCGATTTCGGGTAAAATCCGACTTCACCGTTTTGAAATTCGGAGATGACGGCGTGGTAGAAGACCAAAATATAAGCACGTTTTGAATTCGGACAGGACCAAAATGAGGCCTACATTGCGAGATATTGTCCGTCCATGTTTCGGCTACACGAGCCCGATGCCGATTTCGGGTAAAATCCGACTTCACCGTTTTGAAATTCGAAGATGACGGCGCGGTAGAAGACCAAAATATAAGCACTTTTTGAATTCGGACAAGACCAAAATGAGGCCTACGTTGCGAGATATTGTCCGTCCATGTTTCGGCTACACGAGCCCGATGCCGATTTCGGGTAAAATCCGACTTCACCGTTTTGGAATTCGCAGATGACGGCGCGGTAGATGACCAAAATATAAGCACTTTTCGAATTCGGACATGACCAAAATGAGGCCTACGTTCCGAGATATTGTCCTTGTAAGTTTCGGTTATACGAGTCGGATGTAGATTTCGGGTAAAATCCAACTTCACCGTTTTGGAATTCGGAGATGACGGCACGGTAGAGGACCAAAATATAAGCACTTTTTGAATTCGGACATGACCTAAATGAGGACTACGTTGCGAGATATTGTCCGTCCAAGTTTCGGCTACACGAGCCCGATGCCGATTTCGGGTAAAATCCAACTTCACCGTTTTGGAATTCGGAGATGATGGCGCGGTAGAGGACCAAAATATAAACACTTCTCGAATTCGGACATGACCTAAATGAGGCCTACGTATCGAGATATTGACCGTACAAGTTTCGGCTACACGAGCCGATGCCGATTTCGGATAAAATCCAACTTCTCCGTTTTGGAATTTGGAGATGACGGCGCGGTAGAGGACCAAAATATAAACACTTCTCGAATTCGGACATCACCTAAATGAGGCCTACGTATCGAGATATTGACCGTACAAGTTTCGGCTACACGAGCCGATGCCGATTTCGGATAAAATCCAACTTCTCCGTTTTGGAATTTGGAGATGACGGCGCGTTAGAGGACCAAAATATAAGCACTTTTCGAATTCGAACATGACCTAAATGAGGCCTACGTTGCGAGATATTCACCGTCCAAGTTTCGGCCACACGAGCCCGATGCCGATTTCGGGTAAAATCCAACTTCACCGTTTTGGAATTCGGAGATGACGGCGTGATAGAGGACCAAAATATAAGTACTTTTCGAATTCGGACATGACCTTAATGAGGCCTACGTTGCGAGATATTCACCGTCCAAGTTTCGGCTACACGAGCTCAATGCCCATTTCGGGTAAAATCGAACTTCACCGTTTTGGAATTCGGAGATGACGGAGCGGTAGAGGACCAAAAGATAAGCACTTTGCGAATTCGGACATGACCAAGATGAGGTTTACGTTGCGAGATATTGACCATCTAAGTTTCGGCCACACGAGCCCGATGCCGATTTCGGGTAAAATCCAACTTCACCGTTTTGGAATTCGGAGATGACGGCAGGGTAGAGGAGAAAAATATAAGCACTTTTTGAATTCGGACATGACCAAGATGAGGTCTACGTTGCGAGATATTCACCGTCTAAGTTTCGGCCACACGAGCCCGATCCCCACTTCGGGTAAAGTCCAACTTCACCGTTTTGGAATTCGGGGATGACGGCGCGGTAGAGGACCAAAATATAAGCACTTTTCGAATTCAGACATGACCTAAATGAGGCCTACGTTGCGAGATATTGTCCGTCCAAGTTTCGGTTACACGAGCCCGATGCCGATTTCGGGTAAAATCCAACTTCACCGTTTTGGAATTCAGAGATGATGGCGCGGTAGAGGACCAAAATATAAACACTTCTCGAATTCGGACATGACCTAAATGAGGCCTATGTTGCGAGATATTCACTGTCCAAGTTTCAGCCACACGAACCCGATGCCGATTTCGGGTAAAATCCAACTTCACCGTTTTGGAATTCGGAGATGACGGCGCGGTAGAGGACCAAAATATAAGCACTTTTGGAATTCGGACATGACGAAAATGAGGGCTACGTTGCGAGATATTGTCCGTGTAAGTTTCGGCTACACGAGTCCAATGCCGATTTCGGGTAAAATCCAACTTCACCGTTTTGGAATTTGGAGATGACGGCGCGTTAGAGGACCAAAATATAAGCACTTTTCGAATTCGTACATGACCTAAATGAGGCCTACGTTGCGAGATATTCACCGTCCAAGTTTCGGCCACACGAGCCCGATGCCGATTTCGGGTAAAATCCAACTTCACCGTTTTGCAATTCGGAGATGACGGCGTGATAGAGGACCAAAATATAAGCACTTTTCGAATTCGGACATGACCTTAATGAGGCCTACGTTGCGAGATATTCACCGTCCAAGTTTCGGCTACACGAGCTCAATGCCCATTTCGGGTAAAATCCAACTTCACCGTTTTGGAATTCGGAGATGACGGCGCGGTAGAGGACCAAAAGATAAGCACTTTGCGAATTCGGACATGACCAAGATGAGGTTTACGTTGCGAGATATTGACCATCTAAGTTTCGGCCACACGAGCCCGATGCCGATTTCGGGTAAAATCCAACTTCACCGTTTTGGAATTCGGAGATGACGGCAGGGTAGAGGAGAAAAATATAAGCACTTTTTGAATTCGGACATGACCAAGATGAGGTCTACGTTGCGAGATATTCACCGTCTAAGTTTCGGCCACACGAGCCCGATCCCCATTTCGGGTAAAGTCCAACTTCACCGTTTTGGAATTCGGGGATGACGGCGCGGTAGAGGACCAAAATATAGGCACTTTTCGAATTCAGACATGACCTAAATGAGGCCTACGTTGCGAGATATTGTCCGTCCAAGTTTCGGCTACACGAGCCCGATGCCGATTTCGGGTAAAATCCGACTTCACCGATTTAGAATTCGGAGATGACGGCGCGGTAGAGGACCAAAGTATAAGCACTTTCCGAATTCAGACATGACCTAAATGAGGCCTACGTTGCGAGATATTGTCCGTCCAAGTTTCGGCTACACAAGACCGATGCCGATTTCGGGTAAAATCCGACTTCACCGTTTTGAAATTCGGAGATGATGGCGCGGTAGAAGACCAAAATATAAGCACTTTTTGAATTCGGACAGGACCAAAATGAGGCCTACGTTACGAGATATTGTCCGTCCATGTTTCGGCTACACGAGCCCGATGCCGATTTCGGGTAAAATCCGACTTCACCGTTTTGAAAATCGGAGATGACGGCGCGGTAGAAGACCAAAATATAAGCACTTTTTGAATTTGGACAGGACCAAAATGAGGCCTACGTTACGAGATATTGTCCGTCCATGTTTCGGCTACACGAGCCCGATGCCGATTTCGGGTAAAATCCGACTTCACCGTTTTGGAATTCGCAGATGACGGCGCAGTAGATGACCAAAATATAAGCACTTTTCGAATTCGGACATGACCAAAATGAGGCCTACGTTCCGAGATATTGTCCTTGTAAGTTTCGGTTACACGAGTCGGATGTAGATTTCGGGTAAAATCCAACTTCACCGTTTTGGAATTCGGAGATGACGGCACGGTAGAGGACCAAAATATAAGCACTTTTTGAATTCGGACATGACCTAAATGAGGCCTACGTTGCGAGATATTGTCCGTCCAAGTTTCGGCTACACGAGCCCGATGCCGATTTCGGGTAAAATCCAACTTCACCGTTTTGGAATTCGGAGATGATGGCGCGGTAGAGGACCAAAATATAAACACTTCTCGAATTCGGACATGACCTAAATGAGGCCTATGTTGCGAGATATTCACTGTCCAAGTTTCAGCCACACGAACCCGATGCCGATTTCGGGTAAAATCCAACTTCACCGTTTTGGAATTCGGAGATGACGGCGCGGTAGAGGACCAAAATATAAGCACTTTTCGAATTCGGACATGACGAAAATGAGGGCTACGTTGCGAGATATTGTCCGTGTAAGTTTCGGCTACACGAGCCCAATGCCGATTTCGGGTAAAATCCGACTTCACCATTTTGGAATTCGGAGATGACGGCGCGGTAGATGACCAAAATATAAGCACTTTTCGAATTCGGACATGACCAAAATGAGGCCTACGTTC
The DNA here is from genome assembly GCA_963924305.1 of Polygonum maritimum. Lineage (NCBI taxonomy): Eukaryota > Viridiplantae > Streptophyta > Magnoliopsida > Caryophyllales > Polygonaceae > Polygonum > Polygonum maritimum. Next base: position 473,853 of record OZ002736.1, read on the forward strand.
CGAGATATTGTCCGTGTAAGTTTCGGTTACACGAGTCGGATGCCAATTTCGGGTAAAATCCAACTTCACCGTTTTGGAATTCGGAGATGACGGCGGGGTAGAGGACCAAAATATAAGCACTTTTTGAATTCGGACATGACCTAAATGAGGCCTTCGTTGCGAGATATTGTCCGTCCAAGTTTCGGCTACACGAGCTTTGATGCCGATTTCGGGTAAAATCCATCTTCACCGTTTTGGAATTCGGAGATGACGGCGCGGTAGAGGACCAAAATATAAGCACTTTTTGAACTCGGAGATGACCTAAATGAGGCCTACTTTGCGAGATATTGACCGTGTAAGTTTCGGCTACACGAGCCAGTTAGATGCCCATTTCGGGTAAAATCCAACTTTACGGTTTTGGAATTCGGAGATGACGCCACGCTAGAGGACCAAAATATAAGCACTTTTTGAATTTGGAAATGACCTAAATAAGGCCTACGTTGCGAGATACTGACCGTTTAAGTTTCGGTTACACGAGCCAAATGCCCATTTCGGGTAAAATACAACTTCACCGTTTTGGAATTCGGAGATGAGGCCACGATAGAGGACCAAAATATAAGCACTTTTCGAATTCGGAGATGATCTATATGAGGCCTACGTTGCGAGATATTGACCGTCTAAATTTCCGCTACACGAACCCGATGCCCATTTCGGGTAAAATTCAACTTCACCGTTTTGGAATTCGGAGATGACGGCGCGGTAGGGGACCAGAATATAATCACTTTTTGAATTTGGACATGACCTAAATGAGGCCTACGCTGCGAGATATTGACCGTTTAAGTTTCGGCCACACCAGCCCGATGCCCATTTCGGGTGAAATCCAACTTCACCATTTAGGAATTCGGAGATGATGGCGCGGTAGAGGACCAAAATATAAGCACTGTTTGAATTCGAACATGACCAAAATTTGGGCTACGTTACGAGATATTGTCCGTGTAAGTTTCGGCTACACAAGTCCGATGCCGATTTCGAGTAAAATCCAACTTCACCGTTTTGGAATTCGGAGATGACGGCGTGGTAGGGGACCAAAATATAAGCACTTTTTGAATTCGGACATAACCTAAATGAGGCCTACGCAGCGAGATATTGACCGTCTATGTTTCGGCCACACAAGCCCGATGCCCATTTCGGGTGAAATCCAACTTCACCGTTTAGGAATTCGGAGATGACGGTTCGAATTCGGATATGACCTAAATGAGGCCTACGTTGCGAGATATTCACTGTCCAAGTTTCGGCCACACGAGCCCGATCCCATTTCGGTTAAAATCCGACTTCACCGTTTTGGAATTCGGAGATGACGGCGCGGTAGGCATTGTTCAAAAAAATGTTGATAGTTTGTTTGGAGATGTGGTGGTCTTATACAACTAGATAAGGGATCTCTTTTTAATGAATTGTATTTTCCATCTAGTGCAATAATTTATGAGAACCCTTTGTTCCTTTTGTGTAAGTGAACCAACTCCTACACACCCAAATCCTAAACATGAAAATCTTAGTGCATTAATCTTTGTTTGAAGATTTGGTCGATACTTATTTGACTTTGACTAGCGTGGTTTATGGGAGTAATTAAGATTTACTTATTAGTTTAAGAAAGTGAAGTAATTGATGGGATAGACTTTTTAAAGCTCTAAGGGTGGGATTTACAAACTTTAAAGTAGATCGTCAAAGAAAAAATAAAGTATTTTCATGTCTTGAGACCTCAATCATGTCGGGAATGGTGGGGGAAGATCGTGTTATTGGTGTTAAAAGTACTCTCATTTTTGTCAATGTATCTCCTCTTTTTTCTTTCTAGTATACAATTATGTCTCCTCTTTTTTTCTTCATTTGCTTAGAAATCTAAATTAAAAACCAACTAAGTTGTTCATTTCCAATAAAACAGGCTTGTTAGAAACGTTACAACATGCACCCAAAGCTCACACATATTACTTACGTATGTTATTCATTCTCCAAACACGTCGCCTTATGTTATATCTAAAGTTATAACTACCTTTTTCCCAACCCTTCTTATGTATATGACTTGTACGATTCGACCCTTAAAATATCAGTATCTGTTACATCTAAAGTTATAACTAACTTTTTTGCGGAAAATATATAAGGTGTACGTCTAACATCACTCTAACGTCTATCCTACTAAGAACAAAAAAATATTTTGGTGTGGACATCACGAAGGCCAACGAGTACGTGAAAGAAAAAGATGAGAAGTGCATCATTTTTTTGATATGGAAAGTAATTAGGACAAAAGTAGATGTCTAGATGAGACATTATCCTAGAACATCCTTACGGACGAGGTCCCGAAAAATCGGGATGGAGCTGAGAGGCCGAGGAGAGACACGGCGAAATGACATAAGATAAGGCCAAAGTCATTTTAAGAAAGTACATACGCGCGGGTAAATTAAAAGGCAAAATACATACGGAGGCCCCCGTACTTGTACAAAATGTGCAAACAGGCCCCCGTACTTTTTTTTGTTCTATTGAGTACCTGTACTTATCCAATTTTGTTCTATTGAGCACTTGTGTCCCAATTAGTGTATGCGTGCATTTTACGCCCTTTGTTTAATTGCCATGTAATGACCATGTAACACAATTTTTGCCATATAATGTCTTCGTAATGCAAATTCAAGCCACGTAAAACTGTGTAATGCAACGAAACACCGTAAAACACCACAATCAATTTTGTTTTAATTTTTTGTTTACGGTGTTTCGTGGCATTATAAAATGTTACGTGACTTGAATTTGCATTATGTGAACATTAAATGACAAAAATCGTGTTACGTGATCATTATATGACAATTAAACATAGCGCGTAAAATGCACACGAACACTAATTGGGACACAAGTGCTCAATAGAACAAAATTGTATAAGTACAGGTGCTCAATAGAACAAAAAAAAAGTACAAGGGTCCATTTGCACATTTTGTACAAGTACGGGAGCCTCCGTATGTATTTTGCCTAAATTAAAACTCACAAGTTAAGAAAGAATAGCCAGCCGGCCCTAGTTTACAATTGGTAATTGCTTCTTCCCCGTCAATACCCAAAATCCGAAATCGGAAGTTGGAGACTTGGCCCGACCTCGTCGCCTCCCAACGGCAGCCCCGCAGTTGGACAGCCGGCCCTAGTCCCGCAGCCTGCCGCAGTTCGAGATCTTCCGCTCTCGCCGACTTCGCCCTCGTCGCCTCCCGACCGCAGCGAGTTCGAGATCCTCTTCGCAGCTTCGCCCTCGTCGCCATCGTCCTCGCGAGTTCTCACCTGCCGCGAGTCGCCGCAGCTTCGCCCTCTTCCTCACGACTTCGCCGGCAGCCTTCCCAAATCGAAGAATCCCGCAGGTCTCCTTCTTCGAATCTGTTGTCTTCGAAGGTACGTCTGCGTTTATTCCGAATTGAAAGACTAAATTGATTAATGAAAGACTAAATTGATGAATGGTTGCCTAGCTTTAGCTTATACTTCAACTTTGTATTCCTTGCTTGCCCAGCTTAGGTTATGTATGTGCTTTTTATAGCAAAGACTAGCTGTTGAAGGACTAATCTTGATTTGGTATCAAGTGTCTAATGCTTATCTTCATGACTTGATTGCTAGAAATGCTATTGGAGTAGTTCTTATTACTGATAGAATTATGTAACAGGGATTCAATTATGACCCTTTATTTCTGTATTTTGCCGGTTTAGCTAATCCGGTCTGTTCTATTTTCATATTCCTGATTGAACCCTTCTAATTTTGGTTCACTATATATGTAAAATTCAGCTCGTGGAGCAAGCATCAATATATCAGTATTATCCAATCTCAAACTCTCTCAAAGCTCTTCATCGTTCCATTCCCTTCGAATCAGCTCTTCTCCCTCATAGCTGGTTTCTAGGTTTGGTTCACCCAATTTCGAGTTCATCCTTGAGCTTCTAGTTGGGATTATCGGTTACTTGTTGTTTGACGGTTTTACTGTTTCATTGGTATCAGAGCCGTACGATCGGACCCAACAATGGTGGTGGAAACTAGGCAACAGACGGTTCAGGAGCTCTCACAACGTATGGAGGAGATGGCGTCAAGGAATGATGAGCTCAGTCGAAGCGTTAGCCGAATGGAAGAGATGATGGCGCAACTCCTGGCGCGGGAACCACCACCGACTCCGATTAGAAACCCGGAGGTCGGAGATCCGTCGAGATCGAGTGGATCGACCCAAATCCCGACACCAGATCCGCCAGATCCGAGCAAAACGGGACAGCTGAGCACAATACGACCTCAATTCGGACTTGCACAAGCACCAGGCAACCCGATCTTCCCCGGGGGGCTTGCAACCCGCTTGGCCAAAGTAGAGTTTCCCCGGTTTGATGGCACGCTCACTAGAGAGTGGATATCCAGGTGTGAGCAATTCTTCCTGCTTGATAACACGTTGCCAGAGATGAAGGTGAGGCTGGCATCACTTCATTTGGAAGGCAAGGCCCTTCAATGGCACCACAATTACATCAAAAGCAGGTACGATCAGTATCCTTCCTGGCCGGAATATATCATAGACATTTCAGCTAGGTTTGGGAGGTTGTTTGATGATCCGTTGGCTGATCTGGTTAATCTGAAACAATCTGAGCCTGTATTGGATTTTTTGGACAAGTTTGAGTGTGCTCTGACGCGTCTATCTCTGTCTGCTGATCATGCTTTGAGTATTTTCCTAGCTAATTTGTATCCACATCTCCAGATGCACGTAAGGCAGTTCAAACCTAATTCGTTAGGGGAGGCTGCGAGGTTAGCCCAACTTTATGAATCATCCCTGCAGTTAGCTCCACCAAAATATGCCCACCCAAAAACTTCCATTGATCACAAGACTTCCTCTCTACTTCCTACACCAAACACCACCAAATTCATAGCCACTCGAACTCCCTTCAATCCACTCCCAAAACCCACTCAAAACCAACCAAATCCCACTGCACAGAAACCAACTCAGAAATATTCCTATGAGGAAAGGCAGGAAAGGAGACGCAAAGGGTTGTGCATGTATTGCGATGAGCCCTACAGTCCTAGTCATAACTTAACTCACAGGAGAACACAGTTGTATAAGATTGATGATGAAGAGTATGATAAAGATGAGGTTGAGCAGTTAGAAGCTATGATTGAGGATTCTCTGGTGGAGGATGGGGAGAATCAAGCTCCGTTAATTTCTCTTAATGCTCTAGATGGCTACTCAAGTTACAACTACATGAGAGTTGTGGGGTCTATGGGGAAAAGGAAGTTGCACATCTTGATTGACCCGGGTAGTTCCCACAACTTCATTAACATAGATACAGCCAAGGAGCTGGGCTGCAAGCTAACTAACATTCAACCCCAGGTAGTGAGCGTTGCTGGTGGTCATAAGATGGCAGCAGAATACAAGTGTGAAGGTCTCAAGTGGCATCTTCAGGGTTATGAACTTTGTGCAGATGTTATGACTCTTCCCTTAAGATGTTGTGATATTGTCCTGGGCATCCAATGGTTAACTACAGTAGGACCTGTTTTATGGGATTTCATCAAAATGAGAATGGAATTTTCATTGAATGGGACCAAGAATGTGCTGCGAGGGGTTAGTAACTCCAATTGCAAGGTGGTAAAAGGAAGCTCTCTTAACAGGATTTTTAAAGGAAATCCTCAGCTGGCTTTACTGCAAGTTTGTGACAGGTCGGTTGAGTCTGAAATGAATGCTGATATTCAAATATGCCATATATCCGCAAAGTCTGAAGGTACTATGTCCGATGACAGATTGCAAAGGTTGATAAACGAGTTTGATGATTTGTTCAGGGAACCACAAACCCTACCGCCATTTCGTCATGGCTTCAATCATAAAATACCTTTGCTACCTGATTCCGCTCCTATAAGCCAGCGTCCTTACAGGTACTCCATCTTACAGAAAGATGCCATAGAAAAGCTAATTCAGGAAATGTTGAACCAAGGCATTATTCAATACAGCTCAAGCCCCTACGCTTCTCCTGTGGTTCTAGTCAAGAAAAAGGATGGATCATGGAGATTGTGTGTAGACTATAGGGGGCTCAATCAACAAACTATAAAGGATAAGTATCCAATCCCTTTATTAGAAGATTTGTTGGATGAGTTGGGAGGAGCCACTTATTTCTCTAAATTGGATCTCAGGTCAGGCTTCCATCAGCTCAGAATGGAACCAAATGACATCTATAAGACGGCCTTCAAAACCCATTCAGGCCATTACGAGTATTTGGTGATGCCATTCGGGCTCACCAATGCTCCTTGCACGTTTCAGGGCCTCATGAATCATGTTTTCAGAGACGTCGCTCGGCAATTTATCTTAGTATTTTTTGATGATATTTTGATCTACAGCAAGGGCTGGGAAGAACATCTAGAGCATTTGCAATCTGTGTTTACTATATTGAGAGAACAACAACTCTTTCTCAAGCCCTCCAAATGCACTTTTGGAGCCACCATGATTGAATATTTAGGGCATTATATCTCTGCCCAAGGAGTTAGTACAGACCCTGGAAAGATCAAGTCAATAGTTGAATGGCCTACTCCTACAAATCAGAAACAGCTTCGCAGCTTCTTAGGTTTGGCTAATTATTATAGGAGGTTCATTAAATCCTATAGTGTCATAGCTAAGCCGTTGACTTGCTTGCTCAAGAAAGATGGCTATGAGTGGTCATCGTCAGCCGAGGATGCTTTTGCTCAGTTAAAATCTGCTCTATCTTCTGCTCCAGTTTTAGCGCTTCCAGATTTTGATCAGGTCTTTGTTGTCGAAACAGATGCTTCTAAGACGGGTATAGGAGCGGTGCTTATGCAGAACCATCATCCTATATGTTTTATCAGCCGAGCTCTAGGTCCTAAGCATCAGTCTCTTTCTGTTTACGAGAAGGAATTAATGGCTGTGGGTCATGCAGTGCAGACATGGGGTTCATACCTAGCACACAGGCCGTTCATCATTAAAACTGATCAAAGAAGTCTTAAGTATTTGCTTGAGCAGAGGGTTACTACTCCTTTCCAACATATGTGGCTTTCAAAATTGATGGGTTATAATTATGAGATTCAGTACAAGCATGGGGCTGAAAATTTTGCAGCTGATGCACTATCTCGAGTAAGTGGAGCACAACTACTTCAAATAACTCTTTCTAGTGCACATCAAGGTTTCTATGACTCAGTAAAGTCCCTATGGCAGTCAGATGCAGCACTATAGAAAATCATTTCAGAATTACAGAAAAATGAGCTATCACATCCCAAGTACACGTTTGTGAATGAGGAGCTTAGACGACGGGGCAAATTGGTCATTGGGGATGATAAAGATGTCAAGTTGCATATAATGAAATGGCTTCATGATTCAGCCATAGGAGGACATTCGGGAAGGGACGCAACATTACAGAGAATCAAATCCTTTTTCTATTGGAAGGGAATGAATAAAGAAGTTCAGCAATACATCAGGAACTGTTCCATCTGTCAGCGTAATAAGTATGATTTATCCGCTAATCCAGGCCTGCTCCAGCCACTACCCGTTCCTGAAGGCATTTGGCAGTCTGTAAGCATGGATTTTATAGAGGGTTTGCCTCCATCGTCGAGTAAACACACTATTTTGGTGGTTGTTGACAGATTAAGTAAGAATGCTCATTTTATGGCATTAACCCACCCTTATACTGCACTAGATGTCGCTCACACATACATGGATCATGTGTTCAAGCTCCATGGTATGCCACAGACCGTGGTGAGTGACAGGGACCCTATCTTCTTAAGTGAAGTTTGGAAGGAGTTCTTCAGAGTTCATGGTTCTGACCTCAACTATTCTTCAGCTTACCACCCACAAACTGATGGGCAAACAGAGATTACAAATCGCACCCTGGAAACCTACTTACGGTGCATGACAGCCGAAGCACCTCACACTTGGTCCAGATGGTTGCCCCTAGCTGAGTGGTGGTACAATACCACATACCACTCCTTCATTGGTGCTACCCCTTACGAGATTATCTATGGTCAATCAGCTCCCCTCCATTTGCCATACTTACTAGAAGAAAGTGGGTCAATTATAGTAGACAGGAGTTTACAGAAACGAGAGGAATATGCTGAAATTTCACTTGCTCCGGGCCCAAAATCGCATGAAGCAATCAGCCAATGCTCATAGATCAGAGAGGGTCTTTCAAATAGGGGATTGGGTGTATTTGAAGCTCCAGCCTTATCGTCAACAATCCATGAAAACCAGGATACCACACAAGCTGTCACCGAGGTTTTATGGTCCATTCAAGGTAGTGGACAAGGTGGGGGCAGTAGCTTATAAATTGCAGCTCCCAAGTTCAGCAGCAATCCACGATGTCTTTCATGTAAGTCAGTTGAAGTTATGCCCAAATCCTTCCTCTGTTGCGCCCAACTCTTTGCCTCAATACTTGCTGGATATCGGGACCGCAAAGGAGCCTGAGGCTATTCTTGACAGGAAGATAGTGAAGCGCAGAAACGCAGTGGCAACGAAAGTTCTAGTCAAATGGAAGGGCTACCCTCCAGAGCAAGCTACATGGGAGTTTTATCAGGATTTCACCAACAAATACCCCAATTTTGATGTTTGAAGAAGATCCTTGGGGACAAGGATTTTGTGAAAGGGGGAGTATTGTAACAGGGATTCAATTATGACCCTTTATTTCTGTATTTTGCCGGTTTAGCTAATCCGGTCTGTTCTATTTTCATATTCCTGATTGAACCCTTCTAATTTTGGTTCACTATATATGTAAAATTCAGCTCGTGGAGCAAGCATCAATATATCAGTATTATCCAATCTCAAACTCTCTCAAAGCTCTTCATCGTTCCATTCCCTTCGAATCAGCTCTTCTCCCTCATAGCTGGTTTCTAGGTTTGGTTCACCCAATTTCGAGTTCATCCTTGAGCTTCTAGTTGGGATTATCGGTTACTTGTTGTTTGACGGTTTTACTGTTTCAAATTAGGATGCATAACATTTTTGCCTTTTATTATCAGTTTCTTCTAAGATATTGAAATCTGTCAATATGAGTAGCTATGATGATTTAAAATCTGATAATCTGTTTTGCTTGCTGTTTTCTTGAAGTATAACTTCTCTTCTCAGTATTAACACTTCATGTATCTTGACTTGGTTCACAGGATATACAAGAAGAACTTCTGATAAAAGCTCACCATGGTTGACCCGTTGGACTTCAAGATAGCGGAGCTGTTGAAGGATGTACATGTCGACTACTCCCCTGCCTTCACTAAGATGGTAGACGACACCGTTTCCGGCATCCGAGATGCTATAAGCAAAATCCCGGACGATGAAAGGGTACCCTCTTTGATTTTAAAGCACTCAATCCCATGAACCCTTGTTAAGAGTTGTGTTCAAATTTCTGCTTTCGGTGATTATTGAGCCTGCTCCTTAACCCTCGCGCTAAGTTACGGCTAAAAGGGCTCCAGGTTTTGTGAGGGACTTGGGAGCTGACAAGGCCGAATTTAAATTCAAGAAGCCCAAGTCCATTAAGATCGGTGGGAGTTATTCTACACGCTCCGTTGCAAAGCCGGATGTCAGTGTGGATCTTTTGCTTGGGTTGCCTAAGGTATTTTTTCTCTCCCATTTTCCTATAAATATAATATGTGTTATCTTCTTTCAATTGTTTTGAGAATATATATTCCTAGTTCCTGAGGGTGGGAGTTCATTCTGGCAGGAGTGCTTCCATGAAAAGGACTATCTAAATCATAGGTATCATGCCAAAAGATTCCTTTACTTGTGCGTAGTTAAGAAGTACTTGGTATCTTCTCTGCCACTACTAAAGGTTGAGTGGTGTACCCTCCAGAACGAGGTCCGGAAACCCATATTAGTTGTGCACCCAGGTCTGTTTTCTCCCATTTCTTTTTCTTCTTTTGCATGCTGCATCTAGTTGGGTATGTTTTAGTGTTGAGTTTCCATTTGTTTGCATAACAGCAACGACTTTGTATTATCTTTTGGTTGCATCACATTACTAAAGTTCAATTGTTTGTGGTGAAAAGCTTCAACACCTGCTGATGGTCCTGGATTTTCTGTGAGGATAATCCCCACCGCAACCTCTCTTTTTGATGTCTCCAAACTGAATATGACAAGGAATAATGTTCGTGCCTGTGTTCGAGGTATGATTAAACTCTCTTGGCTAATTCATAAGTTTGGCTATGAATGTTTTGATTTATATGTCTTTTATTGCCAAATAATAAATCTATGATTGTTTTTTAATAAAGATGGGGAATGCCTGCCTACACCTACATATAATTCTAGTATTTTGGAAGACATGCTTATGGAGGTTCTTCAGGAACACATTAATGAAACTTTTCTTGGATGGAAGGAGCTAAGAGAAGCTTTGGTTTTGCTGAAGGTAATAGGCTGACTATATTTGGGGCGTCAGATTTGTCCTTACTACTTTCATGCTTGTTTAGGAGAGTAACAATTTGATACTTCGCTATAGGTTTGGGCACGACAACGAAGTTCAATATACAGCCACGATTGCATGAGTGGTCATCTCATAGCCGTTATATTATACTATCTTGCCAGAAAATCAAGTGAGCATGCACTGACAAAATCCATGAATGCAATGCAGATATTCCGCATCACATTGAATTTTATTGGTATGTTCAATATTATTTTCTGTTTTATCAAAATAAGAACTACAAGTTATGATTACTGCTTTATTTTTATCAGTTGCTAATACAGACTAGTTCATATAAGAATATGTGAGTTGACGAGTGCCTGCTTATATGGTCTTTCCACCTTGGTGCAAATTCGTCTGCGGTTTAAATGTGAATAAGGCAGAACTATTGACTTGATATTGACTACCTTTATATGATGGTATAGACAAGTAGGCGGTATAAATAGGTGGCTTAAGTAAACTAGTTATATCATTGAAGCTCTAGACATTCTGTAGGTTCTTGTAATCGTGGATAATGACCCTTAAAGCTTTGTCTGATTGACTACTGTACAGATTAGCCTGTAAAGTTACAATATGTCTGCATATATGTTATATGCCTCTTATAAGACAGGCATTCTTAATCAGCTGTATTGCTGCATAATTTTTCCAGCAAACAAGGGATTGGATGTTATTTGTTTCTATAGCTTGGAGATGTAGTACTTTTTAATACAATTTTTCCTTAAAATACAATTCATATCACTTTTCAACATCGCTCTTCTGAATGTGGCTAAATTCAAGATTTTAAAATTATTCTCATTTCCAGCCAATTCAAAAATTTGGGCCAATGGACTGTCTCTTCCATCTAATCGTGAAGGTGGCAATGCAAAAGAGGTGAAAGAAAGAAAGAAAATTCTTCGTTCATTTCCAGTTGTCATATCTGATCCATCAGGTTACTTTAATTTGGCATTCCGTATCAAAAAGAGCAGCATGTTGGAGGTACCATCTTGATTAATGCATCTATTTCTGGATCGCTTGGTTTTGAGCAAAAAACTTTCTTTTTTTAATTTTTTATTTTGGTCCTTGTTCAGCTCCAAAATGAAGCTGCTTTAGCACTCAGCTCAATTGAGAAAACTGGTGACGGTGGATTCTTGGAGATTTTTCTGACTAAGGTTGACTTTCCTGTGAGATTTGACTACTGCATACGGTATGATCCTACACTGAGTTGGTCTGGGATTGAGAAGGAAATAGATGAGACGTTTGAATTAATTTTTGTTTTTGGTCAAAGAATCTCATATACATATTGCATACTGAATGAGATTGATAGGGCTAACAATCATATCCGTATTGATTCATGAAATCAGATTGAGTTTGACAGTGAATTGAGCTAGGTCCATGAGAGTGGGATTGTCAGTTTGGTGAAGCACAGAGGAATTTGACATGTAAGTATAATGGAGGGGAAGGGAATAAGCAAATTTAGTGTAGAGGAATGAGTCCAGGTTAGATGAATTAGAAAGAGATTTTTATACAGAAATATTGTGTATTATGTGCTCCGATTCCTATACCAATAAATTGGTGATATCTATGATGTGCAGACTGAGAATTAGTTAACTGAGAATTAGTTATTATTGGATGTGTTCATAAAATTATTGACATCTATGGTGTGCAGGCTGAGATTGGTATTTCACCTACATATAAGAGTGACATTTTCGCTTAATACCAGCAGTATTTTCTGCTTGGATATAGTTAGGAGTTAAACATATTCACAAAGATCCCATGATTTATGCTATATGTACTGCACAGGAAACGTAATTCTCCTATTCAAAAATATAAGAGAGCATAGCGTCAAGTACTAGGTTTAGGTGTTGATAACCTGTGTCTGCATAGCAATGAATCAATTTTTCTATTTCTCAGTTGAAGATGTGAATAACCTGATACTGCATATGTAGTTATTTGAATTTCATTGACTATGCAATACGTTTACATATACCCTTTTACTGATATTTTCAGTACTGCTTTTGAATCTCTGAAGTGATGGATCCGAGGATGTTTTCTGGGCAATGTTTTTGCTTGGATATAGTTAAGAGTAAACATATTCACAAAGATCCCATGATCTATGCGACATGTACTACACAGGAAACGTAGTTCTCCCTTTCAAAAATATAAGAGAGCATAGCTTCAAATACTAGGTTTAGGTGTTGCTAACTCGTGTATGCATAGCAATGAATCATGTTCTATTTCATAGTTGAAGATCTGAATAAGCTGATACTGCATATGCTGGCTTTTGAATTTCATTGACTAGGCAATACATTGACATATACCCGTTTACCAATATTTTCAGTACTGCTTTTGAATCTCCATAGTGATGGATCCGAGGATGTTTTCTGGGCAAAGTTTTTGCATGCCTCTTATTTGATGTCCAAATTTCGTGTGCTTTTTCCTTTTTGAAGTTGTACATTCTTTTATTTATGCAATGTTGCTTTAAGCTAACAACATTGTTACGATCCTGCTCTTTTTTTGTGTGTGTGTATTGGTTCTTGTTTAGGTTGAACTTGCAAGGTAATGATGCTGTGCATGCATCTGGATACTGCTTGGATGATGAATGCTGGAGGTCGTACGAGGAAAAGGTGCATTCCGTTGTGTCCCAGGGCTTGTGCGATAGAGCAAAGTTTGTCCGTGTAATCTGGACAAATTATCATTCAGCTTCACCGCTTGAAGATGTAAGGGGTTGTGACACTACACTTTAGATTTTAATTGATACCGTTTGATATTATATTATGCATATATTTATTTGTTACTTGTATTTTTTCTTTCATGATAGGGTTTTAGGCTGCTTGACAAAGAGCCACTACTTGTTGGCATAACATTGGATTCCTTAGATAAAGCTCTGAGAGTGGTTGATGTTGGTCCTCATGCAGAAAATAAAGAGGAGGTTGTTGGATCTTTTATCAACTTTAATTCGGCTTGTTTTTGTGCAGGGTACTAATTTTATTTATGTCCATTAATAGGTTGTCATGTTCAGGAGGTTTTGGGGAGAGAAGTCAGAGTTGAGGCGATTTAAGGATGGTGCCATTGTAGAAAGCACAGGTAAGTCTGTTCATCACGAAAAGTTTTCCAGCATGAATGTGCTATTCATTATTTCAGGAGCTAACGTGATGCATCATTCATAATAAATAGTGTGGGAGTGCAAGCAGTGGGAGAGGCATCTCATAATTAAAAGAATTGTGGAGTATGTGCTGTCTCGACATCTATCAATTTCGAAAGAGAAAATGTCTGTTATTGCAGATCAGCTTGACTTTTGTCTCTGTAGTGGTAAAGAAGGTAAAAAGAATTGCTAGCTCCTTGAAATTTCTCAGTTTTGTTATCTTCAAGGATGATATTGTGATTAGAGTTGAATGTCGTGTTATTCCAGATCCTATATCATTCTCAAGCGGTCTACTTGCGGCATATGACGAATTAGCAAAGCGTTTACGCCTGCTCGATGACATACCTTTGAAAGTATCCAGTGTTCAACCGTTAGATGCAGGTATGGCATACATAATATCTTAATTGTAACAGTAACAAGATGAATCTTTATTTCAAAAAAGAACTTAGATGTTTTGTCCATGGATTAACTTATGGAGTGTTATATTCTGTTTTATACAAAAGTTAAATGCCATTAGAAGATTAGTTTGGTATAAAGACTTCTTGTATAATATTGATAATTTTTTTTCCGACTGGGTGCTTTCAATTCGGGCATAGAGTGGCTCCAAAAACATTCTGTGTGAAAAGTTAAATATCTAGTCTCACTTTATGAATTATCTAAGTTTCATCATTCGGGGGAGATATTTTATTCCAATCTTCAATCACTGCTTACAATTTGAATGTTGAGCATGATAATGGTGTGAAGAGCTCGAGTCAACAAAAACAAAAACCCAACTGTAACTCTTATAATCCTCTCAAGAATTGACACTTGAACTATCTGAAGATTGGAATATAATATCTCCCCCGAATGAGTGTCAAGAAATGGTGAGTGTCAAGAATTGACACTCACCAGAGTTGGGAAATGATCCTAAATTCTGATGATCCTGTCAGCCTAACATACTGTTATCTGCCCTACCTTTCCAATGATCACCCACATATTACTATAGCTACTCTCTAATCCTAAATTCTGATAATAGCAAAACGTATTAGGCCATAATGGTCCCTAGCTCCTGCTGTCCTTTAGTCCTCTCCATTTCTTTTCCCACTTTTGATTCATTTCATGGAATATACTATTAAGGGCTTGTTACGTGCCTCCAAGAATCTTCTATGCAAAGAGTCATGCTTGAAGTCTTAATTCATGAATTTAGGCATACTTGCGCCACTCTATGAAAGTATAATAAAACTATTATACAATTATGAAGATTATTATTTGAACCTTTTCACTAGAGACATCACATGAGCTATAGATGGGAAAAGAGTATGTAAAAATAGTATCAGATAGGGTTAATATATTATATTTGTTTTCAGATTAGCAATCTGTAATCTATTTTCCTATATTTTTAAAAAATTTATCGTTTGCTTGAAACTTAATATACATAAGAACATATAAAAATTTCAGAGTAAACATCTTAAATTTCAAAAAAATATAAGTGTATATTTTAGGTTGGCTGCTCCCTGCTGCTATTTGATGCAAAAAGAAACGTTTTTCTGCTTTGACTGTGATTTTGATAAAAACTCACATCTCTTGCAACTATTTGCAAAAATATAAATTAGTTTAAAAATTTTTATATCATGAAATTAAATAAATAAGACGAGACAATTCTGATGAAAGTACTTTTTTCCTGGAAAGTTCCAATAACATGTGGAAGAAATTCTTTTATCTACTGGATTGGCTCTGCTTTCTATTTTTTATAAAAGACTAACAAAAACATGATATTGCTTCATGATTTTTTTGTTTTTAATGGAGATTATCTGGAATTAATTTTGTTGATCTAAATGTATGACTGAGTAGCATTGGAACTTTTTCCTCTGAAATATGAGACATATTTTGTATTCCTAATTTGCATATCTAATAGATGATAAACATCATTTCTAGTTGTCATCCAATTTTGAGTTGTTTCTGTGTCTCTCATCGAACTCTATGAAGCTTATATGGTGCAGTTATTATGTAAGAAGTGGATAACTACCTGAATCATGCTGAGATGGGCCTTCTTCCTCTAGTTCACAGTATAATTATGTATCAGTTTTTGAAATATGCTCATTTATTCATCATTGCTTGCAGCCTTCCGGTTCACGTCTGTTTTGCCACCTGAGCCGCATCCTCTTGCCAAAACAAAAGGTGGTGCTTCGAGGTTACAAAAACTAGCTTCAACTTGCATCCGACCTTTGGAAGTTATGATACAGGTGTTTGTGTGACTGTAGTCTTGGATATTTTCTTTCTTTGTGATATTTGCTTATCTTTGTTTGGGCACTTGCAGCTAGAAGGTTCAGGGAACTGGCCAATAAATGAAGTAGCTACTGAGAAGACGAAATCTGCCTTCTTATTAAAAATTGGAGAGAGGTAAAAAAAGCTATTCTGAGGTATCAGAAACTTAGCAAAAGAAATTCTCCTGCCTATGCAACTGATCCATGTGGTAATGCTTTTGGCAGTCTTGAGAATACATGGCATATAACTTGCGTTGCTACAGAAGATACAGTGGATGTTTTGTGGTCTGGTTATGCTTTTAGGCTAAAGATTTTACATGAAAGAGGCCTCAGCTTGATAAAAAATCCAGGTATGTTTTAAAATTTTCATAATATTTAATTTTATTTGCCCAAAATGGTGGCTATTTATTATTATTATATACTCCATGCTTGCAGGTAATCAAGTGAAGCAGGTTGCTTCAACAGACAAGGTGCTCTTTCTACGCAGCCAGCATGCTAGTATGATAAATGGTTTGCAGGGCCGTTTCCCTATATATGGGCCTGTTGTTAGGTAACATTCACTGTCTAACCTTGTCTCATTTTATGACATTTATAGTTGGCTGCCAGTGCTTGGTATGTACTGCAAAAAACCGACTTTATACTTTTTGCTTATTTTTCAGGCTTGCAAAGAGATGGGCTAATTCTCATCTTTTCTCCTCTTGCCTGGTTGGTGAAACTGTTGAACTTCTGGCTGCTTATCTCTTTTTAAATCCCTGGCCATTTAGTGTTCCTTCTTCAAGGATCATGGGTTTCTTAAGGTCACATTTTCTCCACATTTCCAATCAGCATGAAAGTTCATACATGCTGCTGCATAAATTTTCTAGATGTTCTTCTAAATTTGGATAATAAATTTTGGTTTCTTAAATTTTGTAGGTTTTTACGGATAGTAGCAGAGTATGACTGGAACTTGTCTCCATTAATCGTTGACATAAATGGCGATTTGACTTCTCATGACTTGGAAGAAATAAATGTATCGTGTAGACTACTTATTTATCATTTTATACATTACTTTCCCCCCAGTAAGCGAGAGTTACCTAACCATTTACGAATTGACAGAAGAACTTCCGGAAATCTCGTGAAGAATTTCCTCAAAATATGAAGTCCGCTATGTTCCTAGCAACAAGTTATGACAAGTCTTCAGAGGCTTGGTCACTATCCTCGCCGACGTCATTTGTAAGTATTCGCTCTCTGACTTTAGTTTCTGCTTTGATTAGCATTTTAAGCATTATCTAATGATTATTTTACTTAGCAATATAGAAGTAATGAGGATATATTGATAAAACTATCACACTTCAGAATTAAGGCAATTACTTATGGTAGTGTGCATCATAGGGAGCTGAATTTGTGGAGCTCTCTTTATGCTATGGTGCCAAAGTGTGATCTAGATGCATTCTCATTTTCTATTAATTTATGGTTGACACCCATCTTTGGCTCACTAAGGAACTCCGAAGGTTAGTTGCCTACGCTAGAAGCAGTGCAAACCTATTGACGAAACTTATATTGGAACAAGATGAAGATGGCCATGGATGGGAGGTATGCAGGATTGGGATTGATGTTCCTTTTTTGTTTTCTTTGTTGTGAGGTGTGAATGTCAACCTTTTAATTTTTTTGGTTATGGTCTCTTTTTTCAGCGTTTGTTTAAGACCCCTCTCAACAACTATGACGCTGTTGTACTTCTGCATAGGGATAGGCTGGCTTATCCCCAAAATCTTCTCTTCCCATCTGACGTAAATGCAGGTTTGCCCATATCTGGATGCTGAGAACTTTAGGATTGTTATTGGAAGCATAAAAATAAATAAATCACTCCCTCTTTGGGGACAGAGCCACATAGGAGACTAGAAGTGATTCAAATTGTATGATTAGCTTTGAGAAGTGATGTGAAGGGTTATATGTTAAACGACGTAAATTTGTTGACATAGAAAATTCATCAATTTAGGCAAAGTGACGGTAGATAAAATGAGCTTTTATTTGGTTTTGACCCGTGGTCAGTAATATTCAAGAGAAAGAGAAGGGGTATTTTCTGCAATATATGATGTATCCAAAATTTGTTGTCTAGGAATACTAGCCATTTGGTGAAAAATCATGTTATTTACCGTTGTTTCTTCTTTAGTGCTTGTGCATTGGAGTTCGGTCCAGCACCCGATTCAAGTTCAATACCTGTCATTTATCCCTGAATTTTCCTCTTGAGATCCACCTATATACATGTTATCTAACTGCTGAAATATATGTTGACAGGGAGGTGCGTTGCCCGAGGAGAGCCAAGCAACAAGTTCCACCCATTCTTAGGGTTCAAGAACATGAAGGGCAGCAGCTTTGATGAATTAAAAAGCAAATTGATGATCGATTTTGATCCGCTGAAATGCTATCTTGCGGATCTAGAGGTAACTATTATTTTGCTACTTCTTTCAATCTGTCACTTTCCTTTATCACTGACGGCCTTCTGGTGTTTGGAATCGTTCCAATTATATCGTATCCTAAATGCTAATAATACCCTTTTTTAAAATTAAATTGCCTCATGACTGCTAAAGTAGTGTCGGTTCAACGGCTAAATGGATGGATATCTTTAGATTCTTTGATAAACGTATATACATCTCTTTCTATTGACCACACTAAAATGTTATTGACGTTTTTATCGCCCCTTCAATTCTCCAATATAGCGAGAGTTCGGTGGTGTATTTAAGCTATGGTATGATTCTTTGGGAGGAGATGCGGTTGGAATAACATGGGATAAATCCACTTCAAAGGTATGAATCCATTACTGCAATGTGTTTGGACCAGTTTTTATATGATTGTTAATGGCTCTCGCAATGGCCATTCACTTGCAGAAGCGGAGCAGAGAGGAAGATGGAAAAGAGGGAGGGGAATTGGTTAATATGTTGAGAGCTGTTGGTGAAGCTGGCAAAGGATTTGTGAGGAGTATTCATCTTCTCAAATCCCCTAGAGTCATGTAATCGTATCGTCAAAATTTTGACCCTAATCCGTAGTTTTTGTTGTATGAATTTGTTATGTTTTTCTTTTGATGATAAGGAAGAGGTTCTTCATGATTATTAATGTTATTGCCGGCTCCTTCCTCTTCGAAGGGAAAATTGGGGAATATCTCAATTGTAAGTCATATCCTGAAAATTGCAATTTTGTTTTGCATCCACACACGCAGTTCACAGTTTAAAAACGTGTGCATTTCACTCGGAGCAAAGCTAGAGCACATTGAGTAGAGTCTTCTCTTGCAAGTTTCCGGGGGTTGTACTCTTTATTTCTTTTTCTTTTTTTTATCATAAGGAGTTGTACTCTCTTGTATTGCTTTATATTAATTACTGAACGGAGTTGATTAGATAGTGAGCCCACCCTTTTCACTAGGTATAAATTAATTCAGATTCAAGGTTCCGACTAATTCATTTCCTTCTCAATAATCAAACCCTAAGCCGGAAACGTCCTCTTGTCGGGAACCAACTGTTGGTTACCCAGTTTCTTACCCCCACCCATCTTGTGCGGGAGCTCCTTTGTTGGGCCGGACCTCCTCGCCAAGGACTATGGTGGGTTAGCCATGCTCCCTCCTTCATAAGAATTCTTATTTAAACTTATTAATTTTATTATATAAGTTAGTTTATGTAATTTAATTTAAATGCCAAAATATTTGTCTCAATTGTTAATAAAATGTGATAATGCATCTTATCTTATGTCATTCTTCCTCAATTATTTAAATATATGTTTATGTATGTATACAAAGTAAATATATAAATAAAATTTATTTATATATATGATGATATAAAAAAATTATGTCATTTTATAATCTAAAAAATAAGTGTGGTTGTAAAACAAAGTATACATATGATAATACTTATAAATGCTATAGTAAATAAATAAATAACACCCTCGTAGAAGGTGCAGGTCATCTGCTAGTCAATATCTATCTATCTATTACTATATGCTAAAGCGGAAGCAAATTCCGCCACCATATTGCGCCACATCACCCCTTTTATTTAAATAATATATTTTATTTAAATTCTTTTGACATCTATTAAATTGGAAAATTTATCCTTCTACTCCCTACTTGAAAATTTTATCTTTTGCTATCTTTAAAGTGGAACAATTATGTAAATTTTGTATTACTATAACATGATCCAAAAGCATGTACGTATCATTGTACAAAACATATGAAATTTTTATCTTTTCCAAACGTAGGTACTATATCACATGGTACAAAATATATGCAATTTTAAAAAATATACAAATTTTGTGTACGTACTATCTATAATACTATAAACTACAGACATTCACCCTAATAAATGCTCATCATTTTATCACTATCCTATAGTTTTCATGTGGTTAATCTACTTTTTCACTAGGAAAATTTGTTTTTCCCCTATTCTCTTTAATGCTATCGCTACCCATTCAGTTCTCATGAATAAATGCTTTCATGTACACATTTTGGGTTTAGACCTTTAGACTCCACGAGAATGAATGCTAATGTATACCGCCATTGAAGAGGGAGGGACGCCTATTGATATGTTATTCTATTATGCAATATTAATATGTTATACGTGATCTTTTATACTATTAATATATTTTGTATAGATGATTATTTACCAAATCACTGATATGGAACACGGTGCATCATGCAATGTATAATCTTCTTTATTGTATTTTTAAAAGTATTAACATTGACATATTATATATTTACCTACCATTATCACGAGAGAATATTAACCAAAAATATCATAATTAATATTTAAGATAAAGTGTGGTAATCATATTAGTAAAAAAAATTATAGCTATTGATATGTTATTCTATTATGCAATATTAATATGTTATACGTGATCTTTTATACTATTAATATATTTTGTATAGATGATTATTTACCAAATCACTAATATGGAACACGGTGCATCATGCAATGTATAATCTTCTTTATTGTATTTTTAAAAGTATTAACATTGACATATTATATATTTACCTACCATTATCATGAGAGAATATTAACCAAAAATATCATAATTAATATTTAAGATAAAGTGTGGTAATCATATTAGTAAAAAAAATTATAGCGGCGAAAGCCCGTGCGTAGCACGGGCCTTCTTCCTAGTATCATATATGGTACAAAACATATTCAATTTTTTATCTTTCCGTACTATATACGTGGTAAAAGATACTCCGTATAATATATCATGTAAACAAATTTAGTTAAGATATATATATATATCTTACATAATATCCCTTATTTAAAAATTTATCTTATTAAATCTTGATTTTATCAAAAGATCTCATGCATACTTAATTAAGATATTAGTTCTATCTTCAAATTTGAGTTGTTTAATTAATAATTCTATCTAAGTATATAAATCTCAATCCTTTCATCATACCCCTTTAAAGAATACATAGATCTATTATAAAACATTTATTTACAAAAAATATTTTTATTGAATGTATAAATCATAATCTTAATATTTTACCCATTTAATTAAATAACAACTATAAATTATTTTTCGTAATTTTATTATGATATTTTTCAAAAATCAACAATGGTAGAAAATTCTAAACTATATTTAAGGTGAATATGCATTCTATTAAAATAATATATTAAAAATATGTTTTTACTACCATATCATATTAAAATCTCAATAAAAATATTAGATGTTATATTCACCATAAATATATATTTAATATTGCATAATGAATATGCTTTAGATTAAAAGATAGATTTCTTAATTAAGATAATGATTCGTTAAAATTTTTATTCTACATCTTTAATGTAATGCTATATTAATTCGAGTTTTTTATTATCGATTTTTTAATAATATGTGATCATGCATCTTATCTTATGGCATTCTTCCTTGATTATTTAAATACATGTTTATGTATGTATAAAAAGTTAATATATAAATAAAATTTATTTTTGTATAAATATTTGATGGTATACAAGAATTATGTCATTTTATAATCCAAAAGTTAAGCGTCATTTTAAAACAAAGTAGGCATATGATAATATTTGTAATTGTTATAATAAATTCATATATATACAAATTAATAAATAAAGAACATTCCCGTAAGAGGTACGGGTCATTTGCTAGTATAGTTTTGTCAATACGAATTGTTAAACCACCCATCCTATTTTTAAATAAGTGATTTATTATGACAATTTTCTATCATTTTTAATAACTGATTTCTATATATCTTAATTTTTCTATCCATTTGTGTAGCACAAAGATAAGTTATAACTTATGTTAATTGGACAAAATTTTGTGATCGGATAGTTATTTACAATTTTAAAAAAGACGAATTGGCCAAACAAAATCAATCCTAACTACTACGTGATCAATTCAAGGAGATTCTACGAGTTCCCCTAATTGTAAGTATGCTACCTATACTATTTAATCTATTTATATTTTATACCTATTAGATATATTTTTTTGTGTTATTTAGTACACTATCTTACAATATTTGACCAAAGACAATAATTTTTCACGTTTTATATTTCTCTAAATATATCTTCTATATAAGTTTCTATCTTAACTTTTTTTGAATAAGAGTTAATATGCATATATATATACACATGTATTAGATTTAGATATAATATTTTTTAAACAAAAATAAAATGGAGATTGCTTATGCAAATATATACATGATTTAGAAAGTCATATTTTTTTTTATAATAAAGGTTACTTATATAGTTATATCATATGTTTTTGTTGTAGTTTATATATATGTAATTGTACCGTATAAATATATTAATTTTATGTTAATTTAATTATATAAATATATATATCGAACAATCTAAATAAATATTATGACATGACCCGACCCGACTTGAACCATTTACTATTAAATTTTTTTTTTTGTAATCTTATATTATGTTTCTCTGTTCATATTTTGGTTTCGGGTTCGAAAAATAGATTATTTAGTTTAATTTATTACAAAATGTGGTATTATTATTAAATATAACATTATTTTATCATATTATTATCTTAATAATCCTATAAATCGATATTCTTAACTCGCTAACTAATTTGAACCAGCAGAATAACATGTTATGACCCGAATCAACTTGATCCGCTCACTAATTCAAACTCGTGCAATAATCTATCATTATCCGATAACTTGAATTATAATTCAATTTGCCGAACCTGCACTTAACCCGAAATGATCAAACCCAACAAAATGAACCTATTTGACAAATCTAATTATGAGTAATATTTTATCACATATTGAATTAATATTTTTGACTTGCAAATATTTATTTACACAAAATGTTTCATCTTTTCTTAAGCATAAATATGCACATTTATCATAATATTTAAAATATTTTATATATATGGAGATGATTTTATAATCGACAATTTTATAAAAAATTATCAATGTATCAAGAATAAAACTATTAATTAAGGCAGTTTGAGAGTCGGTCATTTTAATTTCGAATCAAGTAACAAGGCTGGGAAATTATCTATTGATACTAAAATCTATTGATGGGGTTGATTCGGTAGCTCATTCATTTTGAGGTTGAATTGGATACAAGTTTGTACCTCTATGTATGGAGAGTAAACTAATTGATAGGATTGGTTCTATGGGTTGGTCATTTGAGTTCGGATTGAGTATAAATTTAGGTTGTTATGTGTGGAGAATAAACATTTATGGGTCAGTTTTTACATTGGTCATTTTAAGGTTGGATATATTACAAGTTGGGGCTATTACATATGGAGAAGATAATTTTATTAACACGGTAAGTTCAGTAAGTTGGTCATTTTGAGTTCGGATTGAGTACAAATTTGAGTTGTTATAGATGTAAAATAAATCAATTGATGAGATCAGTTTGATGGGTGGATCATTTGGAGTTCAAATTGAATATATGTTCGGGATATTATATATGGTGAGTATATTCATTAATAAGGTCAGTGCGGTAGGTTGTTTATTTGAATTCGGATTGTGTATACGTTTGGATTGTTTAAATTTATATGTCAATTGGATACGTTCATTGCAAGTTTAGTTTAGTGGGCTTTAGGTCAGCCGGTTTGGTTTGAGATTGATATAAGTTGTTAATTTTATAAGTTAGTTAGGTCAAGTCATTATGGTTTTCTTGCAAGTTTATGTTGACCAATTACCGAAAAGAGTCGACTATTTTATATTTCTATTTGACTTCAACATTTTGAGCCAGCTTGACGAAGAACACAGAAGTTATTATTTAAATAATTTTACATATGTATTTTTAAAGCTATATATATGACATTAAGTTATAATAGTATTTATAGGTCATCTGTAAATTAATACATTATAATTTTAATTTCAAAGAGTTTCGAACAAGCATTGGGTCATTAAATAGGTTAATACCATCCAATTTTCGTTTGCTCTATAAAGATTCATATCACTAAAATTAATGTTTTAACCTATTGAAGATGTTGCAGTTCTCATAATACTTATCGGATTTAAATAAATTATGTATTTAATTTATAATATTTGTATCAAATGTAAATTAATATATATTTTAAATTTTATTTGAAAAGGCCCCGGGCAAGGCCCGGGTTATAACTAGTATATTTCTAAACCTGAAACAGTTAAGGACAGTTTTGTCATTAAGCTTTTATAAACCACTCACCCTATTTTTAATATTTGATTTTTGTACTAATTTTCTAATAACGGGTATAAATCTTTACCATATGCTCACTAATTATCTTGGACAAGATTATCACGGACAATTAGTTACACATTTCATCCACTCAAAAAAGAAAAAATTGAAATTTCTTACCACTGTCCATAATCTATTAAATTATATTTCGATAATATTCACAATTTCTTTCTTTTATTGTTACTCCTAGGTATATTATACTCAGACGTGTATAACTTTGTTTAGCCTTAATTAGTTAAAATATTATTCTATTCAACTTACAATGAGTACCCACTACCCACAAAAAAAGTGATTAATTTAAATCTAACTAAATTGATGGACATGATTGTAGGATATTGATGAGTATAAGTTCGGATTGAGTATAAGTTCAAGTTGTTATATATAGAAAATAAACTTATTGATGAGATCAGTTTGATTGATTGATCTTTTTGAGTTCTGATTGAGTATATGTTTGGATGTTATATATAGATAACACATTCATTAATAAGGTCGGTTCGGTTGGTTGTTTATTTGAATTCAGATTGAGTGCATGTTTAGGCTGTTGAAATTTACATGTCAATTGGTATGGTCATTGCAAGTTTAGCTTAGTTGGGTTCGGGTCAGTCAATTTGGTTCGGGATTGAGTATATGTTGAAGTAGACGTGGGACCGGTTCCAAAACCGTCGGTTCATGTTCCGAAACCGCCAGTTTCCGATTCCAAATTTTGTGGAACCGGAACCGATCCTTGGCCGATTTTCTGGTTCTAGTTCAGGTTCTGGGCCATTTCCAGTTCCGGGCAGTTCTAAAACCGCCTAAAAGATAAAAAAAGGAAATTTATTTTTTACTTTATATTTAAAAAAAAAATGGTGGTAAATCTGAGTATGTTTAATCTCTTTTGACCTATAAATTTGATTTTTGTTATTATATATAAAAATTTAGTGTTTGATTTATATTTTTTTTATACGTTTAGTATAATTTATATTTTTTTTGAAAAGAGGAGAAATCGGCGGTTCGAGACAGTTCAAACCGGATGGAACCGTCAATTCCCAGGTTCCGGAAGAAAGGGAACAAGAAGCATAATCGTCCTTCGAACTGGAACCGTCGGTCCGATTTTGGTTCCATATGGTTCTAAGTTCGGCCGGTTTTGACCCGTTTCCCCGATTCCAATGAAGCCGGACCCAGGTCTAGATTCATGTCATTAATGTTATGTGTAATTTAGGCCAAATCATCATGATTTTCATACAAGTTTAAGTTGACCAATTGATGAAGAGAGTCGATTATTTTATACTTCCGTTTGACACCAATGTTTTTTACCGACATGAAGATAAATGGAAGTTATTTTTATTTTTTCATTTTAATAATAAAATCTATTTAAACTTTTATATGCAATTTTGAAGTTAGAAACATGTCATCAAGTCATAGTGTTCATTGATCATATTTAAGTTAGTAACTCTAGTATATTACGTTTTTCACTTAAAGAGTTATCGGGCAAGTATCGGACCTAACTTGGTTCACTCCATCAAATTCGAGTTTGCTCTACATATTTACTTTGTATTGATAAGTCAATTAATGAATGGTTGTGATCATGTATATTTAGTTTAAATTTGAATTAAATTTTATTGATATTTAATTAAATTGAAGTTCTTAGAATTTTTCAAGTTTAAAATTTGAATTTATACAATCTCTTAAAAGTATTCAAACATGTATGCATTTTAATGTGCATTTGGATATAGATTCTTCTTTTTGTTTTTAAAAGCCGAAGTATATATGATTTCACTTAAACGTGATTTATGAATAAAAAGTTAATTAATTAAATATATTTAAAATAAATTTTGTGGGATGTGATATAAAGTAATATAAAATATATCCTTCTATCTTTTTCCTAATTAAATAAAATAGTCGAGATCATCCAAAATTTGATAAATTTAGATTTTACACTGCATTATAGAATAAAATTAAGAATAGGTTACAATAAAACAAAAAATTAATTATGCAGTCTTGATCTACTCATTCTTTGTCAAAATTTTCTAACTATGCAGTATTTTGAATTAGAAAATTAAACTTGAACATATGTATGCTTCTCTCCATTAATTGTTAATCAATCAAACAAATAGAATTTTTTTTTGAAATTGTATAAAATCTTTTAAATTTGTTCTATTTTTCTAGAGGGATTGGGGTGGGGAGGGTGAATTTGGGGAGGATAGACTCGGTTAAAAAAAATAAGTAACTAGGCTCTTCTTCCCCTATAAACCCCCCAACTCTCTCTTATTCTCTCTCCTCCTCTTTTTTTTCTCTCCTTCCCCTCACTCTCTCCCTCTCCTACACTCACTCCCTCTCATCTCCATTTTCATTCATCCCCGCCGCCCCGCCCTCCCTCTCCTCATGCCGCCGCCCTCCCTCTCCGTCGCCGCCGTCGCCCGCCCGCCCTCTGTCTCCGTCGCCGCCCGCCCTCCGTCTCCGTCGCCGCCGTCGCCCACCCTCAGGTTCGTCCACCAGCCTCCCCTGCCAGCGGAGCTTCTCAGGTCTCTTTGTCAGTCCGAGCGTCTCTCTCTCTCTCTCTCTCTCTCTCTCTCTCTCTCTCTCTCTATCTCTCTCTCTCCATTCTCTCCCTCTCTTCCCTCTCTCCTAGATTTGGGCTTGTTCGAGCCAGATTTGGCTTGTTCGAGCGAGATCTAGGGTTGGGCTTTTTGGTTTTTGAGTTTTTTTTTGGATGACAAGTTGATTTAGGGTTTTTGGGACGATTTTACGATTTAGGGTGATAACAAGTGGTTTTTTATGAGTTTGAGCAATTTAAGTTTGTTCTACGGATCTGACTGATGACAAGTTTGTTTTAAGGTTCTGGGTGATGACAAGTTT
The DNA here is from genome assembly GCA_963924305.1 of Polygonum maritimum. NCBI lineage: Eukaryota > Viridiplantae > Streptophyta > Magnoliopsida > Caryophyllales > Polygonaceae > Polygonum > Polygonum maritimum. The sequence goes on from OZ002736.1 coordinate 501,085, forward strand.
TTTGGGGGGCTGGGTGATGACAAGTTTGTTTTTAATGTGTTTTGGCGATTATATGTTTATTTTACGGATCTGGGGTGATGACAAGTTTGTTTAAAGGGTTTTATGATGATTTTATGGGTCTGGGGTGATGAAAAATTCATTTTGATGTGTTTTGGTGATTATAAGTTTGTTTTACGAATCTGGGTGATGACAAGTTTGTTTTAAAGGTTTTGGGATGATTTTATGGTTCTGGGTGATGACAGGGTGTTTTTTATGGGTCTGGGTGATAACAAGTTCGTTTTTATGGATTTTGGAGATGACAAGTTCGTTTTTAATGTGTTTTGGTGATGACAAGTTGTTTTACGGATCTGGGGGTGATGACAGGTTTGTTTTAAGGTTTTTTGGATGATTTTATGGGTTTGGGTATGTTTTTGGGTGATGACAAGTTTGTTTTACGAGTTGGGTGATGACATGTTTTATTTTGCATTGTTAAATTTGTATATAGATTACTTATAATTATGGCCTATTAACTCAAATGGTAAAGCAATGTGCTTGATGCACAATAATGTGGGTCCAAATCCCTCATAGGTCAATTTCTGAATTGGTCATCACTGATGACAAGTTTTACGTGAATGATGGGTTTTACCTCAACTTGTCATCAGATGACAAGTTGAGGTCGTGAACGGTGAGTTTTATCTAAACTGGTCATCACTAATGACAAGTGTTTTGTACGTAGATTGATGACAAGTAGCTTGTCATCTGATGACACGTCACTTGTCATCACTAATGCCACGCCGGTCAACGTCGGTCAACACTGGTCAATGTCGGTCAATGCTTGATGGTGATAAGGGATGCTGACGTCATCAATGGCATATGATGACGTCATCCTGTAAATTTAAAAAAAAGGTAGGGGCAAATTTGGAAAAAAGCCTATGGGACCTCATTTTTTTTCTTGTAGCCTATTTACTCCATTTTTGTTTGACCATAGCCCACATACCCATTTTCGTCATTTTTCTAAATATAACAATCTTTTCAATAGGGTAATAGTTTATCTTTTCTTTTTCAGATTTAAGAGATACTACCAATCTTTTACTCCTTCGCTAGATTAATACCCGTACCCTATACGGGATACGATCGATAATAATTTTTTAACGTATTATTCAATTAATAAAGAAATGCATAATAATATTATTAAGAATTAGATATTGATGTCTTTTTTATTCAAACCCGTTTCAAACTTTCAATATTTTGTTAATCCAAGATCGTGATTTGATGTTAAGAATAAACTTAAATTTAAATTTTACATAATATGAATAAAATAAAATATATAGATAAAACACAATTTTAATATTTCAAAATGCATTCAATTAATTTAAAAAATCATATGTGATACAATATGAAATCTCAAGTGAAATATTTTATCAATATATATATTTTTATAATTAATAAGAATTTTTATACGATGATAGAAATCAAAAATTAAGTTAACTATAGCTTATTTAAATAAATAATTTAGAAAAATAAACTTGTATCTGTTGATATCCGGATCTGTCACCGCATTGGTGTACTAGATAAACAGTAGTAAGGACAGATTAAGACGTTAAGTACGCGAATAACTAAGAGGAATAAAAGAACATGTATGTGCGTAACGTCCCGCATCGAACATACGCAAGCAAAGTTGTAACGGAGGGAAAATTGGAACGGAGGGAAACCTGTATGCACTTCATCGCGTTGGTGGCTATCTATGCATTTACACGCGGTGGTGGCAAACCACACACATGTAGTTTGTGTTGGTGATTTTTGTTATCCCACATCGGAGGTTTGGTGTACAAGCAGCCACCTCCACTTTCTATATATAGTATAAAGTGTGCACTGTATAAGGGATCGGAAAAAGGCCTGTCCCGAGACGTGTTCTCGAAGGACGGGCCCCGACGTGTTTGAGTCTCCGAGGAGCTCGCACTATTTTACGGGAAAGACCTTAAAAAGTCTTATAAGCCTCCGAAACGAGAATAAAATAATACGCGGGGGGTGAGAGAGCTCGAAGCAAGACGAGCCGGTTTCTAGCGCGCCGAAAGGCCCGACAGTTTAATAATTTTGTCCCGTAGTTAGTTCGAGATTTTCGGACTTCAACATTGGCGCCGTCCGTGGGGATCTTCTCATGGACTGTTATGCTCTCGGGTCGTCGGTTAAGAATCACGCAGGTTAGTGTGTTTTTTGCTTATATAATTAGTATTCATTTTTAATTAGCATGGATCGCGATGGACGCGCGGCCCCATCGCGTTAGCGTGGCCTTGGCTCTCGGCCTTGGCCCGCGGCCCCATCGCGCTAGCGTGGCCGTGGCTCGCGGCCTTGGCTAGTGGCCCCATCGCGGCCTTGCCCCGTGGCCCCATCACGGCCCGTGGCCTTGGCCCGCGACCCCATATTAACATCTCCAAAAAGAGAATAAACTAACAACCCTCCGAAACGAGAATAAACTAACAAGCCTCCGCCGTGTCTTCACCGGCCCGCCACCGCGCTTTTCCGACCTCTTGCTGTCGCGCTTATCTCTCTAGCGTGGTCCGTTGCCGTGGCCTCCGCCGTGTCTTCTGGACATCGCGTTGCTGGAGACGCGGGGGCTCGTGACTGGAGTGCGTGGTAAGCTTCACTGATTCTGTTGCACGTTGCCAGCGCGCTAAGTGCAAAAACTGACGTGTATGTAACTCCGATCGAATTCGGGTTGCTCGTGTTGTTCTTGTTGTCAGGATTTGTTGTTTTTAGGTTTTGTGAATTTGTAAAACCTCTTGTGGTGCGCTTGCTTGGCATGTCATGAACGCTAATAAAAAGATCTCTCTTTTGGTTTGGGGGAAGAGGCTCGGGGTTTTATTTCGCCCGGCTCTTCCTCTGGTGTATGGTGTTGTGTCTTCTTACGCGCTACTCTCACTTTTTGCATTTCAGCGCCCAGCGAACGCCGTTAGTGAACCTTGAGATATTAGCGATTGACTAATACAGGTTTGTTATACACAAGTTTAACACCAAACTAAATAATGCCTCCGAAACGAGAATAAACAAAATAAGCCTCATATGGCCCGCGACCCCATTTAGACGACGGCTGTTTTTGAGCTTTGCTCACAGTTACTATCAACGCGCTAATCATGTTCTGTAATGCAAAACGCGCGCGATGCGCATAGGCGCACTCGAGACGGTTACGCCGCTCGCAGCTGCTTAAAGCCTTAAAACATCAAAACTCCACAGTCGTTAGGGAAATCTGAGTTGCCGTCCTCGCTCGGGGTTGTCCGCTAACGCGCGCGATGCGCATAGGCGCACTCGAGACGGTATCAAAACTCCACAGTCGTTAGGGAAAACCCGAGTTGCCGTCCTCGCTCGGGGTTGTCCGCTAACGCGCACGATGCGCATAGGCGCACTCGAGACGGTTACGCCGCTCGCAGCTGCTTAAAGCCTTAAAACATCAAAACTCCACAGTCGTTAGGGAAAACTCGAGTTGCCGTCCTCACTCGGGGTTGTCCGCTAACGCGCGCGATGCGCATAGGCGCACTCGAGACGGTTACGCCGCTCGCAGCTGCTTAAAGCCTTAAAACATCAAAACTCCACAGTTGTTAGGGAAAACTCGAGTTGCCGTCCTCGCTCGGGGTTGTCCACTACCGCGCGCGATGCGCATAGGCGCACTCGAGACGGTTACGCCGCTCGCAGCTGCTTAAAGCCTTAAAACATCAAAACTCCACAGTCGTTAGGGAAAACCCGAGTTGCCGTCCTCGCTCGGGGTTGTCCGCTAACGCGCGCGATGCGCATAGGCGCACCCGAGACGGTTACGCCGCCCGCAGCTGCTTAAAGCCTTAAAACATCAAAACTCCACAGTTATCGCTAAGGCAAACCGCCGAGCTGAGCTCGGGGTTTGGCCCGCGTTGAACACGAGGGCGCGCTCGAGTTGACTTCATCGCTCGTAGTCGCGATAAACCCAAACATCCAAATTCTATAAGGCAAACCGCCGAGCTGAGCTCGGGGTTTGGCCCGCGTTGAACGCGAGGGCGCGCTCGAGTTGACTTCATCACTCGTAGTCGCGATGAACCCAAACATCCAAATTCTATAAGGCAAACCGCCGAGCTGAGCTCGGGGTTTGGCACGCGTTGAACGCGAGGGCGCGCTCGAGTTGACTTCATCACTCGTAGTCGCGATGAACCCAAACATCCAAATTCTATAAGGCAAACCGCCGAGCTGGGCTCGGGGTTTGGCCCGCGTTGAACGCGAGGGCGCGCTCGAGTTGACTTCATCGCTCGTAGTCGCGATAAACCCAAACATCCAAATTCTATAAGGCAAACCGCCGAGCTGAGCTCGGGGTTTGGCCCGCGTTGAACGCGAGGGCGCGCTCGAGTTGACTTCATCGCTCGTCGTCGCAATAAACCCAAATATCCAAATTCTATAAGGCGAACCACCGAGCTAGGCTCGAGTTCTGGCCCGCGTGATGCGCGTCGGCGCGCCCGAGACGTTTACACCTCTCGCAACTGCTTAAAGCCTTAAAACATCAAATACCAAAACCATCGTTAGGAAACCTGCCAAGCTATCGCTTGGGGTTGTCTGCAAACGCACGCGACGCGCGTAGGCGTGTTCGAGCTGGTTACACAGCTCGAGCCGGTTACAACAACGCGTTGACCGTAAGTATGCGCATCAAGTTAGTGCCTCGTTTGTCCTTGAAAAGACTGAGGACATCCGAGTCACGGGGTTGTGTTGATACCCGGATCTATCACCGCGTTGGTGTACTAGATAAACAGTAGTAAGGACAGATTAAGACGTTAAGTACGCGAATAACTAAGAGGAATAAAAGAACATGTATGTGCGTAACGTCCCGCATCGAACATACGCAGGCAAAGTTGTAACGGAGGGAAAATTGGAACGGAGGGAAACCTGTATGCACTTCATCGCGTTGGTGGCTATCTATGCATTTACACGCGGTGGTGGCAAACCACACACATGTAGTTTGTGTTGGTGATTTTTGTTATCCCACATCGGAGGTTTGGTGTACAAGCAGCCACCTCCACTTTCTATATATAGTATAAAGTGTGCACTGTATAAGGGATCGGAAAAAGGCCTGTCCCGAGACGTGTTCTCGAAGGACGGGCCCCGACGTGTTTGAGTCTCCGAGGAGCTCGCACTATTTTACGGGAAAGACCTTAAAAAGTCTTATAAGCCTCCGAAACGAGAATAAAATAATACGCGGGGGGTGGGAGAGCTCGAAGCAAGACGAGCCGGTTTCTAGCGCGCCGAAAGGCCCGAGAGTTTAATAATTTTGTCCCGTAGTTAGTTCGAGATTTTCGGACTTCAACAATATCGGTAATAATAATTTTTGAAATAAAATGATATTTTAATAGATCTTATAAATTAATAATTAATTTAGTAATAGTAGATTTATAGATCAATATAATTTATAAATGAATATTATAACACAAATTTAGTTTATACGGAGTATATTATTAAGATATTTTTTAGATATCTGTAGCTTAAGTTATACTTTTATGGGACAAAAAAAGATTGACAGAGAAATATGACGAATTTATATGATTATAAAAGTACAATAAAAACCAAAATTTATAGTGACTAATAAGTTTTAAAGAAAAATAATAGTTTTGATTTACAAAAAAAAATGTCTAAGCAAATAGTTGAAAAAGATAGAAATTAGGTGAAAAAGATAGAATTTAGAAGAAAAAAAAGATGAAGGATTTGGGTGGCCCGGCATGTTTTTGGGCCGGTTTTTTTATTTTGGCCCGTTCTCACCCTTTTTGCAACATTGGCATCCCCCAATCGGCTCTCTTCCATTCCTCTAGCCGTACGCCCTCTTGTTCGTCGGTTCTCCTCATCTTCCCGACACCAAGTCCTCCATCTCGCCCTCATCGCCATTAGCACAGAGAAGCCAACGAGAACGCCCCCGCCGAGGACGAAGACACCGGCGTTCAGATCGCGCCTATTATCAAGCTCGAGGAAGTCGCCGTCTCCACCGGAGAAGAGGATGAAGACGCCATTCTGGATCTGTATGTTTCTAAATTTCCTCTATTATTCTAGTCTCCTTTCTTTTCCGATTGAAATTGAAGCCGATTTCCTGTTCTGCGTAGGAAGGCGAAGCTCTACAGATTCGACAGGGACGGAAATCAGTGGAAGGAACTCGGCAGAGAAACGATGCATCTGATCAACGCTCTCGTGTTGGCTCGAATGGCAATGAGAAACTCGGCTTTGCAATCGGACATCGAGTTCGGAACGGCCTTGTGGTTCGTCTACGCCGCCGTCTGTTGCGTGCTCGTGCTCTTCGCCGGAATCATGTCCGGCTTGACTCTCGGCCTCATGTCGATCAGCCTCCTTGACCTTGAGATCCTCAAGCAGAGTGGCACTCATACTGAGAAGAAACAAGCAGGCAAGAATCGGAAAGTTGGAAACCCTCGTTTCCTCCCTCTTTTAACTCGGTTTTACTACTTCTAGGCTCGAATTGAGGGATTCGGAAGTGGAATTGGATTGCGATTTTCTGTGCCCCCTGGCTATGTGGGATCTCGTATCCGTTGCGTGCGAGTGATTTGCGATTTCTTTTGGCTATACGAGTTGTGGCTCTGAGTGAACGGTCGGCTTCCTAAATCAGGGATCTTCGCTTTTTTGAGAGATGGCTGCTTCCGAGGAACAACTCGCGGAGCAGCTCAAGGTGGCCGGGACTCGCCTTCTCTCCCCGCCGTCTTCTGTTGACGACCTTCTTCCCATACTCGATGTAAGCCCCGGCCTGGAAATTTTTGTTCTAAGGATTGTTCGGGTTCAAAAAAATTGTGAATTTTGAGTTTCACTCCTTGCTTGGGTTGCCTTATGCGATTTGAAAATTGATTTCAAATGCTATTTTGTTTATTCTCACCTTATTTTAGTGTACAGGCTGGGTTTTCCGTGTTGCATGTATTGTCTAGATTTGTTTGTTTATCAGGTTAGCTATTTCACCCCTCTGGTTTCTCCTTTGATTTGATGCATTCAGTTGTTTGATCTCTTGCTTCTGAGTTAGAAGATATTAGCGTTGCTTGTAGATAACCTTTTCTATTTTAACCTTCTAGGCTCGGATTGTGCAGCATATCATTGAAACCAAATCTAGTTGTAACGACATAACGTATTGTCACTCGTGATGATAATTAGGTGTATTGTCACTCGTGATGATAATTAGGTGTCACTTGTGATGATAATTATGTGTCACTTGTGGTGACAATTATGTGTCACTTGTGGTGGCAATTAGGTATAAATACTGTTACAAGTGACAATTAGGTGTGAATATTGTCATTGTGCTGGCAATTATGTGTGAATATTGTCACTCGTGATGATAATTAGGTGTCACTCGTGATGATAATTATGTGTCACTTGTGGTGACAATTATGTGTCACTTGTGGTGACAATTATGTGTCACTTGTGGTGGCAATTAGGTATAAATATTGTTACAAGTGACAATTAGGTGTGAATATTGTCATTTGTGGTGACAATTAGTGTGAATATTGTCATGTGTTGACAAATAGGTGTGAATATTGTCACTTGTGGTGACAATTAGGTGTGAATATTGTTATTTTTGTTGACAATTAGGTATGAATATTGTCACTTTTGTTGACAATTAATATGAATATTGTCGCTAGTGGTGACAATTAGGTGTGAATATTGTCACTTTGTGGTGACAATTAGGTGTGAATATTGTCACTTTGTGGTGACAGTCAACGGTCGGTCAACGCCGGTCAACGGTCGGTCAACTGGTGGAGAGAGGGGTTATGCTATGTGTGCAAATTTGACATATTGTGGTATTTTCATGCTATATGACATTTTCCAAATGCCATATAGCCAAATCCTTCAAAAAAGATAGATGATATATAATTGATAAGAATAAGAAAGACTTTAAAATTATTTTTCTTAAATTTATTTTCTTAAATAGAGTGGGGTCAGAATTAACGTGGAGGCTCGAAATTCTCCGACTTTAATATATAGTATAGTTTTTTTTTTGTTATTATATTTCGGAAAGGTAATTATAACACCAACTTTAGTTTCTAGACAAATATGTTAGTTTTTCCTATAAAAGTAAAAGGGATATTATGAATATCCCCTATTTTAGGCAAACATTTTAGGTTATGATCGATTTGCTTCTCAATCTACATTATTCACTCTATCCTTTTCTAATCGAAATTATTCACTTTATCGTCTATATTACTAGATATATTAATACATTATCGTCTATTTTTGTGATATTAATTATCGTTGTAAAGTATGAAAAATAATGCAAACAATATATTATAATATCTATAACTAATAAAAAAATACTATGTTTATATTTACCGTCAAATTACGTTAATGAAAATATCAAATTACCATATAATATTTCTTAAAGTAATATATTCTATTTTTTAATTTATGCATTAACGTGATATGAAAATACTAAATTTCTTAAAGTATAGTATGTAAATAATATGTAATTGTAGATAAACATGATATGGAAATTTTAAAGTTATTCATATGATGTGTATATGGCATGTATAAATTTATATGACGTGGTAATGATAAATGAATATAAATGACGTGTCTTAACGATATAATAACATCATTGACATGTGAAAAAATCCTAGGTGGCGAAATGCGAAATTTTAGCCCGCGCGTAACGCGGGGATCACACCCTAGTAATTACTCAAAATAAATAGATTTACCCAAAGAAAGTTTAATTATTTATATATATTTATGATTTAAGAAAATCTCATTTTAAGATATGGTGTGTCTTAACAAAAAGCCTATTTGAATTTTTTTTATATATGACATGGATAATGAATATGAGGTGGATTAATACAAAAGAGAAAGACTACTAAGAGAAAGAGTCCTATGGTAGGAAATAGGAAGAATTGTGGGATTTGGATTTAACACATCTAGCGGTTGAGATTGTATTAATTTTTTATTTTTTTCGCGCGTGTGTGTGTGAGACACCTTATACACTTTCTGTACAATTCACTTTTCATCATTCACTTTTTCGAAACTGCTTCTCCCGAACTCTCTCTTCTTCGACACTGAAACCGCTTCGTCTTTCGTTCTCAATCGCCTATATTTCGCTCGATTTTTCTTCGTTTTCCTGCAATCAACCTCCAATTAAAGCATTCAACAATGGTGAAATCGAAGCCATCGCCCTAAAACAAGCGAAATATGCTGCATTCGAACCCTAGATTTTGGCTTTGTTTTATTTTCGCATGTTTCGAACCCTAGATTTTTTATTTTTTTCAATTTCGCTTGTTCTGGCTTTTTTTTTTTGGTGATGAATGATGTTGTTGAAGTCTTTTCGAAGCGGTTAGTAGTGATTAGATTGTTTGTTTAGTTGATTTGTTACCCTACCTCATGGATGTGGAGTTGCTTGCTTGTTTTCCTTCGAATCCCTATGTGTTTTTTTGTTGATTCTTTGTATAACGGTCTAGATCTATGCTTATACGTACTCGTTCCATGTTTTTGGTTGTTTCTGGGAGTTTTCAAGCTTATTCGTGTGGGCGTGCGTGGTTATTCGTTCGATTTGTGCTTCATTTTCAAGTTTGTTTAACCTTGTTTCATGTTTGTTCATTTGGTTGATTGATTTGTTCAGATCTTAAAAGTGTTTTGCTATATCAAAACTGTTGAGTTGTCTCTCTCGTTTGTTCATTCGTGTTAGCTATTTGTTCAATTGTGTTCCAAGTTTGTTCAATCCTATTGCATGTTTGTTCAATACTGCACGGTAGTTTTTGTTCAATTGTGTTAGCTATTTGTTCAACTGATTTCCAAGTTTGTTCAACCCTGTGCCATATGTGTTCAAATAAACATGTTTATTTCCAGTGTTGATTTGTTCACCTTTGTGCCTCATCTGTTCAACTTATTACAAATTTTGTACAATCCATGTCCCCTTATTTTGTATCATTTGTAAAATTAGGTAAAACACAAGTAGAATCGGGTCCTCTTGCAAAAAAGATTGTAAAAAGATCTTATGTTTGGAACGATGACTATTCGAGATCTGGAAAGAAAGAAATTCTCAAGCAAATTAGATAGAGAATAGGAGAGTGACCTGAAGCTAGCGAAATCGTATTGTCTGCCTGTGCTAGAGAAGATGATATCAAAGGCTTGCTCTTGAACCAATTTTTCTCTACAAAATGCACTCATTAAGAACAAGGTTCATCCAAAACATCAAAAACGTTGAATCTCTTGAACAAGCTTCAAAACTAGCAAACAATAGCACCATTATTATCTCGACTCTTACACATTTGACAACACTCTCAAACTCTTCTCTTTGTAGATGGACATCAACAATGAAACGCATGTTCTTCTCTAACGCATCATCTTTAGACAGCAACGCCTTAACGAAAATCAAGTACTGATTTGCTAGCGCCTCGTAGTTCTCCTCCGATTCGAACAGAAATTTCTTCGAATGGTTGAGCAGCGTTATCGCTAGGGTTCGATCCAAAACCTCCTAGGCCATTTGTGACCTAGCAATGTTCAAATCAAACAACAACTTTTGTTCGTGACCTCGCAATGTTACGATATGCTTCTTCGGGCCGTGTTCAAGTCCAACACTCGGAGGTAGGAGGACTTACTTCCTTTCATTGAGTTTGCATGTAACAGATCTAGACACTCGGCGATGAAGAAGTCACCAATTGAGATCGTGTATGGTCGCAACCCACACGCACCAATCGATCTACTGCCTTGGCCCATGAAAGATAGCGAACACGTATGCGTGCTTAAAGAGTCGAGCACATAAAGGAGCTTCATGATTGCACCAAAGCTCAACTTGAACGGCGGGCCCAACAATATATTGCTCAACACAGCAAAGGACGTCGTCCAGTAATTTTTGAGTCGGGAGATTTAGTTTGGCTACACTTAAGGAAGGAGCGATTTCCCAATCAAAGGAAGACAAAGTTGCATGATCGTGGAGATGTCCCATTCAAGGTCCTTCGACGCATCAACGACAATGCATATGTGCTCGACCTTCCGAACAAATACAGTGTCCATGCCACCTTCAACATGGCCGATTTCTCTTCTTACATCGAGCCACCCTTTGACAATGATGAAATGGGGACGTTTCTGATGCAACCCTGGCGCGAGCCCTGATCGATCGTGGCTAACCCAAGACCATGGCGTCCACCTTGGGTCCCGACATGTGTTTTTCCTCTCAACTAAGCTCGGACTCGACCTTAGCAAGTTCGGCTCTGTTCCCAGAAGGGTCGGCCCCGACCTTACCAAGTTCGTCTGCGACCTCCTCCTGAGAGTTTTCTTCAGGTCGGCCCCGACCCACATAGGTCGGCTGCGACCCCCCTCTGGCGGACATCCGCGACTTCGGTTTCGAATTCCTTTCAAACCGCCTATCCATTATTAGATTTTCTTTTATTTTAAGTCAAGTTATTATTTTTGGATAGTTACTTGACTTAATATTAGATAGCTTGTTCCTTTTTTTTGATATCTTTTATTTTTTGGATTTTTGTAACAAGTCATATCTCTATCTTTCCATAGATAAGATATGATTAGCTTGATTTATATCTTTCCTAGTTAAGAGATATAGGGGGCACGAAATTCCCTCTATAAATACTCTTGTAATTCCTTTCATTAAGTTTATGCAATGCAATATTGAATTTCCCTAAAGTAAAGTTGAGTTTCTCCTTCTTCCCAGGACACTGTTGCATCAAACCCTTCGTTCGCCCATTATCGAACATCATCAACCGCTTCCGCATCACTTGTTACTTCATCAATCCATCATTCAAATCAAGGGAAACGCAATTACGCCTACGATCTCGATCGGGACATTCGTGTTCTTGTCAACCACGAGGGGCAACGACGCATCAACTGGCATCAAAGCCACAGTTCGTTTGAGTCTAGTAAGTACTTTTCTCTTACTCCACACGGAATTGTTTTTCCCACATCCTAAAATTTTCGGCCCTAGATCCATATCACCCTTCATCCATCTAGGTTTACCCGAAAATTTTGCTTTGAACTCATTAAGTTGAAATGAAAGCCCTATCCTTGCTCGAACATAGTATTTTCATTACTTGACATTGAATTCATGTCTCTGACAATTTGAATCTTGCAGGTGAAGAAAACTCTTAAGTTCGGCACTATCTTTACTTTTTGTTCGTAATTTTTTTTTCCCGTCGTCGCAGGCCGTACTCGACCCCCTACAGGTCGTGGTCGACCCCCCTGCACATTAGGGTTCGGCGACTTTTGAAAAACGAAAAAAAATACATTTGTGAAGAACAGCCAAAATAAGGTAACCTTCACAAGATCAAAAAAAAATCGGTGCATTGAAAGCCAAAATAAGGTAACTTGCACTCCAAGCAACAAGTTTTGAGGTGTAAAGAGTTCTTAAGAGGCCTCCTTGCATTGATCGTTGTCATTGTTCATTGAACCTCTTTGGATTGCTTTGTCTTTGCTATTGTCTCGAGTACGCCTTAAGCCAACCGAAACCCTAAACCGCGTTCAAAACCGTGTGGTTAAGGGTTAGGTTGTAGACTTAAAGTGTACCCAAGGCAACGTTCCATTGTGCTCTTTGATCCTTTCCATTGGTTTCTTGATCATTCAGGTCACATCAATTGGCAACAAAGATAGGAGCCGTGTACGATGTCGAGGCGAATTGATCCAAGTTTGATCCATGGGATTCCCAAGATCCTGATTGGATTCCACCGCCGAAGCTTCCACAAAACCAAGCGGCATATTGGGGAACGACATACTATGGTGTGCCACCCTCTACCCGGCGGCGTCCCCACTATGACGAGTCGCCACCCCGGCGCCGTCCCCACTATGACGATCCACCACCCAAGCGAAGCCCAAAGGTGCATTTTCAGTAACGAGCCGAGCCTCCTTCACCGCCGACTCACTCGGATCCAAGAGAGGTGCTCCTCCAAGAGCAACTCCAACATCACCAAGCGAGGATCGCCAAGCTTGAGCGCTTGATTGCCGAGACTAAGACTCAAGATGGCCTTGCTCGTCCGCAAACCATGAAGCCGGACCCACCTACATTGCCAATTCCAACATCGGCCCCAATGATGCCTCAGTCCGAGTGCCCTACCGTCGAGCTTACCGAGCCCCATGATGTCCCAGACTTGCTAATAATGTCGGCCACTATCGTTGACTGCCCTGCCGTCATGATCACCGAGCCCCATCCTACCCCGGACGTGACTACGCTGTCGGACACGGTCGTTGCCGAGGTCAAGTTCATCACATCCGCGCCTGAACCCGTCCTCATGCGGACAATGGAGCCCTGCCTAGACTTATCCATCATTGAGGTTCCAAAGTCAGCGACCAAGGCCGATGATGTCTTTTTGTTGCCCACTAATCATCGTCTCTCCCTGATCCACCCATGCTCGAAGCGAGGACTGATGCAACCCTGGCCCGAGCCCAGATCGATTGTGGCTAACCTAAGACCATGTCGTCCACCTTGGGTCCCGACGTGTACTTTTCCACTCAGCTGAGCTCGGACTCAACCTTAGTAAGTTCGGCTTTGTTCCTAGAAGGATCGACCCCAACCTTACCAAGTTCGTCTACGACCTCCTCCTGAGACTTTCCTCCAGGTCGGCCCCGACCCCACATAGGTCGGCTACGACGCCCTCTGGCGGACATCCGCGACTTTGGTTTTGAATTCCTTTCAAACCGCCTATCCATAATTAGATTTTCTTTTATTTTAAGTCAAGTTATTATTTTCGGATAGTTACTTGACTTAATATTAGATAGCTTGTTCCTTTTATTTGATATTTTTATTTGTTTTTAGGATTTTTGTAACAAGTCATATCTCTATCTTTCCATAGATAAGATATGATTTGCTAGATTTATATCTTTCCTAGTTAAGAGATATAGGGGCACGAAATTCCCTCTATAAATACTCTTGTAATTCCTTTCATTAAGTTTATGCAATGAAATATTGAATTTCCCTAAAGTAAAGTTGAGTTTCTCCTTCTTCCCGGGATACCGTTGCATCAAACCCTTCGTTCGCCCATTATCGAGTTCTTAAAGGCGGAGGCAGAGGAAAGACGGAGGACGTTGTCGTCGACTCGCTGAAAGCCGAGCCCGTGAAATCCGATCTGAGATTCAAAGCTTGGAGGCTAGAATTCGGAGTTTCAATACGTTAAAAAGTTGGTGTGTAAATGTTCTTCAATCTGCTAAGAAGTTTCAAAGGGCTGGGCTTTGAAATGGGATCAAATTAACCCGTTTTAGATCACTTATACATAGGCTTCAATTAAATGGGCTTTTAATATCATCAAAATGAATCTTGTAATAAAATAACTTAACCCAATTGAAATTGTGAAAACGTACTGGAAGTCTTGACTCGAAAGCTTTACATTTTGTGACTTTATATTAAATATATTTTATAAAATAATGCAATGGCCCCATCATAAGCCTTGGAACCGCCCTCAAGCCACACCGTCGCCGCCACCGTGCACTTATTGGGCTTCATCGCCCCATCGCTCGGCCTAGTATACGTACTTGGTCGTTTCGAGGTTGGCCCCTTGGCCAAGATATCACTCACCCCAGAGATTGCCCATGCCCGCGTGTGCCCGCTAGCCCTTGTCTTCAATCTCCCGCACGCGCGTGTCCCAGGCCGCTACCGTGTGCACATCCTTGCCAGCACCCAGGCCGTGGCCAAGTCGTGGCCTTCCCAGCTATTACTCTACGCCCGTGGCCCGATGCCATGCGCCTTAGCGCCCGATAGCCTGGTTGTGGCCAAAGCGTGTCCTCGCCATTCTTCTCTTGCGCCCGTACGCCCTGGCCCATCCTTATCCGCCCGACGCCCAATAACTGGCCCCGTGTCCAAGCCGTGTCCGATCCACTCCTTCTTAGCGGCCACGTTTCAAGTGTAGATATAAATGAAAATTTATATAAGCATATGATTTAGATTTGAATTTTTTTTCTAAAATAACTATAAATTAAATTTTTTTATTATAAAATAAAGAAAATTATTGATAATAACAAGTATTCAATCCTTATATAAAAATTATAATTCTACATATCTTTGTTTGGTTTAAAGAATATATCCCATAAATAATGTATCATTAAAATAAATCTTATAAGAAACAAATTAAATAATACAAGATTTTATATAAATTAGTTCTTTTTTTTTGGTCGAATATTAATTAGTTCTTTTAAATAACTATATATAAAATTTAAAATAAATTTTTAGTTAAATCAAAATCGAACTAATACTAGTTCTTCCCTAAAATGAGAGTAGATAGATCCAACTATATAAATGAATCTTCTGATTCAATCTTTGTATCAGTTTACTTGAACTGATAAAATGCTTATATAGCGGGACTAATTGAAAGTAGGAGGGTTTTAGAAGTAATCAATGAAGATTGGTACTAGCTAGAAGTATTTAATGAGCTAGTCCATCAATAGAGTCGATCAAGTGTTAAAGATTATTATTTTATATTTTAATAATTAAGATATATTTTAGCATAAAAAAAAACTATTAAAATATTATTTTATTATTAAATATTATTATGTAATCATAATTTTATTTTAATAATCATTAACAACTCATATTCTTGACGTGTTAGCTCGACCCGAACCCACACATGCGGTATGTCAAGACCCGACCCAACTTGATATATGACCCGATTGACCCGAATCCGCACCCAACCCAAACCCGAATCCACCCGAACTTCAAATATAACTTCAAACGATTATTGATGGTTAATTAATTAGCTACCACACTGGAGCCGAATCCGGTTATGTTTACAATTTGCATGGATTTAGTCTCAAAGGTTAGGTAGGTAGGTACAAAAGTTATTTTTGTGACAATATAGCCACAAAATATAAAATGGTGGTTGAATTTAAGGTAATTACCCTCGTAATTAGCCCCATCAATTTTCCTGAATATGAACGTATGTTTCAGTAGTGCAATCAACCACGTTTGGGGAGTAGATGTGATCCTAATTGAACATATATATATAAGCGCATGTATTCGTGTCGATCCCGGCCCCTCTTCAAATTAATAAAACAACATATACGTACCAACTTCAATAAAAGAATGCCTCATCGATCTTTTGATTAAATAACATTAATTATTTACCAAATGGTTCTAGAATTTCATTAAGATTGCTGATTTCGAACGCCTAACTTTATCATTTATTTATTTTTTTGGTTGGGTCTAACTTTATCATTTATCAATACTATATCACCTACTATCTTGATTCTTATCGCCACTTTGGTTGACCATGTCTATTTCCGATACATATCTTTATTTTAGTAGTCTATTTCCATATCTTTATTTTAGTCGGAGTCTATTTAATTTCCATGCCAGCCATATCAATTTGGCTTCTGTTGCTTGAACATTAGTTCACAGTTAATTTCTTCTTCTTTTTCCATAATGAACCTTGAGTACATGTTATACAAAAACCGTAATTGTTATTTTAATTTTCTTCTAGATATATTCTAGACTCATTTAATTAGATGTGGGAAAATAAATACAAAAACTTTGATGTGGAGTAGTATTTGTTAGCAGCAACCGTAACTTTGTTATAGTAGATAATACTACTACTTTTTATAATCAAACTCGGCAAACACAAAACTTACTTCCCCCAATTTCCAGCTGTATATATAGCAGAGAGCACGAAACATTAATTGGGCTTTGGGGATATATCTTGTACAGATTTAAACCTTGTTACAAGGAAGCTGGCCGCATTAGGACAGCGATAGATGGATGATATATGACATCCTGTGATGTCAGTAATAAGCTCGACCGTTCATCGTACGTACATACCACATTAGATATATATGAGCTAGCTATCATCCTAGCTAGTACGAACATATCAGTCCAAATCTTCTGTCCCCTTAATTAGTTCCCAAAATACATATATACATATATATATATATGTACGACGTTCTAGCTAGCTATAGGTAGGTCTGAATTGAATTAAGCTTGAGATAGATAGATAGATAGATAGATAGATGTTGAGCTTATGATGAATCTAACGGCGGCGGTAATATTTGGGGTGGCGGTGTTCCTTTGGGCGTGGGAAGCAAGCGCACAGAAGTACTACGACTTCCGGTGCTCGGACAACTACACCTCAGGCGGGGTGTACCAAGGGAACGTGGGCAAACTGTTCGAGAACGTGAGCGCGGAGGCATCGCAGTCCCTGACCTACACAGGGTCATACGGGGGCGCCCCGAACCAGGCGTACGCGGGCTACTTCTGCCGCCTGGACGTGAGCCTGGGGCTGTGCGGGGTGTGCATGGGCAACGCCACCCAGACGATCCTGCACATGTGCCCCGACCAGATCGCGGGGGTCATCTGGTACGACGTCTGCACCCTGGGGTTCTCCCCCGTGGCCTTCTCGTCGCAGTTCGTGGACTACTTCAAGATCGCCGTCCGCAGCAACCAGAACGTGTCGGGGCCCGCCGCCCGGTTCGACCGCGTGGTGAACGCCACCCTGGGGGAGGTGGCGGCGGCCACGGCGGCGCAGAAGGCCGACCACCGCTTCGCCACGCTCGAGGCCAACTTCACCAGGCGCGTGAGGGTGTACGCGCTGGCGCAGTGCTCCCCGGTGCTGGCCGCGGCCGAGTGCGGCAAGTGCCTCAGGGAAGGGATCGGGATGCTCCCGGCCTGCTGCAGCGGCAGGGACGGCGGCCGCGTCCTCTTTCCCACCTGTAACATTCGCTACGAGACCTTCCAGTTTTATAATCTCAGTGCTCCTCCTGCGTTACCAGCTCATGCCGGTACAAAATTAGCTCAATTAATTACTTAACTAATGACTGGAGTGAGTGGGATCATTAATTTTTGTTGTAAGGTCTTTCAGATCGGAAGCCCACCTCCCATGTGGCGGCTATACTGGGGTGTATAGCGGCAGCAGTTGTTGTCGCCGTTATTCTCGGCGTTCTTATCTGTGTTTACCGGAGGAAGCAGGCTGCGGATCAATCACATAGTAAGTTCCCACGCCACTTATCAAATTTTAGTAATTTAGAGCATTTCTAAGAAATTCTTTATAATTTTTTTTAAAACGGAGACTTTAACGTGAATCATCTATCTATCTATCTATTACTATATACTAAAGCCGAGGTTATAAATTCTGTACTATTTAGCCCGACAAGTGTCGCCTACTCATTGGGCCGCATCCCTTATCTTTATTAAAATAATTCAATTTGTTTAATTAGTTAGAATTTCATCGTAACTCTCACATTATATTTCTTCTTATCTATTGATTTCCATTTTAAATTTTAATTATTTTATTAAAAAAATCTATCCAAATCTATGCATATAATAATACTAGGGTAATTGCAGACTTTATTAAATATTTATATTATTTTACATGATTAATAAATACATGATTATTTTAAGAATTTTAATATATATCATCACTTTGGATATATATACATTTAGTATTCTTACTAATTATGTTTAATTATTTAATTATATATATATATTATGTTTAAGGTTTTATATGAAACTATTATTTTGAATAACACTATAAAAATTTAAGTAAGTTTTTAGTTAAATCAAATCGTGTCTTTAAGGCACGGGAACTTATACTAGTCAATTTCCTATTTTGAAGATTGAGAAAGTTTTGTACTTAAAAAAATATGCTAAACTCCCCAATTTTATCATTTTCAAGAAATTAGAAAACGTGTTGAAGATGCTTTAATTCAATGAATTAGAAAAAGACATGTTTATTATAAGCATTAAATAATGCATTCTTCAATCATTTTTACGAGTTTCCCTAAAATGGAAAAAAAAAATCTCATTTTGGAGAAGTAGATTGAAAAATTATTGGACTTAAAATACATTCTAAATTCTTCAATTTTATCATTTAATTTAATTTTTTTTTGATTGAATATCATTTAATTTAATTAACGAATTGACCAATAACAAATTGAAATAGAAAAACGGGTAAAAGGACAAGTTTTATCATTTAAGATTGGAATAGACGATCTACACCGGTAAAAGGACAAGTTTTTATAAATAAAACTTTAAACATAAAAAACAAATAAGAATATCTTATTCTTTGTTATTTAATTTATACATTTTTATTTGGACACAGCTATCTATCTATATATATATACTGCACTAGCTTCTAGTTAGTTATAAAGTTTGAGCTGTATATTTAATTGCATTCAAAGAACCGATTGATTGATCGAAGGATGAGGTTTGGATGCATATAATTACTTTAATCAATTGATCCCTGATCCATCAATTGCTCTGCATTTCTATCTACCAAAAAAATTGCTCTGCATTTATAGGCCTTAATTTGTTGGGACTTGAGTCCCAAGTCCGGTCGATCTAGTTGCGTATACTAAAAAAAATATAGATGCATGAGTTACAAGTGTACATGCTTTGTTCATTCTATACAGAAGCAGATATGAATGAGATTTCATCAGCTGAGTCCTTGCAATATGACTTCAGTAAGATAAGAGCTGCAACCGGTAGCTTCTCTGATGATAAGAAGCTTGGACAGGGCGGATTTGGAGCCGTATACAAGGTAATTAATTAACTCAAAAGTATATCACATGAAAAGAAATTTCTCTACAATTAATTAAAAGCATGCATACAATACATTGAGCATGCATGCATAAACATGCAAAATTAAGACTAGTCAAATTGAGAAATATTAACTCTACGTACGTGTTATATATAGGGAAGGATGGAAAATGGGCAGGAAGTAGCAGTAAAGAGATTATCTGAAACCTCGGGACAAGGCATTGAAGAGTTTAAAACTGAAGTAGTACTAGTTGCCAAGCTTCAACACCGGAATTTAGTCAAGTTATTGGGATTTTGCTTATCAGGAAAAGAGAAGCTGCTTGTCTATGAGTATCTTCCAAACTCAAGTCTTGATAGGTTCCTCTCTGGTAAGTAATTAAGTGGGATTTACGACGTACTTTCAGCATTGATGTATATATAAATTCAATTCATTAATTAATTTGTCTAGCAATAATCGTATCAATTAATTCAATGTGTAGAGCCAGAGAAGCGGGCTAGCTTGGATTGGAATACAAGATTTAAGATCATTTGCGGGATCGCCAGGGGACTTGTTTACCTTCATGAAGACTCTCGACTTAAAATCATACACCGCGATCTGAAATCCAGCAACATATTATTAGATGCATCAATGAATCCGAAAATCTCAGATTTTGGATTAGCAAAGCTGTTTGGAGTGGACCAAACCCAAGATGATACAAATAGAATAGTTGGAACATAGTAAGATCGATCGCGCGACTTTATTAAATATATCATTTAACACCTATATATATATAGATCGATCAATGGATGCATGGTAGGTTATTGATGATTGATGAAATGGTATGTGATCATTAATTGGCTGTTCATATATAATGCAGTGGGTATATGGCTCCAGAATACGCGTTGGCTGGACATTTTTCTGTAAAATCTGATGTCTACAGTTACGGTATCATAGTTCTAGAGATAGTAAGTGGTCAAAGGAACAGGTTCTTCTCTCGCCCTCGAGATGAAGAAGCATTGCAATTCCGGGTAAGCTAGGCTTATTTATAATTAGCTAGAGCATTCATTCATTCATTATGAACGTACGTACAATTAACTTGCGAATTCATGCATGGATCACGTACTCTACACATGCAGGCATGGAAGCATTGGAATGAGGGAACAGCCTTGAAGCTGGTAGACCCGAGCATAGGCAGTGACTATAAGAGTGAAGAAGTGATCAAATGCATCCAAATTGGTTTGCTGTCAATTCAAGACAACGCTGCCAGAAGGCCGAATATGACATCCATTGTGGCTGCACTCAGCGGGCAATCGGTATCGCTCCCGCTCCCACTCCCACTGGCACCCAATTTCCTCACCAACTCAACCTCAATGTCCACCGCAACCACCACCACAATGACCTCCACAAGCTTTGCAGCTTCGCAAACCACTCAAGTCGACAATAATGATCCACATTCTGAGGCGCAGTACACAGCAACCCAAAGTATTACAGAGATCCATCCACGATGATGTATATATATGTCTGCCCTATCTATCTATCTATCTATCTGAGATTCAACATCTCAAAACATATACGCATGCAAACTAGCTAGACGGATGAAGTAATAGCTAGGAACACTAGCTAGAACATGTTTTATTTAAATGGGGGCTCCCTTCATGAGAATTCTATCTGCTTTGCAATATACTTGTATGCTTAAGTTTGAATGTAGATACCTGCTCTCTTTTTTCCGAATCAAGTTAGCATCATGTTGCATGGAAATTGTTAATATTCATTTAGAATCAGGGCCGTCCAATGGTTCGTGGGGGCCCTGTGCAATTTTTTTTACAAAAGTACAAAGGCAGAGGATTGGTTCTTGCATTTGTGTCCCACAAAGTACCGATCGCCACACCGATAGCATTGCCCTGGTGTTCTTTTAACTTCGGAATTTTGCCCGGAATTATGGCTAGTACCCTTGACTGTCAAAGGCTGGGAACCGGATTTGTTGGTTTGATTAGTTGCAGCAGAGGTCAGATGTTGTTGTTGGAATGGCTTAGAGTAGGTTGAGGGTTTGAAAGAATTAGGGTTGAGGTTCTGCAGGTTAGGTTTCCAAGAATTCTTCCCACCTTTCAAGATTGCCTGAACTGCCCCATAGTGTAATCTGGATTGCTCATATGCAGTAGCAAGACTTTCAGGACGGTTCAGCTTAACTAATGACTTGATTTCTTCTTTTAACCCACTTATGTTAGCTAGAAACAAAGTACTCTTCAGGCAATGCTGAATTGTACTCTAGCATACACAATCTCAGTTCCTCAAACTTTTCCATATACTCCTCTATATCCCCATCTTGAATCAATTTATTGAATTCCTCTATAACCTCAATTCCCTGCTTTTCCCCAAATCGTACACACACAGCAGCACTGAATTCTTTCCATCTAACCCTAGGCCTTTGCATCAAAAATCCCCAAAACATAAGGACACTAATCCATGAAATAGTCTTTAACCAAAACATACTCAGGGTCTGGAAACATACTCTGGAAAAAACATAATCAGGGTCTTAACCAAAATCCAAACAAAACATACTCAAGGTCTTAACCAAAATCCAAACAAACATACTCAGGGTCTGAAAACAGTAACAAAGAAACAGTAGCAAAACATGTTCTAGGCAGCAGCCCTGTCAATGGCCCTCTGAATTGAGTGAATTGCTTTTTCCGCCTTCTCCTGTGCTTTAAATGCACTCCTACTTGCTTCCAGGGCTTCTATCTCAACCTGGAGAACTTGATCCAGGAAGAGGGTGGCTTCCTCTCCACCTCGGACGCTGCACAAAAACCAATATGTCCAAGAAAATGTTTAGTCTGAAAGGGCAATGCCACAGAAATAGAATGTCATCAAAACATGGAAGAGTCGGGGAGAACAGACACAGAAATAGCATTACATAACGAAAGACTCACCGCTGATTAGAAAGGTGAATAACATCAATAGCCCGGTCAGCAGCATCACGGGCATCTCTGCCCAGCTGTGAAGCTTCAGCAGATATGACGAAGTGCTTAGGATTCGCCTTCTTATTAAGGCAGCCTCTCATGATATCTCCAGTTATCAAGCACACAACACCAGTGAGCCGAAACCTTTCGCAATTCTTATAATGGAAGAAATCATCAGGCTGTGACAAACCAGCTCGACGCCCAACATTATCTAGGGCAGAGAGCAACTGTAAAAAGAAACCATAAATGATTAAACCTCAAACAAAACCTGAGACTCAGATCATCACATCAATCACATACCCTAACTCACACTCACAGATGATAGAGTTCACTGCCTTAAAATCAAATTTAGTTTTGATCCGGAGATCATCACATCAATCATCAATCACACACATTCACTCACTTCCTGGTATGGTACCATACAAGCCCTCAGATCACAAACACTCAGATCTAATTTGCGCCACGTCATCAACCTTGAATAATTCATTTATCTAATTGATATATTCTCTTTCCTTATATCTACTTGATATTTTACCCAATTTTTGATATCTTAAAAAAAATTCGGTTAATTTGGATTTATATTTACATTATGTACATGGTACGGGATTTGTACTAGTTATATATGGTTCAATTCCAACTTGGAGGAAAACCGGAGGCCGGAGGGCGCATGTTGGTTGATAAATCTCAAAAATTAGATAGAAGATAGTATTTAATTATATATTTATTATTGATTGATAAATCAATAAGTGAAAATATAGACCTTTATAAAATTTGTATGTATTAGTAATCTAATTAAAAGGTTGAAATTAATTAATTTATTAATTTACATTTTTTAATGGAAATAAGATCTTACAATGATAAGTGTGATACGTATAAATTGAAGTTCAACCATCCAAGAGCCTATGTTGCAAGAAGGGAAAAAATTGTTATTCATGGGAGTCAAACTCCAACTAAACCTCTAATACATTTAATAAACTCCAAAACCATCTGTGCTAACTAGTCAACAATCCTATATATGCTATACTTTTAAATATATACATTATTAAAATTTTGGGGCCCTTAAAATATAGGGGCCCTGTTCCATTGGACTCTTTACACAACCCAATGGACGGGCCTGTTTAGAATAGACTTTGATCCGTTTGTGCGTGTAAAAAAAAACTAGAAATTGTAAATTAATAAACAAGGAACTTTAAATCAAATTGTCAACTTTTATTACAAACACACATCTCGATCGATTCCACGTGTACCATACTCCTCGATAAACAGACCCTGATTCCTTAGCTAGCGTTGAATGTCTTCTCTCTAACCTAGCATGCACGAACTCAACTCACATTTCGTACACAACTCAAGCAACGCTATTATGTGTTCACTCATAATATTATAGTCGCAAGAAGCTAGCAGGTTCTCTTGATAAGCTCTTTGAAACATTATGAAACATTTTTATTCCTTGTTTATACTTATGGCTTAGATATGATATGAATGTTATCCATGCATAAACCTAAGATAAGCTAGCAATTTTATTCATTCTAGCGGAATTTCAAAAACAATTTCTTGCACTAACACATGGATCTAAAACATTCTTGATTAAAGACAAAATTAGGGTTAGTAGAATACCTATTGATGCGCAATTAGGGTTCTTCATCCGAGAGATAAAACCTCAATTGTGACTTATCTAATTAGTCCACACGAGCACAGAATCTGGATCTCCTTCGCTTTCAATTGCTAGGTCGAAGTGCCAAAAACTAGAAGAAGAGTAGAGAAGAGAGCTTTTTCTATTTTAAGTAAAACTTATGAAACTCTAGCTCTCTTCTTTCCTGTAAAAGCCTTATATATTTATTTCTCCAAATAAATATATCCTTTTCTTATTGGGCTGGCTTTCAACCTGCTGATCCAGCCCGTCAATTCAATGTGTGTCACCTCATAGGACCCGTTTATAATAGCTATTTAATCCAGCCGGATTGAATCTCTCTATCAATTGTCCTACTCCATGTTCGGTAATTGCAACTTTTATTAAAGGACACAATTCCTTCAATCTCCCACTTGTCCTTGAAAACAAGTATGCAATTTTAAGATATCTTTGTCTCTTAATTAATGTCTTATTTGATGATGTGGTGACATCTCTCCCATCAAATATGTTTCTTGAATACTTGAGTTCGAACTATTAAGACCATGTAGAATACATGGGTTTTGAAACTCGTGTACTTCTATTGCCATCTGTACGAGATGCTAACCATGATTTTGTGTTTCCTCAAGTAATTTTGTTCTCAACTTTATAATTTAAGCAGATATTGGAATAGCCAATTAAATAAGTAACATCAACACTTCCTGTGCTTACCAATCTGCGGGCTCCTTTTGATACAATCCCTTCTAAGCTTAGAGATCAAGTAAGTGTTCACCTATTAAAATTATATTCACCCAAATTTAATTGACTTGTAGTTAAGTTTTCACTATCCATTTGCAGATAACCAGCATGTCAAATCCAGGAATTTTCGATTCCAATAAGGTACTAATTGAAAATTTTCATTATGCTTTTTCTATATCAAATGTATGTTGATGTGAAGTATTATTTCAGTAATGCAGAAATGTTGTAACAATTTATAAGTTATTGCCTAGAAAGATAAAATAAAAAGGTACAAATTCTGTATTAATGCATTGGTGCGTCATTGTAGTGTACCTTTGGCCTTTCTGATGTATTAACATAAATGGTTATCTATTTGGATGACTTTCATATTTAATGGTAAATCATGTCAATCTTATGCAATTATTTTCTATATCCTTGTTTGATGCAATCAAATTTTGCCAGTTGCTCCAAGAGATGGTTGAGTGTAAATGACAGGACAAATGTCCTATAATATACGATAAAAGTTGTTTATAGGCTCTTAAGGAAAAAGCAAAAAAGAGTTGTCTAAGGCTGTATTCACTTTTTTCCTTTGTAGGTAAAGGTCGGTTGCTGCACTGTTGAAATTCTCAAACAGCTTAGTGGAGAAGAGATCTTAAGGCTTCCAAAAGATGGATCATCTGGGGACCGTTTAAGTAGACTGACAACCCATCTCCTGAATCAACACAGGTAGGATATGCAATGGTCATTCTTACTTTTTGGAAGGCTTATATGCTAAAATGAACATTGAGAAAATGCTGAGTTATGTTTGTTGTATTTCTTTGTTGAAAACAGCTTCTACCCATTATATCCACCTGCAGAGGGTGTTCCATTGGACTTTTCGATTGCACCAGAAGCACTAGATATCCCTGTGGTTCCACAAATTCTGATACTACCATCAGACTTGGCTCCTTTCATAAAGGTAGTATGTGAGCTTCACTCTTAAATCACAGTGTTTGCTCTGAATGTGTTTTGAAACAGTCCCATTAGCTTGAGTCTTGGGATGTAACCTCAACTAATTTGTGTGCTTTAGTTGGTTTGGGCTTGCACTGGGCTTTAATTGCAAGTTTCTGAAAACTCAAGGGAAGCCATGACTTGGTTTTATTTCATAAATCCTAGTGTTGATTTAGTTTCTGATTGTGAAACCAATTGACCTTTTCTTATTTTTTCTTTCCTTTTTAATGTTGGTGCGCAGATTGTATCAGTTAAAGAAAAAGATCATGAAGAAGCACAGAATAGCTGCATATGTGTGAACCCGGGGAGGCTTGCTAAGGGAATAGGAGGAGGTACCTTTGTAGAGCTTTATTACCGTGAGAACTGTGAAGATTCACAGGCATCTATTATCCGAGTATAAGAGGTTCTATTAGATTTGCATCGGTTGGACTCTAGTCATTACATTTTACTGAAGAGCATTTAGCGTGGAAACCCTTTCTAAATTATTATGGCCAATGTAGTCATATGCACGGTTTGAGTGAGTGTGTTTCCATTAGCAGTGTTTCTTCCCTACCCGTATTATTGAACTGCTTTTACCACATTTCTAGAGTAACAGTGTGTCAAAAACAAGAAAAGAAAAGCACTTTGAAGTGCAGTTTCTATTTATTATCATATGTCATATGGGGAATTAAGGTTAGTAAAATGCCTTCTTAACAATTATAACGGTGATGTACATAAAACATTTTAATTAGAATCCCATTTTAACTGGATGCTTCTTGTCACCAATCCAAACAACACAAAGGACATGACACGAAGTAAGCAACTAACAAACCAAACCCGAGGTACAAACTTTGCAAGCTCTAATGGCACAGAAAATCCAACAATAACACCCAACGAATTGATTTGAAAGATCCTCAACGATCCCATGTTGGACATCAATGTGGGTGTTTCTTATTCTTATTTCTAGTTTGAGAGCCCTTTTATCGGGAAGGAAACGTATGTAAAGAACTTTGATATATGAAAATTTCATATTCAAAGCAATATAGCATTATCTTGTTATAGAATGGCTAGTAAAAATGAATGCACTATCTTGTTATAGATTGATCCAATATATCAACACAATGGCGCCACAGAAATGCATAGGACATTCCAAAGCAATCACCTATCAGGAGGACCATTAGCCTCATGCACCACATATACATTCGCCCGTGTTATGCAATGATCTGTATTTTCTTCTCGGAGTTATTCTTTCGACGGACCTTTGTCATTGGTCTTCTTGGAGTTATTCTTTCGACGGACCTTTGTCATTGTCCTTGCTAGGTACTACATACATCAGACTTGGCTCAAAATGTGGTGCATGAGGCGCAAAAATGATCTAACCCATAATCATTACTCATATTAATATGTACCTATTTTATAAATAACAATATATTCTGGTCCATTCTGGTCTGAACCGGACCGAAAGCCAAAATTAATGAAAATGAAAGACCGACACCGGCTCCGGTCCGGTCTAGAAATGCACAACATAGGGTTAACCCTGCGAAATATAACAAGTGGCAAATAAGCCCTGGGAGCAGATCCGAGGTTTAATCTTGCTCTCCTCCGATTTCGACCATTACATTCCAATTCCCGCGCCACTTTCTCCGCACCTCATCGTTGTCGGTCCATGGACGGTGTGAATAATTAGGGCTACTAGAAGTCGCAGCAGCAGAAACAGCTCGGAACAATGGCTACGGATTCGAGGGAACGAGTGGCGAGTCTTTTGGACTCGGTCAATTTCGCCCCCACCATTGCCTCGAAGCTCCGATTTCTAGGCGAATTGAAGTCCGAGCTTTCCTCCTCCGACGCCCTCTTGCTCTCTGAGTTCCTCCCCGATATCTTACGACTGTTGTCCGACCAGTTCAGCCCTGTCCGCAAGTTCGTTGCCAAGTCAGTGCTCTGCTCTTATCTGCTTCCCCCTTCTTGTTATGCTATATTGCTTTCTGTTTTGGCAACTCATGGCATACGAAGAAGAGTAAATGCTGACAAATGATAGTGCAAATGTTCCGGTGAGGGAATGCAATGCTATGAGAAAGGGCAAACCTAGAACAGCCTGCATTTTCATTGAGTTTGCAGTTTTTCCTTCTCCAAAAGATTTTTCTTTAGCCGGAATTGCATCCATGTCCATATTTAATTTATTTTTCTGTTGAGTTACAGGATGATTGGTGAAGTTGTCTCATGTCATTTGGAACTTTTCCCTGAGATAGTTCCCGCATTGATGACCATTTTTGACGATGATGCCCCTGCTGTCTCTCGTCAGGCTATAGCATGTGCAACATGTATGTTTAGGACTACCTTGGAGAAAGTTGCACTTCAGGTATATCCATGATTTGGCTGGACCAACTATGCATACATGTAGTGTTCGCTTGATGACGCATAGGTTCCTACAAATATGAGTAGCTGACTTCTATACACACAGTCAATTATGTAGATAGATGAGGTTGAGTGAATGCTTCACTAATCCTAGATACCAAAACCCATGTTAAGATATTGAAATGAGTTTGCATTGGAAGTGTTTTTGCTACTCCTCTTTAGCTTTCTTGTCTTGCTGATCTTTAAATTGCTAGGACCAAGCTGGTATTTTGAAAAGTCTTTTTGTTCTTATCCCCTAAAATGACTTTCTTTCCCACTTTGTTATGATTTTTCTCTTACATGATTATCCTATCTTTCGTAGGAAATATAAAATATTGTTTCTATTGCAACCTAAAAGATGAAGAATAGAAAATGAATCTTCGAAACCATACCAGTAATATACAGTCAAAGTTCATAAGAAATTCCCTATTTAAGGTGCTCAAAGGCATCTTTTGTTCATCGACTGAGAAGTCCAGGAGTGCCAAATTCAAAAACACAGTTACTGATGAGGATTCAATGATAACCGAATGCTAAACACAGTTACTGTTAAATATGTTGAAAAAATGTAGCAGCATCCCTCTTAAGCTGGACAACCAAGCGTTGATGGATGAAAAAAGAAACAATATACCAGTATTCTTTTGATCTTTAATATGGAGATGAATACAAAATATTATGTGTCTAGGAGTTAAATTCTGTCCCAACAGGATGTTTTCTCATGGAAACATAATAGTTCATGTCACATGATTTGAACAATTTATATAATAAGTGTCTTCATATTGTTTTTAGATTAATTTTAATTTATTTGTCCATGAGATACTTGCACTCAATTACCTATATTTAGGTTCTATCATTATATATTAAACTTCAGGTCTAAAGTCATTTTTGTTTTTGTAAAGTATGAGGGATATAGTGCATTCTCTGGTAGAAGATGCTTTGTCCTTGGATTACTTGAAAAAAAAACAAAAAATGGAAGAATAATATGGAGGTTAAAAAGGAATGAGTTAATAAGGAGAGGAGTAGATACGTATCTTATTGAGAGAGAAAAAGGCTAACCACATACCTCAGGAGAAGAGACAACACTTTCTCCAGAGAATGAGAGAGATGACACCAAGAGAAAGTTGATAAGAAAGAATAAGTTTAGGCTGTGTTTGTTTGTCCATTTAAACTTGTTTAAATGTTGCTTATGGATTATTTGAAGTAGACAGCTCTGTTTTGTTTGTACAATATTATCTATGTTCTAGTTAAATACTAGTTTAAATGAAAACCTAGCTTCATCTAACATTTTTCGGTAGTTTATGGAGCAAAAATGGTGCACCCATGCAAATAAAGCTTAATAAACTAGTTCTTACAGGCAAACAACAACAACGACGACGACAACCCGGGTCGAGAGGCCGGGATGTACCCATCCTTTCCTCGAGCAGGCAAACGCTACCTAGTTTATCTTTTAAACTTAAACTCAAGTCTCCTCTACAACTTAAACTTGAAGCAACGATTCAACTTAATCTACAACTGAAACTCATACCTTGAAATGATACCTAACTGCAAACACTGATATTTTAGAAAGGGAATCGGGTCCTAGGCTCCTAGACTAAGAATTTTGATGTCGAAAAATTGATTTTGAAATGAAGCATATTCATTTAGTACTTGATATTACAAATATTTTATATTTTGACGAGTCTGTGTAGTACTAGGTAGTTGTTGAAAATAATTAATACAAAACACAACTGGCGTGTTTTGGAAAGCTTCCTCATTGTTTCCATTGTGCTCTTTTTCAAATGTTTCAGGGTTTGTACACGAGTGAGTTGGATGATTCACTACAATCAGCTTGGGCATTGATGGTAAAGTTGAAGGAAAAATTATTTTCTATAGCTTTCCAGGTAAGTGACATCATTTAAAATCCATTCCTGTTATTTTTTATGTGGTGAATCTGATCTGTCCTTCGCTTTCTTGAAGCCTGGAAGTGATGGAAGAAGGGCACTGTCACTGAAGTTTGTTGAAGCTGTTATTCTTATTTATACACCTGATCCTAGTGGGAGCTCTGAGCCACCTATTGCACAAGCTACTGAAGGTAAATTAGATTGCTTTGTTTTGAGGACAGTATAAATCATGATGATAAAAGCCTTATGATGTGTATTATAGGGAAGGCAGTTGATATTAATATGTCATGGCTCCGCAAAGGTCATCCATTGCTGAATGTTGGCGATTTGTCAGTTGAAGCGAGTGAACGTCTGCGTCTATTGCTTGATCAACTACGAACTCCAACTGTGAAGTCACTTAGTGTTTCAATGATGATTGTTCTTGTTAACAGGTAACCTGCATCTTTTGTGAAATTGTTGATGATGTGGGTTAAATCTTAATTCTGAGTCAGTGTTATATTTTGCTGTTTGACAATCAAATAAAATTTAATTGAACTTTGAAAGGTTGGCAATGGATTAATGATGGTGATGTGGCTTGTGGAGGTTTCATTTAGAGCCAGCTGCTTTTGGTACAAATTTATCAGCACTATAGGGTTCGGAGAATTTGGTGGATTGGGGTAGGAGTGATGAAATTCGTTCTCATCCTTTAATTTCCTTTTACTAAGTATCTCTTGCCTTTAGGTGGGCTGTAGTTTGTTAAATTTTAATTACAACTGGATGCTTGAATATTACAATACGAGTTATGCTTAATTTAGCAATTTTTGGGGAAAGCATATGCAGTTCATGCTTCTTGTGACTTCTCTGTAACAAACCACCTCCCTTTGCTTCTCTTTTACTAGTAAAATCAGGACTATGGTTTGAAGGGAGTGGGTCTGGTGGGCGTGTGGAGGAACTTGCTCAGTTGATTCTCCTTGCTATGTTCTTTTCACTTTTCATACACAATTTATGTGGAGGTTCACCATTTCCCTACTTATATAAACTACATCAGTTTCCTTTAATTTCAAACTGTTTGTACATTACCCTTGTGGCAAAAGGAATATAAATTAATTTTGTGCACAACACATACCGCTTCTTGTGGTCATGCCATCCCCATCAATTAATTGTATCCACTTATTCGTTCAGTATCAACATGCTGGTTACTTGTTGAAGATCCTTAATATGCCAAGACCATCTTAGTTAGATGTCATTTGCATCTTAACTGTGAGGCATTTATTGTGTGTGGAGGATTTGAGACAAAATCAGAAGTGCTTTAAAGAAATCTTTTATGTTCTTTCTTCCACTTTGTACATTTGGAAGAAGTGAGGGATGTTGTGAAATTTGTGGTATGGCGGTATATCTAGCTTGCATATAAAGATACGGATCAGCTGGATCAGAGTTATCATGATGCAGCTAAGGAAGTTTAACTATTTTGGTTGTATGCTATAAGATATGCTTCTCATTTCCCCCCCAAAATCTTATAATGTAGTCCTGCTTTGTGATCTCTGTTCAAAATTTCATCCTAGTTTCTTCATTCTGGAATGTTTGCATGCAATTTTCTCTATGTTTAATGTATAATCTTGTATTTTTATTCTAATCATTTTTATTTTGTGTTTTCTTATTAGCCTTTCATATGTAGCAACAAAAAGGCCCTCTTTCTACGGGCGTATTCTTCCTGTTCTACTTGGTCTAGATGCATCTCATTCAGTCATCAAAGGGGTACACGCTTATGGACTGCAGCATGCTTTAAAGAATGCATTCTTGTCCTTGTTGAAATGCACATACTCAAGTGCTAGGCCGGTATGGTTTATTTCACCTTGCTTCCTGGTTGAATGTCCTTTGGTCAGCATCTCAGTGAATATTGTTAATTATGTGTAGCAACTGAAAGTATCTGTAATTGGTTTAATATTCACCCCATTGTTGCTATCTTAAAGTTGGTAAATATATTATGGAAATGTACAAGGCACACATGACCATTGAGATGGGTCTAGGTGGGAAAAATTAATTTGAAAGTGGATTGACATGATCCATACAACCCCCCCCCCCCCCCCCCCCCCCCATGACCATTTTCTGATATTTTCATTGTGGTACCGTAGAGTTTTCACACCATTGACTATTAGTTTGTTGCTGATGTGGTTAACATGGTACTGCTCTGCAACCACATACTTTGTATTGTTTGAAGCAATGTCCCTAAAATAAAGGGTTTTAGATTTGCCCCATAAACAATCTATTATGCTGTATATGTGATTTTTAATATTTTGACCTTGTTCATTATCAACTTCTATTGAAGTTCGTTGGACAGGCTCCAATGTTTATATTAAATTGTGTAGCTTGGGCATGGCGGTTTCTTCTTTTTTAGCAATCTTTAGGTAATTGATTTTGGATGGAAAATTTGCTGTTCCCTTTATCAGTCACTTGAGGATCCATTTGAACCCATTTATGTATGTTTAGTTGTTATCAAGCCAGCCTGTCAGCCTGCTTATAGAACAGTGTGGTGGTTAGTCCACATTCATATTTTGAGAAATTAAACATTGATGATATATTATTTTTTTATAGTTTACATGTCTGACTTATCTCCTGTTTATTTCTTAAACATACTGTATGTAATAAGCTCCTTGTCAATTGGTATGGCTATGAGGTTTTTCAATATCTGGTGCTTGGTTCATCGGAATATTACTGTCAAAGAAATATCTCCCCAAGAAAGTGGTAATAAAGCGATATTTAGTATATGATACCTTTGTATCACCCATACTAAAGTGATATTTAGTATCTCATACTTTTGTATCACCCATACCTTTATAGTCCTGTCAAATAGGTCGGGTGGGCTAGGTTCAGGTCATAAATGGGCTCGGGTCGTTGAACTTTCCGGGTCTTTCGGCACGGGTCTGTTTGAGTTTGGTGTATCTTCAGGTCGACCTAACGGTTCGAGCATCGACTTTTGTAAAAACTTTTTAGTGATCAATGAGCATATTATAAGGTTCAATATAAGTGATACATTTTTCTGTAAAACAATGTTTGGGGTCAACCCAACGGGTCGGGACTTTAACACAATTGGGATCGTGTTGATTGGGTTGGGTTGCTTTTGGACCCATTGATTCGGCTTCGATTTAAACCCTAAAATCTCTGGGCGGTTTGGGTTGTCGGGATGGTTTGAGTTTTGCAAAGCCTTCTTCATACCCATACCAATACTTGTTAATGATACCAAATGAGCCCAAGGACTATCAGTGAGTGGGTTCATCGATGAAAATGTAATTGTTTGAGCATAAAGTTATTGTGCTTAGTTCCAAGTTCCAACTGTTTATTTGTGTGTTCATGATTTTTGCAGTGGCGTGATCGCCTAGTAGGTGCACTCAAGAAAATGAAGGCTGGAGAATTAGCAGATCTAGCAGTTGAAGAAGTATGCAGTATCAATGGAAAATTCAAAGAGGAAGAGAGAGAGATGTCTCTTACTCAGGTAATCTTTGTCTGGTATAGAGCAGGCTACGCATCCTCTCTTTTCGACTTGATTTACACTGAGCATGCTATACGACCATTTGCTCAGGTAGCACTCGATTAAAACTAAGTTTTATTCTGATCTATGCTGCAAATTTTGGCAGGTGAAGCCTTCAATAGGCATGGCTGAATTAATAGATAGTAATAAGGGTAGGAAAAGATGTGGGGATCAGGAATTTGGAGAAAAAAGTGATGATAATGAGACTCCTGGAAAACGTTTAAAATCAAATTCTCTTGTATTAGAAGGATCACCTGGGCTGTCAAATTCTGTAGTACTTGATGAAGGAATTACTCCTAGTGCACTGTCAATTTCCACTGCCGAAAGCGAATCAGGACCTGTTCACCAGCTTGTGGCTATATTGGGTGCATTGGTTGCCCAAGGTGAAAAAACAGCTGCATCTCTGGATATTCTCATAGCAAGCATTGCAACTGACATGCTAGCAGAGGTAGTAATGGCTAATATGAAGTATCTGCCTCCATCTTGTCCAAATGCTGAAGGAGATGATGAAGCATTGACAGCCAGTAATACTGTTCCTGCCATGTTAGAGAATGACAGCCGATTCAGACAAATTTTATTGTTTTTGTCCAATGTAATTTCATCTAGAACATCAGAACCAGATGTCAAACAACCAACTTCTCATGAATTGAAGGCAAGATCCGTTCCCTCCCCCCGTAAAGTTTTACCAATACCTTTGATTTTGTGATTTTATAATTTGTTGTTTCAAAACTTATCCAGTATCCTGATGTCATATGCTTAACAGTAACCTTTATGGAGTGGTTTCTCCAATTGTTTTGATTTTTAAGTCGTTGAGATGCTTCTTTCTTCACACTATCAATCAATAATCTTTTTGATCAACAGGACCATGATATAAAGGAGGACCTGCTTGCAGTAGTTGGGGATGACCATGATGGAGCACTTGTTTTAATAGATGATTATGGTGCTGAGAAAACAATGGCATCTTCTCTACCACTCGCTTCAAATTCTGATGGATTTTCGGAAGTTGGCAAGGGTCTTTCTTCTCTTGCAGTTGAGTTTCAAGATATGGAGAATGCTGGTGGTGGTATACCAGGCTTGGACAATCCTCCTAATAATGAATTTCCTGGTCTACTCATGCCTACCCTACTGGTTCCTTCTGATTTAGATGATGGGGGCCAAGACCTAGACAAAAATGAGGTTAAAAATTCAAAAGTTGATTCACTTCCATCAGTATCAACTGATGTGTCTGAGGAATCATGCCCAAAAGCAGTTGTAGCTGATACAAATAGTGGAATTGCCTCAACAGCGACTTCTGTTGGTTCAATCCAACAGTTTGTCTTGCCCAAGATTGCAGCACCCGCAGTTGACCTTACTGATGAAGAGAAAGATGAAATACAGAAGGTTTCTTTTGTACGTATTGTTAAGGCGTACAAACAAGTCGCTATGTATGGAGGTTCACAGCTGCATTTCTCACTGCTTGCTTATTTAGGAGTTGAGGTACTATTATCCTTTATTAAATTAGTTCAGAAATTGTGCATTTATCAGTTAAATTATATGACCTTATTACTTCCTGTCTCTGAAAATGATATCTACTATGAGGGAGTGTTTGCTTGTGGATAAAGATACCTTCTCTTTCATGATATCCTAGCAGCAGGGTTAATGAAACATCTTTGATTTTGAATCTACTATTTTTGACTAATACTCACCGTACAATCATTATCTACTGGTTTTCTACTGATACAAGACATAAATATGCTTTTATTTTGTTTGTTTGGACTAGCTTTACCTTTCCCCAAACCATATTGAAGAAAGCCTATTTTGCAGACAAAATTTAGGTCTTGTCAAGCATCACCTTTTGTACTCAACTGACCTTTTTTGCATTGTCTTGTAGTGTGGTTTTATGCCTGTTTACAATTTATAGCTGTCCTTTTTACAGTTTCCTTTGGAACTGGACCCGTGGAAAGTAATGCAACAACACATTTTGTCAGACTATGTAAATCACGAGGTAATCTATCATTGAGGTGCATGCTTTGTCTTGTCCTTTTTTTTTTTTCTGCTCTTGTATTATTTTTACTGCAATCTAAATGGTGTGAATTAAATGTATCTTTACGCTGTACAGTCATAGGGATTGTAGGGTGTTGAACTAGAGACATCTGAGTATATCTATGGCCTAGGCTATACAGAACTCTAGCCCATCTACTAATGAGCCACAACCAATCTCGAGAAAGCAAACAACCACCACGTGACTGTCTTCACTTCTAGGAATATATATATAAGGGATGCAACAAACACATCTCATGGATACTAGACAACAAAATGATTATTTGCATTGTCCTATCCAAACCATGTGATTCTCAGATCGTTTGATCCTAATCAGAATTAGTGTTTGCATCACGTTTGCTTTATGTCGAAAACCCACAAGACTCTTACAGTATTGATGAAGGAGATGAACATTGTAGTCCCGTAGCATCAAGAGCTTTAGAAGGTCCCAAAATGTCTTTATGAATACACCCTTGTTCCGACCAAAAAAAAGAATACACCCTTGTTGTGTTTTGCAAATTCCCAGACATCAGAATGAGATGTCTCAGCATTAACACCCTTGAACAAAGAAGGGAATGCTTTGTAAAAATAGTAGAGGAAAACTTGTCCAAATGCAAGAGATATCACCAAGTTGTGTCTGTACTCGAAGTCGGTAAGAGGACTAAGAGGGATTCAGATATGTTATAGTGTTACATCAAGATATTAAACACCGTTTTTATTAGCAAATCCAATTCTATTCCCTTTAATTTCATTTTGTAGTATACAATGACGGGTAGAAAAAAGTATTACAGTATATAAGTCATGGATCAATTTGTGAATAGAATAGAGACATCACTAGCTGGGGGTTTTGGAGCAGAGAATCATAATGAGTACTCAGTAAAATTAGTGGAGGAGAGTGTCATGTGGTATGCGGTATGTGGCATCTGGTCAATGACCAATGAATCCCAAATGAATCTTTCCAAGGTATGTAATCCTTGAGAGAACAACTTATGTGAGAGAGTGTGAGAAGGAACAAGAAGTACTAGTGAGCACAATATTGAGCTTGTGGCACATTGAAAACAATAATCTTTGTATGTTAGGTTTTATTGAGCAAATGTATCAGTATTAAAAGGTCTTAGAAGTGGCAATTGAGCCCTGAGGGTATAAATTTTGTGTAAGATGCTGACAAATACTAAAGATGACAATAAGGGCCCACAGAAATTGTGATTTGTGATCCCTAGCTTTGAGACCACATGTATTGAGTTGGTGAATAATAGTTGTCATCTATTTCCTTATAAATAACAATTTTGGAAATATATCCACTGTACAGAATCAACAAAAGTAATAACTCATGCTGACATTGAGCTTTCATTGTTTAATTTTGTATCAATTATTTATTATGTACATTCCTCTGGCAAAATTAAACAGTATTTTTTTCTTTAAAGTTGTCATTTGTTTGGATATTCTGTTGCTTGTCTTATTCTATGTATACCTTCCATGAGTATATAATGCAAGCTTGAGTACCCCTTCTGTTTTTCCCCTGTGTTTTGGCAACCGTGTTAGCTTACATGTTAATGATGCATGCAGGGACATGAGTTGACACTGCTTGTTCTCTACAAACTGTACAGGGAGGCTGAAGAGCGCGATTTTTTCTCATCTACAACAGCTACATCAGTTTATGAAATGTTTCTTTTGAGAGTTGTATGCACAATACCCCTCCACTCTTTTCTTTATAATTTTTTTGGCTGATTTTCATGTGAGAGAATAATGGTCTGATAATTTCCTACAGGCAGAAACACTACGGGATTCCTTTCTACCCTCAGATAAATTCTTGAACAGATTACTTTCTGATGTTCCGTATCTGCCCAAGTCAATATTTGAATTGCTTGAACGCTTGTGTTGTCCTGATGACAATTGGAAGGATGACAAGGAATCTCAAATTGGAGATCGAGTGACTCAAGGGCTAAGTACTGTGTGGAGCCTAATAATGTTGCGGCCACCACTTCGTGATGCTTTATTGAAGATTGCGTTGCAGGTTTTTCCTTGTTTAAAGTCTTTTTTCCCTGCTACCATGATGTGTTTCGTACTTTTTTCTATATTTCCTAATTAATGCTCTTTCCCTGTGGTCATAGTTGGGAGGACAGTGGGGTGCCTGGAGGTAGTGCATACGATTAATGAGTCAACATGAAGTTTGGTTAATATGTTAAAGTACTTCTTTGTAGTGTGCTAAGAAAAAAAGCTATATGAATCTTTTAAAAACCCCAAACTGGTGAAAGTTAACGTGAAATATATGTTCCACAACAGCTACTGAAATGTCAAGTTGATGGCAACAATTATGTTACTTTATAAATAACAAAATAGATATGCTACCTTAGCTTCATATAGAAAGCTTATCATGGAAGTGGCTTCTCATGTCTAATAGTGAACACGGACTGCAATTGCCATGGATTTTGTATTAGTTTAAGATTGAACTTCATATTTCTCGTAAAACTTCAAAAAATAGGCACCTCTAAGACCTTGTTTTCTTGATTCAAAATAATAGTGTATTATTTATATACCGTGAAATGTTTTAGTTATGATTCACTCATTTCAAGGTATTTATTAGTATGATTTTCTTATCCCATGCCCTAGGTTAAGACCCTTTAGTATATTTTAATTTCTTAGCATAATTTAAGATTATTTCCTATGGTTTATCCTTTCCTTGTTAGGGTTTTGTTTCTATTTTCGGTAGGCTTATCCTATGCTCTAAGGTCATAGAATCACGAAAACAGTGCCTGAGATATGTTTGAGGCTTACTAGTTTAGTGGATGCAGACTTGGGCTTCATCTCTTCAATCTAATGTTTTTTCTTTTATCTTTGGTTTTGTGGGGGTTGGATTCCTCAACAAATTATTTTATTTTTCTATAAAAGACTTTTCGGAACTTTATTTGGGGCTGTTATTCTTAGTCTTTGAATCTTATTATACTCTTTAAATCAATCTCATGGGTATGGGACTGAGACATGTCTACTTAGTGCTACACACTTGATGTTATTATAGAATCATGCATATCCTAATTTTATTATAAGCTTCAAAATCTTATTTCTGTAGTATATTGGTCTGTTACAAGGGCCATGAAGTTGGACCTAAAATGGTTAAAATGCAATTGCATAATCACGGGCGGTGTGACGTTTTCAAGGTGCATTTAGTGTGCTTGCCCCCCGTACGGTTTTTCTACCCTATGCCCTTGGTTAAGACCCTTTATTTTGGAAAGACTGTTGTATTCTAATTGTTCAACATTATTTAAGATTATTTCCTAGAGCTTACGCTTTCTTTCTTAGGATTTAGTTTATACTTTCAGTATTCCTATCCTATGTATATTGGTGATAAATCAGGATCCTACGTGTGGACATTATCAGCTTCAAAAAGTGTTCCTTTGGGACTCACTTAATATACCTGTAACACGTTTTCTTATAGATCTGACAGCACAAAGTAATATCAGGAAGCATAAGCTTGACAGTTGTGTCATTTGCTATTTTCCTTGATTCTGGAGTGTTATAGCATTCCCGTTTTTGCACTTTCTGTAGAATGTTTTTATCTTTTTCTCTAACGGCATCTATTTCATTTGGAAGAGTGCAGTTCATCATATGGAGGACGTTCGCATGAAAGCAATACGTTTGGTATGGCCAATTTGCTGCACATTCACATAATAATTAACCATGACCTTGCACTTTCTATTTTATCACTCAATACTGATTCCTTCTTTAGGTTGCGAATAAGCTTTATCCGTTACCATCCATTTCCATAAAAATAGAGGAATTTGCAAGGAATATGCTCAATTCAGTGGTGAAGGAGCAACCAACCATTGATATGGCTGTACCTGAAAAGTCTAGTAATCAGTCGCGAAAAGTATGGATTTTTCTTACATTTCAATTGTAACGTCTAAGCTTAATTCCATTATCACCTGTTTATGCACAATGTACAACAGCCTTTCATCATTTATATTTAAATATTACGGATTTTAATTGCCTCATCTCTGAGTCCATTGCTTTCTACCTGGAAAACTGGTTTGCCTACTTGTTCCTGCCTTTTGATTAAGTAGTTGGTGAAAGCAGTCCTTAGGGTACCCATGTATGGTGGACCAGTGTTTTATTCTTATGCAAGTTGCTGATAGAGTAACGGACAATTTACTGTGTCGTAAATTTCAATCGGTCAATGAATGCTGTTTTTTTTTTTTGATAAATCCTCATCATATAGGTGAAAGACTTTAGCTCATTATTTCAAGATAATAGAAGAAACTACAATGAAATAGGCATTAGTAAAAGATGAAGAGCATACATTTGGCTTGCTTCTATGTTAAGGGAGAACTTTTTAATGACTTCTATTGTATTTTATTAGTCACTGAAGGCTACCAAGAAATGAGCTAAACTGGACGTAGATAGCAGAACTGGAGGTTTTGTAGAGTGCTTTTGCCTAACTTAGACTGCTTTATGAAAAAGCTTGATGACTTCATGACCAGTTTTCTCATGTCTTATATCTAGTATCGGACGGTTTTTGTTTACTTCTATGGAAGGATTTAAATGAAAGTAATTTTGCCTTTTTATAGGATATCAACTTATTTTTCTACTATGTCCGAGTGTTTCAACGCAGTTTTTTTTCTTCTTATTTGGTGGTTTTCATATACTTATTAACTCTTTTTGTGATATATATACACACACATAGGCTTTCAACCATCTTTTGTCCGTCATTATTTGTTGTACAGTTATGCTCCTGCTATGCCTCGCTGTTTCATCCTAGTTTTTAATATCTAGTAATTCATTGTGTGTAATACGGATAGCATACCAGCTCAGATAAGGTGCGATTAACTAGCTGATAAGGCCTATTATTGTTACTGATAAGGTGTTAAGTATGGAATACTATGTGAATGATGTTTTACCAGACACACCCTTTCTCTGCTCCCAGAACTCTGACAATGCACAACCATCAAACGAGGATCAATCATTCGATGCTGCTAAAGACTTGTCTCATGCTCACCAGTTAAATACATCCAAGGATACCTCTCACATGCTTATTTCTGAGGCGAGGAAATGCATGTCACTATATTTCGCATTGTGTACTAAGGTAGGATATTCCTCCCTTGTTTTACTCTTATTTGTGATTGCAATCTTATTGACACCTTTTCCCTTGTTCTTACACTTGCGATTTTATGCATTTGGTTGGATTAACAGAAGCACTCCCTTCTTCGACATATATTTATTATCTACCAAAACTCTCCATCATATGTAAAACAGGTTAGCTTACAAACTTTCCATTTTAATTGGACCTTGTACCTTATTGTTTTTTTCTATTCTGTAAATTCTCACAAATTTTTTTATCAGGTAGTTCAATCCCAGATGCCTATTCTTACCCGCACCATTGGTGCATCGCCCATGGTTCTTGAAATTATTTATGATCCACCTGAAGGAAGCGACGGCCTTCTGATGGAGGTACAGCTAGTCAATATTAACCCATTCGTATAACATTAGAACTATTATAGTCTTACTACCATTTCATTTTCCATTAGGTTTTGCATACACTCACAGACGGGAAAATTCCTTCACCTCAATTAATCAATGCAATAAAAAGTTTGTACGAGTCTAAGGGAAAGGTAAATGGTTAGCTATGAAACATAGTGGAAGACTTGATGTCATTCTATATATGTTTTGACTCTAATATTCCGGTAACACTTAGTTGTTGATTGGTGCAGGATGTAGAGATTCTGTTT
Source organism: Polygonum maritimum (assembly GCA_963924305.1). Taxonomy (NCBI): domain Eukaryota; kingdom Viridiplantae; phylum Streptophyta; class Magnoliopsida; order Caryophyllales; family Polygonaceae; genus Polygonum; species Polygonum maritimum. The sequence goes on from OZ002736.1 coordinate 542,255, forward strand.
CCAATATTGTCATTCTTGCCTAAGGAAGAGGTTTGTAATGTTTCTTTTTGATATCAATGAATTAATTAAAATCAGTAATTTTCTCTAATAATGGTTATAGCTTCTTCCATTCTGCCTTTTCTAAATGTAAGCTCCATGGGTTACCATAGGTGGTACAAATATTTCCTAGTCTGGTTAGTCTTCCAGCGGAAAGGTTCCAGGCAGCTTTTACACTACTGTTGCAGGTATATTCAAGTAGATATTCATCCAATGTCATACATCTATGTGTGAGCATTTGAACTTCTTGCATGATGCTACTTGAAGAAGATATTTCCAGAAACAATGGATATAAGATGATTAATTTGCTGATAATTTTGATATCTTTGCTATATAAAGTCTTCATTCCCTAAATTTGTCAGCTTTTATCAGGACAAGGCAGTTGAAACTTGAATACAAAAACGTAGATATGAGAAGGGATCAACTACGTTACGTCCCGTCTCCCAAAAAATATTGTTGTGATGCATGATTTCCCCACTGGTAGAATTTCGGAGAAAGAAGGGTGAGAGATTGGAGAGATGTAAGCAGAAAAAAGAAAGATACCAGTGATACTAGCTAGAATTGCGGTATATCAATTTAGTTAGGTTTTGATGTCAATTCAATATCCATAGCTAGATATCACAAATAGTCAAACACAGGGTATGGGTACAAGCCATATTTAGTTAGATACTGATAGTAAATGGGGCCTTATGTCTCAAACTAAATATACATCTTGAGTCACTTTCTTAAATATACATCTTGAGTTACTTTGTTTCATTGTGTAGCTATTGATTATTTGGATTAATAGCCTTCTTGTAGAGATGAGCTTGGTGGTTCCCTTTTCTTCCATCACTATCAGAAGGATTTCACATTAGCAGATAGCCTTCTGATAGTGATCGACTTTAGCAGCTTTTTCACATATACAAGTGATGAATCTCTTAATACAATATACCGTAGATAATGCACATTCTTGGAAAAGAGAAAAATACTATATGGATGGTGCTTCGAATGGACTTCCTCTCATCGTCTCGGTCACATTCTGTTCAAGAAACTATTAACAAATATCGACACAGATGAGGATGATCAATTTGCTTTTAGGTCTGTAGAGAAATTTTAGTCCTTTTATACTGTCCAGTGAATAGCATGTCCCATGACAAGAAAATCTGTAATTTTTATTTTTATAATTATTCTCCTGACTATCTTATACTTTGAAAATTCCTGTGTGAGAACTTTGTAATTATTCTCCTGTAATGTGCCCTGCATTTGCTGTTACTCTAGTGATGAGCACTTGAGCAGTATGGAATCTAAGATATGAACTTAATTTTGCAGGGTTCTGCACCGTCTGGTCCTGTACTCACTCCAGAAGAAGTTTTAATTTCCATCCATGGAGTAGATCCTGAAAAAGATCGGATTCCCCTTAAGAAGGTTTTTGTGTGCTGGATTTTGTTTTCCTATCTTCGATATATGATCATATCATAGTTTTTAAATATTTCTCATAATCTGTTTGTCTGAGTAGGTGACGGATGCATGTAATGCTTGTTTTGAGCAAAGGCAAGTATTCACACAGCAAGTCCTTGCAAAGGTCCTAAATCAATTGGTATGTCTGCAATTTTCGTGTTGTATTTTTTTCTTTTTTCTGTGTTTCTTTATAGAGAGACTTTAATATACAGCGATGATGTTAAAATCATAACAGGTTGAACAAATTCCACTTCCATTGTTGTTTATGCGAACAGTGTTACAAGCAATAGGTGCGTTTCCAGCACTGGTGAGTTGTTTTTTTTTTCTCCTCATGTATCTACATTGCTTGAATGCATCTCTCCTAGTGGTAAAATAAAGAGAGCGGTGTAAAGGCTGTAGCTCTTTGTTGCCTTGCTGGAACTTAGAAAACATCATTAAGGAAGTATACTGATGAACCATGGCAGATGTATTTGTAGTTTATTTAGTGTGTGTCTGTATGTATATTCTTAAGAGTATGCTTGTGCTTTCCTCTATGTTATAGGTTGACTTCATAATGGGCATTCTCTCTCGTCTCGTGAACAAGCAGGTAACTATTTTTCCTCTTTTCTCCCCCCTTATGTGTGCTATGCAGTTATGCATCCTACAAAATAATGACGTATGTAAATTATTTTGCAGATATGGAAATACCCGAAGTTGTGGGTAGGGTTTCTGAAGTGTGCACAGTTGACACAACCTCATTCATTCAATGTATTGCTTCAGGTACACTTGGATACTTGAATTCCACCGTGGAATTTTCTATGATATTCTATTTGTAAGATCTATAAAAAGCAGTTGAAATGGACAGAGCTGAGCAAGAAGGAAATGACTGGTATTGTGATGGATCCAAAACGTACTCGTGAATACTAATTAATAACTGGGGTGGGAGTTGTTAGTAATACGCTGCTTACATCAACTTGCATGACTTTAAGGTTTGATCATGCTCCTCATGTGTAAAAAAATCACTTGGCAGGTACCTTCAGCTCAACTGGAAAGTGCATTAAACAAAATTCCTGCGCTGAAAGCACCGCTGGTTGGTCATGCCAGTCAACCAGAAGTGCGGTCGAGTCTGACCAGGTTTGTTTGCTGGAGCCTATAACTGTGTTTCTGGCGCTTGGATACATGGATAGATGGATATACATAAAAGAATTGGGATCGTGATGTTTCAGGTCCACTTTGGTCGTCCTTGGACTCGTAACGGATCCACCGAATGCGCTTAGTCCCGCCCAAGCTGCTGCTGTTCCAGATGAAACAGATGTGTCCACCACCAACTCATCCATCTGACTTCTAAACCACCCAATCAAAAGTGATGTATAAATGACTTGCAGTCACATGCATGACCACATGAGCTTATTCGCATGCTAATTGCGTTTTCGCAGCAGCGGTTTCTTGATATAAACCAATTATTATATCTTTGTTCTTAATTCCAATTCTGTATACCGGCCTTGTTATTTTTCGATTTTCTTAAGTGGTCGAAGATTTACTTTTTCTAATGATAGTCAATGTGCAAGTTTTGCGATTCTGTCTGCCACCAGTAGTGAATCCCATGGTTAATTTATACCGCATCCAAATTTTAGAGTAAAACCCAAGTATCGGAGAATTTTTTCAAGGGTATTCCATGGTAGTTTCATTACAAGACTTGATTCATTTCTTGTTTTTCCCTAATCCCATGTTCATTTCTTGTTCATTCTTCAGGGATACGTGGTTAATCCACGACTAGTACAAATCCCGTACCATGTACGAATAATGTGAATATAAACCCAAATTGATTGATATGTAATCACCATCCAATTCGATTTGTTAATGTACAAATCTGATAGATCCAAATCTAAACCTATTGACATATATATATATATATTTATTTTTATATAATTTAAATTATGAAATCCATTATCTTAATTAATTACTTGGAATCTTCATAAAAGAATTAAAATAATCTATTTTATCTAAAATGGAAAAGGTTGTTATAATTTATATGAAAGTTATATTATTTTAAGATATCAAAATTAAGTAAGATATCAAAGATGTCAAAATTGGATAAGATATTAAGTGAATATAAAGATAATTTTTAAATGATACAGTTAAGAAAATAAAATCATTATTTTGTTCAACCTTGATGATGTGGCACAAATATTAATAAAGATTTGGTTCCGCTTTATGTTGTATTACACTCCCTCTGTCCCATAGTATTTGTTCAAACGGACGATTTTTACGGTTTTTAATGCAAGGTATAAAGTGATATTGGAAAATGCAAAAGTATAATAAAGTGGGTAAAACACTAAAACATACTCCCTCCCTTAAGAAAAACATGTCGTTTTAGATTTTGTCTTAAAAATTAAGAATTTAGATAATTCGACTGATATACCCTCAATCTTATAAAGATCTTTTATTTTCTATTATTAATTTAGGTAGTTACTTCTAATCAGTAAGGATAATATAGGAAAAAGTGTCCCCAAAATATCTAACATGACAAGTATTTCTTAACAACTCAATGAGGCTAAAACGACAAGTATTTCTTAACGGAGGGAGTATAATTCAATAGGGGTACTTTTGTCAATTTATAGGGGAAAAGTTTTAAAAAAAGATAAAATAGGTGAAAAAGTTGGATAATGGGGGTAAATTTAGAAATTGAATAAGGTTAAGATTGGAAGAAAGCTATTGATATAAAAGGAAACTAGACAAACTATATGGGACGACGGAAAAGGAAAGTGGACAAATATTATGGGACGGAGGGAGTAGTAGATATGTTCATTCTTTAAGAACTATTGGTGTGTTTGGTTAAGTTTTTGATAGACAGCATCCGTGAGCATGAAGCTTAGCATCAAGTACATTGTTTTGAGATTTGCTTTAAAAAGTGTTGCACTCCTTTCTCGGGATGGGTTTACTTTCCCTTTTGGGAATTTGTTCTTTGTTTTTACTAGTATAACTAGTATTAGTCTATGTGATTTGTATGTGATGTTATTTATTTATTTATTACTTTGTATATGAATATACTACAATAATTACATATATTATCGTGTATACTTTGTTTTAAAATGATGTTTGTTTTTTTATTATAAAATCTATTTTTTGTATATAGTCATATATATACATAAATAAATTATATATACTTTTTTAATTCATACTTAAACATATATTTAAATAATTGAGTAACAAATGTCATAAGATAAGATGTATTATCAAACTTTATTGAGAATTGATAAAAAAAAAAAAATATTTTGGCATTTAAACTAAAGTGTGTAAACTGACTTACATAATAAACTCAATAATTAAAAAAAAACTCGGATTAATATAGTATTATATTAAAGTAATAGAGAATATTTAATAAGATAAAAAACAAAACGAAATTATCTCGTATATATGTTATTATGTAATTATGTTGTATATATGTTATTATGCTGTGAAAACATAATTAAATAAGAAAGATAGTAATAATTAAATGAGTGTAATGATAGGATTGAGATTTATATATTTGGATAAAATTATTAATTAAAAACTTGAAATTTTAAGATAAATCTAATATCTTAATGAAGTATGTATAAGATTATGATAAAATCAAGATGTATAAGATAATTTTTTTAATTAAAGGGTAATGTGGCGTAACATGGTGATAAAATTTGCGTCCACTTTGGTATATAGTAATAGAATTTATTGAGGGATGCTAAACGTCACCCCAAAAAAAACATCACCATTTTTTCCTATCCATGTTTACCCCAAACGCATACTAAATTTACAAAAAAAAAAGACGCATGCTAAACATCACCAAAAAAATTTATCACCATTTTCATTTTCCATTTTTACCCCTAACAACATACTTGCATTTACAAACAAACCCTTATTTTTATTTTTATTTTTTTTTGATAACCAAACCAAATTCATTCAAATACACCAGCATTGTCTTCAGCCAAAAGCTGATACAGAGCAACATAAAAGGAAAATTGATGAAATTGAAGGACAGGGTGCCACCGGCTGCCATTGACCAAGCCAATGGGCCACACGATTTGCTGCCCTTTTAGCATAACACCACTTGCAGTCAACAAAAGAAAAACTAATCTCTAGAATTAAGGCAAGCAAAGAACCCAGAACAAGTCGAGGAAGCGCATTATGCTGAAGCTTTTGGATTAAAGTCATGCAATCGGACGGCAGCGGCGGATCTAGGGGGCGGCCGCCCCCCCATCCGGCCGGAGATACCGTGAGGAGTAGTGAGGAGCGACGGGGCAGATCTGGGCGGAACGGGGCAGATCTGGCATGGGGATTGCGGGGTGGGATGGGGCGGGTGAACGAGCGCCGGAAATGAGGGCAACGGCCAGAGGACGCCGACGGGGCAGTGGTGCTTAATCGGATTGAGGGCCGGAGGATGAGGCTGCTAGAAGACCGAAGACAATCGGTTTGGACCTTTGGCCAAAGGTAGAAGAAGATGATAGTAGGGTTGATTTTTTATATATCTATTTTTTTTTTGGGATGTTTATTTAGGGTTATTTAAGTCAAAAAGATGTAAATTGGTGACGAAGAAGTTAAAATCCGATGATGTTTAGCAATTGTGAAAAAAAAAAACCAAGGTTCCCTTCTTCTGCCTTTTGAAGACAACCGATAGTCCATCTCCCATTTTGACAACAAATCCAATCTCCTCCCTTGCCAGCGGAGCTTCTCAGGTCTCTTTGTCAGTCCGAGCGTGTCTCTCTCTCTCTCTCTCTCTCTCTCTCTCTCTCTCTCTCTCTCTCTCTCTCTCTCTCTCTTCCTCCTCCTCCTCTTCCTCCTCCGCCTCCTCACCCTCTCAACTCTTGTTCCTGAATCCCTCCACCTGATCCTCCTAGTAGCTCACAGCCAACAAGCTCTACCAAAACTGCAACGATCTCTCCACGCTATCCTCGTACCTCCACTAGACCTACAACCCGGCAAATAAAAGCCTCCAGCGTCCCCCTCGGGCTGGATCTCGTGGGCCATTAACCCCACCGGCATGGCTGGCTCCCAAGCCTTCGTCGCCTTCAAGTCCTCCAACAGATCCATGGCCCTCAAGACCTACAAGATCAGATCCTACTCCTCCATCATCGAGGGCAAGCTCGACTTCGACGTCTACGAGAAGAGCGCCGAGTCCAGCGGCGCCCTCATGGCGATCTACGCCACGCACGGTCGCCGTCCCGCCCGCCCTAGCCTCCGCCAACAAGATGAACCACATCTGGCAGGTCGGATCCGCCGTCGCTAGCGGCTTTCCGGTCAAACACGACTTCAAGCCCGCCAATTTGAACGCCAAGGGCACTCTCGATTTGTCCTCCGGTAGCACTTCAGCCCCATCTTAAGCCCGCCAATTTGAACGCCAAGGGCACGCCAAGATGAACCACATCTGGCAAAGAGGAAGAGGGATTGAAAGCCTTATTGTAAAGTCGGCGCAGGGTTCTTAATTCCCCTTTTTGTTTTCTTAATTCTCCTTTTTTTCCTTTTCTCATAGGTGATTATTTATTAAAGGGTATTTAAGTCCAAATGTATAACTTGGTGATGGAGGCTGGTGATGTTTAGCATTTGTGATTTTATTCGATGGTCTTTGTTTTCGCACTCATTGATGACTTTTTTGGGGTTTTATAATAGCGCATTTCCTATTTTTCATTCTAATGCACTCTAGAGCCATCATGACCCAATAGATTCGAGCTGCTACAATCCGATGGAATCGAGAATCCATCTAACCATTTATTGGGGGTAATAGGTAGAGCAGTTACGGCTAGAATCCATCTGACCATAACGGCTCGACTCCATTTGACCGTACGTGACTCATTGTCATTTTCCATTTACTAGCCAACATAAATGTGTCGTTTACCGTTATTATATCCTTAATTGTTTTTTACCTTTTATTACCCCCTATCACCTATCTATTACCACCTATTACCACCAATTACCACTCATCTTCTACTATCTTCCTATTCGCCATTTTTAACAACACCTTCACCATTTTTCCCAAAACCCTCACTATCTTCCCACTCCATTTCCAACATTCTTTCTCCTCTTCAATGGCTAATTAATAATGGTGGATTTGTCCACTATAATGGATTGGTTGAGCGATCTATACATATGAATCACAATGAGGTAATATATTTCCTTTATTCTCTTTATTATTATGTAACTATTAAAGTTTTTGATGGAATTATTAGTTGTTTTAGTTTTGTATATCATAGTATATATATAAACATGTTAGTTTATGTTAGATAGAGTTAACTGTTTAGTAGAACGAGAGTGTTATGATCAAAAGTTTTTAAAACAACTTAAAAAGATTACGAACGGTTGTTTGACAACCGTTATGACTATCTCAAGCAAATGGTCGTGACGACTTATTCTATGGTGGCCATAACGGCCATCATACAATCAACCATAACAGCCAAATTCTTAATAGCCATAACATCAAGAGTGGGTTTTTCCTTTATGATTGTTTTGATGTTGGTCATTACATCGGTTTTACTTTTATCCTATGCGATTTTTTTACATATTCTTTGGTCATAATTTGTGCAGGAAGATAATGAATTTTATTTTAGTCTTGACGAATTGTGAATTGAAGATGACAATTCAGATGAAAATGTTGATTATACAAATCAGGATAATGATTATCAAAAGTGTCTTTTAGTAATTTTACACGTTATTCAACTAGTAATTCCGAACGATCATATTTAGTTTGAGTTTGTAAATTTAGTTTCAGCTTTGATTTGAATTCCAACTTCAGGTTCAATTACAAATATTAATTTCATGTCGGTTTCAACTTATTTTACCGAAACCACTTTCTGTGGTAATGTTGTAAGTTGTTGAGTTGTTGATGAGCCTTGTCAAGCAGTCAAGTTGAAGCCTAGAAGAGGACGGCGTGGGACTTGACAGAATTGAAGCGTGAAGTTTAATTTCTCAATCAACTTTGGCGGGAGAAAATCCCTTGATTGGGATAATGCTAATAAACCAATAAAACCTAATTCTAAAAAACGCCTACAGAGAAAAGTCAATGGCATTTGGAAAAAACCTTCATCACATTATATCAAATTAAATTTCGATGCTTCAAGACTAAGAATTGGATCCTCTTTTGTAGGATTTATCCTCCATAAAGAATTTGGTCATATTTTAAAATGTGGAATATCAGAATTAACCGATATGTCTATAGTTCAAGCTAAAGCTTCTTCGTTACTTGTGGCTCTTCAAAACTTAGATCTTAACTCTATTTTCAAAATTATTATTGAAGGCGAAAACTTAATTGTTTTCAATTCTTTAAAACGTTTATGGAAAGTTCCCTGGAAAATCATTTCTATTATAAACGACATCAAATACCTTGTCTCACATCTTCCTCATGTTGTTTTCTTACATTGTTTCAGGAAGTGCAATCAAGCGGCTGATTTCCTGGCAAGGAAACGGGTCAACCCTTCTAATCTTAATAATGTTATTTCTAGTTTTTTCTATTATGTAAATTTTTTTCCTTCGTTATATGTAATTCAGCTTCAAGGGTGGTTGTCTTACTGAGTCAACAACCTCTGCTATTTTATTTTTGTGAAATTATCCGTTGTGATGATTTAAGCTAACATTTTAATATTCTGGTCGCTCTTCTATGAAAAAAAAAACTTTGGCGGGAGAATTCCTTTATTTTCTGTTTTAGCTTTGAACCGGGTTTGTTTAGGTTAGACCGGTCATATAAATTATGTGGTTTAGAGTTTCTTTTTCTCTAATTCAGTACCTTTGGAGCTCGTCTGTTATGAGCTTTCCTTTTGGTGGTTTTGAACTGGATTTACACTGGATTGGTGTAGTCTGCTGAATTCATTGATTGAATCAAGTTTGTTTGGCTTGATTTTGTTTCTTGATTCTCAATTCCTTGAATCCTCACACTTTCCCTTGCTTCCTTGTCCGTCTATTTCAACCTCATTCCCAACTGCATTGCCTGAGTAGGGTTCAGAGCACATGGAATCACTTCGTTTGCAAATAAATGGTTCTCTCTCTCTCTCTCTCTCTCTCTCTCTCTCTCTCTCTCTCTCTCTCTCTCTCTCTCTCTCTCTCTCTCTCTCTCTCTCTACGCGCGGTGTTGTCTTGCAAAACCTGATGATTTGGATGGTGGATAGATGTGGAGGATCAAGCAACCAAGATCTCCGTCGAAGAGCAGACGCAGATCGCCATCGTTCACGCTTTGGAGAAAGATCTGGATTCAGGTTCCTCGTCGTTTTCTTCTTCATCGTCATCGTTTGTTCTATCAGTGAATTTGAATTTAAGTTTTATGGCATTTTCACATTCCAAATTGGACTTGCTAGATTAAATAGTCTTGTCTCTTTCTCCTGTTTTTACCAGCAAAATCTATGACTAAGCACATCACAGATGACGCGGATCTGATGCTCAAGAGAACAGATGATATTCGATCTCACATCTTGGAAAAGCAGAAAATGATTTCGTCTTTAGAGTCTGATTATGCCTCCCTTGCGGAGGTAAAGTTCATCCTCACTTATCCAAATCTCACCGGGATTTCTAGCTTCACTGCCTTTGATGATAGTGTCCCGTGGAACACATTATTCTTACATATTTGTTGTTTATTACATAATACTTTTTGTTGCCAGTCCTTGGAGCTAGTTCAACGAGAAAGAATCAGCTTGTCTGCCAAACTTCTGGAGAAAAGGTAAAATCTCTTTTGCGTACAGACTTTATTTCTGTTAGTGGTTTTATTTTATCTCACCGAAACTGCTATCTATGCTGGTCAGAATGTATTATTCGGAGCTCGGAGATGAGATGAACTCAAAAGTACTACAGAGACAGGTTGAATTTCACACTAATCTCTGCTGTAGGCTGTCAATATGATTATGCAGTGGAAGCTTAACTTTGAAGCTCAGATAACTGATTCTTGTAGTTATTTGACATTGAATTTGTTTCCTGAGCTGGATTTGTTACATTTGATTTATACTTCAGCAGAAAATTCACAGCTTGTCAGGCTATGAGCACCTTAGTTTTATAACTGTACCATGCTCAGTACCAAAGAAATCAAATACTCTTGAGTTCATGCATATTTTGAGAGCGATGCAATGTGTGCTGGTCTTAAGATTTGTCTTGCAATGAATGAATCTGATGTATCTTTTTTTTTATTACTCCGCTGTTGATACTAATCATACTAACAATCTAATAGAATAATGGATTCCTTGCCGTCTGCTGAAACTTTTTAGTGTTTGTCTGAAAATTGTATCTTATTACAGGTCATATATGCAACTGAAGCAGGGCCAATGGAAGCTGAAGGTATGAGAAATCCTTTGTGAAGCTTCACTTGGATTAAAAAGTAGGAAATGCACCCCTTCGCCCTTCTGAATTCTAGACAAGTTTAGGCTCTGATGTGATGCAAAACATTGAAGAAGCAAATTGGCAAATTGTTAAACTTGACTTCTTAAGAGGTGAGAAAAATACTTACAACATGATAGTCGATAGGAATCAAATTTTCTATTTTTAGACATAAATTACATGACGTAAAGGAGATAACAAGCATATAGAAGTGTGTACTTGCAACAATGTATTTTCGTATCAACATATGTCACTGTTTTTAACTTGAGCCAACTAATCATACGGACTCTCATGAGTCATGTGTGGCCTCATGGCTTAAAAGATGTAGTTGGACTATTTCTCAATATTGCTAACTTGTGTGCCTAGCAGAAGTTGGCTTAGAAAATCATGAGACTTGGCCAACATTCTGATATGGGCAGTCCTGGTGACTCATTTGTCAGGTTATTGGAGTAGTTGATGAAGAAACAGTGGATCTTCGATTATTTTCGCATACATATACTTGCCTACTAATTTGACCAAAAGAGAAAAAACACTTGACAATGAATTTGGAGATACTGGTATCCAACTTCTCATCAGCAGGTGCCAGTAAAAATAGCACTCAGCTCATGGAGAACTGCATCACTTTTCATTAGACAGCCTTAGACGAGCAACTAGAAATTGGATAAAAGTTTGAGTCTAGCATTTTCTTGATGATGTTTGACTAACATAAGCACTTTGCCTGCCTTCAATTTACAGAAAGATCTAGTGGTGAGGGTGGTGCAAATTACTTGGTAAACATCCTTAGCTCTGTCTTTGGCTTTAAAACAGTCATGGATGTCTTTCATATGTTTTTTCTTGTCTAAATTATATCTTTTGGGCTTTCAGGAAGCAGCCAGCAAGCAGAAACTTGTGAGAGAATTAAACACTGTACAAACTAAACTTGAGAAGATCAGAAATGCAAAACATAATCTGATTTCAGAGAATGACAAGGTTTGTCTTCATAATATGTGAATATAAATGTGATCTTTGTTATATAAGGTGTGTTTTGGAAAAGGTAAACTTGTAAAATCATTATCTTCTTATTCTTATTGTTGTATTGTCTCTAAGTTTAGCCTGTATCTTGTGCATACTTGGACTGTGTGTTATTTTTGCAGTATGCTATATTGATTCGTTGTTGGATTATAGGATAGTTTCTTTATCTAAGAAATAAAAAGAAGAGTATCTTTCTTTCAAAGGAAGATGAATATCTCATGCTTAGGATTCTTGTTTTGCGCTTGCCTCAAAAGGCCTCCTTTATTGTTCTATATAGGAGTAGAATATAGTAGATATATAAATCTCATAGAAGCACTGTTCTAAAAGATGGGTTGACGCTAAGCAGCCCTAGCCCGTCCTGGACTGCATGCGCCTGGTTGTGCCTAGGCAGCCCCTTACTGCTCAGGGACTTCCTATTGTCTGTTAGAACACTCATAGAAGGTTATCATTGATTAGTTACAAAGGCAAGCGGTTAGGGTCAATGTGACTGAGGGGATCCTTCTGTGTGGTCTGTGATAAGAGTTGTTAGGGTGGCAGGGTGAAACTGTAATCAAACCAAGAGATTCCTCTCAACATTAATATGAACACCGTTTGATAACATGAAAAGAAGGAATATATGTAAAAACAACATATGATTATATGAACACAAACACAAATCCCACAAAATGGGAACAAATGGGGTTTATAATCCATACAAAACGCAAGAAACAACATAGAAGATGAATGGATGATGCTATACTAGTCAACCATTTATTCAAATTAAGTGTTCTCCTAATCTGACGTCTCTTTCACCCTAGGAGTAAGTATCACATTCCTAAAAGAATGATCCTCCAAGTCAGATGGAACCTAATCACAGATAGGGTTGATGTGTAGATCGCTGAGAGATAGTTATAGTCCTCCTGATATATTTAGTATTTTAGCTAATCACATAAATAATGAATGCGTAAGCTAGAAATAGATCAGGAGGCAAGGCAAGCTTCTTTTTGTAGAATGTAAGAACTCCTGACTTGCTACTGTACTCTCATCCTTTCATGTCCTGCTTCCAACTACCGGCATACGTCTCCTCCATCTTGTGTGTTTGTCCAAATGAACTCTGTCAGGGGAGACGTTATGACATCCTAAGGCTAAGACGGTAACTTGTTTATCTTTCTGGAAGTTCATAGTCAGTATCAAATATAAGATCGATTTTTCTAACTTAGGAACATTGAAATGGAAATATTTTGTTAAATCATATTTAATGAGGGTTATTTAATTATTTTCATGGGGTTCATTTATTTATTTTTATCATTGTAGTTTCCAAAAACAGCATTGTTGTAAAGGCGAATAAATATTTATGTGAGAATATGCAACCTGCATCATCTTTGATTACTGGTATTGCTTATGTGCTCTCAAGATTTCTGATGATAATTAAATATTGTTTCTACTCTCAGATCCAGCAATCCATTGAACAAGTGAAATGTCAAGTAAATGGCATCAAGGTCTTGCACAATTTCTTTGGCTAGTTTTTTCACGCAAAGATTATCATGCGAGAACCTTGTCAAACTATTTTTTTTTCTGACTTCTAATAATCATAGCCTCTCTCCAATGTTGATTCTAACAGTTAGAATCAAAGGATATGGATATACAATCATTGGAAGGGGAGCATAAAGCCCTCTCATCTGACAAAAGCAGGGAGAAAGAATTTATGCAGACTATTCAACTTCAAATTGAGAGATTAAAGGTATGTAGAAACTTAGCTACCAGATTTGTGCTTAGCTTGTGACATGCATTCTTTGTCAAAGCATTCTGAAGGATAGGTGGGGTCTTTGAAACACACATATGTGCTGCATAGTTTTCATATTATTGCTATAATTAACTATGGAAAAACATTGAATATGGAAGTTCTTATGTAGTATGCATTGAACTTCTGTGATAAATGTCTTCTACTTTCAAGTTCTAACTGCTTGACTGTTTGCTGTTTCTAATCCGTATGTATGGCTTCTAGAAACTGGACAGATTGACATGATTACATGAAATTTTAGGAGAATTCGTTTCGTTAGTATATAGTTGGCAAGTTGTTTAATCAATTAATAGTGTTCCTTATTTGCAGGGAATTTCACATGTAACAAGATGTGCTTGTGGGCAAGAGTACAAGGTGGAAGGCAAGCCTTGTGCATAAGAAGTTGTGATGTTTCACAAGAAGTATCGGTGCAAGTCATTGTGTCGTTGAAAAGGAACAATGTGTTTTGGTCAAAAATATTAGGCTAGGAAGCAACTAATCAATTTCCAGTACCCCCCAGGCTGAAACGTACTTGGTTCTGTGCTTTTTGCCGACGAGTTGTAGTGGTGACAATTTGCTTATTTTGGAGGTGGTTTCTGCGACTCTTTAACTTTTCCTGAACAAATCTAACCATTCAGGGCCTGTTTGGTTACTGTAAGGGAACGGAAAGGGTAAGGGATTGAAAAATTGCATGGAAAGGAAATGAAATCCGTTACAGGCCTGAATTGTTTGGTACGGGTCCAAAGGAAAGGGAATGAAAAGCCCCCAAATTTTCAATCTAGGGTTTGTCCACCGTCAAATCCAAAACTAATAACCATTTCTCCTTCACAAAGCCATCGGGAGTAGGCCAGATGAAGAAACGGCCGGCGCAACTCTCTAGCAGCGGCGTCGGCGAGATCTCCGTGAAGAAAGCGAAGGCGGCGCCGGAGCCTCTGTTCACGAGCGCGGAAGTGGACGACGAGTCGGAGGAGGAGCTGACGAGGCTTATGGAAGGCGGTCTGGAGGAGGTTCCGTTCAAGGTGAGGTTCGTTCCGTATCCGTACACGTGGAGGCAGCCGATGTCGCCGCTGTCGTCGGCGTACATCATGATCAACGTCGGGCACGAGGAGTCGTGCGGATTGTCGTTCTCTGGCTCCGATTGCTCGCTGATAGCCAGCGTCGACCTCGCCGACCTCAACATTGCCGGCGGAGGACTCACTCGGGATGCGCGTGGACGGAGGGAGGTGGACGTGGAAGGGAAACGGTTTGTTACCTCCCGATTTTTAGGGGAATCAAAATTGGATTTGATTCCGATATTGGGTGGAATGAAAAAAGGGGAAATTTTGCAACCAAACACGAGTTAAGGGAGTGAAATACCTGATTCCGTTTCCGTAACCGTAAAAAACCACAACCAAACGGGCCCTCATTTTGTTTCAATGTTACCATTTCTTATATTGAATGTGGGATTTTGGGCGCATTGTTGCTCATCACGAACCCAAGTTATTTGATACTTATTACTACCAACGAAAGAGAGCATATATCGACTTCTAAAGATACAAGGTCTAACTAAATTAAGCATGGGAGGTTAAAAATAGTAATTAACACATGTGTCAACTTCACATTGAAAAATAACACTCATCTATTTAAATAACCTTATTAGTTTAAATTTGGGTGTACATCCCACATGGATATACAATATGAAAAATATATAAATAAAATTTTATCTATAAGGTTTTCTTAAAAATATAAGTAATCTTACTATATACCAAAGCAAAGGTTGAAGTAATAACAATACATCTCAATTTCGACGGGTCCAAAATATTATCAGGAGAGACAACCTCAGGTTTTGTAATATGAGACAACGATGGTCAAGTCATAGAGATGGCAGTTGGAAAATATGGAAAGATATCTGTCCTTAAAGCGGAAACTCTAGCATTATGGTATGGGATTAGAACCGCCAAAAACATGGGTATAAAAAATATTGAAATTGAGGGTGATAACCTCACAGTGATCAATGCCTCCAAGGGTGCTCTGAATTATCCTTGGGAGATTGATATCCTGATTACGGACATTCGGAGGTCACTCCAGTTGTTCGAATCAGTTCTGATTACGCATGTTGGTAGGGAGGCTAATGTCATGGCTGATAAAATATCTAAAATGGGCCATGATTACCCTATTGAACACATCCGAAACTATCAAGAGTTCATAACTCTCATCCGAAAGGATGCGCTAGGATGGCCCCCGTAGAAGGTGGTCTCCTAATCTTTACCTGGTCAAAAAAAAAAACAAAAAAAAAACAATACATCTCAACTCTAAATTAGACCACATCGCTATTTTTTAAATCAAACTAATTGGTTAAAATTTTATTCTAGACTAAAAAATAAAAGTTGATCTCAAAATAACTATTTATATTGATGAAATATATTTATTTATATGCATGTAACATAGATTTATTTATATGCATATAAGTATATAACTTAGATTTCAGTTCTTCTCAGAACAACTATAAAATAAAAAAGTTTATTATAAAATAAAGAAACTTATTGATAAAATAATTATCCAATCCTTATTTAAAATACATGATCTCACAAATCTTTGTTTGGCTAAAAACTACATTATAGTAAAAAGAATATATCAAGCACATAAAAGAAAATAATATTATAAATATATATGTTCTTTAGGATAATTTTATACAAAATTTTAAAAAAAACTAGTCAAATGAAAACCATGCCTTGAAGCCATAGGAACTAATGCGAGTAAGTATATATTAAAGTTGTTCCATTTTGAGCATCCACGTTAACTCTAACCCTACTTCATATTAAATTAATGATAAATCAATTATATTTTAACAATTCTTTATTTAAAAAAAAACTAAAGATAAGAAGATCAAATATGTCTAATCTAATTTTGAAATATTAATATCAAAACAATACACATAATCTATCAAAAACAATATTTGTATCTATATAATCTATCGAGATTATATCAATCTTTATATCTATATAATTTTTCAAGATAGTATCGTCATTCTAATTTCAAAAAATATTTGTATTGACCGATAAAGAATTATATTTTATATTGAGGTCAATCATCTATAAATCTTTCATTAAATAATAAGGAGTTTATACTATCTATATGGAATAAATGATGTTCAATACAAAATCATGTATTTATAATTTTATATACATAGTAAGAAAATACTTACGGTTAGTGTTGGATCCGCTTTTTCTTCAAAGAGGTATTAAGACCTGATTAGTACTTCTTTAGTACTTCTTCAGAGCACAGCGAGAGACAAGGGAAAGGCAAGCCAGCCGAACAAGATAGAGTCAAAGATATAAGATAGATTTTTGCCAAGATATGCCAATGAGATTAGGATCAGATAGAATCTTGTATTATCATATCTTTTTCATAAGATAGATCGACCCTCTAGGGCACTAAATAAATCGATTGTAAACCCTAGAGCAGGGTTATGCTCTTTTACAAATCAATACACACATCTAGCACGATTTACAGCTTTCGATCTTCAGTTTGTTCTTTGTGATTCATCCCGATTAGGCCCGATCTAGGCCAAAATTTTCTTTGGTAAATTTTGGCTCAAACAGTTAGTGCACAAAAAAAAATCGGCATTAATGTACTAATTGATTACGTCATCCTTTACCTTCCGTTCCAACTGCTTCCTCAACCTAAAACCTGCAAAACAATGGGAAAAAGGGGGTGAGGACCCTCTAATCTAACTTCGATGTCTAAGTCAGAAGAACAATCGTCGATTGAGCATCGAGGTAAAGAACAAAATGACAAGAATTGCTAGAGGGCTGAGTGAATATCAATCTACTCAAAATATATAAGAAATGGATCCTTCTACATGATGATGACATGTATTTATAAGGGAAGAAAGATAAAAACCTAAGGTCCTCATCAATGTGAATGTCATATACCTAAGGACTAAACTAATGAAAATTAAAAACCTAAGGGCCTCATCAAAACCACATGGGAAAAAGAGTGTCCTAATCACGTGAACTCCCTAATCCCAGAATCCCTATGTTGGAGAAAATGGGCACTCGCAATCGTGCCCAAGGGGGCCGCCGTCGCGATTTTGGGAGGGAACAATGGTTAAACATGTGGCTAGCTTTTACCTCAACACCTGATAAAATTGCCAATTTAGACTATGATCTTTATATTGACCACATTAAAAGTTACACAGAACGTAACGATCTCATTTGTAAGGATGATAGAGGTTACTCTCTTCAAAGGACCTCATAAACCTTAATTTGTTTTAAAATTTCCTCTTCCGAAAGTATCATTTTTTATTAATTTTTTTCTTTAAGTTAATTTGTTTTAAAAAATAAAAATCATGTCCAATGAACCAGACCGTGATAAAAACTTGAAAATATCATTTTTATTTATTTTTTTTCCTTAAGTTAATTTGTTTTTAAAATAAAAATTATGTCCAAAGAACCAAACCATGACCGAGACTAGAATGGAAAATTCCAATCTTATCCTCAATCTATGTTTTTAGCGGAAGTTAGCTCGTTAGGTCCGGTTTTGGACCGATGCCCACCCTTATTTCTATTGTGCCATTTAATTACTAATTATAGGATCCTAATTTCTCTCATCATATGTTAATCATTTGTGCCTATACATGTAGTAGGACAAAACAAAAATAGCTAGAAAATGTCCATAGAAGACACCAAACCAACAATAGGTGTAAAATTGTAATGTTTTTCTTTCCTTTCAATTTGGTACTTATAGAATGTGCATGTATGAATTTAACATGTCGCACCATCCATGTTGTTTTGCAAGTCTTTGATACCATTTTTATTTCTGATATTCCAATCAAGGCTAAAAAATAGAAATAGAAATCATTGTTATCTAGAGGTCTCCATTTGAGTGACACTATTGTTCTGTCTAGTGCTTGAAGATAAGCATCATATAGGGAGTCACATTGAGCATGGCTATAGCCAAAATGAAACTACTATCCGCACAACTCGTTGGATGGTAACTTTTTCTCTTGGTTTGCTTAGCACTGAGGCAAGCGCCCTTGCACTAACTTTGTTCCCTTCAAGGTCCACATGCACGCCTGCATCCTGATCTTGGTTTGCATGTCATCTGGTTGACCTTATAATAGCAGTACCCGTACATGTATATATGCATGTATATATATATATAGATAGATAGATAGATAGATACCAGTCATGATCGTATGCGAAAATAAGAATTGGTTCAAGCAAATGAATGGTAGACTGTTTTGACTAACCTATCAAGGAGTACCATCGCTTTGGGAGCGAGAGGAGGCGACATCTTTAGAGGTTTTCTAACAAGATGCATTAACCCTTGTGCATCCTAAACCATCCCGCTCGTATCCATAGCCCTCGCCATCATGGCTCTTCTGCTTCATGCAACCACTCACTAACTTGCCCATAGCTCCCACAAAAGGACCAAGGACGTGCATGTCCTTCTGTTGCTTGTGAAGGCTAGAGTAGTAGTAGAAGAATGGTAATAATGCACAAATTATAAACCTGATGCATATATGAAAACAAGGTTGCTTACAATGGCGTCTAAGATATGCATTAGTACTCATCTTGATTTTAGTTAGTTAAATAAGAAGTAAATAGACTATTATCACATGTAGATAAAAGTATGATTTGGATGGAAGCACACTTACGTGTTCACTGGACTTGGAGGGAACCCATTGGTACTAGAAATGTTCCTAGTAGATAATAGCATCAAGTATGGAGATAAGTTTCCCTATATTGCCAACTGACTATACCAATTGTGTGTTGTGCCATCATAAACAAGAGTCAGTACCCATACATCCGTAAAGATTCCAGTCTATGGAAGTTGGCAGCAACTGACCTCCTTAATAGACCCATTCTTTGTCATGTGAGTGACAAAGCATTAGTCATGGTCATGACCAGAGAGCACAAGTACCTAGTTAAACATCCAGAAATGCAACATTATATTTAAGTAGCTTCAGGACACCATCCATTTCATTCGTACATAGAGAGTATATACAACATACAAATGTTGCGATGGCTATAAGAAAGAAAACTTACGGGTTGGATAAGGTCCAATAGACTTTTTAAGGGAATTTGTTTGCCTTACACTGTTGTCATGACACAAGATATAAAATAATAATATAAAAAGTTAAGGGTAAAATAGACATTTCAAAATCTTTTGATTTTCAATGTTTGTTAATTAATATACAATCCCGAACTTGAAGCTTTGGATTTGCATGTGACGTGTCCCAAACCTACACCTACACCCCTCAACCCAACCAGTGTTGCCTACTCATCGCCTCTCCCCGATGGTTACCTGATACTTTGCCCGTCCTTCACCACAAAATCCTGCCAATTTGAGGATTTCTCTTTCTGTTTCGATGATAAAATCTTGATCTAATTTTTTTTATGGTACTCAAGTTTTATGCTCTTTCACCAAATTTCTGATTTTTTAAAAGATCAAATCTAGCTTTGCATTTTCTGAAGGAAGTTCTATTTTCTTTTTCCACTTTGACGCAATTGAGGATTTGAGGTTGGGAAGATCTTGTTCGTTGGTATAATATTTTGGCAGAACTCAATACATCAGTTATCTCCTCTTAAAAAATTCTATCTATATTTTGTTTTTGCCATCATTGTGCTTTGAGGGGAGTTCATTCTAAGATATCAATTCCTAATCTTCTCGTTTTTCTTTTGTGGGTTTCCAAGAGTTATTCTACAACAATTAAAGTATTAAATAATATAAAAAAAAAACTCTTCTCCAAGGAGAATGTCAACAATAATGACAAGTTTTGCTGATCTTCAATCAATTACATTTCAAGCAAAATCTAATGGTAGAACTGTGAAGAGAGAAGACCAAGGCCAAGTGTCATAGAAAATTTGTATTAGCATAATTTAAAGTTATAGTTAAGCTTTATTAGATATTAATTTACTTATTTACCCTTAGACTTTACACCCAATGATGGATGTAGATTAATTTATCACGGACAAATGAGATAAGATTAATTGATCAATAATGAATTTGATAAAATGTTTTTAATAAATTAAAAGTT
Organism: Polygonum maritimum; assembly: GCA_963924305.1. Taxonomy (NCBI): domain Eukaryota; kingdom Viridiplantae; phylum Streptophyta; class Magnoliopsida; order Caryophyllales; family Polygonaceae; genus Polygonum; species Polygonum maritimum. Next base: position 562,819 of record OZ002736.1, read on the forward strand.
GGGTTGGTATATACAATATGTATAAGAAGAATTATACACATATAATAGATTTATATAAGCATATCAAATCAAAGATGCGTGGCAAATTAGGTAGTAAAATAATAATAAATAAATTATTAAAAAGATGCATTTAATGCAAATATTTTAACAACTAAGGCCAAAAACTAAATACCGTTATGTTTAAATGTGCTTACATATGTGTAACTAGTATATAGGGTCAGAAATAAACCTATTAAATGGGCCGAGTTAGGTTATTTCGGATTTGGGTTAAGTGTGAGCTCCTTTCAATTGGATTACTGGTTGAATAGGTCATGATGTGTTATTATGAAGGTTATGATTGGTCATATGGGTCAAGAGTCAAATTTGTTATGATTATTAAAATAAAATTGAAGTATGATTCTCATTATTTTTTTATATAATGGAATATTTTATAATATTTAAAATATCATTACTTATTCTGCATCTATAAGAAATTGGATCAACCCAACGGATTCTGATCGGGTTTGATTTTTCCTTGACCCACTTATTTTCAAGTTGGATTTCAACCCTAAAATTCTCAGTCACTTCGGATCAATTTTCCGAACGGGTCAAATTTAACAACTCTACATTGATCGAACTCATTTGACTCGCTATAAGTTCCAAACTCAAACTCAAAATGACTTAATAATCCAAAGCCGCTCGATACAACTTGATTGATAAGTTTATGTGGAACCACCCAATGATTGACCTTAGCTAGCGACTTACAAACACATAACCTTAATGCTACTATAATGTTTAATCTAATGTTCAAGTAAAACATCAATTAGCAAATTTTATAATCTCAATGATGGCCAAAAAATCTACATCAGACCCGATTGACCAAGTGGAACGAACCGAACTTGATTCGATCCAAACTTAAAATGAACCGATCTGAAACCACTCAGAATAACATGATTTATAAGTATACGACATCATAACTACCCATTATATATTTAATTTGACCTCAACTATTTACTAGCACATAACCTTAATGCCACTAACCTTAATGCCACAAGAATATTTAATCTATTTATTCAAATAAGCTCGAATGGCAAATTTTATAATCTCAATTATATATACACTTGATATAATAATAAATATACATTTCATTTGACCTTTCTATACCCTTTGTTTTATTAAAAAATTATAATATGCACATTTTTTTTCAAATCAATACTAATAATTGTATAAACAACAACAAAAACGACAACACGTATAATTGTAACTAATATATAGCATTTACTTAATATTTTTTATGTAGAACTATATTTATCGTATATAACCCCTCAAATAATAACACATACCAATTTACAAAAAAATATCCAAAGCTCAGGTTTGGAATGCAAACCTAATTAATATTCATTGGAAACGAAAAAAGCTAAACCTACTTTTTCACACTCCTTTCCAATCTTTTTTCTATATAATTAATTTATTAATTATGTCATGACAATGGTGTAATGGAATCAATCTCCCTTTTTAAGGATTCCTCAGTCATGTAATGTTGGTATCTATATCAACAAAGACAAAATCAACCCAAGAAAGCAGTTAGAGTTAGATAATCATATATAGAGCTAGAACTGTTAATCACTTTTTTAGGTGTGTAAGAATCACTTAATTAGATGGAGAATGTTACACTATCTTTTTTATCATGCTCAACAAAAGAACTCCTCTAGACAATAAAAGGACAAAAATAGCATGTTCTCACTTAAGCCATTGATAATATACACCACTCAAGTTTAGAACAAAAGAGAAAAAGTAGGACATCTTGTAAAAGATTTGTGGTTTTATTCACAAAGAGTTACCTAGTCAAGAACTGGTGAAGAATGATGGGGGCCATAAGGAGTCTGATTAGGCCTGTATAATGGAATGTGTGTCAACAACACTCTTGAATTTGATTCTACCTCAGAATTGCTTTTTGGTGAACTCCAAAAATAAATATGAGAATAACATATATACAATCGTAAAACAGGCAGATAAAAAACAAAAGATTTCGGTCTTCTTAATTTTACACGTGGAATATATCACCTCATCACGAATCAAATGTGAGTAGAATGGGAAACAACATTGTGTTCTACACTACCTAGTATGTATCAAACAGGACAAAGAACTCCGTAGGCTTAAGGTTGTGAGTTTTGAATGAAACAATTAACATGACTTGATTTTGACATACCTATTTGAACCTTTAATTTTCACAAAAATCCCATGACATAGGAGCTAGATCTCTGCCTTTATTACGAGGAGCTAAATAATTTCAATTTAACAACCTAGACAAGTAAAAAAATCAAAAATGTAACTTCTAACAATATTTTATAAACTTTTTCACGACAACAAAGTATCATATCATTGCATCAAACAGATTACATTACTATGCTCCTCCGAACAATGATATCGTTACTTTCTAGTATTAGTATGGATAAAAAAGATGGGATTGCTAAAGGAAACATCATGTTTGAATCTTCCTTCATATATGCTTTCAAAGAAAAACAAAAACATCACATACCTTGGGAGTTTCTATTTGAAAAGGCCAATCTAAAGTCCAATCCATTCGCAACAAAGTTCGAATGGATATACTATACTTGAACTCTTGAAGTAGAGAAATTCAACTCTACTCAAATGACGAGTTACAATACTAATGCATAATGAATTGCGAATACTAGCCTAGAAAAAAAAGAATGGGTGAGTTCAAATATGCTAGAGTTGACGTGACCTGGTACAGTGGAGACAACATGATTGCACATAAACTAGATAGAGCCTTAGCATATGACAAATGATGGGAGATTTTTTTTATCACTCTAAAGAATAATCTCACACCAAAAAAACTCAAAAAAGTACTAATCAAGGGAATGGACAAAAAAAAAGTAATGATAACTAAAAGACCAAATCAAGCAACTCACAAACCCACTTTGGAGATGCCAATTTGTGCTTTAGAGGATATCAAGCTTCAATAAACCTTGTTGAAGGCTTATGCCTTAAGATGGGGAATGAAACATAGGGGACTTGCTTAGTGCTACAAGAACTATGACTAGGCTGCCTATGCTTCATAATAGGGAAGTCATTGTATGGAGGGAACCCATTGCCAAACATGTGCTTGATCACATACAAATCTCTTTCGGTGAAGAAAGAAAGGAAGCAATATGGGTAATAAATATCTACACAACTCGAGGTACACATTGCTTAAACAACCACTTCTATAGAGCCACTAGAACATTTCATAGAAGGGAGTATATCTAGTTGCACCAGATATTTGTAAGAAAGGTACATTGTTATGGTTTCATAGTGCCACTTCCATCTGATCAATTCTTAATGCGAGTAACATCAATATGGCGTGCGAAATGATCTATTAAAAAATAATTGGCCCAAAGGTTTCCCAAAAGTACCGATTGAAACGATATCTACACGGTTCTTTTGAATGTGTGAAATGGTGTTTTATCAGACCAAATCTTTTATAATTGTCACTGACGACTTGAGATTCCAAGGAAAGCAACAAGACACATGCTTAGGCTGGATTTGGAAGGGAAGGAATGACATCGTGTTCGGGAATAAGGGAAGATTACGTGTTGAGGCTGGATTCATTCATGATAAGGCCAGAGATTATGCCAATGCTTGGAGCTCCAAGGGTCCAGATCGTGACCAGAGAGTGCACTTGGAGTGATGGCCAGTTAGGTGAAACCGGTGGCACTTGTGTCAAAGTGAATACGAATGGGTCAGTCAATAACAATGGTGGCGCCACTAATGCATGCGTCATTAAAGGAGTTGAGGGTGAATGGCTCGGGGGCTTCGTCCCTAATATCGGTCGATGCTCGGTTCCCTTAGTTAAGTTATAGGGTATCTTCAATTACCTCAACCTGTTTTGCAGGGATAAAGAATTTCGTCGTGTGTGCATCGAATTTGACTCAGCTAGGACGACGAATCTCATCAAGAGCACGATTAAACTAGGTCACCCTCTCTCTAACCTGGTGACTCGTGCCAGAGTCTCCTTAGATGGAATTATAATGTCTATCTCACCCACGTCTTTAAAGCGAATTATATCGCCAATTCTCTCACTAGGTTCACCTTTTTTTTTCTTAACTTGGTTTGCATTTTCCTTTAGAGCCCCCCAATGGCTTGGACTCTTTAATATTGAGTGTTGGAGGTAAAATCCGCATACTATAATATTTGGAATTTAGCCTTATCGGGCTTTTGATTCAAGAACAATTCCAGAGCGTTTTTGCTTGTGCTCAATGATAGCTAATATTGTGTCCTCTTTTCTGGAAAAATAATCTATCTATTATATCCTAGATTTCTTGATTTTAGGCCACCACTTCAATTGATTTCAACTAATTGACCCACGTCCCCTTTGATAACTGTTAGGATTCTTTCCCCTTGGACCCCATTTCATGCGGTGCAGATTGAATTCATGGGCCTAGATTCTTTCTTGGGCTGCTTCCTTCTTGGGCCTATTTTTTTTATGATCCAACATCAGGTGACAATGGTGGTAAGCTGTTGCTTATAGGGCTGGGACTTTGGACATGATTAACCGAAGAACCGAACCGAACCAAGCGGTTTGGGTCGGTTTTGTTCGGTTCGTGAAAATTAATAGGCAAAAAAAAAACGGTTCGGTAGATATACTTCGGGTTCGGTTTTTGGGTAAAAAAATAAAAAATAAAAAAACCTGAAAGTTTAGTAAATACCCATATTTGGGCGGTCCGGATCCTGTGTTCCCTCTTGGTGTCCCCTCTATGTGTCCCTTGTATCTGATTGGTTCACATCCCCTTTAACTAATTCAAAATTGATTTTGTTTTAATAAATTTATATATATTAACCAATCAAATTGAAGGGGACACATAGAGCGGACACCAAGAGGGGACAGAGGATCTCATCCGATATTTGGGGGCCAAAATGTAAACATCCCAAATTTTAGTGAATGCTGAATACTGAATATCGGATTCCCTGAACCCTAGCCGTCTCTCACCCTCGATCCCTCACTGCAACTTCTCCAGTTTTCCCGCACCCGAGCCCGCCCCTCTCGATCCGAGCCCTCAACTTCTCCGGCCGTCGGCCTGGGAGTCGTCACCGGCCTCCTCGTCTCCTCGTCCTCTCAGCCTCCTGAATTTCAGTATGTGAAAATTGAAATTGCTTTGATTGAGTGTGATTTTGTCTTTGCTAGGTAGTAGGAAAGAAGGAAGCATGATCAACAGATTGAATGTGATTTTGTCTCTGCAGCTCTCTGTTTTTGTTGGATTGTTTCGTAATCTTTATGTTGGTACCTCTGGAGCTCTTTGCTTTAAGAACGATAATGATTAATGACAATGCAATTGTGTTCATCATGCTGATTCTAACTTTCCGTTAATATCTTAGTAGGATTGATTGCTACATTAGTGCAATTTCACATCTTCAAGTGTGAACGAAATTGCAGTTGAACTTGTTACTTGTCAAAATGCCTACTATCAGTGTTGGAAGAGATCGTCTCTTTGATGCTCTTGGCAAGACATATGGTATATACTTGTCATCTTGTTGTGTATCAATCCAGCCTATATATTGAAACTAAATTATTCTTGTCGCATTTTCTGAATTGTTTTTGCAGAGGATAAAGACTTTGACGATCTATGCTTTAGATTTGGTATAGAGCTGGATGACATTGTGAGTATCAACCTACTTTCAATAGATCGTGTTTGTTTTGCTCAAATTTGATGTAATTGATGCTCTGATGTTCAATTTAGACCACTGAGAAAGCAATCATTCGAAAAGAAAAACATCTGGATGAAGAAGAATCCACTGAAGGCGAGGAGATTATTTACAAAATTGAGATTCCTGCAAATAGGTAGACTTCTTTTCTTATGCTTATGCTTCTACTTATGATGTACATTATTTTTTATACTTTGAATTAGGGTCAGATTGTTTTTTTGGATATTCGCCAAGCTGTTTCTAAGATAGACGTGGAGTTAAATATGGCCAAATTTAGAAAGGATTTGATTGATTGATTGATAATGTCTGTAGGTATGACTTGCTTTGCCTTGAGGGTCTTGCTCAAGCCCTTCGTGTTTTTGAAGAACTGGAAGAAATACCCAAATACACCGTGGCCAATGTGTGCCGTGAATCTATGCTAAGAATGCATGTGAAACCTGAGGTATGAATGAGGAAACAAGTATAATTGTCGCTAGTCTTTTTTTGTGAGGATGTGGTTCGTTCAGATTTTCAGTTTTCCTTGTTTACTCATCTTGCAGACTTCATTGATCCGGCCATATGTTGTTTGTGCTGTTCTTAGAGGAGTTACCTTTGATGAAGCCAGATATAATAGCTTCATTGATCTGCAAGACAAGTTACATCAGAACATCTGCAGGTGACTTTTTTGCATCTGACATTCTATGTGGTTGCACATTTGAATTGTTTATTTTATTTTGGGCACATTCCTGTGGTTCTAACCGGTTGAGATTGTTTGATGCTTATGCTATCCTTTATAGATGTTAAACATAGTACTATATGTCAATACCTGTGAAGTCAATTCCCAGTCTGCTGTCAACAGGACATTCAAGTTCCGTCAATGAGCTTATGTGACATTTGAAATGCCACATGAATACATGATATCTTCTTAATAAATGTCTTAAAAGTACAGCACATACCTTTTGTCAAATATATCCTTGGAAAGAATGGAAAAACTGGGTTTTGCATGATTGTGCTTCTTGGGTTTGTGCTGTGTGAGTTTCATACGTAACATCTTGCCTCTCATGCTGGTGTTTAGTTTTATTTTGGAGACTCTACGTCTTCTATATTCTATAGATCTTTTCTCTTTGAGATTTGGATATGCATAGGATTATGATCTCTGATCTATGTCATGAAGCACCTTATGCCTGATGTTTGTCATCCCGAGTTTCATATAATAATTCTGTTTCCTCAGCTTTAAACCTGCAATTGAGAATCATCAAATATAACAGCCAGCAGTTTGCTGTCTACCAAGGGAAAAATTAAAAAAACATTGATTGTCAATGTTTTTGGGAGGTTATTAATATAGCTGAGATCTTAATTCTTGGTCTAGATAGATCATCAATATGCACATGTATTTGAGCAAAATAAGGCTTCAGTACTCAACAGTCCCATTTTCTGCTCGTGTTATTATTCTTCTAAGTATTCTCTAACAGTGTGTTGTTACAATTATAAACACTTGTATTCACATTTTAAAGGCGGAGAACCTTGGTTGCAATTGGTACACATGACTTAGATACCATCCAAGGGCCCTTCACTTATGAGGTAGGACATTTTTCTTGTTTCTTTGATCCTTGTATCATGTCATATTGTTTCCAATTCATCTTTAGTTGATTTCTCATGTGTATATGAATATGTTAGGAATATCTTCTCATAGATGGGAATTGTATCATCCCATTTTTGTACCACATATTTTGATTTATGAAACAATTGTTGCATTCTGCCTAGTGTATAAGATTATTTAAAGTATAGTTTAGCCTGTAAAGTTACTGGCATCTCCATGGAAGTTGATGAATGGTAAAAATTAGTTCCTTTTTTATATCATCAATCATTTATTGAAAAAATAACCTTGATTAATTTGAGGGTGAAAATCTAATTGAAGCTTTCTCACTTGCATGATCTCAGGCATTACCACCCGAAAAAATAAGCTTTGTGCCATTGAAGCAGGTAAATTATCCTTAGTTTTGATGTTTTTATACTTTCAATTCAAAGCTACATGTTCATATTTTTTAGAGTAGGTAAATTTACAACGTTTTCTTTCAGTTGACTAGGTTATAATGCAAATGGAAATCAACAGGAGCTATCTCTATTTCAGATTTTGAAAGCAAAATGCATGATAGGTGCCTAGTTCTATCGGGGGCATTGTTAATGTACCTTTAATTCTATCTTATAAAGTAAAGTGCATATAATATTTCTATAAATATCTAAACCTCAGTTGTTCTAAATCAATGGGTGACAGTGCCCCATGTCCTTCTTTCGTTCACTCTTACCATGGGTGTGAAGGACACTTTTACGATTAAATTAGTTTCTTTTTACATTTAGGTGACTTTTTTACTTTATTATTGTGTGAATATAATGAAATGCCTTCCAACAAAAAACATAACATATAATGTATCAATGCATAATTAAGAAAGATTTCCGTAGCCTGTAGGGGATCCTGCACCTTCCAAGCTATTATCCAATATGCTCTATATCCTAGTTTATCCTCTGTTACATTTTCCGTTCTTTTATATTACCAAAACTATATTTAGGTTATGCAAATATATCCTACTTTTCATAAGCATATTCTGCTATATTTAGGGTACAGTTGGATGTTTGTAAGCCATGGAACACATCATATACTGGAAGTCTAAATTTCTGCTGGATGTTTCAAGCAAATTATATGATGAGGATTGCAATTTTTTTAATTATCAAATCTCAGTTGGCATTTAACATTGTCAAAATGGATGGTCATTTAGATGTCTGTTTGTGTGGGTTAGTAAGAGCATTTAATGAAAAAATTTGTTTGACATTCTGGGATCCTGGCTTTGGGATCCCAATTGTATTTTGTTTAGAATTTTAACTATTTTCAATTTGGGGTGAAAATTTGATTGAATTTCTGTTTGATTTGGTGTGTATCTATCTCCATTTTGGCATTGGTTTTAATTGATGTTTCTAATTACAAATGAGAGCAACAATTCTGCATCCATGTTTTTCTAGCTCTTGTTTCTTTTCCAGTTCTTCTAGTAGCCCTTTTAACTGATTGGTCTGGTCCATGTTTTTAGTCTAGGAGGAAGCCTTGCAATTTCTTGCTTTGAGTTCATATCCATGAATAGATCCACACCTGTACATTCACAGTATCTTCATTGGTCGGTCTTGAAAATTATTAATTGGTAGTATATCTTCATTATGTAGGTGAAAACATTCTGTGCTAATGAGCTTATGGACTTCTATAAGGTTAGTCTTTTAATTTTTATCTTAATGTCAACTATTCGTTGTGTGCTCGGATGCAGCTTCTTTATGGCCTCTGTGTAAAATAGGTTGGAACATAGAATATTGTTTGAATAAGCCTTTTTTATCATATTGGCTGCCTACTAGGAGTTGTGGGGTTTAAAGTAGTTGTTCTATTACCATTGACAGACAGATGTGAAGTTAAAGAAGTTCTTGCACATAATTGAAAACTCACCAGTGTACCCAGTTCTTTACGACTTCAACAGGTACTGTAGTTGGTGCACTCAATAGTTTCCCTGCCTGTACTCGAATTTTATGTTTTTTATCTTTTAATTTCTTCTTGCTTCTAATTTGATGGTCTGAACATTCTTTGGACATTTGACTATTTGTTAGCTATACGGATTTTTTTGTTGTCTGGCTAATGGAAATGTTTATTTACATTGTTGTTTTTTGACTGTGAATGCTCCTATAACAAACTTTTTTTATTCAGAACTGTATTGTCATTACCACCAATAATAAATGGTGCACATTCAGCAATAACTCTCAAGACGAAGAATGTTTTTATCGAGTGTACAGCCACTGACTTGACAAAAGCGAAGATTGTGTTAAATACACTAGTAAGAGTGAAAAACAATATAGATACAATTTTGCGCGTTCTTTGATAAATCATCTAGTTTTCGACTTATACTTCTTCATTATTCAGGTTGCTATGTTTTCGGGATTCTGTGAAAGAAAGTTCGAAGTTGAACCTGTTGAAGTGGTTTACCCTGATGGTAAATCGTATGCTTATCCCGATCTTTCTCTTTATAACATGGAGGTTCCTCTTTCTTATATTAATGAAGCAATCGGTATCTCGTTGGAGGCAGATGAGGTACTTTGCATCTCTAATTTCGAAAGGAAATCGCTTATGATCTTTACTTTGCTCATGTAGTATGTTTCAGTCTAAGCACTATTTATCATTTTTTGTATTGATTTTTTACATTCCCTTGTAATTGTACTAATAGACTCAGACTGTCACATGTGTTGTAGGAGCTAGAACTTTTTCACATTCATACTATTTCTATAATATGTTTTAACTAGTCTATCACCTGCATTCTTTAACATTCGTATTGTAATATTAGTTTACATAAAATGTTGGCCATTTGATATTGATACTGATTTTGAAAATTAATGAATTTATAAAAAGCATAGAAACTTAATTGTCCAATAATGTAGTCTGTGCTTCATTTTGTAACAACTAAGGAGTAAATTAACTTAATAAATTATACGTTCAGTAATGATTTTTTACAGCAAAAGAGATTTGTAAATAAAGTCACTTATGGATGTTATTAGGAATATAAAAACAAAATAGTTGAGCTAACCGTATTGACTTGGATATTTTTTCCGACAGGAAACTAACTTGTAATCATATTATTCCTGTAATTCTATCCAAACGACTCTCATGCTATTACAAAATCCGTAATTGATAGAGCCTGACATATTTTTCATACTTAATGATTAAAAAGTTATGAAATCTTAACTAAAAATATGGTGACAAATAACACATCACGTAGAGTTGTATTATCTATTTATACAAATCCTTAAGTTATAAAAAAATATGGTGCATAACTGCATAAGCAATATATGTATATAAAATAGAGTTCTATATTTTCTTAGTATATATGTTATCTGTTTTATTCATTTAGCATATAATTAAAAACAATACCTATCAATCATATACATGCACTTTAAGGGATCTGTAATTAATATTTAAAGAGATAATAATGCCTATCCAATTAATACTTATAATATTATATTATATTATATCTACAAAATCAATATGTGAATTACTTCTAATCGTATTTCTGTAGTTGACCATAGCATAATATGGGAAATATAATACTTTCTATAGTATTTGATAATATTAAATATATTTTTTCAAAAATCTTAATTGGAAAATATGAGGATTTTTTTATTAAAGTTAAATCTGGTGGCTGGGCATTGAAATTTATGTTCTTTAATTTATCACACTCATAGATAGAAAATTAATATAGAAAAATGCATAAATTTGGTGACTGGGATATTAACACTACTTATTTCATATTATCGTACTTATTATGAATAGAAAAACGATTTTATATTTACCATATATATGGATTAAGCATGCATGTCGAAAATCCCTAATTAAAAATATGGTGACTGGGATTTTAAAACTTAATGACTAAACTACTCTGAACTGCCTCAGATTTAGATGATATTTTTTTATATTAATTACACCAGAGTTCTATTTTTTAATGGATGTGAACTATATGAATGTAGTAGTTTTTAGTAAAGCCTGTGGAGTGCACAAGCTGTATATAATGGGAGTACATTTACTCTTCTGTTTTAGCATGGCACAAAGTAACTTACGAAGCTTGAGTATCCACATGTTAGTAACTCTTCAGTCATAGTTCCATACCTTTTTGGCACCATTCTATTTTCTGATTTTCAGCTTGTTTTATCAAGTACATCCTTGCTTAGATCTGCCGTGTCATGTGTTTTGTTTGCTAATTGCTTCGATTTTAACATGGCAATGTATTAGCTCTTACATAGATGAACTATCATGTTGAAAAGGTTCTAGAAGTTTGTGTTCTGCTTAGCTTTGCTGTTTCAATGACCCAATACTGTGCTTTATTTTTTTCATTTGTCAATTTCTAGCAAATACATATTTGATGCTAATTGAAATGATATTCTTCAATTATTTGCAAGTACTCTACTTATGTGTATTTATATGCTTCAGGTGACTACATTATTGAAAAGAATGCAATTGCATGCTAAGAAGTCAATTTCTGCTGACAAGTGCTGTATCAGCGTTGATGTACCCCCAACCAGAAGTGACATTCTTCATCCATGTGATGTTATGGAGGTAAGCAATTTATTCACTGTACCATTTTTCTTTATTTAGCCCTTCATTGGACCGTTTTAGTACTTGATATGCTTTATCTTATATTAAAGAGTTCGGATATTCTCTTTTTCCTGTTTTAAGGATGTTGCAATAGCTTTTGGATACAATGAAATTCCCAAGAGAAGGCCTGCATCATTGAGGGCACTGCCTCTTAATGAGCTAAGTGATCTTATTAGATCAGAGGTAAGGCTGCATCAATTACTTCAACCTGAAACTATTTTCTTGCGTGATGGGACCATGGTAGATTGGTAATTATATAATGCATTACAATCTTGTGCTTCTTAGAAAGATGGAAATTTGGGAAGAGAGTGAACATAACAATCTCAACGATGTAACCAAATAGAGATAGAAAACATCCATTAAATTGAGCATACGTCCATTAAATTCCTATATGATAATGATATAGATAGAAAACATCACTGTTTGCAGTTTGCTTTATTCTTCATTAATTGTTCTGCAACCTTACCTGTTTATATTTGGTACCCTTGAACCTTGGTTTATTCAGAGTAGAATTCTATAGTCTAGAAATGCAGCATTTGCTCGATAATGTTTTATGTAGGTTTATTTTCTTTATATCCATTCAAATCTTATTCTCAATTGCTGCATGCTTTATGTATGCATTCCCAGTTCTCTTTTGTATAACAACCATGATTTACTTTTTCGATTAATGCTTGTATGTGCCACACATTTCAGATTGCAATGAGTGGATTTACTGAAGTACTGACGTGGATTTTGTGCTCCTATAAAGAAAATTTTGCCATGCTGAACCGGAAGGATGACAAATCAACTGCAGTTATTATTGAAAACCCTCGTTCTGCAGATTTTGAGGTTGGTCTTATAGCTTATTATAATCACAAATGTTGTGCAATAGGTGATGTTGAATTTTGTATCTTGGTTGCTCTACAGTTTTTTATTATAGTACCCCGCCCATCATTTATCCAGGAGCTGATGTTATTTTAGCATATCAAAATGCAACTATAGGTACAAAGTTTAATTTTCAATCAGGGTATGAATCAGCTAGAATTAAAAGGACAACCCAAATAAAGAGATCCTATGAAGAATGCCTTTAGCATGAGAACTCCAATGAAGTCTTTGATCTGCATCGTGTCTTTTGCTTGATGTTGGTAGAGGCCTTGTGCTTAGCAATAGAGAAAGAAAGAACTTTTCTCATAACACAATGCATAAACATATCTTAATAATGATCGTTGATGTCTTTGGTCAATATTTTTAAATGCCCTTGCCTGACTATTCAAAATTGTATGGATGAATCTGTGACCCAGCCACGCTTTCTGGGTTTTTAGCTAGCTGCTTACTACTTTCTGTATAACTGTTGCCTATTTGATGTGACTTGTCCAACGTTCTGATCGATCACTTATCGTCTGCCATTTCCTTCTTCACTTGCTGATAAATTATGTGTTGTGTTCCGAATGCTTCTTATGCTAGTAATCCAATCCTCAAGTCTTTGCTGTTATTATACAGGTTGTTCGGACAAGCCTTATGCCAGGCATATTAAAACTTGTTGCACATAACAAAGATCATCCGAAGCCTATGAAGGTATCTTTTATGTTCAAGATATTATTGACCCATCTGGAAACATCCTCTTGACTTACTCGGAATATGGGTGTGCATACATTGACCACCAGGTCCTGCTCATGTTTGATTTATTGGGTAGTTGATTATTTTTACTGTTGGCCCATGAAAGAGGATTTATTGTTCATTTTTGGTTTCTTATTATTTGTCTTGATGAGATTTTAAATACCCAGTTCTATTTTCTGCAGCATTTAACCATTTTTGTTGCTTCAACTCTACAGGCTGACCTTGATATTGTCCTTTTGTGTCTATCTCATTTTCTACAGTTCTTTTTGTGTCTATCTCATTTTCCACATGAAGTGGAGTTCTTAGTACTTGATGACCAATGATCATGTAGTGGGTTTTATTCACTAAAATTTAGGGCCCATATGGTTTCTAACTTTGGAAACATACATGAAAGAAAATGAATCTAGTATATAGTGATTTGATGATACATCAACATCTATTTTGCTCTTGGTTCGGGACACCTCATCTTCCATACAAACATGGAGCGCAAATGGACTTGCTTTCCTCTATCCATATCTCTAACGTAAGGGTAGGGTAGTAAAATGGTGAAAGCATTTCCTTCCCTCTTATTATCTAGACACAAATATTAGAGTAGAGGCCCAAGCAATGGACTAGATTCGTTTCAATTCCATTCCCGTTTCCAGTTGAAAACCAAACTGGTCCTTAATTTATTTTTTTCCACTATCACTAGTTCACTACTGGTGATTGTGCTATAATTATTACATTATGCATGTGAAATTTATTTCTGAGAAATACTTTACTGTTTTGATATAAATAGTTGAATAGGAAAGTTTTGCCATATCTGAATTGTAAGAAATCCTAGAGCTCTTCTGAGATTGTGATGTAAGGAGCAACTGCTACATTATTTGTTGCCTGATTTTTTTCAATTTTGTTCCAGATTTTTGAAGTGGGGGATGTTTCTGTTCTAGACGGCAATAAAGATGTTGGTGCAACCAATCGACGCCAAATTGCAGCGCTCTACTGTGGTGCTAACTCAGGATTTGAGGTATAATAGTCGTTTGTCATGATTTATAGCATTATGTTAGTTTTATTATAATGAAGCTTGCTTAGAGCTTTCTTGTGTACAACGGATAGTTTTATTATAATGAAACTTCTACGGTTCTAAATTTTGACTTTTGTGTTGCACAGCTGATACATGGTCTGCTTGATAGAGTTATGGAAGTGGTTGGAACCCCTTTTGTTTCTGTTGGCGAAAAAACTGGCTACTACATAAAGCTTTCTAAAGTAAGTATTTCTGTAGTCTGTTATCCTATAGTTTGCACGTCATAAGATTTTGAAAAAAAATCCTTAAAAAGTGACGTAGTAAACCTGTCAAAAAATTCTAAAGAATCAAAACTAAGATAAATCTTTCCTTATCAAGATTATTATAATTTGCCTCAAGTACACATAGAAAAATTGATCTATATTATAGCTGGATTTCCAAAGCTGTCATTCTGGATATGGTGACTTATAAACAATTTTCCTCGTTCATGAAGGAGCCTGAGTTTCTCACTGGAAGGCAAGCCAGTATCATCTACAAAGGAAAGCAAATTGGCATTTTTGGAATTGTACATCCGGAGGTATTTTCTTGGAGCCGATTAACTTTATTTTTGATTATATGTTGTGGTAGTTCACAAGTTAAGAAGAGCATTGGGTGGAGAGATTCAGTTATTAGTTGTAATAATTCAGGGTTTTTAAGTTTCTTTTAGTGGAATTTTTTATTCATATTTTAAGGTAAATAGTTTCTGAAAAGATTAGAAAACAGCTTGCCAATGTGGTTTTGGATTCGATCCAACTCTAAGCCAAACATTTTTATTTTAGTCAGGCGGCATGATTTGACTGGTATAAATTAATTGCAACATGTAATATGTATAGAGCTGACATGCTTTACCTTTTCCTTTCTTTTGCCCCCCCCCCCCCCCCCCCCCGGAACGTTTGCAGGTCTTGAACAACTTTGACATTCCGGATCCTTGTTCCTATTTGGAAGTTAACATGGAGAGCTTCTTGTAGTTGTTTATTAAGTTGGTGCATGTTCATCATCTTACCTGTTCTATGAAAATTGCTGTAACCAACCAAATTTTTTCTTTTCTTTTGGTATCGTATATCCTTGGTGGTGCTGTTTATACTATTTATACCTTTGCGTGTAACTGATGAAATTTGTTTATCTGAAGGATTGCTGGACTTAATAGATACATGGTTTCAAACAAATGAACCGTTTTTGTGCCAACTGAATTTGGCCAAATCGAATTAAAGGTTATTCATGGGTTTGGTCCTCAACCAATTCCTACTCGTTATGCAATGCAGTTCCTAACCTTAAACATCCTAGCTAGGGGTAGGTATCGGTTCAAAACTGGACCAGTTGCTTGCACAAACTGGTGCTGGAAGGACTATGCAATGTTACCACTCTCGGCTAATCTGGTAGCTCAATACATGTATTAAGTACGCTATTTCATTTCAACGTTTGTCCCAAGAAAAACAATACAACTCAATCTCCCTCGGGATTAATAGCATGAGGATTAGGATGCCATTAGTGGATACATGAGGGTGGCCTAGCTTTAGTCTTGATCATACAATAAAACTCAATTAACCATAAACATACTCAATGGCCCCATCAATGGAAATGTCATTGCCCCTAGAATCTTTGCTTTGACTTTGTCAAAGTTGTCACTAGTACTTGTTGATCGTCGTTGTTGGAGAGAAGGTGATGCGATGGTGGTTGTTGCCTCTCCACGCCCTTGCTCGCAACTACATCATCATTGTTGACTACCTATGACCCTTTGTGAGACGCGAGTGAGTAGTCAATCTAAGTTTACTATTGCTTGTTAAGTATCTCACATTGTTGGGAAAAAGTAACCTAACAACTAGTTTTATATTATTTTTAAAATATGTTAGTCCAAACTCAGACTAATATCAAAAATTCAAAATGAAATTGATTTTGCAATAGACTGAGGATTAGATAATTTAGATTGATATTGTAGCAAACCACCCATGAAATAGAACTTTGTCCACAAAACTACTCAAAAAAATTGAAATTGCAATAAATCATCCACAAAATAGAAGTTTGTGCGTAAAACCAACCTTTTTATCCAAAATAGCTTTAAACCACCCTTAATAACTTTGTTGACATATAACCACTTGTACCACTAAATATAAACTAATGTACAATAATAGTCATCCATCTGCATATTTTTTCAATGTTATACTGTATCTAATTTGTTAAAAAAAACTAAAACAAAATAAAACAAAAAAGACCAAACAAATCTGGCTCCTCCCATTGCAGAATATACCTGCTCACATGACGATGCCTCATCCTTCAAGCATGCTAGTAGTTTAACTCCCCGCTCCTTAACGAGTCAAGAGGGTGCAATGCTCATATCCACTATAAGAATCCAACACCGAGGACGTCTTTGGCAAGACCTATCCTAGCCATTAGTGTCACTCTACAATGTTTCTCAATCACGCTTGAACACTCATACTCGACATCAAAGCCTTCACAACTTTACAGGTAATATATCTTGGCTCACCGTGTCTTCGATGTCGGATTTCATCGACATCGTAAACTACCATGAATGAGGTTTGAGATTCATGGGTGCTTGTATGTTAACGGAGTTAATTTATGTGTGTTATATAATATAAGTTTCATATGAACATGTTTTTTTTTCTAAAAAGAGTGATATTGAATTTGATGTTCGGATAACCTGAATAATCATGTTTTCTTTATACTCCATCCACAACTAAAATTTATAGTTGGAAAAGAATTTCCTTCGTCTCTAACTTGAGAAAAATGAAAACTTAAGATATTCAAATGGACATTCTATCCACGTTGATTTCCATAATCATATATCACTTTTGAACATGTATCTTTTATTTACATATTTTCTATATTCTCGAATAATATTGGAGAAAATTTTCTATAATAGATAAAAGGAAATTCAATAGGCTAAAAAATCAAGTTTGTTATCAAGATACAAAAAAATCAAATATAATAGGTAACAAATGATAGTTAATCATATAAATATAGAAAATAACTTAGCCTTAAAAATGATAGATTTATTTAAGTAATTCAAATAATAAAGTGACAAAAGTAGTTTTTCTTTTAAATATGATATGGGGTCATAGTCAACTAAAAAAAGATAAGTGATATATTAAAAAAGATAGAATATCTTACCAACCGAGAGTTTAATCAGATTAAGTAAAATAACATAAATAAAAACTACTCCCTCCGTCCCCAAAACAATGTTCCAAAGGACCGAAAAGTAGATTAAGAAAAATGGAATAAAGTTGATGAAAACTTGGATAATATAGGTAAAAAGTGAGATTAGGTAGGGATACATTTATAGTTTTGCAAAGAAAAGTGATAAAGTTGATGCGGAAGTTGGATAATGGGGGGTAATATATGAGATTAGGTAGGGATAAATCTGTAATTTTGTAGATAAAAGTGATAAAGTTGATGAAAAAGTTGGATAATAGGTAATAGCGGGTAATATATGTGATTGAATATGGGTATTATTGTAAAAAAAAAAATAGATATAAATGGAAAGAAATAGAATGAAACAATCTTTTTGAGACGTCCGAAAAGGAATACGAGACAAACTATCGGAGACGGAGAGAGTATTTTTTCAAATATACGGAGGGGCTAGAATCAACATTGTGGCTCTAAAACGGTCTGCTTTTATAATCAACGTTGGGGTCAAATTTTGACGGTTTTAGAAGAACCAACTAAATGGGATTAGAAGAGTATTAGGATTCGAAACTATTTTTTTTAGTTTGGAAATGGAATTTGAGAACCAACTATATGACTTTAGAGGAGGTTTAAGATCAGAAAATATTTTTTTCAGTGAAGGGATACTTTATGCGCTAATATTTTGTATAAAACAAAATTTAAATATTTGGGAAAAAAATGTCATTTACTTTAGATAGAATACCATTTTTGTCAAATGGGTGGTTAAATAGAACCAATCTATAATACTATAAACTACAGACATTCACCCTAATAAATGCTCATCATTTTATCACTATCCTATAGTTTTCATGTGGTTAATCTACTTTTTCACTAGAAAAATTTGTTTTTCCCCTATTCTCTTTAATGTTATCGCTACCCATTCAGTTCTCATGAATAAATGCTTTCATGTACACATTTTGGGTTTAGACCTTTAGACTCCACGAGAATGAATGCTAATGTATACCGCCATTGAAGAGGGAGGGACGCCTATTGATATGTTATTCTATTATGCAATATTAATATGTTATACGTGATCTTTTATACTATTAATATATTTTGTATAGATGATTATTTACCAAATCACTAATATGGAACACGGTGCATCATGCAACGTATAATCTCCTTTAGACTCCACGAGAATGAATGCTAATGTATACCGCCATTGAAGAGGGAGGGACGCCTATTGATATGTTATTCTATTATGCAATATTAATATGTTACACGTGATCTTTTATACTATTAATATATTTTGTATAGATGATTATTTACCAAATCACTAATATGGAACACGATGCATCATGCAACCTATAATCTTCTTTATTGTATTTTTAAAAGTATTAACATTGACATATTATATATTTACCTACCATTATCATGAGAGAATATTAACCAAAAATATCATAATTAATATTTAAGATAAACTGTGGTAATCATATTAGTAAAAAAAATTATAGCGGCGAAAGCCCGTGCGTAGCACAGGCCTTCTTCCTAGTTACAAATAAGAAGTGGTTAAATATAGAGAAAAATATAAAGACTAATTGAATAGAATAATTTACAGATAAATAGTGATTAAATAAAAAAAATGCAAAGAAGGATTAAATATAAAAAGGTGTAAAATAAGAGAGGATTAAATTAGATACTACGGAGGGCTGGGCAAAAAAAACCGTAACCGAATAACCGGTCCGATCACTTTTTTCGGTTATCCGTACCGGAAAAAACGGTTACGGTCGACCAACCGAATTATTTTCCGGTTAAACGGTTCGGTTACAGTTACTAGTTTTTCAATATGTGGTTAACTGAATAACCGAATATATAATATATAGATTTTTAGAAAGAGAACAACATAATTATGTTAATTTAATGATATTAAACATATTTTGATAATATACATTACACAGGGTGGTAGGTTTAATGATATTAGACATGTTTTGATAATATACATTATGCAAGGCGGTAGGTTTAGTGATATTAGACAATTGTTCTTTTCATGGATAGTTTAGTGTTTTTTTCATTTATAACATTGTTGATGATTTACGAAGGTCATATATTTGATTCTTTCCGTACTTCATTAACGCCTCAAATTGTGAAAGCTTTAATTTCTGGTTAGGATTGGATACGCACTTCATTTACATATTTTACCGCCGAAGAAAATATACTTGAATTAATTAGAAGCTATGGAAGAAGGTTAATTTATTATATTTGTTAAATTAACCGAAAACAACCGGTACAGTTATGGGTATCGAAATTCAATAACCGAATTTCCAATTAACCGGTTTCCGATTAATTGAAAGTCCGGTTAACCAGTCGTGCCCAGCCGTACGGAGTACAATTTGGCCTTGAAAAGATGCGGAGGGGCATCACATCACACGAGTCTACCTACCCCCACCTAAAAGGGAAAACAAGCCCCACATTGGTTTGAAAGGCTTTTTGTGTTTTCCGTTGTCGAAGTCGCCGCCTCCGCATCCGCCTCCTCCTCCAAAGCAAGAGCAAGAGCAGCAAGAGCAAGATGTCATCATCGTGTCTCCTCCAAAAGCGGTTGTTGGGGAGCCCGCTCCCGCTGCCTTGCCCCCGCCCCTCCTCGGGCCCCGCTCCTCCCCGGCGGTCCCTGGCCGTCCGATCGGCGGCCGTGAAGGACCACGCCGTGAAGTCCGTGAAGGCCAGGCAGATCATCGACAGCAGGGGAAACCCCACCGTGGAGGTCGATCTCCTCACAGGCGACGGCCTCCTCTACCGATCCGCCGTCCCCAGCGGCGCCTCCACCGGGATCTACGAGGCCCTCGAGCTCCGCGATGCCGACCCCGCCCGTTTCGCCGGCAAGGGCGTCTTGACTGCTGTCTCCAACATCAACCACATCCTCGCTCCCAACCTCATCGGCGCCGACGTCAGGTAGGTCAACTTCTTCACCACACCTTACCATTTCATCTCTCTGCTACTGCTACCTAGTTGTTACTGATTGTACGTTTTTCTTCCTTTTTAAGAAACCAAGCTGAGCTTGATGCCCTCATGCTTGAAATCGACGCCACTCCCAACAAGTCCAAACTGGGAGCCAATGCCATCCTCGGAGTCTCACTCTCTCTGTGTAGGGCCGGCGCCGGAGCCAAGGGAGTTCCCCTCTACAAGCACATTCAGGACATATCTGGCACTAAGGAACTGGTTATGCCTGTTCCCGCTTTCAACGTCATCAATGGAGGCAGCCATGCTGGCAATAATCTGGCAATGCAAGAATTCATGATATTGCCCGTTGGTGCCTCTTCCTTTGCTGAGGCCCTCCTTATGGGATGTGAAGGTATCACCACTACCACTACTACTACTACTACTACTGTAATTAATTAAAAGGAAATGTGTTACAAATAAACAACTTCCTTCCTTGCTGCAGTTTACCACGTTCTCAAGGGGATTATTAAAGCCAAGTATGGCCAAGATGCCTGCAATGTTGGAGACGAGGGAGGTTTTGCTCCAAATGTTCAAGATAACCGAGAGGGTTTGATTTTGCTTATGGATGCAATCGAAAAAGCTGGCTACACTGGCAAAGTATGAGCCCCACCTCCAATTCTTTGTCACTTCCAACTAAACCCGTGTCGTCTAATATAATGTTGGATTTCTCTGAATGATGCAGATCAAGATAGGAATGGATGTCGCCGCATCAGAGTTTTATACCAAGGATGGCAACTATGATCTCAACTTCAAGAAACAACCAAATGATGGATCTCACGTGCTCCAACCCCAGAGTCTTTGTGCCCTTTACAAAGAATTTGTGAGGGACTTTCCAATTGTTTCAATTGAAGATCCATTCGATCAGGATGACTGGAGTTCATGGTCATCCCTACGCTCTTCGGTGGATATCCAATTGGTTGGAGATGACTTGCTGGTTACCAACCCCGCAAGAATATCTGAAGCAATCGAGAAAAAGGCTTGCAATGCATTGCTGTTGAAGGTAGGTCTCTCTTTTTCTTTTTCAATTGCTCCAAATATTGTTTTTGCCTCTGGTGGAAACTGCAATACATTGTTTTCATGTGGTTTTACCTGTTTTGATGTATTGTTGCGGGCCTTTCATCTGAGCAAATAATTTTGCAAATTCTCAATGTGGATAACCTTTCAATGTGTTCATATGACAAGCAAAGAATATCTATATGCTCTAGTTTGAGCTTGCACTTATCCATTGAATTGTAGGTAAACCAAATTGGAACTGTAACTGAGTCAATTCAAGCAGCTTTGGACTCAAAAGCTGCTGGATGGGGAGTTATGGTTAGCCATCGCAGTGGGGAAACAGAAGACAACTTTATTGCAGATCTCTCTGTTGGCTTAGCTAGTGGACAGGTACAACTTTGCAGCCCCTTTTCTTTTGCTGCCTTATTCTTTTTTCTTGTATTTTTCTTATGTGGAAAATAACACTCTATTCTACACTGCCGTTCTACAGATTAAAACTGGTGCTCCTTGCCGAAGTGAGCGACTCGCTAAATATAACCAGGTAACAAACTTCAAGTGACTCTTATTTGTTTGTTGCTTCAATAGCACCAGCGTCACAATTTTTCTGCGCATTGCTAGCTTTTACATTTCATTCTTTAGCCAGATACCATAAAGGTACGACAAATGCATATCTGTACTACATCGGACTGGCAAATAGCGTTTAGTTTTACTGCACTCTCACTCATGGCTATCCTAAAAATTCTCCTGGTTCACAAAGTTATCACTCATGACCCTTCTGATTTTGCAATTCTAAATGCAGCTTTTGCGCATTGAAGAAGAGATAGGTAATGTGCGTTATGCTGGTGAAGCATTCAGATCTCCATAGACGGAACCTGAATTGAGATGTAGCATATCTGGTAATACTATTGCATTGATACACCTAAGAAGACAATTTTCTGAATTCGGTAGTGGTTTTTGTGTTAAACAAGCTGATCCCCGAATAAATAAAACTAGCTGCTCTGTCGTGTGTTACTGAAGCATTGCTCGCCCTCGCCCTTTGAACTCATCACCGCCAGGCTCTCTTTATGGGTTTGTCGTCCTGAGTTTTCTTCTCACTCTCTCCCACTTTCTATGATGAGCGTGTGAGCTCCACATTGAATTGTAGTGCGGACGACGACATTGTGATTTTGCTTTTAGTGTTTCTTTCTGTTGCCAATTATTCTTTATACTTTCGTACACAGTATCAAAGCAAATGTGAGGTTACCCTGCGCCTCTATGGCTCTATCATAACAATGCACCTACGGCTCTCGTATCATGTGTGCCAAACTCTTCCCTGGCTTACGGTATGTTTGGTTGGTTTACTTGAGCACGTAGTGGTAATTTGCATATCTAGATAACATACGGTTAAAGTTTAAAAATCATAGCAAATTAAACTGTGTTTTATTGTCGTAAACTAGGTTAAATATACCACGTGAGAGGCACACTTCTTCCTTGGTCACCGTTGTCCGAACTCCTCCTCTCTCTTTTTTTTTTTTTGGGAAGAGAGGCTAGCTCTCAGAATTTTATTAATAGAAGAAAGGATTACATCGGGATAAGACATGGGGTCACTACACCCCTAGCGTCATTGTACAAGAACCTAGAACATTGCTTAGGGGGGCGCCTCCAGATGGTGGATCCCCAAGGGAAAAGACAGAGCAACGGATACGAGGGAGTCGGCGAGGACTCCTCCTCTCTATATATATATACCTAAGTGGAGTCCCCCTGCCTTGCATGGAAACTACAAAATTAATTTTTATATAATATTAAGTATAGTTTAATTTTGAAATATTGATACAGTATTTGAACTCATTTAATAATGTTTAGTAATATTTTTTCTAAAGCAAATGTTTAGTAATATTAGAAGCAATTTAAGTAAGAATTTCAAACCTTATCATCATTAGCCTTATCTTTCAATCAACCATGAATCAATTTCAATAATGTTAATATGGTTATAAAGTATATTAAATATATTTACATAAATCTTTGCATCATGTAGTCATAGCCTCTTTTGAATAGAACTAGCCTATGTTAGTCCCGTGCTAAGCACTGGATAAGACTAAATACTTTGATTGATGGAAGATAATCAACAATAATTTAGTTGAGACCACAATACCATTATTTTTAATTTATATTTGAAAACATTTATCTTTTAGATGAGTATGTAAATCAGAAATAATGTTGACAATTTCTTATCCTACATATTGTTTTGCCAACTTGAATTTATTTTATATATTGTTATTATATATTCTATACAATTGTAAACCATCTTTGTAAATGATCAACATGGTAATTACCAAAAGTTGAAAAATTAAAAACCACCTAGATTCTGAACGTGATAGTTTTCAAAAGTTCATAACAAAAAAGAATGGCTAAAAAAATAAATAAGAGAGTTGTTAAAAAATGAGTAGTGTGTGGAAGTTAAAGGGGGAGTGGTGTGTGGAATAAGAGAGAGGTTAAAAAAGAAGTGGTGTGTGGAAGTTAAAGGGGAGTGGTGTGTGGAAGTTAAAAGGTAGTGAATGTGGAAGTTTTTTGGCTGAAAAATGGAGAGTGGGTTGAATTTTATTTTATTTTTTTGGCTGAAAAAAAAGGGTTGAATTAAGGACACGTGGCGGAAGGATGAGACTTGAATAGGTTCTGCTTTAAAGATATAGTAGGATTTAAAAGGCCTTCACGCTAGTTCAAGCTTTATATCCGATGGATATAAAGTTTGAACTATTGCAAAAAAACAAGTGGAATAAAGCAGTGTATATCAATTCTTCAGACTACCCTTCTCAATGTTCTCGTAGTCGTATAGTTAAACCTCTATAAATTAATAAGGTCAGGACCGGACTATTTTATTATTTTATAGACATATTAATTCATCGATAATTTAATATTTATTAATTTATAGAGATTTTAGTGATAGAGATACTTTCAATTAAATCTATACTACTCTTAAAATTGTCCCCAAGGCATGTTAAATAAATGCAGCTGCTTTCAATTTCCCTCTCCATGTTTGCTTTCTTCTCTCTTTTTTCGGATGAATTTCGTATATTCTTTCACCCTCTTTAGTTATGATCCAGTCTGTTCATCTGTTCTCACTTATTGATATGGTGAAGCTACTGAACTTCCGTTATTTATGATGCAGGTTAATAGCATTGTTGTACTGAACTTCCGCTACTTATGATGCAGGTTAATGGCATTGTCTTATTTAATTGCATTGAGACTGACGGCCTTTCCTCTACCAGTCGGGTGTTTGATGTTGTTGTTTACCTCCCTATATAATGGTCTCTCTCGGCCATGTATTCCCCAGTTTGTCAACTATGGATAAGCAGGTGGAAGTCAAGGGTGTGTCTTCTGCTGCTGCACTTGGTGGTGCTTCCATGGGCCTTGATGAGTTGTCCGACGTCTTTCATGGTCCGGTGGAGGTCATGGTTTGCCGGAAGTGGGAGGCTGCAAATGCGTATGGCAAGTTCCTAAGTTCTGAATATCTGGTTTCTGACGTGAAGGTATGGGTCTGTGGTCTTTTAACTTCGTGTTAGATGTTGCTGCTGTGTTGTGGTTGTCTAGCCCATGACCCTGTTTTATCCGCTATTGTAGGGCGTTGTTATCCAGTGTAGTGCCTGGCGTAGTGTCGCCCACTGTTTTGTGGACACTCTGGAGGAGGGGAAGGTGTACTCTATCATGAATTTTAGCGTGGTGCCTAACAAGGACAGTTATCGAATCTGTCGTGATAACAAGTTCATCATCCAACTTGAAGGCAACACTGTTGTGAGGCCTTCCGCTGAACCTCCCACCCGTGGTTTCAACCGATACCCCTTTCAGTTCACTGCTCTGGAAGAAATCTGTTTTGTTGATCATAAGTATCTCATCGGTTCGTTCCGGACGCCTTTCGTTGTCAATTCTGTTTTAGGGGATTTCTGATTGTGTTGTTTCCGCGTATACTGACTCCCGCTTTTTTCGTCTCCTACCAGATGTGATAGGTACCATTTCCATTGCTGGATCCAACAAGACCACGAGGGGTGGTTCCTCCTTCCTCGACTGCTATCTCTTGGATGAGAGGTATTGTTCCTGGTGTTGATGTACCTTTTTCGTAAATATGCTTGCTGCGTCATCTAAACTACCCTCTGCTTTCTGATTAGGGGCGGCAGTATACGGGTAACATTGTGGGGGAACCACTGCTCTGAATTGGTTGGTAGGGAGGAGGCGTCTGAGGCAAGTTTTGTTGTCATATTCACCGGTTTGAACGTCAAGGAATACAAAGGTCTGTGTCGCGAACTGCTTTACAGTTTATTGAGAAGCTCCGCTGTTTTGTGGATTTTTGTTACTCATTCTATCTTCGTTCTGGTTTTTGACCCTTGCTAACCTGACCACCTGCCAATTGTAATTGCAGGTGATGCGTACTTGTCGAGTACATCGGCCACGCTCATTTACACCGACCGCCGCATTCCCTATATAGCTCGTCTGAGAGAGAAAATCGGGTATGCCCGCAGCTTTGAGCTGCATGCATAGTTCACGGTTTTATTGTATTTATATGACTTTATGGTTCGATTCTCAGTCCTACCGTGTTTTTAGGAAGTCTCCGTTGGGGTGCTCCAATGGACCTAAGATGGCGTCAGTGACAGAGCTTCTCAATCGGGGACGCGATGAAAAGGCTGCAAAGAAGAAAGGGAAAAGGGTGCTGAATTGTTTACTCCAATTCCTGTGTTCTATTTGTTCCCCTTGTTCTGTCACTGATTCCACCTTTTTTTGTTTTTGATACGCAGATGACTCCTGTTACCTATCTGTGTACCGCAAAAATTGCAACCATCCGGACCAAGAACCGCTGGTATTACTATTCGTGCAACCTGGCAAAGTGCAGGAAGGGGATCACCCGTAATGGCGGAAGTTTCTTCTGTGAGTCGTGTAACCAGGTCATTGAGTTCCCACATACCAGGTAAGCCTCTACATTGGCTGGAATATGTGTGTATGTTGGTGTACGCTAAACCAATCCAAATGCTAGGTTCAAACTGCAAATGGATATTGCTGATGACAACGATACTATTGTCATTACTCTTTTCGATGATATTGCTGAGCTGCTTGTGAAAAGGGATGCTGAGACTTTGCTACGTGATTCTGGGGTGAGTTCCTTCAAACCTATTTCCCTATATCTGTAGCATTGATGCCATTGATTTCCTTCTAATGTCTTTTCGTATAATTGGCACGGTCTGATTCGTTCTGTTCTCTGTTTTTTCTAGCATGATGTGGACGAGACTATTCTTCCACATGACATCCAGAGTCTGGTTGACACTGTACACACGTTTGAGCTGAAGTCTTACACATATTATGATCATGGCTCATATGAGAGTTTCACCTGTACTGGTCTGACAGAAACGGCCCCAACTAATCCAATGGTGCGTTCTTTTGTTTATTTATGAACACCTTTTTTTACTTTTAGCTTATGTCTGACTCTTTCCTGCGTTGGAATTGCATAGTCTAGTGAGAATCCTACGGCTCTGTTGTCAAAGCGTCCACGTGATACCCATGCAACTGATGCCCGGGATGGCCAATTCAAGACCTTGAAGACTGGAGGTGGTGTTTGCGAGGATGAAGGCCCGAATCATGCTGATGATTGCCCTTCCGAGAGCCCTACTGGGACAGGCGGTTCCACATCGATAGCCTGAACATCTGTTGACCTATATGCTGTTGAATTTTTATATTCCTTGCTTTATATCTTTGGACCATTTTATATCGCTTCTACATCTGTTGTTTTTTGCTGAAGAACCTAATCTCTGTTAATGTTTTGTCTGACTGCCCATGGTGTTTGCACCTTTGTTGGGTGTTTTTTGGGGGTTATCTGGCCCTTGAATAAAATCTGTTTTGTGATATAATGTTTACTTATTTCGTGAGATTTCCCATGTCCTGCTTCGTGTTAGTTTGCATTTATGAATGACTTCCAATGAATGTCTCTGAGATGAACAAAGATCAGTATGAGGTGGTTTCTTTTGAGGCATCGGCCTTTCGGAGGGCACTGATGTTAGCGTCCATGGATTGTAAGCCATGGCATATTGTCTGGAGGCTGCCAGTTATTCCAAAAAAATGAACAAGTAGGAAAGGTGCTGCAAAAAATAAAAACCAAAGTATGAAGACACGTTAATACCATCTGAACGCTGCGCAATGGGACTTGGAATAGAACATTCGCACCCGCAAATCTTGTGGGCTTGACACAGTTTTCTCACAGCTATCGGAAGAACTTCATGGGTTACGTTTGACATGGTCCCCCCTTGAATAACCGATCCACTAATGGATTAAGCCTGCTTAAAGCATTGGTCTTCGTAGCACCTTTCTTAGATTTCTGGGGATGTATTTAAAATTTAGCTTGTGCCCCCTTATGGTTTCCAATTCTGAGGATTTAGAGGTTGATATTTCCCTGAACAGATATAGTATAAACCGTGAATTCAAATTGTGAGGTATTATGTCCACCCCGAACCGATGTTTTTGTAACTCGATGACCTTGTACTAATCGAGTAACCGCCTCCAATGCATCTAATAATTTATCCTCGGGGTGATGAGGTGCATAATGTTTAAGAGCACTGAATTTATGGATGCGAGGCCCCTGAGAATATGAAAACCAGAAAGAATTAGTAGAACAGAGTTAGCGAAGTGGTTGATTTTCACATATCAGCAGAATACCAAACAGCAACATCAAAATATGACTTGGATTAACGGGTCTTGGCATGTACCTCTGTGAACAACAGCTTCGAACGATCCTCCAGGGGCAGCAAAAGCAAGGATCTGCGCTCCTTGATTGGAAGTAACTCTCAGTCTTACCTCCTAAAGTCCTGCACAAGATTGCATCCATTTCCATTTACAGTGTTTTACGGTGTTTCCTATGGCATGAGAGGGAGAAACTGTGGCTGCATTCTACACTCATTCAATTTACTGAAATTTGGAGTGATTTTAATGTGGCCGTAGTGCAAATCACCTTCTTTGTGTTGAATTAATTATGTCAATTGAAGAAGTAGTTACAGTTTCTGAATTAATGATTGGAACCTGAAGAGTGTTCTACCATATAATGCTTGGAACCTGGCAGTATTCCTTGGAATTATACTGTTCACTCTACCATGGCATCCAGCAGCAGAAAGCGTCAAAATGCTGGGAAAGGTCTGATGAATCTTTATTTATTTCTCATATGATTTGCAGGATTTGGTCTGATCTACTGGTTTGGGTATTCTGGTAATATAAATCATTTCAGGCGTCTTGGCAACACTCCAGAGTCTACAATCTTCTATACAATTTTTCTCCAATTCTACGCCGACTCATGATGGAAGGCAGCGATACTATTAAGTAACGAGTGTCGGTGGGTATACTGCTTATCCTTTTGAATGCTATTTTCTCATCGCAGCTAATTTAGTTATGTTATTGATATTTGGAGGAGTAGGTCGCATCCGGAAGAAACCGTCTGAGAAGCATAAGGTTATACTTACTGACCGAAATAGTTCCAGTAAGTGTAAATTTATCTTATTTACTCGCTGCGTATCGATTGACCAGAACAATTACTTTATATATCGAAATAGTCATTTTTGTGAGATGAATGGTTTATGTCATTAACTCGCTGTCGTATTATGCAGATGTGCAGTGTACTCAGGACACGGTTCATCCGGATAGGATACCGGCCGCCCACAACTCCAGTGGTTGACATAGTGCTATTCTTAATAATCCTATCCACCTCTTGGATAATGTAATGCTAACTAATACGTTATTTTCCATATTTCTTGCGCAGGTACTGTTGTATCCTACCACAAACTTCAATCACCCAGTTTCAAATGTCGTTTCTGCAGTGCTACTATGTGGTATGAGGAGAGGACCAAAAAGAACTCCAGCTTGCAGAATATCACCTTTTCAAAATGTTGCCAAGACGGTAAAGTTAGACTTGAGAGATTGAAAGAGGCCCCTCGACCATTAATAACTCTGCTCCGTGATCCAAGTCCAATGGGGTCAACTTTCAGGCAGAAGATTAGGATATATAATAGCATGTTCAATTTCACATCTTTTGGTGCTAGAATTGATGAAAGCGTCAATCACTCCAGGGGCCCTTACACGTTCCGTATCTCTGGACAGAATTATCACCTGTGCGGATCTCTGGTCCCGGATGAAGGTAGCCCTCCTAGATATGCACAACTATATTTTTTTGATACTCAACACGAAGTGGAAAATAGAATGGGCTGCATGAATGTGGATGCCAGTGATGTAGACCAAACCATAGTAAGCTCGCTTATTGATATGCTAAACAATCACAGTTGTATTGCTAAGGCCTTCAGGATTGCAAAAGACTGGTGCACACAGAACAGGTGCCTGTCGGTTAAGATTAGACTCCTTGGTGAACGACAGTCGCCAAACAAACAGTATAACGCCCCAACTGTTGGTGAAGTTGCGGCATTGGTTGTAGGTGACTTTGGGCAGGGCAATGGTACAAGAGATGTGTTAATTCAAACGAAGGCAGAACAGCTGCAGCGCATATCGGATCTGCATCCATCATATATGTCTCTGCAATACCCTCTTCTATTTCCATATGGTGAAGATGGATTTCATCTGAATATCCCATACCATGAAAATGCTGGTAGGAGAAAAACAAAACGAGAATGTGTTACCTCACGAGAATATTACTGCTACAGAATACAGCAGAGGTCTACGGAGGGCACCACTTTAATTGAGGGGGGGGGGGGAGATTATTCCAACAGTATTTAGTGGATGCATACACTACAGTGGAAGAACAGAGGTTACGATGGACCAGGTTAAATCAGGACACCTTAAGGTCTGATCTATACAACAATATATGTGATGCTGTCCTGAAAGGTGATACTGATGCAACTACAATTGGTAAGAGGATAGTGTTACCTTCCAACTATACTGGTAGTCCTAGATATATGGTCCAGAATTATCAGGATGCGATGGCGGTATGTCGGGCATATGGAAATCCTACATTATTCATCACATTTACTGCCAATCCCAAGTGGCCAGAGGTAGAGGAGATGTTGTCTGAGTTGAAGACACAAGCGCAGACTGCAAATGATCGGCCAGACATAATGGCTAGGGTTTTCAAGCTGAAGCTGTCCCAGCTTATGGATGACATCCTAAAGGCAAACATTTTTGGGAAGGCGCGTGCTGGTATGATCTTGGGCTATTATTTTTCTCGGTTTTCATTGGGAGTTATATATGGATTAATTTGAAATGTACTTCTGCTTCCTATTTTTGCAGCTGTTTATACTATTGAGTTCCAAAAAAGAGGTCTTCCACACGCACACATTTTGTTGTGGTTGGAAGGGCGGAACAGAGTTTATACTGCGTCTGATGTAGATGATGTGATTTCAGCTGAAATTCCCTCTGAAGAACAGGACCCGGTTGCATTCAAGTTGGTTTCTGAACACATGCTACATGGTCCCTGTGGTTTGAGTAATAAAAAGGCCCCATGTATGTCGAATGGTGAGTGTAACAAAAAATTCCCAAGGTCTTTTTATTCTGCGACCACGATAGATGAGGAGGGATTCCCCGTCTATAAACGTAGAGATAATGGAGTCTATGTTCAGAAGGGGAAGGCAAAGCTTGATAACAGATATGTTGTGCCGTACAATCGATACCTTCTTGTGAAATATGGCGCCCATATTAATGTTGAGTGGTGCAACAAGGCTAGGGCAATCAAATATCTCTTCAAGTATATCAATAAGGGCCCTGATAGAGCTACTGTTGTGATTGTACACGATTCTTCCGACGGTCAACAGCCACCTGAAAAACAGGTGGTGGTTGATGAAATAAAACAGTATTTGGAGTGTCGTTACTTGTCTGCATGTGAGGCAACGTGGCGTATACTGGCGTTTGATATTCACTTTTCTACTCCATCGGTTATCAGGATGACGTATCACTTGCCAGGCCAGAACACAGTGACTATACATGATTCCCAAAGCTTGGCATCGGTTTTGTATAGAGACAATATTAAAAAAACCATGTTCACAGAATGGTTCACTTTGAATGCCAGCAATCCAGAAGCAAGACAATACACCTATGCTGAAATCCCAAGGAGATATGTTTGGGATCAAAAACAGAAAATCTGGTCTCCACGTCAGAATGGTCACACAATTGGTAGAATAGTGTACACACATCCCACTGCAGGAGAAAGATACTACATGAGGATGCTACTAAATACTGTTAAAGGACCGCGATCGTTTGAAGAGCTGAGGACGGTGGACGGCAAGGTGTATGATACCTTCAGGCAGACCTGCTATGCATTGGGCATGCTTAATGATGATAGGGAATGGACTGATGCGATCCAGGAGGCGAACATATGGGCGACTGGTCAACAATTGAGAGAGTTGTTCGTTACTATCTTGCTATTCTGTGAGGTGTCTATTCCAAAAGATTTATGGGAAAAAAATTGGGAAGCTTTATCACATGATATATTGTATGAAAAGAGAAAACAGTACAGTTTCCCCAGTTTAAAGCTTACAGACCACCAGATTCAGAACTATTGTCTGTTACATATTCAGGATATTCTCAATAGAAATGGTAGATCGTTAGCTGATT
Organism: Polygonum maritimum; assembly: GCA_963924305.1. Lineage (NCBI taxonomy): Eukaryota > Viridiplantae > Streptophyta > Magnoliopsida > Caryophyllales > Polygonaceae > Polygonum > Polygonum maritimum. The sequence goes on from OZ002736.1 coordinate 594,948, forward strand.
TCCCAGATATGCCAATGCCTGACAAAAGCCTGTTGACGAAGTTTGATAATAGACTGATCAGAGAAGAGTTGAATTATAATATCTTAGAACTTGCTGATGAGCATGCCAGGCTACGTTCATTGTTGAATGCAGAGCAGAAAATGTTATATGACAGTGTTGTGCGCTCTATTGAGGAGGAAAATGGTGGGTTTTTTTTGTATACGGAGCTGGAGGCACCGGCAAAACATTTCTGTATAGAACAATCATAGCAAAGTTACGTTCCGAACGGAATATAGTACTCGCAGTTGCATCTTCAGGTATGTTGTTATAATTTCGAGTTACGGTTATATGGAATCACTATAATCCATTGATATGGTTCCCCGGTTGAGCTATACACCACATGCTGTCTACTGTCTGATGTTTTCCACCATTTTTCTGGTTACATATCGGTATTATATTTACTCTGAATTAGAATAGTCTCCTCTCATCCCTGCATGTGCATTGTATTGTAATCTTAAAATATGTTGTGGTATATTTGTGCCGGGGGGATGATGTCGGTGTATTTGTACATGGTTATGAAATAAGGCTTAGGGACGATATTTCGGTGTGATCTGGATTATCAGTGAATTGGGATGGGTTGAGTTGTTTGTACCCACTTTTATATATACTATATTCCATATAACAGTTTGTATCAGTGTTCTTTTTTACTAGATTAGAAAATATGAAATTTGAGCTTGATGTATGATAGGCGGTGCTTCTTATGTCAAATATGGATGTCCCAGTCTTTTGTGGATTTTGTATGCCCAATATGTAAATTTTATACGGTAAACGAGGGAGCACCGTATATTGGAGGTTTCTCCTTCGATATATAAATCTTGTTTTTCCAACTGAATTTGATCTCCCCTGTGTAAGTTGATTCATATATCATTTATTGCTACTGATTATTAGCCCGGTTGAAAAGACAATGTTACATCCCCATTTTCTGTTCAGGTATCGCTTCGTTGCTTCTGCCCGGTGGAAGGACAGCTCACAGCCGATTTGTTATTCCATTGGAATTGATGGATAACAGCACCTGTGGCATAAGTCAAAATACCCATCTTGCTGAGCTCATGCATGAGGTCAAACTCATAATTTGGGATGAGGCCCCAATGACACAGAGATTCGCATTTGAAGCCCTTGATCGTACACTGCGGGATATTATGGGTACCAAAAATGAGAGCAATAGATGTAAGCTTTTTGGCGGTATCACTGTTCTTCTTGGGGGCGATTTCAGACAGATCTTGCCAGTGATACCGAAAGGTAGAAGGCAGGAAATCGTTCAGGCATGCATAAATAATTCACCTCTTTGGAAACATTGTCATGTTTTGAAGCTGTCCCAAAGCATGCATGTTACTGAAACTGATGAAATGGGGAATATAGATCAATATAAGCAGAATTTCAATACATGGGTCTTACAAATTGGGGATGGAAGTGTAGAAGCGATAGCTTTGCCAAATGAAGATGACCCCACATGGATTGAGATACCTGAAAGATTTCTCATTCAAGCGGCTGACAATCCAATTCAGCAGATTGTTGAACATGTATTTATCGATTTTGAGAAGAATCAGACGAAGGCTCAATATCTGGAAGAGAGGGCAATACTTACACCGCTTAATGATGATGCTGATGAAATAAATGCATACATGTTCAACACCCTGGTAGGTATGGCCAGAGAATACAAGAGTGCGGATGAGATCTGTTTAGCGTCTACTGATATATCAGAGCAGGAACAGTTATATCCTGTTGAATTTCTACACAGTCTGAACTTCCCAGGTATATGCGATTTATAATAGAATGTAGACGTGGCTTAAAAATTGATGAATTTCATATTATATTCCTGCTATTCTTTTAAATGTGCTCTGTGGATAGCAAACATCATGCAGTCTTAAATGATATGTATCTTTTCTGCACAGGTATGCCGCCTCACAATCTAAAACTAAAGGAGGGTTTGCCGGTTATGCTGCTGCGGAATGTGAATCCAACCCATGGTTTGTGTAATGGAACACGGATGATTATAACCCACTTGGGCGAGTGGATTGTAGAAGCGGAAATAATTAGTGGATCGAATGTGGGAAGTCGGGTGCTCATACCAAGGATAACGATGAGTAGTACGAAAACGCAGTGGCCTTTTATCATGAAACGGCGCCAGTTCCCGATTAAATGCTGTTTTGCAATGACTATTAACAAGAGCCAGGGTCAGTCATTGAATTCCGTAGGTCTTTATCTGCCTAAGCCTGTTTTCTGCCATGGGCAGTTATATGTTGCTGTATCTAGAGTAACCCATCCAGATGGATTAAAAATTCTTCTAAGACCAGCAGCTGGCTACCCGCGAAATTACACGAGAAACATAGTTTACAAGGAGGCATTCAATGGTGTCACACGCACTGAAGAGGTAAAGTTCAAACACTCGCGGATGTTATGTATAGTGTTACTATGATTATATACAGACTGCATACTGATTCCATGGATATATATCTTGATAGGATGGACGGGCCAACCGTACTCTCATTCCTCAGACGTCTGAATAGAGTTTCCATATTGCGTCGTTATGAAGATATTGCTTACTTTGTGTATCCTTGGGCTTTTGATGCAAACTTGTGATTCCATGTACTGATTCAATAACATCTCGCAGCTTACTCATCTCTACGGGAATCAATCAAATATCATAGAGTGCGATGAATCCCCCTCTGGTGTAATTGTAATTGAGATTCAGAAACACATTCCTGAGTTTAGTTCTCAAGCCTACTATAACATTTACTAACAGCATTTTCGATTATAACTGGTGAGCTATGAGCCGGATGATAATTACATGTCTGGTTGGTTGAAATACAGGTACCACCGCCAATTCTCTTTGAACGAAAACTAAACAGCACGGCTAAGTTCAGAATGTAGCTTTAAGATTTATCTAATTTTCGTATGGGATGGGTTAGGCTGTGTTAAGGCATATAATCTCGTGTTCATTATGATATGAAATGCCAAAATTGAAATGGCAAAGCAAGCTTCATGTTCATGTACTGATTGAGCGCTATTCATTTTCACTTCAGGTAATCATTAATTTTCAATTAATAGTATAGTCTGGTTTTGTATAACCGGTGCATTATTAATGGCAAGACCAATTATCTACCGGTGTAATTATTCATAACTTAAAATCAGAACTCCAAGGGATCACTGTGTGTAATTATTCATAACTTAGAATCAGAACTCCAAGGGATCACTGTGTTTGTAATTGAAATTATTCATGATTGATCGATCGGTCATTTATTAGCATAAATGAGAATCAGTAGTACCAACAATCGTTCATCTCCAAAACTTGTAGGACGAGGTAATTCATCCTCTTACCGATTGAACTACTTGATTACTTCATTGATTGATACTTTTATAGGTGGTTTATTTCCGAAACTGACGAGAATGGCACCAACTGAGGAGGCTTTTGTGGCAATATTTAACAGAGGTGATAACAGGTGAGAGGATTACTGCATTCCACATCTCGCAAATCGCGTGAATTCAGGATCGACCGACATGACATCCTCAGTGACGGCGGTGGTAATAGCATAACCATCAAGTTCACTTTGATCTCTTATAATTGTATTATGTTTGTTTTGCTGGTCACGATTAGCTTCGCCCTTCACGGAGGTCTTTGATTTGATAAACATTCTCCTCTTCGAGGGAACTAACTAATACCCTTGCGCCCTCAACGCAGGAACAAGCTGTGTACACGACATTTGATAGCTTAATTGAAGGTTCTGTTGTTGAAGTGGAAGTCATGGTGTGTTTAAAGTGGGAAGCAAAGACGTTGCTTGGAGAGTACATTAGCACGGATTACCTTTTTTCTGATAAGAAGGTATGTGATGTTATAGAATGACTGGATATTTCACGTGTTATGTAGATTGATGCTTTGTTAATATTGTTTTCCAGGGTAATATCATTCAATGTTCTTCGAGTTGGGAAGTGTCCCCTTCAATCTCACCTGTACTTGAAGAGGGGAATGTTTATCAAATCAAAGATCTCATTGTGACACCAAACAATGATCGTCATAGGGTGCGCAAAGAGAATAGATATGTTCTTCTGCTTAGAAAATCGACAACTGTGAGAAAGATTGACTGCATTACCGATGGATTCATCCGTTACCCATTCCAGTTTATACAGTTCGAGGACATCACTTATGTCGATAATGAATACTTGATCGGTAAATATGATCCTATTGTTTTTATCTTTGTTTGAAATACATCCATTTATTGAAGAAAATCCATTTGGATTACCCAGATGTCGTAGGCAGTGTCTTCAGTGTCGGAAGCGTCAAGACTAAGCTGGGTCATTGCAAGTATGTCGACTGTGAACTCATCAATGAGAGGTACCATTGCACCGTATTCCTAATCTTTTTTAATACATAATATACACAAAGAATAACGCATCTTACAACAGGGGTAAGCGATTAATGACAAGCTTGTGGGGACCCACATGCGAAGAGTTCCTCCAAGCTAATGCTTCATCAGCTATGAACACACCCGTCATTTTCACTGGAATGAGTATACAACAGCTTAATGGTAAGCTTAATCGAAGTTCTCTTCTGCTGCATATTGCTGTCGATGATGGTGATAGGATAATCCTCTGTTTTCATCTGCCATCTATTGTTGTTACGCCATCTACATTGTGCTTTCATTATTGATTTAGGCTGAATGCATATATGCTTACACTAGGAAGGATTACTGATGTTAGTGATAATTGATGAACAGGAGAGAACTACCTAGCAAGCACCTTGGACAGTACAGTACGCAACATCTCCGGCTACACTGATTTACCGGGCCTCCATTCAACAATGCCCCGATTCCATCGAAACCGATTTCTGAAGTGGGTTTGGGTTAATTGTTATACTCCCTTATGTTAATCAGCTACGAGGACAACAACCGTGATAGTAACTGGCTTCGTTTTCGTGATTTGATTTTTATGTACCAGTTACATTTCTATGCATAAGGAGATAAGCAACCGCAGCGCTGTCAATGGGTCAATAGCTGAGCTTTTACACTGGTCTTCAGGCCATAACAAGGTATACTTATACGAGATTCGATACAATTTATCTATATAATTACAGTAAAAGCTGTATGAATTACCCAATTACCATCCACAGCCAAGATATTTCAACTGCACCGTGGTTATAAGGGAAGTGCAAGTCAGCAATACGTGGTACAATTGCTTATGCCCAAATCCAAAATGCAAGAAAGTTTTAACAAGAATTGAGACAGCCTGTTGGTGCGATGAATGCGAGACCTTGGTTCAATCCCCAGACATATGGTTCTAAATTCTCTGCTCCTTTACATTGATAGCAAGATTTGATTACCCCTAATAACATAACACCTTTTCACCCATGCAGGCTCAAACTTAAACTTCGAGCAACGGATGAAACCGGAGAGCTCTTGCTGACGGTGTTTGATGACACAGTTGAGAAGTTAACTTAGAAAACCGCTGCAGAACTGATGGATGAAACTTACCAGGTAATTCGGTTAATATCTTGCTGTATATGTTTGGCGTTTTTTGACCTCACTGTGCTCACATTTATGGTCTTATAGGATCAAGTCCGTTTTCCGGACATGCCAAAGAGCCTGAGCGACCTTGTACCAACCAGTCATACGATTCGAATCAACAGCTGCACCTATTATCCAAAGCACAACGGTGTTGAGTTTGTATGCAGTGATATTCTCCTCGAAGCTATCTAAGTAACGGGAATACCACACTGTCTCCACTGCTTGGACGCCCATATGCTCGCAGCGTCTACAGAACCTGCTCAATCCTACCTACCATCCACTTATTTTATGTGTTGTTTTGTGTATGTCGGCTTGTATTTAGTTTCCGCTCATCTGTTTCAGTTTGACTGTGGCTTCAGCTAAACATCCGGTTTTTATTAAACTATCTTAAAGCGTTTTGCGATCTGCTTCAAAAGATACTTATTTCCGGCGATATGGTATTCTATTTCCCCATGATATTCCATTCCTATAATGAGTAACATTGCGTAGTCCTAATTGAATAATATCAATATGGTTTAATTTAATATTTCTCCTCGATATATTGGTGCATGTAGCTGATCTAGACCTTTTTGCAACATCACCAGAAGTTTGGTACTTTATCGTGGCATTCGATGACAATCGAGGTGGACAGGATTCACTCCTGGCTATTTACTTGGGGTCATGCAACACTTGTCCAGTCTAAGAAAATAGCTATGGTTGAATTTTGAAACAGTTAAGGCGTGATTACCCGGCTTTATTTGATTTATCATGATAAACAACGCGTGCTACAGGCTCTGTTGATGTCAATTACCCTAATGTAGTTTCTGACGTCCGTATGCTGAGATGCTTAACATCATTGACGGCGAGTACTTTGAATTTTTTTCCAATATTTCAGTTTGCAACGTGTGTTATTCTATTTACCTAGGGTATTGTGTCCCTATAATGAGTAATGTTGTGTAAATAATGTTATGTTGTAAGATAAAATTTGGCTTACACTACCAATCTATAATCAGAATATACACCCTGCAGATGCAACATAAGATTTGGCTTAAACTACCAATCTGTAATCAGAATATAAAATCTGCAGATGTCAAACTACATACGATTTGTAGCAGCCAAAAACAGGCTGGATTACGAAGTCTGCGACTGATGATAAGCTAACATTACAAAATGCAGTCCACAGTTTGCAACCTGACGTTTCAAGGACCTAACATGCAAAAATCATAGGAGCATCCATAATATAGACTAGAACAAACATAATTAAACTGCAAAGTTGCGTTAACAGTAGAAAAGATAGTATCCAAAGATCGTGTGTTGAACCGTCTGTGTGGCTACGTTGCGTCTTAAATCCAACGCAGATGTGGACGAATGCGGTATCGGTAATCACTCTCGGTTTCATCTGAACCTTCAACCTTAATGTAATAAGTCCACGCTTCGTCTGGACCCAGGTATGCATCTAAACCGTAGATCTTCCCAACAATGACACCTTTCCTGAGGATGCCACGGTCATTCCAATCGACAATATCGCCAATGTTGATTTCTTCGTTAAGCTGATCTGGAACCGAGTCGCGGACAAAGCGTCGGTGGATAATTTGAAACTTCTCTTGCTTGATGATGTAGTACTCTTCGTCTCTTGACCATTTGTCATACTCGCCTGAGTCATCCGGATCAACAATGCCCCATATGTCAACTATGTACGAAGATTTGTTGAAATGGTCCACAACATGACCAAGTAATGTAGTGCCAGCCCATTTTCCAACTCCCTTGATCTCCACATTTCGTCCAATTCCAAACATTGTCAGCTTTCTGCATTCGTGAGTAATAAATTGTATTGTTTATCAATGAGGAATTCATACTGCAGGAAAATAAAACGTTGTGGTAAAGAATTGAGCACAGTCTAATAGAAAGATGCAAATAACACGTGTAACAAGCCCACAGAATGCTACAGTATCGTGGAAGTGACAAGGCACAACTTATCATCTTCTTCCTGAACATTATACAAACCAGCTTCAAAGGGGGTGCATTGATCCATTAATGTATTTTACCTGGCTGTGTACTCTGTTCAGAAGAGGTTACAGAAAATATCCAAAACAGCGAAACGAAGGGAATATAATGAAAATGAGTGTTCCACCTCGCAATATGAAAGGACAACACAGACTCGGCGATCAAGTATTGAAAATGCAAATGGGCACCGTGATGGCTTTTTTTTTTTTCACAAGAAACTGCACTCTGAATTCGGGTTCCTATTTTGGTGCATGTGATCAAGCAAACATATAAGGTGAAAAAATAGGAGCAAATTTAAACGTGATCACAATCCTTAATCATCAAACCAATAGCAGTTTCACAAACAGGATTCGGAATTGACCGAGGTCATACCACAAGAAAAAAATAACACTCTCCTCCGAAGAGGCGAATAACTCCTTCGTTCAATACGTAATTAGATCCGTAAATGAAATTCCAAAATTGAAACCCTAATTCGAAAGAATGCTGACAGATAGATGGAGAAGACAGGGAAGAAGGAGATAGTGGTCTACCTATTCTTGTAGACTGTTTTTGGGCATGAGGAAGAAGTGGAGTGCTCTGACACTTGGTTGGGGAAATCAAGAGCGAACAAATAGGACCACAGCACCGATTCACCGGATAAGCGGTGAAAGAGACGAGAGGTCATAGACAGACAGCACACGTCTATGAAACTTAGGCGTCGGCTTTCCACTCCAAGCTCGAAGATCCTCCGCCATAGCTCCTCGGGAAGACTAGATTCCATGGCTTCGATAAACGGCGCCTTTCTATCGACTGATTTTGGGGAAAAGTAGCAATGGACTTGATTCTGTCCTTTTCATATAGACTTCTTATAAAAAATGAATTTATTTTTGATGGGCCGAGAGATAGTCTGCTTTTTTTTTATGGGCCACGGATTTACAACCAGAGATTAGTGGGTCAATTTGGGTCAATTATGGACCATGGATATACGTTGATAACCCCCATATCATTTTCGATCAATCTGGACTTCGCCCAAGATGCAAGAAACTTTAGCTCCTTTACAAATTGATCATAACACCTTTTCTCCGCTCCTTCACTGTTTTAATATGAAGATATTTTTAATTAGTTGATATTACCTCTCAAGGTATACACATTTAGTATGTTTATTAACATTCAGCATTCAATTCAAACTAATAGATTAATACGTTATAGATTCCTTTAAAACCCCTTGAGCATTTATTTCGGCTGAGAATAAAATTAGTGCAGCTCTTCACTTCAAAACTACAACTTTTGCTGTTTTGGTCACCGATATTGACCATGGACTAATTTACTTAAGCGTATTCACTTGGCTGTTATATTTCACATTCAACGTTGCAGTTTATTTGAACAGGATCCAGACAGAATATTCCCTCGCAATCGCATTGAATAGACCAGTTCCGGAGCGTCTTCCTACATGCGTATAAATTGCGTGTTAATAGTTGTAGGTTTCACCACTGTTGCAAACTGTTTTCTCTAGATTGGTGTACGCCCTTGAAACAACTATGTCTTGCTACCTGGATGAGTTGAACGAGGGTATTCTCTGTAGAATCGTAGCGATTGTGTGCCGAAAGTGGGACGTCTACAATCAGTATGGAAAATACAAGAGTACCGACTACGTTCTATCTGATGCAAAGGTCTGTTCATGTCTTTTTCTAGATCTTCTGTTCCATCAAATCTCCATCGGCTTTATTTAAGGCGTTCTTCTGTTTCATCGACCAGAAAAACGTAATTCATTGTACGACCAAGAGCAATGTTGCACACTGTTTCATGGATAAATTAAAGGAAGGATGTGTGTACTACTTCGAGAACTTCTATGTTATCCCGAACTTGAAGGATTACAGGGTTGTGCGATCAAACCAATACATGATGGAATTGCATGATTGTTCTATTATTCGGTTCCATCGCGGTGTTCCAATCGGATTTTCACAGCATATGTTTGACCTCACTAACATTGGAGATGTCAAATTTAACGCTCACGATACGTCATTGATTGGTAAGTACCCTCCGAGGATCTTTGTCGTTTTATGCTATTGCCTGGAATCCTTAATACTCCAGTGGATCCTATAGATGTGATTGGATATGTCGTTGATGTCGGCAAAATTGTATCGAGGGATGTTGACAAATCGCATAAACTAAAAAGGCAATCAGAAGCACTGGATTTTTGTTTGCTCGACAACAGGTAGTTCTGTGCTCTAAGGACTCATTCGATAATTTACTCAACTCCATTTCCTTTCGCTACTGATTTACTAATTTAATCTCATAGGGGCCATAAGATCAGAGTAACACTGTGGGGTGAGTTGGCAGATAAGCTCCTTCAGTGCACGCCTCCTGAAAACAGGGGACACGCTGTCATATTAGTGGGCCTTAGTGTCCGAAACTCCCATGGTGAATAACCCATCATCATTCCTGTAGTTCCCTTGTGATTACCTTTATGATACTATTAACTAGTTTTTCAAGTGAACCTGCTACTGCAGCTATATATCTATCCAGTACTCCCAACACTTTAATTTATGATGATGAGGAGATTCCACAGTTGGTTGAATTTAAGAATGTGGAAGGCCAATGTGGAGCAGTCAGGGTTACCTTAATGGAGTTGTCCTAGTGGTGCCGGGCAAAGAAGAAGGTAGCCTGACTGCAAATGCTTGTACTTGATTGAGCTCATTTTCCATTGGATACCCACTGATCCTGTTGTTATGTTGCTAACATTGAAGGCCGGGAATTTCCATTGCAACTTAAGGATTACCGGTGTAGATACTGCTTCCCCCTGGTATTATTTCGGATTTAGTTCTCTCCATTGTCTGCGAGATGTGACCCGCCGGAAAGGGGGCTTCTTCTGTGAATCCTGTGACATGAGAATTGAATTCCCGAAGACAAGGTAATTCTTTTTTTGACTTTGTAGTACTGTTTGCTTGAATACCACTTTTTGGCCGTTATCGTTTTTCTTGAACCACAGTTTTTGGGCATTATATCTTATTCAATTCTAAACTACACTTTTTGAAGATTTAGAATTCGATTAAATGTCGACGATGCTAACTGTGCTGCGGCTGTCACCCTATTTGATTCCACTGCTGAGGCGATGTTATCTGCGAGTGTTGATGCCTTTCTTGCTGGTCATAAAGTGAGCAAATATTTACAGCTGGCTATCTTTCGTGTGTTATACTTGATTTGACTCCTCGCATTATTTTCAGGATAACGCTATAGGTGACATGCCCCCCCAGGTTATGCTTAATATGGTTGGTACTTGGCATACGTTTGAAATTCCTTCTCAATCTTACTGCTTACACATGATTGAGGATTACATTGCTGTCACTGTTACACCTTTTGCTCAGCCTGAATTTGCTGTAATACTCTGATGTGTTCCTTCACTCTACTCTTTCTTGTTTATTACCCCGTGATGTCCAATGGACACTTATTCATTTTTCTTGCGGGTGCGATCACAGGAAACAACAGTCGCTTTGGATGGATACGGCCCCGGGATGCACACGAGTCTGCTGAAGAAGGACAGTTTTTCCTCTGCATCAGTTGTAAGCAGCGCCATAAGGAAGACAATTTCTAGGTGAGATTTTGCAATTAGTTTGTCATGATCGATGCTTTGTTTCTGATTGTCCTTAGCGTCTCTGTCTATGTGACACTTATTCTTCTTGCCCACAGTGCTGGTGGTGACAAAGAGGCCCATACGCGTAGCAGCAAGAAGAGGAATATTGGACTCTCATCTGACGAAGAGTAGTTCTTGAGTTGTCCGTGCGGTTTTTTGGTTCAACAGTGGATTTCAGACTAACTTTATTCCTCAAAAACCCCATATTACCAGGATTCCTTTGTCCCTGCTATGTTATTTTTTTGGGGTTGTGTTTTTTTTTCGGTGAAAGTCGCTGCTATGTTATTTTCCACCATAGGAATCCGCGGAATTTATTTTGTTTTTGCATGATATATTTCAATTTTAGAGATATGGTTTTCTTTGGGTGCGTTGGATCAGTAAAACAACACAACCATTAGGGCAGATATCTTCTATTTATTCTATAAGATCACGAAAAAGAGCCCGTTTCTAATAGCCAAACCAAAACACTCAGCAAACAAATCCATTCTATCGCCGTACCCTACTCGCTTCTGTATATCCGTCGGTGGCGTACTTCAGAACCGCTAGCAGAGAGGTTTCTAATACTGCCTCGCTGTATATCAATACAACACGTTTGACCTTCTGTTTCAATCGGAGGTAAAAGATGTTTGAGTCCTATATAGTATAGATAGACAACTCGATTCTATTTTCAAAATCCATAATACTTCAAGTTTGAATCTCGCTTTAGGAATGCGTATAGTTCAAGTCTCAGATGCATCTTTCATTGTATGTTAAGAAATATATTGTGACCACATCTCTTATTCTCTGTGTCGTTGTTCTTCCGCAGGACTCTCCTACTTTGTTTGGATTAGTTTCGACTGCATACTGTATGAATCGATATAATATTCCGCCGCATTCTTAAAAAGACAAATCTATTTGTAAAAGTACAGTCAGAATGGAATCTAAAAACAATAATTACAGTATTATTAAGATTGGAATAGGTCAAGGGATACTTTTCGAAGTTACCTCTGATTCAAGGCTTTTTGTAATTCTACGTATTCATCAGCACAATATGATACTAATTCCATTTATGGCCTATAGTGCAATTATCGGGGACCTGGTGAACCATGGCAAACTTCAACAGCGGAGAGGAAGTGGAAATCAAGGGGTTCGGTAAATGGACGAAACTTTCATTGCTCGGGGAGATCATTCGCTACATTGGGAATGAGTACTATGTGGTAGAGATTTATGCTGCTGAGGATCCAGATGAATCAGATGAGTATAAATATAAACCGCTTGACGAATCATACTATCGGCAGAGACAGGATCAGTACCCCATCATCCATCGTGAGTTTATTCGCGAAGCTGATGGACGGGAACAAGGAGTTGAATACAACATCGGAGATGTTGTTGATTGGGAAGAGTCATATCTCTTAGTGAAGGGTACTGTTATAGGAAAGGAACTTTCGAAAGATGATGAGAACAATGATCCAAATAGGCTCTATCATTACACCGTCAGGCTGGAAGAGTCAAATGAAGTTATTGAAGCCGATTACTACGACATCCGCCCACATGTCCCGTGGGCTTAATCAATCATACGGCTTCATCAAACACTCCATAATATTATTTTACATTACCGTTGGAATTTGTAAAACATGATTTGACAATGTTTGGATTTAGAATTTGGTTTCAGTTGTGTTTCCTTTGTTGATACTCCAATTGAAATTGTGGGATGATATGGATTTTGGTTAGCAAGTTGAAAGATCCCTTATTTGTTTATAGTCATTTACTGTTTTCATTTGGGTGTATTCGCGACCAACTTTCATAACCTATCCAATTTAATCTTATATGTTCTGCGCAGCGGAGGAGATCAAACATCCCAGTGTTATCGAAACCTGTGAGGTATTGTATTCATCTGATGATCTTCAAGAAACCATTGAACTGATATTACTATAGTTTGCTGAGAGGGTCGTGCATATAGCTAATACAAACACTTGGTTGCATATAATAGAGTATCTAGGAGTGCACTACGATGTTTCGGAGGGGGTGATTTAATCGGACTATATCTTTCTTGCATTGGTCATTCATCTTTAATATTATTTGGCCACCATTATTATAGAATTTTTTGTATTGGTTCTTTATTTTACTGGGTAGAAATGGCACCCGGATAAATGTAAGAATTGGGATTCATACACCTCTAACAAAAGATTTTATTTGTTGGAACTTCGGCATAGGCGGAAAAGTGTAAAACATTGATGTTTCTAAGCTTCATAGAATTTCAGAACAATCATAAGAAACGATTTTCATTTTTTACATGTAGCCTTAGTGTGTAAGAATACCGCTGTAATATGATGCAGAGCTTGCGTCGAAGAACCAAAGCGTATCAGAAGTTGTGATCAAGAAGGCTTTCGTGAAGACGGACAGTAGTTTCATGGCGACGATGAAGAAACAACGTACATAGAGACCTTATATGGCAACGGTCAGAAGTTGTGCTGTCGAGGAGCGAACCTTTCTTTTGGGGTTTATGATGCTACCTGTGTAACGGTTATGTGTTTATGACACCCCTCATTAAATCAGGGCAATCTTAATAAGCTATAACTGTCATTCTAAGGTAACTGTTACGTTACCCGCGTAATAATGGTTTGTGAATCTGGACAATATATTTACGACCTCTTCCGTCTGCAATTCTCGCGTGAATCTCCTCTTCCGTGCATAACAATAAGAATAAGGATGGTGAGAGCTGATTGGGTAGTGAGACTGTGAGATCTATCGTCTATATCGTTGTTCGTTTATGGGTACTTTAATCTCTGCGGTTTTCGTGCAGGCCATATATCATCAGTCTCATGAAAGCGTACAAGTGGACACTACTTTGAAAAACTTGAATGAAGGAACTCTCTCCGAGGTTGAAGTGATGGTCAGCCGAAGGTGGAACAATGAAACGCCGGAAGGGGATTACAAGACTACTGATTACCTCCTATCGGATCGTGAGGTATGCAATTCATGTCTGTTTCTCTGTATTCTTTAAAGGCACATATTAATTCCCTTCGTTTCGCTCTATCAGGGTAATATTGTACAGTGCTCTGTTATCCGTCATCTGCCCGGCTTTGCAGTGCCCATGTTACGTGAAGGAGCTGTGTACCGTTTGCGAAATTTGTTAGTAGTGCCCAATCAGAATTGTTATAGGGTCCGGAAAGAGAATGAAGTTATCCTTCTCTTTTTACATCGTACTTCGGCGATCAGATTGGATGTGGATGTGTCAGGGTTTATTAGATATCCCTTTGAATTTATTGCTTTTGAGAACATACAGTATGTTCACCACAAACACTTAATCGGTAAGCAGTTAGAACTTACTATTTTATAGATGACAGTCTCTTATTGTTCTATTGTTGTGATTGTTGTGATACCTACCATCGTCTCTGTTTGTAGATATTGCCGGCCACATCCTTACAATTGGGAGTGTTCAAAGGGCTATTGGCAGCTTTACGTGCGTGGACTGTGAGATTGTCAATGCGAGGTAACGCGGTGTATAATCCCGTTCCGATTGGTTCCTTCATTCGTCAATTCTAATCTGAAATCCCCTGCAGTTATCACTAATAGCTGGGTTTGTTTGCTTGCAGGGGTCTTATAATGCAGGTCACCGTGTGGGACTGTCTACTCGAGGATTTTCTTGCAACAAAGGCATACACATCACCATACACGGCTATTATATTTGCTGGCGTGAGCGTCGAACGTCTTGAGGGTAACAATCTTGTTGTCAACAGAGCTGTTATAGTCATTCCCATCAACATTTATTGCATGCATACTGTGACCATTGTGGTATTCAATCCCATATAACACTTGCATTCCATGTACTAGGGCATCTCTATCTGGCTACTACCTTGGACACCGTCATCTATAGAGAAGAAGATGTGCCGAACTGCACCGAGTTGGCTCTTGCATTGGCATAGTAGTAATCCATGGTTTGATTTTTCTCTACGTCTTCTGGCCACAGAACAACTGTTATTTCGCACTACGAAGTTTTCTACATGGTTTTGTGTATTATCTGTTCTGTGCAATTTTCCATGGCCGCTGTACGAACAAGTTTTCACCGCATTGTCAAAGACACTCAAACCCATTGTGGATGACATATATCCAATAATATCAATTCGTCTGGCTATGTTCCCGTTCCATGATCATGCCATTTGATTTTGATTTGCGGAGGACACCGATTATCCTCCTCCATCTATTGCTATATTAAGCGGATCTGCCATTGCAAACAACATATCATAGATTTCAAGGGACAATGAAAGAGCCCAATAAATATGAATTTCTTCCGGCTGGTATAGCAACAAAACAATTGAAAACAAACTTCCTGCGAGGCATAAGATTCGTCACGGATTATACCGGGAAGCAGAACAAGTTACGTAACAAATTTGATTTGCAACGAGACTCCTTTACTCGAATAAAAATCACGACACACTTTTGGCTATTGGAGTTTAAAACTGCATTCGTTAAATATATTTCCCAACACCCCCCACAGAAAAAATGTAATCAAAATAGACACCAAATGGCATTCAATCGAATCGGACGAACTTTAATGAATTCAGCCTATTCTGCGTCAAGCCATTCGCATGAACATTATACTGAATTTATATATTTCAGATTGACAGGTTGGACAGCAAATATTCAGATAAAGACCTTTACTGGACTTTTCAACCTACTATTAATGAATCAACTCCACAGCGACTAATTGATTCCTCACAATCGATTGCATACATTCCAAACAACAGGATCAAGGTGTAATGACAGAACAGATCCTACAAACTGAACGTTGAATCAAATTGATCTTATTTCAAACGTAAAACACTACGATACTTGGGTTTGCCGTTCTTCCCGTCGAATAGTCATCGCTCCAGGTTAAAAAAATGAGCAGTTGGAAACATGTTAGTGTTTGAAAATGAATGAAACAGTATTGTATTGTAAATCAAAGCAGATATTGCAACTGGAAGAATGCCTATATTGAATAAATTATCTGTTGCTATCAATCTGGAAGGCATGAATCTTCGATTATTATATACGATCATATTGGATCAATTATCTATTGTATAATATTGCACACGATATTCTCCGTTTAATAATACGGACCCCTGATATATAAATACTCCTATCCTGCGCTTGAAACCCTACTTTCATCCAGTAACTTCCTCCCATCCAGGTACGTTGCTTTTCTCTGTATACGAGAACGCCACCAATAGGGATCTCTTTTTGCCTAACGACTAATCATAGTATTTCTACTGAACTCTTTCCTGGATCCTAAATCTCATCGAAAACCTGTTGTTGTGTTCTTTTAGTTACATTGGTTTTATGTATCAAGAATCCTATTGTTCTGTTGTTCTAATTGCTATGTGTATAATCCCTTGATTGGATTCCCGTTTCTTGCTTGATGAACTGATATCGAGCCATGAATACAGTACTGATACAAACTTCAAAGTCAAAAAATTGGTTGCAGGCAATCAGCACACGCCAATGTTCACCGTTGGAGAACACGTTGAGATCAAGGGCTCTGGTAGATGGAGCGGTCACACATTGCTCGGGGATATTGTTCAACACTGTGAAGACGAACTTTATGTGGTGCGTCTCTGGTATGTTATCGATCCAGATGATCCGGATGAGTGGCCTGAAAAGCTAACCGGTGACGATTACTGCCTGCAAAAGTAGAAACAGTACCGCGTTGTCCATCAACAGTTTCTTCGTAGGGCTGAGGGCAGGGAAGACGGCCTTCATTACAACGCTGGCGATATCGTTGATTGTGAAGAATTGTCCATCTTATCGAGAGGAACGGTTATTCGAAAGGTAATCCAATCACAGGGTAGAGATCCAGACCCTCACCGAAAGTATACCTACGTTGTCAGGCTCGACGGGTCAGGACGGGATGCTCATGTCACTTATTACAACATCCGCCCACATATGCCGTGGTCTTGATTGAAAGTGCTGCACTGGCAATACATAACAATGCTATTTCAATTCCGTTTCTACTTTGAACCAAAAACTTCTTATTTCTGTAAGTTGCGTAATACGGTTCCAAGATTTTCTGTTTGATTTACAACCATTCATGAAGACGGATGGATTTGCTTCTTATTTTACATTCTACAGTTCAATTTGTTGCCATGCTGGTATTTACACTTTTCCATCATACAGATACATCCTTTTCAAGTACACTAATCAGATGACCTTTCGTATATACAGCAGCAGCCTTAAGAATATATGAACCTTCGAGTGCTGAATATTTAGTCCCATTTCATTCAATTACCAATCGCCATAGAGTTTCAAAAACCACAACTTAGTTTATACCTTACTGAAATTGTATGCAGAGTATAGTCGCTGCAGATTTAAACATGTGAAATGAGATTTTTCATCCTCAGATAAACTTCAGCTCTACAATAGAAGATGGGCACGCCAAATAGCATAAACAAATGCAACCCGTGGTTAAATGCATTCATCTAGGAACCAACCACAAGTTTCAAACTCAAGTCGAATTATAAATTACATGATGACATCCATTTTAACATTGAAAAGACTTCAACCTACAGGCCGATTGATTTCAGTCTCCCTTTGCAAATACGAATTTAATTTGCAGAGATTGAACCGACTTCGTTTTTTTAAATTTTGAACTACACATGTTTGATCCGCCAAAAGAAATCCTTTCAATAAGCACTTGAAGGTGTCTGTGACGAAGACCCCTGAAATGGAAAAGAAACATTAATCTTATCGATATAAGATCACAGTGTTACCGGAATAACAAACAAACCAAATGTAGGACTTATAACATGCTATTCAATAATTGATGATTGCACTTACATAGCCTGAACGCATACATGTGTCACTAAAGTCTATTATATTGACCATCCCTGCCTTCATTTGCTATATGCAGTGATGAGGAAAAAACAATTTACAACCCTGTTGGTGACATATATAAAATACAGTCATGAGTAACTCTACCCACTTCAACGTGGAAAAGTTGGTTATGTATTCGATTTTTCATATAAGCAATTTTATCTTACGGATCGCGAACTGTATGTAATCTGTAAACTGACAATAGCACTCCTTCTCCGAGGATTGAATTCTCTGATCACCAAACGAAAAGAGAAAGAGCCGATGTACCTTTTCCATGGTTGTGTTCTCCTCGAAGAAGTGTGGGCAGCCTATCCAAAACCTTGTAATTTGGTTACGTTTCTAGCCCTCTTTGAGAATGTGTAATATGGGTTTTTGTTGATTGTAAGGAGAAAAGTGGGCATTGTTGTTACATAAGATTTGTAGACCTGGGACTACATTGTTGTCTGAAGGTATAAAACAACACCCTATCTGTTTAGTTGAATCCAGCTTCCAGACCCATATACAATCCGTGTCTGCTAATAGGGCAATTACCTTATATTTATGTGATTTGCTGATTCTGCATGAAATTTGTATATATCTATGTTAGACAGGTTTCAGTGTATAAATCGCATCTTGATTTTCATTTATTCTTGAAAAATTCAGACATATCAGTGGAATTATGTTACTCACCCAACAGACACTCTTGACTTTGTACTGGGAAAATTAAAAAAGAGCTCAAAATCCACATATAAAAAATGAGAATGCTGTACATGTAGATCTCTATAGACAACTGCAGGAATGACTTTCCAAATACTGGACATTAATATCAGCAATACTAAACAGGAAGATAATTGATGATTAATGCTACTATTAAACTAACTTAAATAGGGATAAGATATAATAGATAGTTAACTGAAGGATATAAAGAGATAGCAAACTGTTGTAGCAACATAAACCACTCCACTGTTATAGAATACAAACAAGCACGCAGATAGGATTCGAGATTATATAAGACAGCTACGGTTTCAAAGAGTTGCCCATTAACTGAATCGAACACCCAAAAACAATCTTAACAAAAAAATGCCTCCCAATTTCTCAGCCCTGGAAACAATCCCAATCCCTGGACAGAAAAGATATCGCCTCTCAAGATTAGACAACTTGGAAGAAGGGTATGTCTATCATATATTAGCGATGGTCAGTCTAAGATGGGATGCTAGAACAACAGATGCAGATGACAAGGGCACGGAATGTCTTCTATCGGATTACCTGGTATTGAACTTTCAACTAATCTTCGTTTACTCCTTATTCGACCAGCTTCAATATGATGTCAATAATATACGCATGACAGGGTAATATAGTACACTGTTCAGCCCCTAGACGTGTTACCCACAATACAGCTCCTACATTATATGATGGGCAGCTATACTGCATCACCTATCTAAAGGCCGTGAGAAACGCGGTGAAATACCGGGTTCGGAATGATAATGAATTCATACTTCTGTTCCAGCCACACACCACAGTAACAGAATTTGAAACGGAGATCACAGGATTCAATCTCTGTCCATTCCAATTCGTCAATTTCGAGGAAATCAAGTATGTCGACAACAAGTATCTGATTGGTGAGCTCCTTAATTTTATAATCTACATTTTACAGGTGACATTTAGACTACGTCACGTACTAACTGTTGGCAGAAAATACACGTAGATATTGTCGGCGACTTATTCTTGGAATCAGAGTTACAGATGATACTAGGACATATTGAATACTTGGATTGTGAACTTATCAATGAAAGGTAGTCCCCAGTCCAAATTATGTGCTTCTTCAGTAAAATCCTTTGTTGTTGTTCAATCTGGCGTACACTATTGGATACAGGGGATCGACGGTACACTTAACAATATGGGGTTCTCTGGCTCTAGAGTTCTTTGCTATTCAGCATAGAAAGCCAGCTGGAGCAGTATTCATCTTTACTGCACTCAATGTTGAACTAATTAACGGTACCAATTCATATGCTATGAATATCTCTTATGTTGAGCAGTACCCCATATTTTACGTCTGCCCAAAGACATATATTTTCATTATTTTTTCTTCCAGTTCCATGTTATCGATGCACTGAATATAATACCTTACTATCCATTATGCAGGTATCCTAATTCTGAATACTTCAGCACACACAAACATCTTTACTACAGATGAATATGAGGATCACATGCAATTTACTGAAGAACTTGGACGCTCACATGATAACAGATTCCTTAAGTAAGTCTGCCCAACCAAATGATATCCAAATATCTAATATAATGTAGCAATGTTAACCCTTATACTTTGTTGTAGTTACACTGCATCTCCAGCAAGTAGAACAAAAATACAAAATGGTAGGCGCCGGTATAGACGTGGAGTGGATTCTTCCATAAACCAGTTACTATGTTGGGCAAGAGGACAGGGAAAGGTACCATCCTACTATTACAGACATAATTAGAACAGCTTAAAAAATTACATCGACATCAACATTCTATGCAGGGATTGCCTTTTATATGTGACGTCGTTGTCACTGATATTGAGCCTATAACAAATTGGTTTTACTGCTTATGCCCAAAACCGGTGTGCAAGAGGCCCCTGGCAGTAATCGATGCTGTTTACTGGTGTCAGAGGTGTGAACTATTCATCTCAGATCCAGATATAAGGTCCCCAAAATCTCACCCACATGAATGCTCAGCTTATAGACGACATTTACACAACCTAAATGCTTTATTAAATTCAATAGGCTGAAACTACGGATGCGGGTTCACGATCCTACTGGATACATGCTAATAACAATATTCGACGATACAGTGGAAAAAATAACAAAAACCACAGCTCCATTGCTGCTACAGGAAGCATTCAAGGTTTGAAAAACTACGGATTCAGACCTCTGTTAAAGCCCCTATTTTTCCATAAGTGGGTAACGCAAGACTATTGATTCAAACCCTATTTCTACTGACTTGTGTATTGACAGCAACAAGATACTGAAGTCCCACGCCAGATACAACGCATTGTCAGAACCAGACAAAAACTGCGCATTGCCAGTTGCAGCTACTACAAAAACATGGGCTCGGAAGAATTCGTTTGTACAGATGTTGTTGAATATGACTGATATATTTCAACTTTTACAGTTTGCAAAGTACTTTACTATTTTCTGAATTTGGCTATCTCAGGTTTTATGTTTGTGTGAGCCTAATTTTCTTTGGCTTAACGTTGGCCGGTTTAGGCTGTTTGTATGCATCTATATTAAGCTGCAGTTACCAGATCTGTTTCTGTGCATCCATATTATTTGTTGATAATCTCCCATCTGGGTAATCACGTTTCTCTTCCGATCTCAAAAGGGTTTTTTTAGGGTTTGTTTCTTTGTGTTAGTACTGTTAGAAATTTGTGCCAGATTATAACAATTGAAACCATGGGGCAAAAACACAGCAATATATAAACTATGTCAAACTTCAGATGTATTGAGCTAACTCTATGTGTACGTATATATAGCAAATCAACGAATCATGGCATATGCACCGTTACCATATTA
Source organism: Polygonum maritimum (assembly GCA_963924305.1). Classification (NCBI taxonomy): domain Eukaryota; kingdom Viridiplantae; phylum Streptophyta; class Magnoliopsida; order Caryophyllales; family Polygonaceae; genus Polygonum; species Polygonum maritimum. The sequence goes on from OZ002736.1 coordinate 616,439, forward strand.
CTACCATCTATGGATACACTCGCCTAATGGTTAATGTAGATTCTATTAATAAAGGTTCAAAGGTGGGATATAGAGTTTTGTTCCCAAATCTGAGATTGCGAGTTATATCTTACAATTGTAATGTTATTGCATATTTTTGAAATTAGTTAAAATGGGTCATACATAGCGAATACTATACATGATAAGCTAGAAATTCAAAAAACTTATACGCTTGATGATCAGGACCAAGGTTTGTCTGGATATTCTTAATCAATCAATTATAAAATGTGAGGAATAGTATACATGGCAGAATAAGATATCAGATCATTAAAACCAGGATATTTGACAATTATCTCTCAAAGGCAGGATAAATTTCAAATGAATAGTTACAAGCCAGAGATCTATATTTCTAGCTTTGATCAGGAATAAAGAATTCATCTCAATCGATAAATGCCTCAAATAACTGAGTCAAACTGGGAAGATTTATCTGTGAGTTTGTGAGATATATAGTGAGCTTGTGAGATTGAAGAGCATTCTGGGAAGATTTATCTGTTTCTGAAGGCATGCAGTTGGTGAACTCTGGAAGTTCACTTCATAACCTAGGTTGACTTGAATAATTCACCTGTATAGAAACTACTGCTTTGTATTTCATATTGAGGTCTTTAGGATTGATGATAAAGGCATCAACATAACTGAGTTTCAATATATTTTCTGTAATGCATTATTGATCATTGATCGAGACATGATCTTGCTAGAAATTTTCCCCTTGTATTTCATTTCGTTCTCTCGTGAAAGGTCTCTGTGTAATTTTATTAGTATATCGGAAGATCATCTTCATGGTACGGTTTAGCTTACCCTTGCCTTGTTCTCTTTAGTACTGGAAGATGAAAGATATAACAGAGACTGATGATCTACTTGTCGATGCTGCCAGCTTTGATGGAATTATTTTGTCAGCTAAACTTTAGGTTAAACTCGATTAGTGATTTGGATCAGGATAAGTATCTTACAACTAATACAAGAAACTAACAGAATAAAATAGAGGTCTCTGGGCACATTAGCAGACAACAATAATAATTTCATAATAATGGGACAATTATTTGGCAAGCAGACTTAAGACTTTATACAATTGTATAATATACACAGAGGAAGAGTTCCAGCTGTTTAATATAAATATATAAATATCTATAAAAGGTATATAACAACAGCTATCTCAAATCGTCATTCTTTTTTAGTAGTGAAATTTCCTACTCCTACGTCATGGTAAATCCTTCATTTTAATGGATTCATTACTCAGTATGAACTCTATGAGTCTACCGTTACCAAACCTTGATCAATAAAAGAAACTGTAACCGGTTATGAAGATCCAAGAGTTGACCACGTGAATATTTAAGACAACCGTTTCTTGTAAAGATGCTAATAACCCATTCCATCTTCTATATCGCTCTGCATATGAACGCAGATCGGACCAGCATCAACCCCCAACAACGAAACATCATGGCGTATCCATTAGAGTTACAGGTAATGTCTCAGACGATCAACACTGTATACGTTATCTGTTATGCCAACGGACTGCTATTCACCCAATTACTGACGATAATTACCACCTCCATAACGCAGGCTGCAAACGAATATACAACCTTTGATCAGCTAAACCCAGGTTTGATTGACCGGGTCGAAGTCATGGTGTCTCTGAAATGGGAGGCAAAAACGGCACTAGGAGAGTACATCAGCACGGATTATCTTCTATCCGATAGTAAGGTGTAGTACACGGCAAACAAATGGGTACTAATACACGCAATTTATGTCCACTAATGGTGTTAATCCCTCATTCGAGCAGGGCAATATTATTCAGTGCTCCTCATACAAAGAAATATCTCCCTTAACCTCACATCTACTGGAAGAAGGCAGTGTTTATAAGCTAACAAACCTATTCGCGACACCGACTGGTGATCGGCATAGGATACGCCAGGATAACAAACTTATTCTTCTGCTTCGATCATCCACTTCAGTTACAAAGCTCCACCCCAACGACACCGGCTTTCTGCGTTGCCCATTCCAGTTTGTGCCATTTGAAGATATTACCTTTGTGGATAACAAGTATCTGATTGGTACGCATGCTCTCCGTGCAATTTAAATATCTCGCGCATAATATACGATAATGTTGACATTGATTGTTTATTATACACACAGATGTCATAGGCAGGATAGCGAAAGTGGGGAGTGTAAGGACAAGGCTGGAAACATGCAAATTTGTTGACTGCGAGCTGATCAACGAAAGGTCATACACCAATTCATATATACGTTTTCGTAACTATCCACAGCTCGACTAATGTCTGTTAACACAGGGGTACACCACTGATGACCACTGTCTGGGGCCCAGTATTCCAGGACTTCCAGGACATCGCTGCATCAGATCCTATGCACGGCGTAATATTCACCGCAATGAGTATCCAAATGCTAAATGGTAATCCACATTCCATACGCAATTCCAACCATTTGAACTTTCAAAATTTCACATCTACAAACAGATTCTGACATTGTCGGTGACCTAACGCAGACGAAATTTACCTGGCAACTACTCTGGATACCACTATCCGCAGTGCATCGGACTACACAGATCTGCCTGGCCTCTTTTCTACTACACCGCAGAATCATCGTAGCAACTCACTAAAGTAAATCACCCTCTTCCACTGCTCATTATAGATCGGCCAAATATTATTAATCACAACTGACTATATTGCTTTCCACCGTATAAAATAACACCTGTAATTCAGTTATACTGAACAGCACCAGAAGCCTGACCACTCTGTTGTGATCAATGCATCCGTTGCTGACGTGCTATTCTCTAATGTGTTCGATCATAATTCCCACGCACACAAGGTGCTATCCGACTGCCCAAAGGGTGAAAACACAGAGAGCGGAGGCTGGCATGCAGAAACAGCACCGACAACAGAGTGATATCAACTAAATTCAGAGAGTGCAGCCTTTAATTCCGATTTATTATGCATGAATAAGTTCGGCTAATTGCTTCTCAATTGCAAACTTTCAGCGTCCTCAAAACTTGCCATGAAATTACGTTTGCTTTGGTAATTGCTCGCCATGTTTTTTGGTCAATGCTTTGAATTTGTTGGAAGGTATAACAATTTAGAAGCCGCATATATATACAGCAATTGCATTCTGCAAGTGCGAGCATGTACAGGAAAACCGAACTATTTTACCACCACGACGGCATCTATAGTGTATCAAATATTGCATAAGAACAAAGATAACATAATGACATGATACTTAACATAAACTACAACATCAAGTTACTCGAATACTTAATAACCACCTCATAGGGAGCAACTGAATAATCAAAGTGTTTTTGACCCCTTTCGGTCTCAACAAAAGAAAACTCCTCCGACAGTAAGAGAATTCATCTTCCTTATTTAACCCCTTTCGATCTGCATAACCAAAGTGTTTTTTCCTTTTGATCAGATGCATAACCAAAATGTAGACAAGTCAATTAGTCCAAAAAAAGCTCCTTACGGATCAATAAATCATCTTAAGGTCTGCGGGTGTGTAGCAATACAGGCACGAGAGTCCTTAGACCAAGGATAACAATGACTTCTAATAGATCAAAATGGCCGTTCTTGGTGAAACGTCGTCAATTTTCAGTCAGACAATGCTTTGCTATAACTATCAATAAAAACCAATGCCAATCGCTCAATCGTGTTGATCTGTACCTTCCAAGGCCTGTATTTTGTCATGGATAATTATATGTACACATCTCACGTGTTACAGATCCAAAGGGTCTTACAACTGTGATAGAAGAAAAGGAAGGACAACCCAGCAACCACACGAGAAACTTTGTTTACAAGGAACCAGTCGATGGCCTCAGTTCATCATCACGCTCTGGTTCATGACTCCATCCTCAACAACTAAGTTTACGGAAGCTGTCAGGCTCTAAATATCAACACTCATTTATTCACAACTTCTTTTAAATATCATTTTTGGGATATCAATCTCGTATCAATAGTGAATACTTCATCTATGATTTCACGACTCAACCTTTGTATGCTCTCATTTGCATAGAGATATAAAACTCAAAACAATAATGAATGTTTGGTATATGATTTCATAACATATACAACACAAGATAATGATAGTTAATTGTTCAGCAGTGATATAATAACTGATAAACAAATACACTGATGTACTTACTTCAGTTTACTGGCGTACAAAAAAATCTTGCACCTGTGGAAATCAAACTATGATCATTGTAGATCCAGTCTGTGCAAAATTCCAGAGATATCGACTAACTGCCTACAGCTATGGTCTTGGTGTTATATCTTTAACGAAACAACAATAAAACACATGAAAAAGCTAGACTGTAAAAAAAATTACATACAATCGTATACCATGTTAAAAAGATAATGGATTCACCAAAGCATATCTGAACAAAGTTAACCTCTAAAGACCGATCAATTGTACTCTTGACTAAAAACAGACAAAATTTGTACAGACAAAATACATGAATTCTCATAAAGTTCTCAGCCAATTCAATAAAATTGCTTAATATCATATATGAAGATTGGTTAACTAAAATTTGTATTGCTTAAAACACAAACTAATCTGTGAGAGACTACTTTGTGAAACATGTTTCTAACAGATATATTAGAAGCATAAGGCAGCTTAGACACGACAGCATATAATATAACCAATAATGTTAAATCCCACAAAAAAATATACATATATATATAACCAATAATTGTAAAATCGCAATTACTCACACATGGGTTAAAAACACAACATCAAGATCAGCTACATTGTACGTACTAACCTCTTCAGTTGATTTAAAGCATTGTTATAATAGTCTTTTCAGTTGTCTTAAATTTTTTTAGATCCACCCTTCATATGCCTAATCAATAAATAAGTTCACCTTTTCATCTATCATAACCCTCTAATAATAATGAGATCCAAGACCTTTCGATTTAGCTCCATCTATAATATTGCAATCGCCACCAGTATATATATATATATATATATATAAGAGAGACACAGAAGGTACCATATTATACCAACTACGAAAATGGTGAGAAGGATCGGATCCCCAGCATCTGTTTTTTAGCATACAGATTATTTACATTCCAGTGTTTATCTTCCCTAATTTACTGATGATTACTGATTACTAAATGATGATGATACTGATTACAATTTGTTTTGATAGGAATTCACACCTCTGAACAAACTGCATGAAGGAGCAGAATGTCAAATTGAGGTCATGGTTGCGAAAAAGTGGGATGTCAAAACGAAAATGGGGAAATACATAGCTACTGAGTACCTTCTTTCTGACAGTAAGGTATGACCTCAACTTATGAACGCCATTCAATGGTTTAAGAATATTAATTTCCTTATTTTATAATGAACAGGGCAATATCATGCAATGCACTGCATGTACGGACCTCACACACTCATTGGTTTCAAGCTTAGATGAAGGTTTGATCTATCAAATCAGTGGGTTCACGCTGGTCAAGAACAAAGAAAAATACAGAATTCGCAGAGATAATGACTACGTTATCCTCTTACAAGCTGACAGTTTAATCTCACATGTTGAATCAGAAGAAAGAGGATTTGTACGACATGCATATGACATCACAGAGCTGGAAGATGTCACATATGTCGGTAGTCGATACCTAATTGGTAAGATACGACTATGACAAATATTTTGTACGCAGCTGTAGAAACGATATTTTGCTAACTAGATTTATTTGAACAAACCAGATATCATTGGCTGTGTTACCAATATTGGATCACCAAGAAGAATTCAAGGCCATGATTACATTGAATGTATGCTCATTAATGAAAGGTAAAATCTAATCAATCATACTCTTCGCTGAATACTATTGTATTGTAGGTGCATTCTAAAATCTATACTATATTAAACTCCATGGAAATGGACTATTCTCATATTTCAATGCAGAGGTACACAAATGAGGATCATAGTTTGGGGTAATCTTAGTACTGAGATGCTCGCAAAGAGACCAGCCAATGGATTACAGTTCAATGTACTACTTACTGCCATGAATGTAAACAAGTTTAGAGGTAAGAAAATCAGTTGTTCAAATAACAGCAAACTAAAACTAGCGCTGCTTAACGGTATATGTAACGAGTTAACATATACAACATGCAGAGGAGATTTCTCTATCCACTACTCTAGACACCACAATAAATGATGCTAGGCAAATTCCACATGTTCTGCTTTTCACATACAAGCTGAACTTAAGCAGGAAGCACCTGCTGAACAGGCAAGTAAAATTTGAAATATGATAGCATTATAATCATCCGCATATATATACAATACCTCATACGTAACATTCATTGCTGATATAAAAAAGAAATTACATGTCACCAGTGACATTCATGTTGTGGGTGGCGCGGCTTCGAAGAGGAGCAAAAAGGAACCAGCTGGAGCTGCTATGATCTCCTTGACAGACCTCATTCAATTTGCTGAGAGTAGGAATAAGGTATAATCAACTCTACTTTGATCCAACCATCCATCCAAGATATCTCTCAATATACCAGAATCATCAAACATTGGTCACGAATCAACGCAGGGAGGAACTTTCAGATGTAGGGTCGTTATCTCTAGAGTACCCCTATCAAATGTATGGTATCATTGCTTATGCACTGAGAACAAATGCATGCGTGAACTCCTCCGTATTGAAAACTCTTTCTGGTGTGAGACATGTGAGATATTTGTTGAGCAGCCAGACGTAAGGTACTAAAGCATATGCATTTAACATTCTTTTATAACTTGATAATAGAGCTACAAGAAAATCTCTTCCTTGTCAATGTGAACAGCTGACTGACACCAATAATATATGTGTAGACTGAAAATAGAGCTACAAGTACATGATGGTACATCATGTGCGACCATCACAGCTTATGATGAAATCGTTGAAAAGCTCAGCAAGAAAAAGGCAGCAGATCTTCTAACCGAACATATTGAGGTGAGCAAATCTTCACTTTCAACTTCCTATAGTTGTATTTGATAAAAATCTCCAATATTGAACTAATAATAATAATGGGAAAATAATATTTTCAATCAGGATGGTGTCAGCTCAGATATGATACCAATGACGCTGCGGGAGCTCACTGGTACCTCCCAACTAATCGAAGTGAAGACAGCTACATACCGTCCAATGCTTGGCTATCCAAACTTTGTTTGCAACGATGTTCTAGCACTACCTAGCACTGAGCTAGACTTCTAAACTTGCATTCACCTAACTCCTGGGCTCTCACAAGAGGGAAACATCATTAGCTCCAGGCATCTAGAATAAAAAACAGCATCATAGGCTGTTAGTTTTATAATATGTTTTCAATATTTAGTATGGTTGAACAATGATTGCCTCAGTCGAATTTATGGTTTTTTCTTTGGATATTTCAGACTTCTGGTTTTAGTATGCTTTCAATATAATTTCGAGTTTTTACCTAAGTTGAATTTCTGGCTATGTTTGCTGAGACAATAGCTTTCCAGTTCGAGATATGAGTTGTTTAATTTCGGTGAAAATAAAAAAGGAATGGCATAATTGAAGATATTCAGGAATCATACTATCTATTCAATATACTCTGTCCTATACAATTATACGTGTGTACATCAATGTAAGCCACCTTCTCAGATACCTATCTGCTTCAAATAAAACATTCATGAAGCCTTGAAAAATGATTAGTGTCTTTCATCCCATGTAGCAAGAGATACCAGAATGATTAATGATGCTATCACTACTGATAAAGGAAGCAAGAAAGGCCACTCTGGGGATAAGACTATCAGAGGTGGTAGTCATAAAAAACCGAGAACTGAAGAATGATAGCCACAGTTTAACCAGAGAAGAGGAGGCAACCCAGGATATGGAGTGCATCTGCAGAAGAAAAACTAAAGACATGTGTAAACAAGTTCGGCAGCGGAATTTGGAAGCCTTTATTAACACAAAACGAAGAATTTGTTGAGGGAAGAACAGAGCTTGATCTGAAGCTAGAATCATCAGAACAGAAGAAATCAATTTTGTACTTTTCCGCAGCTGTTGTACAAGGTCAAGAATGCATTACATTTAGCAGTAAGGATAATCATGGTATGGATGGTCATCATACAATGGACTTGCTGTCGGAGGAATTGATCAAGTGTTGTGGTCCAATTAAAAGATCGAGATTTGGCCTAATGTCATTATAATTTTCTGTGTTGGGTTGCACCATCATGCCAATTCCATTTGTTTAGCCTATCACGTGTACTTCCTGTGATGTAATACTGATTTTCATCATTCCATTCCCTTCACCCACGTGTTGTAGTCGAATTAGCTTTTTCCTTAACGATTGAATTTTATTTGGCTATTCCCAGGTTAATCAGAGCAGCTGTCTTCATCTGAAGAGCCACCGCTTTCAGTTTACGCAATGGCTGACCAGAGACTTCAATTCAAACAAAGGATTGCTCATAAATAGCGTACAACATTATACGTACGAAAGACCATTCAACTGAAGCCAATAATGTGTATGCCCACTCAAATACCCACACTCATTCAAAGCTTTGAATCAATATCCATGCTCAAACCAAAACCAATGAGTAGCCCCAGACAAACGCAAACCATGGAGCTACCGCTCTTTTCCAGTTCCCATAAAAGAGATTAAAAAACAAAAATATGTCCCACTGAGGCACAAACCTTCCTCATAATACCACCCTTTCCCGATTTCTACCCATGATAAATACACATTACACACACCAAATCAACTAATTACCATCACCATCACAACAAAAAAGATTGCGATCGTTAACAATAAAAGTCAAAAGATGCGTTGCCAAAAAAAACCACAGAATTACAGGATCTGTTTAAAAAGGCAAGAAATAAGAGATTACCATAAAACCGCATTAATTCGAAACATAAGACTACACCAAATATAAATACACACAAAAACAACTATGTCACAACCACAAAGACGCCTTCTCAACGACGATGACCCCACGACATAAAGGTAAAAGACACCTCAACTTTCCTTACATCCAGTAATACAATCATACCGACTTCACACGAAGTTCAATACTAACTACGCACTATCAATCTAACGCTGTAGATACACCAACCTCAATACACAGTCAGTAATAGACAATGGTAATGTTACCAATCGGAAAACACGTCGAGGTCAAAGGTTTCGACAGATGGGATGGAGCAACATTACTGGGGGAAGTAGTCAACTATGTCAGGGCGGAATTCTACATCGTCCAACTTTGGACTATACTGAATCCTGACGAGTCAGGAGAGTATGAAAACAAACCGGCAGATGAGGACTACTACCTTCAAAAACAAGACCAATACCACACCGTCCACAACCGATACGTTCGTCCAGCCGTGGATAGAAAAGAAGGTATCCAGTTCAACATAGGAGACATCGTCGATTGGGACGACTTCAACGTCCTATGGAAAGGCACAATAGTAGAGCGAATCGATTGGAAAGCCACACCTTCCATCGATCCTGAAGATCTACCAACATATGTAATCGAACTCGAGCACGACGGCAGCACGGAAACGGACAACTACCACAGCATCCGTCCACACATACCATGGAATTAGACCGAATATTATAAAAGATTTACATCCGTCAAAAGGATTGTTATCTCATGCATGACAACAACGTTTGCTATATCTTAATTGAATTATCTGTTTAAGCCATACCATATCTGCTATATCTTTTTCATTACCTTTGTGATCACCTGTTTCCATAATGAACTTGTTGCTCCAAAAAAAAAAAGGTCTGAAAAAAGACAAACTGCTCCTACAGTAACAACATTCATCTTCCTTATTTGACCCCTTTCTATCTACATAGCTAAACTGTAAACGGGTCAATTAGTTATAAAAAAAAAACTCTTAACATATCAGTCTTATACTGCTACTGCATATATAGTTAACATATGCGGGCTTTTCAGTTAAGTTGAAATTGTGATCGATATACTTTGGACCTCTTAGTAATAAATTCGAATTTTCGAATTCACAGGACCAACGAACCATAATTTACAAACAGACTATTATGATATTCTTAGGCCACTTAAAAATCTGTTAAGATGTAGTAAAATACACTGCTTTCGCCCGTCCAGCGGACGGGCTCAGCGTCCTAGTAATACTAAGTATTGTCATTGAACCATAACCAATACCAACTACAAAAATCATAAAAGTATAGCCAAACTATTAACAGGTTTATTAAAAATAAAATATGGACAATTTTTACAAATTTTAGATGTTTGGTATTATTTTAAATCCATATATAATAATCATTAATTTATAATTTTATTAGGACCTTATATTTCCATAGTAGTTTTTTGAAAATTTATTATCTTATTATCTTATCGAAAATCATTAAAATTTACACTAGTCTTAGTCGGATTCGGAAAAACATATTAATTTATCGTGTTTATAAATTTATTGAGTATTAACTTATGGTGGTGGTTCCACTTTATTTCAATGCTTCGTTTTTCGTTTACCATTTTAATCGTATTTTAAAGGTACGCTACGTTTCTCATTCTTACACGACGTCATCCTTTCTGATCGAACTCCATTGCGTTCTAGGGTTTTCGTTGGTAGTGCCAGTCGCACCAACACCGAATTGCGAGGTTCCCCTTCCCGATTTTCACGCGAAGGCCTTTTAGATTCGCTCATTCTTTGTAGATGTTCGATTTCAGTGTCTTTGATTTAACTTTTTTAGATAGCCTTCGGGTCTTTGTTTCAACCTCTGAAGTCCTCATTCTATGACTTGTGCCTAGCGTGCTCGTCAATCGCTGTTCTTATAGTGTTTTTCTTTTTCATTTCGGATTGCCGTTGAACATCGGGGGTAATTGGTCCATAGATATGCCCTGTTGCTCGATACTATGATGATGCTTCATTTCCGTGGCTTTTGATGTTCCTGCTTCCTTTGTTTGGGAGTTGTTCCTTGCGTTTCGTTTATGCCAGGATTTGATAGAAATTATGATTAATTCTTTTTAGACGAGTTTCTTGGCTCGTTATTCATGCTTCACAAACTTCTAATCCTCGCTCTCTTCCTCTATCTTTTGCGTTTCGAATATGAGTTTCTTCGCTCTCTGCAATGCATGAATTTTCTTTTTATTTCCTTGTTATAGGGTAAAGCAATGGCCTTCTTTGGTAGAGTTGGTGGAGTACTAAAGCAGGCTGTTGGCAAGCAGATCGATGTGAGCTCATCTTCAGCTAATCCTTCCATTTTTCAGGCTCTAAGATGGATGTCATCTTCGAAAGTGTTCATTGGAGGTGCAGTTTCCTCTTGCTGAGTTCTACATGTTGTGGTTGATGGGGGTTGCTAAGATTTTCTATCTGAAAAAAATGCAGGTCTCTCTTACAGCACTGATGAAATTGGCTTGCGAGAAGCTTTTGCCCAGTACGGGAATGTTGTCGATGGTATGAGCTTCTATTATTGGGGTTTTCACGAATCAGTTTACTACGTGTTGTGTTATTGTGGAGCACCAAGATATCACTTTTGGATATATAGATATTTTTGTTTAAAGTTGTCGTTATTTGTCTGAGATTTCTACAGCCTTTCTAATTGAAACTCTATTACCTTCCTGTTTTTCTCTTCAACTAGACCCATGGTTCTGCAACTGCCTTCCTGTGAGATACATAGACCTTTTATTCCTATCTCTGCTGCCCCTATGATATAATATATGTCTGTATAATTTGGCTGAGTATTGTAGCCATGTACCTTATGCTAGCCCATTTTACTATCCAAAACTCATCTTTGCAGCAAGAGTTATTGTGGACCGTGAGTCAGGAAGATCTAGAGGCTTTGGATTTGTTTCATATACATCGAGTGAGGAAGCTACTAGTGCTATCCAAGCTCTGGATGGCCAGGTAACTCTGTAAATGTTGCTTATCTGTTGGAAACTTTTGTTTTGGTGGTCACCTTGGAGCATATTGGATATATGAATGGATGTATACTTTCTGCACCTCATCGTTTTCATATGATGATGATCATGATGCTTCTTCTAGCTTTTTGTTGCAAATATTTACAACCCTTTTCTCATTTGATCTTTTTTTGTAAGAGTCTTTTGGTGCAGTGTTTTATATCAGTCCCTTCCCATCTCATTATTCTAGCACACCTCTTTGTTTTCCGATAATGATGACGACTTCTTGTAGGTTTTTGTTGTAAAATACAATCTTCTTCCCTTGAGATGTTTATGTAATAGTCTTTTGGTGCAGTGTATTTTTAAAGCACTAAGTGCGCCTAAGTGATGGCTAGAAAGAAGGAAGTGGAAGACCATTGTGTTTATGCTTGAGGGAGCAAGGAAAAGGAGTGAACCATTTTGTTTATGCCGGAGAGAGGGGAGTGGAAGAAATAATTGTTTTACATAAGAGAGGCAAGAGAAAATAATAAAAGGAAAGTGTAAGATATTAGTTTACATGGGAAATGATCACAAATAATAAAAAGGAAAGATAAAAAAATTCAGCACCCCAAAAATTGGGCTAAATTATTTACATGCACATCATTTGTTAATATAGGCTTATGGAAAAGGTGCAGGGCCTGGTGCCTTTGTGATGCATGCCTCGCCTGAGGCTAGGCGGGCTCTGTTAAGACCTGGGTGCCTGTACTGCACCTTTTTAAAACTGTTTTGGTAGTCTTTATCTATAATTTTCTTCGTGTTTTTATCTATTTAAACACTCTTAGTCTATCGAGTTTTTCTTGGATGTGTCTCAACCCTCAATGTTGCTCGTCTTTTTTTTTTTTTTTAATCTTTATATGTTTGATTCATTGCTTGTCTCATTTGTTTGACAGCACTAATAATGCACTATCATCATACTGAACATTTTCCTTTTCGAAATCATGATGTGAAAGACTGTCTAGGGGTCTGTCACTCTGTTCTTGTTATCAAGGATTAATATCTAATGTGTTTTACATTCTTGTGTGATTTCTTAATTTTTTTTTTATGTATCTGAATATTTTTTCTATATGTTGAATGTGGTTTAACAACACTTCTTAGATAGTTGATTTTTTTTATAAGAATATGTTTTATAGTAATGATATTTCCTGGAAATTTTATGGTTTGTCAACCTTCAAATTTGAAAAGATGCTTCTGTATGACAAAAGAATATAAACTGATATAGGCTTAGTCAGGTTTTGGTGGCTCAGGCCGTTCAAATTGAGCTCCATCTGAGCAATACTAAGCTGACCTCAGCAGCTCACTGATCCATCTCTTCTTATATTCACAATTTTTTCCGCTGGTAGCAATACATTTCCACAATTCCAATACTGCCTTTCTATATCCTTCATGCAACACATTTGAAGTGCTTTGTTTTCCTCGTAAACCTTCTTCTCCTGCCTATACAATATACTAGGCAAAAGCTTGTTACCTGCTGCAAAATGATTGAATTGGTTTACACTGAACTACAGGATCTGCATGGTCGTAGAGTACGCGTAGCTTATGCTACAGACAGGGCCCGACCTTATGGTGGTGGTGGTGGTGGTTATGGTGGCAGTGGCTATGGCGGGGTTGCTGGAAACCAAGGAGGAAACTACAGTGGTGGCGGTGGCTATGTTTCTGGAGGCTATGGCGGCTCTGGATATGGCAATCAAGGTAGAGTTGATGGTGGTGGTTATAGAGGTGCAAATTATGGTGGTGGTTATGGAGGTGGGAGCTTTAGTGCTGGTGGCTACAATGCTGGCGGCAGTGGTGCATCTACTCATGACGATGCTGCCAATTTTGTTCCTTCTAGTGGTGCTGGTGGCAATGTGACTGATGACAAAGGTAGCAGTGATTATGCTGGAGACAGTACTACAAGTGGCATGGAGGTCGATAATGAATCTACTGACTATGAGCCAAATGAGCAGCTGGACAGAGATGAGGATGAGAATGACGACTTCGCAAAGAGGGCATGATGGTGAAATAAAGGAGAGCATATTTGCTGGAAAATGTGAAAACTCCGTTTCTGATGGCTGCAACTCCTGCAAATATATACATGTTATTACTTCCTCTGAAATTCACGTGTTTCTTTTGCGACTATCTTCTTCGGTGGTCTGTCTGCTATGTTTACGTAGAACTTGTGTCCTGTAAGAAGTGCTAGTGATAATAAACCGTTTTGGTTCCTTAGAATCAATGCCTACCAATATCGTTTTATTTCCTTTCATGGTAAGGACAGTAGAGACAGCAAATTAGAGAAGCCGATTAACATTCGCAGACAAAGAAACATGTATGCATCATGGTTCCTGTTTTTTTGTACTTGTTTTTGTTCTTTTATTTTATTTTAAATAAATCCATGACTTCTGAGAAAAAATTGATGATAGTATTAATGTATTATGTGGTTTGACACAATCGAATGTTTCAGCAAGCACAAGTTTTGGAGCTGGTGGATAGTTTCTTTCTTTTGGTCAGAAAAGAGGGCATAAGCCCTTTGTGAAATTCATTTAAATGGAATGAGGTTCGAATGCCCATAATGGGCTACAAAGTCACTATTCAACAACAAAAGGATAGCAAAGTCTAAAACATGTATTTCTTGAGAAGGCAAGGACTAGAGAAGGTACGGAGCATCACCTAACATCGTTTGGTGATGCAACAGTCTGACTCAATATTAAGTTTAGAGGTGCCCATGCAGATAGCGTGGTCGATTCCATGAAAAATGAAGCAAAATTAAGTTGTAAAAGCATCACATAACCCACATTTAAAGGAGAAAGCCCTACTAGCCTCGCCCAGATTCGCCTTGGAAACGACATCACAATTCAACTTGACCCATTCCATAGGAGGGGGCTTCTAACAACTTTGCGGTCGACTTTATGAATTCTAGTTTGAAGAATTTCTATAAAAAATGAATGATGACACGACTCTTACAATAGGCACTTAAAAATGCGTTCGAGTTAGAAACCACTACTAATGAGAGGTGATTCACTTCGTCCTCCAAGCAAACCATAGTATGTATACAAATGTACTACTCAAATCCAAGATCAATGATTTGAGGCAAGAAGTAGTAAAGAAAGCTAGCTGCAAGCTGGTGTCGGCAAGAGCAAGCTAGACTTGGATTCCTCGCAGTCCGGTGCAGGTGAAGGAGGGTTTCACTCTCATTACAACGAGGGCAAGTCGGGTCATTGCTCATTTGTCTTCTGACATGGTATGCATTACAGAGAAGCGTGTCGTCCCCAACTAAGAAAAGCATATGATGAATGCGTTGTTGGGTAGGTAAAGACCATATTTTCTTCCATAATGGGTCCATGGAATGACATCTTGAAGTATTAGATAGGCACACGGGAAGCAAGGGCTTTCAACACTTGATCGTGGTTCATTTTTTAGAAAACTATAATGTGTTTTGCATTTAGATATGACAAATGAGAGGGAGGTGACATCTCATTTGAGAAGCGTCAAGATAGAGCCCCCGAGTCCTACATGGAGTTCCGAACCAACCATGTGGGACGATGTGGATATCGGGAAGTTCACTCTCGAGGATTGAACACTCGAGTGTTTGAACGAGTTTCAACACTTGACCATGATATGTGGGGAGAGGCATGACCCCTACATGCACTAGGAGTAGGAATGGTCTCCTATCGTGAAAATGGAGACGGTCCCGGGCACTCGAAGGTGTCTATTCTGGAAACC
Organism: Polygonum maritimum; assembly: GCA_963924305.1. Taxonomy (NCBI): domain Eukaryota; kingdom Viridiplantae; phylum Streptophyta; class Magnoliopsida; order Caryophyllales; family Polygonaceae; genus Polygonum; species Polygonum maritimum. Next base: position 632,025 of record OZ002736.1, read on the forward strand.
TCCAAGGTTGCGGAGGTCCGTGAGCCGGTTGATAGGCACACATGAAGTAAGGGGTTTCCACGGAAGAAACATAGTGCTCGTCCTAAGTGGCGGAGGCATGTCGAGGCAAGCCTCTCCGAGGTTAAAGCCGAACCATGTAGACCAAGGGTCAAACCCATTGGGGATGGTAGGGAGGCTGTGGGAGGGCTCTATTAGACGGTTGTCTATGGTTCCCAAAGGCCCACAAAGAAGCTGGTTTTCTGCCGGTTGTGTGACATTAACCTCCATTAGAAAAATTGATGGATAGTCGTGTATGTAATAATAATATTATGTATAAGTGTGTTTAACTTTTTTCATGCATGTGTGTAAACCCTAGACATAAAGGGATTTTAGTATGTGTAATATTTTATGAATAATAAAGTATGGCTTAATCTGTATCTTTGATCTTAATGATATATGATCAAGAAGAGTATAACTTGATTTCTTACAAGGGTTGACTTCATTGTTGACTTGTTGGTTCGATTCTCCTATGGGTGAAAAATGTCCAACTCAGATTACCCTAAAGTTGCTCTTACAAATGTTTGGGGTGACTCATGCTTTAGACTAACTTCGGGTCTACTAAAGTAATCAGACTACATTCGGCTGTACGTACTGATGAAAGGCTCTATTGGTTTAATTCCCTATGGAATTTGAGAGGATCATATGTTGGCCAAGGACACACTAATGTATGCATGATATTTTAAACCTCTTATGATAAGTTGTATAGGTGAGTAGTGGTTCGACTCAAGACATGCACCTTATGACCTTAATTGGGTAAATGAACTTGATTAAATTCGAGGATGTTGGTCTTGCAAGCTATTCATGGAAAGAATAGACCACTTCTACGAAGCAAAGTCTTGATGTGATTTCTATAAAAGGAATTCACAAGGTCTTGGTGTGTCCTTAGACACATGAGAGGACATGACCATGGAAGAGTCTTAACCAAGATTGGATGATTCTTAGTGACATGGAATAAGGCTGGAAGGATAGTAGATACGAGTCACTCTGAAATGTGCCGAAGAAATGCCTAGCTAGGCAGATCCTAGTGTGGGCACAACCATGCTTAATTGATTGTGGGTTAGGCACCAAGTGCCAATGGCTTTCTAACTTATGTCACAAGGATTATTTTCATCAAATAAATGAGAATTGAGGTTATATTGATGTTTTGAGTGCTCCATAAATACTGGACACAAGATCTAGAACAAAGACCGAAGTTTGATTTGCATCCATATGCTTACCTAAGGACTACGAAGGTTGTGCAAGTAATTGCTTTGGTGAAGTTACAACGTCACCCGCTGACCTTGGCCTCCAAGCCATCATAATCCAATGGTGATTCTAGATACCACTCAGATCTAATCGCCTTTTCTTTCGGATAATCATGCAGGCAACCAACCATAGAGCATGGAAAATGCAACGACGGTCAGGGATTGAACTTGGCTCCCAAGGGAGATCTAACCTCTGCGTTGTTTGAATCCCTTCACCAATAGGATATCAAATTAGGACCCTCAACCCTTCTTTGATTGGTGCCCACTTGTGAGATGATGATGAATCCGTTGATTTTTATCATTCTTGGTCCGACGGCACCTTTTCCTGGAAATTTTACTGTTTGGTGACGGCCGCAACACTTTTGTATTTTTCAGGGTCGCTTTTGGTCTGTTTGTGGAGGAAGCGTGCGTGGAGCGCGTTCTTTTGGTCAATTCATTGCTTTTTAGGATAACAATAATAACAAATGTTTAACCAACTTTCATATCTAACTTTCAATATTACTGGGGGAAAAATCTTAGTTATATATTTTCACAATATCTTAGTATGAAAAAAAAATTATTTTCCCCAAAAAAACCCTTATTTTATTTTTTAATTTTCCGTTTTGTATTTATAGATAAATTTTTGAAATGATCCATAAATATGCTTAACATAATTAAAATAAAGTTTTAACAAATTTCTATTCAAATTAAAACAAAAAATATAGTAAACTTTATTATAAAAACGCTCGAAACAACGTAATTTGTAATTTGCTAGTTTAAGTGATATTTTTACAAACTTTTTTTTTTAGAAGTGTAGTCCTCCAAATTAGTCCTAAAAAAATACTACATTATAAATGTAGACTTTAAATTAATTACTACATCCATTTGGATATATCTATACTGTCTATAGTATAAAGCGGAGATAAAGTCTTCACAAAAAATTGCGCCACGAGTCATATCTTTAATAAAATAATCAACCGGACCCTTGCGTATATAAAAAAAACCACTAATCACAATAGAAAGATAAATATATATGATTTGATAAAAATAATAATCAGTTGGGCCCTCCTCTATACAAATTAGGTAGTTAGAATCTAATATAATCTTATCCTGTAAAAATTACCGAAAATTATGAATTATCCCTTACCAAAATACAACTAGATAATAAAATAACATATAATCAGCTGACGTGATCATAGGATAATTATGGTACGGGGGTTGTCATGAATTATCCCATTACTAGTAATTGGATTTTGTATTATGTTATTTTAACGTGATCATATTTCTTTTTTTCTATAATAAAATAATCAGTTGGGTCCTACTTTATACAAATTATGCAGTTAGAATCTCATATATCTTATCTCGCAAAAATTGCTTAAAGATTACCGAAAATTATGAATTATCCTGAAAGTTATAAATTATCGCTTACCAATAATTAGTTGTAACCTTCTAATAAATATTATTATTTGATAAAAATTGATCTTTATTGTAAAGTAATTTTTGAACAAATCCAATTTGTTTATATTATGAGTTGATTTACTATCATTGGTAAAAAAAACACTAATCAAAATACGAAGATAAATATATATAAATCCTATAATTTTAACGTGATCATTGACGTTATATATCTATACAGTATTAAATTGGGTTTATAATCGCATTACTCGTACATGGTACGGGAGTTGAACTAGTTTGATGTTTAAATTAATTATAAATGTTTGATAATATTTGAGGTTCTTGTCAATTTATACACACATTATTTCAAATTTAACCCTCATACCCCTACTTTAGCAGATTTTAAATTGTAGAAAACTTGAAAAATAAGTGAAAATAGTTTTGTTGAACCCTAATTGTATCGCGGCAATATCTGGAAAATTGGGAGTTGCGGAAGAGAAATCGAGGATTGGGGAAGAAGGAATGGAAGGGGCGAGCAATGGAGGATTGCTATATCACGAGGTTCAGGAGGCGAAGCTGTGCGCCGTACACTGTGTGAACACGGTTCTTCAAGGACCCTTCTTCTCCGAATTCGATTTGGGGGCACTCGCGGCCGATCTCGATCGGAAGGAGCGCCTCATGCTCATGGAAGGCAGCGGCGCCCAGCCTGGCGACGCTCTTGTTGCGAACGAGGCGATTGCCTCCCAGGAGTCTCATAACGTTTCCATGGTCGGAGATTTCAGTATTCAGGCGAGTCCTCATATATGTATTTATTCCTAATTCTTGAGCAGGAGCTTTTCTAAGTAATAGAATGTGTGAGATTGCACTAACCAAAGGGGATGCGTGGTTATGAGCTTTTCTCAGAGCTAAACCCCCATATTTTCTTACTAGGAAGGCAGGCATTTGTCTAACCTATTTGAACCACCTGAAAAACTTCACCTAAAACTCCATTATGTAATCATTGAAGCGTGGTTGAAGATATAACAATGTTAGTGGTCAAACTTTTGATCAGCACTCTGCAGTATCCAAACAACTTGCCACTATAATCATGTTGATGAAATAGAGAGGCAATATAGCTAGCAGATCGATTGAGCGGTCACTTTAGATGTCCTAGAAGTATCTGTTTGCCTATACATGTGTAGATTTACAAGTGAAACACCCCATCATTTGGCAGTCATGGACCGAATATTTTGTTAAGTTCAAGTCTTGTGTTAAGCCACCCATATCTCTCATGGGGCATAGTATGATAATAGGCCTCTGTCAAAGTTGGCATGTCATAGAATAGAACATGTAGTCTCTGGGTTCTTTGTTGCCCTAGGCCAAACAAACCAGTTGAAGGACTTTTGAAGAGTTATCCATGTATAGTATATGTTTGAGCTGATACTCACACTCGACATAAGCAGCTAGGAATTAGAGTAGCACTCTCTTGATTAGTCTTGGTTTTTGCAGTGTGCAATTTATCCCAATTGAACGAACGAGTTGTTTGCCTTTCAGGTTCTGCAGAAGGCTCTGGATGTGTGGGATCTGCAGGTCATTCCTCTGGACTCCCCTGTGGCCGAGCCTGCCCAGATCGACCCAGAGCTTGAGAGTGCATTCATCTGCCACCTGCAGGATCACTGGTTCTGCATAAGGAAGGTAAATGCAGAGTGGTACAATTTTGACAGCCTCTATGCTGCCCCAGAACACCTCTCCAGGTTCTACCTCTCTGCATATCTCGACACCCTTAGGGGTTCCGGCTGGAGTATCTTTCTTGTGAGAGGCAACTTTCCGAAAGAGTGCCCTCTCTTCTCCTCCGAGGGCTCCAATGGCTATGGTCAATGGCTCACCCCGGAAGACGCCGCTAGGATACTTAAGTCCTGCAACACTTATTCAAAGGGCGAGGTTTCCTCTTCTGGTCCCCAACCCCAACCACAGCCACCCTCGAATCAGTACGAATCTTACAGTGAGGCTGAGATCTCTGCCATGGAAGATGATGATTTGAAGGCTGCAATTTCTGCAAGTTTAATGGATTCGGCCCCTTCTGCTACCCCCACCGAAACCACTGATGCTCCTCCAAGCCATCTCCCAGCAGAGCCTAGGAATGCATGACTAATTGAATGTGATAGACCATACTTGGTTTTGTTTGCTTTCTTACATCTCTATGATATACATTTTTGTCTTGTATGAACGTGTATCAGCAATAATGCGTCATCATTCTCGGATATATAGACAACTTGCAACAGGTTGAGTTCTCCTCTTCGTTTTGTTTGCTTTCTTACATGACTAACTGAATATAATGCGTCATCATTCTATGGTACATTTCTTCATTGAACTACTACTTGTCATATTTCTTTTGTTTTCAAGGAAAACGTTGTATTCTGTGCTCCATTCAGCGCTTATACAATGCTACATGCCAGGCTAGATTTAAGTGTTCGTTTTTCGCTTGCTTCGCAGTGCAGCACAACTGTGGAAAAAGTGACCATTGCTCAACGGCTACGATCCCTTCCTGTATATAGTAGTTGCATTCGACCCTATCTCGTTGCAAATCATTCTCGTTCTCTCCTCCAAATTCCTTCAATATAAATAGTTGATTAAAATCTATATTGTATATTAAAGATTGTGCATTTTGGATATCTCTCACATTAATTCTGGTCTCGTTCAATATTAAACTAGTTATATTTAATAATAATATATTTTTATTTGAGCTCTCACATTAATTGTGGTACGGCTTAATATTAAACTACTTATATTTGATAATAAAAATATTCTTATTGATTTTATAATATAAAATATAAGTATTTTTTTTAATCTTATCCATATATGTTCATATCAAAATTAGAACTTTTTATTTATTTCAAAAAAAAATGTAATTATCTTTATCTTATCCATATAGATATGTTCATATCAAAATAATATTTATAATCAATCTCTCTTTTGTCTTATTATTTTTCTTGTGTGCAACTGATTCTTGTTTGCATTCTTGTTTTGATTATCTCCCCGTTATCTTGGCCAATAGTGATTCAACTCCCTCTTCCCTTCTCCATGATCTCCATCTATGGAATGTTATGCCTCGTTGCTGCTCATCCTTGGCTTTGGGCCCATTTGCAATATGGTATAATCTTTCTTAAAACTCTCCTAAAAAAACTTCTCATCCTTGCTTTTCCACTGATGCACTTCTTCCTCTATTTGAATAACTTTTGTTGTTCATGTAGAGTTGAGGATATGTGTTTGTGTTTGCCTAGGGTGAGTGAACCTTGGCATGAATGTGGCTTTCAATCCTTAGTGTTTTGCCTCGTTATTCAAACTCCGGGTGTAATATCCGCAAATTTTATAAAAAAATATTATGACTTTAAACTCGTCTAAGTGGCTGAATCTCACCTTGCGACTGTGAAGAGAAAAGGGCACGACCAACCGAGGGCCCGAGTTAAGTTGGATAGCGCCTACGAGACCTAAAACTTAAATAATTTGCATAATCTTCGTTAGAACTCCTAATCGAGTGATTCCAAAACCTAGAGGTAGTTTTGAGAGCCTATTATCTTTTATAAAAAATTGGGAAAAATTGGATAAGTGTGAAAGACGCCCCATGTGGCCAAGGACGGCGGCCAAACGCACAAGTCAACAAACCACCAATGTTAACAAGTCATGCCCGATTGTGCGTTTGGCCTCCTTGGCTACATGGATCTGTGCGTTTGACCTTCTTAAATTAATAATTTGTTTGTTTTGTTGACTTGTGGTTAACTGGGATTGAGAAATGGCTAGAGCGAGAGAAGCATCCATAACGGAATTGGCCTCTAAGTTTATGAAACTTAAAAAGTTTGAGGGGCAAGATTAAGGTGGCAAAAGAAAATGCATTTCATGCTTACTTCTCTCAAGGTGGCGTATGTGATATCTACAACTTGTCCCAAGGTCCCACCTCCATACCCGAAGTGGTAGAAGATGAGACCGAGGAGGAAACCGCTGAGAGGAATGCAGTTATGCTCCAACATAAGCATTTTGCAAAGTGGGAGACCGATGATTTATATTTGTCGTGGGCACATCCTTGATGGGATGGCGGACTCCCTCTTTGATGTTTATCAAATTTACGAGTCCTCTCAGATCCTTTGGGAGCTGCTTGTGGCTAAGTACTTGGTCGAGGATGCCTCGTCCAAGAAATGCATCTTCACTTCACTAGTGGGAAACAACCTATTTTACACAATGTATTCTTTGCCCTGTCCATTCAAAAGAATGTTGTAAGAGGTGGTGTATTAAATAAGTTGGGCTATCGATTAATATTCGAAGTCGATCGCCTTGTAATTTGTAGGGTAGGAACCTTTGTTGGCTTCGGCTACTATAAGAACAATATGTTCCTACTGAATGTAATCAATAATAATAAAGATATGCTTGACTACATGATTGTGTCAAGTACTTCATCGTGCAATATATTAATTGCATGCGAGGTTGGGACACAGACATATGAACGAATGATGGATACGGCAAAAGATAAATTAATTCCAGAATTTGTGTCAACTAATGAGAAGTGTAAGACGTGTATGTTGACAAAAAATACACGGCTTCCTTTTAAGGCAATTAAAATGGATGAAAAGGTCTTGGGATTGGTCCATTCTAATCTAGGAGACCTGCATGCAACCCCATCTTTGAGGAATAAGCGTTACTATCTGACGTTTATTGATGACCACTTAAGGTATTGCTACCTCTATTTGGTGCACTCTAAGAATGAGGCACTAGAAATGTTTAAAGCATATAAAACCGAAGTGGAGTTACAAACCGGATATGAGATAAAAAGGTCGCGTACTGGTAAGTACATGGATGAGGAGTACCTCCGGTCTTATGGTGTAAACCATGAGAGGACAACTCCTTATACCTCAAAACAAAATGGGGTGGTCGAACGTAAAAAACGTGCCCTAAAGGATATGGTCAATGCTATGTCGTCCTACATCGGAGTAAAGAATTCGTTTTGGGGAGAGGCTATACTCACGACCAACTATATCTTGAACTGGGTGCCAAGTACGAGAAGCCATCATTCTCCCTTCGAGTTGCCATCCATCTCCCTACGAGTTGTTGTTCAACAAGAGAGTCCCTAGCCTTCATTACGGTAAGTACTCGTTATAATATCTAAATAAATACTTTATATTAGGATTGTCCAACGATCCGAGTCGCTCGTAACCCTGTCCGACCCAACCCGTAATTTATGGGTCGGGTCAAATAACTCTCATTTACGGGTTATGGGTCGACCCGTAAAACCCCTAAAATTAAAAAAAAAGAAATTATTTTATTGTCTTTGTTTGGACTATGGAGTGTATAATTTTTTTTATTTTTCTTTATAAGACTCAAGTCCATAATTTTATTACATTGGATATTGGTAAAATAATATTGTACAACCAAAAGTTTTGTTTTAAATGTAAAAAACGACATTATTAAGCACAATTATATAGTCAAGTTAAACAGGTTTTACGGGTCAACCTGTGGCCCGACCCGTTAAACCCGTGGGTCGGATTTCGGGTCATATTTTTCCTATTTACATTTATAACAAAACTTTTGGTCCGACCCGACAGGCGACAACCCTACTATATATGGACTATTTATTATTTAAAATTTATCCATCTCATTTATACATATTAAGATTTGTTTCGTTAATTAATTGTTTAAATTTTTAATAAATTTAATTAAACTTATGTTTTTCCTTATAGCTTAAATATTATTATTAATATTATAAATAAAAAATAAATATCAATCTTAAATTATAATTAAGCTAAAGAATATATACACGGAATGATTTCTATTTGTTTTTAATGCAATAGTTAATTTCCATAATTCAACCAAAAAAAAAAGTTAATTTCCATAACATATTAAAGACCTATTAAAGACCTAGCTAAGGAATGACCGGCTAACCAGAAGATGTGTTGGTCTGGACCGGAAGTCGTCGCCTTGCAGAAGTAGCAACTGCAGCACCCGCCCGGCCTTTGCAGATCGGGATCGACCAATCGTAAACCCTGACAGCAATCCAAATCGTTCGGATTTGATCCAACTCCTTGGATATGTGAATTCCGTTTCTCAGCTGCATCAAACGAGACTTGCCTTATGAGCTCACACCCTGTTGGATCATCAGATTCGGGTTGTTCGTCCTCAATTTCGGCCTTGCAGACCATACACAGACACAGGTGCTGTAGAAACTAAATAAAGGAAGAGAGATATGGATCCGGCGAGCACGGTGCTGGGCAACATGTTGTCGCAGGAGATTACACCGGTGGTGATGGTCCTCGGGACCCCGCTGGCTGAAGACGCGTGTCGGAAGAATGGTCTCAGTTTCATCGATATGCTCTCGCCCTTCACCCTTTTCGACAACATTGATGGTTCATTTCTCTCACTTTCTCCCATTCCACTACTGCCTTCCTTTTCTGGTTTGCATTGAGAATACACTATCAATACCATTTCATTCAGCAATTCTAATACTCTGTGCTATTGTGCCAATCTATCTACACTATCAATACTAGAACCGAATATGCCCTCTAGGCTCATTTCTTAGGCTGTAGATTATTGAACTGTGTAAAGATGGATATTGGAAAACCAAGACTTCGATGGGGGTGGCTTATGCATGTGTATATTTCTGTAGTGTGAAGCTTCTGCTAGAATCCATCTTGTCGTAATGCAGATTCTTTGGACTAAGTATGATTTAGGCAGAATGGGTAGAATAATACCAAGTTTCCAACATCAGAGCCAATGCAACTATTCAAGTGATTTTTGTTCTTTCCTTGATTGATTGAACACTAGGGAACATCTTTTGTTTTTTTAAGTGAGCCCTTTGGTTCATGCAAGCCAAATTGGACAGTATGCTTTTGATTATGGATACTGTTTTCAATTCCTTTGAGGAGTTTGAGCATATAGATGGAGGCACTTTTAATAATCTTTGATACAAGTTATCCTAACCTATGGATTTTATATGAGACAGAGCTGATATATCCATTTGAACTTGTATTGGTGGTTTTTCCAAAGGAGTCTTGTTAAATCAGATCCACCGAAAGTGGCGTGTTTTATGTTGTTCCAGGTTTACCTCCTTTTGTTCCTGCAACCCCCTCCGGCATCCTTTTCCCCTGTTTCTTTGTCGAGTGAGGCAGGGTGGTGGGATATATTTGTAACAAAACTTGGATTCTGTTGAACATAAATATTCGGATCAGAACTGTGTGTTTTCTAATGTGTGTACTAGTGATAATTCCTTGACCAAGTTCTATGGCTTCTAATTTCTTCACGGTTATGGTTGTATTTTTTTTGGCATACTATGCCCCTATATCAATTTTGTGGCTGTAACTGTTGATCCCACTTGGCTACAGTTCCTGTCCGGACAGCAAGTGATCAAGCTTATAGGCTTCAGAAGTTCAAGTTACGCCTCTTCTATGGGTCTGATATTCAGAAACCAAATCCAGAGGTAAACTTTTATGGTTATAAGAAGGATATATGGCTGTATTATTTCAAATGATTTTTATGTGGATGCAGTTATGAAGTTATGATTAAGTAGTTATTTCGGCATTATAATGGCTTCTATATATGCACCTCATTTAAATATTTAAAATTATTACCATCAAATTGAAATTTTAATTTTTATATGTGAGCATAATCAACTATATGAAGTTCTCGGCTTGGATGAATTTAGTAAAGAAGTTGTTTTGTTCTGTTGATGTATTGGAACTTATTTGCTTGCTTGAGCTTCATATTTTTTGTACTTCGCCAAATTCATTTTTTCAAAATTATATTCTCTAAATGATTACTTGGAATGGTGATACCCATCATTACATGCATACCTTTTGGAAGAAAAGATCCTTTTAGTGCGATGCCTCTACTGGATACCACCTATCCATGTTTTTATTGTGAGGTATCTTATGATGCCTCATCTTTATGTTATATGGGCATGCCAGATAATTCGGAAAGCAAATGCTGACATAAAATGAAACACAAGGACACGTCTTTCTGTCTCTGTCATGGTTCAGGGTAAACCACATCCTGTGCACATTCTTCCTCAAGTTGTAATCTTCATGATTTTACTTCTGTAATTTGTATATAAGCCATGTATTTGAATGGCTGAACCATTTCTGGTTACGTGGTTCTAGTTCTATGGTGTAACTTTATGTTTTAAGTGCATAAAGCTAGAAAACTGTTGACATTAGCATTTACAATCTCAAACATGTCATGAAAGTTATGTTTGTTACTTAGGTAGCGAGAGAGAGGTTCCAAAAGGTGATAACTGAAGCTGCAGAGCAAGATACTACAAACTTGTGTGCTGGACTTCCCAAGATTGAAGATAAAGTTGCTAGTAAGACATTCAGTTTTGCTTTTTGCTTTTTGTTTTTTCTTGACAATCGAGTGAATAAAAAGGTAAAACCTAAACTAAGTAATGGGGTCAGAAGGCCATTGTCTCTTGGTGAATGCTTCATACATCAAGAGAACATGATGCATTTTTTTTGAATTTCTTTTGGTTGTATGCTGAAAGGGTTCCACTAAAATAAAGCTAATCAACCCTACAATTACCTGCAAACTTGGTAGGGCATGTGGTTAATTTACATTATATCTTGTTTTAAATATATGTTAGAAACAAAAAAACTAGGTGCCCTGCTTTTGTGATGGATGCACCTCTTGTCTTTTTGTTCATTGTCTGATTGTTATTGTATTGAAGGATAGAATGTTACTTATAAATTTGCTTTTTATTTTATGCAATTTCTTGGTTGCCTGGTTTCATAGTCATTTATTTTGCTTTTTTAAAGGTTTGATGACAAAACCCATACCTCAAAATTGTGGTATTCTTAAACTGTTAACTTTTAAAATTGGTCATCTTTTGTTAGAGTGGATTTAAGTTACAATTTACTGTTTTTTATATTGACTTTGCTTACCTGTGCAGCTTCTAAGGCTGAAGTTGTGCCATCATGGTTTGAAGGTGTTAACCAAGAGCTTGTGCGTAGCTCATCATTCTCCGATCATGAGGCTTTTGATCACCCGGTCGCTTGTAAGTTCTTTAAATTTGAAAAAGCCACCCTCTCAACATACCAAAATTTTCATTTGGTATGTGCATCACAGAGCACTGCTTCCTTCTAATCTATTAGTGTTTGTTTTCAGCTACATATAGCATGGTATTTGATAACAATTTTTCAAATCAAGGTAGAATCTTGGATAATTCTCTGGTATTCTATGCAGGTCTTTTGGTTGTTTCATCAAAAGATGAGGTGCCAATCAACAAATTTGTTGACCTTTTCAACACCAACCAGCCGCCTTCTATCCTTAGTGATGGGGTGATGGATCCCAAAGTTCTTAAACAATATCTTTTATTGCATGATAAGCAAGAAGGCCCCCCTGAGGAGTAAGCGTTATAATCTCCTCTGTTTTCCATGAATAAACTGCTGCCTTTCAGAGTGATCATAGTCAAGATGGATATTTTCATGCACAGAAGATTTAAAAGAGAACAATTTGATTGGGCAAGTTTCATGACATTTTTGTAGACATCCAAAGATTTAAGCTGGCACAGAAAGAGATTTAGTTTTTTCTACTGGGGATACAATTACTTTCTCGTGTTCTTGTTACCTTTATTTAATAGCCACTATTACATTTACTATAGCATTGACCTGTGTTTTTGAGATTGTTGTTTCCTGCATTTATCATTATTTGTTCCCACTTTCAATTATCAAATGCATTTAGGTGCATCAACTTTTTCTTTCAGTTAGCTTTGTACATGGATGGCTAACCCTTTAAACTTTTTAATAATGAAATAATATACTCGGTGTATAGTCATTTCTGAAGGGCATTGGCTGTTTCATTTCAGAGCATCAAAGATTTTGTCAGAGATGAAAAGTACATTTGGCTCAAGTGAGTGCCAGCTATTGTGCATTAACACATCCTCGGATGGTCTTAATGAGAACAAGGATAATCCATGGGCTTCTTATGTAAGTAATTACCATTTCATGTGTGTTTTCACCTCATTCTTATAACTTAGATGCTAGTATACAGCACTACAAAATAGTTCTAGTTTGTCATTGACTTACCATCAAATTGTTTGGTCATGTGGCAGAAATTAGATCCCTCCGTAACTCATCAAGCTGGTTGCTTTCTGAATATGGATGATATCAATGAGGTTGTTATCTTCTATCTTCAAAAGTTATAGGATTTCATTAAGCTAATTCTTCTGCTTTTGTTGAAACTTTGCAGATAAAGATTGTTGTGCAACATATGTCCACTAAACATATTATTCCTCACATGGAGCAAAAAGTTCGATTGCTAAATCAACAGGCAAATTCTAATATTCCACTTCATCTTTCTTTTTATGTGCCTACTTGTTTCCTTTGGTTGTTATCACTGTTTGTGCAGTAATCTGATTACAGCAGTGCTGTATAAAATTCTAACACCGCCCCCCCCCCCCCCCCCCCCAATACCCACACCCACACACACAGAGGGAGAGGGGTTGCAAATTTGTAGATCCTTATTTTTTTTTTCCATGTAAACTTTTTCCCTTTATATGTGTAAGTGCTTTTTTATGCCTTCTTCAGGTTTCTGCTACTAGGAAAGGTTTTAGGAATCAAATTAAAAACTTATGGTGGAGAAAAGGAAAAGAAGATACACCAGATACGTCAAACGGCCAAATGTATGTTTCTCTCTTTCTCTCTCTAGGAATGTCTTCTCCATATTCTGATGTGTGTGATGTCTGTTCTGAGATAGCTGTGATGTTTCTCTGCTTAAGGTATACTTATAGCTCTATTGAATCTCAAATCCGCCTATTGGGTGATTATGCGTTCATGTTGCAAGATTATGAGCTTGCTTTATCCAATTATCGCCTTATCTCCACAGACTACAAGCTTGATAAAGCTTGGAAGCGTTATGCTGGAGTGCAGGTATGACTAAGATTTCCTTCTTAACTTTTCTACCAAACACAATTTTTTGGCCTTGTGTGCTTGAATGGGCTAATCTATTCTGCTAGCATTACTAATATCCTCGGCTTAAATAACTAGGACTGTATGTACCTATCCTTTTGAGTTTTTCTGTGTACTCACTGAGATATCAAACTTGTGATACATAGTATGGGTTTAAGGTTTGTTTGACACCAAATTCCTTGTACATTATAAGGACCTTATCTTTCCAAGGGAGTGCTTACTACTTGATCAATACATGCACATTGTCAGCAATCAACACATAAAGAAAGAACCCTTAGTAGTTGGAATGAAGCTAAATTTTTTTTTTTGAAGTATTTGTGTTTTTTGCCCAGTAGCTTACTAGTGAATCATGTCAGCAACACTAATGTTATTTTCTTCCAATAGTTATATTTAGAACTGTTATATAAATCTGTAATCCATTGCTGAAAAGATGTTTATGTTTTACTTTTGTTTCCATACTTATGATTCAGGAAATGATGGGACTAGCATACTTTATGCTGGATCAATCAAGAAAAGAAGCAGAATACTGCATGGAGAATGCATTTACGACTTACTTAGTATGTGTATGCTCTTCTGTATGTGTGTGAAAATGTTTGTGGATATTAGATCATTTCGACGTCTTTTCTTCTACATCTGGTTGATTCTTTTTCTTGGAAAATGGCACTATAGAATAGAAGTTTGATTTGATCTATACCTTTCTTACGTAGGGCCACTTCTAATGTGTAGCCCACTTCCCAATTGGGCTCTGAAGCTTTAAAATGACCTGTTACATTTTGGACAGTTTCCGTTAACAAATCCATTGTGAGCCAAATCAAACGGGATAAATTATATAAATCACCACAAAATAAGAGAGTTCATACTAAAACACGGGTAAAAGTGTTATTTGGTCAATCATATTTTGTTTGTTCCTTTTCCAGATTAACACAAATCCTTAATTTTATCGTATAGATAAGAAGACTTTAATGATGTTTATTGGTGAAGGTAGGGCCTTTTCTTTTACTTACACTTGTCAAATGCTTGTGTTGTGTTTCCTAATGGCTTAAGATTTAGCGTTAATTCAGTCCAAATTAACCTGATTCCACGGTCATCTTTTCAAGTTAGTTGGGGTAGCTGTCAACTAAGTGTGGAATATTTATCCAATTATAGATTCTGGTTATCCGTTCTCCGGCATTCTTCCCTAATTAAACAATATCAGTATATTGCTTGTTCATAGTTTTATTCGTGGTATCAATTCCGTTTACATGGAATTTAGCAAAAAATGCTATATCCCTGAATGCGAAACTCCGAAATAGTTCTTCTTTGCTTGGGTATGCTTTTTTAGGCTTAACTATATCTGTGGATGCTGAACCTGATAATCAAACAAATTCTTACAGAAACTTGGAAAGCACAGTCAAGAGTATGCTATACGATGTGGGCTATGGTGGGTTGAAATGTTAAAAGCCTGGGACAACTATAAGGAAGCAGCTAGTGTTTACTTCCGACTCTCTGGTGAGGTAAGGCCTCTTTATGAAAGATCTTAGTTTCTGTGCTGCTTTGTAGCCACTTACTCCCTAAATATTTTTCAGGAACCATTATTGTCTGCAGTAATGCTTGAGCAAGCCTCTTATTGCTACTTATATTCTGCGCCACCTATGTTACGCAAGTACGGATTTCATCTTGTTCTCTCTGGCGATTCATATGAAAGATGTGATCAGGTACTGTGATAAGAGAGATGTGATCTCTAGTTTAGGTTTCATGTCATCATCGAAAAATAAAATTCGCACAGAATTGCTTTATATGTTTAACCTTGTGTTTGGTCCCACAGGTAAGGCATGCAATTCGTGTATATAGAACAGCTCTTTCTATACTGAAGGGTACCACATGGAGTCTAATTAGAGATCACATTCGTTTCCAACTTGGGAAGTAAGTTTATGACTGCAAGTCTAATCAGCTCTTCAGCTGCTAGATATGCTTTGAACTGTGGCATCTTGGGGTTAACCCTTTCACATTCTCAGGTGGTTTGCATCTCTTGGCATGTTTGAAGTTGCAATTGAGCATATGCTTGAAATCCTTGCTTGTACTCATCAATCGAAGGCAGCCCAGGAATTGTTCCTTCGGGACTTCATCCAACTTGTTCAGGTATTTTCTGTGGAGTATTATGCTTTCTTTTGCTGGCTCTAAGTGTACAATAGAAAAAAAAATAGTTGGGACTGAGCTATGATAGTTTTGTTTGACTATTCTACTGAATTTAAGTAACGATCAAAGCAGTGCCCCTTATCCCCACTCCCACACACACATATCACATTACCTGAACTAGTATGGGAAAAAGTGTTCACCCATGCCGTAATGGAGCATTTGAAATGGCTTATTGGCCCTTAAGCTAGGGTTTCTTTGATATTTTACCCGCAACAGAGGAATAAAGAATTTGGAATCTCCTCCATCAGCACAATGACCATTCTGATCTGTTTCTACAGAAAACAGGAAAAACGTTTGAAGTTTGCAGGCTTGAATTGCCTATCATCAAACTCCCTTCACTTAAAGTTCATTTTGAAGATCATCGTACATTTGCTGCTCCTTTAGCTGTAAGATATCCTTACCTCTTTGGTTTTCTTCACCAGATCTTGTTTTGATGTGAGGATGGTTGCTTAAGTTCCCGAGACATTGTGCCTGTTCCCGTTAAAGTGCTCATTACTCCATCTTCTCTGTTGAAATTTTAGATTGGAGTAAAGGAAAGTACGTGGCGGTCTCTAGAGGAGGATTTGATTCCATCTTTGTCTACTGTAAAGGCTAATTGGTTGGAGCTACACACAAAACATGTTTCTAACAAGTACAAAGAATCAAACATTTGTGTTGTTGGAGGTATAATCATGACATATGTTTGCATTCACTTGGTCTCTGATTATATATTTTGTCTAGAGAATGGTTATCACCATAATCAAGAACCCTTGTTTTCTGTGGGCAAAACTGTAAAACCTTCTGCATTTGCTGATCAACTAAGTCCCAAATGCGATGATGCTTTAGTGTAAAATTTTGAAGACATTTCGGTAGGCATATAAATGCAATTTCTCTTCATTATTTCTACACTGATGAAACTTAAATTTTTAAGTACACTATGTGGAGTCAAATATTCAAATTTATTATTGCAAGTTTGCCACCAAGCTACAGTTATATCTTTGCCAAGTGTTTAGTTGGATGCTTTTATGCTTCTGCAGAAGCTGTGAAGGTTGATATTGGATTCAAAAATCCACTTCAAATCCCACTTTCTATCACCAGTGTTTCTCTTGTATGTATTCACTCAGAAGAAAATGGTGCATTGGAAGTAGGTGAGTAATTATTAGGTTCTGCTGACTTATTACATCACTGATGTTCACCAAATCTGTTAATCAGCTACAATTATTCTCACCTCTCCCCGAAGCTTGGTGATTGAGCAAACTCAATTTGTTTGGTATTGCTGCAGATGCTTTTAGTGTTGCCACAGATGTACCCAATGATGAGCAACTTAGGAGGTTTATTGCCCGAAAGTATGTAAATGAGCTATTGTTGCTTCTATTAATTCCCCAAGGCCTAGAAAAATGTCTATATTCCTCATTATCAGCACACTTTCTCACCTAATGGCTTTTACCTTGGTTGGCAATCAGTGAATCGTTTGCAGAAAGTTCTTCAGCTTCAACTTCTAAGATGGATTTTTCTCTCAGTGGAGGTGAAACACTTGTGGTAAGTCTTGTAGAGGGTATAGTAAAATCAACCAATATCTATTATAAAAGCCGGCCATTTTCGTGCCACCATAATGACTATTGATCAAAATGTGAGTAGGTCAGACTAGTAATATCATGTATAGATGGTGACTTAGCTGTCTATATTTTTATTTTGCATTGTGGTAGGTGCTGTAGATTCAGCTAAGTAATGCCTGCTTGTGGATGTATTAATAACTCAGCTGAAAGCATAAGGTGGCTCAACATAAATCTGAGATATTTATTGCTTTGATGTTATATGTTTTGTATTATTCTAAACAATAAAAGATACTTAGCCCGAGAGATGGTGAAAATTAACTGATTGAAATTCAATTTGATTTTTGGTACTTTCTATGATTCTGGGGTTTGCTTGTGGTCAATGGAAGAGAAGGAAAGGAAAAATATAACGTGGGTAAGTGGCAAATGGAGCCCAGCCTTACTTGAGGAGCAATGCACTATTATCTCTTTGAGTAGCCCTACATAACAGCCAAAAGGCTGCATTTTAGTACTGTAAAGTGTCTTTTGATGTGAACACTGCTAGAGTTAGAAGTCAGCTTTTCAATTGTATTTGGGAAGTTTGTAATAGTTTTGTAACAAAAAAAATCATATTGTTAAGTTGCGTTAATTGGTGAGGAATGAAATTGCTTCGGCTTGTCCTGTCTGAGGTTGTTATATGTATGATGTTGACTAAACATGTCAACACTATTTGTGTTGGTTTTTAATCAATTTTTTTTCTCTAGGTTCAATTAAGTGTGACTCCCAGAATAGAAGGGATCTTGAAGATAGTAGGGGTAAGATGGAAACTATCCGGTTCTGTTGTTGGTTTTCAGTCCTTCGAGCTCAATGATGCCAAGAAAAAGAAAGTCAAAGGAAGAAGGAAGCTGAAAAAGTCTCTTGGAAGCGAGCTGAAATTTTTGGCGATAAAGGTACTCGCTTTCTTTGCTATATTTTCTGTTGATTTCATATTTGTTATGCAATACTTGAAGCACTGTCTCTCTCTTCAAAAGTACCCTTATCCTTCGTATATAATATCGCTGAAGGTAAAAGTTGCATCCTTCCAACTCCTGAAAATTTTAGTTATCCCCTTCCCAGCAAAATAAGATAATAAAGAGTTGTATTGATTCCTCCTTGTTTCTGGTTCTCTATCTGTTAGGAAACTATATGCAATTCTTGGAAAAAGGGAATCTCCCAAGCATAGCCTAGAAGTTGGTAGTAGAAGAGGGACATTGGGGTCCTTGTAAAGGGGTTGTGTGTCAGGAAAATCACTTAGAGGATAGAATGGTGGGAGAATGTTGAAGTCATCAGGAGTGGGTAGTAAAAATAGCCAGCCTAGCCTATCCAGAGTTATAAATTGGGCAATCTGCCTTGGGCTCTTTGGAGAGAGATTCTCCACTGAGATTTGGCTCATTTGGGAGGGTGTCTCCCATTGGGAGATTATCTATCCTATTTCCTATTCCATCATACTAATCTGAGAAGTTCTTCTACTGTTTCATCCATTTTCTTCCTTCATTACCGGTTACCAATTGTTGTTCCCTCTCTAGTCCAACACCGTCCCTGTATTAGGTTGTAGTTTGTGGAAATTCTTCTGTTTACCCTGCACAAAGCACAAACTCAAATGTCTTCTCTTATTGCATATTGTTGTTGTGCTTCATTGCACTATTGCAGTCCCTGCCTAGATTGGAAGGATCCATTCAACAGTTTCCCAAACGATCTTATCATGGAGAAGTACACCAGCTTATTTTTGAATTGAAAAACCAATCCAGTATGGCTGTGAAGGTATGCTGTCAGATAGCTACTTGATTTATACTATTGCAAAATAGTTCAGGAGGACACACTTGTGTTACTATCTTAACTACAGATTCTCAGAAAAAAATAAATTCAATCACTCTTTCTAACAACAACATTTCAAATGACTTGTTTGTCACTTCAACAGAATATAAAAGTGAAGATAAGTGACCCTAGATTCCTTTTGGTTGGCAATCCTGAAGCATTGAATGCAGAATTTCCAGCTTGCCTTATCAATAGCCCTATGCAAGCTAATATTCTAGCAAAAAGCGAGGAAATACTTTCTTGCTTCCATTTCCCAGAGGTAGATCTTTTGCAGATTGAGGATAGTCATTGTTATCGACATTCTATAGTTGTTTTTGAACTTACATCTTCCAACTATTTTCTAGGATTTGATAATTCAAGGAGAGGAACCAATCCGGTGTCCTATGTGGCTACGTGCTGCTGAATCTGGTACCACAACACTACACATTGTAATATACTATGAGGTTGATGATGTGTCTAGTGCCATGCGGTATAGAACCCTGCGCATGACCTACAATCTGGAGGCAAGTACTTTCATAGACCAATGATCCTTAGCATCTCTACCTTGTGTCTAATTTATGCATTTATTTAGATGTGCATATATACACAGTATGAAGTGGTCTACAGTTTTTTCTAGTGAACATGTATTGCATGCAGTTCATTGGATTTGCTATTGTTAATGTGCAAATATGCTTGTAGTATGAGATAAAGTGATTAATTTAAGCATATGTACACTTCATCTGATTCATTCTGGGACTAACACTACAACCTCTTAATGTACAAATAACAGTTGCAGTATGTAAAAGTGATTGATTTAATCATATGTACAATTCAACTGACTCATTCTGGACTACCACTACAATCTGATTTCCCTGCAGGTGTTGCCATCATTAGATGTGAGTTTTAAAATAAGCCATTGCCCTTCAAGATTGCAAGAAGTGCTCGTGCGCATGAATGTCATCAATAAGACGAGTTCTGAACACTTCCAGATTCATCAATTATCAGCCGTTGGGAACCAGTGGGAGCTGACTATGCTTCAGCCATTTGACACCCCATGGCGAGAGATGACAGCTGGACAAGTATTATCATCCTTCTTTAAGCTGAAGGTTTGTTTAGCATGCTGTACACCTGTTGATAATTCTCAATCCAGGCAGCAATAAAAGATTCATTGTTATCAACTGTTACCTCTTTAAATTCTCCCTTCATAATTGCTTTATGTATATGTTATATATCTATGTTCTCATGTATATACTTAACCTGATTAACTTAAGATTCTTTTATCTTGGTTTACTAGCATTGTCTGCTCTTGTGAAAAAGTTCTCCATCTAGCTTATAGAGAATGGACATCTCATGTGTGAATGTTTCTACAGGAGCTAGTTTCCTGTCTTTGCTAGACCATACTCTGTTCTTGCATGAGTAAATAATTTTATTTTTTATTTTTTCATGTCTCATTTTTGCCTTGTTCTTTTTAGTTATTTCTAACTTTCTCCCTGCCGTTCTGAATCAGTATGTCTGTAAAGAAGTTTCTTCTGAAGATGACGTCTCCAATGATGGTGTTGACCGTTCCCATGTAAGTCTAGATAGTCAGGTTGGAAACAAGGCATTGTTGGATATATCCAGGTCTCCTGTGGCTGATTTCCATCGTCATGAAAAATTGCAGCGAGAAATATCAGACCAGGTGAGTTGTTAGTTGTTCTTTACCAGTGCCTTGGTTTGTTTGATGGTATATCTTGTAAGTGGGAAATTTGAGCCAAGGTTTGAAATCAGAGAAACTATGTCTGGGTATGATGGTCATTGTGGTGGGTAAATACCACCATAATTAAAACTGCATCCAATCACTAATATCATCAAAAAATAGGGCTGTTAGTAGGAGAAGCATCATCTCAAATATTTATCTTGTGGGGTAATAAACAGCCAGTTTTAAATATTAAAAATGGAGGTAATTTTTGGTTCATAACTTCTTGCATGCATTCATCATGCTGCCTTTCCTTTTTAGAGTTTAAGTGTTCAAGCTATTATTATTTTTCACGGTGTTTCTGTTTGTCAAATCACCATTCGCAGGGAGCTCTAGATTCTGTGGACTTCATCTTAATCTATCAACCACGTAAAAGTGGTGGTACTCAACTCCCAGATCAATCTCGAATCTTCTCTTATCATGCATGTCACTGCAGGCAAGAAATTTAGCTGGACCTGTTTTTTTCCATGTAACAAATATTTGTGGTTATGCATTTTGTCAACTTGTCTACTTGTAATGTGTAGCCTTACAAGCACAGGCCCGATATACTGCCAAATGGATGGTCCCCAAACAATACATCATGACTTCTCCACTTCACTGTGTGAAATACCATTCAAATTGACTGTCCATAATTCTCTAAATGATCCGGTCTCGGTGCATGTTAGCACATATGATCCCAACATCTCTACCAACCACTCGCGTGAGTCAACTGATAATCAAATGGGATGGCATGATGTTTCAGTGGTAAAAGAATTAAGAGTAACAACTGATGTCCTCGGCCTCCAAACGGTGAAGAAAGTCCAAACAGAGAGCATCTCGCCTTTCATGTGGTCTAGATCAAGCTCCACCAGAGTTAAGCTGGGACCTCTATCCACAGCTGAGGTTCCAGTCCAGATATCTGTGTTCACACCTGGGATCTATGACGTTTCTCACTACAAGTTAGAATGGAAGGTGCTGGCATCTAACGATCAAAAGCAGGAAAATGACGCCGGTGTGTCTTCAGGAGTATGCGGTGGCCGTTCTTTTTACATCACTGTGCTACAGTCACCTTAAACTGAAAGTTTTGGTTGGTAGTCCGGAGAGTGTAAGCCTTTACATTGTTTTGCCTTGTAAATCAGGGTTGCTGCAGAATTAGATTTGTATGAATACGAGGTGGTTATGGCTACAATACGATTTATTTTGGCGTGGTTGAAATAATTTTAGTATGCCTATCAAGGATTCAAAGTTTTGTGTGTGAGTTTCAAGCCGATGCAGCTGTGTAAGTGAGACTCCTTGAGTTCATTCAGGGTGGAGTTGATGCAGCTGTGTAAACTTAACATTATTTGTCATATTCAACAGAGGTGGATGAGGTTTAGATAACAGTATGTCAAGTTTGGTACACTGCAAAACGTCAAACGCCTTTTGGGCATTGTTAAATAAAGATAATTATGGTTTATTTACAAGATTTAGAAAAATTAAAGCTCTAGCTTATAACATGTTAGTGGTACGGGTATAGAACTAATTGCTATATATGTATGCCTTTATTTTTTTTTGCTCTCGCGTCCGGTTCGGCTAGTAAACCCCGCCTACATCCGGACCGGGTACTGCAGTGGCCCTGTGAAGGGGGCGACCCTCCCAATTCCGTTGCTCCATCCACGCTGTCAAGGAGATTCGAACTTTGAACCTCTTGGACAAGCGCTTAAGGGGTCAAGTGCCACATCCCACTAGACCAACGGGTGATTGGTAATAAAGCTCGGTTTTGGTAGAAGGAGAGGTGACATTCTATATCCTCAAAGAATTTTATTAATAAAGCTCGGTTTTGGTTCGTTCAGTTCGGTTTGGTTTTCGGTTTTGTTCAGTTTAACCAAACCAATGAACAACCCTAGGGCGGATTTAGTCCGTCTGGCTCGTGGGCTGGCTGAGCCGGGCCATTTTTGGCGTGCCCGCACTTTGGTCCTTGCTTAGGTTAGGAGAAAAAACCCTAGACTTTGATTTAGTTGTGTACTAAGGTAAAGTGTGCGGGTCTAGGTTGCTTCGGTTGAGTTAAGTAGGAAGTGCTCAATGCTGAAGAACCAATGTTAGATTACCTCGAAGTTGTGTACATCCAGAGCTAAGTTTCGCGTTTGAAAGTTCATACTTAATAAGAAATGCAAATATGATTTGGAATTTTTTGTGTTCAAGCTACTTGTTTGTTTGTTCAATATTCCGCTGCCAAGCTCGTCTGTATTTTAACACATTTAGATTCAATATAACCCGTTGTAATTTCTTCTTGTTTGATTTCTAGCATGATTTTTTTGGCTTAATCAAAACGGCGGGCCATCGTGAAAAGTCGAAATCTTCTCCCTTAAAAGAAGAAAACTTTAACTGAGGAAGGGAGAGAACCATCTTATGTCCCTAGCTTATTATTAGCATCTTTGTTGTAGTTTTTGTTCCGGTCAAATGATGTTGTAGCAACTTTGTTTGACCAGCTTAAGATGTCTACTATTCTACGTACAAAAATAATTGATGGAATTGGTATTGGAGACTGACCAATATCTTGCAGTTGAAAAATCAAGTGAATGACGTTGTCATCTTTGTTTAAAGTAAGCTAAAAATTGCCTCGTTTAATAGATAACTGTAGGCGTTAGTTTCGTAGCACAAGATTGCATCCTCTACTATTATGCAGGTTGTTCGGTGTAAGGAATTGTTTTATTTGTATACATTGAGGAAAGCATCATCTTGGGTCCAATATACTGATGTCGGAGGTGGTGTAAACACTAGCAGCCTGCAGCGCGTTACTCTCGGATGTACTAGTGTTGTTCCCTGAAACTCGATCAGCGGGAGCCAAGAAATTCGGTGGCGTCGGAGAGGGAAGCTTGATGGATTGACCTCCAAGCGCAGCCACCACGGAGATCATGGTAGGCCTCCTAGCTGCATTTTCTTGAATGCACAGCAAGCCAATGTGGATACACTTGATCACATCTTCCAATGAATAATTGCCTCCTAAGGTCTCGTCCACTAGCTTCAGTGCTTCATCTTCGGTCCAAAGCCTCCACGCCTGCAATTCCACAATACTGTGTGTGAGCTGTGGTAAAACCAATTAAGCACACAATGAAAGTACGGGAGAGATCGAGATGCTTATAGATAAGAGTATGCACTTGATCGAGCTGACTCTACACTTACTCGGTGCAGCAGTGCTTCCTCTAGATGTGAGCGGTTCAAGTACTTGTTCCTTTGACCGCTAACCACCTCTAGCACTATGATTCCGAAGGTGTACACATCCGATTTGACAGAGTAGTGACCTGTTAGTATGTACTCCGGAGCCATATATCCACTGGATTTAAATGGATTGGGTATTAGCTAGAGAAGTGGCCGGGGTTATATATAAAAAAAGCAATGGATGAGACGACAACGACTGTGTACTTGAGTTTGATCTTACTATGTTCCAACAATGGTGTTTGTCTCGTCCTGAGTTTGATCAACACCGAAGAGTTTGGCCAATCCAAAGTCTGCAATTTTTGGATGCATAGCTTCATCTAGCAGTATGTTGCTTGTTTTAAGATCGCGATGTACAACTTTTAGACGTGAATCTTCATGAAGGTAGAGAAGCCCTCTCGCGATCCCATAGATGATCTTGAACCTTGTTTCCCAACTCAAGGATGCCCGCTTGGTTGGATCTGAACACAATTTTGATGTAAGCAAGCAAAACATGCTCGACAAAAGCAAGCTTATTATTTATTGTTAGCTAGGATTTCATCTCAAGATTCATGGCCACTTAGACTTACCAAATAGAAATTTGTCTAAGCTAGAGTTGGGAAGATATTCATATACAAGAATCTTCTCTTTCCCTGACGCACAAAATCCCAAGAGCTTGACCAAATTCCGATGTTGTAGTTTGGCAACTAGAAGAACTTCCGTCTTAAACTCTGTAGCGCCTTGCCCTGAGTTTCTTGAAAGCCTCTTCACTGCAATTTCTTGTCCATTCTCGAGTGTTCCCTGATGGCAGAAATGACCTAACCAGTCATATTTCTATATTGTACTCGAAATATGAGTGGTGCGTAGGAAAATAAGGGTTTTTAATTACCTTGTAGACCTGGCCAAATCCACCTTGTCCGAGCTTCCTATCAGCAGCAAAATTTTGTGTAGCAGCTCGTATGGTGTTGAAGTCCATTTGCAAGGATTCGGCAGTTACTATATCACCCACATCTGTAGCAACGGCTTGCATTTATAAATTAAGTTTGTACAGCTAGAGGGCTAGAAATTCCCCGTCATGCACGTTAATAAAATGTTTCGAGTTACCTTGGAATGCTCGTTGAGCCTTCTTTTCGTGAAGATGAAGGGAAAGGAGTACTGAGAGCACAAGTATGATGAGCACAGTACCCACGGAACCTGATATGATGGCGGGAAGGTGTCGTCGAGGCTTCCTACGTAGTGATCCGTCATGAGGATGGGTCGGCGGAGGCAACGCAACAGGGGTGGACGTGGAGCCGTAGAGCTGATAGCGAAGGTTGCAGCTGGGAAACAGCACCCGCCCGCCCTGCCGATGGGGCGGGAGCAGCCCGATGGACATGTTCAAGCAGCGGCCGCAGTCCCCCGTCGACAGATCAGGGGTGCACTGCGCCTGCACGTTGACCGTGTGGGACCCGCCCAGGCTGGCCTGCACCGCGGCGAACCTGGTGCCATCGCCCGCGGCCTTGGTGGCCGCACTCGACAGCGCCTGGCCGAGCAGAGTCGAGTTGATCGCGGCGGTGGTGGAGGTGGAGTTGGAGGGCCCCGTGTAGTTGTGGGAGGTGTCGAGGCGGCCCAGGAAGGACTCGTTGGAGTACCTGACGATGCAGTCGTCGTACCAGATGACGGCCTGCTTCCCGCGCGAGCACTTCCCGGGGAGGGCCGAGGCGGCTGCGCTCACGCAGTCCCTGCAGGCGGCCCCTGTCACGTCCCCCCGGCAGAGGTAGATCCCGTAGACCGCGCTGCCTGTGCCTGTGCCTGCGCTCACGCTCGTGTTGTAGAAGGCCGGCGTGCTGGAGCCGTTAGCGGCCTGTGAGAGGGCCGTGAGGAGGCCGCTGATGTTGCTACTCTTGGTCTTGTTGTTGGCAGCACAGCAAAGCACAAGCCCCCAGAGGATGAGGCCCGGCAGGAGAGGAGCGCGATTCACGCCCATGGCCAACCCTGTTTGAATTTTCCAGAGGATTGAGCAACCAAGTGGTACTTGCCTCTATTCCAGTAGCCAGCCACGCGGTTTTGGAATTTTGACTAGTATACCTATTGACCGCGTCAACCCGCAATGGTTTTGTAGCAAAAGAAAAATCATACTCCGTATTGTTTAGTTGCGGCGTTAATTGGTGAGGAATGAAATTGCTTCTGCTTCTCCTGTACGTCTGAGGTTGTTATACGTATGGTGTTGACTAAACATGTCAACACATTATTTCTGTTGGTTTTTAATCTCTAGGTTCAATTAAGTGTGACTCCCAGAATACAAGGGATCTTGAAGATAGTAGGGGTAAGATGGAAACTATCAGGTTCTGAAATATGTTCTGGTGTAAATACTTAACCTGACTAACTTGACATCCTTTTATCTTGGTTTACTAGCATTGTCTGCTCTTGTGAAAAAGTTCTACATGCATCTAGCTTATAGAGAATGAACATCTCATGTGTGGATGTTTCTACAGGAGCTAGTTTCCTGTTTTTGCTAGACCATTCTCTGTTCTTGCTTGAGTAAATAATTTTTTTTCCTTTTTTTGTGTCTCATTTTTTGCCTTGTTCTTTCTAGCATTTCTAACTTTCTCCCTGCCGTTCTGAATCAGTATGTCTGTAAAGAAGTTTTTTCTGAAGTTGACGTCCCCAATGATGGTATTGATCGTTCCCATGTAAGTCTAGGTAGTCAGGTTGGAAACAAGGCATTGTTGGTCTCCTGTGGCTGATTTCCATCGTCAAGATAATTATGGATTTATTTACAAAAATTTTTTAAAAAAATAAAGCTCTGGCTTATAACATGTTAGTGGTAAGGCTATAGAACTAATTGCTAGAGACCACCCCACCCCCATAAGAAAGTTAGGTCCAAACTCAAAATAGAAATAAGGCGACAAAACCAATAGGCAACAAAAGCTAGATTGGCACACCAATGCATAGGCACTGACACGACGGGCGCACCTAGGCACTTGTCATTGGTAGCCAATTTTCCTCGGGCACTCGAACCTCAGCTTCATGGGGCACGACATAGGCAAATTTAGGTTGGATAGCTTGAGTTGTGGCTCGAACACGATGTTTGTGGGCCTTGTGGCTTGGGCGGCTCGAGCGATGAACGAGGCAGTGGCACGAGCAATGCCTTTGGTTCGGGCACAAGTCAAGGGCTCTTCCGAGGGCACCAGCACTATCGTAAGACATCAAGTATTTTTCAATCGGGGGAATGATCTTATGGCAATTGAGTGAACTTGCCTTTATTTGTAGATACACTGGGTACAGAATGGTGAGGAAAACCCCCCATTTATAGAGGCAAACAAGTATTATCAATAAGAGGTATAATTCATCAAGTATCACGGATTTGAGTAGCTCCAGTTACGAGGTACGGATTCTTTGGCAAGTTCTTACGATTTGTTTAAAATATTACATTCCATGCCGATGTCATCCCAAGAGATGAGATGAAAAGGTCAGTAAAGTCTCAAAGAGATTGCAAAGGCGTGTCAGTCCTGAAGCACTACAGTGAAGAGCAGAGCAGAGCAGAGCACGCAGGCGAATTTGATTCAAATGGGCACCAATGCCCCATACAGCAGCAGAGACCAGAAACATGGCGTCCAAAGACTAACCAAGGCCCCTAACGTATTGGTCAAGCGTTGCATTGAACAATTCAGATCTGCAGCAGAAAGAATTGAATTAAACATAATTCAGATCGTTATTGAATTAAACATAAATAACGAAATAACAGATCTTCACCACCTTAAATGTAAATATATCCAGGCAAATGGTTCTTAATTACCACCACCCCAGGTTTCTTGGGGAACATAATTACTATAACTTCATACATGTTGCTGCTAGCATATTCTTGAGTTCTTTGTAAATTTTGATTATATCACATGCTCAAACAAGGTAATGGGAATCACAGTAAAGTTAACCAGTAAGCAATCAATCAGTAATATTTATAGATAGATGGTAACACAACAACAGATTTCACCAATTCCTACTGCAATTTTGGATAAAGCACTCCATATAAACGACTTTAAAACCTTAGTTGACATCCTATTATATGACCAGAATAGAATTTGTTAGGTAGTTTCAGTTATTGAGCTAAACTACGCTACATGGCCAGCCCAAAACTCCCTTACAACATATGATACCAGCCGGTGTCTGCTAGACAATCTGCATTCTATGCCTATGAATGTGAAGCTCAACCAATTCATTCTTCCTTCTGCAAAGTAGCCTTGGCTTTCATATCTTTCTTATTTGAGCAATCGCAGTTGAACTCATCCATATTCATTGTTTTGGTTGTGTACTTTCTCAACCACCTAATGCATACTCAAGTTGAGATGAAGAAATTTGGGAAACGATTCACAATGAACTTTGAGATACAGATAGTATTCACCAGTATCAACAGATTGGATTGAAGAGGCAACAATCAAGAGATCATCCCCATACATGAGCACAACTCCTTGTCCCCCAGTTTATAGCTGAAAGGCTCAAAAACGAATTTCAAAGATAACTTTTTCATGCTATGCAGGCCCCTAATTATAGGCGTCTGGTCCTAATCTAATAAGTACAATCCACTGGTCCTAGTAGGACATGAGATAATGATCATAAACAGAACTAGTCACCTTATAGGAGATCCAGGAGTATAGAGAGGATTCTTGACCACATATTCAACATATAAATTGTAGATGTACTTCAATGACTCCCTCAAGTCACCTGTTCTTGGATGAGTAACCAGGATAAGCTGCAAAAAAGGAAAAAATCCTGCCAGCTTAAACTTCCAATGTCTTCATGTTTGCATTTCCTTCTTTGCATATTGAGCAATTTTCAGCTATAACTTTTGATAAACAAGACCACTACTGTCTAAGAATAAATAATCTTGGAAAATATATAAAGGCATTTATGTTGAGAACAAAGAAGACAAACATACTTGCCCAGTCCAGAACAACTGCGATCTAAACCAATGCATGCCATTTCCATTATTTTTAAATGGATCAAAGGTAATATTTCACTGTTTCATAAAGACCAGAGACAACGGGAGAATGAATAAACCGGCAGTAGGACCAAACAACATGAGAAAATATAAACACAAAATCAATCTGAAAAGGATAGTAAGGGTATTTTATGGAAAGTTGGCTTGTCAACTAACTCTTAGGTCTTGATATGGTTTTCGGTTAGACCCGATTTTGTTAGGCCCTTTGGCATGGTGAATTGGTGATTGGATCATCTTGATCCTTTGAGTTGTATCTGTTCACCTTAGCTGCTCTAGGCTAAGTGTGGGTTGTTCAGCTTTTCCCTTTCTCCTTTTCTATAAATTTACCAGTTTTGAGGCTATTAGGCAGCAGTGTGAGTTAATATAGAGAAGGAAAATTGGCTAGACCTTAAAATATCATGAAGTCAGGTCACTTGAGTTGTGTGCTATAAAAGGCAATCAAAACATGTACGTCTTAATTGACAATTTTTGCTTAACATTTTGATGAAAGCAAATTGCTTGGCTGCATAAACTGCAATCATATCTTACAAGAAGCGGATTAATGTTGTCACTCAAAAAAGATAAGATCTATTAAATATAAAATCTCTAGTGTTGTCAGCATAGCTACGGAGTACATGCTCAGAAAGAAAGAAATAGTACAACTTTTTGAAAATAACAGCTAATATAAAACAAGTTTTTTATAATATTAAAGTTTGAGAATAGTGGCAGTGGTCTATGAAATGATAGAACAGATGCTAAAATGATAGCAGCAAATAGAAAAAAATTTACTTTGGACTACAGGGCATTGCAGTTCAGAAAGAAGAACCCTTTCTTAACTATTGATTCATCTCCAAAGCTTCTATTTCGTGTATTTAGATACAACTTTGGCATGTTTACTTCAGGAATAAGGCTTATACTTAATCGACTGAAAATATTTTATGGATAAAAAAATAATTTAGGAGTTAGTTTATTCTTCTCCTACTAGAATCCACCTCCTTTCTAATTTAGGACTATCAAAATCTACACGTTGCAGGATTTGCAGCTATACATTCTTTTCGTTCCCTAGCAACCTCATTTTTCTTCCTTTAAATCTTTCTCCCCTCTAAATTTTGCACATATGCAGACTTTTACCTAATGGGAAGATCAATGGAAAATGACATTTCTAATCTTAACAAACCACAGATGGCATTAAAGTTGTTCCACGTATACAAAAAGATGCAATCCCAGGGGTTCAGGATCAGACAACTTTGAGGAGCATAACATGGAGTAATAATAAGATAGTGTTTCAGCCTACCTTTATACCAGATGGGGTTTCCATGAAGGTAAGTTTGTAAGTATTGGTGCAAAAACTGTGAAAGGAACAACCCTCTCCAGGTAACTGAGGAACCCCAAGGTTAACCTTCTGAGCGCTGCGTGGAAGAGATGATCACAAAAACACACATCAGAAGACTACAAAAAAACACCATTATGAAGTCTGTTACTTGATATGTTGATAAGAGTTCCTTACAAGGAACAAAAGGCACAAATACAACATGTGAAAACCACATTTATGTTGATAATCCGATAACTCTGGCAAGGACAAACTCACCTAGTGGGATCCATTTTAGCAGTCAGAGATTTCAAAGAGAAAAGCAAGCCAAACATGAGCTTGTGATCTTGCTGGGAACTCAGAGTACGAAGGGGGCGATTCCACTCCCGATAAAGTAAGCAAACTCCGTTTCTGTTGAAGATGTACATCATATGGGCATTATTTCCTGAAGCTGTCACAGCAGGGGGTGATGGGTTGATCTCAGAACCTCCAAAGAACTGCATTCTTGACTGAAACATTTATTCAAGATGATAAGAGAGCAATGGGTTAGTCCAATCAGTTGACCGATTACCTTCATGGCGACTAACAACAATCAGAGTCAGCATACATGTCCTCCAAACAAACAAAACCAGAAATGCACACCCAACGATCCTTGAGATCAATCATGGGTCTGTATGTATTAAAACAAGGACTAAGAGGCCACAAATTCCATCCTATTAAACAAAACCAGAAATGCACAAGTACTTTTCCCAACAATCCTTGAGCCCACGCCTTATATACTCGGTTGACATAAGAACATAACAGACAAGTTCAACCCTATCAAAATTGGGATCTTTTAATTTCTTAACAATTACAAACAAGACGAACAGTGCGGAAAACTGGAGATACGTACAGGAATTTTAGCAGTTTAAGAAAAGATATGCCGTCGATGAAGATTTTTCCCTCCCGAGTCCCTTTGCCTCCTCCCTTCGGTAGGGTTGCTTGCTTATCAGTTGAATGAACATGGGACAGGACCGGGGCCGCTCGGCTTTTGCTCATTACATACTGCACTTGACCAATCGGCCTATAGATCTATAATAAAAAAGTGTGCAACTTGGGATGTCTATAATTCAATGGGCCTTCTATAATAATTATTACTTTACTTAATAAAATATATTATTTTTACTCAAACAAAAAAAATCAAGATAAAATTGGAAAGTAATTTTTAAAATATAATTCTCAAATTATTTTTTAACAAATATAATTCGATTTTTTTAATAATTTTGAAACATAATTCGGATTTTTTTTACAGCAAAAAATATTGATTATATCTATATGTATAGGATTTTCTATCTAATTTCACAAAACATGATTTTTTCATTTATGCAAAATATCAAGATACAATCAAAAAGTAAAATCTGAAATATGATCTTGAATTTTTCTAAACATAATATAATTTGGGTATTTTTAACAAATATATCTATATTTTATGATTTTTCATCTAAGATTCTATATCTATATTAATGAAACATAATCTTTTAGATTAAGGTAGGTGAATTACAAATGATTTAAAAGATTTTACTGTATCGAATAAATTTTATTAGTTGAAAATTTTATATAATTATCTTTTAATTAAAGATAATCTGTTTTCGTTATTTACATTGTTGACGTTGTTCTTTTACTAACTTAAGTATATTGATAAGTTGTTTTAGACATTCGTTTACCATTAATAAGCAACGTTTGAGTGTTGGAAGTTATATCGCCAATGCTCTATTGTATTATTCGGGATTCGTAATAATTTATTCAAGTTTATATTTCAAATTACAAGTTGGTTGTTTTATTTCGTTTTCTAGTCATGTTACGTTCCAAATATGAAGTGGTTGTGACGCTAGTTAGATAGTGAGTGATAAAACTTACTACCAAGGATGTAAAGGTCAGGTGTTACACCAACTTCGTTGCAGACTACACTACTACTTCTTTTAGTCACAACTCCTCATTCGCGGTAGCTCTTGATCCCATCTCTCAAGATGTCACACATTTTTCAAAAAAGCAACTATGTTTGACTATTTTGTTGGTTTATTTCGCCGCATCTCTTCTTTTCCGGTGGCTCTTGATCCGGTCACATGGGACCTAATCCCCAACAACAAATTAAGAAAAATTGGAGGCGTTATTAAGAAAAATTGGCAAAGTCGGCAGTTTTCAGCAAAATGAATTGTCAGTTGTCAAGTTGGTCTATGTTTGTTTCTCAACAACAAATTTAATCAAGACAGATTTTTGCTTGACAGAACTCTCTTTCTAAGGTCTTAACCCGCTGCTCAACAACAATTTTTACGTTGATCATATCTGTATCAGAAGTGAATACAGTCACGTTGTACAAATGAAGCCTCGTTTAGATGTTACAGACAATCTGTAGGTAACGCAAAACTCAATAGCCCTCGCCCTTCACATGCAGTAACGCAAAACTCAAGAGTTGGGCGTTCAGAAAGAACAGAAGAGGCATGGCCTTGGCTATGCGAATCTCATACTGCAGGCAATTCAGTTCATAAGACTCTACGGAAGCATCTATCTGACTAGCCATACCTGCAATATTGCTCCGTTGTTGCTCAGTAGCTAGCTTTTAAGTTGATTGGCGAGTAGTTTTGGCTATTTTGGATGATGGAGACTTGAAAAGCTTCCTAATTGACGTAATAGGATCATCAATCTGCATACAGTCAGTCTAGGTAAGATTTGTATACATATCATACATATAAGATAAGGACACACAAAGCAAAATCACAGCCACATAAGGATGGGAAACTGATTACCCATGCAAAGAGCTGAAGTAGAAAAAGAAACAACGCAAGATATCTCTACTAGAGAAAACTATGCCAGGGGAAAAACCATATTGGATCAAGCTAAGCGCACACATATGGCAGCAGTAAAATATAACTTCACCATATCCTTCGATCTATAAGTAAACAAAAACAAAGCAACATTCACTAACAAACACAAAGCATAGCATACTTGGGCCTGATCCTGAACATCTTAATTTATTTATTTTGTTCGAAATTGAGAACCATACAATAGCCGTATGTTCTACTTTCCAAATCATGTACTATCACAAAGAGGCCCTTTACAATACACTAGCTTTCTAAATGACTTATCATAGAAAAGCACGTATAATGTAGGAAGCAAAGAGCTTTGTGTGAGGTCGGTCACCAACTATGAAGGCTAACAAACATCATTTATTAAGATAGCTGACAGTTAGACCTTCAAAACTCTGCCCAAACTTTGTGCAAAATAAAAAGGATATCTTTCAGCAAGACAAGGAGTGAAACATGAATATAGTTAAGAAGTCTGAGCAAGTTTATCGAACAGCTTCAAAAAACATGGATAAGAAGTTTTTCGGATGCAATATACAAAAGCATATGACAACATGACCTTTTCTTCCTACCTTTATCAAGGAAGGAGACATGGGAGACTCTTCTGGTTCTATAAGAGTGAAAACTTTCTCCTTCTTAAGAGCCAATAAAGTTTGTTTCCAGCCAGGCAAAACAGTTTCCATTGACGTAACCCAGGGGCAAAAATGTCGATGCTGACGGAGTGGATCAAACTCCATTTTATTATTGGATGATGCTCCTTTGGGATGCTTATCTGGTCAATTATAATCAAAACAATCCCCTTTTAGTGAAATTCAACAGCTAAATACACCACTTTGATACACTAAATTATGGGGAAAATAGAACTGCAGAGAGAAGTGGGAGAAGCTACTCCAAGGACAGCAATTATTAATAAAGGAATAAGACAACATCCTTTTGTCTCAGGTAATCGACTGTAAAGCATTTCCTGCG
The DNA here is from genome assembly GCA_963924305.1 of Polygonum maritimum. Taxonomy (NCBI): domain Eukaryota; kingdom Viridiplantae; phylum Streptophyta; class Magnoliopsida; order Caryophyllales; family Polygonaceae; genus Polygonum; species Polygonum maritimum. The sequence goes on from OZ002736.1 coordinate 666,083, forward strand.
ATCTATGCCTCTATGAATGAAATACATTGCGCTATCAAAAGAAAACACCTTACACCTTTCTACCCTCTAGAGATCCAAGAAACACTCCCATAGTTCATAAAATGAAAAGGCGACGGGGTGGATGAGAACTTAAGTCGATGCATATGATTTGCAACTCATCTTTCTTCCTTTCTTTCTTTTTTTCTAAATGTGTTCCAAGTTTTTTTCAAAGGTAGCACCATTGAGTACTATGATATTTCCAAATGAAAAAGAAATGGGTGGGTAATATTGTGACCATAGGGCGAGCCTGAGGTGTTAGCCAGGGAGAGTTATCTACACTGGTGGATTAATAAATTCTGGAATACCCATTGGTTACGAAGTCTGTTTTTGGTGTGATTTCTGCAAATGTTTGTCTCTTCTTGAGCTCAATTACTGTGAAATTTACGTGATGCAATAAAGGCCGAGGTGGACACTAAACTCTGAAGGCCACAGAATCTTAAGATGAGAGTATACCTGAGCTACTTTATACTGCAGCAATAAGGAGATGCAATGTGGTGAACATACACATAACGATGTATTGAAGGATTGCTGCAACTTCCAGAGGTAAGGGATAGACTGAAGTTTGTATATTGATTGTGTTATGCCATAAGATCTAGTCCCGGATCTAAAGCCGCCAAGACTCTTAGAATCTTTCAGTGAATAGGTAAAAGGGATGAATATGGGAGAAGGAAGACCGCTGGTTCAATTCTTGACAAAGCCTCCTTCTAGGTTTCACGTGAAACCTTTTTCTTACTAATATTTTGCGTGCTTTTTTTCTTTATTGAATAATAAACTAAGCCCTAAATAACAATAAAATAAACTATATCCTAAATAACAATAAAAGAGATAGTTCTAAATAATACTACTGCAGATCCATATAACACTTATATCAGCCAACATCCATATCAGGGTGACATCTGTACATGTGAGCATATACATACAAGAGTGTCAAGCAATTAACATATTCAGTTCCCGTCACATTCATTTTGGGATTGGTAGATTTGTTTTGTAATTATGTGCAACATACTATCATTTTTGGATCGACAGAAATTGTGTAAACCATGAATAGACAATAACTTGAGGATATCATGCTTGGTCGATATTTAAATGGATAATACGTTTATTATGTCTGAGTGACAGAAATTAAGCTATTAGTAGTAATAAATCAGCTTCACCAAATAAAGTGAGGTCAACATGCATATTCTTTAAAGAGATTATGATCTACCAGCTCCAACAAAAGAACAGCATAAAATCACTTACCTATGCGACGTGGAATTGCATCACCATTTATAATGCTCTGTACAACATTTCCGACAGTAGAGCCATTTTGGGTATCACTGGATGCAGGCAGCATGCTCTGCAAAATTATAAGGATGTGTTGATTATAGAGTAGGCTAAGTTATAGCATATAACTCATTTTACCAATAATTAAGTAATCTAAACTAAAGAGGCGCATATGGTGTCTAGTAAAAATTACATCAGTAGATGCCATTTCATTTCTTTCTATCAGCTGCGAATTCCATCCACCATTAACATCCCCATTTTCCGACGCTGCATTCTGATCTGAACATCTGGTGCCACTGCTACTTTCTTGAGCACTGGACTCACTGGTTTGTTTGACTTCTAGATTGGATTTTCCAGTATCCTCCACCACATGACATGTTTTGTCACTTTGATCAGTGCCTACTTCAACATCCTGCAAGCTCTCTGAAGCAACTTCTGTAATGGGAGATATATGGCTTAATTCATTAGCATTTTGACCAATTGCTGATGAATTAGAAAATCGAGCCCTTAAGTTTCGACCGATCACGGGTACTGAAATAGTTGCTTTAAAATTCTGCTGTGCTGGTATAGGACCACCAGCAATTGTCATATTAAATTTGGTCATACCACCCTTTGGTAACATGGCTTCTCTGTTCATACTACTACCAGCAGCATCATTTCTATTGTCAGGGTTGTCATTTCCCCGACTTCTCCTAGAGTCATTTTCAGTGTATCCAACAACTCTAACCAATTCTAGTGGCCTTGAAACTAAAGCAAAAGTCCATAACCCAGCGGTAGCACCACAAAGCTTGCATTCTAGAACAACAGACTTGGGATCATATTGAATATCAGAAGCAAGAGAAGCTTCGCCTTCCCTGCTGTTCTCACCCGAACCAGAGCTATAAACAGTCACTTTGTTGTTCAGTTCAGAAACAGTGTTTTGAGAGAAAGCTGCAGGACCAGAGTTCGTTGATGTTTTAGCACCTTCGCAATCAACAAAATATGGTAGTAAGCGAGGTTGCCATCCACAGAGACTCACAAGCCTACATGCCTGCAAGAGTTTATAATCAATTGATCTTTCATGATACAAACAAAAAAGAAAATATATAATATTAACAAAGAGAAGCCAAATAATATATATTTATAGCATCTGTCCATCCTAAGATACCTTGTGTTGGATTTGGCCAGCATGTATACAGAAAAAATGAAAACATATAGTTCATACCTTTCCATCCTACAACCTATGATACCTTGTTAGATTTGGCCAGCATGTAACAAAATAGGAAGGAGGAAATAAAAACATAATAAATTTAAGAGAGAATAGCTATACGGTTTGTGGTACCGAGAAAAGAGCAACTTCATTTTTTTCCCTGGAGAAGAGGGTGTATCATCTGATGGTGTTACTTGTTTTGGTTTTAATATGATACCGAAATACATCCACTCCTACTAAGTTCGAATCTACACCCAAAACTTGTAGAGTCTGTTAGCCAGCTTATACATGCAAGATATAAACAAACCTGATAATATGAGTCAGTGGACATTGCTTCACAGTCATTTCCAAGCAACTCAGTCCATGGAGAACCATCAGGTCCTTTGTTGTATTCAGCTGAGATTGATTGTCTAAGAAACTGCTCCAGTTGAGGGCTTTTCATACTTTCAATAGCTGAACCTGATATCAATGGTAATGCTGAAAGCTTCAACAAAGCATCAGAACGCTCTCTATAGTCCTCAACTAAAACTTCTGTAGGGGTAGGTGGGAAAAATGCAAGTTTCTCGTCACAGCAATTGTCAATCCATGGACAAAGTAACTTATGTCCATTATCCAACTTTAAGCTAAACACTGATGCTGCCTTCTCAACTACAAGGAAGAATTTGAGATGGGAAAGAGAACTAATCAATATCAACAAAAGAAGCTTATTAAACAATTCCTCCTACTCTATCATTTCGACCAATGGAATCAACTTTAGTTGTCTGGAAGCAACAATCTAAAACAATTTACAAGGGGTATAACAAATTCAGCTAAGGTGTGAAACTTCGGAGCTACAAGAATGGTAACACAAGACAGATGAGTAGATGTTCGGGTAGAGGAGGAGATGGGATGCATAACATACCCTGTTGTCGATTCCAAGATGCTGGTGTCGTAAATAACAGGCGTGCTCCACACATTTCACATGCTATGACATCCATTTCTATATTGATCCAGCCTCTCCGTGCACAATTGACAGCATCTACAGCCTACAGATATCACTTCACACCATAAATCAACAGCGATGAAAGAAACAAATAACATGAGTTCAATAGCATATCAAACAGAAGCATAAAATAACATGATATTATAAATAAGTTAGCAAGAAACCACACCACAGAGAACTAAGCCATAACCCACAGCACACAGAATATTGCTAATGTATGTTGCAAGGCAAACCTTAGGTTTGGCAAACCATGTCATGGACTTGAAAGTAGCTAATCTCCTCACAAGATCTCCCCTATCCCATGGTCTACAAGGCAGAGCTTTGGTCAACACGTCTTGATCTCTATCACTACTATTCCCTTTAAATTTCGATACCATTGTTGAATGAGGGCGCTTTATGCCTCTTGCTGTTTGCACACTTGGCAAGCTGCTACAAGCAGAAATTTTGATAACAAATTAACCACAAACAATAAGTACATGATTGAATATATGCACCGATAAAGGATAACTGAAAATGAAAAAACGTCATTTACAACACAACTCTATACGTACTTCTGCAGCCACAATTATACACCAAAAACTTTGCAAAGCAGTAACCTCCTAAAGGTGAACAAAATGCCTCAAAGCAGGTGGGATAAATGGTACGAGCAGCTCATTTTTTAGGACAATTAATCTACATACTAGCTAATCCAACTTGAACAGCAAATTAAAATGGAGGAAGTGCGAATCAAAACAAGTCCGAAACAGAAACAAAGCAATAAAACTAGTGCGAATTCAAAGAGTGCGGAAAAATCCGAGAGCAAAGAGTCCGAGAAAAATGGAATTTGAGCGTTAAAAGATGATGGCAAACCGAGAGGGGCAGGTAGAAGCACCTGGAGTGTTTAGGAGTGTGAAAGAGCTTCTCCATGACGCTGTGGAGCCTCTTCTCTGTGTCATCCGCCATGGATTTGTGAAAATTTGCACTTCGATCCCAAGGAGAAACAAAAAGCGTGTACAGATTTCTTCCTGCAAGTAATTTCTATACAGCCATCTACCCCATTTGAAGAGGCCGAATGTGGGTTTAGGTTAAAACGAAAAATCTAGCGGATTCTCTTCATTGACCGATTAACATAAAACCGGTTGGGCTGGGCACCGGTCCATACCCGGACCGGACCGGACCAGGTAACGTGGAAAATTATGGACCGATCCGGTCCGGTCCGGTTTTGAATTAGCAAAGATAGAAAATCAGCAACCACCTTAACAAATTAAGGTACTTAAATAAAAAATAAGAAATAGAAGCTTACAAATTCAATTAACAAGAACACAATTCATAAACAAAGTGACAATCAACAATTAAGGGTATGTTTGGTAACTATATGATTTTTAAGTTTTTAGTTTTTAAAAAAACTTAAATTAGTTTTCAATTTTGAAACTTTAATTTTAAAAACTGTTTTGATCATGTTTTAAAAAAATATCATGACTTAATAAATCATAATATATTGTATCCTAAAAATTGATATAATAGACAATAGACCATGTAATAATGATGATTTATATGATTGTGGTGGTGTTAAGGGAGGAGGTGGCGAGTGGGATTGATGTGAGTCAACCCTCGAATCCTCTCTTAAAGCCACGAATCAACCTTGGAGACGCCAATTGAAGCAATTAGCAAACGGCACCAAAGTACACCAATAGAGGCGAAAGCAAATGAAGACTTAGATTTGACTTTGAGCACTTGAAAATCAATTAGATCGGGCCACTTCTTGAAGAATGGATGTCTCTCAAGAGCAACCAAGGCCAAACGTAGATCTCGGACCGAAGGGGTCGTAGATTTATAAATCCACCAACAATGAAGAGCAAGATCGAAAGAAGAACTTGAATTGAAAAACAAGAATTGAAAGATAAGAACGAAATGCTATAATTGAATTAATTGAAAACAAACCGAATGATAAACAAAGGAGTAGTGTGATGCCTCCTAGAGAGTGTTATCGATGTAGAGTGTTATCGATGTAGGCAAAACTCAACGTAAGGGAGACAAGACAAGGCATCACCTTCTTAAGCTAGCCAAGGCGCACGACCACAAGTGAAGCCCATACACATCAGTACATATGGGGCCACGCTTTGCAAAAATAAAATAAAATACTCCAAAATGTCATTAAAGAAATGTTATGAAAAACTAATACAAAGATAGGCACCGATGGGCTCGGCTAGGCCATGGCACCCTAGTCATAGAGCGGGATGTCCAGCTAGCGCCGAGTTGTCGATGAAGATGGTTATGGTGCAAGAAGTGTGGTTGTCATGAATGTCAATCATACCCGAGCTGGCTCTAACCACAAGTGATGTAGTTACACGCGCAATAGCCTGAGCATGAGTTATCGGGCCATCGGCGCGCACGTGCCATAACAATAATGTCTCTTCTCATCCTCATGGCTTGTACACCCCACCTTCCATACGTTGATAACTTGCTGACCTATTCTACAAGATTAATGTCTCTTCTCATCCTCGTGGCTTGTACACCCCACCTTCCATACGTTGATAACTTGCTGACCTATTCTACAAGATTAATGTCTCTTCTCATCCTCATGGCTTGTACACCCCACCTCCCATACATTGATAACTTGCTGACCTATTCTACAAGATTAATGTCTCTTCTCATCCTCATGGCTTGTACACCCCACTTCCCATACGTTGAAGAATGTGATAGGATGCTTCTCTTTGGTGGAGCACTCCACCAATACCTATGTGTGAAGCATCATACTCGATCTCGAACAGGTAATAGAAATCAGACAACTAGAGGAAAGGAGCACTAGACAAAGCTATCTTCAAGGCATGAAAGCCGTTCTCATGTGGCGCCTTCTACTCCACTACAATGCCCTTTTTGGTGAGAGCATGGAGGGGCGAGGCGATTGTCCTGAAGTCATGTACAAAATGCATATGGAATCCAACAAGGCCAAGAAAAGGTCGCACATCTGTAGCGGTCTTTGGAGTAGGCCACTCCATAATAGCACGAACCTTGCTCTCAACTACGCACAAACCGTCCTTGGAGACAACATACCCAAGGAGGACCGTGGACGGTGTGTAGAAAGAGCATTTGGCAAGATTGCCAAACAAAATCTCGCGACGGAGACGAGCCAAGATGAGGCGAAGATGGTCAATGTGATCTTCGAGAGTCTTGGAGAAAAAGAGTATGTCGTCAAAATAAACGGCCACAAACTTTCCCAAAAACTCATGAGACGCATGAACGTACTGGAGCGTTAGTGAGGCCGAAGGGCATCACCAACCCCTTAAAAAGACCATGCTTCATCTTGAAGGTGGTTTTCCATTCATTGCCTTCCTTCGTGCGGATTTGGTGATATCTTCTCTTAAGGTCCACCTTCGAGAAGATGGTGGCCCTGTAAAACTCGTCTAGCATGTTGAGGTTGAGCCGATCGGATTTGATGCCATGGATGGCACGTTTCATCTTCATCTTCTCAATACTAGCCCAATATTTATCACATTTCATCTTCATCTCAAAAACCATAGTTCGACGATCTTCATCTTTACTTTCCATCCAATGATTCAAGGACTCCACAAGGTTAGTAATATAGAAGAACACATTATTAACACAAACATAGGAAGAACCCAACACATCCTCTGTGAAATCATAAAATTCTTATAAAATTTTCACAAGGATTTCAGTCTTACTCCGCAGCATCCTGTAAGTGCCTATTCCCGGAATTAAATTTGCACGGTGCCCATTTCAGTAAATAAAACTAAAAAGTGCATATTTCTTGAAAAAAATCCGAAAGGTGCGTGTCATTGCATGTTACCAAAGAGAATACTGAAAGCTTAAAGCAAAGTCGATCAATTTTATTCGACCAGTTAATTAAATTACGTCCATGGAATTATTGGGGAAGATGAAATTAAAGTCGACAAACACCCATATATGTGATTAAACATTCAATTTGGCACGCAAACAAACTGAAGCTATATTAAGCTGGACAATGCAGTTCGGATGAACGAATGCAATGCAAGAAGGTGGCTAGCTAGGTAGTTGGATAGATATATGAGGTGTTGGAGAGGAGCTAGAGCCAGGGGTTGTTGTTGGAGGGAGTGCGGACATGGCGAAGGGACTTCCAAACGGCGGAGTTGCACTTGAAACCGGAGCCGAAGGCGAGCTGCCAGATGCGCTGGCCACGCCGAACGCCGCCCTTGGCTTCCAAGTAAGCGAGCTGGTACCAGATGCTGCTGCTGGATGTGTTGCCGAAGCGGTGGAGTGTGGCGCGGGACGGCTCCATGTTGGAGTCGCTGAGCTCAAGGTTGGCCTGGATCTGGTCGAGCACGGCCTTGCTGGGGGCGTGCACGCAGAAGTGCTCGAAGGCGAGCTTGAAGTCCGGGATGTACGGCTTAGGCGTGGAGGGTTGGTGTTGGTGTTGCTTCTGCTTCCTCCCCCCGCCGAACAGCGCCATGAAGAAGAGGAGCTGCTCGGAGACGGGGAGCACGAGGGGGCCGAGAGTGGTGATGTTGGTCTTGATAGCCTCGGCGCCGATCTCGACGAGGTCCCGGCTGACCTTGAGGCCCTTGAGCCGCTGCGGGTCCTCCTCCTGGTAGACGCACCGGAAGCTGCGGTCGTCGGCGCCCTTGTGGGTGCGGACGATGTGGTCGAGCCTGTACTTGGCGCGGGCGTAGTAGTCGCGGCGCCGGTTGGAGAGCAGCACCGCGGAGCACCCCATCCGGAAGAAGCAGTTGGGGACGAGCATGGAGCGGTCGCGGCCCGGGTACCAGTTGTACCCCACCATCTCGGTGCTCACCACCACCGCGAAGTTGTTGGGGTTGGCCTGCAGCATGTCCCTCGCCAGGTCGAGCGCTATGACCCCGGCGCTGCACCCCATCCCGCCCAGGTTGAAGCTCAGGATGTTGCCCCTCATCTTGTAGTGGTTTATGATCATGGCCGACAGCGACGGGGTCGGGTTGAAGATGCTGCAGTTCACCACCAGCACCCCGACGTCCTTGGGCCGGATCTTCGTCTTCTCGAAGAGCTCGTCCAGCGCCCCGAACATGACCATCGCCGCTTCCTCCCTCCCTCCCTTCATGGTCGAGATGCTTTCCTTCGAGGCGATCGACTTGGGCACGTACGTCTCGTCCCCTATTCCGGATGCCTCCAGTATCCTCTTTTGGAAGCTTAAGCTCTCCTCATCAAACTTGCCCGATTCCCTGGCCATCTCGATCAACTCCTCTTTGCTTACCTATACAATATTTGCAATTTAATCCTTATTAATTAGTTAGATATATCATCAATGAGTTATATAGTATGATGGATGAGTAATATATAGTACGTTGATGGTTTTTTCATTAATTACCTTGAGTTGGTCGGAGGGCTTGAAACAGGCGAAGTCGATGAGGTAAATGGGACGAGGGCGGGACAGGAGAAAGACGGAAAGGGTGAAGAGGAAGACGCCGAAGGAGGCGAGGACGGTGGCGAGGTCGGCCTCAGAGAGCCTGCGCCAGAGCTCGTCCCGGCTGAGGCTGCCGACCTCGGCGCTGAGCACCAGAACCAGCAAGGGGATGGTGGCCAGGTACACCCCGTGGTTCACCAGGTAGTGGTACCCCAGCTTCACGTACTTGAGGTTCACCGACTGCGCCAGATCCGGCAGCTGCCTCCGGACCCGCACCGAGAACGTCAGCTCCCGCCCCTCCCGCTTCACTATCTCCGTCGACAGCATCTCTTCCTCTCCCCGCCCGCCTCTCTTTCCCGATCCCGATCCCGTCCCTGATCCATCCATCATATATCCACCCCTATGATCGATCGATGTCCAATCAATTTTCCAATTTCTTTTTCGATCTCTTTCTCTCTATCTCAATTTAACTTGGCCCTTCTTTTTTATTACGTACCAGCTAGCTACTTTTTTTGGTGAAGAGAAGCTTGCTACTTAACGATAACAGTTGGGTATGAAACCTATATATACTAGTGTGCATACAACGTTTAAGAATATCTAATTGAACCAGTGTGCTTTATGGTTGGATCCATAGTTAAACGGGTTTGTTTAGTACGTCATGTCTAGGTTCGGTCATTTTGGGTTCGAAATGAGTGGACAAATAAAGTGGATAACATGACCATATACATATAGTGGTTTTAAAGTTGATATGAAAATTTAATCCGTTAAAAAGTTAGAAGAAAGAATGAATGAAATTTCATAACGTATATTCACTATATTTATAGTGATATGAGAATAAATATCGAGAAATTAAAGAGTTTAAATGTATTTATAAAAATAAGATTAATGTTTAGATTTCAAATTGTGGAATATCTATCGATAGTTGATTTTACATGTATTAATTTTGAGGGTTTGAAGTGTATAATAAAATTATGGTTAATGGGTAAAATTCCAATAGGTGAAATATTAATAAATATTTTGTATGTACTATCTTTCTAAATAAACTTTAGTTGTAATCTGTGAACATTTCAATATTTGTGTACGGTGCTGTAACAATTCCAAAAATATGTATTTTAATTCTTTATCCATAGATGGTGTAATTTATAAAAGATTGTGTGTAGAAAAAGTATAAATTTTTTAGTGTAACCCTATAATGTCATTATTATCAAGTATTTAATACATTTTGTATTCTTTATGATTTGCAAGTTATATTAAAATATATTTCGACCAAAAAAAAAGTTATATTAAAATATATATATCATATAATTTTTCCATTTTTAAATAGATGAAAAAATTTATATTTAGATATTTATATTTTAAGGAAAGTGTATTGAGATATGCATAAATATGTTTTTTTACGAAATGCAAAAATATATGTGCATGATTTCAATACTACACGCATTCGGTATTATTGAGTGGACAAATATTAATACAAGATTATAACATCTTATACGGGTATTTATGGCAAGACTCTCTTACGTATAACTTCACATTGCTTGTTTATATATGGAGCACCAAACCAATACACAGGCAGGAAGATGCATCGGAACAAGTCAACCAAGTTGTGCGTCATTACGCGTCACTACGCCCTACTACGTCCCTTTTCCTTCCTTTTTTGCATTCTTTATATGGCCGAAAACATACCCAGACACCTGAACTTGTCACTTTTGATTATTTAGACACCTGAAACGGACCTATCAGACACTTAAACTTGTAAAAACTTACCTATTAAGTACCTCTTCCCTGCTTACACTTTGCCGTGATATACACGCGCTATTACCTGTAAATTAAAAAAAAAAAAAAACCACTTAATGCCACCTAATTAGATATAAGCATTGTTATTAAAAAAATTCCACCTGTACATTGAATCAGAGAAAGAGTGTGTGAAAAATTGTCTTTACTAGTTAGTGGGTTAGTAATTATACATAAACCAAAATTATACATAAACAATTATATTTACTTTACTAGTTATCTCTTCTTTGTGCCTCCATGAAATTATACATAAACCAAAATTATTGAAAAAATTCCACACGTAATCAACTGTACATGAAACATGATGCCCCCATCTCTGTGCTCCCTTCTTCGAGACTCCCCTCCCAAATTTGCAGATCCTCAACCTGAAATCATGCACCAAATCTATAGCCGGTACTAATTCTCCAAATATCTTTTCGAAACCCTCTCCCCCAAATCTCCTCACAAAATCTCTCTTTGAATTTGTCTTTGTTTGTTTCTCACCGCAAGAGTAAGAAATTGGGGTTTTGTGGAGAAGAACCCTAAGAGAGAGAAGACAACTATCTCTCCCTCTTTCCTCCAATCTCAATCGCATTGATCTCCATAGCCATCCATCAATGGAGAATCTGATCAACAACGCAAGCGAATCGGTGAACCTCCTCCTAAAGCCAGCATCTCGGCTAGCTGACGCCATGGCAGCCTTCCTCCTCCCAAGCGACCGCTAGAGGGTGCTGATGAAGAGAAATTGGAGGTTTTGTACTGAATGTTGGGGTTGTTTTAGCTTCGAATTTGGGGGGTTTTAGTTTGTAATGAATTTTGGGTGGGATTTTAGTTTAGAATCGAAGAACAAGGGGCTGTGCTCACTTGTTCAGGTTCAATTTGGGGTTTCAATTTGGGGGCTTTTAGTTTATGAAATTCAGGTTCGAGGGTTGTGCAAATTGACGAATGGAATTGAAGGAATTGGTACGGCTTTGCTCACTTGCGTTGATTAAGGGAAATTCGAACTGAATTTCTTGACTGTTGCTTGATTAGTTAATTAGGGTTCATGATTTTTTTTTTCATTTTAATTATTTAGTTGTCTTTTTCCACGTAGGACAAAGGTCTGTATTTAAACAGATTACACTCGCCCATTTATGTGTACAAGACACGCGTAGTGCCACGTCATGGAAGAGGTACTTAATCGGTAGGTTTTGACAACTTTAGGTGTCTGATAGGTCCGTTTCAAAGGTCGGGTGTCTAAGTGACTAAAAGTGACAAGTTGAAGTGTCTGTATATGTTTTGAGCCTTCTTTATATGTATACATAAAATGCTCGGGATAACCGAGAGTCAAATTTTGGATTACTCAAAATCAATTGTTAATAATATATCAACACAATAAAACAATTGAAAGGGAAGAATTATTGGATGGATTTTTTTTGGAAATTAAAGGGTGAGGAGTGAGGATGAATAGATAATTCCTTGAATAAGAATAGAGAGAACTTTATGAATAAGAATATATGATGGTTTCTAATAGGCAAAATACATACGGGTGCCTTCGTACTTGTATAAAATGTGTAAACAAGCTTCTGTACTTTTTTTTTGTTCTATTGAGCACCTGTACCTATCCAATTTTGTTCTATTGAGCACTTGTGTCCCAATTAGTGCTCGCGTGAATTTTATGCGCTCTTTTAATTGCCATGTAATGACCACGTAACACGATTTTTGCTATTCACGTCATGCAAATTCAAGTCACGTAATGCAAATTCAAGCCACGAAACATCGTAAACAAAAATTTAAAACAAAATTGATTGTGGTGTTTTACAGTGTTTCGTGACATTACACAGTGTTATGTAGCATGAATTTGCATTACGTGGACATTACGTAGTAAAAATCGTATTACGTGATCATTACATGGTAATTAATTCCGGCATGCGTAGCGGAGAAACGTACAAACAAGTGGTTCAGATGGAAAAACGCAATAAATAAGATAGGTGGGAAGGTGAGGGTAGTGGTATTGGTTGGGGGTACTTAATACAGATTGGGCAACACAACTTGAAGTCGTGTAGTTGGGGGTTCTCAAATCTCAACCGCCTTCTGCCCTCCCTATTTAATGTCGATATGTATCTAACATTACCATGTATAGACCGATTTCCAGCCAGCATGAGGCAGGCAGCCCAATGTGGGTCCCTCTCATATTCAATAGCCTCCCTCTTCACTTGGATCCAATCCAACCGGTTACTCTATACTCCATACAAGTTAACAAATTTCCTCATTCGATCTTATCCCTCTCGTCTCGTGACAAAAAGGCAGCATGTTTATATTCTCTCTTTTCATCTTTTTTGTTTTTAAAAAACCAAATAAAGGTACGAGGTGTCCACGAAGTGTAGAGCTTCTCCAAAAGCTGTTTTGAGAATAATATTTATCCCTTAATTAGGTTAATCTTGATACGTAAACTTTAAACCAATATCATTCTTTAGATGGTAACTAGTATCAGTCCGTGCCTTCGATATAGCTATAAAATTATTTCAAATTTTATATAATGTTATTTAAAAGAATAGTTTGATATAAAATCTTATATTTTCAACCAAAAAATATAAAATCTTTTATTATTTTATGTAATTTGTTTCTTATGAGATTTATTTTAATGATACATTATTAATCTTGTAATATATTCTTTTCTTTGAACAAAGTATATAATTTTTTAAAAATTTAATTGAACAAAGTATATCATTTTAAAATAGAAATTAGTAGATAAGAAGGTTTATAGAAAAATTATGTATAAAATTTAAAACCCATTTTTTGTAGAAAAAAAAAATTAAAATGGAAATCAGTAGATAAGAAGATTTCTAATATGGGATCTATAACGAAATTTGAACCGATTAAATTATTTTAATAAAGACGGGTAATGTGGTCCAAATTGACACGTGTCGTGATAATTATTTTTAACCTCCATTTTAGTATATAGTTATGATATCAATGATCCAAAATGAGTGTAAGCCTAAACTAGAAAACTAAAGACGCAATGATATTATAAAAATGCTTATGTGCTCAGTTTACATACTTCATTTTCTAGTTCATGTATTTATTATTGTAAATTTGATACTCACATATAGAAAAATGAGGTAAAATATTGAGACAATGACACTTTTATGATTGCTAACAAAGATCGGCCCAACATTCACTTTTGACAGGTCAATACGAACAATTGATGAGTAAGGAAGCGTGGAGATTGAGATTTACAATAGCTTTTTGTAATACACCTATTCATGTATTCAGTTCACGTATTATTGTCTGAGTTATATGGTTCATAATTTACAAGGTAGAGATGTTTTCAATTAACTCAACTCCTATTATATATCTAAAACATTAATAAGAATAATAACAAAATTGATAAATAAGTTCATAAATTAAAATAATCAATCGTAAATCAATCTCCTCATTCTCTAATTAGTCAATCTCCCCAATTTAAGCCACATACCCTTCACTAACAGAAACATTGAATTCCAGTTATTTCACTCGAGTTCATGAATCCTAGTTTGGGCGTATCTTGTGTCATTACATTAGCGCCTCCTGTGGGGGAAGAATCATCGCTAACCACCATTAATGTCACGAATAGTCGCCGCAGACATGTCTCTTTCGCTGAAACCCAATGCTTTTGCCGCTACTACCACGAATAAGGCAACAAAGTTTGGAATAGATCGATATTGAAAGATGGAGAAATATGATTAAACTTTTGCTTGTTAGAAATAAAAGTAGGGTCACACTAACCAATTTCTCTAATCAAAATGTCCGGAAACCAGCTCCATGTCTCTTTCCTCTCTCTACTTCAAGAACAACATAGGCAATTGGTTATATATTCTCATTGCCATCTTTTCCCACAACAACTAACACTTACTTGTGTATGCTCCTTTGAGATGACATCCATTCAGTCCTATAATCAGTCTACAACCCATTAAAAACCCTTGTTTGCATGCATCAAAACACACATAAAGTCTCTGAAACAGTAGCCTCTTTGGATTGTCTAGGAAAACCTTCACATAGCTCAAGCTCCCTAGATTCCATTTCCAAAATGTAGTTGCATAATCCCTCACCCTAGCACATTGACCCGAGGCATCATCTTGTGTCATTAATAAGGCCTTGAATCTAGCCTTCCGGGCCTGGTGGCATATGATGTTGACCTTGAAATCCCTTCTCACAACATTCTATTAATCCATCAAGCTTCCATTGTGGATAATCCCTATTGAATTCTAGATACTTCTTTGCCAGCCAAATTGTTGTGACCTTGCTATTCTCATGTTGCCATCCACAGTCATGCTTTCCTACCTATTTCTTTAACTGGAAATCTTCATCAGTCCCCATCTTCCTATCACACGTAGAAAAATGACAATACACTTGTTTGCACACACACTTCTTCCTAGAGTGTTTTTTAGCATAAGCACACTTCTTCAAACAATAACCAGAAACTCTCTTTTTATAATTGTGCAAGTAATAGAAGTCACCACCATTCTCTATTGACCACTATCTTAATGCTTTTCTAAAAATCTCATTTGAACTAAATAGCATGCCAGACTTCAAAGCTATTATTTTTTCTTAAAGTCTACAAGAGGATTGAATTCTAGGTCACATAAACAAGTTATGTACCGTGGACAAAAAAAAGTGCTTCACCTTTTGGAAAGAGGGGCACATGTGCCTTTACTGCCTGCAAAATAAGGATAAGTCAGGCCAGTTTAGGGTTGCATTTGTTGCTTAGAGCAACCAAGGGTCGAGCAAGTCTGTTGGGATAACTTATGTTCACATTACAAATCAGAATAAGGGAAAGACACCAATTACTCCATCAAGCCAAGGGCAACAACTCTATACAATGTACGAGCCTAGTGCTCTTGATGTCCTGATAGACATGTATACCCCCTTAGTTTCATTGCAAGATAGAGTGCTTGAGACCTATGTTTAAGCTTTTCCCTTCCAACTCCTTTTGTATTCCAACCATAGTTGAGAAAAAAACTCGAACCGTATATCAAATCATCCTTCTTCGTAAGGATGTTATCCTTTAGAATCCTATTATACGATTTTCGTTTCATATCGTACTTTTGGTTGGTAAATCTATTCATCTTATTTACATCATTCATATTTCCCAATTGATGCTTACAGTCAACTTGTGTCTCGCAACTGAAACTTTGGAACAATTCATAGAATTTACAAATAAATAGACAAATGAACAAATAAATTCGTTTCAAATATATATTCATGGCGGTGAAAAAAATGAGGTTTCGTCTCCCATCTTCATCACATGGTTGAAAAGAAATGTCATGTTTTGTTCCTATAGATGTATATTAAGGGATTATGTTGAAACTTGTTTCTCATACTCATCACATGTGGAAACAAGACCACATAACTCCTTAAAGGTAATAACAAATATATATTGAAGCAAAATTCAACTAGATAAAGGCAGTGCTTGTGCTTTCCTCATTAAAAATATTTCAATTAAGACTGTTTGGCGAAATTATATTCCTTCCAGTAGTATGCCACCCTCGTATTTCGATAGTAAGCATTCTTAAAACTTCTCAAGGGACTTGACTCTTTTAGTGGTTCGATAACCATTATAATCCATTCAATACCCCATCGACATTCAAAGAATGGAATTCTTATTAAGAACACTAATATGAGTGAAATGTTAGTGATCACTGTATATGTCTTCTTCGTAGCATAATCCTTATTAAAATAGATAAGTTAAGCAATTTGGGAGATCGAGCAAGTGATGCGAAAATGCTTCCCAAATTATCATAACAAAAGTGAACTATGCAAACTCCTTTTAAGGGGGTACTTAAAGGATAAGCTTTATTTCTTAGAAATAATGCTCTTGAATAAATTCTTTCCTAGTCCATGCTAATCCTAATTCTCTTCAGTTTTGGGGATGAAACTAATTTTAAGGGGAAACTATTGTAATATTCGTAAGTTTTATAAGATTTTTTTTCCTTTTTCATTTCACGTTTACATTTAGGGAACAATTGAAACTTTACCTTAAACTTAAATCTTTTATAATAAATAAAAGCTAACAAAATAAAGCGATTTAAAATATTTCTATGAACAAAAAAAGGGATTAAGAATTTTAAACGGTCAAAATAATTCTAATAGGTGGGCTTATATACTTTATCTATTAACTCATTTTCATCTCATTCATAATGGAAATTTGGGCCTAAGACCAATCCATGTGAAGTTCGGCTAGTCCGGTCCAATAGCTAGTTTGGTTTGTCATAACAAAAAGGGGTTAGGCAAATTCAAACTAGAGACCTATAGCTAGCTGAAGTACCTTGCTACCGTCTAGTGGTGTCAAGCAGGTCGGGTCGGGTGGATTCGGGTTCGGGTCGAGTGTGGATTTGGGTCAATTGGGTTACAGGTCAAGTCGGGTCAGGTCTTGACAAGTTATTGTGCTGGTTTGGGTCGACCTAACAGGTCAAGAATTTGAATTTAATGATTATTATAAATAATATTATGATTAAATAATAATATATAACAATAAAATATTATTTTTAATAGATTTTATAATAAAATTCTATTTATAATAGGTCTTATGATAAAATATATTATAATGTTTACAAGAAAATATATTTATTCAACATATATATAAAATATCGCGTCGGTCGGATCGGTTTCGGGTTTCAACCCAATCGGGTTCGGTTTTTTCCTTTGCTCACTACTATTCTGGTCGGGTTTCAACCCAAAGATTTTCGGTCGGTTCAGGTCGATTTTTCAGGTCGGGTCAGGTTTTGACAGCTCTACTACCATCTATATGTTATTCATTTCATTTTAATTATATAGAAAGACTATTTTATTTATTAGAACTTCTCCTAGGGATCCATCTCAGTCCGGATCACCTATTCCACCTTGTACATCGTGCCCTATTGCATTAACATTATTGGTCCATGTGGAGATTATTTTTAAGCTAAGTTAATTTAATTAATTAATAAAAATAGGAAAAAAGTTATCAAATCAGAAAAAATCTAATCTTTCCTTAATCTTCTCTTCCTAGTTTACCTTTCTAGTTAACCTCCTATATATTCATCTTTTCATCTTTCAAGCCATTTAGTATTTATCAACCTTTTCTATTGCTCATAGTAATGTAGAAACAAAGACATTTTTGACAACATAGTCCCTCATGTTAAAGCTTGTTCATATAAGATCATAGACATAGACCTAACCAAAATTTGCATCAATGCTCATTGGAATCAAAGCACGAAGATCTTATGTGTGCCCTCAATATAGCTTGCCTATAGTTAAAATACGAATGGATGCCCATATTTTGTGGGCTTTTGTCCGAGATTCCCCCTGCGAAATCTAAATTTTCACCTCTATGCAATCTAGCTTTTTTTTACAATTGAAGCAAAAACTGTGTATAAATTGGAGGAATGAAAAGGAAGATTTGTAATTACAGCCAGGTAAGATTCAATTCCTCCACGTACTTAAAATAACTATTTTCTTTTCAAATTTTAAAATTTGTGTCTTTGATTTACATCATTATTTTAAATGGATAAGGGATAATATTCTAATATTAAGTAAATTCTCATAATTTTTCACTTCCTATCAAACAAATTATAAAGATCTAATTATTAGACAATTAATTCTAACTAGTACAAACCCCGTACCATGTACGGGTAATGTAAATATAATACCGAACTAACCAATTTGAGATCGAATTTTTATACGAATACGCTTTTAACTCGGGAACTTATAATCCAAACCCGATAGACCAAGATCTGAACCTATTGACCCATATATGTACTTTTATTCATACAATTTTAATTCTAAAATAGTTCTATTCAAATTTTCATATTTATATTATTAATGCATATTGACACATGTAAAAAATTTCACTATTTTTCCAGATTTAATGATGACGAAAAATGTATACTAATTATAAGGAATATTTGTAAAGATATAAAAGAAAATCACTTGAATTTCTTAATTCGTATAAGAATATAATTGAGTAAGATATTACGTATATATAAGGAATATGATTAAGATATCAAGAAGATATATAAGTTATTTTTTGAAAATCAATGTAAAAAATAAAATCATTATTTTATTCAGGGTGGATGACGTGACGCAAATTTTAACAAAGACTTGGATTCTGCTTTATACTGTATTATAGTAGATTATAGTTTGTTTTTTTTTTGGTTGAATATAGTAGATTATAGTAGATTAAACATATTTTACTATATTGTATAAAATCTAATATCTTAGAATTAACTTCTTGTAAATTTCAATTCCCATTTTTAACCAAACAAACACGAAATAAACTCGGAATAGGACTAAAACCTTTCATTAACAAAAAAAGATAAAAGAAAAAAGAAAAAAAATGCGTCCACACAATTAATGGCTTTAAGTTTGATCACAGAATCCTGCATCAGGAATTCTATAGTACATTCCACTGATAGAAAACAACCAAATCGAAAAAACAAACAGGTATAATAAGCCATCTACCTTGGTATAGCACCAGAATGAAACAGGGAAGGAAAAGATGCAACCGGTGAGCAAAGTGGGGTATTCCTTTAAGAGTGAAATGAGCACACACATCTCTACTCTAGGAGTGGTTAGTCGTAAGAAAGACAAGAAAGAAAAATTGGGTTTCTACAAAGCATTGACGAAGGTCTGGTGCTCAGCAATGTTATTAGCATCAGCAGTAGACACCGAGCGCCTCGATCTGGTCTTTTTGGCCGAGCACACAGACAGCCTGTCAGTTGCCTCGGTTTTACTATCATCAGGCGCCTTGTTGGCGCTGGCCATAGAGCTTGGTAGGGTGTGAGTGTGAGCAGGGGCCAGGGAAGACGTGGCACACGTCTCACAATAGTCGTCGTCCTCATCGTCGACTGATGAACCTTGCCTGTTATGCCCGTCGTGGTCCGTTGAGGCCCCGGCCTCAGCATCAGGAATGCTGTTTGGAGCCTCCCAAGGCCTAGCCGCTAGCCAACGCTCTAACCAGCTCCATCCCGAATGCTGATTTTTTATTTCCGTTAACACTGTCTGTGTTGACTTGAATGAGAGTGAGTTTCTCCGCGATTTCTGGTGTTCGTCAATGGATGATTTTCTTAATGCCCATAAGAGAGTTGGTCCATTTTGTATTATCAATGATTCAGGCTTTAACCAAGGTAGAGATTGTAAATGCTTTCTAAGTTACCTGATGATGATGATTCAAGGAATGGACCGGAGGTGTTCTTTCCCTTGTAGTGGCTACCTCGTGCTGGCTCTGTACCCGTGCTTCGGTTTGCTCCTTCGACTTGGGTCTTGCATTCCAATCATGACCGTTCTGTGGCAGATTCTATGAACAACCAAGTAGAAAACATAAATATACATACAGTTTAATATAAGAATTTTAGAGGCAGAAATAATATAAAGATAACTTCCATCTTACTTTTTCCAACACATTGGAATTGACTTGCTTCTCAAGAGTGTGACCCATACGGCGGCCCTGGTTATCCTCGGACAGGCTTAGCCGTTTAGTGCGTACACGGGACTGCATGCGGACCAGACTTTGCATGGAAATCAGAGTATTGCTAGCTGGGCGCTTGATGCACTTGCCTTGCATCACAATATTCAGAGTAGCTAGCCCCCGTAAGGCACAGAGTGCCCTCCTTGCCTGAGCAAAAAGCCAAATTTGATTCTTTAGCCGTACGTAGTGTCGCATACATGAGGCTTACAAACTAAAAATACCAGGCAGTAATATATTGTTGAGTGTAATAAATATATCACCAGGTATGCACGGAATGCTGCTTGTATCCTGAGAGCGGCAACATCTTCCTTGGGCTTTCTAGGAGGAGAAGAGGCGGCGATGTTGGTCAGCCTTACAACCTCAGCCGCTGCTTGAGCCGCAGCTGCTGCGGCCTCGGTCGCCTTTGCTGTAGCTACAGCGATAGACTCTGCATGTCTCTTCCGCTCTTCTTCCTCTTCTTCTCCTTGTTCTTTTAATCTCACCTTATCGCAAGGAATGGCCGGAATTTGTTCAGCCGCTTCGACAGCTATCGAAGGCAATGGCATGGGGGTGGTTTTTTCGACGGTTGTGGTAGATGCCTCTACAATGGGATGGGCACTCCTCTTCTTCTTCGCCTTCTTCATAAACCATTTCCTTTTCGGTTTGGTTGATCTCTGCTTCAAAGTCGGAACATTAAAACGAGGACTTACATACAGATTTAGTTAGGCTCTACCGATACACTAGTTTATATATATACACACGCAAGTTTATATGCATATTATAACAACCTCTTTATGCTGCTCCTTGCATTCCGAATGGAGAGCTCGCTTGACTGCACGAAACCAGTTGGCCCTTCTCCCCATCAGGCCGGATGGTGACTTGAAAAACCAATTAAGGCACGATCGATGATACAATCATGCAACCTTAATCTACGGGTTGGGATACAACAAATGTGGGTGCTATAAAATGATTGAATGAAATTTGCAAACGGGGAAACCAGAACATTAAAAGATCGAGATAAGGAGGTAGAAATAGACAAGTTCAATTACCAATGCTTGGTGGAGGGAAAGTCAGAATTCTGGGAAGCACTTATCTCTCCCGAAGTCCGTCCAAAGAAGTTGAGGGCCTCAACTCCCTTAATTAACAACGCTAATTAACAATAGAGCTACTCATTAATCCTCTATTAATATTTTAGTGTAGCACCACTACTCTTTCGTACGTAATGCCGCCCACTAAGATATGTTATTTTTATTTTTTTTGATAAAGAAGATGTGTTATTTGAGGCAAACCTTAATGGCCCATTGGCCTCTCTCCGGATGCATTGTTTAACTTTGTTTATTTTCTCTTAGACAAGGTAAGACTTAGGAGTTAGGAGGCAGTACTCTGAACTTGTAATCTATCTGATCCGACTAATTCCAAACCCGACTCAACATCCAAAAAAAAAAAGTGTATACCATAGAATTTCAGCCTCGAACCCCGAAATTAACATGTAAGCAATTAAATTCGAATTTAGTAGTTTATTATAACTCGATATCTGAGGTTACCAAACCTTAAATCATCTAAAAACTCGAATTTACCTGACGAAATATCGTTCAAAAAACTAAAGTCTCTTGACTCGAGCACCTGGCCCAAAACAATTTGTAACTTTGAAGTCAATGATCGAATTTCCATGGAACTATCTCATATATACTCGTACTAAAAAACACAATATCATTTAATAAAATAATTTAGATATATTAAATATATATACTCAATTGTTCACGTTTTTAGTTTATATAATAAGAAAAGACTTTATTATTATTATTATTATTATTATTATTACATAAAGTTGGATGGAAGTTTACAAACAAGCCGGGCCCATTCACTTCATAATGCAAAAACTCTATCTATTAAAAACAAAAACACCACTCTTAGCATTGTTAGAGTGACTAATATCGAGAGACTTAATACGTGAAAACGTTTCCAAAGCCTTCTCATCAAATTGGAAGGTAAGATACCTAACTTATGAAATGGCTTCATCCAATGTTATAAAATATTGTCCTTCACATGGTTTATACTCATACGAATAAATAGGGATAAAATAACAACAATATTGTGATAAATGAAGAATGTAGACATCACAGGCTTCTTCAAGATTATCCTATGGAACTTCAGCAATCTTTTGCTTCTTAATGGTGGTTCATGACTTTAAACGGTAAGGTTCATTAAAATAATAACTCGATTCATATAATTTAATGTATTAAATGCGTTAGACATTCTATCGAACACACGATGGACAATGAGACAAACATGAACACAATAAGGGAGTGAAGGTTATTTTAATTTGCTAATTAATATCAACTATATGGTTCTCTTCGCTACCATGAACACAACAAGCAACTTAATAGAGATGAAAATCCATGAAAACCTATTAATAAAGTTTTAAAACGAAAATCATACAAACATTTATAAATAAAGAAGGAATTGAAGGTGAAACAAAGAAGATTAAGAGGAAGAAACCACTATAGGCCTCTCAATTCCAGCGGCCTTCAAATCGTTGACTTGAACATCGATCGATTGTTGTAATCAAAGGCGACTAGATCCATGAACACTATAATTTTGAGAAGTGAAAGTTTCGGTCATGATATGCAGAGATGATGGAACTAGGAGATGTCGATGATGTCAAATAGAGTGAGAGTCTCAAAGATGCAGAAGGAGATGTCGGAGAAGGAATTCGCTCTAGACTGAAGAAATCGCCATCCCAAGCGGAAGACAAGTAACGAGGAAGAAGATGTGTGAGAAGGAAAATGACAAAAGTAATTATCAGTTATTAGAAACGCTACTACGCTTAAATCTTGACCATCTATTTTGCTTTATCGGAAAGTTGTATTTTACAATAAAATAAATGTTTGCATTTGATCGTGAATCTATGCATAAATTGAGTCAAAATTAGAAAAAAAATACAAGTCAAGATTTAACTACAACAAAATTTAGAGGGATTCACTCTTAAAAACACAATAGCCCACTCTGAAAATCAAATAACTAACTAGGCGGTTTATATACAAAAACCCACTTTTTTCAGCCCATTTTCACGCGTCCGTTTCTCTCTCTTCTCTCCCGCTCTCTTCTCTCTCTTCTTCGTGCGCTCTCCTCTGTTCTTCTCGAAACCGCTTCGCAACTGCTCTCTTTGATCCTTTTCTTCTCTTCTTTTGGAACTTGATAGAAGATCTCTCGTGTTCGTCTTTGCTGTCTCTCCCTTTGTTCGTGTTCTCTCACTGTCAGGTATGGTTTTTGATTTTTTAGGGTTTATTCCGCTCATTTCGTGTTTTTTAGGTTTTGTGTTTGATTATGGAGTTTTGATCGATTTTGTTATGTTTTGTTGTTGATTTTCTGTGATTCGATTGCGTTTTCATGCTTTCTGGTTGTCTATGTAGTTAATCTAGGGTTTCAGTACTTTCGTTTCAGGATTTTATGTTCTATGTGTGTTTTTGCATCTTTTATCTGGTGTTTTAGGTTTTGTTGTTGATTTTCTAGTGTTTTGGTTACGCTTTCATGTTTCTGGTTGATTGTGGTCAAGTTTTTGGTGTTTTAGGGTTTCTTGTTCGTTGTCAGGGGTTTCCCTTAATCGATGACAGGTTTAAACATGTTCTATTTTCTTCGATGACAGGTTTAAAATGTCACAAATAGTTCTGAGATCTTCTGTTGGCCCTCCCGTTGTTTATGACTCTGAGAGTCTGAAGTCTCTGAAATACTATTATCCCCCTAAACGTCGTTTTAGGGGGAGATACAATCAATACACATACATGTTTGTTCTTCGTACTATCAGGGAAAATGTCACCACAAAGCAATGGAAGATGTTATGTGATGGTGTTTTTGGTGGCATTTTTCTCATTGCTGACAAACTGGATTTCTTGGGGGTTCTTGTTCACACTATGCTTATGCATGAAGTTCAGACAATGAAAACCAAAGAGTTGTGGTTCAGATTGGGTGGTCATGTTGTCAAGTTTTCTTTATTGGAGTTTGCTGCTATCACTGGTCTGCCTTCCTACAGTTATTGCTCTGATTTTGAAGTTCCAGAGGTTGATATGGAAGAAGTATTGGGAGTTCCTAAATGCAATTTGTCTGAGTTGGAGGATATCTTTAAACATGAGGGGTCTTCAAAGAGAAAGATGATGCTAGCTCATCTCTTGGTTTTAGAGGGTGTTCTACTTCCTCGCAAGGCTCCTGGGAGTATTTGTGCTGAGCATGTTGCTTTAGCATCTGACATGGAAAGGTTCAATAATTTTCCTTGGGGTAGGAAAGTTTTTGAGGTCACAATTGATAGATTGAAACAAGTGAGTGAGGCCAAAAACCCTTATGACAAGCAATGCTTCACATTAGGTGGATATCCTCTTGCATTTCAGGTATCATTCTACAATCATGTTGTTTTATTGTTGTCTTTTCATCTTTGTGCTAGTTTTTACAAACTGATGACAAGCTTGTATTTCATTTTTGTAGATATGGATATTGGAGACTTTTTCAGGGTTGAAATCAGTATGCAATGTCAATTACAATATCGATGACAAGAAGTTGTATGGGCCTATGTGGTATACAGCCAAGACTGACTATCAACTGACATTCCAGAAATTGGAGAAAACAATTTCTTCTGATGATGCTCTGGTATGTGACTTAGCATTCATGTTTTTGCTATTAGTTAGAGGTTTATAGTATGTAGAAGAACGAAGGAAAATAATTGTTGCTGGATTTGTTTTTCTTTTTGTTCAGGAATCTGTGTTCAGATATGATGGAGTTCATTTTGGTGATTTTGTCTGGTCTGATGAGCAAGCTGACCCTGTCATTGATTCGTTTGATCAGTGGAGGCTCTCTCATGTTATGTCTGGAGAGTTGGTCAATCAATCTCTAAATTCTGAAGAAGATGACAATGAGTTAGGTGTCCAGTCTATTAGGTTGAGGTTGAGATATGCTCTTCACAAACACACATCTCTATCTGCCAAGAGCACTCCGAAGCCTTCAAAAGCTGTGAAGTCAGTGTCTAAGAAAAGGAAAGCTGAGGAGGAGCAAGATGAAGGTACCCCAGATGACAACATGGAGGATAATGTTGAAGAAGGTACCTCAGATGACAAGGTGAAGAGAAGGAAAGCTGAAGATGTTAGAGAATTAAATGTTAGTGAGACATTAGCAGACATGAAGAAGCATGTCCTTGGTGAGAAGTTTAAGTTGCCAAGGTCTGTAAAATTTGTAATGAAGAATCCAGAAGATTGTGTTGGTAATGAGGAGGCCCAGAAGTCAGATGACAAGTTGGGTGGTGAAGCACATGGGGATGACAAGTCTGTTGGGAAGGTGGATGACAAGTCTATTGATAAGGTGGATGACAAGTCCGGAGATGACAAGTCTAAGGAACAGAAGGATGACAAGTCTGCTGGGAAGAGTGGTGTAAAAGGGGATGACAAGTCTGATTTGGGTGTGTCTTCTCGTTTGAGAAGTGGTAGTTCAAGGCAGTTGGGAGTTGCTGGAAAGGAGAAAGAGCCAAAGAAGCCAAAGGATGCTGCTGGGAAACAGGCTGATATGAAGGGCAAGAAGCCAAAGGATGATATGAAGGGCAAGATGCCAAAGGATGCTGGGAAACAGGCTGATGAGTTGGATGGTGTAGGTAGTCAGAAGGTGCCTGTTGGTGGCCAGTTTGTTAATGATGAAGAGCCTACGTGGGCAAAAAATTTGAAAGATGATATCAGGCTAGTTGCACATTCATTAAAAAGTGTGCAATGGAGAGTTCAAGATTTGGCAAATCATCTTATGCTGTTGAGTGATAGGCAAGTGGATATGAATAGTAAGCTGTATGACATGGCTGAATTTCTGAGAGCTAGAGGATATCCTGGTGCAAGCACCTCTGACAAGTCAAGAGATCAAGGTAAATCTTTTAATGATGTATTGCATGACATAATAGCTGATTGTTCACAACAAGATGATCATTGGCATTTATTCAAAAATTTGCAACCATGTGCAACTGGTGTTGACTCTCAGAATAAGCAAGATTCTTTAGGAACAGAGTCAGATGATGGAGAAGATGGTCCTGATCTTGAAATTCCTACTCAAGTTTCTGTGGATGGTGGAGAAGATGGTACTCAACCAGCTGGTGTTGTTGTGGAAGAACCCTCAGAGGTTCCTACTCAAGAAGAGAAGTCTGTTGATGTTGGACAAGATGCTACTCAACCAGAAGTTGTTGTGGAAGAACCCTCTGAGGTTCCTACTCAAGATGAGATGTCTGTGGATGGTGGAGATTACAAGGATGACAACTTAGTTGAAAAGACTATATTATGTGTTCAAGATGCTAAGGAAGACAATGCTGATGACAAGTTTCCAGATGATGCAAATGAGATTGTTGGTGAAGGTGCTATGGAACAGATGGATGTTGATGTTGTTCCAAATGTTGCAGATGATATTGGTGGTGGAAATTCTGGTGAGCAGGATGTTGTCATTGGTGCTGCTCCTTTACAAGAAGATGAGGTTCCTCAAGCAGACGTTGCTCAAGGAAATGATTCACCAATTTCAGCTGTTGAGAGGGAGGATGACAAGTCAGAGGATGCCAAGCAAGATGATGTCAAACCACCTGTCAACCCTGTCAAACCAGAGGATGTGGAACCAGCTGTGAAGCAAGAGGTGAAGCAAGAGGATGTGAAACCAGTTATCAAGCAAGAGGATGTCAAACCAGTGATCAAGCAAGAGGATGTCAAACCAGTTGTGAAGCAAGAGGATGACACTGAAGATGAGGACATCAATGCTGGTTTGAGAAGGTCTTCTAGGAATGCTAAGCCTAGTGATTATTTGGTTTCTCCTTACACTGCTCAAAAGAAGAAGAAGATTCCAAGAAAACCAAGGAATTCATTCTATGAAAATGAAGACAGATCAGTTTTCTATGCTTGGTTTCTTGATAAAAGGTATTGCTATCTCTCATCCTTTTTCAATGTATGTGTCTTTGTTATATTTTATTAATATAAATTTTGCTTTGTTTTCATATAGGGCAAACAATGTTGGTGTTCCTGGGTATGAAACTACACTTGATAAAAGGTTTTTTAAGAGTATTGTCATGAAGAGCTGCTGGCTGGGTGATGAGGTAAGTGAATCTCTTATGGATGACAAGTTTGAATATCAATTCTCAATTACAACTCTCAGCTCATACTAGTTACAATTGTATCTGTAGCATATAAATGAAGCTTTGTTCCATATGAGAAAGAGGATTTATGACGAGGGAGATGCTTGGAAAGATGTTGCAATCGTGGACATCTTTTGGTCATCTAGATTCAATCATCCTATGCTGCAGAAGCTCTTGGAAGGTTCATTCTACTTTAGCACCAGCTGGACCAATTACCTTGATGGATTGCTGCCTCTTATGTTTGGTAAGCCATGGTTTGATGTTAAAAGGGTATATGCACCCTTGAACATCGAGGACAAGCACTGGATTGTGGTAGAAGTTGACATTATGGAGAAGATAGTGAATTTATATGATTGTCGCCCGGATTTATACACTGATGAGCAGTTGCAAGTCCTAGTGACGCTTTTGTGTGTTATGCTGCCTTACTACATCCGATCTTGTGATATAATGGCTCACCTTATCCAGGAGTTGGGTACTCCTTTCAACTGGTCCAGAAATCCAAATGTTACTGTAGACAAACAAGGGTAAAGGTTTTTTTGATTTGTTTGAAGTCTTTTTATTAGATTTCTGAAAGTCTTCCATTTTAACACTCTTTTTGTTGTCGTTTTGCAGAGGTAATTGTGGTGTGTTTACCATCAAGTACATCGAGGCTTTGGCTTTTGGATTTCAGTGCAAAGTGAACGAGGACAACGTTCAAGCATACAGGGAAAAAATAGCGATAGAGCTGCACCAGGGTACATGGGTGTTTGATGATTAAATGGAAGTGACTGCAATCTGTGGATAGTAGTTTGGTTGACTCGTATGTATTTTGGCTAGTTGATGTTGTTTAGGTGATAATGAATGTGTCTTTTGGGTAGTATTTTGATCAGGTGGATAGATGATGAATTTGATACTCTGGTTAGATGACAAGTTAGTACTTTGACAGTCTGATGACAAGTTTGTAACTAAGTAGTAAGTTAGTATTAAGGAATTAGAACTGTGTTGATGTAGTACTCTGGATACTAATGTGATCAGTGGCGGAGCCAGAGCTTTTCACTAGGGGGGTCACACGTACAACACTATATATTAGATTAATATTTCTATTTAAAAAGGTCATAATAATTCACTCTTAAGAGACTCAATTCATCAAATCAATTTACGAAAGATTTTTACCTATGTGATTTTTTTGGCATAAGATTTAATCTATATGATATAAACAAAATACCTATATCCCATCAGGTATTTAATCAATTAAATAAAAAACCAATCCAAAGATTCAATTTTAGCTTCAAAGTTCAAACCATACCGAATTTTTCATTGAACTAATTAATTAAAAACCACTACTAAATGAATGAATTGATAGTCTATAGCCAATTGAGTTGGATCCTTAAACTCCTAAATAAATAAAAAGACACAATTTTATATTACAAATTACAACTTTATAAGACTAGTATAGAGGCAAAGTGGAGCAGTGCTTTTTTTTTTTTTGGTGAATGGAGCAGTACTCTTTAAATTGTGTCACTTGCAAATTTACAAATAAAATGGTATGAATGTGAGCTCAAAAAAAAATGGTATGAATGTGACGTGTACACAGATTGACAAGACACAAGGACTGCAAGCGGCAGCGCATGAACAAGATTTTCTTTTTTTAATTACTAAACAAAACGATGCCGTTTATTTATGCTTTCTCAAACAGTGGTAACACGACGCCGTTTTTAGGGTTTAATTAAAGAGGGAAGAGACATGTTGTCTTCAACCTTCTTTTACGCCGGCCCTGGTTTGAAAAAGTAGAGGGGTCGCCAGTAGCTTATTCCCACCTTTCTCCAGTAAAATAAACTACTCTCCGGCAGGTTGAGGGGTCAAAGGATCCCCCAGGACCCTCCCCCGCTCCGCCCCTGAATGTGATGCATTGTATGGTTTATATATGGTGAAGTATTGTTTCTACATAGTAGTAGTATTTGCATTATCGGAAGTTTGCATGATCTAACAGGAAATCAATGTCGATGACACGTTTAGACTGATGACAACATATAGGATGACACAACATTATATTGTCAAAAAGTGAAAACTCAACAAGTGAGAACTCAACTCAGCAAGTGTTTATAGATCAAAATGAAGGCAAATTTGGTTCCTGAGTTTCAACAAGTGTTTTGCAAGATAACACATCATGCACTAGAGTATTGATGCAAGCATACATCAAATTATTTGCCTAGGTTCCAATAAGTGTCTATGTAAATCTGCTCAAAAACAAGTGTTCATGTAAGTCTGTAGATGACACATCATGCACTAGATGACAACTTCAATTCTTTATGTAGGAGCAGCTCCCTGTGTCTTGGTCTCTTCTTGGGCATCTTTTTTTGTTGTGACCAGCAGTCCCACACATGCTGCATTTGTAGGGGTTTGCTTTCCTTTTCATCTTGACTGGCTTTGCACGCTCTCCGAGAGACGGCAACCTACAACACAATTAGTATGATTTTAGTTATGACAGGTTAGTATAATTGTAAGATGACAGGTTTGCAGAATGAAGTAGCAGTGATGACAACCTGTTCACCCTGGGTCTCCCAATTCTGTTGCGCACTGGTGGTGGAGAACACTTTAGCAGGCTAATTTCTTCTGGCAGAATCTATTCAGATCTTGGTGGCACTGGGTATATTGTCTCTTGATAAGCTTTCAGCCAAGCATCAGTTGTGTAGTGCCCTTCCAAGAAATCTGTCATGTTGTACTCCATATATCCAATTGCACAAATAGCATGTACACAAGGAATGTGATCTAAATCAAACACTTTACGGCTGCACTTTTTTCTTGCAAGATCAACTACCCCAGTAAAGTCCCCACCACACACCTCAAATTCTGCATCATTCAGAGGTTTGATGTTATACCTCTTTGAATTATACTCCCTTTCTACCAATATCATACGCACTTTTAGTGGCAGTTGATTATGGTTCTGCGTTGCGTTCTTCCTGCGTTTGTGAAACCATCTTGTCACCATGTCTCTGATGAACTCGAAGAGGGAAATCAACTGGTATGACCTAGCAATTTTCAAAGTTGCGTTGACGCACTCAGAGTTGTTGGATGTCATCATATTATACCTGTCACCTTGACAATTAGCTCTGCTCCACTTCTCAACACCAGATTCTGCTAGGTACCTTCCCATTTCTTTATTCGCCTTCCATATATCTTCGAAATGTCTCTGAAACTCAAAAATAGTGTATGCCTCTACAGCTTTATTGAACAGGCTGATTACCCCAGCATCATGGAATCTGTTTACCAGATTTTGTTCTAGATGCCTTTTGCAACACACATGTATGGCTGAGGGGTATTTTTTTAAGAGGGCATTTTTAATACTTACATGCCTGTCAGAGACGACTACTAGGTCTTGTGAGCATGGTACAACATTGAGGAGTTGTTCAAAGAACCAGTTCCAAGAAGCATCATTCTCTGAATCCACCACAACAAATGCAAGGGGGTATACTTGCTGGTTTGCATCTTGTCCTACAACACTCATCAAAGTCCCCTTATATTTTCCATGCAAAAACGTTCCATCAACTGATACAACCTACACAATTAGTGTAATATAAGTGATGACAGGTTTCAGTAATGAAGGGATGACAGGTGTGTTTAAGAAATATAAGAGATGACAAGTGCATTTCTTACCTTTCTGAGATGTTTGAACCCCCTTATTGACACCCCAAATGCTAGGAACACAAATTTGAACAAGTTTCCTTTATCTATCACCAGTTTCGTATATGTCCCTTCATTTACTTGTTCTAGCATGTAGCAATATGCAGGGAGTAGAGCATAATTCTCTTCGGGTGATCCCCTAATCAAATTTTGAGCTCGTTCTCTTGCTTTCCTAGCTTTCCAGAGGCTGATTGATTCATGGTACTCTTTCTGTATATCATTTTGTCTTTGGTATGCATCTGGGCCATTTTTTACTCCTTCAAACCTGCATTTCACAATTACAAAAACCTGTCATCTTATGATAATCCAAAGCTGTCATATGATAATATAAAACATGGCATTTGTGTATAGTGTTTCAATTACCTTGCTCTAATCTTCTCAGCAATGCTTTGGTATGAAAGCTTGCGGTGTTTTTTGTATCGAATGTCGAACGCGCAAGTATGTTTGTTGTTCAACTTTCTAATTTCAAAGTTTTCGGTCCCTCTCAATTTCGAAGCCATCATGTGCCATGAACAATCTTTATCTATGCACTTCACCTTGTATACATCTTTGTTTGACTTTGTGACGCGATATCCAAACTTCTCTCTCACACCTACCCTCTCCACATCAGCTTTCAGCTCTTGCTTTGAACGCTACAACCTCCCAACCTCCAAGAAATCAGTTGGGGCATTGAACAACTTTTCACCATATTCTTCTTCATCTGTGTCTGTCATTTCCTCAGCGGCTGCATCTATTGGCTGGTAGTCATTAGTTTCTGTTATTTGGTGATCATGCTGAATCTTTGCAACAGAATGCTCTTCATGAGAAGTCAACTGAAGACAAGTGTTTGTCTCCAAAACAAAGCTGTCATCGGTCCTTGGATGGAAGTTGCTCAAAGCCAAGCTGTCTTCAGGCCTTGGATGGAAGTTGCTCAAAGTCAAGCTGTCATCTGCTTGCGGATTGAAGTCGCTCAAATCAAAGCTGTAATCTAGCAATGGATCGAACTCTCTTACTCCAAAGCTGTCATCAGTCATTGGATGGAATTCTCTTAATGTAACACAAAGTGGCACTTTCCAATTCACATCTGGTGATGCATTAATTTCCATGAATGAGCTCAAATCTTCATCATTTTCAACATTGTAAGGATGAGTGATTTCTTGCCAAGGATTTAAGTGTGATAGAATGAGTTCTTTCCCTGTCGAGTTGATGTTGCACCTTTGCTCGATAGTTGACCTCAATCCCTCTAAGCTGGTATTCTCTTTAAGTACCAACGCCTTGGAAGATATATCACCAACATATTTGCATTCTGAATTTCACTGTCCTCCGTAATAAACTATCAAAACCTTCATGTCTCCTAACCTGTCATCAGTACAAACAAAGGTTGTAATCGTTTTGTCACTAAACTGAACCATATTATTTTACTGAAACATGTCATCGTTTTTCTTCCAACATGTAATGGATTAAGAGAACATAGGGACCTGTCATCGTGTAGTTTTTTTTTTACTAATACTCGAACAAAACATGTCATGTATACTAGCAACCTGTCATCATGTTTTCTCTATGGCAGAATGTTACCAAAAACTTGTCATATCACTAGCGTAACGTCTCATCTTGTCATTTATACGAACGATTGCAACAGTACAAAACTTGAGCATCAAATAGTTGTCATCGTAAATTCGCAGATATGAAAAAACACAGATTTGGTCATGGTTTCCATTGAAACAGTGTAGATCTAAAAAATACCTGATTCGATCTTCGTTTTTAAGCTTGTCGTCGATGGATCGATCGATTGATTGTTCTTTTCTTCGATTTGCGTGGGAGAATTTTTCACCGACTTTTGTGTGGGTTTTCGCGCTGGGAGAAAATCGCTACGTCGGAGAGAGAGTTGGAGAGAATGGCTGCGCTACAGAAGCTGGCTTGGAAAACAAGAAAACGGTGGCATGCTCCTAACTTTCCCTATTTTGCAGGGGTAAAGTCGGAAAACCGGCTAGAAAGCTCCTTTATTTTTGGAGCAGCCTATCCGCACCCCGTATCTCCCCAAATAGGTTAGAGACCAAATTTTCTCCATAATTTATAGGTGAAGGTAGGTCAAAATATGCCCGGTTTTCATGAAACTCATTCTACAAAATACAAAAGTAGGTAATTTTAAACAATTTAAAACCTTTTGTGCCCAAAACCAACGCAACCGAAACCGGAGAACTGGCTAACATCGATTTCGGTTCATCGTGGACCGGGGAACCGCTAGTTTCAGAACCGGATCAACCACTACATTCAGATACGTGACCTCCTAATACTGTACAATACGTAGGGGGGCGGATGCTTCTATGCGCGATCTGTTTCATTCATCCTCCGTTTGAGTTTTGGCTCCTTCAATTCAATTCTTGAATGATAAATCTATCATCATCTAGACCAGATACAGGGGTTATAGCAACGGACGAAGAAGACCGCTCTGCCACCCACACAACAAAATAAGTAGGCGTGTCTCTGAATTTGTATTCCCCTTCTACTTCTTCCCATGGAGCTCCCACTTCCCCGTTCCCAGTGTATTTCCCTGGATGGGGTGCAAACTAGCTGTAAGTCCTCCTCTCAATCTTGGATTTCCTTCATCAGTAGGCGGAATTGCAGATCCTCCTTTTCCCACATCAAGTGCTCTGTATCCGACGATATTCTGCAGCCCAGGCTTAAGCCTAAACCTTCAAAACCTCATTTGGATACGATGCACAAGCCTGAGCCAAAAGTGACTCAGCAGATCACGTGCTCGGGGATCTGTGAGAAGATAGAGGAGGATGTTTCGTGCAACAGGTATCAGGACGCGCTTGATTTGCTTGATAATTTGGAGTGTCAGGGTTGTCATGATGTTGGCTCTCGCACATACCACGCCTTGGCCACTGCCTGCATTGGCCTCAAATCGATTAGAGGGGCTAAAAGGATGCTTAACCACATGCTTCGTAGTGGGTTCGAACCCGATCTGTATACGAGCAACCGGGTTCTACTCGCCCTTGTCAAATGTGGCATGATGATTGATGCCCGCAGCCTGTTCGACGAAATGCCTGAGCGAGATTCCGCTTCGTGGAATGTGATGATTGGGGGATTGTTGGATTCTGGAGATTACTTGGAGGCTTTTCATCTGTTTCTGGAAGCATGGTCCGAAGATTCACACGCTGACTCTCGCACTTTGGCTACAATGCTTCGTGCGTGCGCAGGTCTCGGACAGGTGTACATTGGAAAGCAACTGCACTCATGTGCTATCAAGATGAATGATAGGGGGAATATGTTTATCGCTTGTGCTTTGATTGACATGTATAGCAAGTGCGGCAGCATGGATGATGCTCGGTTTGTTTTTGATGAAATGCCGGAGAAGAGTACTGTAGGATGGAATACTATCATAGCAGGTTATGCTCTTCATGGCTATAGTGAGGAAGCTTTGAGCTTGTACTATGAAATGCAGGACTCTGGTGTAAAGCTGGACCACTTCACATTTTCAATTGTTGTCAGAATATGTGCTCGGTTAGGCTCCCTTGAACATGCTAAGCAAGCCCATGCAGCTCTGGTTCGCCAAGGGTTCACATTGGATGTGGTGGCCAACACCGCACTGGTTGATATATATAGCAAGTGGGGCCGAATAGAAGATGCTACGAGCGTCTTTGACCGGATGCCCTCCAAGAACATCATCTCCTGGAATGCGCTGATTGCAGGATATGGTAACCATGGGCGTGGACAAGACGCTGTTGCCTTGTTCTACCGGATGCTAAAACTAGGAGTGAAACCGAATCATGTCACATTTCTTGCAGTTTTATCCGCCTGTAGCCACTCCGGCTTAGCTGACCACGGCTGGGAGATATTCGATTCAATGTCAAGGGAGCACGGTATCAAGCCACGAGCAATGCACTATGCATGTATGGTAGAATTACTAGGCAGAGAGGGGCTTCTGGAAGAAGCCGTTGACTTGATTGAAGATGCACCCTTCAAGCCCACGGTGAACATGTGGGCTGCCTTGCTAACTGCATGTAGGTTCCACAAGAATCTTGAGCTTGCCGAGTTTGCAGCTGAGAAACTCTACGGGATGGAACCAGATAAGCTTAGCAACTACATTGTTCTGTTGAACATATATTACAGCTTGGGGAAGTTGGAAGATGCAGCGTCTGTGGTCCAGACCCTGAGGCGCAAAGGGCTGAGAATGCTTCAAACCTGCACCTGGGTTGAGTTCAAGAAAGAATCCCATAGCTTTACCAGTGGAGACAAGTCCCACCCCCGAACAATGGAGATATATGAGAAGCTGCAAGGCCTGCTTTTGGAGATCTCCCGAAGGGGATATGTACCAGAAAACGGACAAACTTTGCTACCTGATGTGGATGACAAGGAAGAGAGGATGGTATTGTGCCATAGTGAGAAACTAGCAGTTGCTTATGGGCTGATTAGCACCTCTGATGCTACACCACTACAGCTTGTGCAGAACCACCGGGTTTGCAATGACTGTCACACTTCTCTGAAGCTGATAGCGGAGGTTACTGGGCGTCAAATTGTGCTGAGAGATGCCAGCAGGTTCCACCGCTTCAACAATGGTAGTTGCTCCTGTGGAGATTATTGGTAAATGGTATGGTTTCCGGCTTTTTTTGATTGAAGCTTCCTGTTGTCTCTTTTTTTTTGCCCTCTTTCTACTTGTTGTCATTATACTTAACAACATAACAAATTAGCAACCCGGGTTAGTAGTGTTATAATGGCCTGCCAGGAAAATTAGAGCTTACTTGTGTCTACTATACCTACTTAGACGCCCTTGGTGACATATTACTGTCTTAGTTGTGCAGTCTATCTTGTTTACTTTGCATACTTGTTTGGTTATTTTCAACAGTTTTCCAGGTTAACAAATAACTTCTCTCAAAACGGGGTCTTTTCTTTTCATCAAAATCGTGACTTTCTAAAATTCATATTTTGTGGTCATGCCTTCTGCTGGCGGTAATCTAACAGAAAGTGCTGATTCCTGCTTTCCTGCAGGGGATGAGGTGTTAAAGGCCAAATTTGTTGTTGCTGTTGTTGCTCTCTAGTCTCTACTCTGCTATTTCCCGGTCAGTTAGACATATATGTGCCACGGTTTAGCTTCTAACTATAAGCCCAACTTGTGGTTTCGTATACAGGCCATGTAATGAAGAACTAGGACGAATCCCGTACCATGTAGTGGGAGTATTCCATTGAAGTTAGCTTGCTATTTATTGGCTCAAGTCATGTCCTCTTGAATAAACAATCAAGCTAGCTAGATGGGCATGGGCTTGACTTAACAGTTAACACCCTAGAGCGATTGGAGAGGGAGTAGGAGTGTGGACGACCAAGCACCTACAAGGAGTGGTTGGGTGGAATTTACGGATGTCACCTACAACGACATGCTTCGACCAATTCTATACGAACCCGACCACACTCTGGGTCTCATGAGTCGCTATCGAAGCCTCCTATTTCCTAAATATAAGAGCTTAAATATATGTTAGGACGAGATGATATCCTATAGTCTCGATCATTTTTGACATTTTATTTAGTTTAAGTCTAGTCTTGTAAAATACAAAATAATTAACCTCACCTTAATCCAGATTTAATGGTATACTTTGACGATTAACTGCATAGTGCTTTGTATAAATTAAGATTGTGAATATTGCATCTATAACACTAGTTTAGAATTGCATAGCGGTCACTATGAGTACGTGGTCATGCCATTTGGCCGGGTTGATCAAGGTGCAGACATCTAGTTAAACAATTCAACAGTAGAATAAAACATTGCACATCTAGCTAATATTTTTGAATGTATGAATTATTTGCAAAAGGACGCGAATGTGATTTTGTAGAGTCTGGAACTCTGGATAATGAAGTGTTAAAGGAAACTCAAGAAGGGTATTATAATTACAGCACTGATATGGCATTGAAGCAGCTGTTGGATGGAAGAAACAAATGAAAGACGAAAGCGAAGTGTGACAAACATTTTACATACATAACTATGATAATAGAGATGGATGATGTTTAGAGCTTGGGACGGAGGAGGCTGACGTCGACGACGTTGCAGAAGAGCCTGGCCTTGGGGACGCGGAGATGGGAGGAGAGGAGATGGGCGACGCGGGAGATGAGGGCGCGCTTGGCGGCCTTGTCGATGCCGCCCATGGAGAGCAGCTCCACGAAGGCGGCTGGGTCCTTGGTGCTGCCTCCCAACGAGATGAGGCTCACCGAGCCCTGCACCACCACCATCACGAGCTCCGGGGAGCGCCCCAGGATGGACGCCAGAGACTCCGTCATGTCCTTGACGAGCGGATCCAGATCCACTCCTTCCAGCTTCACGTTCGTCGATATGTAGATCGCCGGCATCTTTCCCTTTCCCTTTCTCACTCCCTCACCTGCTGCTGTTGGC
This sequence comes from Polygonum maritimum, assembly GCA_963924305.1. Classification (NCBI taxonomy): domain Eukaryota; kingdom Viridiplantae; phylum Streptophyta; class Magnoliopsida; order Caryophyllales; family Polygonaceae; genus Polygonum; species Polygonum maritimum. The sequence continues at coordinate 703,271 of OZ002736.1, forward strand.
TGCTGTGGATGCTATACTAGTCAATATTTGCCACCCACCCCAAAGAGGCTTTATGTGGAAAAATGCATTACGGTGTGTCTCCTTTTTCCTTCTGCACTATGCATCTTCTGTACACTACTATACACGTTTGTTTTGTACGAAAAACAGCGATCTTGCTTAAACGCCCCACGAAGACGCCACAATCGATTATTTTAGCAATCAAACTTTGAATGGATTGACAACGATATTATTTGAATGAATTCAAAGACCGGAAAAAAATTGATCCCCTCTTCTCACCCTAATTCTATCATATAGTTCAAGTCGAAGGTTGATTGTCATGCGAGGCACTACACTCCTTCCATAAATAGAAGTCAAAAACAATAGTAGTAAGTCTTACAAATAGAAAGATTACTAAACTACTAAGCTTGGATAGTAGTTAGAACGTGAAAAACAATGGTCAAGGCTTGACCAAGCTCAAGAAGTCATGAACGATGTAAATTTTTTTAAAAATTACATCCCGTGAAGGCTGGACACTGTGTAGATCCGCCCCTGGTGTAAGTCAGCGAGGCGTTGGAGATTTCTCTCCTAGCTGAAATATGTAATTTAGCCCATTTAAGCAAGTAAATGAAGCACTTTCCTTCGAAAAACAAGAAAAGAAGCAACACATTTCATCTCCTTAGCTCATCAAGGGCAATCTAGAGTTGTTGGAAACACGAGAAACGCCGACACTCTCGGGTATTTCCATTTCTTGAAATGCTCGACAGTTGAAAAGTAACCAGTTTGTACAGAAATATATGCACATGATTCAAGCATGCCATATCTGTCCATCTTAGAAGGATGTCACAAAACGGAAGCAGCTTTTAAGATGACCCTACATCATGCCAGAAGAGTTGGTTATCATTTAGAATTGTGTCCAATTCATCTATCCAAAGATGGAGTTGTCAGCACCTAGCTTAGACCCAAGTTCAATTTTACATTTACAATTTATCAGCTTTTGCCATATGTACAACAACAGCTCTTAGTCAGACACACGCAAACACCACACAAAAAGACCAATTGCATAGGAAAGCGGCCAGAAAAAGAAATGCTTCTACCATAACATAAGCGCCAACTACAAGCGCAGATACTGTACCATAGACATGCAGACAAGATTTGTCCCGTGGAAGATGGACCACTATTCACTTCCGAAATCTTCATAACTGACACCCTCTGACAAGCTCCCCAACTTCCGACTTCCTTCTGACAATCCAATATAAACATATTACTTATCTGCTATACAAGTGAAGGCCAGCCAACACTAAGGCAAAAGTAGCTCACCTTGAAGTCCTCCTTCACTGGAGCCAAAGTTATCTGCCCCCAAAAATGGTGAATCTGAGTAGCTCTGGAGTATATCTGGAGGAGGAAGCACAGAAACCATAAATCATATGCATGCGTACCATACAGGAAATGCAAAACAACAGTCACAAGGATTGTATGTATGTCCGTATTATACTCTTTATCAATAATACCAGGTAGTGTGCATTAGCAAGCTAAGTTGTACCAATTCAAGAAGATTGTCATGGAAACACCCACAAATCAGAAAAGGACAAAAGATTTACAGGAAGTAGCAAACCAGAACGTGAATAGCTTGATGTTAGGTCAGAAAAGCTAAAGTTTCGCGTGATCGGCCCAAGAAGTCCAAATTGCATATCATCTAAACCCGGGCACAGTGATTGTGAGGTTTCGTCCAAGGCATTGTATGATGCCACAGATTCATCCCTTGTGGTTTGACGTGTCTCAAGGATAGGAGCGTCAACACCAAACATAAATTGAGAGCCGGGTGAGTAGTCATCATTTTCAGCTTTAACCATTCCCCCACCGCCTCCATTTGGTTGTTGCATCATTCTCATATCAGAGCTCTGGGAAGCAAACGTATTGAAATCAGTCCTTCCAGAGGGAGCAGACAAATCTACAGCTGTGTGGAGACTGCTTCCATGAAGTGTTGAAACACCATTAGTAAATGGGTGAGTTAAGCCAGGATTCAGATCGAGGTTTAAGTTCTCCTGCTTCAGAGACTCCGTTCTCACTGCTGCCTCCGAAAGATAGCATCCAACATTCTGTTGGACTATGAAATCAAACAAATATGAATAGAGTACTGTGGTGCAGTCTAAAAATCATTTTAAGTGAATTATGGTCAGAGGCAAAGCACAGGGAAAAATAGCAAAGTAATGTTCTTATATCACCACAAGATCTACTATCATGCCTATCCAAATATACAGCCCTCAATCACTTCTGATTTATCTTCTTTTTTTTTTCTCTTCACACAAGGAAAACAGATTCATTATTTCCACCATAGGGCTTCATCAAATATACCAACGATCAAACATGGGATAATTATTATTAAAAATATTCCCACACCTCAGATAACCAATCATTTGACAGGACCTTCTACGACATGCACACCATCTATGACACACAATCAGTGAAAACAAGGCATGTTGCTATCACAATTTACAACTACCAAGACATCCCTTACACAGCAGGTATGGCAACCATGACATGAGTAACATGGCAACAAAAAGCTCGGAACTGTATTTCGCAGATTAAGGACAAGGCATGTTGCTATCACAATCAGTGAAAACAAGATATGTTGCTAGCTTAAGGTTCACACCAAAAATCATTTTGAGAAAGATAAAAATGTGAAAAAAATATCGGAAAAGGTAACAGCAAAGAGTGTCATTGTAAAACTGTCACCCTAAGAATAGACATGTATATGCATAGCTGTCCCCAATATCTGCCTCGGTTATAGCTAATTTAAACCTAGCTATAAATAACTAAGTAAAAGCTTACATGATCAAAATATAATTTTACACATCACACCAATCTCAAATGTATACTTCCTTCCTCAGGAAACAAATTTGTAGACTTACTACACATTACATTAATTTTAGTTCCAAAAAGGACAGAATTTCCAACTGGCAACCACATAACTTCTTATGCCATAGGCAAGTAAAAATATGATACTCTATCATGCAATTGCATATAATTTGTTTTTCCTTCCTTTCAGGTTCATCAATTGGCTTTAAACAGTAGATGCAAAAAAAGTAACCAATTTCAACCTTTTCACAGACAAGAGGCTGAAAGTCTTACACTGTGTCATATGAGATCCACTTGAAACCGGAAGAGTAGGGACACCAGCAGACTGAAACTGACTCATTAGTATAACATGTTTCTTGAGCAAGTCATTGAACATAACTATATGATCCTTCAGTGCCAACCGAAGATTGTAAGCCTCAAAAAACTCCTGATTTTCTTCTTCAAGCTTCTGCCATACTAAGAACAGCAAGATGATGCATAAGGAAACAATTAAGCTACAATTAAGTCAGAAGTCAATACTTTCCTGGAACAGCATATACAAGCAAAAGTAGGTACCAAGTCTTTGGGGCAGACCAAAATAATTTTTACCTCAAGCTATACAGACAGAAAAGCTAATTTAGACACCCTCACTGCGCAATGTGGTTGAGAAATGAGATAACAGGAACTCGTCCTCGTTGTTTATGTTTCATTCTCGATCATTTATATGTTTGAATGTCTAAGGTTACTGTTAACCCTTTATATCCATATGTCCAACCATATATTCCAGATTTCCAGTGATCCAGACAAGGGATTATCAAATAATACGAAAGGACTAAGTTAATTTGAGTAGCAACTAATACTTGTACTGAAGTTTTGCGACTGTAAGCAGCTGTTGCAAGCAGAACAAAACTATAAAAATTTGCAGAAATGAAGGGCATCGGACCCTGAGCAGCTAGTCTGGCACTATGGACTCACCTAAGATCAAAGTCACCACCCAGAGAAAAGAAACGAAAACCAAGAAATCTACAACTGATATATACAGAGAGCAAATTTCTTTTGCAGATCAAGTTAAATGATAAGATTACCAAGTTCGGTAAAATGACGCTCTATTTTAGCCTGGCACCAAAGGGTGTTTACAGCCTCAGCCCGGTTCATGTGCAGTTGGATGCATTGTTCTATTAGATTTTGCACCTGATGAAACAAATGTTTATGTTAGAAAAACAAATAAGTAGATTGAGCCATGCCTAGTTACAAAATTTTGTAAACCTTCAAAGAATAACCACTTACCGAAATTCCTGTTTCTAAAACCAGTGGCGCTTAATTAAACGCTATTGAGATCTATTTCTATTAAAAAAAATGCATATACCAGAAGCATGAATACTTACCACCTGTATATCTCTATTTGATACCTTCCTGGCCTCTCCACTAGACATAATTCAATGTTGACGGCAACCAGTAAGTGATCCTAACAAAAAGACATTGTAAAATATGCTATTCAATAAACAACCTTGTTGTTCAGTCTCGAACTTCAGGTTTGCAGTTGATCAGAAAGTATATTCAGCTTGCTCCGATTGTAGCAACAACAAAATATGAGACTAAGCAATTGAATGAAATAAAGAAAAGAGAAGAAAGGAAAGGACTTGCAAAAGCATAAGTTCAATGCTGTTACAACAGCACAAGTCTAAGGCTAAAGAAGAAGCATCTCAATGTTTAGCTATAGGATACCACAGTGCAAAATGAGGCATTACATAAGAGAAAGGTATCAAGTGAAGCTGTTCAGCAAATTCACTACAACGAAGCCATTAATATTGAGATGATCCCAGGGATTGGGGTGTTGCTAAGGTGGCTTATATGATTTGCAGGAACAGAAATTCAGTCAAACGGTATCCGACGAAATTCATAAAATTAATAAATGGAATCAAAACAGAAGGAAGCTTACCAGCAGAAGGGATTGCAGATCTCAGATAGTTTTTGGCTCCGACAAGACGGGGAAAGGGAGAGGGGTTAGGGTTTTTTCTTCTTTTCTTCTCCTGTTAGCCTCTGCAATTCAATTATGCGTTTAGAAACCCAGGCTGGCCTCGCCCATATACACTCGCAACTTGCACAATGCACAATCAAAAAGGACGACGAAAAAAGAAGGTCAAATAGGATACCCTTGGAAAGATTCTGATAAATGGACATGTTGGAGCTTGGACTTTCTTTTTTCTTCTAATCAAACTCACTGGATGGACCCCGGGTTTTGTACCTTGGTGGAACTGATATGAGAAATCGCAGATGTATTTAATTTTTTTTTTGAGAAATCGCAATTTGAAATAATGCAAGTGTTTTAATTTTTTAATTTTTATTTTTCATTTAGGTAGATTAAATGAGTGAAATAAGTGGGATTTTAGTTTACCTTTTTTTTTAACAGAAATATGTGTTCTTTGGATGGAAAAGTGGTGGATTTTAACTTTTGGTTACGGTAAGAACTATTTGTAAACTACGGGCGCACCAAAAGGAAAAAGAAAATGCGTGAGATACCAAAAGGAAAAGCCGAAATCTCGGGGATACCAAGAGGAATTTCCCTTTATTTTTCTTTTCACCTTTGTACCTGTTCTAAGAAAACGGTTTAGGCAGTCATCTAGGCACTCTTCAGGTGTTAGGCGGCACCTCAATGTCCTAAATAACCTATGGGTGGATGGCTAGCCAGGCGGGTTCGGCGGGTTGAACGGGCTATAAACAGGGGTTAGTTGCGACTCTAAGTGTCAAGTTACATGCAAACATCAAAATGAGGTTGTTCCTTTTTTTAATATGTTCGACTATTTAAAATAATAATGCTAAATCTAAAAAATCATACTAATTCGCATAGGTTCCACCTAGCCGTCTAGGCGCTAGGCCTCTTCTGACCATCCAGTCCCACCTAGCGTATTTATAAAACAGTGACTTCCATCATATTTGTATATTTAAAAAGGTGAAAAATTAAAGATGTGGTTAAACTTAACTAAAAATAATTAGGAAAATCAAAGACCTATAATATAATATGAGTAGTTCAAAACATTTTACTTATAATTTTAGCATACCAAACTTGCAATATAAACACAGACTCACTTAATATAATAATTAACATATTGATCATGAATCGTATGAAAATAGGAATTATTTTATAAATTGTAAATGTTTCTCATCCATTAGGTCATATAAGATACAAGGTTGTGATTGATGCATCATTTATATTGCTTTACAAGTTTGATGAACAATTATGTCATTTTTCCCCTTTCCATCCTCTTGATTTAATTTATAGGGTCATGTGACTAATTCACCCCTCGCTTCTTCTACTCTTGCCTTTATAACTTCCTAGTTCCTACCACCGTTAAATCCGAGCTGCTTTGACAAATTTCGGTTGAACTTTGCTAGTAGCAACTATGACTATTCTGGGGGCGGTTACCCATTTTGATTCCACTCACTGATTAATCTCTACATATACAACAAAAAATGATTTTTTTTAAATTTGAACAGCGAGACACATCATAAAGATGGGAAGAATTGTAGATATTAATGAGTGCAATTATCTAGAGCAGTATAGGTGCAATGGAACTTTCTATAATGTCGAAGACGGTTGGACTTGCACATATAAATGAGATGTACATAAGGTATCCGATAAAATTCTTAAGAGAAAATGATGTTTCTAGACTACAACTACAGAATTTGGCTAATACCTCGTAGCATATACCTCAGGCGCATATGCAATGAGTTATATTGTCTCCATTTAAAAGATGCTCATATCAAATACACCAGGAGTTAAAAACCCGGTGTGCTTGAATTGTATCATAGCTATACACACCGGGTGTTTAAGTATCCAGAGTATTTACAATATATAAATACCCCGGAACGTGTGCAATCTAAAGTATTAGCAATGAAAGACAAACAAATTCCCCAAGCGTGTATGGTCCTATGTATTTGAAAAGCGTAGATATATCGAGCTTAAAAGACAAGAAAATTAAAGATCCTACCTTCCCTTCCAATTCTTTCTCTAGGTATAAGTCAAATCAACGTCTCATTTATCTCCCTTAGGGTCAAACAAAAACCATCGTAACAGTCAAGCAAAAATCGCAATTGAAACAAACTAACATATGGACTCTACACTATTCAAAACCGCAAACCTTAACGGAAAACACTACGAAAAGCCAAATTTTCAAAAAAAGCACTAAAAACACAAAGCATGTAAGGCAAAATCGAAGACAAAGTCAACCAGCTATTAACTCTGAAAACGAGAAACCGCAACAGTAAACCCTTGAACCAAACAAGAGATGCAAAACAAACTCAGCACCTCAAGTCAGAACTTCGTGGTGCGAAACGAAGACAAGAGGACGATCCAGAGATGAATGCGAGTAAAAATCACCAAAGAGAACTCCGGCCAAACGAGTCGAAAATGGCAAAAGTCTAGAGAGAAATTTCAAAAATGGCAAAAGTCCAAGCAAGAGAGAGAGAGAGAGAGAGAGAGAGAGAGAGAGAGCAAATGGGAGTAAAAATATATGCACCCTTAAATATAGTCATACATGGTACGATGGGCTAAGCTAGTATATTATTAAAATAAATCCTATAAGAATGAAATTAAATACAATCCTATATCTATTTATTTTTTTGAATAAACTTACATAAATTAAAAATACTTTTTGTAGTGAAATCAAAATCGTGTCTTCAAGACACGAGTACTAATACTAGTGTTATTTTCCATAATATAATATGAAACATAACATACGTACTTTTTAAAATTTGTGTCACGCCATCTAAGTTAAATAATATAATGATTTTATTTTTTCAATTATATCCAATAAAAATAACCCTTATATCTACTTGATGTGATATCTTATCCAAATTTTGATATCTTAAGATTTTATTGAACATGATTTTTTCTAATAGATATTCTTATATGAATAAGAAATTTCAAGTGATTTGTTTTGATACTATAACAATTTTTTGTTATCAATATTTTTCCCATAATTTATAAATTATAATTAATAGTTGTATGGAAGCCTAGAAACAAGTTGAGCACCTACACCCTTCTGAATGCAAAAACTCAATTTATGAAAACAAAGTTATCACTCTTAATATTGTTAGAGTGACTAGTAGAGAGAGACTTAATACGGGAAAGTGTATCCAAAAAGTCACCTTATTGAATTCCCCAAAAGTAGAGAATGCAAAGCGTCATCATTAATTATATTTTTGTCATTATTAAATCTTGAAACATAGTGAAAAAACTTTTACATATGTCAATAATAATATAAATATGAAAATCAAATACGATTATTTTAAAACTATGATTATATTAACATTATAATAAAATACACATATAGGTCAATACTCAATAGGCTCGAGCCTATTAGGTTTGAATATATATTCTCGAGTTAAAATCCAATTCCCGTCAAAGTTCGATCTCAAATAGCTTAATTCGAGTATATACTTACATTACTCATACGTGCTACGAGATGTTTACTAGTTTTGGTAGAAGGAGAGGCGAAACTCACCGATGTTGTTGGACGAGTATTTTGTGCATTTGGTTAAAAAGACACGAAACCGAGAGTATATAAATAGCCCGTGAGGCAATCACCCTAGTATATTCGAATATTTTATTTATTGAGCCGTATTCCACAAGCACACCAAATGCAGGCAGGTCCATATGATGATCCCTATACATTATAAATATGCAATCCGAAGGAACCTACAAACATGATGGTTCAGCCTAATCTTAACGCCTTCTTCCCAGAGGGGAGGCAATATACAAGAGCAGCCATACAGAGTTTAAACTTCTTATTATACATTCAACCCAAAAAAAAAAATAAACTCCGTATTATACAAGGACAAGAGAAGTTGTACGTGGTCTATGGCAAAGATTTGCTGTAGTGAGTTAACGTTGGCAGAGACTGCCCAGCTAAAGACAGGGAAACGGCGAGTTCCTCATTGAGCAGGGCCACCTTGCTGAGCAGAATGCATCTTTCGGCCTCGAGTTGTTGTATGTACTCTTGTTGGATTTCTTCAACCGTCTCCAGCTCGCCAACGGTTTCGGAAATGCCTTCCTCATCACCCACGCCAGCTATGGCTCGGAGCTTCATCAACAGCTGCTTCCTCTGAAGACATTATTGTACGATTTAAAGGTATGACAAATTGAAGTATGTTATTGTAAGAAATAGATTAATGTAACTTTACTATTTTTTATATTTAGCCCCCTCTGACACAAATTTCTGATTCCACCACTGCCCGCCATACACGATACATGCATGTGCAGAGAAATGGGCAGCGTAATTTATGAAAGAACACGTATGAATACCTTGTCTAAGGACGAATCGGAATCCAGGCTTGTTCTTTTGTCGTCGAGTACTATTTGCGGGACTTTGCGCGTAATTTGCAGATGGATTTCCCCCTTGGTCACTCCTTGAAGAGGTATCCACTTGTCATATGTTTGGTTGACAGGCAGCCTTTGATATTCAATCTCGCACTCACCAATGTTGGATGGGGCCAAAATATCGTTGTGATCTTTCACATACAAGCACAGTGGGCTTCTGCCATCGTCTACAAACTCTAACGTCTGGTTCCAGTGAGGGTTCAGCGTTCTAAACACCACCTAATACAGTACAACAACATCATTTTTCATACCATATCATATCACATATAATAATGTACGTACTACTACCATGCATATGTAGGTAACAAATGGGCAACACCTTTGTTCGCTTCTTCAAATCTCCATACTGGACTTTGACGTATGGATCGCTCGTTCCTCTGAGGTCAGCTCCAACTAGATCCTTGGCCTCAATGAGGACCAGCTCAATCCAGCCGTTACTTGTGCCTCCGAGCGATGGTCCCTAATTAATAAAGACGACGAGTCCTAAGAAGGTTAACTTCCCCGAAATTGGAATATGACTAATGTATTGTGATTGAGTAGGATGGTAGTTCATATTCTTACTGCTTCCATTATAAGCCTAATGTCTCCTGAATTCACCTTCTCAAGGGGAATCCACTCTTCCTTGGCGCAACCATCGACCAGGCGCCCCAAGTTCACTCTTGCGCTGCCAATGTGCTCATCACCGAATGTGTCTTCACTATAACACCTCAGTGTAAGGTATTCTCCGCCTTCGAGCTCTTCAAATTCAAATCTCTTGTTCCATATGGGGTTCGATCCATCTGACGCCGTCCTTGTTCTGCGTACTGCCTGCACACACCATCAAAAGCAATAGGGAGAGATTTACATCACATCAAATCTTTCCATGCCTTATTATATGGATTGTACTATTTTTTATATGTTTATATTTATATGCGTTATTAAATGCATACCTTTCCATAGTGAAGTTTAACGTACGGATTAATCTTCGCAGATTTATCTTTGCGAGCAAGGTTTTTCCCTTCAGCAACAGTAACACACACTTTTCTGCCCGTCGTTGCTGGATTGTTGGAAGAGCCATTCACACTCGCACTTGGAGAGCTGAGATGGGGCGACTGTGGCGCATCCGAGAAGTGCCACTCTTGCAGAACAAGCTTCACAGTTATCTGAAACAGTTTAGAAAGAGGACAAGATTCATCTAAGGTCTCGATTGGATTACACTTGATAATACATTGTCTTGCATAATCCAAAGGCGGCCTACCTCGCCCGAATTCAATCCTTCAAATGGAACTGTCATGTCAACTTCTTCTCCACAGGTCCAAACTTGCTTGGCTATTGCAGTGGAGTCCGGTCCTACTGCCCAGAATATCGTCGAGTCATCCTCACAATACCTAAGCTGCTCAGAGTCATGAACAAGACTAGATCATGTACAACTCAAGGTACTTAATGCTACACCAAGAATTTAAGCCATAACAAATTGGTCATTGTGCATTTACCTTGACTTCAGAGCATGCTAGGTAGTCATACTTGACACTTCCGGGTCTGCATTCATAGAGACGAAACTTGAGGATCCCGGAGCTGTTGTGGAAGACCATATTGAATGTCGAATTCCAGGTGGGGCTGGATCCTTGCTCCACATCTGTTCTTCTGGTCAGCTGCTCCAGTTGTACCTCTACGAGTGTCTGAAGGTCGTCGCAAACAGAGTTCTGCTCTTGACCAGTGTCACCATTCACGCTGTAACTATGTTGCCCTTTTGAAGAAGAAATCCGGTTGGCTCCGACCACGGTGACATGGATAACACCAGCTACCGCCTTTTTACCCTTTTTTACGGTTGGCAGAGGCAAACAGCGGCGACGAGGCTCAACCGTGGTCTTTGCTAATATGTCAGACAAGAGCTTCCCCTACTCAAACCAACAAACTCGTTTAAGTACGTAATGCGTGTTAGATTAAACTTAGTTTATTAAGAAGTAGGTAGTAGTCTTAAGAATCTGTCATAAAGTGTAATGCAAAATTTGTGTGTTTGAAGTAGATAAAAAAACAAGTCTGGCGCCAATGTTAGTGTTGTTAGGTTAGTGCAGTTTATTAATTGGCACCATAAGTAGTTGTTTAACTGTCATCAGATGGTGGTTAAAGTCAGTTGTAGGCATTTTTATGCTATATAAATATGCAAACAGAATGTAAACTTAACCGTTGGGTCTGTTGTAACTCTTTTTTTATCTGAAAACGGGGCAAGCCCCAATTATAATAGTGGGCACTAAGAGTTCTCAAATCTTTTTCTAGTAAGCAGTGTTAGAGGTTTGATTTTCTACAATGAGTAGATCTTTTCTCATGATTAAGTGCAGGCACGTACCAGCCAATTAGATATGCCGGTGGGTAGGTCTGTTGCGGGGAGCGATGGGCTGCTTCCGCTCCCAAATGCAACGTCTATACTAACGACAGGGGCGGCTATGAAGGAGTACAGAATCGCTCTGCCTTGTAGAATTGGTATCACTTGGAGCTGAAAACCAGAGTTCAAAACCATGCATACATGACACGTACGTTGTATGAAGTACATAGCAGAACTAGTAACGGAACGATACAAATAAACACACATACATCACCCTTTATATGGATGCTGTTTATGAGGATTCGCGCAGTTCCTCTTAGAGGCTTCACCAGCTTAGCATGCAATACGATGCGCGAACGGGCATCCCACTTGACACCCACATGCATCCTTTTCTGCACCAACCACAAACATTTCAAAGAAGATTCAAAAACAAACATTCATCTAAGCAAACAAGGCTTAAGAAAACTCGATTTTGAAGCTGATTTGGAGTTAACACTTGCAAGTATAAGTAAGTTGTGGCCCCCCGGACTAGACAATGGATCATTTTTGCAGTGCAGAGTGCTGACAGATACAAGTGCCTTAGCCACCCTTTCCTAATCTAAGAAACCCATAGCCTACAGGTAATATGATATTGAACTTAATTTCCTGTATGTTTGTAAATTGTAAGAGGTTGCCGGGTGAGGGAGGACATTTATTGCAAGATGAAAAATGCTCGGTCACTACATGAAAATCTAGAAAATGAGGGGCGTTTAAATAAAAGATCCGGAACATTAGAGGTGGGCCCTTACTATATATTTATATTCGAAAATAGATAATTAAACAATCTTCTTTTAAAATTTGATAGTGGTTTTGATAAATGATGTCCACGCATTTGAGAGCACAAGGGAAAAGGAGACTTGACCTGATCACGATATACTGACCAACTAAGGCCGTCAAGAATAGGCGGAGAAGAACCCAGTGCAAATTCTCGAATTTCTATCTTTTCCTGAAAAAAACATATATGTAACTTACTGATACTACTATATACAGTATATCACAGAAATTATTTCATGCCCCTTATACACAAAGACCAAGATGGGAACTCACAATAGAACTAGGAATCCGGCCCCTTAAGCGTTTCTGCATTCCAAAAATACACATCATATCATAAAACCAACTAACAGGAAACAAGTTGCACACATGTTGGAAGGAAAAGTTCTAGTTGCAAATACAAGAAATCAGACCTCAACAATCGAGGAAAACTTTAGTGAAAGCATAGGACTGAAGAAATGTGGCCAAATTTCAGTTAACAGTTTGTTGAGCCACTCGCAATGTTCTTGTGATGTAACCGGCTATTTATACCGAAGCAATCAAGAACAACAACAACATCAAGTTAAGCAATAAGCTAGCTAGTTTCTCAGAGAGTGGGAAAAAAACTCTATAAAAAGTTGTGAAAGAGATTCTAAGTTACTGACTGATGATTCTATTACAAGTCTCTTCCACTTTGTATTCAAGCCTTCAACAACAGTTTGGTGCTGCTGACTTGCGTACTATAAGTAAAACCCATGTTGACAAACTTGTTAATTAAGTACATGATGATCAAAGTTGAATCTAAGAGAAAGCAAAACATTAAAAGCTAACAAAGATTGATGAAAAGTAGGTTTATACCTGGAAGGTTGCCCAAACCGATGCCAGAATAGGAACCCAGTTGGAGACTGAGAAAACCCATTTCTCAATTCCCCAAAGAATTAAGATTAGAGTGAACGTTACCAGATACAGAGGCTTCTCAACAGCTAATCTTCTCAAGAACTCCATGGCTCCTTCAATTCTCACGATTTTGATCCGCATTTTTTTGTTTTAGTGACAAGCTACGTGTGGAAAAACGCACCCCAGCAACCAGAATTGGCATAAATTCATCCAATTCACCTTGTTCAGGACGCCTTAAAAAAGAGGCTTTTTAGGAGGTTGAAAAAGATTGATATTAGGAACGAATATATACTGAGGAGTGAGGAGTACTAGAATGTGGGGGAAGAAAGGGGTAATTATTACGCTGCTAAAAAGTGATTTAAATCCGAAATGCGATCATAACCGAATTCAAAATTGGACTCGAACGGTGATGGATGAACAATCTGCGAGCGGGTGATTCCGCAATATAAAAAGCCGATGAGTAATCATGTGAGATTCGATATCGAGCTTACTGTTGGACCGGGACTGGATTGCCCAAATCTAATGGACTGGGAAAATCGGGTTCGGTCCGGTCCAGTTTTTGTTAGATTCTGGTGGGCCGTGTTTAGATGGGTGACGTGTCGGGTAAATTTAGTCACTTTGTATATAAGGTCGGGATTCACCATTAACCCAAAACCTTAAGCTAATGGGCAGAGTTTCTCCTTTCCTTATATATTACTCCCTCCGTCCCTTTATGTTTGTCCATAAAGCACAATTTCACACAATTTAAGAAAATGTGTAAGAGCTATTTGGTGGAGTAATATGAGTGGTTGAAATGAAGAAGGTGAAGATGGGTTAAGATTAAAAAATGGATCAAAATAGAGGTTGAGAAATTTAGCTCAAAAAAATTAATCCAAATATACCTTAAATGGGTGTTAGTATGAATATTAAAAAACATTATTGAAATATTGTTTATTTTTGGGTTTATGAGAGTTTATTTGTAATGTATTTGATGGAGATGATTGGATGGAGAGAGAAATGAGAAAGAAAAATAAGTAAAAAGTAGAATGTATAAGGGTAAAAGTGTAAAAAAGTAGTGATATAAATGGAAAGAATAAAATGGTGGACAAACATTTCGGGACGACAAAAACGGAAATATGGACAAACATAAAGGGACGGAGGGAGTAGTACACCTTTGCTCATATCACCGATGCGGGTAGAGTTTTCATATCTCCAAGTCCAACCGTTTTGAACTAGATATTTATTTTACTTTTCTTATACAAAAAAATAATATAATTAAAAAAATCATATATGATTAATGAAAAATATAACATCACTAAATATATATAATATAAATATGAAAGTTAAATGTTAATAATAATTTATATAACATTAAAATTAATATAAATTTTTAATTAAATTTTATAAAAATTTGGTCCCATCTAAGACCGACAACCTCCTTTTTAATGGACCGAGTTTTGCCCGGCCCTAAGAAAATATAAAAGTTTAAAGACTAAGTTTGTAATTTAGTGAAAAAGAATTTACCCCACAAATAATTGAGATAGGGTGAGTAACTGAGTAGTGAGTACAGTTTTTAAGAAACATAAAAGAAAATACAACAAAATCCTTAGTGAGGAGTGAGGAGTGAGGAGTGAGGAGTGAGTGAGGACAGAAAGAAGCCGCTAGAAAAGCATCGCTGGAATTCCTGAGAAAACCAAAACCCCACCTCTCTCACTCACCGTTGCCTAGCAGCCGAGTGCTAGTGTCGTACACTCTTACTCGAGGGTCGTACTAGCTCAGCTGAGTCCTTGAAGCAGAGCAAAGCAGGCATTGTCCATCGGTTGATATATAGTTGGACTTACAGCTGTTGAATGGCGGCTTCTTCCGGATCCCGGGCGCTGCAGCTGGCGCAACTGTTGGTGTTGGTGGCCATGGCCTCCAACCTACACCGCCTAGATGCTGCCGCTGTGCACAACTCCTCCCGGGCTCAAAAAGCCCTCCCACCTTGTATGACTCCCCCATTCTCTCCATCCATCATAAAAAATCCCTTTCTTTTTATAGATGTTGGCTGTATATATTTGCTATTGGGTCCATTTTGGTTGGTTAAATTGCGGAGGAATGGAAAATCTACCCTAATTTGGTAGAAGAAATCAATTGTGGAGGGCTCTACTGGTTCAATTGTGGTGTTTGTCTTGATTGGAACCGGAATGATTGGTGTATGGCAAATGGTGTAGGTGCAACGTGGTGCGTTTGCAAGCAAGGGCCGGACTGGGCGCTGCAGAGGACGCTGGACTACGCGTGCGGGCACGGCGCGGACTGCGAGCCCATCAAGCCGAACGGGGCGTGCCACAGCCCGGACAGCGTGAGAGCCCACTGCTCCTACGCCGTCAACAGCTTCTTCCACAAGATGAACAAAGCCGGTGCCACCTGCGACTTCTCCACCACCGCCACCCTCACCACATCCGACCCCAGTCAGTAACACTACCTGCTAATACAACCCTATATATGTTAATTATTAGTACGTGATCACTGATGCGCCTCTGTTGTGCATGGCATCCCCATCTTGAACACAGGCTCTTCTGGCTGTTCTTATCCTGCTGCATTTCCAAGGTAATTCCTTTATCTGCTGTAATTACTTTGAATTTATCCATCCTCATGATGATTCAATCACATCCACAGACCACAATTGTATACCAATGGATCTCATTCATCCTGCTAACATTCTGTGAAGTTTTTTTTTTTTTTTTGGTCAGAAAAATTATGTGAAGTTGATTGCATCCAACCGCTATAGTTTAGAAAATGTTGCGCTCTTAGGGGGGGTCCATCAACCAATAACAGCACATAATGGCCTCTTTTTTGTAGTTTATCTATAATGTAGAGAGAGTACATGTCGGGTTTATTGGATGCTTTCCTGCAAGGTAAAAAAGATGGAGGTGAATATTCTTCTTCTTCAGCAAAAGTTCTTCACCCAAGCAAGGTGACGCCACTTAACGGCGTTCTATATTTGTACAACCTACAAAAGTATTTGTAGATACGTGTAGTCTTTTGATGGCGTTCTAGCATTAGTATGGAGTAAGGCCACCAAGTTGCCGGGGTCCCCGTTATCTCGTTTGGTTGTATATTCTACGTTTCGATTTGCAGATCTGATGTCGGTAATGAGCATACTCTTATATTGATAGCGGTCCACCGTGATCATTCTCCCTCCAAAAAAAGCTTTTTCACCTTGATTCAAAGATTCCAAACAAAGCTCACATGGAACGTTTCATGATCTTTTTGTGATCTTGGACAAAAAAACTCCTAGTGGAGTGCCCAGAGAGGATTTTTATTTTGTGCCCCTCTCACTGCTGGTCCATCACATCCATAGTGTGTTTTCTAAATTTTGGACTTACTTCATGTAGTTTTTAATTAGGGCTTGGATTTAAAGTAGCTAATTGGCTGAATTTGTCATTTAGTTGAATTCAATTTGTTAAAATACTTGGCTTGAATTTGTAAATGGTATATAGTTAGTTGGATTAGTTTTGCTAAATACAATATTTGAAATTTAAATACTACTAGTATTTTATAAATGATGTATTTTCAATTAGGTTATTGGTTTAATTAGTCTGGTATGTCTTAATTCAGCTCCTTTGGCTCGGTGACACCATCTCCAGCAGTTCCCAAACCTACCCCAAGAGCGCCCCCCATCTCCGGGAACACTCCGACAGTTCCGTCTCCTTACACAACCACTCCGACCCCACCTATGGGTGTCCTAGGCGGCGGCGGGATGGGAGTTTACGACGATGGCAAAGCCATCGTGCTAACTGTCCTCCCACCTACAAGCGTCGCCTTGTGCTCGTTCATCACTGTGCTCATGCTTAATTTGTTCAAGTGAATTAATTAAAGTATGCCTCATACATAAGCTGCCTTTTCTAGTAGATAACAATTAAGCTTTCGTTAACCTTTTTAGGGGCATAGCCTCTTAGTTTGGTTACAAACTATTTGTACGATCGAAGATGCTGTTTTGCTTTAATGCTGCACTTGCATAGGCTGCTTCTTTTCTTTTTCTTTTTCTTTTTTTTTTTTTGCAAGAATGTGTATTATGGTTGATCGGAGTGATTATGCTCAATTGGACTCAGAAGCTCGGGATTACTCCTTGCAAGGGGTGGAGAAATTCTCGGCTCTGTTGGACAAAATCGAAGAGAAGAAGCGCCTGATTTACTCCCAATTCAACCCAGATGAAATCTCGATGATCGGGTTCGTCCACGCCGGCGACAACAAGCGGAAGCCTCTCGTCGTGAGAGCAAATTCCGTCACCAGGAAATTAGCCAACTCCAAACACAAGGAAGAAGAGAACGCGGAAGAAAATTATAAAATCTTCTACTAGTTTTTTTTTCAACTACATGTGCAAACACACACTAAGTACAACAATGGAGTGAACCGTCATCAAATTCAGATGAGATATTTGGTCACTGGAATTACCATGCATTTTCCTATTTTTGAAGAAAAAGAGCAAGAACTGCTCCACATTGGAATGCTACGGGTACAAGACTGTAACAGAAGGAATACCTGATGGATCTTGCATTAAAACTAAGTTTGTATGGCAGATCAATACAAAACAAACAGCAGCCATATGCATAAACTGCTGTAGAAAACGGAAATGATGTGCTAGATGATAACTCACAGTTCCACTCCAGGAAGATGACCCTTGTCCTCAGTCCTCACTAGTTAGTAGTAATCTCCAGATTAAAACCTCTGCAGATAACAAGAAATGTTAAGGTAAGCCGTGCGACATTTAAAATCGAGCACAAATGAGGGCTAGATGGAAATGATAAGCCACCTCTCTGCAGCTTCCGTTTTCAGTTCTGCAAGACGACCTTCTATCTTAGCACAGGCTTCTTGAATTTCCATGTTTTTCAGACAGAGCTCTCTCCATTGTGTGGATAATGCATGTAACTCGTAAGCTGTATTTTGCTGATGAATGGACCATAAAGATAATTAGCTACTGCATCTCTTGACACTTGCCACTTGCCACTTGCCACTATACAAGAAAGGAAGCAACCACCAAGAGATGGGAGATACAAAAAAGACTTGCCTGATGATATTTCCTCTCCCGATTGACAGTCTCGATTTTTTCATTCTGCTCCCGGGCCATTGCTTGCAACCTGAGTACAGAGGACAGTGAGCACAACAAACTGATAGGATCATAACAACCAATCAAATGTAAAGCCAGTGTACATGTAAGTTCAGTTTATACAGCAAGACAGTTTAGTATTTTCGAATATTTAACTGGATAGCATGACTATGAACTATGATCTTCGATGTTGCATGTCATGCATCACAATGAATGTATACAGGACTTTGTTCGAACAGAGAAATAAGAGCAATCTTACACACAAATCATCTTCAACATTTCAAACTGTATTAAGTAAATTATGCAAGTCATCGTTAGGTGTATAGCTCATCTTCAACATTCCAAACTTTATTAAGTTGATTACGCAAGTCATCGTTCAGTGTAAATCTATTCAAAGCGGCAGCACATGACGTAACAATCTCCCTTCTCTATCATGAGTTGAAATAGAGCAACAGTTGGACAAACCTTTACTTCATGTCATTGCTTTAATATACATGCACACTAACCTGGATAAGTGAGCTTCCAGCCGTTGATTGACCTTTTTCCAGGCATCAGGACCATACCTTAACATCAAGTCCAGGTTTTCCAGTCTGCAGAAAGATTGAATATAGTAAGAGATCATGAATATAAAAAAATGGGCTCTTTCGGATTTCTCTTTCACAGTTACGTACAAAAACCTTAAAAAGTAGATCAAATGGGAAACTAAGTAATAGACATCAAAGGGGCATTCATATCAATTTCAAATATACCATGATTTGAATGAGTTTCACTTGAGCAACTAGATGTTTTTCAATGGAAACTTTCCAGCTATATACACAGGAAAGCAAGATTCCCACAAACATATTTCAAGAACACTGCAGTATGAATTCTGTTAATTGAACATGGTGTAAAGAGGACTTAAAAAATGACAATAAGAGCCATATAAATGATGTGATCAGCAATTAGCAAGAGCAAACATTATAAGTCACAATTCTTTTCAAACAGATATAAACAACTTCTACATACAGACCCATTATACTTAAGCCAAAATAATAGTAGAACATTATATAATAAATATAATTGAAACGAAACTTTTACAATATAAATATATAGATCTAATTCAACGAAGAATGAGATTCTACCTTTAACATCCAGTTACTATTTTCTAACAAATAACTACCGTTTTTAAAGGGCCTACAATTAAAAACCGAACACGTTAGAAAGCACTAACCATCCAGTACATATACCCCCACATTTTTTCTTAGTTCAATTCAAGTGCTTTAACCTACCGACATCCTTCTATATCTCTCCTCCATCTTCACCCATATTCTCTCAGTACATTTGCTACTCATATTCCCTTCAAGTATCCCTTTTGTGTCTCCAAAATCTCCAGTGTCCCAGCCATATCTCATCGATTGTAGGGCTATTCGTACATGTGGTAGATACGAGTGCTTCATAGAATTTAGTGTGGCCTTTAAGGTTTGTACAATATCAAAAATTCCCCACGATTTATCTGAATAACATAGTTCTTCAAAGTTCACTAACAAGGTATATTCTCATGGCCTTAAACAATCCTTACTTCCATGCACTCCAGCAGGGTTATTAGAGACTTCTTAGTTGTATACTATCACTTAGAAAATTCTTCCGTTTATAACACAGTTTTAGTAAACTTTAATAATTATTATATGTTTGGACCAGATAAGTAAATTTGCTATATAGAACCAACCTTTCATGGTTAAGATAAAAAAATTATTTGTAGTTTTTCCATGGATATTACAGGAGCATGGGCTCAATAGACCCAAAGAAAACTGAAATTCTGCTATGCAACAACTAACAATAATAATTAAATATAGTTAAAATCCACCAAAAATTAATATAGGCCTTACTTCAAATCTAATTCTATATTTTCAGCTGGAACATATCAAAGTTCAGTTAACTTTCAAAAAGCTCTTAAGAGTTACATTGCAACATTTGAGAACTTTTGGGATATTACTGACAGTTGATTACACTAACATTAGAGAATGAAGTAAAAACATAATCATACTTACTCAGTCAAAAGATAATTAATTCAGTGAAAAGCTTCTTACTCGAAATAGATTTGCAGAAAAACTGACACTTTGCAGGTTAAAATTACCTCATAACTTGATGCTGTAGCAAGCGTTGAGCCTTATTAAGAGCCTGTCTCCAAGCTGTTTCATCGTTTTGCTTATTCACAGGTGGTGGTTCAAGTACATAACGAGACATATCCAATGCCACAGGAGGCTTTGAAGCTCTGACACGTTCGTACTCCCTAGCAAGCATTGGGTGATCCTGAAACAAATTTTTAAAGTTGCAGTTGCCCATCATTCCAAAAAATAGTTGGTGTACTTAAATGGTTCATGGAGAAAAAAGAAAGGATTATGACCAAATAAAATTAGAGTGTTAAGTATCACACATTCTGCACGTTGTATATTAAACTACAACAGCTCAAGCTCGAGTATTGCCACTGCAATCATGAGTATTAACAAGCCATGGCAATAAACTAAACGCAACCAGATCAAAGCATGCTCTACAGCAAACTCAGCAAGCAGAAACTCATAAAAAAAATACAGGTATACCTCCAACTTACAACTAACAGAGGAACTAATACAGATGAGATACATTACCACACCCAATTGAACCTCCAGAGACCCTTCCCCTTCTTCAATTGCAATGCAAGTTATGCAATAGATACTTTCTTGATCAAAGTGTTAAAAGCAATATGATTCTTGATCAAAGTGTTAAAAGCAATAGGATTTAAAAACAAACACTTCACGCCTTGTCAAAATAAGCACCCAAACATACCAATCAGACGAAAGCTCTTAGCAGTTAGCACCGGAAGGGTAAACCATTGTGAATATATACGCAGTTCAACCGAGCTCGTAATGAAGCCTAAAAACCCTAGATTTCAAATAAGCATAGCATGGGAAGGGAGAAATAGTGTAAGCACGGGGAGAGAACCTCGAAATTGAACTTGGGGATAGGAGGGAGATCCTTGAGGAAATCAGAGGGGTTCTTGGAACTCCGGCGCATCTCCTCTTCGACCAAGCGGTCGACCTCTTCTTTAACGGAGGGGACAGCATAGTCGCCGTCGATGTAGGGCAAGGCGTCGACGATTTCGGCGTTCGAAGCTGCCGCCCATGGCCGTTGGGACTCCGGTGGGGCTTCCAGCATCAGCACGTCGCCATTGTTGACGGCCATTGTTAAGCCCTTCGTTAGCCGGCTGAGCGGTTTTGCTTCGTGAAAAGGTAGAAGAGTTGCAGGAGAAACGCCGTCAACACTTAAATCGGTCTTTAAAACTAAAGTACGGGCCTGGCTCTTTTAGTCTTTTGGATTAATTCCGGGTAGACCCGATTCGACACCAGCGTTTGATGTAGCAAATTTTCTATCTACAGACCAGCTTCGTTTGATGTAGAGACCAGAGTTATATGATTTTCTATCTAAGATTTTCTATCTATATCAATTAAATATAATATTTTAAATTATGGTAGGTAAATTTTAAATAATTTAAAAGATTTAGCCTTCGGGCATCTAGTCAAAACGGTTAAGCCTCTAAGGGTAGTACTCAGAGGTCACCGGTTCGACTCTCATGGGCAGTGCCCTCAACCAAAAAAAAAAAATTTAAAAGATTTTATTTTATCTAATAAAACTTATTAATTGAAAATTTTATATATTTATTTTTGAGTTTTTAAACTTTAAATCATATACATAAATATTATTGTAATATTTTATAGATTATTTTAATTAGATCTTTGTTCAAATATTTAAAAATTGTAGATATAATATTTTTCTTAATTAGATCTTTGTTCAAATATTTATTACAGCTGCTCGTACGTTACATTGTACAAGTTGTAGATTATTTGTACATAGTACAAGTGACTAAACTAATTAGGTCGCAAACTAAAGAGATAACCAAACCTCCTAGATTTGGACCAGACTGGGCAAAAGAGGCCACGCCCCTTGCCAAAAAGAGAATCAAAATGATCGAAAGAATAATTGTCGAGCAAACAAGAAGTGTTGTCCGGAACCTTGAGGTCGTCGTTTCCATCTATGTTTTCTCAATCGTAGAGTTATTAACACTGTTCTCTCATTCATGCCACGACATTCCCAAATTGCTAGAACCGTACTTTTAAAAGGATGCATGGAACGAAATATGTCCTACTGCAAATATACTGATCAACGCTTCAATAATTTAAACCGATTTATTGCGTACTGGAAAAAAACACAGAAACCAAATGGAAAAGAAAAAGCATACCATCTGACCCAAAAAAAAAAAGAAAAAGCATACCAACATTCTTTGATCAAACTAAAACAGAAAGCAGGTACAGGCAAATTAACTCTGGATTTTGGTCTACAACTATGAGAACCACGACCAAATCTAGTGGCCAGTTTTACATTGGAAACCTTAGGCTGATTTTGGCTTTGGCTTGAGGCGCTTTAATTGAGAGTACAAGAAAACCCCGACTAACGCAATCCCAGTACCTGCGAACAGCAAAGAAAACCTTCATATGTTATACTTGATTAGAAGGTACAAGAATGTGATAGCATAAATTAAGTTCCCTGAAGGTTTCATTCAATACAATTAAACTTACCCAGAGCATTGATGAATGATACTGGGGTTTGGAAGAAAATAACAGAGCTAACAATAACCACCACCCGCTTAACACAGTTACCGACAGAGTGGGAAACTGGGGACACCCTTTGCAATATCATGTAAGAAACCTGTAAATGTAAACACAAATATCCAGTTCATATACCAAGTAGATCTATCAGGAATGGAAGAAGCAGATGATTCAATACAAGCTAAAATCAACCTAAGACAAACAGAAGTCGCAATTTATCTTCAAATTACAAACTCATTTAGACAAGCTTTTGTGACATACAGTATAAGAATATATAAAGAATGAAAATCACACATAGGGTCTTTGTAGCACGTTGTTCTGAAGTAAGACACAAGTTAGTTCAGGTATTGAAATCTTGTCTTTATCTGTAGATAGATAGTTGGAGTGCCGTACTTTATTTTTCCACAGCCACGAGAAGCTGACATAAAATTTCAGAAATGGGTGTATATACAGATTCATCTAATAGCAGGGTTTCTACATATCTATATCCTATAATTGTATGTAGCATGAACAATGCATTTCTATTTGATGCCAATTCATTATTATCTGAACTGCACAAATAGGAAGTTCAATTCAGCAGTAACTCTCCATACCTAAGCAGAAAACCTGTTGGCTAATTGTAGGAGATGGAAACAAATCAGAAGATCAAAAGAAACTTATACCTGCTGGTAAGCGTGGAAGCAGAGTGCTGCCACAAGGGACCTTGTGTAGAGCTGTTTAACATTCAATCCCTGATGATTTTGAGCACAAAGCTTAGATACTAATCAACACTTGATGAACAATGGATCACTTTGCCATATAGAAATAATAATCAGTTCACTTACGGCTGCCTGCATGTATGTAGGGGTAAACTTGATTCCTTCCATGAATACAGCAGCTGGTGCTAAGAGTATAAATGACATTATAGTAATAATCGAGAACAGAGTGATGTT
The DNA here is from genome assembly GCA_963924305.1 of Polygonum maritimum. Classification (NCBI taxonomy): domain Eukaryota; kingdom Viridiplantae; phylum Streptophyta; class Magnoliopsida; order Caryophyllales; family Polygonaceae; genus Polygonum; species Polygonum maritimum. The sequence goes on from OZ002736.1 coordinate 727,071, forward strand.
GTCCAAAGAATCCTGCCAGCATCAGTAAAAAAACATCAAGTTAAACAAATATAAAATGCCTCTTTTGAAATATTACCAGCACTCAAGTGCAACATTTTGAAGTGGAAATGTGGAATACCTCTTTCTTAACCATAAACTTCTTGCTAAGGACATTACGGGATTGGAAAGTCAAATTGGAAGCCATTGCACTTAGAAATCCAGCCCTACATAGTAAGAGGATATTGGTCTATTAGAGGGAACTAAGTATGATCTCAAGAGACTGGTTTGAAATAACAATAAAAAAAGAGCTTAGTTTATGTAAACACATACATACACTTACCAATTAAAAGAGACCTCAGTCACAGATGCAAGTGCCACTCCTCCGACAATTGGCATCAGGGATAGAACCACCCAAGGAGTAGGCATCTGCAGAAAATAATATATGATGACCAGCAAAAAAACAATTGATATGTTTGTGTTTTCTTTGAAGAGTTATGAGAACCATATGCTATATATTGCACATTATGTGCAATAATACGCAAACAACCAACATACCAACTGTATTCTCATATTGGCCAATTTTGTATTCCACTGTTAGTTTAGAGACAAGAAAAACAAAGAGGAAAATATGCATATCATCATAACATACCTCACCAAGAAACAAGGCAGACAGAACAACCGAGAAAAATGGCTCCATAGCCTTGATTGTATGAGTAAATGAAACAGCCACTTTACCCAGACTCAAGTTCGTGAAAAGATTCCCCAAGGCATGCACCACTGCCAAAGGCAGTATAGCTGCAATCTGCCAATTGGATAACATAACAAAATTAAATCAGAGACTTTGACAGATTATGTCAAAGGCAAAAAGCTACCCGGAAAATATCTTATTCTACAAAACATAATGTCACACATTACCTGAGCACCAGTGACCTTTGGCCTCTTGTATAGATTGGTCATCCACATAAAGAGCACAAACGTTGATCCAACAGCAAACTGAACCATGGTGATGGTCACTGGGAAATGGAATGCCTTCAAAACCTGTTGCACGAACAATTGTCAAATTATGGGACAACAAGAAAAATAGAGACACACCAGCTGACTCATTTACATTCAGAAGTTCCACTCTGTCAGTAGACATTCAGCACCTGGCTTTGGCTCTCTAAAGACTATCAATTTCATGGATACTCTAAACTCTGTTCATATAAAGGGATCATATTCCAGCACAGAATATTAGAAAGTGAAAATGTTATCAAAGATCCTATATCGACCAAATATAGATTCTAGGAGCACTTTGAACCACTGGCCAACTGTTTTTAAAGTAACGGACAGCTAGACCTTTCTACATAAGCCGTTTGGCCTATTTGTTCACAAACTGTGCATTAGGAATTGTAAATTCAAGCAAGATGCACATGCCTTGGTCCAATCTCATGACATAATTGCAGAATTAATGGTTACATGTAGTGACAATCAGATCGGGATGAAAGAACAAAAGATCCGTAAAACCAAAGGAGAAGAAGGCAGGCAGACAGCACAAACCTGCTTATTGTAGATGTTGAAGTAGATATTAAAGAGGTACCAGAGGCCGAACAACATCCCTAGCTGCAAGGTCTTGGCCATGGAGCCCGATTCCGGCTCCTCGACAGCATCCGAAGTAGCATGAACAGTGAATTCATCAGCCGATCTCCTTCCCCCGACCAAAGGCGGCTTGGAAATCAGACTAACTGAAGATGAAAATGAAGAAGATGAACGGAGAGACAAGGATGGGAGACCGCCATCTACAATTACGTGCTTCTTCTTCGAAAGCGAGGACGAAGAAATCGGATCGAATCTGAAGCTAGAGGGACGGACGAGAGACTTGCGAGTCTTTAGGAAGGTTGGTAGCGCAGGGGAGAGAGAGAAGGCCGAGCTCTGCATCGCCATTGCAGAGGGAGCGTTGGAGACTCCGCCGAGGAAAGTGGAGGGGGGTTAGGTAGGTGTTGGGCGAAGTTCAAGTATCACTACCCCCTCTCTATATGTGTACTGCTAATATAGGTAGGTGAATTCCCTACCCTAAAGGGTTCGCGCTTAAAAACATGTTTTTAATACAATTATTTATATCTGCCTAGATTTGACCAAAAAAAATGTATATCTCCCTAGATGGACTACCTTACGTTACTCAAGATTATTACATTTATAAATATTAAAAATTAATATAAAAAATATAAATGAGATTGTCAAGAATAGAGGGGTACCAGAAGGAATTTTCAAATAATATTTATACCCATTTATATATTTTTATAAAAACTAATTATAAGAATATAAATTGATATTTCATTTATAGTTTTTATCATATATTAATAACGATTATCATCAATTTAAATATAAAAGTAAACAATTACAATGTTTCACCAATTGATAAATTCATCAAGTTTATCATAATCTAATAGAAGATGTAGAAAACCACAAATTTACTTGTATAAAATAAATAAATTGAATTCAATATTCAAAATTTTGTGCTGAATTCCATCCGTTTGCTGGCCAAGTAGTTCAGGAGGTATGCATGTGCGGAGGGAGGGTAACAAGCCTCCTCATTTCATGGCTTCGATCAAGCCTGCTCTGCCTCTAGTTTCTTGTTGTTTGGATGACTTTCCCCCTGAATTGTCGTTGTTATCTGCTGCTGACATTGCTATCTTATTGAATGAAGTTTGTTTTGCTCAAAAAAATTAAAATTGAATTCAATATTCAAAATTTTGTTGAACTTGTATATGAAAGATTTTACCAATAGTATTTTAAGAACTAATAATTGACAAAAAAAAAAGAAGTTAAAATAGAAAAGAAGAACTTTAATAAGAAAATCCTATAAAATGCAACTAATAATTTTTTAGATATGGGATATGATAAAAATTAATATGGTGGTTTGAAAATGACACTTGTGTTTTTATATTAGGAAAATAAGAGACATTTATATAATTTGAGAAAAGTTTGGGATTATTTCGTAAATAAGTGGAAATTATTTAAAAAGATTTACGGTTATCCATACTATTTGACTGAAAAATCAAATTTATTATCAAGATAGAAAAAAAAAAATTGTTGGATCATAGTTCGTTAGTAGTGAGATATGGAAGTTGTAAGGATGGCTTTGTTGAAACCCGATCACGCAGGAGGAGGAACACAATGAGAGCAAACGAATTAACCAAGTGAACCGGCAAAATAGATATTTAACGCGATGATAACACAAGTGTTTAGTTTTGAGGCTTATTTGTATTTAGAAAGTACAAAGATACAAGTGTTTGGGAATTGTCTCTATTAACGCGCTCTATGATCGCAGTTTCAACAACTTTAATCATTTACTCGAGAATAGTGTTGGTTCGCGAGGTTTTCAATTTGGTTCATCTTTTACAAAATCTTGCATTTCCGTCAGTTTGATTTTTTATCACAACAATTAGTTATAACTTTGTTAAAGGCTAATTTTCTAACTCTAACATTCACAAAAATAAATCTACAATGATTTTCTAAATTTAATAAAAAAAAATCAATTTAACTAGGTTTAGATAATTCTAGCCTTTAACACTATATAATATTGACCAATTCATTTTTAAGTAGTTTTTTGCCTTAAAAGGGTAACCGTAACCTTAACAAAGTTAGTTATAACTAGCGTACTTTTTTTAAAACATTTATATAATTTTACATGATTTTCAATACTCGATCATTTTAAGTAGTTCAATATATATTATAAGTTTGGATATACCTTTAGTATTTTAATTATTCATGTTTAAGTGGTAAAAAATATAAATTAATAAATAATGTATAAGTTTTAGGAAACATATAATCTTTTTTTTTTGATGAGGAAAGGAGTTAGGGTAGCCAACCAACAAAATAGAAAGCTATTATAGGACATCCTTACGCATGAGGTCCCTAAGCATCGGGTCAGAGTCAACAATGAGAGAGGAAGCACGACGAAAGAATCCTCAGACATATGGATGAGGTCTCTAAGGACCGGGTCAGAGTTTACAGTAGACTTGGCCTCCCGAGAGACATGAGAGATCCTCAAACTTCTGAATAGGCCAAGCAAGTGTTGAATATCCATACGAACAAGCTCGATCTCCCAAGGGCAGCTCCAATCACCCTACACGGCATTAATCAACTGCAGGTTGTCTCCCTTGGTAAGGATACGAGAAATGCCATGATGGATGTCGTCAACAATGCCATGTCGAACCGCAAGAGTCTCAATCATGATGACACGACATTTGAGAAAATCGTCGTCCATGGAAATACGCGCACCCAAGCGGTCTTAAATAATGAATCGAAAGGAGGACGTGTCGTCAAAATTCACTGCACCATCGAAACTAAGTTTAGCGAAGCTTTGTGAAGGTTTACCCCATTTGACCTTGGTTATTTTCCTATTCTGTTAGTTTCGTCTAGTAAGATGCTACCCATGTGTTATTTGAGGCAAATCCTAAGGGAAAAAGAGGCCGTTAGGCTAATTTCACTGATTCATCAATATCTATTACCATATATGTAATTGATATGCATAATTATGTTGTGTATTTTGATGAGGTTTTAGCATATATTTTAGTGGTGAATATAATACTTAGGTGGAGTTTGAAGCTTCAAAGAAGGAAGAACCGAGGTGCATTGAAAACTACTTGGAGCTAAAACGAAGAGAAGATGTCAAGATGAAGAAAAGAAGTCTGTGGCTGGCGGCGAATGTTGCTAGTGCCCGAGGGTGTTATGCCTTTAAACGCTGTATTTTATATATTGACCTTAGAGATATTATGGTTTGTATTATAGGAGAAAACAAACCATCCCAAAATACATAAAAATTGGACTAAAAAATAATATCTCTAAGGTCAATAAATAAAATGCAGAGTTTAAAGGTTGAACACTCTCGGACAATGACAATGGTCGCCGCTAGCCACATGCTTCTTTTCTTCGTCTTCTCTTTGTTCCAGCTTCAAGTAGTAGTCTTTAATGCACATCGATTCTTCCATCTTTAACGCTTCAAACCCTACTTAAGTACTTATAATCACCACTAAAAGCATGCTAAAACCCAACGTAATTATGCATATCAATAATCTATGCATATAAAAATCATACGGTTTAGAACCACCAGTCCACCACATTACACCATGTAAGATTTTTCCACGTGTCATCCTCACATTTTGTCACATATGAATATAACTAAAATATTTTTTTATATAAAAATGTTATGTTATCCGAAAATTATATCTTTTATAATTTAAAAGACAAACATTATTTTAATACATACGGTAATAATAATTATAATAAATTTATACACAAGGTAACAATTAAATAAGTCTTCTCTTTGTTCCATCTTCAAGTAGTCTTTAGTGCACATCGATTCTTCCTTCTTTAACGCTTCAAACCCTACTTAAGTACTTATAATCACCACTAAAAGTATGCTAAAACCCAATAATTATGCATATCAATAATCTATATATATATAAACATCATACAGTTTAGAACCACCACATTACACCGTGTAAGATTTTTCCAAATGTCATCCTCACATTTCGTCACCTATGAATATAATTATTTATCAAAAAAAACCTATGAATATAACTAAAATATTTTTTATATAAAAATGTTATGTTATCTGAAAATTATATCTTTATAATTTAAAAGACAAACATTATTTTAAAACATACTCCCTCCGTCCCCGAAAACTTGTCTGCCTTTCCTTTTCGGTCGTCCCCAAAACTTTGTCCATCTCTATTTCCTTTCCATTTATATCACTATGCTTTTACAATCTTACCCTCATACAATTTCATATATTACACTCATTATCCAACTTTCTCCTCAACTTTTCCACTTTTTCCTATAAAATTACACAATTACTCTCGTCTAATCTTATATATATTACTCCTTTTTATTACCTTTTTCATCAACTTTACGCCTTTTTCAATCACCTATCAAATATTTACACTTTTTATTAATTCGCGTGCAAATATGCTTTACGGACAAGTTTTCGGGGACGGAGGGAGTACGGTAATAATAATAATAATAATAATAATAAATTTATACACAAGGTAACAAATAAATAAATAACACGAAGATCACGATCGGCAACTCGAACCGAATGAATGCGAACGTGCGATCGGACGGTCTCGATTCCTTGTGTATCCCGCAGTAAATCCAATACTGACCACCAGGTCCTATCTTTTTGTCTTTCGGAGTGAGGTCGGATCTAATCATCAACACGACGGGAAAAAGAGGCGACTCGGTCCCTTTCTGTCCGGCGACTCCGATTATCCAACTGTCCCGAGAATATAGATCTATTCAACAGATTTCCGGAGCCTGTAGATTTTGTTCCTCCTTTTTAAATCCATGGATCGGAGAGCAGCTATGAGCCCTGTATACGGCAGGCAGTGGAGCACAAGCAGCGGGGAGTCCATGTCGCCGGCCGGATCCCCCGCCCATCCTCACTCTCGCCATGCTTCCCTGGGCGGCGCCGGCGGTTTCTCCACCATCAAGAGGAACCAGAACGTCGCCGCCAAAGCCGCTGCCCGCCGCCTTGCTCAGGCCATGGCCACTCAGGCCGCCACCGACGACGACGACGACGATCAGGAGGATGACGATCTAGGTTTCAGATTCTCCACGCCTACTTCTCTTACACCTTCGCACTCGTCCGAGGAGATCAGAAATCAGCATCATCACCGTCCTCTTCTACACAGTAATTTGCCTGCCGTTTCTGGTCGGCCTAATCGTGCGCCTTCTCCTGCGGTATATTCTTACCGTCTTTGATTGATTCTCTGTTTATAGCTTCAAGAATTGAATTTCACTTAATGCTATTACTCCGAAGCCTGAAAATCTATGGAATGCTTTTCAACTTCTGTGATTGTGCAATGTCTTTTGAAGATTTGTTAGAATACTCGTCATCTGAGGATTTGTTAAAGGTGTTAGAACAAGAAGCATCAAGTGTAAGAGCTGTCACCTCTGTTGAGAATGCGAGATTAGCAGATTTTGATTTTAGTCATGGCAGCTTATTCTATGATGTACTTACTACACATCACATATCAGATTGAATTTTAATGTTGTATGGTGGCATGGATTCATGAGTTCTGGTCCTTTTGTCAATTTGATGTGGCTAGTTTGGAGCAATGCTCTAAAAAGTTAGTTTGGAGTTTATTGTTGTCCATGATCCTCTTAGGTTTGAGGTGATCAGCTTTATATCATAGTAATGTGTGTATTTTTATCTACTTTACATTAGTTAGGTCGTAACATTGTGGATAGTCACGCTTTATCACATCGGTCTACATCTGCTGGAAGAGCGTCAACAACCTCTCGTGCTGCAGCTGTTGTTCCACCTACCAAAAATTCTGTGAAGACTCTAAATGTCATACCCCCAGTGGAACTTCCACCCCTGAAGAAAGACAAAAGGTTAAATCAACCTTGTACTCATTTATGAATTTCTTTTCTCTTTAAATCTTAAAGCCTTTTGGACTCTGGAGCACAATTCTCTGTATTTCTTTTTGAAAGCCTAAATGGCACTTTTTTTTATAAGAGTTGGCATAAGGTTTTGCACCTCCAGATTTGCGTTTGTTACATCAACATTGGAGTGTTTGAATGAGTTCACTGTCTTTCGTAGGTGAACCTGTTTTGGCTGCTGTTTATATTTTTTCATGAAACTTCTGTGCTTATACTTTTACATAGCAATTAATTCTGAAAGGTGATATTGCAGGATCGCACCTGAGTTAGGACAACTCAATGTAAAGGACAAAGGACATCAAGATGATGCTTCTGGTCTTCGTGATGAAGTATGTGGTGCTCAATTAGCATCTCTCAGTAGAATCACTTTTATCAAATAGTTTTTATGCCCCTAAAAGCATTCTAATGGATTAGTTTGACTCAGCATAGAGTCATGTTATTAACCATCTTCTAATCAAGTATCTACAATTACAGCTGGATATGCTTCAAGAAGAGAATGAAGTCATGCTTGAAAAGGTTTTTTACCCCTCCCTGAGACTGTAAATGTTAAATCCTCACTCACTTTCAATTGAAAAAGCTCTTATTTTCTCTTTGCAGCTTCGACATACAGAAGGAAAGCGTGAAGAAGCTGAGGCCAGAGCCAGGGAGCTTGAAAAACAAGTTAGTATCTTCCAAACGGACTATCCTTTGATTCTATGTATCATTTTTTTTTGGTCGGACTTGATTCTATGTATCATGTTTATTGAGTCACTTCATTTTTCTTGAGTCCAAAGTTTCTTAATTATCAGGTTATACTCCATTCGTTGTTGTAAGATTTTCAAGTTGGCACAGAGCATTATATTTTTAGATCCATCGCTCATCTAATTTCTAATTGGTTGACATCCATATTACTTCCACATTTAATTAGGTTGCTTCACTTGGAGAAGGTGTATCTCTAGAAGCCAAATTGTTGAGCCGGTATTTCCACTTTTTTAGGCTTTGTCCTTGCATTTTATTATTTTAGTTAATTTGATTCACATGTAGGTTTATTTGTAACATACCTTTTGTTCATTTTTATCCACTGCAGCAAGGAAGCTGCTCTGCGGCAAAGAGAGGTGAGTATAGTAGCGCAATGTTATTTATTGTTCTTAATTGCATTGAAAGTCTGCTTTCTTGTATTGTTTTGTTTTAACTGCCACACTGTCACATAAACTTTTTTAATTTGGAAACGAGTATGGGTTTCTTTTTGTGAAAGTGCTTTATTAATAATTATCTTACTTTATGTCCTCCAGTTTTTCACTCTTCTCAGAGCAATTATCCTTTTTGCGTATGCTCTAAATTTATTATTTGCATAGGCCGCTCTCAAGGCTGCAAAACAGAAGTATGGTAAAGATGGGGAAATGACAACTCTTCGTGCAGAGTTTGAGGTAAAGGGTCCTGGCTGGGCTGTTACATGTACCACTTTCTATACTGCTCTTGTTGCTTACTACTTTGTATACATGGCATCTATTGTAACATAGAAATTTAAAGAAGAAGCTGCAACAACAATGAATCAACTTCAAGAAGTAGAGTCCGAGGCAAAAAATCTGCGATCTATGACACAGAGAATGATTTTGACTCAGGAAGAGATGGTACGTTTTTCTTATACTTCCATCCTAATATATGTTAGACAAGCTGCTGAGACTAATAAAGCTGTCAACATGTTGTAGGAGGAAGTTGTTCTAAAGAGGTGCTGGCTCGCTCGTTATTGGTTATTAGCTGTACAATATGGTATGATATTTGAACATCAATGAAGCTATGTAATAACATGTGCTTGGATTATTTAATTAATATGTACTTGATGAATCTGTAACTTTATTTCAATAGTGATTGTTTTTACATTGTTCATCCGATGTGATACTACCACAGGCATCTGTGCAGATATATCAGTGTCTAAGCATGAGTATTGGTCTGCATTTGCTCCTTTACCATTTGAACTCGTACTTGCAGCGGGGCAGAAAGCAAAAGACGACTTCTTGAAGAAAGGCTAGTAGATATTCTTTATCAGATAATCTGTTCTCCTTTACCTATAACTACTAGCCCATGACCATCCTTTTTATGCATCGCCAAATATGATAAAATGCAACAGGTGGTGGTGGTCCAGATTCACAGAACAAGTCTGCACGCAATCACAGTGATCTTACTGGAGAGGGGAACATTGAAAATATGCTTTCAGTTGAAATGGGTTTGAGAGAGTTGGCTTCTTTGAAGGTCTGTCCTCCCCTTGAAAACAATGAAATTCTCCCTGGGATTTCAGTCTGCCACTGTGTTTCTAGTTTTATTCCTTTCTCACCCTTGTCACTCCATGAAACTACTTGCATCTTGTTTACAAATCTTATTAGCCTTTTCCCTCCATCAACTTAGTGGATCTCTAATCTAATTAAAAGCATTCTTCATGAGATAATCACATTCTTCTTAAGATATCCTTCAAAAAAGTTTGTCCTTTTCAGATTGAAGATGCAGTGGTGTTGGCAATGGCCCAGCATAGACGCCCAAATCTAGTCAGAGGTTTACTTTTGTTATGTATTACATATCGGCAGTGATTAATTAGCTTAAGCTACACGTTTGTTTACTATTTACTTATATTTCTATTGTTAAAACTAGTACTGATCACATAGTTTCTGCCTATTGATTCTTATATTTCTTTCTTTCCATCAGATCCCAAGTTGCAGGCTGATACAAAATTTACGGAGGCATTTGGTAAGAAAGTTTATAATGATTGATTGATTATCTTTCCCATCTATTGATTGTTAGAATTCCTTCTTTGTAGGTTATATACCAAGGATAAATTGCTCTTATGTCTTGTTATGTAACCTCATAGGAAAGCAACTCCTTTATCTGTGTTTTTAACGTAATATGAACTGTGTTGTTGTAGTGGTTTGGTTTCAACAGCTAAATATGCCGGTTTAGGAAGTCTTACAATAGTTCACCTGTTAATTATGAAGGATGTCTATGATGTACGCTTAGTCCCTTGGTATTGTTGTTAGTTTCCATTGTTTGGTTTTGAAATGTTCAATTTTGAATTTATTGGAGGAGCTGTTTGGCTCAGCTTTAAGTTTTGAATTCATTGCTTGAAATATTTCTATTTTCATATAGTTCTTATATAATCGTTTCAAAATATGCTGTGTCTTAATTATCTCCTTATGAAAAATGTAACTTGAAATTGGAAACCAAGGACTAAATAGCTGAAAACTCATGGCTGAACTAAACAAGCCCTAGAGTGATATATAAAATTTATTGTTATCCTATTGGAACCTTAACGTGCTAATAGTAGAAGTTTTTTGTAATGTGACCTCATGCTGTATGTATATGATGAACAGTGATTGATTTGCTTGCAGAATTGAATCAAGAAGAGTCCAATGATATTCTTTTTAAGCAGGTATGTCCCTTTGATTTCTAGCATATGAGATTCATGGTACTGGCTGGTTTTTATGTAGGGGAAGTTTCAGCAAACTGCCCATAGCTTATTCCTTTTTTCACGAAACCAGAACTTATGAATATCTTTTTTTCTGGGCAAAACTCCATTATGGGAAAATGAGATTAAGAACAAGACTAGGTTACGTTGGCTTTAGTATTCATATATATCCTCAATCTAGACAGGTAATAATAATTGGTCAGATTCAGCGGAAGTAGGAACCAGGGGGTGGGATGCAAATACGAATTGAGTATCCGTTTCCCTCCTTTTCCTGCTAGGATTGGAAATCCCTCAGTACAGCTTCAATGATGTCATTAGTATAGGAGCAATGTTTTATCCATTCCCATGGTAAAACGTACGTCTGCTGGTTCTATTCATCCAGCCAAATTGAGTCCTCTTCTTCATTCTCAACCCTAAAGCTGATCTGTTTCAAGTTTCTTCTTAAAGCTTCTCTCTGAAATATGGAGCTCACATTTTATTAATTTCAGAGATAGAACATACTGTTTTATCACTTTTTTCAATGAAGCTGTAATTATCCTGCAGGGTGCTACTTATGTTATACTCCAAAATTCAGAATTACTTTAAAAACACTCAGAATTTAGCATTGTTTTTTTGACGAAATGGTTTCCTGATAATTTCCCTATTATTTATTGTCAAAACAATGCTGTTGCTTCTATCAGAAAAAAAACAATGCTGTTGCTGTAGCTTCTGAATAAGGTTTTGGAAATTGATCCTTGGGTGTTTTGGATTCCTAATTACTAACATCCTCCATGCATGGGTTGTAGAAGCAGTAAGAGGGTGGAGACTGTAAGTGCAAAAATCTGGCGATTCCAACAACGTTGAATCTTAATCCCATAATTTTGTCTTATTCCTCAGTTCTAGATGCTTTCTTCCTTCCAAATTGTTCACTCTCTTGGAAGTTGGAACCCACATCCTACTTCCACACTTTGCCAGGTGTTTTTTTTATTATTTATTTTGGCAAAGATCCTGATTATTTGTTCATAACTGTTTTCCAACTAAATTGGCTGTATTAGGACTAGCAGTATTAGCTGTGATTAGAAGTTGTACTTCCTACACATTAGCTGGAAACCTGGTAGTTAGGTCACAGGTTATGCACTTATGCATAACAACGAAAACCTGAGTGGTAAAATTTTGATCTTTCCATGCTCTGATATGTGACTTTGTTTGAAGTTCCTTCTTGGTGTCAATGAACTTATTCAGAAGGGTCTGGTTAGCTTGGAGAGTGGAATCATGCCATGGATTGATATAAGTAAGTAGTTTAGAGAGTGTTGCTGAAAACCAGAATTTGTTTTGGCGGTCAATTGAGCAGTTGTTGATGGGTTGCTATGGGGGTTTTTGTAAATTTGGTTACAGAGGAGAAGAGGGATCAGGATGTAATTAGAGGATTATTGCATCTTATTCAACCCCAGGCCTATATTTGTACTGAGATCTGTGGGCCATTTAACAATTGGCCTGGTATCTCCAGATCATGGCTTATATGAAAAGCATGTTGCCCAATTTTAAAACTAGATTCATGGATTGCAGCCCCAACATGTGGGCCAAATTTTATTTAGCCCAAGCTCTGTTTTTTCTGCAAGAAACTCTGCTACATCTTATTTGTGATCTTGGACCATGGTCCAACCATTTTAGAGAAGAACCTTATGGGCGTTTGGTAACCCGGTCTGAGATGAGAATTGGATGGAAACCTGATTTTATGTGTTTATTTTATTGTTCGGTTGTACTCTAGAGATTCCTCATACTGGGTAGGTATGGATTTTGATACCAGACAAAAACCTTGTGTTGGGTGGATAAAGCAAAAAGGGAGGAAAACAAAAAGAAAAGAAAAGTGAGGAATGAGAATAGCTGTGGAAGCATTTCACCCAAAGCAAAGGGCAAAACTTAAGCTATGGTTGAAATTGATGGCTTCAGCCTTCAGTTTTTATAGGGCAGAAATAGAAGACAATGAAGGTAGAAGGTGAAGCTTGATTTGGGGTTAGACCAACTGGCTCTAAGTTTTTGCTTGTCAAAGAAGATGGAGCAAATTTGAGGGTCTGCACGGGGTAGAAGATGAAGCAGAGGCACAGCAAAACCGCGGTTGTGGAGGCTGGAGAAACAAAAGCAAATGAAAGAACCTACAAGAGGAAGCAATGTGAAGAGGAAGATGAAGCTGCGCAAAAAAGTTTCCCAAACTGACAAAATCTGAATTTTATTCTAATAATCTGCAAAACGCCCAAGATGTAGTATAGGCTTCCAACTCCGTCCCCACCAAATCAGATACCTCATTATGTCTCCATACACACTATATCAACCGCCCCATAATCCTAAGAACAGTTCTGTATTCCTTGGTTCTTAATTGGTGTATGCCTCTTCTATTAGTTAAGAATGTCAGTTGTCCTTGATTGACTTCCATTTTGTTGCCCCTCTCTCATAAAAGACAACTGTCCTGGAAAATGGATCTCAGTTAGATTAGGCTGGTTAGACCAATTTATAGAGTGAGTAGAATATGGGAACTTGATAAATCAACAGCCATGTTTTTTAATCATCATTAAAACACGCATGTAGAAAATCAATTTTGAAACCAAAGATCAATGCAAAATACCATTGAGAATAGAACACTTATGTCAATCCTTATATTTGTGTAGATGTTTGAAAGAAATTCAGAATAACAAAATACAGTGGGAACCTATGCTCTCCTAGGACACTCTCATGAGAGTCTGCCCTTCTGTTTACCATATGGTCTGATGATCTACTAACATATGATGAAAGCACATAATGTCCATTCCATTGGCATAATCTCAGTGACCTCTGCTGGTTGCCTGCGAAGTGCAAAAACCTTGCCAACAGCTGACAGGCCTTTGCTTTAATTTTGGGTTGCTCCCTGGTTCATTATGATGCAGGGTGTATCCGTTGATGCCTAATATAACTTCACAGATGGTTCCAGTCAATTCCTGTGCACTGACAAGGACTGCAGCCTCTGAAGGCCTTGATGTCATTATATTTGAGTCTTATGGTGTGAAATCCCTGATTTGCAATTTTAATAGCATCCAATCTCTCAAGCTGTATACCACGCTGTGACATTCCCGTGGATTCTCAGCATTGGTGCCCTTATGTTTGTGTCTTCTGATGTGAAATCCCTGCTTTGCAATTTTGTAAGGCAAAAGGCTAATTCCACAACTATTGTGACTCTGTTTGCTGCTAGCATCATTTCATTAAATATCTGGTAGCAATCAATGATGTGGATTAAGTGGAACTGTTTTCAAACTACTGTAGTTGTCTACTCAAATATTTCCCATATTCTAGGATATGGTTTTACTCTATCAAAAGATACTGTCTCACCTATCAAACTTATTCCCACGTAAGTGAATCAGTTGCAATCAATTTCTCTTCATAGTCTTTAAGCCACAACATGCTTTGCTCGGTATGTGTCAGGATATGATGAGTTTCCCAACCTGCATATGATGAGTTTCCCAACCTTATTCATCTCTTCATAATGATGCTTCCATTGAAAATTGTGATCCCCTTCTAATGTCAGCAACATGGAAATTTGTCCATATTTTGCTTACTAAATATGTACATGCATTGAGTTTCTATGATGCCTTGCATCTGAATTGCATTTCCATAGTGTTTTAATAAGGATTTTTACTTCTTTTCCTGTGCGTAACTTCTTGGATATTCAGAACTAAAAAATAGCACACTGCAGGCTTGGCTCACTTACTTCTGGAAGAGAGCGAGGGATCATGGGGTCGAAGAGGACATTTCTGAAGAGCGACTTCAATGTTGGATCAGCCGGAGTGGTCGATCTCCAACATTTCATGATGCTGTTGATGGTATTTTCATTCTTAATACTAGTAACTTTCGCAGTGGGTTGAAACTATTAGCCTAACCCATGTGTAGCCTATTCTCCGTCTTATTCTTGATGCCTTCTTGATTTTGAGGATTATGGAACTTCATTATCCGAGCCTTAATATCCGTGGCTTGTGTAAGGATCAAATAGTTATAAACAATGAGTCTTCTTCTAAACTATAAAGCATTTTCCCAGAGAATACTGCTCTTTTTGTTTTCTGCTTCACATGCACCATTCTATATCTGTTTGAGAAGAAATCATGCCATTGTAGTGGTAGACATGTTTGTGAATCACAATGTGTGCTGAAGTGGATGTATTTGTTAGAATTGGTGGGTTTTTTTTCTGTCACATGGAGAAATTTTTGAATTTTTTCTCATACTGCATTTGTGACAGTGGACCATGGTTTGATTGAACTGAGGAAGTTGGGAATAGAGCAGCAACTATGGGAAGCATCTCGGAAGGAAATTGAGCAGCTGCCGGTTGCCAATGGTAGTCACCAACAATCTTCAGAACTAGAGGCTTCTTCATAAGGCTCAAGTTAGAAACTTTGTTTTGACTGTTTGTCTATTTGTCTCCCGAGGGATTAAGTTTTCCAGTGGGTATAACATATATCATGTATTTCATAATCTTGCCGATTTATTGTTCAGAATTGGTCACCCCTCTCTATTTTGTAATATATTGCAAATAACCTGTCAGTTCCGGATCTTAGTGGAACTCTTTTACATTGTGGATGCCCCTAATGATGTAAGTAGTGTTGTTCTTTTCATGAAATTGGACTTTGATACATTTGCAGTATCGGTGAAGTATGTGTTAGAACACAAAACCCTCTATGTTTCCATTTGAACAGACTGTCCCAGCCTTGGTGGGTATCCTTGAAATTATCCTATGAGATAAGGGCTGGGGAGGACTACATGGTTCATCTAGTGGTTGCATAGAGATCATAAAGGTTTGATATCTGCGGTCCTGTCACATGTGCTTTCTCGCATCAACGAGTTCTTGCATGTTGTTTAGTTCTTACATGTTTTAGTAACACAGCTAGTTACTCGACTAGACATTTGCTACTTTGTGCATTCTGGCCCAGTTCTTACAATCTCCTACGACCGATCACTAGCAGGCTGCTCTCCGGGTTCTACATTATCTAAAGGGACGTGTAGCCGGTGTAGGTGAGGGGTTTGTTGTTGCCTACATATAGTTCTTTTGTGATCGGTTATTTTGTCTCTCTTGGTCTTTCCCCACTGTCCTGGAAAACCAAGAGTAGGATATGGTGTCTCGTTCATCAACTGAAGTCGAGTATCGTTCAATGGCCTATGCATGTTGTGATCTTATTTGGCTCAAATCTATACTATGATCTCTTGGCGTTCAACAGTCTATCCCCATGTGTATTCTATCATGTGGAATTTTCAGAAATGTCCTCCTTAATACGTGTAGAATTTTCTTTATGAATAACTATTTTGAAATGGATGGAGTATATGAGATTGACTGGAGATAATTTCATAATTCATAGAGGTGAAAAACAAGAGTGATAAAGTTAATGAGAAAATTAGATAACTGAGACAATATATAAAATTAAATAAGGTTAATATTATAATTTTGTATACAAGACTAACAAGGTAATAGGAAAGTTAAATGATGTGAGTAGTATATCAGATCGAATAAGAGTACTATTGTAAAGAAGGATGAATTCGAACGAAAAGACTGATAAATTGGTTGAGATATCTCAAAAGAAATACAATACTTCCATTTACATGAAGGCGGCGAGTATCTTTCATTGTATAGCACATTCACATGAATGTATCACGCTATGAGCTAATGAGAGTTGACTTGTCTTTTGTACTGTTCCTTGCACCGATGGCCTAAATTGAGGAGCCTCGGATCGGTATATATTACTAACACCGACACAAAAAAAATAGCATTTAATTTTGTGTAAGTGATTAGATGCATTTAGTCTAAATTAATGTATGATTGAATGTTAAATGACATCTGATCTTGATAGCAAATAGCTAGGACCAAAGCAATCTCACATGGCAATTCATGATGAATTCACCCTAAAACCGACAGATGCAGCATAGCATACCTCAATGGATTTTGGAACATTTGACCGGAAACCGTACTATGCGGACACTACAAATGAATGCATTACGTATCATACACGTTAAAATTGTCGCTAAGAAAATACGATACATAAATCCTCGAAACAAGCTAGTAACGGTACATTCATGGATCGAACTGGAAATGCATGGTATAAGTAATTCAAAACTAAAGGTACAGATGGATGGATGGATCTGATAGTTGAAGAAGGTAATTAACTAAACATGAACCTGACACCTGGTGGAGATCTGATACTTGATAGGCGAGCCAACAAGAAGCCCATGACCGGCGCTTCCAAATCCGATGTAGGCAGGGCAGCTCGCCCAGAGGTGGTACTTGGCAGAGACCCAGGTGCCGACGCTCCACTTGACGTGGCCGTCGATCTTGACGGTGACGGGGACAAGCCCCTGAGCCACGTCAGACGCCAACGAGGCGGCCACAGACGGGGCCACGGGGACGGAGCTGCCGTAGAGGAGCGGGGACCACAGCACGTTGCCCTTGTGGCCCTGGTAGGTCGGGGGCAGGAGCGTGGGGAGCGTGATCTGCTGGTCCACGTAGGACACGGAGGCCCGGAGGCGCGTGTAGAACACGCCCACGCGCCTGTTCGGGTTGTGGGTCGACAGTGTCACCTGGACGGATGCAAATCTTCTGTTACGAATTGGTGTTTCCAAATTGTGTTCTTTTATTATGATTGGTGGATAATAATTTTGTAACAGAAGATTTGAACTGAACCTGGAGGCTGGTCGTGACGAGGTTCGGCTCCCGGCTCACGTTGAGGGCGTACAGGGTCGCCTCCTGCAGGAAGAACCGCGGTTTGGCCGGCCGAAGCACGAGCCACACGATCAGGATGGTGAGGAGGCCGACCACTACTAGGGAGAGCAGGGCCGTCGCTATCTTGCACCCGGCCTTGCTCTCGTCGTCGTCGTGGTTCCCACAGTCTTTTTCCGTCATCTGCCTCGTCCGTACGTCGTCGATCTGGCCACCTCGATATGTAATGTAGGTGCGTATGTCGATCGATCTGTGTGATCAAGGAGGCTTAACTAGAACAGCTCAGTATGCTTGCAATAGCTACTAGTACAGCTCCACCTTCTACTACGTAGAGTGTATATAACAATATACTCCGTATTATTTTCAAGCGTCCGTACGTGGCAACTAATTCGAACTCGGATCCGATTATTACGGCTTCCATTATTATACATTAGCAAGCTGGTTTTCTTATTCAACATATATTATATATAAGCTTAGATCGTATTGTACATTTTTTTTTAACAGAACTCCTTACAAAAAAATCCTATTAGGCCCTTTTAGTCAAACAGATCTGTTCTAGTAAACTCATTGTCCCTAATATTTTGTTAGATAAAACAAAACACGATAACTTGACTCCCGTAATTGATTAATAATCATCGCATTAACAAATTTTACACCACGTAAGACTCCATTAGCCATAATTATACCAACGACATAGGCTTAATGCATAGACGTAGCCTATACTTACTATATTATGTTATGATATGAGGTATATGTTGCTAATGAAGTCTTATGTGGTGTAACAATTGGATAACGTAACAATTAGTCATCTTTTTATGGGAGCCAAATTAACACGTGTTTGTTCCATATAATCTACAATTAGGGATGAGAGGTTCAATAGAACAAATTATCTGAGTTTAGGGGTCTAAAAACATTTTTTTAAGTAAAGGGATCTCTCTGCAAAACCATAAAAGAACGGAGGTTTCTTTACGTATTAAGCCAAGGTAGAAAGATGAACTGTTATCTTGAGGCCTAAGATCATACTGGCAAATTTGGTTTGTTTTCAAGTTTGAAAGTGAGGAGGACTTAGAGTGGGTGCTGTACAAGGGCCCATGTATGGTAGGAGGGATAAGGCCTCTGGCTTTGAAAAGATGGAGTGAGAGGATTAAACTGGATCCTTCTAGCTTTGAAAATACTTAGTTTTGGGTTGATCTGCCAAAACCGGACATGAGGCCTCTGCCTATTAGAAAATCTCAGCCTATTTTGATCGAACAAAAAAAAAATATAGTTTACCGAACATGGCCTTATTCTCTTACTCCTTGGGGGACTGTATTTTAAGACAACTAGTTGCAAATTAACAATATGACAACCAAAAGATGCTCAACTTTGGAAACCAAGTAGAGGTGCAAACTGAACGTAACAGTGAAGCGGTTTTTCAGTAGTTACCGTATAGAGCTGAGACTTGATGCTACATGGTATGTTCTTAATCTCACAAATGCTTACTATTTCACCTTTACATTCTGCGTTAGTAAGAAAGTTAAGAAGCGTACACCTGATTTTTTACCTTTACATTCTCGCGACAAAAGAGGTTGTTGGATCCAAGCATCTTACTATTTCTCTGTGGTTGAAGACGGGTAAAAACAAACAAGGAAACTAGAGAGTGACCATATGCAAAGTACTCCTAGAAATTGGAGGACATTCAATAGGCTGCCCAGAGAGTTATTGATAGCCAAGTTGTGTGGAGTCACAGACCCTCGCACAGTGAAAGACAGAGCAGTAACCAGTTGTGTTGCTCGGTTTAGCTGATGTAATCTGTACACCTATTATACAATTTATTGCAGTATTGAGTCAGTTTTCCTCCAAAAACATAACATAACAAATGATTGGAAATAAAAAAGTTCCTTTTGGAGACCGCTAAATGTCACAGCATACATCTAAATAGCACCATGACCTCCACAGAAAACATTCCAAAGAATAAACGCCATTATGTACAGTTATTAAATGACTTCAGAATGCAGATTCTCTAATCTCAGAAGAGGATATATATTTGAAAGAAAAGAAGCATGTATGTGTCACCAGCTGAAACAGATTATGAAAATATAAGCACATAACTAGCAAGCCATGCTTCCGAGATTTCCTGGCCTTAATTCTGCCAAGCATTCTTATATAAGTTATAACAACAAAACTTGCCAAAAAGCAAAGTATCAAACTTACTTGGAAGATGATAGGAATGGCAAGCCATGAGGGGGACTTTACATATCTTGCGTACTGCTCAAATGTGAACTGTACAACAATGCCAACCAAGTATGGGGCTAGAGTAGCTGAAGCTGCAGGACCAATCCACGGCCAAACAAATCCCATTGTCACCATAGGAATTACAAGGCTCAGCGCCAAGATTGCAACTGATGAAATGCGATAGCTTGAAGATGATAAATTTCCACTTCTCATCGTAGCAGAAACTGGTTGAGCTGGTCTCCAGAGGGAGTCCATGAGATACAGAAATACAAGAACGCCAGAGTAGAAAAGGGCTTCAGTGAAAAACAAGATCAGAAAATCTGCACATGAGGGTAACAGATGTGTTAGAAGAAAACTGCTAAATAGTTTATTTTATCCGGCTCAATTTCCTGATGTTCAGTTGGAAAAGGGTGCTAATATGCCTCTGATATGCACATCAAACTGAACTTCAATTTTCATGATATTGCTAACCGAGCCACGATATACGGTGAAGACCAAACATCTATCTGTTGCTTACCTGTCAAGAGAGAATCCTCAAATACACTTGATAGAATTCTGCGCAAATAGAGTGAGGGGAAAATGACTGTTGCTACTAGAACCGTTGGACCAACAAACCAGATCATGCTATTATGCTTCTTTTGGACATTTGATGAAGAAATCAAGACTTCCTTCTTAGGTTTTCTGTAAAATGAGATAAAACCAGGTTTACCCCCATTATCCCCATGATGAACAAAAGATACAGTTGCAGGAGAAATGCTCTCCGTCCCCAAATTGCACCCCTCATCATCTGAGATATTTGTTTCCGTACCCTCATACGGAAGGTCAGCTCTCAAGGTAGCAGCAAGGTCAAATGCTCTCCTTACAGACTTTACATTTTCTTTATGCACTGCATTTCTAAACTGGCAAGATTGTGCTGCTCAACAAAAAAAACAAGATAGCAGGAATAAAACAACTACATACTAATTGCTAGAGAATATTACCTCCACTTGATGGTAATGCAGATCAGTTCTCATATACAAAAGACTGAACATGCAGAATAGATGCAAAAATTACATCCGTACATGATTTTTTTTTTTAAACCTTCATCCAAAACTAGTAAACATGAACCTTTGCCTCTTAACGCCCAAAAATGTGTAAAATAAAAAGAAGGGAATTCAGTTTTTGTACCCATCAACACTTATAAATTCTGCTAGATGCCTAAAGCTCTTTTAGAAACCAAGGGATTCCCCTCTGACCTCTAATGTTTTTACTCTTTTTACAAATATCGAAAGTAGGGCATAAAGGAATGTAGAAATCCAGGAGCACTACATAAAAATTTCTAGGAAAATTACAGACTTCATACATATTCATTGGCCTGAAGTAACTGCAGATGAAACTCAGTGACAATGAATATCCTCAATAACTTACCAGCCTGAAGTAACTAGAGCTGAAACTCATTGATAATGATATGATTAAGAAAATCTAATACCCTCAGTAACTTTCAAATGTTTGATAAGAATGATGGATACTTTGATACAACAACAGACTTAAAAAAAAAACCTTTACCATTATCAGCATTTTATAATCTCTACAACCGAGTAACCCACCTCTACGAAATGCACATAATAACAACCAAAAAGCTTTTTTTAAAGTACTCAGCCAAAATGAATGAAATAATCTCTAGAATGCAGTATCTCACCTCTACAAACTTCAAAGCATCTGAAATTATAATTGATGTATCCAATGCTACCTTTCCACGGTGCTACCTGGAAATTTAAGAAAGGTAAGTATTACAGAAAGCAGATTCTTAGAGTACAAAGAAAACTATGAAGTTATATTCACATTAAAGTGAAATCTAGATGTAACAAAAAAAATCATTATCTAGGGTCTTTCAAGATTTGATATGATTTCGGGAGCTTTAAAAAATATTCCGAAAGGTGCAAATTACTTTTCAGGTTTAAGCTGAGATAGTTTAATAAAATTACAGCACTTAATCTGATACAATACACTTGAACAACTTACCTAGGTGAGTTTGTACACCAATCATATTGAATGTTATCAAAAAACCAACAACTCACATTCAGTCCAAAGCCTATTAGAGAATGTTGAAAAGAAATCTGAGTAATGTTATGACACAACGGAATTTGGTGAAGAGGTGGTGAGGCTGAGGGATTGAAGATTACAAACGGGGCATGTAAGTATTTTTACATTTTTTAATAAGCATTGGACAAAATGAGAGGTGTGGGCGGCCAATAGCTAATAAAAGGGTGATAAACGGCTCAATATAATTGAGTATTACATGTGATAAAAGTGCACCACACATGTATCATGGGTGATCAAACCATTGGTTTTTTGTCATACAGCATTACACCTACAAAGGGATAATGCGTCAAAGTCATAAGCTTTTCAGCATTATAATGACTATTGTAAATGGTTCAGCTTGTAATTCAAGTTCAAACTGGCATCAATAATGGCAAACTATCTAAATTCCTCAATACTGCTGCAAACAAAACTGACGAGAGTACCAAATCATTTGGCAGTGTAATGCTTCAATGTAAGGTGATTACAGAATGTACAACACTTCCATTCTTTATAAAGATGAGCTCATGCTTCCTGTGTAGGTTCATTTCCATACCGTTAGTATTTTGGTACCATGAATTCTAATTCTATAGACAGAAATTGCACTATAACCCTCAACTTTTAGTAATTCAATCAAGTTATTAGGAACAAGAATATGCAGGATTGCAAAAACAATATCTATGTGTCTATGTTCATGATAAGGCCTAATAATGGTCAAAAGACCATCTTAAGCCAGCTGTTATTACAATCAGCAAGAGGCCACCTACTAGCATGTCAGATGTAACTCTTAGATTGACAATTGGAAGCAAGCATTCAGTACACTTCATTAGCAGCATTAACCTAATCAGCAATGGAGTTTGTGCATACAACTCAAACAGGTTTAAACACAAATTGAATTCTTCAACGGATTACAATCAATTGCTACTTATCATACCAATAATTTCAGTTTACATCTGGAACTCCAAAAGAGACAAAGAAATTAACATAAGCAATAGCTCGCGTAACTGATAGAACCCTTTCAACAAGCATCAATGAACCAAAAGAAGAAGACAAGTCACCTGAGGAAATCGGTTATGATGAAGATTAGGATAAGAAGAAAACGAGAAGCACGAGGATGCAGATATCAATTTAGCTGCCATAAATCACCAACAACTTGCCAATAATCGGGCTCTTTCCCTTTACTATAGCTACAGCATCTTTTCTGCCCTCCCCTATCACTCCTTCGGCTGCCCCTTTCCCACCAAAAGCGAAGCCTTGGATGAATCCTCGCGCTCGAACGAAATGCTCAGCAACTTGTCGTTGGAATCGTCGTCCTCGTGGACAGATTTGTGGTTCCGATGAGTAATTAGCCGTTCAAGTCGGAGAAATTGTGAGCCGTTGTTCGGAGGCCGGCGTAGTGTAGCAGATGGCGAATGGCGAAGAAGAGCCGAAGAGGTCGATTAGAATCAAGGTATTTTCATTAAAAAAATAAAAGGGAAATTAAAAGCCGTAAACTCGAGGTAAGCGTCAGCTTTTGAAGTTTTTACATTCCGCGAATTCTGAACGGTAAACTTTTCAAGTTTTTACATTTTGTGTGGTTGCGGTTTTTCTTAAATACAAGGTTTTTGAGAGTTTTATAAAACGATTTTTCTATTGTGTGCCCTAATAATAAAACGATTTTTCTAAGGGCACACAATAAGCAGTCAATAATAGAAATATTTGGTAAAATTTAAATTAATTATTTTTAATATTCTTTTGTGACGGGTTCATTTTTTTCCTTTTAGGGTTTTAGTTTCTGTTTTTGGTATGCTTATCATGTGCCCTTAGGACACACAATAGAAAAACCGTTTATAAAATGGGAATAGATCATATGGAAATCGTATTTAAGAAGAGAAAATGAGAAGAAATCCTAGTAATAGGACGGTTAATCCATGATTATGAAGTTTACCTATAAAATGGGAATTGAACTCCTTTAGCGCCAAAGGTTGAGGTCTCTTGAATTTTTTTGTTTGACCTTGTTCTAGTGATGTTCACCGAGTGTTTGAGAGTCTAAGGGTATGGATGACTTCACGTTTCTCGTTGTTGGTCAGGCCTGATTTTTCTTTCCGATTTAGCCCACTCGGGCATCTGCTTGCGAAATTTATAGTCTTCTTCCAACCGTACTTGCACTAAGGCCTTTACTTGAACGTCCTCAAAGGTAGAAGATGGGTGATTGGTTAACTACTGATATAATCCTTCGTTCGGTAGCACATCCTACTAAAGACTTCGATTGTTGTTGCAGCATCATAGAGGGGTTTTGGATCTTCTCCCGATTAAATCGGTTGAGATAATCCCTCATCAACTCCATTGGTCGTTGGACAACTCGATAGAGGTCGTTGGACTACTTAAACTTCTGATTGTTGATGAATTACTGCCGGATTAGATCCACCAAATTATGCAAAGGATGTGACGCTCCTCTTCGAGAGATTGACGAACCATGTCATGGTTGGCCAATATAACGTCGTACTGAAACCCTTATACATTAGTGCTTCTTTTGAATAGTGAGGGTTGCAATAGTAGTCATTTTTTCCTTATAAATCGCAATGTGCTTGTCTTGACCCCTTGTACTTTTGTAAGAGCCCATTATTAGCATTGAATACTTCGTAGGGATTTTTGTCTGGGAGATGTGCAAGAGAAATGGAGATTCGTAGTATGGGATCTTAGCTTTGTTCTCCGTGAAGATGTCAATTTGCTCACGCACCTTCTCCTTCGTCTAGGTTTACTTTAGCCTAGTGCCTATTTTGCCAACATTCCACGCTACCTGGTTGTTCTGCCACCCCAAGGTAAAGGTTTGAACTTGAGCCTTCAATTGGTTGTTTTTGGTAGTAAAGCAGTTGGCTTATGCTTGATAGAAGTTGTGTTGTTCACTTAGCTCCTTCTCGAATTCCGAAAACCATTGATTGAACTCTGCCATCTCTATTTGGTGTGATCTCTTCATGTGTTCCTCCGGAGCATGACAATGTCTATCTTCCCCGTTGTATGGTGAAGAACTATCGGCATTTGTCATGACCGCTCTAATCTCTAGATTGGTGTATCACTTGAATAGGGTCCCACAGTGGACACTAAGTTGCTTCGATCTAAAAATACCTAACAAGGTGATTTCTCCTATCATTGCGAGGATTCCTATCAAGTTATCGTCACCAAATACTAGATTGACTTCGATTGCTATAGAGTAAAGGGGTTAACTTTTGTATTTCGTGTAGTGCGAGTACATGTGGTGTTTTCTTAAAAACTACCTTTATTTACACATACAATCTTGATATAAAATAACATGTAATGATTTAATTCCGTAACACAATATTCACTTTTCATATACAATGGGGTAATATTCTACTTCTTTTAGCAAATTCATCTTCCGGGCTAGCTAAGTTAGAACATGGGCTTAGGCCTTTTAATATTCCAGACTTCATACTGGATTTCGTGTACTAACAATTTCTACATTTTTGAAATAGGGTTTTAGTTTTTGAATCAGATTCTTATTATCCGATGTCTTTCAAAATGTAAAATATATTGTTTCCTCTGGTAAGTAATACTCGTCATTTTAGTTTCATTGTGTTGTTATGAAATACTTCTCCTATATATTTTAGCACATTTGATCATGTATTATCCTCACTAATTGGAAAATATTACATAACTATATAATAGAAAATAAAATATTTTATAAGATTGAGGATGTTTAATTTAGATCATTTAAATCATTTGACTTAATTTTTTTTTGGTCGAAAAATCATTTGACTTATTAATTTTTAAGACAATCTAAAAACTATATATATTTCCTATGAAATGTAGTATGGATTTGTAATTAGAACTTTAAAAAAATTGGGACAAGATTTATGTTTCCTAAATAAGGTTTTTGTTTTTAAATCATAATCATATGCCCTTTTAAGATAAGATAAAATAAAAATAAAAAGTTTACTAAATACGGAGGGAATCATGTCATGCACCCTTGCTTGATAAAGGAAATATGTGAAATAGCCGGTTGAAACGGCTAGATAAAGACAAGTTAATTGTTAATCTCAATCCCTTCTCAAAAGTCACGGGCTTTAAATTTGTGCCTTAAATAGCTGCAACGGTCAGCTAAGCAACCACCCGAAATAGGGCATTAAATGTAGTCTAGAGAATTTGTTGTTTTGTTTTACAAAATTCCTGGCTATGAATACGAAGCTCTTATCATGTCCTCAACTTGCAAACTTTGATAAAACGGCAACAAGCACGTACTCAATCTCTCCCCGTCTTCCTCTTTGAGTCACGTCAACTGAGAGTGATGCAAATCCAGAACACAATAGACGACACAAAAGCCATTACTTTTGCTCTCAGGTGGAACAACTCGACTTCCGTTGGGCTTAGCTTAAAAGCATGATTCGAAAGACCCTCTCTTACTGTTGCTTAATTGGCTCTGTATCCTAACGGAGCACTCAGCAAAGTCAACCAAAGTGATCGAGTTTGGAACTTAGAAGAATGGTTACATCGACGGTAAAAGACAGCAATTGAGACAAGGACTGAGAACCAACTTTGTTTAAATGAGAGTAATGAGAGACACGCATCTGCACTCGGAAGTCGGAACACACTAACCTATATGGACACGGCGTCCATTAATTTGCTATCCACCTCACGCCAACTTACTTACTATGGAGTACTAGTATTTCTTGAATTCATACTCCACCCCCCACCTAATTAACTTGAACACTCAAGCAAAGACTCCAAGTGGAGAAATGATGGAGTTTCTTCTCCGAAAATGCTAGACTAGCCGCAAAATTTGAACATGGAAAAGGAGGAATAACTGCTTAACTACAACTTAAGAGCAATCTAAACCAATGTTCTTAAAGCCTCTTCTACGGACGCCTAGGCGATAGATGGTTCTCATCCGCCTAGCCTTTTAACCCACCTAGGTGTCCGTCTGGTCCGCCTAGACGCTCTCTGCCTGGAGACCGTCTAGCGTTTTTTAGAATACACGTCAAAACTCAGAGAACCAGACAGACAAGCACAGTTACCATTTTGTTTGCAATAAGAATTAAGCACTACTTCAAAGATTATACAGGGGGGTAAGCAATAGTATAATAATAGAACTACTATAATGGTGAAATGAACATCTACAACTCTACTGAGGAATGAATGGGAAGTAGTTGAAAGCGGAAGTGGAAGGGGCTGGCTTATAGGCTCGTCTTGTAAGCGCAGCCGTCGTCGGTGATATTCCTATTAGCGATGCTGACGGTAAATCTGCAGGTGGAGTGCGAAACGACGCGAACGCGGATGAAGCCGAGAAGCGAAACCTTGCCGGACACCACGGTTTGGGCGGAGAGAGGGAGCGCACCGGCGAGGACGTCGGTGAGGGCCTGGGAGTTTCCGAGCAAGCGATCGGCCTCGACAGTGAGGGTGAGGTTGAGGGGCAGCGTCTCGCCGGCGGAGATCTTGCCGGCGGGGATGGGGGCGTCCCCGACCCGGGCGCCCCGGTAGTCGAGCACGGCCGAGCTGTTGCGGAAGGCGAACCCGACCCGGTTGCGGTTGCGGATCGAGAGATTGATGGCCAGGCTCACGTTCAGGCTGACGCCGCTCAGGCCTCGCAGGGAGACGTCCAGATCCGAGAGGGACACCGAGTTCACGGTCGTCACGGGGCGCCGAGGCTTGAATACCGTCAGGCCCAGAACGAGGCAAACTACGAAAAGGACGGCGACGATCGCGGCCGCCCACAAGCACCACCTTTTTCTTCGACCTCCGACCCTCGCCTTCCCTCGATTCCCCTCCATCTCCATTGGCCAATTCCTTCCACACCTTCTTCTCCCTGCCTGCCTGCCTGCTTCTGAGACTGAGAGTCTGAGACAACCACCACACACACACACACACTCGATTTACTTTTACTTGGCAACTGCCCCCAAACTCAAAACTCTCTCGCTCAATCCTCCTCTTATGTAGCCCGTGTTGTTATAACTTATAAACTACGGAGTAGTATACTGACTGGTGCAGGTTAAAGATATTCTATATATATAGGGATGGCAATTTCAATAATCGGGGATTTCGATCAAATAATTCAGTTTCGGGTCATTCAGATGTGGACGGTGATGGATATAGATGGATAATCGGGTATATTATAGTCGGGTTGGATCGTGTCAGATAGCTTGGGTTATCAGGTTAGAATTGATCAATTTAATTCGGGTTGAGTTGGCTTTTTAAATTTTCGATTGAATCGGTTTCAGCTTAATCAGTTTTTATTAAATCAAATTTTTGAATTGAGTCTTAATAGAATTGTATTTGTAGAATTAGATTTTGATAGTTGGAATATCAATCTAATTTTTATATTTATGTTTAAAAAATAAGAGAAAATGTAATTTATGAATAAAATAAAATAAAATAGCAAACAAACCCTGAAAATTGAATCATGAGAGACAAAGGCCCACATTTGACCTTCCTCAGTGAGGGAGGAGTACGGTGACTACGTCAAAAGAGCGCGGCAACTCCTCCTAGATCTAGCAATCGAAGCGATTGAAATCGCGCCTCAATTGTGGAAGCATTAAGAGATAGCTGCTAGTGACCATAGTTCAGAGCATAATAAACATGTTAAAATTTGAAACTTGAACTGAGACTTTGTGCTTATACAAGATCAACAAAGACGTGCAATAACAGCAAGGCAAAAGTTGCAAGCAGTTTCATCGACAGCCAATGCTGGAGTCATTTCTATTTCCTGTCTATCCTGGTAAAGCCGTCCTTTACAAAGGGAAGACCAATCTGAGCACCAGTTACCAAAAACTCCACCGAAACATGTTACATACACACACTGATCCGCGGATAACAGCCAGCTCAAGTCTACTGTCATTTTCCTGTCAAGACTGCCAGGGATTTTGACAGTTCTTTTTTCACCTAACAAACCTATGTTCCCTAACAAGTCATCTGCTTGAGCATTTAGTGCTTCAGTATCATTTTTGGTAGGAGGCCTCGCCTGCATCACTTCTAGTCAATATTTCGAGAAAATGAAGGTAAGGGGATGGGGTCTTGTGGCCTAAGAATCAAAAGGATGACAAACATCCCAATCATTGGGAGGACCAGAAGCCACTTCAAAAGCTTGTAGTAATACATGTGGAATGTCAGAGAGAATTCATCATAAAAGTATAGACCGTTTGCATCACTCATCTCTACCAACACTGTTCCTGTTGTCCTCACGTTCACGGTTGGAAGCTTCATCCGGTATTTCCCTGGGGTATCAAAGATCCGACTTTGCCTTATCTTTCTTTCCCCTTGATAATTTCCCGGAACCAAGAGCCATGTCTGCATGGATTTTAAATTTTTTCAAGGCAGCTTTAGGGAGACAAATCATTAAGTTTACTTTCACCATTTTCACATTATAGGGATAACAAAACTATTAATCCTACCATCTAACAACTCCAAGTTACTGGGATCTTAAGAAAACGATGTACGCATATGTTACAAAAGGTATATAGAACTAACTAGTGACAAAGATCAGGCCATTCAGAGATTTCTACATTCAAGAATAATGCAAGTTTTAACTTGGGAAGAGGTATCTTACTGTAATATTATATGGTGCCTGCAACCCTGATGGGTATCGATGCTTGTCAACAATTTCAAACTCCACCCAAAAGTTCTTGCCTTCCTCATCATGGAAATATCTAGATGAAGGCAAGATATAAATTCCCTCCCGATTGTGCCGGCTAGCAAAGTTATTACGGCCTTGGCCAGCCGATCTCCATGTCTGTAAATAATGAATTCAGAAGGTGTGTTAAATAGTTTATTTAAGAATACGATTCAACGTGTCAGTCTTTCCTACTACAGCATTACCTTAAGGGGATGGTTGGGAGATGAAGTGGAGAAGCAGAAAACATTTCCATTCATGGTTGACACTATAAGATCAAGATCATCACCGCCATCCACATTGTCTGCTAAAACCATGCTATATCTGCAACATAAAAACTAGAATAGTCAGGCATAACACTAACAAGATTTATATACCAAATTTGAAGCAACTCAGAAGCATGTCTCACGAAGTCTCCCCAATGTCTACAACATCAGCACAAGATGTAGGACCATCTATAAGATAAAGGTATCCATCAAATGAGGTGGTCACTAGAGTAAGTCCTTTCTTTTTCTCTCCACGTTTACTCAAATCCACCAGAAGAACCTGGCTCATTATTCTTCCATGAGTTCTATAAGGATATGGACGAACAATTGAGCCATCTTTTCCACTGAGAACGTATATGTTTCCGGATATGGTGGGGACCACAACATCAGTATGACCATCCCCATCAACATCACCGATAGTTGGGCCCTGAAAGTTATTCAGGACTAATCAGATTATTCAATTACAAACTCAACGCACCTCATGTAGAAACACGAGCTCAGGAAAAATAAATAATAAATACTCCATCGGTTCAATAATAATTGTCATTTTAGACTTTAACTTTTGTTCACAAATGTTTTTCATTCTAGCTATTTTAGACTATACACAAATGTTCTAGCCATTTTTTATGCATTGTTACAAACAGTATCATTGTAAGCAATTTGGAGTAATAAATGAGGCTTATAATGTATTTGTTAGTCTCCCTAAAAAGCATGAAAGATACTAGAATCACTTATTCTGGAACACAGGGGAGTATATGACAGCTGAGGAGTCAGCACCATCAACTTCAAATGATAGGGATCACTTTAGTATGTTAGAATGTGCTTTCAACTATATTATCACATCACTTATTTTTACAGCAGCAAAATAGAAACTGATTAAGAACGCTTACATTCAGCTATAAATTATTGATTTTGAACATTTAGTGGATGAAAGATACGTAATCAAATTTCACGTCTTAAATAGGCAGATGATGAGTTTCTCTCATCTGGACCCTCATTTTAATTGAATCATATATTCAGAAGGAACTAACAACAGAATGCCAACAGAAACATAGTGAAAACTAGTCCAGTCTATTTTCATTCTTTATTTGGAGAAAAGAAAGGAGGGTGCAGGACAGTGTAGCCATCGTCTACACAAGAGTCATAACCATAACCATGCATCCACAACTCAGCACTTCTAAAACACTCAAAGCACATAGCACAGTCCAATGCTTACCTGTGGTATAAGACTTTTCACATGTGTTTCCCAAATTTCTTTTCCCTCTTTTGTCCATGCAGCCACATTTCCATGAGCATCAGCTGTTACTAATTCTATTGCTCCATCATCATTAATATCTGCTGCAACAACAGCTGCCTGAACCTCAGCCATTTCAAGGGGAAACTTTTCTCTCACCTTGCCTGGGGGAAAAGATAGAGCAAATTCTTTACCGGTGGCTGGTGGAAAACTTCTTTTTAGTGAATATAAAGAAACCCCAAATGAAGACGTGACAAAAAAAAACCCACTCATGCAATATTAGAAGTAGACCTTTGTATTGGTCCCAGGTCATTTCACAGTGAGGGAAAAAATAGAATGCAATAAAAACAAAAGTCAACTGCAATACAGAGAGACTTAGATAGATTCAGTTCGGTTTTGATGTCGGTATGCATTGTTCTGTGCATGTTTGATTAAGATATACTTTTCGATTTTAATGGTAGTGCATATAATTTTTAAGAAAGATTACTTGGCGGAGAAACATTTATAAACAATTTAGCAAAGGGCATAATAGAAACATTTAAATGGTTAGAATTGTTGCTCTCGAACAGATTTGGAATAGTTAGACATATATCACACCGTGAGATATTTAAGAAACCAGATCTGAAGCCCAAAACAAAAGCGATGGTAATAGTAATGAAAAAGTGCAAATAAGATATTAGTATCGAACATAGTTAAGTGAGAAACAAATAAAATAAAAAATAAGATATTAGCAGTCCACAGCCACTTACCCTGACAATTCCTGTACAAAATAGCAAATAGCATACATATTGAATCAGACATACCTCAGCTTTACAAAAAAGTTTCATTTTGTTCTTTTGGGCTATGGCAAGAGGTAGGTTGAGATATTAATTTTGGTGAAAAAAGTGTAATATAAATTTTGGGCTAAGCAAGCAGTTATTGAAAGAGAAATGGCACTAGTATCACCACACTACTATGAATGCCGAATAGATATTGGTACATATGCAGAAAGCCTAGAAATTTTACCACGATGGTCGATGGCGTAAACTAAGCCATACGAAGTCCCAACAAGAATGTCCAAATACCCATCTTTATCCAGATCAATTATAGTCGGTGAAGAGTATATATAACCACGGAACTTCCCAGAATCTGTGCTCACATCGAGGTCTACGGTCCACTTGACTTGCTTCGTATCAAGGTTGAATACAACAATGCTGCCAGCAACATATTTTCCAATATCGATGTCACCCAAATCCTTTAAATGATCGGGATTGTCATAGTACCTATCACTTTACAAAGTCAGTTGCTCTACAATAATTGAGAAAATTAACCAAGGTAACATAACATAAGATTTATAGCATAGTTAAAAGGAAACCAAGTAGAAATGTCAATCTGATGTATATATAGAGGGTATTACTCAATACTCATGAGTCACCTTTAATTCTCAGATATCATACCATAGAATTGCTGATGCTGATAGCAGGAAAACAGATACCTTGTCAAAATTTCATTTTCACTAAAGTTTTTTAAGGAAGTTTCAACCCTTATCCCTGATAAGGCATAGAGCTCTCCATGTTCACAATTATCAGAAGACAATAAATGGCCAAGAACCATTCAATAGGGGCCATTTAACATTATAATACATAGAGTAAGTTCCCCTTATCTTTTTCCAGCCCCTTGTCCAAACCATTTGAAAAGTTAGACTATAAAAAATCTGTATAGACTCAGGAAAGGGAAATAATACAGAATAATATGCTTTCAAGAATCAGATCATAGCCAGCATTAGGGGCATTAAGAGTTTGTTTCACTTCGGGGTGAAAATGAATTTATGAGTGAAACGTTATTTTGTTTACCTTAAAAAAAAAGTAGAGAGATTATATCTATTTGAGTGCTTTTAAATATAGTATGAGTAAAAGTGCTTTTAAAAACAAAGTGAAACAAGGCTTTAAAACATAAGGAAAATACATTTACATTTCCGATAGATAGTAAAAAAACATATGTTTGTAGAACGTTTCAAACACACTTGAACAGAGGAAAAATTTACCATGATCAAAGAGATGATACAATAACTTACTCGTGATCAAAGAAATAGGACACAGCAACAACCATTTCTGAGACACCATCAGCATCAATATCTGCTATTACCTGATGTGAACCACAAAATAACTTTTATTATTATCATGCAACACTTTTAGCCCGATTCATTTATTACTTTAAATAGTAACAGGGGGGCATAGAGAAGTGTACTTACAGGAGTACACAGAATATGGGAATCAACTTCAACAATATCTTCCAGTTTCTCATGCAGTGTTTCAATCCACTCTTCATCACCCCACATCTTCTCATCAACATAATCATCATAATCATAATTATACTCATCCGCTAACTCATCCGTATCACGGAAGAGATCAAATGAGGAGTCTGCCTCAGCTTCTAAAGCACCTTCATTTTTTACAGTATTCATCTGATCATTTTCATTATCACCAATATCTTCCAAAAGTCGTCTCCTTGACTGTGTGCTATTGTCTGCGTGTAAGTTACCCTCTGATCCAACATTCACATGTGAATTATCTGTGAAATTTGGTAATTTGATGATTGGATCTATACGAGTGGCATTAGTTTTCCCTTCACTTTCTACATTTGATGCATTACCAGCGCTGGCAAGGGATCCAGCATCCAGGGAAACATCAGCCTTGTTATCAAGTGGTGTAGCACTAACTTCTACACTTTCATTCAGTTTCCCTTTTTGCTCTGGTACAGATGAATGAGTCTGTTGAATTTTTTTCACATCCTCTACTAAAGATGGAGCAGTAAGATCTTTGTCGATCCTTTCCTCCATGGTAGATGAATTTGTTTTGGCAGCTCCCATTTGGCCAGGCGGAGTAATAAACCCATGCAGCAAAGAATTATTTGGATTCAAATCTAACAATAAGATCAAAGATTCAGTTGTAAGTCACTCATACAAAACACATCAAAATGCCTGCATGGCTGGTAGATCAGCAAGGATAGCTCAACATGTGTATAAAACTACCAAAATAATTAATAGATGAGCTTACAGATAATGTTACGGACATCCATGTTTCTTAACTCTTCTGTTGTTTTACAGGATTGTTTCAGGCTGATATTATAAATCTAATGAAATCCCAACTGACAGAAACACTACTAGCTGTTTGCAATCATTTACAGACCAACCCCGAGTGTGTATCTTCTGAAGGTACATAAATTGGTTTTATATGAAAGCAAATGCTCAAAGCAAGATATGCATTTATTCAAATAAAAGCAATGTGCAGTACAGAGACTAGATGGGTGATATTACTCACGAGATCTTAAATCTTCATCAGCGGCCTCTTGGATTAATAACTCATCATGGACATCTGGATGGGAACGATCCACAGGATCTTTATGCAGTCCCACATGCCAGTTTTTACGAACTTTCCTCCTAGGAACAACTAGCTTGTCTGACATCATGTATCCTGAAGCTCTAATAAAAGAACAACCAACTTTACATGAAAAGTTCTATGTTTATGAGAAACACAAACTCCAATTCAAAAACAAGTACTAAATTAGGTTTAAGAAAAAGGGTCCTTACGCACCTGAAAAACAAGACTTCTCCATTATATGTCGCCAAAGCGATCTCCCTGACACCATCCTTGTCAATGTCATATAACAGTGGGCTAGCATGCACATTCGATTGATGATAAGCAGGCCACCCTAAATGAAAAAGTCAATGTTACACCCTAAGTCATATGCTACAACTAGGATGCTTCATTATATCTTTTCAAGTATATAACATCCTTCAAGTCAATATCCCTATCAAAAATTCAGAGCCACAAGACGAATTACAGATTACCGATAATAGACTATTTCACTTACTATAATATGAGTTGAACATAGTAGTGGATAGAGAAACGAACCTGGCACCTTATCTCCGTCTGATCCTTCAAGAACTTCCAGGTAGTGAAGAAATGATGGAACCACAATATCCAGTTTCCCATCACTACGAGATAGATCACAGATGCATAATCAAGCAACAAAACATACTTGAACCATTACATATATACATATATAAGAAAGAAGTTCAATATACTGTATAATGCTGACTATAAGACGAACCTATTGATATCTGCAATTAAGGGGGTTGCGAATATGCTGGAGGACACTTCTGTTTGCCATCGAAGTTCCAAATTCTGCGGGCATTGCGTGTTTAGGAGCTCACTCTCATCCCTAGAATTCACAATGAGAGAGAGATCGTACACCGACGAAACAATTGAAGAGAAAAGAGCCAAAGTCAGTCGAAAAAACAGCGTTTTTGATGGACTTACAAGTTGGGATAACCTAGAGCGTCATCAGTGGCCTCTCGTTCCCTAAATTTGTTGTTCGATTGCGCTTGCGAGACAATAAGTCCCAGATTGGAAATCACAAGTAGAAGATACGGAATTAGAACGATCCCGATCGTGGAGCGCCTCATGTGAATTTGCGCTGTGTATTGATCGCCTCTTAGTTACTTTACTTGGAAGAGATCGATCTAGAGAGATTGACGAGTAAAATTCAGAAGGATCACAGTTTGCAAGTTAATTTTGAAACTGTGGGTTTGAACTGGGCGAAAAACGTTGGAACCCTAATTAGGTTTGAAGTAATTACGATATGTAGCAGGGATAGAGGAAGAGGAGGAAGACGGTGGACCGGATAGCAGAAGATCGTTGAGTCGTTGACCAAGAGTTCGTCCGGTCTTAGACCCGTTTGGTACGATAAGTTGAGTCGGATTAGAATAAGGGATGAGGTTGGAATCCGATTGGGATAAGCAAGTTTTACTCTTCATTCTTTTATTTTTTTTATTGGGATAAGAAATGGGACTAAGTTAAAAAAAATAACATAATACACTAAGAAGAAATACAGTTAAACCTCTATAAATTAATAGGGTCGGGACCAAAGTATTTTATTATTTTATAGAAATATTAATTCATCGATAAATTAATATTTATTAATTTATAGAGATTTTAGCGATAGAAATATTTTCAATTAAATAATATCAAGTATTACCATTGAACAAAAATTATACCAACTACACAAATCATAAAAGTATAGCTAAACTATTAACATATTTACTAAAAATAAAATATGGACAATTTCTGACCAAATTTTGGATGATCGGTACTATTGTACATTCTTTATATAGTAGTTATTAATTTATGATTTTATTGGGACCTTATATTTCTATAGGGTTTTTTAAAAATTTATTATCTTATTATTTTATCGAAAATCGTCAAAATTTACATTAGCCAAAGTCGGGACCGGTGAAAAATATTAATTTACCGAGTTTATTAATTTATCGAGTATTATTTTATGGAGGTTGTATTGTACATCCCTATTGGCAAATAGGGAATATTTGCCAATACATCCCTAATTAGCATGTTTTACTTTTTATTTTTTTCTATCCTTTATTGGGATAAGATTCATAAGAAATCGGACTAAGTTAAAAAAAATAACATGATACAATAAGAAGAAATACATCCCTAACTAGTTTAACCCCCGTATCATGTACGGGTAATGCGATTATAAACTCAATTTAATTAGATATGCAACATCAATGATCACGTTAAAAATATATGATCATATATATGTATCTTCGTATTATGCTTAATGTTTTTTACCAATAGTAAATCAACTCATAATATAAACAAGCTGGATTTGTTCAAAAATCACTTTATGATAAATATCACATTTTATTAAATAATAATATTTATCTGAAGATGACAACTAATTCTTGTTAAGGGATAATTCATAATTTTCGGGATAATTCATAATTATCGGCAATTTTCATGGGATAAGATTATATGAGATTCTAACTACGTAATTTGTATAGAGGAGGGTCCGGCTGATTATTTTTATCAAATCATATATATTTATCTTTTTTATTGTAAAATTAGTGTTTTTTATATACGTAGGGGCCCGGTTGATTATTTTATTAAAGATATGACACGTGGCACAATTTTTTGTGAAGACTTTGTCTCCGCTTTATACTATAAACAGTATAGATTAGCATGTTTTACTCTTTATTCTTTTCTATCCTTTATTGGGATAAGATATCGGACTAAGTAAAAACAACAACATAATACACTAAGAATAAATACATCTCTGATCCGCAAGTTTTACTCTTCATTCTTTTCTATCCTTTTTCACGTCTTCTATGTTTTCTGTCACGTTTTTTGTACTATTCCTCCTCCTCCGATTTCCTCCAGATCTGCAAATCTTTGATGAAGTCCATTAATGAAGTAAGAAGCAAACCTGGAATCGCTCAAAGTTCAATTTTGGGGTGGGTACAGTGTATTTGTTGGAATGAGTTATTCCGGATATCGCCCAATCTCATCACTATTATGAAACCAAACACTGGGTATGGTTTTTGGTGATCCCAAACCCGATTACTAAAAGTACAACAACAACAACAACAACAACATATACCCAGGGACTCCCGCAAGAGTAGGATCTGGGGGGCCAGGGCGGGGGCATTCCAGACCTAGATGAAATGCGCCCAATACGACCCAAAGGACACAGACCGGACCGCCCAACAAACTAATCCGAAAAATTTAAAAACCAACAGCTAACCAAAACTACTACTAAAGTTAAAGGAAAGAAGAAAGAAAAGGAAAAGAATAAAGAATAAAGAAAAAAGGGCTAAACTAACTAGCTGTCTGCCACGCTAATCTTCTCCCTCCAACTCTTCCTGCACTGCGCCAACTCCTCTGAAATCCCTAAAAGCTTGATATCCTGTCTTATGTTGTCCATGGGATATCAGCTAAAAGTAGTGTTATAGAAATAAATACCCCATGGGATATCAGCTATCATGATATTAGAATCGGCTCATTTTGAAGACGGCGTAAAAATATAAATATAACATATTGATTTTGGTTGGATCGAAACTTGATCTTGGAAATATTGGGCTTAATGCCAAGAAAATTCACGTGTGACTCTGTCCAAAAATTCAAACAGCGCACTTTATCCACATAAAAGGCCAAACAATGTAGTTTCGAGCTGAAAGAACAGTAAAAATTAAACTTAGTTTCACGCAGTGAGCTCGCAGACGTGGCTCACCATGTAGCGCACAATCAATGGGCAGAAATAATTCTTCGCGTTGATTGTTTAAATAAACTTTAAATGTAATTTTTGACTAATTTAAATTTTAAAGCATAAAAAATATATACGACTCTTCATAACTTTTTTTATCTACCTGTAGAGACTAATTTTGTATATATTTGAATTGTTATAAGATTAAATTACTTTTTCAGAGACATTTTAAGGGATTTGCAAAAAAACGATCGTTCGATGTTGGATTGACTATTATTATATCTTTTCTAATAGGGAACTTGCTCACGAGTAAAACTCACCACCATGCCATGAATTACAACTTTTTTGGAAGTTTGAAGTCGTTTAGTGGTCGAAAATGCCATAATATCATCTTTTGAGATATAGATCTACCCGGTATTAGTTTATGGCAAAATACATGTACGACCCCCCGTAGTTGTCACTTTTTTGCAAACGGCCCCCCTACTCTAAAGTATTCTCTTGAACTCCCGTACTACAACCCTATTCTATTGGACATCTATCATCCAATGTGGCGCAACGCGTGAATTACACTCTCCTTTTGACAAATTGAATATTGGTAACATGACTTTTAATTTTCAAAACACAAAAAATAAATTAAATTTGTTTAATATTGAGTTTGATAATGAAAGTTTAATATTCTTTGATCGTTGGTGTGAGATCTTCTCAACAGCCAAATCTGAGTTCTTCGATCTCCATACCACCTTCATACTCTCAATTCTCACAAACTCCGGTCACTCTCGAGTTGTTGCATGGTTGCGATGCCTTCTTCCAGAGGCAGAAGACTGCATATGGCTTCTTCGAGCATGATTTTTGGAAGCGAAGTAGAAAGCCAGTTTGGATCCCGAACTTGTATGTGTGGAGATGTAGCTTCAATTACACATGCGTGGACGACTGCAAATCCAAGAACATGTTTCTTCGGGTGTCCAAAGTACAAGGTATGTGTAATTGCTCGATTTTGAAAAGATCCTAAATTTCGTAGTGTTAGGGTTTTTTTGGGTTTAATTTGATTTCATTTTTTGTTTTTTGGAGGGATATATGTCAACCTCGAATTATTTGTGATGTTTTGAGGTGTTTTTGTGTAGATAAGGGGTGGTTGTGGATTCTTCATGTGGCTTGATCCACCATTGTCAGACCATGCCAATAAGGTCATTACAAGTCTTTTCAAGAAAGTGAATGAGAATGAAGTAGAAATTCGCAAGGCAAATAAAAGGGCAAAAATATCAATGCTTGTTTTAGTTATGATCATATGGTATAATGTTTTGAAAATCATACTAAAATCGTAATGAAATTGTGATGAATCTGTTCCTGTGTTTTGTAGCACTAGGAATTGTGATGATAATATTTATCAATTGAATTTTATGTTAAAAACCCTTATTATCAAATGTATTTTGTATGGGAAATTAACTAGTTACTCGTAAGATATATATAATTTGTTTATTTCACACTAGACCGTTACACCCTGCATTGTTCGGGTCGATAGGATAACAATATTTGATCCTTTTTGTGTTTAAAATTATTTTTTTTTATGTTCGATTAATACCAATTTATGAAAATGTTTGTTATCTCTTTCGTTTAATGATTTATTGTTGCATGAATTATTTTTGTCCTGATGTCAAATATAACATAATATATATAGTCTGAAAATAATAGTCAAAAGATGATATCAAAATGAATATAATAAAAAGAATTAAATAACATAATGATAATAACATAATACTCCCTCCGTTTCAAAAAACTTGGCCTTTTAGACAATTTAGGTTGTTTCAAAATACATGACCATTTTATATTTTTTTCCCTACTCTTTCCATTTATACCCCTAATAATTAACTTTATCATAATCATTACACTTTTTCATATTTCTCTAAACAAATAATTACCTCTACATTCTATAGGGGTAATATAGGAATAACATTTTTTTCTTAATATATGTGCAATGTCCAAATGGTCATGTATTTTGAAACGGAGGGAGTATATAGCATATAGTATGTTAATAATCACAGTATGATATATGTTAATAATGAGTATAAGATATATTTTTTTGGTTGAATAATGAGTAAAAGATATTAGAGTAAATATGATACGTAAAATTGAATAATATACAATGATAGTTTAATAGAATATATTGTGAACAAGTTACTAACAGTTGGAGATAATAATTTGCATTTTCTACCCAAAAAAAAAATTAAATAATTTGCATTTAGCGTAAACAAATGCAACTTTATCAGTAGAAGATACATTTTGAATCAAATAAAAATCACATTCTTTGACCAAAATAAAAATAAAAATCACATTCTTCGAGAAAGTCCGCACCACAAAAAACCCAAAAGGAGTGACCTGAATTTTGTTATCCAATCTCTGGATTCCGCTCTGGTTCGTGGTTTCCATTTTCGAAGTCTCCTTAATTAGCTCGTCTGGTATGTATTTGTAGCCGCCCTGATTCCAGGTTTCCTATCACACACGTAGATCCAATTCAAGGACCCAATTTCAATCGTGAAGACCCATTCCAAGCTCAACACGGGTAAGTTATTCTCAGAGATCCCTCTTGTCTCCCCTATTCAATATCCATGAGCGTTCTATTGATCATCCTGTATACTGATCATGGCTAGTTCCGTCCCCAATTTTCTGAAGGAAAAACTCTAGGGTTTTGTTCGAAAATATATATATTGATGTTTTATGGATTTGACTCATTCTTCCTTTATTTTCTAGTATATTAACTATTCAATTGATTTGGGGATCATGCAGAAATTGCAACGAGTACCTAGATTAACCTAATCTTTCTTCGGCGCAAACCTAATTTCATATCAAATATTCAAAGTCTCAGTGATAAGGTTGGGAGGTGCCTAGCTAGCTACTAAGGTTTCTTCTGTGAAGAACTCAATGCAGTAAACCATGTATATGATTTGCCCTACCACTTCATATTGGCTTTACTACTTTTTGAATTCTAAATTTCCAATAAGTATATCAGCCTTTCACTAGTTGATTTAATCCCTGTAATAATTTTAGTTTTTCAGATCTGTGGTTAGAAGATTCTTCCAGTTGGTTACACATGCCTAGAATTTTGCCTGCATAAGTGAAATGGGTTTAACAACATATTGAATATTATGTAGGTTTTAAGCTTTATTGGTGCTTCAAAGCTAGCAACTTTGGAGATGGGTCTCTGTATATCAAAGGTTAGTTTGCCTCAAGCTTTTATAAAGGTTTTTTTTGAATGCCATTCTTATGTTATTCGAGTTTGATTCACACATGTAGCACGCTTCTGATGGAGAAAGTTCTAACCACAACATGCAATTGGCTGGTGGAAATGTCCACCTGATTACAACGAAACAGAGTTGGGATGAGAAGCTGTCCCAAGCAAGCAGAGAAGGCAAGATTGTAAGTTAATAATGCTAGTCTGATTTAGTTAGAGTTCAGCCATTATCTCTAGTTTCTGCAACTTTAATCATACTATTTCTGGGTATTGATCACCCATCTATGTGCTGTGATATTGCAACAGAAGTTATACATGCATGGACAGTGAAAACTGGGGTAGTAATCTTTGTTTTGATCATTTAGCTTTATTCATATATAGTTTATAGGGTTTTCTGATATTGAAAATGGTATTTTAGCTATATAGTCGGATTTAAATTTTACCAGAATATTGGTTCTAGAGTGGATCTGCTTTGGGCGGATTTAGACGGGTGACCTGTCCGGTTTATAGATCAAATTTAGATACAAGTTCAGGATCCACTTCTTTAACCCCAAAGCTTAACCCAAGGGTAGAGTTTCTCCTTTCCTTAAATATTAGTGGTGTTTTGGTTTCATTTGTCGTTGTGAGAATGTGCATTCTCCAACATAAATAAGCCTCTAATGATGATCTACGTGTAATGAACCAGCCTATAGCGCATCCTTAAGGATAAGGACATTCGATTCATGCATTTAGGTGATGAGAGGATCATTTCTTAGTAAAAACTAGTATATGACCTATACCTTTTATGGGAATGCTTGGACATTATCTAAATTATTTATTACTTTGTATGTACTTGTACTATATTATATGCAAACATATTTACTTAGAAATTAAATGAAGCATTATACATGTCTTCTGAATTATTAAGAAACGGAATCTTCGTACGTCAAAATTTGAATCAGACAAAATTTGCTATCGCTTTAGTTATAAGTAATAAGTGTTAATTAGACAAATTTTGAAATCACTCTTCATATTTTTCCCTGGCCAATGGCAACAAATTTCCCATCTTTCGCAACTGTATTTAATATTACAAAGTGGTATAACAGCTGCTACAATTTAATTTCTGTTCCTTCTACACCTATTCTTGAAGAGAATTGATTCCTAATACAGCCTTTTAATGACTTTATATTAATGGTCATTATATATTTTGAATTCCTATTGAATCTTAACTTTTGGCAGGTGCTTGCAAATTTTAGTGCTGCATGGTGTGGTCCTTGCAGAGTGATTGCCCCATTGTACAGTGAGCTGTCTGAGAAATATCCTTCCTTGATGTTTCTAACCGTTGATGTTGATGAACTAACTGTAAGTAACACTGTTGCCTTTAATGGCTTAGTAAATATTCTACTCGAACTTGATTTCTTTAGTGTCTTCTTGAGGAACTTATTTCACACAGGATTAGGAAAGCATTGTTGACAAAATACTTTATATTCTGAAACGAACATGCTTTGTCGGTGATTCTTATGACTTATAAGCAACGAACTTTCATCTTTGGATAGAGTTTACAATGATGGTTTTGTGAGGGATCTGTTGGCTCTGCTAGTTGTGCTGTTATCATGCTCTAAACAAAGGTTTAATTTATTGATATCAATCTTTCTGCTTTCAGTTTCCAATCTGTTGAGCAGATAAGACTAGACCTTTTTGGTGTCATTTTATGTAGGATATATATTGCTAATATACTTTTAGATAAGTTACCATTCTTCTTCATTTGTAAGAAAGGTTAAATTGTAAAACCTTAATGCTGTCTTTCTGACTCTGAGTTTGATTAAATATGAGGAATGTATATTTTTCCATTCTGCAGGAGCTGAGTACTTCATGGGATATCAAGGCAACACCGACATTCTTCTTCCTCAGAGATGGACAGCAAATCGACAAGCTTGTTGGAGCCAATAAG
Source organism: Polygonum maritimum (assembly GCA_963924305.1). Lineage (NCBI taxonomy): Eukaryota > Viridiplantae > Streptophyta > Magnoliopsida > Caryophyllales > Polygonaceae > Polygonum > Polygonum maritimum. The sequence continues at coordinate 770,177 of OZ002736.1, forward strand.
CCAGAGCTACAAAAGAAGGTTATTGCTGTTTCAGATTCGATAGGCAAGTGCCAGCAATGACTGCTATGAGTGGGTATGAAGCCAATGTTTGTACCTGTTGATTGCATGTTAGAAAGAGAGGACAACTGAACATAATCTGCTTATGCAGGAAACTCCAAGTTTTGATACTTGTGCTGAAGTCTGGGTTCAGTAAGAAAAATGTTGGGTTCTGGTGTTGTTTCTTTGTGTGTATACATATTGGGGTGTGTTTTTTTTTTTTTCTGGTGTTTGGGGGTTGCGTTTGCGATGTAAATGGGTGGGTTTACCTCATTAGTTGTGTAGTAAAGTGATTGGTCTGTTATGCATACTCATTTCTTATCCTCACCTTTAAGTTGTTAAAAGCACATCCTGAACCTTTTACCTCCGATACTATACACCATTTCTTTAGGTGAGTTGCTCTCAGGTAGATGGTTATTTGGGAGCTAACAGAGCTGTCCCACACATTTTACTATTTTAGAGGCCCTAGGCTAAATAAAATTATCCCCCAGTTCTAGTACTCGGTTTACCGCTTCTTTTTATCAAAATTAAACAAAACCAATAAAATTAATTTAACTAGCGGTAGTCATGACTCACATGTGACATTTTAAAATTATTTTTACGGATTTTTCGCCTGGTAGCCTTGTACTATTGTCAATTTCGCGAAATACCCACAATTATGAATATTTTCGTGAGGTAACCCTGAACTTGGTATTTTTTTCGTGTTATACCCATCAGTCATAAAATGTTACCCTTTCCGTTAAGTTTTTTTTTATATAAAGTATAGAGAGAAATAGCATAAGAAAGGGCCTTTTACAGGAATACAAAGAAGACTGTTGTGGTGTGGGTTTCGTTGTGAGGAATGCTTTGGGTGAGGTTGAGTTCCTCGGCTGTTCCCGTATTCAGAGCACCGACGACCCGGAACTGGCGGAAGCTGATGCTGTGGCGTGGGCGCTGGTGCAGTGCATCGACATGGGTTTCTCTCATATGGTGGTTGAATCCGATTCCCTGGCTTTGATTTCCAAGCTTCGGCACCAACACAGGTGGAGGGGTAATATTGGTGTGATGCTGCGTCGGATCCGATCACTAGCTTGTGCCTTCGAGGAATGCAACTGGAGTCACGTTAGACGCTCTGGCAATAGACCGGCTCACTTTCTTGCTTCAATTAGACCTGTTTCTCCTGTTCTTAGTGTTTCTTTGAATGATTTTCCTCTGGATTTGGTTTCACTGTGTACAAACGATGCTGATGCTTAATTAAAGTTGTTGGTTTGGCGCTCTCAAAATTAAGACGAATTTGTTGTTGGATGGCAAACGAAGATGATGAGGGAGAAGGGATGGTTTTCAATGAGGTGACTACGGTTGGACAACGACGACGGCTTAACTCCAATACCAAGTACACTGTAAAGATTTTAGGGTTACTAAAATTAGGGGTTTTGGGGGAATTGAAGAATACTGGTTTTCTTTCTGAGATTAGAGATTAGAGATTTGAGATTTGAGATTTGAGAAATTTTAGTTTGAGAATGGAAGTCTATTCGATTAATTTTGCAAATTATGATTGTTAAAGTGCATCTAGATATAGAAAATTTCTTATTCGTGAGTGGGCACGAGTGCTCTTTGTTTAACCCCAAGATGCATATACTTGAATCACTTCAATCAATTAACCCCTAAATTCAGTACAATTTCTCAACTTCTAAATTGTTTTAATCTATTCTTCCATTGAAGCAATTCATTACCTGTAAACCAGTAGAAGAATAAATGGGTTTATCAAGACATTTGCCACCAGAAGTTGATCTCTAGAAGCAAAATATCAATGGACGAGACTAATAAGATTGCAACACTTCAACAATCTAATCAAAGATTAAGAAAAGCAGTCAGAGTTGTTGTCGACCAATCCTTCTCCTCTCCCTTCTATTTCCATTGTCGTCGTACTAGTTCTTCCTTTTACGGAGTATTCTTTTTTTTCTGGGGGAACTGACGTGAAATTTAACGTTTAGTTAACGGGTGGGTACGAGACGGAAATTTTTCAAAGTTGAGGGTTATCTCGCGAATATGTTCATACTTGTGGGTATTTCGCGAAATTGACAATAGTACAAGGCTACCAGGCGAAAAATCCGTTATTTTTATAAGATATTAATAAGTGAAAACATGTAATGAAAATTTTAGGATATGAAAATGTTATTTTTTCCAAGACAAAAAAATTTATTTTTTAGATTTGTACTACCACACATACCAGTTTATAGAGCACATTCTAATTATTGAACAATTTGGTAAATAAAATTCACTTACTTTTGTTTCCCCGAAAATTTGTCTCTACTGATTGTATATATCAGTATCCCTATTACCACAATTTTGAGATATTATAAGTCAATGCAATATAAAATGAGCTATTTTAACAGTCATTTTGCGATATAAGTCAATATAATACAAAACGAGTTATTTTAACGGATATATTATTATGAAATATAAAATCTAAGCTAATATGAACGCGATAATATATAAGTTAAGTAAAACATAATAAATATAAATTGATTTATATTCACATATAAGAATAATAGTTTATTTATAAAGAAGGGCATCCATTTTTAAATTATTTTTTAATTTGGATTTTTTGATTACTTCTTACCTAAAGAGATTAAAAAGATAACTAATATATAAAATAGGATAGAATATCTTTTCAAAAGTTTTATAACCTCTTTAACATAAATTGATAATAAAGAAAGTAATTAGGTTAATTAAAATAAAATAGTTAAAATTTAATTGTTTAAGCTTGAGAGATAAAAACTAAGTTATTATGAACATAATAATATAAATTAAGTAAATCTTAATAAATATAAATTGATTTAATATCAAAAATAAAGGTTAGAAAAGTGGGCTTTCATTTTAAAAATATTTTTGAATTCGAATTTTTTAAATTACTTCTCATATAAATAGATTAAAAAGATAACTAAAAAGATAAGGTAATTAACATGTATCTTTTATCGAGGGAAAATCTAAAGATAGATAATATTGCTTTAAACATGGTTATTAGATAAGTAAGAAAAATGATAAAATTAAATATTACATAATTAAGGAAATTTTAAAGATAAATAATATGACTTTAAAGATAGATATTAGATAAGTAAGAAAAAAAATATCTAAACATTAGATAATTAAGAAAAATAAATATGTAAAATTGTTAATGAAATGGGGCAAGAATCAATGTGGTGGCTTGAAAACGACCGCGTTTTATAATATATATTGATTATGGAATTAGTATAGAGGCGGTTTCGAGAACAGGTTTTGTTTGTCTTTTCAAAGAAGCGGTAAAGCAATGTTTTAAGTCTTGCTACACTTCCTTAGCAAAAAAGTAGTAGTTTTTTTTTTGTAAAAAGTATACTTTTTTATTTTGAAATTTGTGCATTAGCTACTTTTTACGGATTTCTACGTAAAGAAAAGTATCATTTTTACAAAAAAGTACTTTTTGCTACAAAGTATAGCAAGACCTTAACCAAATTTGAGTCGGATAGAACCACTAGTTCTTACACGTAAAGAATCCATTTGAGGACAACCACAACCACGATTCCGGTTCAATGACTATTTTTGCCTTAGTCTGAAACCAGAACCTATCCGAAAGCGAAATCGGCTTGGAATCGGGACCAAACTAAAAGAACGGGTTAGAACACGTTTCCCATTGATGCATGTTTTTTCAACAATAAAATAGTGATTTTTTTAATATTTAATCATTAAACACCTCATTGGAAAAATTATTCTTGAATTAATTGTTATATTTTATTACATAATATATTAAAATAGTAAATGGATGTGCAATGGCATATTTTCTAAAATAACAATCCCTCAAAACCTTCCTTCAAGACCTTCATTCTTTGCCTTCATTTGTCTTCACTTGAACTTCATTTTATGTTCTCGAGCATAACGCCTTGCTCCTTGGCGGTTTTGTATAGACAATGAGAAATGTCAGCCTGCCTTGCCAATAAAGAAGGAAGTGGACGGGTTAGTCTAATGAAGGCAAGCAATTAAATAACAACTAATTAAGGTAACAATTTAGTATGTTGGCATCAATTTCCACATGATGGTGATTTGTCGATATCCGAATAGTTACCACATCCATCGACATGAAAAAGGAATATAAGATTCCAAGATAGGTAGGAGACCCCGAGGAGATACTACTAGAGGAAAGTAACCTAATACTTTCATTGAATGTAGCATGAAATACCAGACTTCTTTTCGAGATAGAATGTAATATCTACAACATTTATAAGAACATTAGATTATTAATCGTTATTGCATTTAATAACCACATAATAAGGTGGTCAATTATCGATGTCGTTAAATTCATCTTATAAAAGAATTGAAATATAACTAAAGATCATATGAAATGATCTCGATGAGTTAAAACTCAACATGGTTAAAAAGAGACTTGAAAGCGGTAATAGATGGATATTACATTTAGTTGTAGATGCAAGTGGCTGATGAGACTTGAAAGCGATAACTGCAACCGCGACTTGATTACACACGACCATGGTTGGCCGCGAGGGCCGCGATCGTGCTTGTCAAAACAGCAATCACGGTTTAGTTGTAGACTCAAGTGGTTGATGGGACGTTTGCAAGCTCCAAGGGCAGCTGCAATGGTTTTGCTTTGGTGGGACATTTGATCGTGCCTGTCAAATTTCACCTCCCCCTTCTCTCTCTCTCTCTAAAAGTAGAGGTTTTGAATGCTTTGTGGATCATTTCAGATTTGAAACCTTTAAATTTAAGTTCAAATCTATTAAGTTTTGATTATTTCCAAACTTTTGAATATAAATGAGTTATGAATTATTAGATCAAACATATGAGAACAAATCCAAAAACTATTGACTAACGGATCGATCCGTAATCCGACCCGTAATATCTGTAATCCGTATTTTGGATACGGATCGAATTACAGATCATACTTTCAGAAAAATATGGATGACCGGATCGATCCGGTGGACACCCTGATGACAAGTGATGTTATTTATTACAACTATTGTCTTGTGAGAAATAACAATATGGATTTTCAACCATGTGTCGTAAGAACACATTATAAGAAGCTAATAATATAAAGATTTTGTAAATCTTAAATTTTTGTTTATAATATTTTTTATGACGGATTAACTATATTTTTTTAGGGTTTTAGTTTCTGTTTTTGACATGTTATATATCCCATCAAGGCACAGAAAACCCAGGAAAAACTCAAAATCCAAATCATCTTCTTTCGAGAGAACAAAGTTGGCAACCAAACATGGCCTGACCCTAGCTCGCAGCTCTCAGTCTCAGCTCGCAGCTCTCATTAATCCCCTGTTTGAAAATTTGAATCTCTGTTTGTGCAACAAGCAACTGCTCTCTATCTGCGCATCTAATTTGGCCTTTCGTTACTTCACTTTCTCTCGATCAGATTCTTCGTCGTCATTTGATCGAAAACGGTGGGACCAACAACGAAGTGCAGACAGAGAGAGAAAAGATCAGAAAGCAAGAAAGAGATCAAATCCATGGTGCGCTTTTACATCACTACAGCTACGCATTTGCACTCTTCTTGTTGAGCACGGACGCCAAAAGCTGCTCTCTCTTTCCGGTGAGTCCCGAGCTAAATCCCAGCCCCGTGCTCTCTCATTATGCCTTGTCTTCTTCACTTCAATTGATTCCGAACCCTAGCGCTCTGTTCGTTTTACCTGTTGTTCAATTCGTCTTAGATCGAATTCTCGGTTTGTTAGGGTTTATGGCTGAGATTTTTTTTTTCTCTTGCTTTCCGAATTCTTGAAATTCTGTGCGTTGCAAGAATCGATCAGTTTCCAATGTTCTTGGACCTTTCATGTGAATTGTTAAAGAAACTGCTGAGATGCGCTTTGTTAAGCTGTTGCATTGAATATGATAATCGATATTCTGTATGATCTTGCACAATTTATTCGTCAGTGCCTTTTTAGAAGACTATGCAAACTGCCAAGGAGCCTGTTGCATTGAATTTGTAAATTGACAGCTCGCATGTTCTAGTTTAGTCCATTTCCAAGATTTATCCTGAAAACCAAGAAGGCTTGATTAGGGAGTTGGAATAGCGCTTCACATGTTTTAGATCTATCCCATATCCAAGATTCCTACAGAAACGTTTAGCTAAGGAAGATAATTTGCGAATATGTACCTCGGTGACATGAAGTAAATGAGTTTCATTTCTGAACTGAGGTATCAAGAGGGAGAAAGATATATTGGTCGTTATATTTACTGTTTGCATTGGTCCATTGATCTGTTTGTACTCATGTGAGTTGGTCATTCCCAGGGCAGAGTTTAAAACAGCTAAGAAAAGTATATAATCTATGTTCTAGGATTCCTATAACTGCATTTATGAACTGCTTTATGGCTACTTTTCCTTGGTAGACTTTGTCTGAACTAGTTAATTCATCGCCAGCGCCTCCGTCTGAAGCTGCTTAAATCAGTGCTTGTTTGTAAAATTGAATATTGTCGCTTAATTGCACAATGACCTTAAAATGGTAGCATATGGAGTCGCAAGGGGAAAACAGTGTATCCTACTTGGGTTTATGCTGCATTATCTTTATTGCTCTTTAGATCCTGCAGGCAAGATAAAATTGGAGCAAAGTGGCATAAATGCCTGGAAAGAATCATTTGATGTACAATGATTATAATTATGGTTTCTGAGTGAGTTGATTGTTATATGAATTGATAATTTTACACCCACACATCCTAGTTAGGTTGACCTAGAAGAGAGGTTTTTCATACATTTTATCGATGCACATTTTGATTAGTTTACGATTATAGAATTACAACTATTTGCTTGTTATGCTACGCATATTCTGACCATGAAATCCACTGGTGTCAGCAAGTGTAATTTATTTGTCGTGTATTTGAATGCCAACATGAACACAGATAATTGCCAGATTAGCTAGAGCAGGTCAGGTTGGATATAGTTTCAGAAGGATACAGCTCTCAGGACGGTTGCATGCTGGGAATGTTCACACAATTTGGTATTGCTTCTGTCATTTTGTTGTGCAGAATCCTTAGCCTTGTGAATTTTAGCATAAGATCACCAAGGTGGTTCTAACATTCTAATGCTGCCCACTTTATGCCAAATGTCCAGATACAAAATGCAAAAACCAAAGAAGTCAAAAAGTCGTTCGCCAAAGAAGTCGTTTGATTGGGTGCATTACATCGAGAAAGGTGCTAATAAGCTTGTAGTTCCAGTTGGGCCCCGTTTTCAAGCCACAGTTCCAGAAAAGACTGAACAAGATGATGTTAGTGGTCATTCGGATGGCTCAAGATGGCTGGGGACAAGAACTTGGCCTACCAGTGAAGAGAGACCCAGCAATACTAACCCTGTAGGAAGGGGAAGACCGGATTCTTGTAACTGTGCAGATCCTGGCTCAGTCAAATGTGTGAGCCTTCATGTCTCTGAGGAAAGGAAAGTTCTGGTTAGTGAACTGGGACCAGCTTTCAACGATTGGAAATTCGATACTATGGGTGAGAATGTTTCAGAATCATGGACTGATGCAGAGCAAAGGAAGTTTGATATGCTTGTGAGGAGGAACCCGTTATCCAAGGACAAGACATTTTTGAAGCCTGCCGTGAAATCTTTTCTATCCAAGACAGCAGAAGAGATTGTGAGCTACTATCTTAACGTGTACCTTCCAAAGCGGATGGGCCAGCAGATACGGTCAGGGGTGTTGGAGATTGATACTGACGACGAAACTGAGGTTAAGGCGGATGATTCCTTGAAGAGAGCTCGTCCCGGAAAGGGTGATAGTTCCAAAAATGTAAAGCCACGTTACTTGGTTGGAAAGCGATGACAGAGATTGATACTGATGATGAAACCGAGATTAAGGCCGTGTTGCTTTTGCTGTAGAATTGGTCGAGACACACACTATACAGGTAGCAAGTAGACAAAGATGATCTTACATCCTGCAGCTTCAGAACTGAAAAGATTAACTGCCTGAAACTTGGAGGATATGGTTTTCTGACACAACCGTTTGGTTGGCCCCAATGCGTTCAATTGTGTAACATTGATTAAAGGTGAGCAATTGAATTGGTGGGGAAAATGTGTTTAGGTCTTATACTGTACTTAGGCTCCTACTTACTCTCTATTCAACAATACCAATTTTCATGTGGTTAGCTCTTATAAGGTACTTGGAGGATATGTCTTCAGTTTAAGAGAGATGACAAATGCGCTGGTGATTGCTTGTTAATTTTGTTTGCATGTGAGTGAATTTGAAGGTAGGTGATTGAGCTGTGTAGACGAGGTTTGAGTGATGTTGTGTATTCCAGGCGTGCATTTATACTCGCCATCTTTCATTGTGGATTTCATGAATAGAACCAAGTTACATTCAGAGCTTTATACTCTCCATCTTTCATTGTGGATTTTTTATATGCTTTTTGTTATTTTGTTGTAATTAAAGATTATGTTTTCAATTACAAAGCTCGGAAGTTTGTTTATTTTGATATAAACACATATAATACATAAGTTAAAACTATACATTGCGAAACAATAAATAGGGAATTATCTTCACTCAATTATAAAATTACACATATCTTCTCAAAAACAAAAAAAAAGTTATACATATATAATAGTAGTTACAAAATGATAAATACTTATATTTCACCCAAAAAAAATGATATATACTTATGGGTATTTGGTTTCAACCACGGTAATGTATAAATTTACTTGGTTAGAAACCAAGTAATTTAATGCAATTGTGTAGAGGGATAAACTAGTTTGTATTTAATTAACGTGCAATACTAATCTTGATAATACCATTACCAGCACACCACTTAATGGTCTCTCGCTCTCGCTCTCCAAAAGCAAACGCAGAAATTGGAGTTGTTGGTTTGGGGAGATCAAATCAGAGAGTGCTCTATCAATTTAATTAGTATCAATGGAGGAGGAGAGAGCCCGGAGGGTGATACAAGTGAGGGAGGAGGACGGCGAGAGGGTGTCGGAGCTGAGAATTCCGTCGCATCAAGTGCAGGTGGGCCCCAGCTTCTACGAGGATCTGGCTCTTAGAGGCATCCGAGTTGACCGAGTCCAACCCGACCGAGTTTCCTGCTCCTTCGCCGTTCCCCCACGCCTCCTGGTAAGACTCCCCACTTCTCTGAGTTGAGTTGAATGAAACCCTAAGAGCATGAATTGGGGGGAATTGGGGGATTCTGATCGTGTTTTTTCATTCATTCCATTCAATTATGTTGTAGATTCAGTCAGTCTAACTGTCACACTTGTTTGGCATAATTCAATTCAGATTTTTCAATTGAGCTTGCATCTGTTAGATCTGTTTGTATGCATCATCTGCATCTGGTTGGCTAAGGGTTTGTTTCAAGGCCAAATACATATACAGGTACAATTACTTGTACCAAATAGTCATTTAGGTTCTTGTACTTCCAAGTTTGCCAATTAGGTACCTTAACTCCGTTTCCGTGACCTATTGGGTACCTGATTGACGAGTTTAACAGGCTTAAAACAAATCTAGCCCCTCGAATTTACGCGAATTTGTCAATTAGGCACCCCATCTTTGATTTGGACCTATTGGGTACCTAAACTTATGTTTTTTGACCTATTGAACACCTGTTTGCTGAATTGTGCAAAAAATTTTGCCGAACGTAGCGCCACGGTAGGGATGTCAATGGGACGGGTTCGGGTCGGGGGATACCCATCTAAAAATTTATTCCCCATACCCATCGGGTAATAAAATTTATACCCATGTTTATACCCATCGAGTCCCCGTCCCCATCGGGTATTCCCTATACCCATTTAATTTTCCCCATTTAATTTTCCCATGCGTTATAAATAATTTGTACATGTACAAATTATGCGGGGAAACGTGGTAGCTCGAAAACGGTCGGCTTTTATAATATACCCCGTACTAGTTTTATACTCATACCCTGTATGGGTTTTTGACCGTTTAATAGGAATTAATAAGAATTATAAGATGCATCGCCGAGGTACCTATACTCTGTATAAGATGTTTTGATACCCTGCGTAACTCTACATACAATTAATCAGGATTTGGGTTTATGTCCCGTAATTCTAACGCGAATATTATTTAGAAATAATAAGGAATATTATTTCTAACGAATGGGAAAATTAAATGGGTATAGGGAATACCCGATGGGAACGGGGACCCAACGAGTATAAATTTTATTACCCGATGGGTATGGGGAATAAATTTTTAGATGGGTATCCCACGACCCGAACCCGCCCCATTGACATCCCTACCGTGGCGCTACGGTCGGCAAATGTTTTTGCACAATTTAGCAAACAGGTGTTCAATAGGTCAAAAAACATAAGTTCAGGTACCCAATAGCTCCAAATCAAAGATGAGGTGTCTAAGTGACAAATTCGCGTAAGTTTAGGGGGCTAGATTTGTTTTAAGCCTGTCAAACTCGTCCATCAGGTACCTAGTAGGTCACGGAAACGGAGTTAAGGTACCTAATTGGCAAACTTGGAAGTACAGGGACCTAAATGACTATTTGGTACAAGTACAGGTACTTGTATATGTATTTGGCCTTTGTTTCAATGTTTTTTGCCATGGATTATTTTTGTGTTAACGGATGAAAATTTTGTATTAAAAAAAGTGAAAGTAGAGATGTAATATGGATATTAAATAAAAAGTAAAATAAATTTTTTGGAGGAAAAAATTATTTGTATGGAAAGCGAACAAGGCCTTATTGTTGCAGGATCGAAACGGAAGGCTGGCTTCGGGTGCCATCGCTAACCTCATCGACATTGTCGGCAATGCACTGGTTTACAAGGCCGACCGCCCTATGAATGTCTCTGTTGACATTTCCATCTCCTACTTATCTACTGCAAGCCTCCATGTATGTGCTGTAACTCGCCTTTTCTGACCAAATAAACGCCATCATGTTTCTTGTATGCTGAACCCATAATTTTCTCCACAGGATGAACTGGAGGTCACCTCACAGCTTCTGTGACAGAGAGGGCTCGTCTCTGGGACTTCCGTTGTGATCAAGAACAAAGCGTCTGGACAAGTGGTTGCTCATGGAAGGCACTCTTTGTTCACAAGGCCTGCCCCCAAACTCTAATTGCAACATTATAGGATTCATTACCATGTAATATGAACATGATGATTCATCTTAGAGCATCGTCCTACTAGACGACTACGGCTCTCTTTTTCTCAAACAATAGTGGTTCATGAGAGGGAGATCAGGTATACTGAACATGCAAGCTGTTTGGATTCTTTTGATTTGATCAATATCTATAGTTTGTGGTGGTGGTGGTGGCGGTGGGTGGTGATTGATATTTATACCAAGCTACAAATAGTTATGTGAATTCAGTGGCGGAACCAGGAAATTGTCTCAGAGGGGGCTAAATCTAAAAAATACTAAAACTACATAAATTTGTTTTGGGCGGATTAACAGTGGACACGCTCGGAACACTTTATGGATCGGGATCGGGATTAGACTAGCTATATATCAAAAAATTAGAATTAGAATTCAAATCATTTATATACAGGTCTACTAGTTCATGAAATTGATCGACAAGGTAAAAACGTTAAGAATAACAATAAGTATTGTAATCGATTTCGATAAAGGATGGAAGTTCAAACCTCTAATCGATTTCGACAACTACGGAAGTTCAAATAATTGTCAAGCTCAAATTCTCATTTTAAAGTCTAATTTTGCACTCTTATGTCATTTAAGCAATTTTTACAATGGTAAGAATAATAAATATGAAAAGACAGCAGAAAATTATAGTGAGATTGCATGCATTTTCATGTTGGAAGCTACAATTCAAGCCTCTTTATAATATAAGAGTGATGCATTGATGGTTTTTGGATAAAAAAAATAACTAAAAAAATATTATTTTTTTCCCAAAATCTCAGTGGGGGCAACAGCCCCCACTGGGCCCAAGGTGGTTCCGCCAGTGTGTGAATTAGTGAGCAACCATAGATCAATCAATCAGCAAACAGATTGAAACAGTTGAAAAACAAATTCAAGCTCATTAGAGAGCATTCATTGCTTGAAAGAAAAGAAACCACAATGACTAGAGCCTGGTTCGTTTACACCATCTTATTGAAAATAATGCAAAATAAGCTCTTATTTTTATGATTCTAGATACTCCCTCCGTTTCAAAATACATGACCTTTTAGAAAATGCACACATATTAAGGAACTTTCATATTACCTAAATTACCCTTGTAAAAGTCATGCATGTTGTTTATCAAAAAGAAAAAGCATGCTTGCATATTCTACTTTTTCAATAATTGAGGTTATTATGAGGGGCATATCCGGAAAGAAGAGGGAAAAAATATAAAATGGTCATGTATTTTGAAACAACCTAAATTGTCTAAAAGGCCATGTTTTTTGAAACGGAGGGAGTAATTCACTACCCTCTTAGGCACAAATTCCTACACAAAAATAAGCTCAAAATAAGCTCTTATAGTGCATAATGCATTTACAGCCGAATAGACCCTAGAGTTTTAGGGTCCAATACAAATGATCAAAAGCTAGCTACTAGGAAAGGAGAGCTTATATAGTGCAAGCTGGGAACTAAGGGCTTGTTCTTTTTTTTGGTGGAAAGATCTTTTTGAGGAAAAAATAGGGGTTTGGGTGAAAAAATTTTATTGGGAAATGTGAAAAGTAGAGATAGAATTTGTATGTAGAAAAAGGTAAAAGAAATTTTTTGGATGGAAAAAAATTTTTTGGGTAGAAGTGAAACAAGCCCTAAGAAAAACTAAATAAAATAAAGCATAATAGAGAGGTAAACAGGTTCATTCTTAGGATAAAGTCTACACACTCCCCCAATCCTGATGATTGTTGATGAGTCCAAGCTTCCCTTGTAAAATATATTTTTTTTACCTCGAAATTCGTAAAAACTAACCAAGTTTTATGTATTTCGAAATATAAAAAATATATTATTTTCAAAAAAATACTTTTTATACCCAAATGTAAAATAAACCTACTCAGCACAAATTCAGGGAGCCCATGTATCGGGGCATTTTGTACTCCCTCCGTCCCATAATGTTTGTCCACTTTTCTAATCCGTCGTCCCAAAATGTTTGTCCACTTTCCTTTTATATCAATAAGATTCTTCCAATCTTACCCCTATCCAATCTCTAAATTTACACCCATTATCCAACTTTTCAACCTACTTTATCTCTTTTCAACTTTTTTCCCCTACAAATTTACAAAAATACCCCTATTCAATCATATCTTCTACCCACTTTAACCCACTTTTTCATTTCCCAAAACCACTTTATACCTTGTATTAAAAACCGCAAAAAGCGTCATTTTGGACGAACATTATGGGACGGAGGGAGTAATAGCCATTTGGTATTTACAACTATATTTTTTGTATTGGGCCACCCAATTCCATTGGCTGTGGCCCTTACGGAACTGAGTCATTACACGACGAAGGGAGAGAGAAAAGAAAGGAAAGCATCTTTGGAGAAAACCACGGTTAGGGTTTTGAGACGACGACGAAGAGTTTTTTCCGACTGCACAATCTCCGCGGTCGGCCCTCCGCTCCGAGCACCATGCTTTCAGGCGATATCCCGCCCAATCAAACCATCTATGTCAAGAATATCAATGAAAAGGTTAAAAAAGATGGTACGGCTCTCTCCTTTCACACTATCTCGTAACTCTATTGCTCGGAATCTCTTGATTAGGATGCTTGAAATCCTAGTATAGTACAATAGTTGCCTCCAGCTGCTGACTGGCTTTAGGTTTACTCGACAATTGGGATCAGTGTGCATAGCAAGATTGTTTTCGAGTTGAAAATTCAGCAGAATGTTGCTGTTTATTGCACAATATAAGTTTCCTTGGCCTCTGAGTTCTTGCCAATATTTGGGAAATTAAAGATAGCGATGGTGCTGTGCACATGGCATCACATGAGGGATGTGCCTTTGTGCCTTGAGCATTGAGAATTTGAGATACTATACACTGGAGGCTTGTGCCTTTCTGCACTGCCTTATGTGCAAAAAGGTGCTGTGGCTTGAGCCTCATCGTGCCTAGGGAAGGCCTTTTGGAACACAGTAAACCATACTTCTTTGTTCTAAGCTCTTACTTAGTCCAAAAACAGAAGGAAAATGCTATTCATATGCTGTTAGCTCTTACTAAAAAATATCAATCTCTACAAAGTTATAGGATGTTAAACTAGGTTATTACTTATGACCTAATGATTATTGAAGAGCGATTTGTGTTAACAATTTGGATATGGATTTGAGTTTGCACCTTGCTCCTCCTTTATGGTGGTTTACTGCAATGTATACTGTTAAGTGATACTTTAGGTCTATTTGTTTAGAAAACGCCATGTTTTTAAATTCAACTAAATTTCTTACTGGTATTCAATTCTTTTGGCAGAGTTAAAAAGATCACTGTATTGCTTATTCTCTCAATATGGTCGGATCTTGGATGTTGTTGCTCTGAAAACACCTAAGCTTCGAGGACAGGCCTGGGTTTGTTTTAGTGAAGTTACAGCTGCTAGTAATGCAGTACGGCAGATGCAGAACTTCCCTTTGTATGATAAACCTATGGTACGCTACTTTATCATTGATTATCTAAGCAGTTCCCAGATTGATCTTCCTGTAGATAATAACGTACCATTTTATATCTTTTTTTTTTCTAATGAAATACCATTATCTTAGGAGGAAATGTGTTACAATAATTGTTTGAACTTTTTTTTGGATTTTTATGTACCAGATTAGCAATGAATGCTGTGTCTTTCCTGTCTTTAAAATCGACGAAGTTTCTTAATTTGCACGAACCTGGGGTAGATTATTGTTAGAAAAATCTCCTTTGTTTATGCTATGCAGCGGATACAATATGCAAAATCCAAGTCCGATTGCATTGCGAAGGAAGATGGAACCTATGAGAAGAAGAGAAAGCAAGAAGATAAAGGTAGGCAACAGTCATTCATTTCTTCGTGTTAGGGTGTCAGATATGCTATTTTTTCAGATGGGGTCATCATATATGCTAAAAATTTCCTGCTTATTGCAGTTTATGTCTCTGGTAGCTACTAAAATAACTGTTGTCAAGCACAGTCTACTGAACATGAGGCCCAAATAACATGTGAAACCAGAATGAAACAAATGTGTCGAATGGACCACATTTAAAACCAATTAGGCATCACAAATGCGTACTTCAATAGTTCATCTTATAAAATACGGTCAAGCATTGAAAACTCCATTCTTAAATCCTCTAAAAAAAACCTCACAAATAAGTGAATTCTCGAAATACAAACTTAAAGATTTGAAATGGAAAAAGGGAGGAGATAATCCAGCCTTTGGAATATATGGTCAAGATTTTCTCATTGTCACTAACACCGGGATCTAGACTCATTTTGTACCTAGCAATATCAATTTTCTTATACCATCTCTTGCTGAGTTTTGTATCACTATAACATAAAGTACGTAGTCTTACAAAATGTGCATGTTGCCGTTGATGCTAAAATTAATGTTAAAAGTCGCATCCATGAGTGTCATGTCCAATTCGGCTGTAATCATGTCCCAGGCTTTTAGTGTGTGATTAAAACTGTGCTTTTATGATGGCATGGATATATTTACGGAATGCTAGTTTACAGCTCATGTATATGTTAGGGTTTTTTCACATTGAGTTTCCCTCAAAAACTTATATCCTTTGATCATGGAAAGTAGAGGGTCTGTTATCTCCACATCTTTTGAAGCTTTGAAGATTTAACTGAAATTATATATTCTGTTCAGGTGAGAAGAAACAACACACGGAAGAAACAAAGCAAAGTGCTGCGCAGAATAATGGCGTTCCAGTTGTAAGTTTGCTGCTTCTGGTGTCATTACATTACATACAAGATAGATAAGGAAAAAACACTTTGCATAGTCTTGTAGCATGCATAGCTGAACTCTTTGCATGCTCAAAGCATGATACTTCAACAAAATAATGTGAATTTGTTGGATCTGTTTTATATTAGTCAGTCTTGCATTGCTTGATGTTTTTGCTGTCACATTGTCAGTTTGATTTATGACTACTAAGCACTTGTATAATTATGATTCAAGCTGTGACCCCCTTCTGCTTGCACTGTCATCTACAGGCCCCTTACCGAAAATCGAATACACAAGAAGAAGAAGCAACTCCCAACAGTATCCTGTTCATACAGAATTTGCCTTACGAGACAACAAGCAAGATGCTGGAACTGCTCTTCCAACAATATCCAGGTTTCAAGGAAGTGCGAGTAATTGAAGCAAAGCCAGGAATTGCATTTGTAGAGTTTGAAGATGAAGAGCAATCAGCGATAGCCATGCAGGCTCTTCAGGGCTTTAAAATTACCCCTCAGAACCCAATGGAGATCACTTATGCCAAGAAATGAGCCGCCTTTCTTCTCATCACAGGCATCGGTAAGCCTAGAGATAAGCCGCCTTTTTACTATATGTTGTCTGAAGATTCAAAAGCTAGATTTCCAGTATTTTGGAGCAAGTATGTAGATGACTAGTTCCAGAATGATGTCTTCCAGAGTGTAACTTGTTTGTAGTTTTGACATGCTCTTTGGTAACATTTTCTGCAGCAGGACCGTTGTGTTTTAAATTGGAGGACTGTCTCGTTGAAAGATGTCCTCCGTTCCAAATGATGACTCTCAGGTTAACTGATCGGCATTAAGCTGAGCGATGCTAATAGAACGGTATTTGGGTCAAGTAGTTGTGGGTCATAATGTTGTGTAGTCTTACTGTAAGATTGGATACGCGAGTCAGTCGATGCATTTCCTGTTAGTGGAATGAACTGTTCTTTTAATTGTAGTGCAAAATCAAAGGAACAAATGAGTTGATGCCCTCTAGTCCACGGCAAGGCCTTTGAACGCTAAAATCCTGATCGTTAATGAAGTCTTAATGGAATGGGGAAGTTTATTATCGATCACAATGGAAACTGTAATCAATTTTAAAAATCACCACTATATTTACGCACATCTTTTTTCAATTAAAATAATGTATTAAATATAGTTTTACTATCATATCATATTAAAATACCAATAAAAAATATTGATAAAAACATTTGATTGTATATTTATCATAAATATATCTATAACATTATATAATAATTATGTATTAGATAAAAGATAGGTTTCTTGATTAAGATAATGATTCTTTAGCATTTTTACATTTATATACTACTTATTTAATTAATTTTTCATAACATAATAGAAGATAATTTTGTTTTAGTTTTTATCATATTATTTATTCTCTATATTTTTAATATAATACTATATTAGTTTGAGTTTTTATTTAAAATTATTTATTTACTTATAAAAGTTAGTTTATGCAATTTTGTTGAAATCCCAAAAGAGTTTTATCAATATTTAATAAAATTTGATAATGCATCTTATCATATGACATTCGTTCTTGATCATTTAAATATGAATTTATGCATCTTATCATATGAGTTTATGCATTATATTTTTAATATAATGCATCTTATCATATGAGTTTATGCATGAATAAAAAGTGAATATACAAATAGATATATTTTATTTAAATATGATATATGAGAATAACGTTATTTTATAATTATAAAAATAAATGTCGTTTTAAAACAAAGTAGACTTATGACAATATTTTTAATTATTATAGTATCTTCATATATAAAATAATAAATAAATAACATGGATCATTTGCTACTTATTTTGTATAGGCAGCGAGAAGAGGATATAGGTTGAAAATGACTAGTCCCGGCAATGGTGTAAATCTCCATTGAATCTGAAATTTCTTTGATTTCTTCTATTCAAAGATGGACGGTGTAATGGAAAGTGAGTATTTCTGGTCGGTTGTGGAAAAGGAGAAATACAGAGGGCGCCAACAGAAATTTAAATAGTTTTGTGGCACCACCAACAGGAAATATCCAAACTATAGGGGTTCCAAGAGAATTTCCCAAAAAACATTCTTCCGGTTAAATAGTGCGATCATTCCATTCCGCAACAGAAACCGACTCCAAATCCCAGAGAGAGAGAGAGGTGGGAGCAATGGCAATGGCATTGACGGTTGCAGACGAGCAACAGAGCCAGAGGGCGACGAAGTGGGACATTGAGTACTCTCGATTCTTCGGCTACCTTCCT
Source organism: Polygonum maritimum (assembly GCA_963924305.1). Lineage (NCBI taxonomy): Eukaryota > Viridiplantae > Streptophyta > Magnoliopsida > Caryophyllales > Polygonaceae > Polygonum > Polygonum maritimum. The sequence goes on from OZ002736.1 coordinate 788,234, forward strand.
CCCACCGCTAGCACCACTTCCAATCCATCCTCTCTCTCTTCCCTCAAGAGACTCGGCTTCAGAGGCACCTGGCTCTCCTCCGCCTCTCCGACCGCCATTCTCTCCCTCTCCACCGATCGTCCCCGTTCTGACTTCATCGTCACCGTCTCTCTCGCCGGAAAAGTCCTTGTGAGCTCTCTCTGCCGTTTCCTTCCCTTATTTTTCACTCGCTCTGCTCCTATTTCCATGCTTAAACTGATCTCCGACTTCGCAAATTGTCAAACTGATCTCCGACTTCGCAAATTGTCAAACTGATTTCCGATTGCTGAATTGCGTGACAATCGCATTTATGATCGAGGATTCGAGGCCACTTGTTTTAGTATTTGAGTTCTGGTGGTTCTTTTTTCGTTGCTTGGTTTACATTTTGGAACGAGCTCAGTCTAGAACAGTCTTGCGTTCGATTTGCGATCTCCTTTCGAGCAAAATTTTTGAGCCGGCTGATCAGTATTTCAAATTTCGCCTGCAGAAATTAGTATAACTGCTTAACTTTGTGTTCTCAATGTTGGAGTTCCTGTTATTAACTTCTGCAGCTTACAGCGTCAGTAATCTTCAACAGTTCGTACACATATACTTTGTTAATTCTATCAACTTGCATTTGATAGTTCTTCTATAGAGGAAATTGACTCTTTGCCTGGGAAATAGTTGGCGTTCTGGTGCCTTAAACATTGTAATATGATTTTAGTTCGTTCCTAGTGCTAGGTGATTGAAAATGAATTCAGGATTAGTTTATCACTTTGAGTAATGCACTCCTTGTTCTTTATCGTTTCTTGTAGGAGCAGCACTATGTATCCAACCTGTGCTTCTCCTGGCCTCAGTTGTCATGTATGTCAAGTCCGGCTCAGCACTCTAGCCGAGTTGTGTTTGTCAGCTATAAAGATGGAGCTTCTGAGGTAAGCTGCTCTTGGAGTTTTTTTTCTTACTTGTATGCCATTCATTTGCTATGGTTTGCTGTTTTGGCTCTAGATTCTTAGCTAACTTATTTCTTCCTGGTCTAGAATTTCTTGGTTTCTCATCAGTGGCTACTCAGGTGTCAATTATAGTCCATGTGCCATTCTTGCTGTGTTGTGCTTCTATTTGCTCATGATTTCAAGGCTTTAGCTAGTATTGCTGACAAGTAGTTTCCAGAAGTGGAAACCACTAAGTAGAGACATGTCCTTATTTTATATGCTATATTCAGTAAATATAAATGTAATCTTGTGGAAATTGAATTGAACTGGTAGGTTTACCAATAATCAAAAGAAGTATGACTCTATTTCCTAAGGTAGCATTATGTTTGTTGGGAGTCTATGGTAACTGTATCTGAAAGGCTTCTCCATCCATTTGTGCGGCGAAACTTAAAACATATAGTTGTTTTTACCTGTGGTGGCTGTCAATACATTGCTCCATGTTCCTTCTTGAAAAGTGCAGTTTTGACATGTATCTGAATTTTGTTAGTTTTGTATTTCCTTTGTTCCCTTCTCTTCTTGCAGATTCAAAAGTTTGGCATACGTTTTTCAACTTGCTATGAAGTTGGAGAATTTGTTACTGCATTGGAGGTGCCTAGCCTTCCCTTTTATGTTGTACATTGAATGTTGGAGAATTATGTATGTGATTTTGACACTGCTTAATTCCTTGCAGGATTGTTTTTCAAACAAACAATATTTTGAAGATTTCATGTTCACAACACGCTCTTCTCAGTCCGAGTTAGTACTAAAATAGCAGCAATATATCTTTGTTTTTAAAGCAATAAAAAAGTCATGTTATGCATTTTATTATTGAGATGCTGTGCAGCTGATAGTGTGGTGATTATAAAATGAACGTATTGGCTATTCTTTTGTACACAGAGCCAAAGACATGTTAAGTCAGTTGGTGGCTACTGGTGATTCTCACATATGTGATATGAAACCTATCACTTCGTATTCACCAAAAGCTTGGCAGTTGCAAGAGATGAAGCAGTCTCATTCGAAGGATATAGCATCTAATCATTTATCTGAAGGTTATGTCCCTCATATCGCTGAAGATAGTGTACAATATGGGTCTGAGGGTTATGAGCCTGTGTTTCCACCTCGGTTCACTTCACTTGTGAATCTTGCGACGCACTCTTCTGAGATGGCACAAGGTCAAGGTATATACTTGAGTGCGGTGCATGATGCAAACATGTCTAAAATCTTTTACTTACATTTGAGTTTTTCATGTATCTTACTCTGAAGGTGATTTGGCTGCAACCACACCAACTGCCTCCCATGAAGTTGATCTCAACTCCCTAATTGCGGTACTTTGCATTTCGATATCATTTAGACTAATGCAAAAGCAACTCATACATAAGTCACTCGCTGATGATTCGTTTTAACATCCTATTTTTACATTGCAGCGATACTTGCAAGATGCATCCTTCCTTGGTGAGTGGGCATTCCTTGGTAAATGCTAATGCAACATATAATATACTGTACTAATCAGGGACATGCTGTCATCATGACGGCCATATCCTGATATACCTTCTTTTCTAATCTTTACTTGAAACAAAAACATAACCTGATATACGCAAGTGTCCTCCATGTAAGTTGCTGATCCTCATAAGAATGGTTTTAACCTTGGCCTCGGTCTGTGCTGCTTCCCTGAGCTGCATATCAAGGTTAGGTGATCTGTCTTTGTCATGGAGCTTAACAATTGGTTCTTGGTTTTTCTGGTTGAACAGATATTTTATCCAGAGCTGAAGAGGTGATTGCTAAAATGGGAGGTGGAATGACAATTCAGCAATTCCTGTAGCTCTTCACAAAAGCAAGATCACCTTGGTGATATATATCTGGCCTGATGCACACCGTCTTGGCTTCTTTAATGCTGTGTTAATAAATTTTACTCTTGCTACAATTAACTGCCTTACAACAAATTTAGTACATGATATTTCATACCGAAATTATCCTACCAAACAAGAGATATGATATATATGTATATAATGATACTGTGGCATACCAAACATGAACCTGGATATCAAATTTCATATACATATCTAATTTCTCTTATACAATTTTACAACGTCGGAGAACATTTATGCTCGTCTGTTAAATAAGAAAGCGTATCAACTCCCTACACACATGCGCCAGTTGGGTGCTATATATATGACACTGCTAGAAAACAGCGGCATAGCTACGAATTTGGCGTCAAATGTAGCCTCAAAAAGGGCCTCAAATATCATTAGCCTTGAACTTAGGAACGAAGTTAGCCTCGAAATCATATTCGAGGGAGGAAGTGTCGTGGCTAAATTTGGCTTCGAAAATTTAGCCTCAAATCCAATTTTTGAGGCTCTTTAGGCTGGAAAGACGTTAAAAGCTAATTTCGAAGCCCATAGCAACGCACAATTTCGAGGCTATATTTGAGGCCATTAGTCATGAAATTAGTCCACAAACTAATTCATGCCAGAAATGGAGGCTAAAAATTTGTAGCTATTTAGGAACAAATTTGGCTTTGATTTGTTCTGAGGGTATAACCTCGGTTAAATAGGATCGAAATTTGCCTCCAACTTTTTCATGACTAGAAAATAAATAGCTTTCATATTAATTTGAAAGTAACCAATTTATTTGGAACAATATTTTACCAAAAAATATTTGAAACAATAATAATTAAAGATACAATCATATAAAGCCTAAAATATCATATATAATATAATCATACATATACTAATCCCATTGTCTTACATATGTACCAATTCAAACTAACATTAGTTGGTGGGCTATGTTAAGTCTCCACACTAGTTCAGACAAACATTCATAAAATACTAACATTAGTTGGTGACCATTGTGAATTTCCTGCAAGACATACACACAATGAAATGGTTCGTTAGAGATGTATCAATGATTGATCATGGAACACTAACAGCAAGTTAGTAACACCAATATGAGTATGTTCTCAATCCAAGACAACGTTCATGAAAGAGAAAGAATAAAAACTGAAACGATAGTCGAACATGATGAAGAATCGAAACTAAGGAATCGTACTCGAATTGGGCCCATTCGGCCCAACACGATCCAAACCGAATAGAACTCACGATCCAAGACAACGTTCATGAAAGAGCAGGAACATAAAATGAAAAGATAGTCGAATGTGATGATAATGGGCCTAATAGGAACATAGGCTCAATTCCAGTTCAATTCAATAGTTTTGATTCTTCATCATGTTCAACTATAGTTTTGGTTTATGCTCTTACTCGATCATGAACTTTGTCTTAGATCGAGAGTTCTATGCAGTTTGGATCGTATTGGGCCTAATGGGCCTATGGGTCCAATTCGAGTTTGATTCCTTAGTTTCGGTTCTTCATCACGTTCGCCTATCGTTTCAGTTTTTATTCTTTCTCTTTCATGAACGTTGCCTTGGATCGAGAGTTTTATTCGGTTTGGATCGTATTGGGCCGAATGGGCCCATAAACTCAATTTAAGTTCGATTCCTTAGTTTAGGTTCTTCATCACGTTTGACTATTGTTTCAGTTTTGTTCTTACTCATTCATGAACATTACCTTGGACCGAGAGTTCCACTCAGTTTGGATCGTATTGGGCCTAATGGGCCCAATTCTAGTTCGATTCCTTAGTTTCGGTTCTTCATTACAATCGACTATCGTTTCGGTTTATGTTCTTACTCTTTCCTGAACGTTGCCTTGGATTGAGAGAATCTATTTGGGTTGGATCGTATTGGGACTAATGGGCAGGCCCAATTCCAGTACAACTTCTTAGTTTCGGTTTTTTTTATCAAGTTTGACTATTGTTTCGGTTTATATTCTTACTCTTGCATGAACATTGTCTTGGATCGAAAGTTCTAATCGGTTCGGATCGTATTGGACTTAATAGTCCCAATACGATCAAAAGTTCCATACCATTAGGGGGACCAAACTGTGCTACTTAGGAGCACCAGAGTGTGCTCCTTGCTTAGGTCATGCCCCCGAAGATATTAGTTACGTTATTCCCATTTTGCCACTATACGCTGATCTAAGGCGCACCAAACTGCACTCCTAAGCTACGCGCACAATTTAGTGGACATTTAGCAGAAAAATGATACATATCAATCAACTTGATCTATGATGAAATGGGAGATATTAAGAAGTTGAAGATGTGCCAAAAAATTTTTGGGAATGTAAGAGAGAATGAGAAACCCCGTTTGAAAAGATGAAGATGGGCATGACTCATGCGTTAACCCTAAAATCACAATAAATTTGGTTGGTAAAATGTGTTCATGCAATAAATGAGATAAGTGTAACTTGGCTTCGAAATTAGCCTCAAAAATAGTCCCGCAAAAGAGTAACCTCATTTTTACCCTCAAACAACATTTTGAGGCTAAATAGCCACGTTTCCGGCCCTGAATAGTTTTCAAGGGTAATCGGCCTCAAAGATTAGCCTCGAAATTGGCTTTGCATACTTTTCGCATCTATTGGGTACCGAATATGGCTTCAAATTTTAGTTTCGAGGTTATTTTGCCGTAAAATATAACCTCGAAATATATTTGGGCTCATTTAGCCTCAAAAAATAGTTTTGAGGCTAGTTTCGATCTCAGTAGCCTCAAAATTAACCTCAAATACTTTCGAGGCAATTAGTTCGTAGCTATTATGTTACATTCTAGCAGTGTGACATAGATAAAAGGCTCCATTTTTTTTTATGCACACCAAAAAATTTCCATACTGCACCTATAAATATTTCAATCTCTCAAATTTACAATATTGTCGTCCTCACGCCCCACTTTTAACACTCTCTCCCCACACCCTCTCCTTCAAGTCTTTTTTTTTATCTTTTTCATAATATTAGGAATTAAATCAAAATAGTTTTTATAAATAATTCAAATTTATTAATAAAATTATATTAAATTTCAATTCAGAGTAATTTTAAATTGAAAATTAATTGTTTTAACAATAAAAGATATTGATTAGGTTTGTGTGAAAATTATGATCGCAGACTTATTCAATGCGACATATTCAATACGACAATCGTTCATTAATGAACAAGCTATAGTTCTCCATTACAATCCAATGAACAATAGCAGTTTGTCCATTCATTTGATACGAACAATCTTAAATTTGTCTACTAAAAATGGATGGACAATGCACTTCTTTTATTAACTTATTCAAAATTCAGATTTGTCCATTATTATTTACCGAACGACCGGAATAAGTTTACAAATTTTCTATGGATAATACAAAATCATCCATCTATACTACCTATAGTATAAAGCGGAGACAATGTCTTCACAAAAATTTGCGCCACGTGTCATTTCAATAATAAAACAATCACTCAGGCCCTCCTTATACAAATTAGGTAGTTAAAATCTCATATAATCTTATCCCGTAAAAATTGAATAAAATTTACCAAAAATTATGAATTATCCCAAAAATTATAAATTATCACTTACCAAGAATTAGTTATAATCTTCCCAGAAATATTATGGAGTACTATTTAATAAAATGTGATATTTATCATAAAGTAATTTTTAAACAAATCCAACTTCTTCATATTATGAATTGATTTACTATTGGTAAAAAAACAGTACGAAGATAAATATATATGATCCTATAATTTTAACATGATCATTGACATTACATATCTGCATTAATTGGATTTATAATTACATTACCCGTACATAGTACGGGGGTTAAACTAGTTATTTTAATAGACAATAGACATGAGTTTTGTAAAAAGATTCTCATATGCAGTAAATATAGGCCATGTTTTTTAACTTCTTTACCTTATGAAGTCCAAAATTTTACTCTTTATTACGGTCGAGTTCTTGGTTTTAAATAAAAGGAAAACCCAGTAGAGAATAACAGTTGACGAAAGGAAAAATCAAAAATAGCAACTCCCCGAGGCGCCTAGTTGAGGCGAGGAAAGAGTGAGCTAGAGCATGACATCTCGAAAACTCAGTAGAGCTCCTGCTTCGAAAACATCCATGGCCAGTCTCTTCTTCTTCCTTCTCACTGTGGTTGCTTTCGCCTTTGTCGCTCCCCTCCCTTCCATCTCCTCCCTCTCCACTTCTGACTCCAAATCCCACCTTCGCAAAAAGGTTGATCTCTCTTTCACTAGTGTAAGAAAACGACAATCACTCAGGCTTTCAATTTTGTAGTTTGATCTTGTTTTCTGATGTAGAGCAAGTAAATTCAGGTAGATTAGGGAATAGAGGAGGAATATCAGGATGAGATCACGTGAACTTAGGGATTTCATTTGGTCCAATTATTCACGCCAAAGAAATTCTTTCTTTGACTTCGCATATTGTAATATCCTTGCGTAATTTGTAGCTTTTTGGCACAGATTGGTGTGCGGGCTTTTGAAATTGAGGATGACATGTTCTGGAAAGATGGCAAGCCTTTTCAGATAATTGGAGGTGATTTGCACTATTTTCGGATTTTACCACAGGTACTGCTTTGCACATCCTTGTTTTGCTGAATTGTCATCCGATCGTTGAATTTTGAAGGAGTATACAAAGTTGAGCTTGGCTGCGGATTAAATTCGAAAAGTTTCCACTAAATATTGAAGCGAAAGTTTGAATTGTGCTTAAGATTAAGGGAAATTTATCCGTGGCATTGAAAAATCGGCTTTATGTTCATAGTGATCTGAAAATGCCCTGAGTTGTTTACTAGATTCCTCATGGTAACTTCGGATTATTCTCATCAGTCCTTAGTCCTTACAGCCAACAGTCAGCTGTCATAGCCCATTGCCTTAGTGCTCTGTATATGGCCTTGTCTAAGGGGGTTTGTTCATCATAATTCTTCAAAGTGATCTGAAAATATCCCTCTGCTAGATCAGACCCCCATATCTATATCATGGTCATATGGTAGATCTGGATCATGGTCATATGGTATATAAGAAGTCCAAAACTGAGAATGTATCATGACAAAATCATTCCAGTAAAGATATTGTGTTAGGAGGGTATATAGGTTGTCTTTGTAAATTATTTTGTGAACTTTTCTGTTGCTGTGCAGTATTGGGAAGATAGGCTGTTGAGGGCAAAAGCATTAGGCTTGAATACCATACAGACATACGTTCCATGGAATTTGCACGAGCCTCTTCCTGGCAAACATGTTTTTGAGGGTGTTGCGGACCTCATCTCATTTCTTAAACTCTGCAATAAGCTAGATCTTTTGGTCATGCTTCGAGCTGGGCCATACATTTGTGCAGGTTAGTTTCAAATCCTGATTCATATTCCTGTGTTCATCACCTTTCGAAAATCTTATTTCTTGCAGCCCCGCATATGTTTTATGTTGTTTCTAACTCTTAAGAACCCTATAACTTTTGTAATTGAGCTAGATGGAAATTGAAATTACTCAAACAAAGAGGATCAAAGTCCATTTTTCATTTTTGTTCTTTCTTTTGTTTGGTGGTCAATATAAAGCTATTTTTTCGGAAATATCGTTCATGGGTGTGTATTGGCCAATCAGATCTCCAGGTCTTTCCAAATTTGGGTTCATGCACTATGACCGCTTTTAGCTGTCTTTTCTTTCTAAAACTTATTTTGAATGCTTTTTCCCCCTTTCGTTAACTATTTTAAAGACTCTTCAAGGGCTAAACCTGAAGAGAATGATCCCATTGATTGCAGAATGGGATTTGGGTGGATTTCCCGCATGGTTACTTTCTAAAGAACCAGCTCTCAGATTAAGATCTTCTGATCCTGCTTATCTCCACTTGGTATGTTGTCTTCTTCCTTTTTTCCTTTTTTTTTTTAAAAAAATTCTTTCTGTGTTTATTAGTTTGAACTACGCTGCGATCGGTATAGCACGCTTTTTTTATTATTAATTTGAAGTACACAGTTATCGATATAGCACACTGACATGTTTCATATCCATGCTTTTTGACTTTTTTCTTTTTAAAATCTATGTTAAGAAAACTTGTATGTTTTACATTGTCTCATTGTGAGTTGCTGCAGGTGGATAAATGGTGGGGAGTGTTGTTACCAATGATAGCTCCATTTCTGTATGTCACCGGAGGGCCCATTGTCATGCTTCAGGTTTTATTATTTGATTCTTAAGTTGTTAATAATTTGGGTTTATTCATACTTGAAATCATGATATTTGGTGGATATTTTGGTGAGTTTATGACTGAGTTTCATATAGACACTAAAAATAGATACACCACAATATTTAGATGATAATATGACAAAAAACTATGTGATATACAGTCACGTGGACAAGTCCCGCAGTAGGGGAACACCAACTGGATTTTCAAGAAAACCTTGGGCACCATGTTGAAAAGTCAATCATAGGAGTACTTTGTGGAATTTCCCTAAATTTTTTCTTCATGCCCTTACATTTGCAAATCGAACTTATAAATTTTCTGAAAAATCATTAAATCCGAGTCAAGTGTGATAAAGGACTGGTTACGCAACATCGCATGTGCAGCAAATCATATATGATCGTTGTGCTTGTACTAGCCCTTGTGATAGGTCTTGTTAAATTTATTAAGTCTCACAATGATTTCCTGAATGTAATGGTGATCCTAAGATTCTAAGATTTACTGTTATGAACAGAGAGGGAGTGGATCTTGGATAAATTTCTGCATTCTTTTGAATTTTATGTAAACTTAATTTCCTGTTGAAAATTTATATCACTAGGCTGCAAACAATGTAGATCATTTGATTGACATTATTTGACAGGTAGAGAATGAGTATGGTTCATTCGGAGATGATAAGGCCTACCTGCATCACCTAGTGCGTGTGGCTAGGACACACCTCGCCAATGGTGTAATTTTGTAAGCCAAATAGTCTTTAAACTCATGTTGATTGTTGTTTATCTCTACAACTAATTTTTGTTTTATTAATATCTTTGAACTCAAAAAACGAATATTTTTTGCGGTGATCTCTATTTTCTTTTCACAATTATAATTAAGAAATAATATTACTCTTGCCTTATGTTTGCATCATACAGGATGTTGTAAATGGCCGTGCTTTGTTTTGTGGATTTGTCATGGACTCAAGGGCATATTTGACTTAAACCTGTAGGATAGAAAGTTGGTTCTGTGTTGATGTGCAGTATACTAATTTACTTAAGGTCAAGATGTTGCAGCACTGCTATTTTCTTTATATTAATTGATGAGTTAATGTCGTTTAGCATACTTTGTCTTTTGTTAATGTCGTTTAGCATACTTTGTCTTTTGTCAAGAAGTCCATATGGATATTTTCATACAGTAACTGGTGGTTTTCAGGTACACTACAGACGGAGGATCAAGGGAAAACCTTGAGAAAGGAACCATACGAGGGGATAGTGTCTACTCTGGTAAGTGTGTTACCTCTATCTTTTTCGAAAAGTCCCAGCTTGCTTTCCAGGTTTTGCATAACATGTCTACCTTAGTAGTCATCTCTATATTATAGCATTTGAAATGCACATGTAAATCAAAGGAAGTGACTATGGTTCTGTAGAATAGTTACACTATGAAGTCTTCCTTTTTTTCACTTATGCTGCCAGAGAAGCTGTATCTTTAACGGTCCTGCTATAATTCATCAGAAGTCTTCCTATGGGATGTGTCATCATTTCATCATACCATGTTTATGGTTGTAGTAGTATTATTTTTATCATAATATAAAACGTATCAATTGTGATGAAAGCTGTTGACTTCACAACTGGTGACGATCCATGGCCAATATTCAAATTGCAAAAGGAATTCAATGCTCCTGGAAAGTCGCCACCTCTCACCGCGTAAGTGCTCTGGTTCTATAGTTTCAAAACAACTGGTTGTTTCATGTATCACATGTCTTTATTTCTTGTTGTACTTTATCTATTCCAAATTTATCACAATCGAAGAGAGTTCTACACTGGCTGGCTTACACATTGGGGTGAGAAGATTGCAATGACTGATGCCGCCTTTACTGCAGCTGAACTTGAAAAAATCTTATCAAGGAATGTCTCTGCAGTGCTATATGTATGCCTCCAGGTCTCACTTAGTCTGTAATTTATTACTATAATTTTGTGAACTGCCTGAAGTACTTTATCTACTTCGATTACAGATGGCACATGGTGGAACAAACTTTGGTTTCTATAGTGGTGCCAATAGTGGTTCATCTGAGTCCGATTACAAGCCAGACCTGACTTCTTATGATTATGTATAGCAAGCCCACCTGCTATCCTTGTTGCAATGTTGTCCTTCCTATTGCTGTATGTTTGCTGTCTTTGCATGTTCTTATTTTTATTTTTTATCATCTAATCATAGTAATCTGCTGTCAGGATGCTCCAATAGGAGAATGTGGTGATGTGGATAATCCAAAGTTCTTAGGTATGCGAAATATCAACTGTTAGTTTTATCTAGTCTTAAATGTGGTAAATCAATCTTAGGTAGTCATATGCTTTTTGTATTGCAGCTTTTTCATGCACTCTATGCGGCAGTATTTTCTTGAACTCTGTGTTTTATCTGCTTTGTAAAGTAAATTTTCTCTCCTAGTGTTCTCCATTAAACAATCTCCTCCATCAAGATCTTTCCACTCCTAGCCAACCATATACGCTATTGCACTCACTTGCTGTAGCTGAAGGTGTTGGGATATGGACTTAGGGCCAATTTGCATGAGGTTCTTAGGTTTTAGGTTTGTGAATGTCTTTGGAGTTTGCATGCGGTAAAAATGGTTTCTTATAGTCCCTTACAATGGTTTCTTATATACTCTAGTTTCATACCTTAATTCCTAACATTATAAGGAAAAAGGCCTTGCTTTCTGAATAAGCCAACTGAAATATTAAAGACGCACGTGACAAGTAGTACTGTCGTTATGTTGGCAATACTCTTCACTTCCACTGAATTTCTTTTCCTGCATATTAGAGCTTACTCAATGTTTTTATGTCAGCCATGCGGGAGGCAATAGCAAAATGTAGCAAAACATCTCTTCCTCCAGTCCCTCCCAACATCGAAAAGGCTGCATATGGATATGTTCAGTTACAGAAAACAGCGTTTTTAATGGATGCAATTGACATAAAACATGATCCTCAAGTTATTCAATCAGCAAGCCCAATTGCAATGGAGTCTGTAGGCCAGGTATTGTTCTTTAAATCTGTTGTCACAATATCTCTTTTCTGATTTATGTGGCCATATAGGTTTCGTGTGATCTGTTTTTGTTTGTTTTTTCAGATGTATGGGTTTCTGTTATATATGTCTGAGTATTCTGCAAAGGATGTTGGAAATGTTCTGTTTATACCAGAGGTATGGTCTCATTCTGAATTGTTGAAACTTTTAGGCTTTTTCTTATTTAAAGTAACTAAAAATATATTTACGAGTGAATAATTAATTGAACTGCACAAAATAACTTTATCATGGGGTTTACTGAAGCAGTTTTAAGTGGTATCTTGAAACCTAGAAGTGCAATAGGAATGAGGTTGGCACCCCTCTTAGCTTTCTCCAATCCATGCACGGGTGAGAGATGATCTAAGTAGCATTAAGATTAAACAATGAGGAAAATCAACAAGATCAAACCTTCCAAATGCGCTACATGTGGTGATAATTGTGTTTGCTCACACACAGGTACTTGATGTTTTGTCATCCATAATACACAATTGCTCTTGGCTCTGACTTTGTACCGTATCTTAGTGAATTAGGATTCAGAGGATGAAACAAAAACAATGTATGATAGTTGTATACCACCATCCTTGTGCAAAACGCTTACTCGGGGAATCCCATGGAATAGGAAAGTGCTAACAAATGATACTGTGACAAGTGGGCTGCATATTAGCCTAGTGTTAGTGTTTCCAGTTTGGACTTTAGATTTTGAGCCACGTTCATTAAAGCTCAACTACGGTTCAAATTCATCAGTGCTTCAGTATGTCAAAATATTCTTCCAAACACCTAATCAAACAAGTATGATTCACCAATAGTGAGCATGGAAATTGACTCTGCACACAAGTCTTTGCATAAGCTAATTAACAGTCAATTTTGTACGAACTGTATGTGAGACGTAAATATAATTAATGCCAACTTCAGTTCTCAGAATGTGTACCCACTATCTAAGAAGAACCTTTTTCAGGTCCATGACAGAGCTCAAGTGTTCATATCATGCCCTTCCAAGGAAAATGAACCAAGACCTATACTTGCTGGTGTGACCACAAGATGGTCAACCAAGGAAGTTCGCCTTCCTTATGTAAAATGTGCTTCAAATATCAGCTTATTAATCTTGGTAATACTTTGTCTCCCTTCATTAATAATGCCATGGTGCTTCAAATAGCACTTGAAACTTATTTGAGCTATTTATTGGTTGATGTGATAGTATTTGTATCTACGTTTTGGGCAAACCATTTTGTTACTCCCTTCTAACCTGGGACCCGATGTTTGGAGTAACTGTTGCCTAAATTCTAGTTTTGTCTGTTTGGCTACTGATAGCAGATGTACCCTATAAAGTGGTAGTCCATTTTAGTAGAGCAGAGTAAATGCTTTGTTTCTTTCACCCTTTTCTAGCACAGGGATTTTTATACATAAACTTGACTAAGTGAACATGGATTAATGTTTGTTTGAGATGATTTTATGATCCCAAACATTGATGCTGACTCTTCATTATTACTTTTACCAGGTTGAGAACATGGGCCGGATAAATTATGGGCCATACATATATGACAGGAAGGTATTTCATTCTTTGGAGCACTCCTAGTCTTCACCCCCTTGCCATCTATCTCTGTGTTTTGCTTGTTTGGTGTTTTTTTTCGTCTCTTATATACCCTGTGAGTCATTGCAACATTCAGTTAGTTGTCCATTGATATAAGTAACCGTGAGATCTTCTTTAGAAAGAAGAATGGTTAGCGGTTGAGCTAAGTTAAATATGTAAGCGTATATGCATCTAGTGGAGTCGAAGAAAATGAATATATTATGGTGGTATATTGGTTAGTCCTACATGCATCAGTCAGTGTGATAGCATGACTATGGTATTTAGTAATTAGTACTACCTGTTGTGAATTGATCATTCATAAGAAAAGTGGGGATATGTTTGTAGACTTAGGAACAACGTTGTAGGGATTAGAACTGCAATTGGAGCAAGCCGCAGTACTTGCTTTTAGCATATGAAAGGGAACTTGTAGTGATTCTTCTCATTACTCAATTTGCAGCCTTTCTGGAGAAAACTAAATTGGTGGAGAAAACTAAATTGGCATACAATATTGCAGTTATTATCTCTTATATTTTTGGCTTTGAATGGCTACAAATGATGGAAATATCAGCTATATTATGATTAATGCGCTATAAGGAGGTCATATTGCGTTTAGCCTTTACTTATCTTAATTTATTGCTACCATTTTCAATAGTTGGTGATCCGGACTTACCCATTTAAGTTGCCTTTTTAGGATGAAATGTTTTGTTCATGTACTTGATCAACTTTCCATTACCTTTATATGTAAATCTTATGGATAAAAATAAAAATAATATGTTAACTAATCTTCCTTTTCTTCTATATTTTAGGGTATCCTTTCTTCTGCATATCTTGATAAACAAATGCTTCAAAACTGGAAAATGATGCCAGTTCTATTTGAAAATATTAATAAGGAGCACAGGAAAAGCTTCAATTTTGAGCGTTATAAACAAAAAGAAACGTCTCTACCCAATCGTGAAGGTATGGTAGGAAAACAATCTACAAGCTCTCTTTTTGCCATAGGTATGTACATGAATCAACTGCAGGTATAGTACTGTGTTTTTCTTAATTAGCTCCATGCAGTAGATCTTTCAGGTAGATTAATGGTCTTGCTGTTAAAGTTATATAGTTGGTGAAACTGTTGGACCGTTTATTAGTATTGAAAAAATGGCTACTAATTAAGTATCATATGTATGCTTTACTTGTAGCTGATACTGATAAGCAAACTGCTGTTGTGCCTGTTGAACTATGAATAAGATTTGAATAGCCAACTTTTATTCTGTTGGCATACAAAATGGTTATTATTCATGATCTCACTTTGTTCTTTTGGGAATCTGATTGCGTATTTGTTACTTTAAGATTTAGAATTTGCTTCTAGAATTAAAATTTCTAGAACAATAGTTAGATGCATTTCACTTCTTGGTTTAGCTTCAGGTGTTATTTGTGTAGATTGTTCAATTGGTCAAAATAATCTGGTCTATATGGCGTTTTAACATCATTTGCTTATCTTAATGCTTGATTCAAGCTGAGGTTTATACAGTCGAAAGTTTCAGCAGTATCTAGGCAACATTCTTTGATGGTTTTTTTTCCTTCCAACTCTGAGATGTAGCTCATGTACTGACAATAGGGATGAAACGATATGATGCGTTTTAGCTTAAACGATATGATACATTCTATCGTGCTTCCTTTTCTTCATTTTTCACTATGCTCCCCTGTTATTCAATTTTTGTCTGGGGATACAATGAATATTTCTACTGTATTCTATCTAATTCAAGCATATTGCCCCATGTAGATGCCAATATAACAGAACCAGCTTTCTTTACGGGCCACTTTGTCATCAAAGAAGCGGGGCAGGTGAAAGACACCTTTCTGTCACTGCATGGATGGGGCAAAGGTGTGGTCTTCATCAACAACTTTAACATGGGGCGATATTGGCCGGTAGATGCTCTACTCCTTTTAGCTCCCCTGATTTGTATTCTTGCTCTCTTTGTTGTAAACTGAAATGACTACTCTTTTCAGTCTCGTGGGCCACAATGCAACCTGTATGTACCAGCCCCACTTCTCCGTCAGGGGGTAAATACGGTGGTAGGACACTTCACCGACCTTCCACTCTTCTATTTTTTTTTTAACTTTAGCCCACCTAAACATTTGCTGTAAATTCCACATTACCCACTTTCTAGTTTATTATTGTATGACGTGATGGATGCCTGTGTCGAGTGCTAATCCAGAGGCTCTTGTCTGCAGCTTTACATGTGGTTTTGAAATGTGCCCTTGTCTCTTGAGTCCTTGATCTTATTCTGGAATGAATTTCATTTGCATTGCTTCTAACGTAGAGTATTTTGTCATTCTTGAATTCCTCAGGTGGTTCTTGAGTTAGATGCGCCCCACCCTGAGCTTTTGGTGAACTTTGTAGAGCAAGCCGATTTCACGTGCGGGCCGGGCAGGGGCGTGATGTGAAATCATAGTAAGCATCAAGTTGCTGTGCATTGCCCCCTTGCTACGTTTATATATGCTTGAGAGCATGCATATTTGTATACATATTGTATCATCATCATATGCTCACGATATCACGAAGGATCTTGTAGGCCAACAAACTGCCAGTGTATTTTATGTACTTGAATTTTTCATTGTATACTTGAGATACTCGAACTATTGATTAGTCGGAATATTTTTGGTTGGAAATTGATTCTTGAACTTATTTTGAGTCATTTTTTCCTAATAAAAGTTGTATAAAAATATAAACCTAAAATTAGGCATAGAAGGGATTGCATGAAATTAAACATACTCTATAGATCGTTTATAACTTTGAGATTGAGAAATGTATAACAGGTAAGCTTATTAAAGAAAGATTCCCTATATGGGTATTCCCCAGAACTAGCAGCAATGAATGAAGGAACGCATAATTCAAATAAATGTTAAGAGATCTGACTTACAGACTCTTACAAACGGATCACCAATGGCTGAATATAAATTAAAATAATAAATCTTTAAAAAAAGTGGGTTGGATTGTGTAGGGCGTTCAAACGCAAGAGACAGTCGTAGGCGAACGTTTGATCCCGTTGGCGCCGGCAGGGGAGAAGAAGGGTGCTGCCATAGAGTAAGAGGTGCCATTATTACTATGATCATCACTAAACAAGTCCTGAATGGGGCATCTGAACGCGGCGTGGGCGCACACGAGGGCCACCCCAACGAGCACCGCGTGGACCAGCACCGACCCGACGCTGGTGAAGATCATTACCAGGGCGGTGGCCGCCAGCAGCAGCCCGAGCACCTCGTTCCGGGAGAAAGCGCGTCCCAAAACCGTCAGGCTCCGCTCGGGCGGCCTGAAGGCGTAGAGGGCGAGCCAGGCGAAGCAGAGGAGGGCGAGGCAGAGGAGGGACGTCGGGTGGGAGACCAGGGAGACGGCTACCACGCACCCGAGGAGGATGGTGTAGTTGATGCGGAAGTGGGCGGCGTTTTTGAGGAGGCGGGAGGCGGCTTCGGGGAAGGAGATGGGGCGGGAGAAGGCGGCGGCGGGGGTTATGAGCTCGGGCCAGGGGCGTTGCTTGGAGAGGAGGCGGTGGAGGGAGTCGGTTAGGTGGGAGATGAAGACGGTCAGGGCCGGAGAGTGGATGGATGCCGATGACGGTAAAGACATTGTTGTTGGTGGTGGTGTTGTTGATCAGTGTTTTTGGAGGGGGGTGTTTTAATTTGGTGCCTTTGCTTGCTTTTCCAGTTGAGTAAAGTTTGAGGAGTTAAGTTTGCATGTGATGTGTGCGGGTTGTGAAGGTGCCACTGGGATTAACAATTCAAAAGAGTCGGATTCAAGAAACGGGTTATCGTAAAACCAAGTTACTTAATTGACCAAGAGTAAGGATCAACTTAAGTTGGTTTATTGCAATGTACATCGAACAAAATAGGCAAAGGGAGATTAGGACCAAAACAAAGGAAAACTTGAGGACATACAACTCGGCGCAGGAGAAGTAATGTTAGGCGCATCAGTTAGTGTACAAATAACTAAAAAATAGTGTATGAATAGCCGAGCTGTGATCATATAGCGTACATTATCGTGTACTTATCGTTACTTAATATCTCCGAGTCTGACATAACAGAAACCGACCACGAAAACGACCGGCTATCCATGGACGACCTCCGAATGTTTCTCCTATTCTTGGCCTCGATGTGATGCTGGATAATCCAATAACACATTAAGCCTAAGGTAGTCACCATGATTGTCGTCCCTATGAGTGCAACACCAATAGCGAGCCATTTCTCGTCTTTCCCCACGACAATGAACGAGAGTGCCAAAAACGCGACTGAAACGAGAACGCAAGCGAGCCACATAAGCTTGTTTATGATGGCCATCATCTTCTTCTTGGCGGTGCTCTGTA
Source organism: Polygonum maritimum (assembly GCA_963924305.1). NCBI lineage: Eukaryota > Viridiplantae > Streptophyta > Magnoliopsida > Caryophyllales > Polygonaceae > Polygonum > Polygonum maritimum. Next base: position 806,167 of record OZ002736.1, read on the forward strand.
TGACAACAACAGAAGTCTGAACGACGACAACCGCCAGGGAGATGAAGAGGGCGATGGAGTCAAACACGAAGAAGATCAAGAAAGCAACGCCGGGGGCTATGTTGGCTTCCCCTAGCGACGTCCCAGGGGGGAGCTTTGACGGGTCGTCCATGTACTGGCCAGGCACCGTGAAGATGGCTGCAAATGTGACGGTTGCAATGAGCACAGCGACCACGGTTGTGGAGTTGATGGCGTTGTTGAGGCCTTCCACGTGCATCTTGTTGAGGCGCTTGGCGATCCTGCGGACCCGCTTTGTGGTCATCCGGGAGTGCTTGAGCTGGTGGTGGACTTCTTGTTTTATGTCGCTCACGGTTTGCTTGAGTTGCCCCGGGTCGGGTGGCTGCGGTTTGAGGATCAGCTTGGCACTCCGCACGCCTTTCTCTTGAAGGGAGGCGGCGAGTTTTGGGTGGTGCATTTTCTCCGCTGTGTCCAGGGCTGTTTCCCCTACTCTGTTGATCACATTTCTGTCTACTTGATTCTCCTCCAGCAGTCTTCTTACAATCTGTACATATATATACTTGTAAAACAAGTCATCCATTACGTACATTTTTCCTTACACCATTGTTTACTAGCTCATTTAAGAAAGTATCCAATACTACGTACAGTTTATGTTACCCGGAAAGTCCAACGAGGCGGTGTTTCCCATTTCGGATGGAAACACAAAAACTCGGAAACTAGTTTATACACTAAAACTGTGGAAATCTTGTGTTTTTTCGTTTTGGTTTCGTTTCCTTTTCCCGTTTCCGTGTAACATAGCGTACAGTAGATTAATTAAAGACAGAAATCAAAAGGATTGATTGATCAAGCCAAAGGGAAGAAAGAAACCTGAGACCGGCCCTTTCGCGCAGCCACGTGTAGAGGCGTGTTGCCCTTATTATCCCCCAGGTTAACAGATAACGGATTGGCTTGGACAAGAGCATCCACAAGCTCAACATTCTGGCCTTTGACCGCCATGTGAAGAGCGGTCTGACCCTTCCTATCGACTCGGATGGCAAGCCCGGGATCCTTGTCTATGAGCGCCTTGACGACCTCCAAGTGACCGTTTCTTGCAGCAGAGTGCAACGCGCTCTTCCCGTTGCTCCGGCATATGGTGGCCAGCCCCGCTCCGGACTCAAGCAGGAGGCGCACCACCTCTATATGGCCTTGAGTGGCCGCCGCCTGCAGGGCTGTTGTATTGGTAGAGTCATAGGTCATCGAAAGGTTTGGATCAGACTCCATGAGCACCTTCAATATCCCTGCATATAAAGAACAAAATCAATCAACACACAAACTAAAAATATAAACTCCCAATTCAGCCATAAAACATAGTATACAACAACAACAATAACCTAGTGTAATTCCCCTTATGGGGATCTGGAGGGTCAAGATTGGGGCACCCCTAGCTAACGCAGAGGGGTGCGTCCAGAAAACCCAACAATTAAAAACCCACATATTCAAACAGATCACAGCTGGGATTGGTATCATCGTGATCATTCAAAGGAAAGCATACCCAAATCCCCTTGCTTGGCGGCGATTAGGAATGCATCACACCCGTTTCGCGCCTTGATGCCAGCGTCAGCGGGATCATAGAACCTCATCAGTTGCTGTACGACCTCCACTTGGCCACTCTCAGCAGCAGCATAAAGAGCTGTTTCTCCACACTGGTTTTGGTTAGTCAGCAAGTCCTTCATGCGTGCCTCTTCAGTTCTGCCGAGTGTAGCAACCACTTCATCCAATCTCCCTGTTCTTGCTGCACAATGCAAGGGTGTGTCGCCGCGTTTTCCAGTCAACTGTTTGACCATCTTCTTCAGCTGCTGCTCACTTTGCTCACTATCTACTGGTGTTACTGTCGCCGCCATTCTCAGCTTCACTCTCACTAACCATTATATGTTTTGACACTCCAAATCAAAGACTTCTTCATATATGCCCTTTCCTGTCATGTTATTAAGTATTAACTGAAACAATAACCTTTACAAGAAATTCATGAATGGAGTACTTTATGATATATATAATATCTGTAGGATTGATGCTACCAGGATTAAAAATGTGAAAAAAGCAGGATGGAAGGGTGAGAGAGATTACCTGGGCGCTAAGGAAGAAGCTACTTTTGCTTTTGTAGCCTCCATGGAGTATAGAAAAGCCATTAATTTATTGAATAATGGAATGTCAGCCTTTAACATTGCCTTTTTCCAATGCAAATGGGGAAGATGGAAAGAAGAAGAAAGAAAAATTACTGGGAAAGAGGAGAATCCAGAAATATATAAAGGCAGAAAGAACAGAAATTGAAAGAGAGCCAGCAATTCGAACACCACATGTAAGCAACCAACCAAAACAAAAGCTTCTTCTTTTAGCATGCACTAAATAATCAAAAGCTTCTGTACACCAAAACTTATTTTGCTGGGTAAAATTATGAAATTGATTCAAACATTACTTTTTTTCTTTTTAGCGCAATAATGAAAAATTCTTTCAGCTAATACTTTAACGGCTATAATTTGGGTCCGGACTATATGCAACAATATGAAAAATTTACACAAATGCACACGTCAAGTGAGAATGATGCACAAATATTACAAAAACAAATGTACACGTCCAGTCAGACATACGTGTTTGGGTTGACAGTCAAGTTTGGACGTGAAGAAAACAATTCAAGGCGGGCTATTACATTGCTCTGGATTGTGCTCATATACCTGTTCTTCATGTCAAGAAATATATAGTGCCATGCATCCAAACACATCATAACTCTAGATATACATGTGTCATGCATCCAAACATCGAGCAAAGTGCGTGACACACCATGCTCACCCTCACGATCGGCCGGGCAGGACATGATCGCCAGATGATCAGCTGTGCACCTCATTTAGACAAGATGCTACTCCCATGGATCAGACTTACTCAATCCGTATATAATATGATTGGTAGATACTTCGTTGACAGATTGTTGAAGATTCGCACAGTTTGTGGTTCAACATTTAAGAACTGAGCTATGCTTATCATGTCTTACTATTTGACACTATAAACTAAGCTTCTTATTGATTCGATTCTATGCGATATAAGTGATCGGAATCTGTCAGCCTTGATACTGTAATATTATTGAACCCCCAGCCATGCCAATCACCTGGATCTGGATGTATGAAAGAACAGAACGTTCTGCAAGTTATAGCTCTACACTACCATCAATGGCACAATAGGAGTCGCCAATAGTTGAAGAGAGGAATGCAACGACAAGTTGACTGTAAGTCTACCCCTTAAGAATTATTCAATATTATTTCAGAATACAAGAGTAGAGAACTAAAGATTAGTATAATTCCTACGAAGTCTAAACCAAGCTGAATGTACAAAGGATTATTATCCATATGCATAAACATTACAATATGCTCAACAAAGTACAAATTGTAAACAGCAGTAACTAAAGCAACGCTCAAATAGCGAATAACCTTGTTCAAGTTGTGGGAAATGGGGAACGTAATTTGTCAAGAACCATTCCTAGCATCAATCATCAATCTGTAGAGATCATATCCACCTTGGTGGCATCCAGGCATGTTTGGTACCAGGCTCTTTAACTCATCCTGCCATCATGAGAAACACTTCTTTAGTGAAACACACAAGTAGATACCTCTTTTTGCTCAAGAAACTGATGGGAAAATCTCTAAACTTGTATAACTGCTCTTTGCATTCTCCTACACAAATAATAATGGCATGATCAACTTCCCAGCCGATTTAATAAGCCTGGGGCTTCCTTTTTCAATTTGTTAAAGAATTTGTATGTGAATCAAATTCAATCCATCTTAAACAAAATTGTACATTTCTGAATGTTCATACGGATGCATATCTGCTACAGGCTTGCAGTTTATAAAATAAGTATTATTAAAGTGAGTTCGCTTCAGAGCTTACAAGCAATCTTGTAAAAATATAGCAGAAAATAATTGGATCAAAAGGATAAAACTGGTCATCCAACAAAAAAAAAAAGATCAAACTGACCCCTGAAACAGCATAAAGCTGGGTTGACTCGAACCCATCTTTTGCACTACCATACAAATGCTGAACTTCCTCAGATACAAGGGCACATCTCATGAAGAAGAAAGCAGCAGGTCTTACATTCAACCTTCTTTGTGATATTCCAATAAATAGAGGATCGCACTGCAAGAAAACAAAAGTAGACGAGTATGCAGCTGATGTCTCTTAATGCTTTGATAGTGCACGAAGCGGTTAACTGACTCTGCATGATACCAATAAATACTGAATCATAGTGCATAAGACAAGGATTTGCAATAAATTCATAACAGTATCCTCAAAAATATGAAGGACAAAATTCTACTTCCCTTTTTCGTTTGTATCAGAGACAGCATATAACTATATAGTGAAAGAATCTGATACTTTCATTTGGAAATGAAGATCGAACAAATTTCATAGAGGCTAAAACTCTAGGATTTCTGAGGAAGCTTCAGCTAACACATATATGGCAAGCTTATCGGCAAACTGTACAAGTTTAAGGTAAACAAAAATGTTAGCAAATGATCGTTGGATTTTTCAGAGTTTTAAAGGTCAATTGCTTCCTACATGCAGGCTATGTCTTCTTTTCTACTTCTTGATTATTATTTTTTATATCATAGTTGATGCATTTCCCGAGTTTACATCCACTCATACTTTAGAGATAATTTTAACAAAGTGACAGCCTTCAACTTTTCCTGGTGTGCATATTCTTTGATTTATTTTTGACTTGGAAAGCTGACTAGTGTATCAAAACTGCTGTGTAGTAGTAATGCATTGCTTCCTAGAAAATTTGAAGAGTGAAGGGAAGGGGAGAGAAGGGGGTGGGGTTGCTTTGGCTAATGCATCAGGCAAGTATTCCAAGTTGCAATTACGATTGAAACTTACAAGGCTGCTTGCTGGAACACCAATTTCTTCAACTACTTCACGGATAATACTATCAAACATCTCTTGAGCAACCTTCTTGTTTAAGATAACAGAGTCCTTGGAATTCTTATCATGAGAAAAAACGCCAACATCTTGCGGCTGCAAAATATAGACCACATAAGAGAAGATAAGCAGTGTGGAGACATTACAATGCCGGAAATATACATATCACTATGAGTGTTGGATAATAGGCTAATTTATTTGCTTTGATCAAGATTTACATACAGAAGCTCAAAAGTAACCCAAGAGGATTGAAGGAGGGAAAAAAGAAACATGATGATAGTTTAACAAAATGTTCTACACTTCTACTTACCTCTGGATGACCTCCTGGGAATACAAAGTGTCCAGGGAATTCCCCCACTTTGTTACTTCTTCTTAATACAAGGATCTTCTGATCAGAAGTCATCACAATTGAACCATTACCCAGTGGGCTTGCAGTGTGTTGACAGCGCACTGTATCATCTATTAACAGATATCAAAAGTACTTCCTAGTTCCTATAAGTCTTATGATGAAGTTGAAATCACTAGGTACAAATTGAGTGCCTAATTCAGAGTACTAATAGGGTGGGTAAAGAAGATAATTCACCATATAAACTTATAATTGAACACCAAAACTATATCAAAGCACTTAGCCTCACTTATGTGGGTTCCCCATTGTGATAAGGATGGTATGAGGATGTGGATTACTGATAAGCACCGGTTCCTGATTGCCAATGCCATCATTAGGTTTTTTTTTTTTTTGGCATTGATTATAGCTAGATTGGCTTGAAGCTATGTACATTGGGAATCATTAGACTATTTTTGAATATTCAAACATAATATTCATGATTAAAACAAATAAACAGGCCTTTAACATCACATGTTATATGGACTTATCTTCACCAAGAACATAAGAAATATTGATTGAATACAATAATAAAGCTAGTTAATTGTACGGCCCTTCAGATTAGAGATAATTGCAGTCTAGCAGATCACCATTTTTTGTGGAGATCAACTTAAGGAGGAATGATTAAGAGAGATTACCTTCCGATGGAACCAAAAACTTCTCCCACATCGGACTTAAGTTTGTACCTATAAAAGTCCTACGCAGGGGGCAGGGGGAGAAGAAGGATATCAAGGCTAATTAGGCCAACAAATACAAGAAACATTGAGCAAAATTTTATATAAAATGAGAAAACATATTCACTTGAACTTAATGTCTCTTAATGTGGAAATCAGACAATAGATTCACATGTACACATGTACAAGTTGTGAGCACACACAACCATGGAAGAGGAGAGAGAAACCTATAATCTGTCAAACCAAGTTTCAAGATAACTTTGGTAAATTGCGCACTCCCTCCACTAGTATTGCACGTAGAGGACCCTCCGAGCTGCAACAATTTAAAGCAGACACAAAGCATATCAAGGTATATCAGAATAACAGCAAAAAACAATTTAATGTCACATCATAGCTACAAATTAAGATCGTGATCTCGATCTAAGAACTGTGCCATCCTACAGTCTAGAATGAGGGTAACTATCCGCATTTACAAAAATGTTCATTGCTAGTTAGATTCAGTTCAGAACTGTATATATGCAGAGTTTGATACTCAATTTCCTGAGGCTTTAGGAGGCCCAAAACTTAGAACCCTGATCAATTCCAGTCACATATGCAAGAACTACATATCAATCCTAGGTTTACAATTTTACAATATACAAGACGTGAGATAGAGAGTGGCAATTGTGGTGTGACAGGGCAGGGTAGTCTATCCTACTGAACAATCCAGTGGGCCTGGTCTATCAGGGCATTAGGTCTCTGTAACTTCTAATGTCTTTTTATGCTTGTTAAGTCCTATTAAAGATTACATGCATTTTGACAAGAACATAGAAAGCTAGACTTTTGACTCGGCAGTGCTGAAAAGTTGATTCATTTGTCTACTTCTACCACCACATTGAGTAGCTTATCGTACAATATTTCTTATGCTTATGTTTCTTTGGCATGACATAGCTGCTCTTGCATAATATCTATATGCATCCAGCAAGCATAACTTGTTTTTCTAGGTAGAAACATATTACACTAGTGAAAACACAAATGGTGATTGTATTTTGGATCTTTAGCTAATTTTCAAAGGAAGATTAAACACAACAGGAGGATTTTATCCTTTAAAATGCATGACATACCTCCAGATTTTATCCTGAAAGCCTAATCTTTGAATATTGAAAGACTAAAGGGCACTATTAAGTAAAAAACATCATTAAATTGTTGTTTATTATATTGAATATCTATGCTCTACCAGACTTTTGTAAAGTTTTGAGTGGCATGGGCTTGCCCTGTATGAAGAGGTAAAAGATAAGTACAAGATAATAGCTTATCTCAAGTTGAGAAAGGTATACATACTCTGAATTTCTGCCCATTATACAGAGACGGGGTGCTTTGAAGTTTCTGATTCCATATCTAGAAGCATTGCAGAAACACAATCATATAGTCACAGAATAACAAAGCAGCAAAATAGAAGCTGAAACATTCAATGTTAAAATCAATCGAAGACCAAAGCAGATGAATCTTCTTCACCTCAGAGATGGAACTCTCAAGATCGGCATCAGGATGCGGAATTCTATCATAAGCCTCCGTGAAATCCACAATGACCTTCATGAATTAGGGTGAGATACACATGTTTAAAAGCAAAATCAATGCAAAATTTCGACCAGGCTGGGAGAGAACCTGAGAAGGAGATAAACCAGCCGGACAAGTGAGCAAGAGATCAAAAGCAGTTTCCGCCATTACAGAGGACCATCGATACAAAATCTCCACACGAAGAGGAGAGAAGCGTCCCCAATTATTAATTGGAACGGTTTTTGAATTGTTAATTTTCTAAATATGGGCCTTTTCTATAGGATGGGCCCAGCCCGCTGAAGTGCTGAAACTGAAACGGTAAAACCCTTTCATCCTGACGACTACCCGAGTTTAGGGTTTCTCACAATCCTCTCTGGCGCCCAAAGTTCGCCATTTCTCGCTTCGGATAACAGGTGAAATTTCAGATTTTTTTTTGTTCCATCGTGTCTTTGAATTCAGGTTCTGTTGATTTGCTGAACACCCTAATTCTGAAATTCTTGTTTTCTATGAATTCGGTAACCTGAACATCGCGCACTCACAGTTTCGTAATAATTTCCAGTAATTTTAGGGTTTAGCTGTTATCGGAACGTTCAGAATGTCGAATTTCGCCAAGCCAGAGAACGCTTTGAAGCGAGCCGAAGGTAGACGAGTTTGGCCATGGGAAAAATAATTCTGTCTTGATTCTCATTTCTTAGTGTTGAAATAATGTGTATACTCTACATTTACTTGGTGCAATCATATGCTCATATATGCAAAATCTCCGAGTAGGGTTATTCAAAAGAAAAAAGAGGAAGAAAGAACAACAATCAGTTACTGGAATTTAAAAGCGAGCGTCTTGAATTGGTTTAACGCAGAGTTGATCAACGTCGGGCAGAGTCAGGACGCTTTGCAAGCTCTCCACGACATTATCACTTCGAAGAGACACAGGGCATGGCAGAAGACACTGGAGAAGATCATGTTCAAATATGTAGAGCTTTGTGTACACATGCGAAGGGGCCGATTTGCCAAGGATGGGTTGATCCAGTACCGGATCGTTTGCCAGCAGGTGAATGTGAGTTCCTTGGAGGAGGTTATCAAGCATTTTATGCATCTCTCTACCGAGAGAGCAGAGGTGGCCCGTAAACAGGCCCAGGAGCTCGAAGAGGTGCTTGATGTTGAGGATTTGGAGGCCGATAAGAGGCCCGAAGATCTCATGCTCAGCTATGTTAGCGGGGAGAAGGGAAAAGAGAGGTCGGACCGTGAACTCGTCACCCCGTGGTTCAAGTTTCTGTGGGAGACCTACAGAACTGTGCTTGATGTATTGAGGAATAACTCTAAAGTGGAGGGGCTCTATGCGGTATGTGTTAGTGATGCTGTTACTTTTTTTTATGCAAAGTGAATTGTTTGGTTTTTTTTAATCAGGTGATTGTTATCCATTATCGGTTCCAGTATTTGCGTTACACATCTATCATAAATCCTAATTGTGTTACAATGTCATGATTGTGTGGTGGTGTTAATTCCACAGAAGATAGTTAGGAGTAGATGCATGTAAATATTTATGTATCGGTATCTTGTAGTTAGTACTATGTGCTGTTTCATTGACTTTTGGGTCTGAATTTGCATTGTGGAATCTCATTTTGATGCTTTTATGTGCACGTTTTTCTATTGATTTATCACTTTCGGATGTGTATGGTGTGGGTTGCAGAACCTGATTCCATGGTGTTTTTGGAGAATGGGATTACAAATCTCAAAGCACAACTAACAAAGAATTAGGTTGGAATTCTAAATTAGGTTTGTATTTTAGATTTTACGTTTCATCCAAAAATTTCATGTGTAGTTGGATCATATGTTTACTGTGTTGAACTAATTTGCTAAAGAAATTCATTTTATGTTTGATGCTGCTATATTTTCCGAAATGTGCAATTGATTTGTCTTATTTGAACTCATCTGCTAAAGAAATACGATTCATTTATCTGTTGGTGTAGATGACTGCACACAGGGCTTTCCAGTTTTGCAAGCAGTATAAGCGCACTACAGAGTTTCGCAGACTATGTGAAATTATTAGGAATCATCTGCAAAACCTTATCAAATACAAGGATCAAAGGGACAGGCCTGACCTCACAGCTCCAGAAAGCTCACAACTCTATCTTGATACAAGGTTTGAGCAACTAAAGGTTGCAACAGAACTTGAGCTTTGGCAGGTTTGAACTATAGCTGCTATCTTTCTTTTCTACGGCAATGTTGTTGGTATGTGCAGAAGTCATGATTGAAATTGTTTATTTATAGGTGGAGAAAATTTGTCTGCGTTTTTTTCCACTGGTGGTGGTTGAGCTAATCAATTTTGTTGATGTTAGTTTATGCTCCTCTTTCTTGCAGGAAGCTTTTCGATCCATTGAAGATATTCATGGTTTGATGTGCATGGTCAATAAAACTCCGAAACCATCTATGATGGTTGTTTATTATGCAAAGCTTACGGAAATATTCCGGGTTTCAGGAAGCCCCTTATATCAAGCTTATGCATGGCTTAAGCTTTTCTTACTCCAGAAAACCTTCAACAAGAACTTAAGCCAGAAGGATCTGCAGATGATAGCATCTTGTACTGCTTTAGCTGCACTCTCAGTTGCCCCTTTTGATCACTCACACGGTGCATCTCATTCTGAAAGTCATTATGAGAAAGAGCGTAAAATGAAGATTTCTGCTCTTATAAACTTCAGCCTTGAAACTAGGCATGATAACAGTGAAGTGGTAAGCATGATCCTCCTAGAGTAGATTTGGCAGTTGGTTTTTTCATGTAAACTGTTTTTTATGGAAATCTGATTGAAGTATCTATGATTCTTAATCTTAACAGCTCTCACGTTCTGCCCTGCTTTCAGAACTGGTAATTTAAATTTCTGTGCATGTTTATATTTGGTTTAATAAATTGCCTATACCAAATGTTTTGTTTTTAATTTGTATCATTTGAGTTCCTTGCAGACAACCAAAGGTGTAATGTCATGTGTGATTCCTGAAGTGAAGGATCTGTACCAACTGCTAGAACATGAATTCTCTCCCCTAGATGTAACCTCAAAAGTGCAACACTTGTTGGCCGAAGTTTCTAAGCTCGGCGGTAAGCTAGCTACTGCTTCTTCTGTACCAGAAGTGCAATTGTGTCAGTATGTACCCGCGTTGGAAAAGCTGGCCACGTTGAGGTTACTATGGCAGGTGCATATATATACATACAGCTTGATTTGCTTTGAGTCTCTTTCTTCAGTGTTCCTCTCTTATTTTATTTTTTATTTTTCTGCAGGTATCTCGCGTTTATCAGAACATAAAAGTCGAAAATTTGTCTCAAATGATCCCATTTTTCGATTTCTCTGTTGTGGAGAAAATTTCTGTTGCCGCTGCAAAGCATAACTTCATATCCATGAAAGTTGACCACATGAAGGGTGCTGTTAGTTTTCATACTATGGTGAGCTGGTTCTTTATTCCCTTTATTTTTAACATTTTTATCCCTAATCATTATGGATAAGATAAACAAATTCTTCTTTCCTTGTTTTATTAGTTCTAGGCAACATATTCTTTATTCCTTGACATGTGTATTCTACTCATTTTTTAGTATCTTTATGTGTCTGAGATATATTTAGTGGTAGCCTTTATTCGAGACTGATGTTATTCTTCCGCGTAGGGCGTTGAATCTGATGGCTTCAGGGGACACTTGGCATTGTTTGCAGAGTCCTTAAGTAAAGCAAAAGCAATGATTTATCCCCCTGCAGAGAAAATATCAAAAATAGCTGAAGTACTGCCAGGTCTAGCAGAGGTCGTTGATAAAGAAAACAAGAAGCTTCTTGCTCGTAAACATCTTATTGAAAAGAGGAAAGAAGAGCAAGAGCGTCAGCTTTTAACAAAGGAACGTGAAGAGGAATCAAAGAAGCTGAAGATGCAGAAGATGTCAGAGGAGGCTGAACAGAAAAGACTTGCTTCTGAGTATGAGCAGAGGAAAAAACAAAGGATTCTCAAAGAAATTGAAGAACGTGATCTTCAAGAAGCAAAACAACTACTTGAGGAAACTGAAAAGCTTGGTAAAAAGAAGGGGAAGAAGCCATTGATTGATGGGGTGAGTTATCTTAATTGTATATGGAATAGAGCTTACGTGACATTATGAATGTACCCTTGATTAGTGATACTGTTTTGAATTCTGATCTTAGGAGAAACTGACAAAGCAAGCCTTGATAGCGATGCAACACATCGAACAAGTAAAGGAAAGACAGGAGATGGAGAAGAAACTGCATAGATTAGCAAAGAGTATGGATCATCTGGAGAGAGCGAAAAGCGAGGAAGCTGCCCCTCTTATTGAAGCTGCTTATCAGCAGTGTTTGGTGGAGGAAAAGATATTTCATGAGAGGGAGCAACAGGTAATTTTAATTAATTTGTTCGATATTGTTTCATTTAGTTTATCAAGAACAGCATTCAGTAATTGCAACAGAAGAATGCTTTTACACCTTTTTTTTGCGGTCAGCTTTCATGTGGCTGTCCTCGAAGAATGTAATGTTCTTAGAGTATTAATGATTTCTGATTGTCAATTTGTCATCTAGTTCTTGTCTATAGCTATTTTCACTCCTGTTGCAAACTCACGAATCTGTTCCATGTGTTCAAATGTCTCGTCTGATTTCTTGTAATTATTATAACAAGTTCTAATATGACCGCAGCTAGAAGTTGAACAATCAAGAGAACGTCACGCGGGTGATCTTTTGGAGAAGAACAGGCTATCTAGGTTATCGGACAGCAAGGTAATACCTCGACCATCACTGTATGTCTGTTTTGTAATGCTCAGTGAGCAGGTTGTTGTTATCTACATTTTTCTGCATCTTGAGTTGATTTCAGCAGACTTATTATGTAACAACAATTTGTAGCATTTATACTGGACTGGATGTTTGCATTATGATATTAATATCATCTACATAAAACATGCAGAGGGTGTTTGAGGTTAAGATAACAGGTCTCCGCCAAGCTGAATACGACAGGTTGAGAAAGGAAAGCGAGCAGAGCATCACTCAAGCTCTTCTTGCTAGGAAGAAGGAGAGGGACACGAAGAGGAAAGTGATATTCTATTTGAAGTCTGAAGAAGAAAGAATTGAGAAGATTCGTGAAGAGGAAGAAGCCCGAAAGCTTGAAGGTTTGAATCTTCTATACATATTTTCTTACTGGATACGCCTAGCGTGTCCAGTTAAAAGTGTTTACTTATATGCTTAAAGTATTTAATTATATATGTGTCGTGGCCTTCTGATGCACAGAGGCTGTTAGGAAGAGGAAGGAAGAAGCAGAACGGCAAGCCAAACTGGACGAAATTGCAGAGAAGCAGAGGCAAAGGGAGAGGGAGCTGGATGAGAAGGAGAGGATTAGAAAAGAGCAGCTTTTCAGCAAGTCAACTGAGACGGCTCCTGCTACTCGTCCATCTACTGAGCCTCCTGCTGCCACTCGCCCAGAAAATGGAAATGCTGTTTCCTCCGGGCCCGCAAAATACGTGCCTAGGCATCTGCGAGACAGGGCAGCTGTTTCCACCGGGCAAGCTCCACCACCAGAGACTGACCGCTGGGGTAGGCGTGTTGAACGCCCACCGTCTTTTGGCTGGAAAAACGAGGACCCAAGCAGGGACAGCAGCAGATCATCGTTTGGAGGGAGTTCAAGGCCGATGTGGCCATCATCCCGTGGGACCTAATGTGGCGGCTCATAAGATGGAGGTCAGGGGTGGCTGTTGAGTTTTCTGCTTTGTAGGATCGTTACTCTTTGAGGGGGGTGTTTGGTGGTCTTCGTTTTGTTTTTAGATCCCAACCATGCCAATTTTGTCTGTACCCGTTTCAAGTTTTGTTTGAATCTGCAGTAATGGGCAGTGAAAATGAACTAGTTCCAGTTTTCAAAGCGAGTGAAATTAGTTCAAATGCGAAGTGTGTTTCATTCGATCGAAAGAGTAGGAACACACTCACAGCAAAGTCTACAAATTTTGTAAATTTTACGTAACTTTCTAATCTCAGAGTTGTTCGCCCCTTTTACTCTTGGAGTCATCTTTTGTCATGAACTATCACTATCTACGGTCTATACATACTTCTGCTTGTATGTTTGTTTAGTTGATTTGGTGGCAATCTCTTCTACTGATTTCCTCCACAATAGCTTTAAGCTCTTGTTTTGAATTCCTCAATTTGTGTCTATCATCTCTGCTACATCTATTGGTTGGAATTAAGGTGTTCGGCATTAAGGTGACAAATTTTACTCGAATTCCTCAGTTTTTCAAAATCTGCCAAGACTTCAATATGAACTAAGGTGACAAATAGCATAGTGAATGAAATAGTTGTAAGAAATCAGTGAGAAAGACAGAAAGGCAACAACTTGTCATCAATTGGCGTTGATCGCTACTTGAAATTGAGCAATTTTCCAATGTCGTATTAGGTATGGTGTTCGGCATTTACCTCTTGTCACAAAACAAAACCCTCATAGTAGAAGATAGGCCAAAATGCCAAATTGGTATTAAAAAGTGGGACATTTGGACACTTGGGTATTTAAAAAACATGTTTGGACAAATGGGTATTATAAAACAAAAGATTGGACATTTTGGTATTATAAAAACAAAAATTAATCACTTAAGTATTTTTCGATTTAAAAAATCGATTTTCATTAAAAAAAATCATTTTGTTGAAATTGATTTTTCATTTGCCTTTAAAAGTAATTAATTCTCAAATTTTCTTTAAAACTTCAATTTAAAAGATTCAAATGAACTTAGAAACATATTATTAATTAAAATTTGAAAATTTGTTAAATAAATATCTATTCCAATTTGATTCTAAATAAATATATTTAATGAAATATGTTTTAAATTTTTGCTTAATAGCGCAATCCGATGAACTCGTTATCCTTATTGACTTTATGTATGTATTTGCAAATGAACAACATCAAAAATATTATTTCCAAGATAACTAATAAATACATATATTATAATTTATGATGATATAATCGAATTATTGTTTAAAGCAAATTAAACTCTTAGTTGCATGGAAATTTTATTTAAAATTTTTTATTAAATGTCTAAATATTTGCAATTTTGACTTTTGCATAAATTTTAATATACTTTTATTAACTATAAATAAAAAAACTAGGCTTAACCTAGAATAACATTTTTAATTAATACACAAGTTTGTTTTGCATGCAAATTTGATTAATTTCATGAAATTGTATCAAAATGACAAATTTTTGTTTTTTTAATACTCAAATGTCCAATGTTTTATTTTATAATACTCATTTGTCCAAACATGTTTTTTTAATACCCAATTGTCCAAAGGTACCACTTCTTAACACCAATTTGGCATTTTGGCCGTAGAAGATAAGTGGTAATAGGTGGTAAATGGTAATAGGTGATAATAGGTAATTAATGAGTGGTAGTAAGTTTTCACAAAAAAAAAAAAATACAGTAAGTAATAGTAAGTGGACAACAGGAGATAATAAAAGGCAGAAAACGGTTGAGAATACAATAAATGTGAACGACTCATTTATATTTGCAAGTAAGCCACAAATGATAATGAGCTTATGGCCAGGCCAAATGAATTTTGAACATAACGACTCAAGTCCATCTAAGCATAATGGTTTTAGGGTGTGCTACATGTTGTGCTAGTATAATGAAATCCAGTTATTTTAGCACAGAAACGTACACGTGTTGGGTGTGATGAGACGGCTGACGTGTCCCCCTCCAAGACAAAATGACAAATCCAGATGAGCTTGATGACTCGAGAAGAAGGGGGAGGCGTGATGATATTTCCTTTGGTTGACCAATCTCACACGGATCTCCCACCTACATTACCGCAGGTCCACTGTACCTCCATTTCGAACACTCCTCCATCTCCACATCCAATGGCGGTTGAGACCGAGACAGCAACCAGCTCGTTTCCGGCGGATCTACCCTACCTCTCCGGCTTCGGCAACCACCTCTCGTCGGAAGCAGTCGCCGGCGCTCTCCCGGAGGGCCAGAACAACCCCCTTCTCTGCCCCTTGGGCCTCTACGCCGAGCAAATCTCCGGCAGCTCTTTCACCGCCCCTCGCAAGCACAATTACCGCAGGTCCACTGTTCCCGCCTACTTCATCGCACCCTGTCGTGTTTGTCGGTGTAGATATAAGCTTTCGGACTGACTGATTGACTAATGCTCGATTTCCCCAATTATCTAACGGCTCGATCCAATAGTAGTGCTCTAAAAACTTCTTCTAGGCTTCGTTTAGGCACTAGGCGGCGGTGCCTAGGTGTCCGTCTAAGCCGTCTAGACAACCATTTAGAAGCCGTGTAGCGTTTTTTAGAACATTTTGATAGTAGTGTTCTAAAAATTTCTTCTAGGATTCGTTTAGGCACCAGGTGTCTGTCTAGGCCGCCTAGGCGACCATTTAGGCCGTCTAGGTGTTAGGCGGTCCCTCTCCGTCTAGAAGCCGTGTAGCGTTTTTTAGAACATTGACTGATACTTGAGTTTGTTTGCCTAACAGCTGGTTGTATCGGATCAAGCCATCGGTCACACACGAGCCGTTTGAGCCCCGAGTCCCAACCCATGGCAAGTTGGTGGCCGAGTTCAACCAGTCTAACAGCTCTGCTAATCCCACTCAACTCCGGTGGAGGCCCCTAGACTTCCCTCAATCTCCCATTGATTTTGTTGATGGATTGTCTACCTTTTGCGGAGCCGGTAGCTCTTGTCTCCGCCACGGCTTTGCTATTCACATGTAACTCTTTACTTAATACGGATGGATTTCGAGTTTCAAGTTTCTCATCTTCTGTCTTATTATACAAATCAATGGTCTCCTGATCTTCTTCAGGTACGCGGCCAACAAATCAATGGTCAATTCTGCATTCTGTAATGCGGATGGAGACTTCTTGATCGTTCCTCAAACTGGAAGTATGTCTGGTTTTTCGTAATCCGGTTATATTATGTGTTCATCTTACAGATTTACATACATTGTACTTTACCAACGAATACTATAAACTAATTTAGTCTACTGTTGCTATTTAATGTGAAGTTTCCATTTTTGTGTTTCTGCAAATTATTTTGAAATCTAGTTTCCCAATTTAAGTTTTTTGAGCTTCGAGCCTTTGGGAGTAAAATCTTGTAGTCATATGATCTTTGTTTATATCACTTTACCATAAGTCATCCATCTAAAGTCGTCCGATATTGTGCTTGCAATTTAATGTTTTGTACAGGGCTTCGGATCACAACTGAATGTGGTCGGATGCAAGTATCTCCTGGTGAAATTGCTGTTTTACCCCAAGGATTTCGTTTTGCTATTGACTTGCCTGACGGTCCATCGCGCGGTTATGTTGCCGAGATTTTCGGGACGCATTTTCAACTCCCTGATCTTGGTCCTATAGGTACTTTGAGTTCGCCAACTTCACCTGTTCGGTTTTATGCTTTTGGATAGGGCGTGTTAGCTATCTGTTTGAACAAAGTATTAATAGTGAGTATCTGCCTGTAGGTGCCAATGGACTTGCTTCTGCAAGAGACTTCCTGGTACCAACTGCATGGTTTGAGGAGACTGCTCGGCCGGGGTATACAATCATACAAAAGTATGGAGGTGAACTATTCACAGCAAAACAAGATTTTTCCCCTTTCAATGTAGTTGCTTGGCATGGCAATTATGTTCCATACAAGGTTTTTTTCTTAATTGTGATTCTTGCATACCATTTATAGTTGGTAGAGCAGCTGCATCTCCTCAATATGATTAAGTTTTCTTTTTTTTGCTCAAAATATGATTAAGTTTTCTTTGTGCAGTACGATTTGAGCAAGTTTTGCCCTTACAATACTGTTTTGGTGGATCACGGGGATCCTTCAATCAATACTGGTTAGCAATTGTTTTATTTATTTTTATTGTTATTATTTTTTTGCTTTTAGACATTTTATCAATTGACACTTATATTCTCATTTCCTAAAACAATGCAGTTCTGACTGCCCCAACTGATAAGCCTGGTGTGGCATTACTTGACTTTGTTATTTTCCCTCCAAGATGGTTGGTTGCAGAACATACATTTCGACCTCCTTATTATCATCGCAATTGTATGAGTGAGTTCATGGGCCTCATTTATGGCGGATATGAGGTACTCATGGGATAATAATCTTTTCAATTTATATCTGATACTCTTTTTTTCTGGCCCCTGACTTTGAAATGAACTACATAAGGTTCGCTGTATAGTTGGAATGTAAGAGAGGATTGCAAGTGTCAAGCACGGTCTTAGTGCAACATATGCGAAAAAAGTCTCATAAAATTTCAAAGGCCTATGATGAGTTTTGAATGGAATTCATTTTGAGACTTGAATCAATTTCATCATGTACTAAGCTTGTTTGTTATTTCCCTCAGGCAAAGGCTGATGGCTTTGTTCCAGGGGGTGCTAGTCTTCATAGCTGTATGACACCCCATGGTCCCGATACTAAAACCTACGAGGTACGAAACGCCTGAGAACTCAGCAACACTTCCATTGCGTTTTCTTGCAGTAATGTGAGTTTGTAGGACAAAGCTACTTCACATGTATTTCTTACCGTTTTTCAAATTGCAGACCACAATTGCACGCGGAAATGAGGCAGGTCCTTCCAAAATAACCGACACCATGGCTTTCATGTTCGAGTCGTGTCTAATCCCCAGAGTCTGCTCATTGGCACTGGACTCTCCGCATCTAGACAAGGATTATTACCAATGCTGGATTGGGTTAAAATCTCACTTCGACATGGGAAGAGAACCCGACACTCAAAATGGAACCCAGTAGGCCGAACGAAGTGCCATATTGTTTGACTTGCTTAGAGTTCAGTTTGGAGTCTTCCCACTCTGCTTAACTATGTGCATTAGAATCAAATGAAACTGGGTTACACGGTTAATGCCCAATGATGTCTGCATATGTTACAAATATAGGAGATAGTAGTAGTACATACATAGCCCTTGTGCTTTATTGAGAAATTCTGGGCACCTAATTCAGCACAATATGGATGGATGAGTACAACATGTATAGCTGTAATAAGTGGAAACCATGAGTGGTTTCTGAGCTAGTGAACTCGCATCACTTGTAAGTGGCTACCTAGCTATGTTGAAAATGCTTAATGACATACTTGTTGCCTTAGAAGCTAGGCTTGGTTTGTGTTCGATGCCAGCATAAAAATACAAACATGGAATTGCTTGACTATATAATCAAGCGTGCCCAAGCCATGTATGCATAGTAATGGATCGATCAATTCATGCATCTGACATATACATGGTACTCATATTCAGTTTCAACAGTTTTTGAAATTGTGCAGAACCATAATTTATAGATTGGAACTGAACATGGAAAAACAGAAAGCATACATGAATAAAATCCCTCAATGCTATAGATAGCCTGTATAATATCCAGATATGTTTCGCGTAGAGGGAAAACACAACTTGATTTTACCACAAGTCAAACAAAGACCTTCCAAAAAGCAAACATTGTGACCAAACCTTCCATAAATACAGCACACCGTAGCTATTTCTCCTGTGCTGATTCTATTTTCCGTGCTGTATCTCCTCAAATTTGTCAAACTTGTTCTTAATTGCTTCCCAAAAGGCAGGTATAGCTACATTGTCAGGCACCTCCTTAAACGAGGGTAAATAGTTCACATCCACTATTACATGGTCACCTGTGCCTTCTTGTACCTGCATGTATCAATTATGTCAAGTAGAGTGGAAATCAAAATGATACAGCAGAATTAATTCTGATGCCATGACATAGCGAGACAAGTCTATGAAAATTTGCTTTAGAGGCCACATTCTCCATGTCAGAAAGCTGCTACTTTGTTGCAGAAGATGTAGTCAGCAATTATTTGAAAGTAACTTTTAACTTCACACCTCAAATAATCCAAATATAAAATGACCCAATGCTACAAAATTCATCATGAGCAGACTTTGGGCCATATATTAAGCGTTTGATCTTCCATATAATTTTCATCTGTTTTCTTTTGACATCTACAATGTTCACATCTTATCTGACAAGTCCTCACAAGAAGAAGACCACCAAGTGATTTAAATAAATGACAATTGGCACCAACTAGTAAATAGTAACAATTAGTTCTTGAATTCAATAAAGGGCATCCTGATTTATAATTTGAATAAGACTTAATGAGATTAGAAAAGTAAGTTACTCACAACAACATCGAATCCAAATATAGTCAGCTCAAGCTTCTTCTGCAACCAGTTAGCAGCTCTTTTGACTAGCTCAAAATCAAATTTGATCTGACCTTCATCACCAAAATTATTGTCTGTAGCAGTTGGTAATGATTTTAAGCTGTGAAAAGAAACTAGTCATGGCAGGCTGAATTTAAATACTAATAAAAAACAGCATAAACGCAAGCATGACCTAGAAGAAAAGTTCATAAAGTACGGAGCAACTAATACCTATCAAAAAGCAGCGGTCTGAGCTGATTTGGTTGAGACAATTTCATCAAGACACTAGCATTAGGAGTAGACCTCTTCACCGCATAAAATACCTTACTTCCCAATACATAAATTTTGAAAATGGTTGATGAATGATCCACGTATTCCTGCAACTCCATAATCCCAAGTATTTGCATAAGGAAATATGCAACTTGGATCGAGGAAAAGTGAATTGTACAAAATACTGCTAGTTTAAGCTCAATAGAGTTTCTGCTTTTTATGTCATAGAAACTTCAAAGTTAGCACCTTTTATCAGCTTTTTGTGTGAAAATCCATTTCTCCTGTTACCTTCCATAGCTTATTGGGGTCAATTCTCCACACATAATTATTCTCACCAGGCATTAACTGAAGCCACATTTATATAATATCCAAAAACCAAGGCTTTGACCAACTATATATCGGAATGGAGCAAGGCTTGCCTGGATAATTGCTGGTACAGGCACAGTGAGGCTCCCATAATCTTCAAAGCGAAATACAATTGCCTATAATAACAAAGTAAATTAAGAGGCTTGTAAAACTGATGAATTCATAAATTTAATCAAAGAAGAAACTTGAGTTATTTTAGCAAAAAAACAAAACTTGCTCGCACTTTCTATCACACATCATACATGCAAGTGCAGATATTTTAGAGTAAAAGTTTTATATTGGCAGGTTCTTAGCAAAACACAAGATTGCTCATACACCAAATGCTATAAGAATGCAGCTTGGATTTTCTGTTTTTGAATGGGATCTGGGCTACTAAAAATCAGTCATTACCCACTGAGATAATACCACATCAAAGAGAATTGATTCTATCTGGAAATCTGTGCCATTGAGATGATGAGATTACGACCAAGTGCCATTTTTCTGATGCAGAAGACAAGTGGATAAATAGCCCTCAGCTGAGTCTTGACAAGGCAAAAAGCTTAAAATACTGTAGGGAGACTAGCATATACAATTCCAACACGCTTCATACAGTGCAACTTATGGAATTGACTTATACTTGTCAGATAGGACAGATCTTTTTTTCCATCTACCTAACATGTGTAGGTCATTTTCTTTGGAAATTTAGGCCTTAGTAGTATGTCAAAAACACCAATCCCAGACCTAAGCCTGTTAGACTGTTGGGCTATGATGTCATGTTAAAGTTTTATAGTCCAATGGCTAGAGGATGTTTCAACACACTAATTTTGGGCTCACCGATACTAGAACAACTGCAAAGTTCATCCAGTTATAGAAACTATATCCATACATTTAAATATCAACCTGGGATTTAAGATTATAACACAACTTACAAAAATTTTTTTACTCTTTCCCGCACTGAAATTAACATGTAATGGCTAAGAATCTTAGGGACTATTACTATTAGGGTCAAAGATGAAATTATACCATACTATGAGCATCAGCCACTCCACAAGCAACTTGAGGTTTCACTATGTTTGGAAGAGAGAGCATAGCCTCTGAAATCATTTCCGTCAAATTAGGCTCAACAAATGTATCAACCTGAAAAGCCAATATAAGACAGTAGAGAGATTTGAAGAAGATTGCCTAGTATATATGATACATGTTAATAATCATCTCAAGGACAATGGCAAATCATACTAAAAAGACACAATCGTGACTGGAAAATAAAGGTAAACTTACTTCAATGTCTTTTCTCAAGTGATGGATATGCCTTCATATTTTCTTCTTTAGCATTCTAAATCAATACTCCAGCGGTGATGCTTATCTTTAGCATATGTAATTGTGCATCATACACTTTGTTTACTTGTACATATACAAATGATGAAATGATATGATAGCCCTAGTAAAAGGGCAATTAATTAAAGCACTTAGTTCTTGATTCAATTTATATAATATATCTTAAAAAATTGTTCTACTACTACTACTACACCCATTTAAGCTCATCGAGACACGATCTGGGAGGACCGGATGTACACATCGCCCCCAAATGAGTCAACCGGTGTTTCCAATAGACCCAAAAAGAACAGCAAATACTTAAAAATTAAATAATAAATAAAATATATCTCTCAAGTTTTAAATAACACCCATCTTTATACGGGACATATTTTTTTCAAAATTAATTAAAAAATAGAGTAGGAAAAGAAACCTTTAGGAAGTGGGCACCCCTGATTTTTGTAGAGCCTGTGATGTAGACTTCACTTATCCCATGTAGCATATGTTGTATTGATAATCGATCTAAAACAGGTAAAACATGATCGAAAGGATCAATAACACAACAACTTTGCTGCTGTTCCAAAGACCTGTACATGAAGAGAAGCATTGTTTAGAAAAAATTAAGGTAAACAAAAGACTAAACATGGGCGATATCATGAGTCATGGTAACATATCATAGTTTTTCTGTCTGTTTCAAAAAATTACTATATTCTCACCAAGATACGGTAATTTATACATACTGAGCACAAAAACAGTCCTGACAAGGCAGTTTAATTGGTAAAAGCTACCTCATAAGTTCCACCAGGCCGCAGGTGTATGTAACCTTTGGTTCAATGGTTGAAGCATCAGTCAGCTCAATAGATACAATTTCATCTGTTGCTTTATGGAGAACTACGTCAAGTCCGTGTAGTTGCGAAGGTATTTCTAACTCGTATGTTATAGGACAAAAAATTAACCCATTTGACGTCGAATGCATAGGAAAAGCACCCCTCTGCCGCGATACAGGATAATAAGTAGTCATAAATTTAGCTCAATGCAGACAAAAAAACTGATGGCATGAAATAACGCTCTACTAGAAATAACTCCTAAAGATGAAAATATCATATATGGAAACATTAATAACTAACTATATCTATGGCATAAAAAAAGAAAGTTTCCTCCGGTGCACAAGAATAAATAGATCTAATGCTAAAAAAAAGGACTCAGATTCCCTCTCAAACAATACCTTTTTGAAGTACCTGAGCAAACCATCAAATTGACGAATAATGATTGGAGAACTCAGTATAAAAATGGCAAAAGTAGATATGAACGAATACTGATTTGTGTAGTCAAAGAAACTTCAAATGTTTAAAGTGTTTGCAATAATAACCAGGTAGAATCAAAATAAAAAGAAATCTTTCTTACCAAAAGATAGATGACAGAGACCCAATATACCTCATATCTGTTTTTTCCTTATATTTTCTGGATCAGCATAATTGGTCTATATATATTCTGACAAGGAAGTAAAAAAAAATTGAATGCAAATTTTAAAAAAATAGAGTAAAACATATTGGATGCACATTGAACAAGATAGTAAGGGAAAGTAGTAGAAATTGAATGTACATTAGTAAAGATAATAAAAATGAAGTAAACAATATGTATCGTACATTGGAAAAGATAACAGTTACTAAACAGATACAAAGTGAGAAAACTTTGGGACTGTTGAAAATTAGGAATCAAAATAAAAACACCTCAAAATTATCATAAGAAAAGAGGTTGTCAAGGTACAGATCCGATTTAGGTCTCATAAAGTTCATACATACAATAGTTCTGCTTTTGAATAGAAAACATACCTTAGCAAAGTCTGCTTCCCGAGAAGGCTTCATAACATAGCCAACAGTCACAAGTTTACTTCCGACTGCCTGTTTCCATGACATATTTTCTAATAAGAATATAAGCCAAATGAACATTGACATAAATAAAATCAGTAATGTAAGCAAGTTAACTTATAATTTCAGAAAATTGCCCACAATCACACTTGGAGAAAAGAATTTCCCATGTCAAAATCTCAATATTTGATTTCCTCTTGTCATCATCAGTTATCACCACAGCACACCCCAAAAAATATTTACAGTTTCTTCTATTCTGTCATATGCACATAATACTACAGAAATGATGGATCCAGCATCTCCATACCCTAAGGCAGGAGCGGAGCTACATTGGGGCCGGTGGGGGCCATGGCCCCCCCAATCCAAATTTTTTTGACCTTATATTGTTCCTCTTTTTCGGGGCTTCGATTTGATATATTATATGCCTTCATCCGATATCTAGACAAAAAGTTATGAATGCTTGAAGATTGAACATTTGTAAACCAATTTTAAGTCATTTACTTAGTATAAGTTATAAATTTACTATGTTTAGCTAACATAGTCGGCCCCCTCAATACAGTCGGCCCCCTCAGTACTTCTATCCTGGCTCCGCCCCTGCCCTAAGGACTTCTAAAACAATGAAACCAGACTACATGTGTCTACTACTTCCAACTTTCTAATACAACTACCATTCCAGCTGCTTCAATGTAAAAACCTTCCCGAGCTGTTTCATAGCACTTCATGAACCTCATGACAACCATTTCTCATCTCTTTAGTTATACTGTCAAATACAAAAGATCTTTAATAACCTTTTTTGCCAAACCATAAATCTCCTGGTTATGAACTTTTAGTAGTTCAAGCCTGCTAATGACTTTTAAACTTTTCCATAGTTAACCAATTCTTTTATTAGCACACATACCCATTTATAGTAACAGTACCATGTTGTCAGCATTGTCATATTGCTAATGGACTGTTTTCTATTGCAGTAGGCAGATAGCATGATTCCATGTCCAGATGCACGTTGTACTCAAGGAATTAGAAATTAGAATTGTCAATTTGAACAAACCTCGATTATTATGAAATATTCAAAACATATATATTCATAACTGTATAGCATCAGTGGAACTAGAATCACAGCAGACCTTTTTATTCAAATGAATAATAGTTAGAGGCAGTTCTTCCAATTTTCTGATATAAGCAGCACTTGAACTCTCATTTGCACACCTACTGCCATCAGCATCTGCAACAAAACTAAGATTATATACCCAACTAGGAAATGGAAGTGCTGCATTATTCAGTGAACGGGGCAGATAATGCATATGTACAACATTAATAAAATTACATCTAGTTTCTACACAATTTGCACTCTATTATGATAATAATCCTACTACTTTAATGTAACCAACCTTGATCAGATCTACTCCTACTACTTTGATTGATTGCAGGAAATCATGGAGGCATCCATTGTTTTCAAATTAATATGATGGGAAGGTTCCTAGATATCTATTTTGTTGTATAAACATATATTTTTGGACTGAAAAACCTATCTAGCATATCATGTAAAGCTCATTGTTCCAGCAAATTAAGGGATAGCACTATTCACCATGCAAATAAAGTAGGCATATGCACTTACTTACGACAGCCAATAGCCAACCGTAGCTACACAGCTTTGTACAGACATTTTCCTTCTCACTAGGAATTAAATACAAAATGTTTCCTCTGATATCACCCCATGCTGATAAGATGCAATCAATAGCATCTTTTGGAGAACTTGTACTAAAGAGGAAGCATCCAAATGAATACTGGGTTGACAAATTTCTGAGAAGATGAACCTACAGGACAGAAAACCCAAGTCAATATGTAAATTTGAGTATATCAGAAAAGTGAACCAGCGAATCGCATCACAGGTGTTTCCAGACTCATGTTGCAAGGTTCATTCTAGCACCTGTAACTATAGAGAGTCTATACATTATCCAAGCAAATGTATATTTATACAACCTATATGGGTATATAGACAGAAAAGTGAACCAGCCAATCGCATCACAGGTGTTTCCAGACTCATGTTGCTCGGTTCATTCTAGCACCTGTAACTATAGAGAGTCTATACAACGTCCTAGTAAACTTATATTTATACAACGTATACGGGTCACATGTTGTGGAGATTGGAAAAGATCCGTTTTTATGCCTTGTTATGTCACATGAGACATATAAGAATAATTTGGTAACAACAAACAAAACCCACATAACGGCAACATATGGATTTGACAGAAATACAATAACTTACATAGGAAAATTCAATTAATACACACAGCTGAAATGCACTAATGTCCACTGAAGAAGCACATAACTGCAACATGTGCATGAGAACTTTCTCCACAATGAATCTTACAAAAATATAATGGCTGTAACTTACGTAGAAAAACACAAACCTTTTCATCCGGAAGGCTAGAATCAAATGCAATTCCCTGCAAAAAAAAATACAGAATGATGAAAGAAATGTCTATGGATCACATAAGGAGTAAGAGCATCAAAATAACGTTAGAAATCACATATGCATATATATGCCAAAGCATGAGGCAGACTGTAGAGTGGTTTATGCTAAAAAGTCTCTGATTAAAAGCAAATCAATTTTCCTATTCATTAAATTGCCAAAATCTAGTAACTTCCAAGTCAACCCCTAGATGGACAAGCATAATTCAATTTCAAACTTCAAATTCCACTGCATGCACCTGAAATTACATATACATACATATATATGCCAAAGCATGAGGCAGGCTGGAGAGTGATTTATGCTAACAATTCTCCGATTAAAAGCAAATCAATTCTCCAATTCATTAAATTGCCAAAACCTAGTAACTTCCAAGTCAACCCCTAGATGGACAAGCATAATCCATTTTCAAACTTTAAATTCCACTGCATGCACATGAATTTAGCAACTTAGAAACGCAGACAGTCTACAAAAATCTTCTTACACATAGTGAGAACTGCTTCGTTAATCCAAAGAGACAAAACAGCAAAGAGAGGAAGAGACTTTCAGAAACAGAGGAGTACCAAGCGAAGTTGAGAAAACTGAAGGATGCGGAGGAGCCAATCGGTGCCAGGACGGAAAGAAGCGTCATTGCAGGATCCAGGAAGGAGAAGAGCAGAGGCATCGAGTATCACTCCTCTGATCTCGCCCAACGATTCTCCGCTATGCATCGGATCCCTCTGCAACTTTGTACCTACAGAGTTACGCTTTTGGGGTTTCGATGGATATTTCAACGGGGGGAACCCACGGCAAGTACTTTTTTTCCAGATATTTCACCGTGATACATAAGAGCACCGTAACGTTAAATCACCACATGTTAAAATTTAAAAATCAACTTAAATTTGTAAAACAAAAACTATATCATAAAAAACCTACATTGGTTACCCTCTTTAATTTGTAACGTTAATCTCTAAGGGGACTATAGCCTTGTCACCCTCTTTTGAGCCTAATTGGTAAATGTCTAGGCCTTCTTAGACGTGACTGGGAGGTCTGTCTTGTCCATATCTTATTTTCCGAACCTCTGTCCTGCTCGGTTACCTTGCTTGACGATGATGCTAGAAGACGGTGTTTCTGTCGCGATGTTGGTAGACCTGCTTCAAATTATACTCCAATTTAACGAGGAATCAAAATCCAGTTGAAAACAAATAGTGAAATCTAGTAAACACTAACATCTTGGTTCGCCTTGGGTTGCTCCTTTAGCAAACACCTTGAAAGAATAACAAAGATAAACTGAAACAAATGGGAGAATGGACTTTTCAAGAAGGAAAGAAGGAGAAATTCAGGAGAAGCAAAACGAAGGAAGGAAGATGGAATCACCACAACAACACACAAAGAAACGAGAAGAAAGAAGAAAATGAACCATCAATCAAAATGGTTTACGAAGGAAGTACTAAAACGCATGTACCATGTAAACCGCCCAATTGAAGGCAATGGACAGATGGAGAGTATTCTCTTTTCTCTCTACAGAAACAAATAATTCACACGTGACCTCGTTTGTCACTAATTTCTTGGATTTCTTTTAGGTCTCCTATGATTATCATAGGAGACCTAAACGAAATCCAAGAAATTAGTGACAAACGAGGTGGGTCTATTCCGACGACCAGTAGATTCGAACGTCTTCAAAAATTGAAAGACACTTGTGATCTACGCGATATTCCCACCACGGGGAATAGATTTACATGGAGAAAAAACAAAACAGAAATTGATAACATCTACGAAAAGTTGGATTGCGTAATTGTTAGTGAGACTATTCTTCAATGGTTCCCCGGAATCCGGACTCATAACCATGCATTCACGTCGTCTGACCACTGTAAAATATTGATTGATATTACGAATGGTGAGACAAGTAAGGTTGCGCCATTCAAAATGGAAAAGATGTGGCTAATGAGAAAGGACTTTAGGAATGTCGTCAAGCAAGCTTGGAGGGCTAGTTTTCAGGGATCCTTCATATTCCAGCTTATGAAGAAAACTCAGCTGCTTAAAGCAAACACAAAACAATGGAGGAGGAAAACGTTTGGGAACACCTTTGAACAACTTCGGGAAATTGAGGATACGTTACTCGAATTGCAAAAAAAGATTGTCGAATCCCCGCAACCAGCACTCGTTCAAAAACAGCTCCGATTTTTGAGGAAAAAGGAATGTATATTGCAGTACCACCAAGCATACTGGAGGCAAAGAGCCAAGACAAAACACATTAAATTGACTGACTCGAACTCAGGATACTTCCACAAAATAGCAACGGGGAGGAGAAACTATAAAACTATAAGAACAATTACATTAAGTGATGGGACCCAGGTTGTGGGAGAAGAAAACATCTGTCGAGAAATTAGAAACGACTTCTGTAGGCGATACAAAAAAGAACAAATAAATTGTAATGTCCTCGAGGAATACCTAGCGCTTATAGACAAGGAAATAACAGATGAAGAGAATATTAGCTTAACAAGGCCGGTAACGAACGCCGAAATAAAAAGAGCAGTGTTCCAAATTGGTTCAAACAAGTCGCCAGGGCCAGATGGCATGACATCAGAGTTCTATAAAAAATATTGGGATATTGTTGGTCCCACAGTAATGAAGGCTGTTAAAGGTTTTTTCCATTCGGGAAGGATTCTGAAGCAAAGTAACCATACGTTCATTTCGCTACTACCGAAAAATGACAACCCATTAACGACTAACCACTATAGACCTATTAGTCTATGCACAACAACATATAAAGTAATAGCTAAGATTTTAACGGAGAGACTAAAGATAGTCATGCCTAAAATTATCCATCCGTTTCAAGGAGCCTTCGTTGCAGGTAGGGCAATTCAAGATAACGTCCTTATAGGACATGAAGTCTTTCATTCCTTTAGAGGAAGCCAAGCCAAGGAAGGGTGGATGGCGGTAAAATTGGATATGAAAAAAGCATATGACAGAGTTGATTGGGGATTCCTCTTCCGTGTCCTCCATCAATTCGGGTTTGACGACAAATTTGTAGGATGGATTCGAGAGTGTGTATGTACCGTTTCTTTCTCAGTTTTGGTCAATAGTGGTCCTACCATGCCTTTCGCGCCGGAACGAGGAATTAGACAAGGGGACCCGTTATCACCTTACTTATTTGTAATTGGTGCAGAAATCCTTGCCAGGAAGCTCCAGAAAGCTAGTGAAGGTCCAAAGCCAGTAATAGGATTCCCGATAGCCAGAGGAGGTAAGAGAGTACCGTTTTTAGCATTTGCAGATGATATTATAATATTTGCGAAAGGAAACCAGAATGCGTGCAACCAGATGAAAAAGATTATTGAAGAATATTGCGCAGCAACTGGACAAAAGGTAAACTATCACAAATCAGCATTTCACACCTCTAAGAAAGTGACGAACCAACAGAAACAAAGCATCAAACAAACGTTGGGGATAAGTACGATGGAAAATCTAGAAAAATACCTAGGGTGTCCGATCATCAATGGTAAAGTGAACAAAGAAACCTTTCAAGATGTAATTGGAAACAGTCAGCGTCAACTAGCAAAATGGAAAGCTAATACGTTATCTCAAGAGGGAAGAGCAGTGCTAATCGGGTCAAATTTGTCCTCAAAACCGAACTATCTAATGCAAAGCTTCATGTTGCCAAAACATGTGAGTGAAGAAATTGACTCCATTAATAGAACGTTCTTCTGGAATAAAGATAGACAACACAAGCCGCTTATCGGGTGGGACCGAATCTGCAAACCAAAGGCAAATGGGGGTCTAGGCATTAGGAAAGCAGAGAATATGAACAAGGCGCTCCAAATGAAACTTATGTGGAAAATTCTTACTGAGCAAGATAATGTATGGGTTCAAGTGGTCAATGAAAAATATCTAAGGGGAAAGTCGCTCTCGGAATACAAAATAAAGGCAAATAGTTCATGGCAATGGAAGCAGTTGATGAAATTGAAGCCAGAATTTGAGAAAGGGCTGAGATGGCAAATAGGAAATGGACAGGAAGTGAACTTCTGGAAGGATAGATGGGTCACAAATGAACCACTTATAAAGTGGGCAACAACAAATGATGTTAACTTGCTAACGAAAGTTGAGCACTTCATTTTTTCGGATAAAAGATGGAAAATAGAGGAACTGCATCAGGTGATTCCTAGAGATGTGCTAGAAGAGATTTTAAGAATTCTCATCCCAGAAAATGACATTAACGACAAACTGATATGGGCCCCAAGCAGAAATGGATGGTACTGCACGGAATCAGCAATAAGTCTAATAACCAAAGAAGAAACCATGCCTTTGAACCCTAACGCATGGATCTGGAAGCTGGATACATACCCAAAAGTAAAGAACTTCTTATGGAAAATTGACATGAATGGGTTACCCACTAAACAAAGACTTATTGAAAAACATGTTGATGTACCACAAGGATGTCTCATGTGCAATGCTACACGCGAGGACTCGGTCCACCTGATGCTCAAATGCCCACATACTCTCGCAATAGTGAAGAGTATTAATGATAAAACAGAACGAGTAATTAGGGAACTTGACTCAAATCAAATGAACCCACGAAATGTTTTATCCCTGCTAAACAGTAAGTTAAGGAAGGAAGAATTTACTGAGTTAGCAGTGACATGGTGGGGTATCTGGCATCAAAGAAATAAGGTACTCTTTCAGCAAACACCCAATGACATCATACAAGATCTTAGCATTTATGTCCGCGATCAATTGGCACAATGGAGACATGCAAAAGACTGGCACGATGATGAAGAAAAGAATCTGAATAAGCGAGTCGGCCCTACAAGTAGAACGCGAAACAAATTGCAAAGTTGGAAGAAACCGGCCAAAGGAAGTACAAAACTAAACTTTGATGGGTCTAAGCTTAGCGATGGTAATGCGTGCGGAGGTTCAATAATAAGGGATGATGATGGAAAGTCAATTGATGGATCTGTCAGAACATATGGAAAAGTGTCGGTTCTAATGGCAGAAACACTGGCATTGTGGGATGGTGTAAGGAAAGTGAAGCAAATGAATATTAGAAAGTTAGAAATAGAAGGAGATAATATAACAGTTATCAAAGCAATAATGGGGCAAATTCGCTGTCCATGGGAAATTGAAAGAATTGTTGCTGACATTCTCGTATCCCTTCAGAGGTTCGAGTCAGTCCGTTTTTATTATGAGAGTAGACAGTGTAACTCTGTGGCTGATAAAATTGCTTTTTTGGGCCACAGTCTCTCATGGGAATCGATCTGGAACCATCACGAGCTTTTAGCTCTCATCCGAAAGGATGCTCTAGGTATTCCGCTGTGAGGCGATGCCTAATTTTCACCGTTTCAAAAAAAAAAAAAAAAAATAATAATAATAATAATTCACACGTGATGCATTTCCTAACAAGAATCAAAAAAAACTAAGACACCTAATGATAACGCTTCCAATCACTACAATACAATGTACTCATTGTCAATGCACATTGCACGTCAGCTCATGTTTAAAACAAACAACTTTCACATGGCGCACATCACAGGATCGAAAAGAAACAAAGCTACTGTAGTAGTTTACAACCAGACAGCTTTTCTCATCGAACTTTGCAAGCTGCAGGCGCCCCTCGAGTGTAGCACTTGGGGTCTGGAGAGCGGCACTTTGCACGAGGTAGTCCAGGTTGCATCCGGTAGTCCGATAATCCCCTCATTGCAAATGGCACAGCACGGGTAGAGAGGGCCGGTGACAAAGAGAATGGCAACATTTCACTCCCAGGCTCACCGCAGCCCTGCAAGGGTTCCAGGGTCTCCACAACATCACTCATCAAGGGCCTTGCCTTTGGGTTTTGGCTCAGACAATAATATGCTAAGCTACAGGCCTTCTGTGCAGCTCGCATTGAGTATTGGTTCTCCAATCTGAGATCGATTATTTGCAGCAGTTTCCGCTTGTCGTTGAGTTTTGGCCGGGCCCAATCCACCAAGTTCTGTTCCTTGCCTGGCCTTGTCTTATCAACAGATTTCCTCCCGGTCAAAAGCTCCAGTAATACGACACCAAAGCTGTACACGTCACTCCTGGCAGTGAGATGACCTGTCAATTTGTGCATAACTTGTTAAAAAATATTAAGCAGAAACATCAAATTCACCAACTTGCAAGTAAGCATTCATTCTGCTACATATATCCCATCCTTTTAGATATGTGCTGAGAATATGAGCTCCTCACACTTCTGAAGTCTGTCCTTTGTATAAGCACACTCTCAATAATGAATACCTCAACTCCCAGACCAATCAGTTATGTCATGTGCTAGCTAGATTCGACTGTTTCAGTATACTAGAGCTTACAATGGTTACATGATTTTTTTTTAATTGAGCTTGGTGTCCTTCAAATCTATAAATAGTACTCCCTCCGTCCCCGAAAGTTTGTCCACCTTTCCTTTTCGGGCGTCCCTGAAAGTTTGTCCATCTCTACTTTATTTCCATTTATATCACTATGCTTTTACAATCTTACCCTCATACAATATCATATATTACCCCTATTATCCAACTTTTCTCTCAACTTTATCACTTTTTTCTATAAAATTACAAAATTATCCTCAATCAATCTTATAAAGTACTCCTTTTATACCCTTTTCATCAACTTCAACACTTCACATTAATTCGCGTGTAATTGTTCTTTTGGCCAAACTTTCCGGGACGGAGGGAGTACTATACACGGAAGGTGTTCCTTCCTCATGCAGCTTAATCCCCAAGGCCCCGTGCACCTAGACTCTATTGATGATCTAAGTTGCAAAATGATATATTATTCCTTCCTAACCACGTAGAGCATAACACAGATCAACTGTCCCACAGTAGTGCTTCATAGAAGAAAAACACCCATAATAGATTCCTCTCCTTCATGATTAAATTTGCTTCTCATACAAGGATTACCAAAAATCAAGAGCCTGTACAGAACAGGATTCATACTTGGTCTAACGAAACTTCTTTTTTTAAAAAAAAATTGTATAACAAATACAAATTGGGGAGTGAGTTGTATCTATTGTTATCCTCCACGTTGCCTAAATAGAATGATACCAAAAGTCGATAGTTTAAACTCCACTCTAACCAACAAGTAAAGAATTAACAGGTGTTCTCTCAATTAAATGGAATAGAGTGATTGCTTAAATCAAAACTTAAATTAACTGATGGCATTCCTTCTACTTTGTTAAAATCAAAAAATGCTGAATGAAAGCCTCTATTGTAATGTTGATCTAACATCTGAATAACCACAACAGCAGTAAACTAATGATCAACTCAACTTGGTTCATAAAATTGGGAATTTTATTCGTCTAATAAAAATGCACCCCCAAAAATGTTTCAAGTCCAAAGTCATGTGCAAGAGTTGAATTGTTTATGCAATATATACTGTATATGAATTTTCTTGACAAAATTAGGATGAAGGAAGTAAAAGAATTTGAGAAGAAACGTTATAGAAAATTTAGCAGTTTTCATTGAAAATTACAACCAGATCGCCATAATATTATGACTCATTGCACAAAGAACTTATTCCAACCTACCAAGGGAGCAAAAAGCCATGTACCATAGAAGAAAATTATCTTCAAAGTCCAAATAAGACCTTAGATTCTTTAGCCAAAAAGGTAAAGAAAGTCATTTTAGGATCTTGAAATCCAGTACACTTACCAGTCATTACATATTCTGGTGCAGCATACCCATAAGTCCCCATTACACGAGTTGAAACATGAGTCTCGTCACCTTGTGGCCCAGCTTTGGCAAGCCCAAAATCAGATAGTTTTGCAGTGTAGTCCTATTGAAAATGAAGCAAAAGGAAATATGAATACAGATGGGTACATAATTAGAAGGTATACTTCAGCACACAAAAATACAATGTAATTGGAAGCACTCTTGATTGATGTAGGAGAACAATACAAGCAATGTGCTACAGTGGGCATATTATTTTACATTTAAGTATACGGAGACCCATTGCAAAACAAGGTAAAAAGTTGCAGTTCAGGGGCGAGTACACTTACAGAATCTAGAAGGATATTGGACGTTTTAAAATCACGATAGATAACGGGCCTTTCAGCATTATGAAGGAAAGCAAGCCCTTTGGCTGCTCCAAGCGCTATCATCATCCTTGTCGACCAAGATAGGGGAACTGCTGCCTCTGAGTACCTCAGGTTAAATCTCATCAAGTTCAGCTCATATGCAAAAAATTAAGAGGACATAACCGACATATATTGCAACCAGTTAACATAACCTCAAAATATTAATACTTAGAAGAATTGATTTGAGTACAAAAACGATTGAGCAATAGCAAGGGATGATTCCAAGCAGAGTTGACAATGATATTCATCGTTGAGCAAAGAAATCTCCATGATTAACGTTTAGGAGTTCATTTTCATAACCAAACGACCTTTTAGTTTATTACGAAGAAGGTTTCCACAATTTGGCACAGAAAAGGATGGAAAAACAACAAGAGAATGGCATGAAGGAATCCATACTTCGAAACAAGTGATTCTCAAGGCTTCCCCGGAACATGAATTCATATACAAGTAACCTGTGGTCATCCTCGCAACAGTAGCCAATTAGCTTGACCAGATTCGGATGACGTAACTGTCCGAGAAAATTGACCTCGGTCTGCAAGAAAAAGTGGTGATGGATGTTAAGGGCCCGTTTGTTTCTATACCACCGGTATAATGAATCGGTTTAGCTCATGAGCTAAACCCATAGATGTGTTTGTTTTGGTCTCAGGATTGGATACGAGTGATTCCCATTCCCATAAAACACACATGATTCCATACTCTACTAAAACTCATTTTACGAGCCATTCCTATTCCAACCCCATACCTCATTCCAACCCGATTCCTGACACCGTACCTTACAGGCGAAAAAATGACAAGAGTTAGGAAAAGAGTTACACACAAGCCATTCACGGTGGCCTTGGAGGCCCTCCTTGTTGAGGACTTTGACAGCAACGGGAAGGGATTTAAGGTCAACACGAACATTCTCATCAATGTATCCCTTGTAGACAGTACCAAAACCGCCTTCGCCAAGAATGTAGTCAGAGCGGAAGCTCTTGGTGATGGTTTCGAGCTCGTAAAGCGAGAAGGCGATGACGTCGGTGTAGAGAAGCGCGTTCCGTCTCGAGTCCTCCATGCGAGGAGTGGAAGGATCGCTCAGATCTGAGACGGATCGAGCGTGATTGTGCTTCTTGTAGGCGGATTTTGACGAAGAGGATAGCATCTGGAGATGCTGAACTGCACAATCAATCAATTAGGAGAATCGCGAGATTAGAAAAGCAAATTCACAAGCCCTAGGGCAGGAAGGAGGGGGCAAAAGGGGGAATTGAAGGTACACCTTGAGCGTGAGCGACGGATTCCTCTCGGGTGCCACAGTTGCCCATGGCGGAGGACGGAGGAGGACGGAAACGACGACGGCTGAGGGGCAGTTATGGGGTGCGGAGTAGTGGGAGACAGCAACTGATGGAGTTGTCGAGTTGCGCGTTTTTTCCCAAACAGCATTTCCACGAGGGAGTAATAAGAAGAGGGCAGCCTCCCATTCCCGATATCCTTGCTTCATCCAGACAGGCCTTAGTCGGTCCTAGTTGGACTCGGTACTCTAGAGTGGTTTAGTTACACTCTGTCTTGACTCTTGACACTTAACACTGTTTTTTTTGATCCGGTGACACTTAACACTGTGGTTTATTTACCTGTGATTTCAGGGGTTTTTAAGGGGAGGGAAGTGAAGGGAATTATTTTCCCATGTTTGGGTAAATTTATGTATCGGATTAGATATGATTCTGATTCTGATAGAAACCGTAAGAAAATTTAATGGGATTTGGAGAGATTTGGAAGGGAAACAAATCTCACCGAATCGGTGAGATTTGGTTGGAAAATAAGAGAGTGGTTCTGCATGGATGCTCCAGTGTACTAAAAAAGATAATATTTTCAACTCTGGTTATTAGACGATAAAGAGGGTAATACCCGTGGGAGGGTAGTTTAATTTTAACTTTTCTTATATCATAAATAATCCTCATTAATTACACATAAATAATCTCCAAAGCCCATAATTGGATCAAAGAAGCAATTTAGGGTGGCTTACGTGCCACATATATATTCATTTCTATCTTGACCGAAAATATATTCATTTCTATGTGTATGGTGTAGTGTGAGAGAGAAATACATATCTCTCAATTTTATTTATGTTTTAGTATTTTAGACAATAGCTATACGAAGTATTATGATATTAAAATAGACAATAGTTATACCGAGTATAGTTATTGACTATTTTTAAAGTTAGTATTATTATTGATTCAATTTTGATACTTGTATTATTTAAAGTCATTTTTCCTTTATTTAATAATTTAAAGTGTTACTTCGTATATTGCCAAATATATATAGTATTCTTTCTCTCAATTTTATTTAGGTTTTAGTATGTATTTACCTAAAACATTAAGATAAAAAATTCTCACCTTAAATCTAACTTACAAATTACATGGATTTGAAGAGATAAGTCTCGTATAAATAGTAGTTTTATAGGACGAAAATGGGTATATAGGCTATGGGCAACCAAAAATGAAGCAAATAGGCTACAAGGAAAAAAAATGAGCCCCCATAGGCTTTTTTCCAATTTTGCCCCTACCTTTTTTTTAAATTTACAAGATGACGTCACCAATGGCATATGATGACGTCAGCACCCCTTACCACTATCGACGTTGACCGGCGTTGACCAGTCGTTGACCGGCGTTGACCGGCGTTGACCGCCTTGTCATTAGTGATGACAAGTTACTTGTCATCAGTCCACGCACAGAAAACTTGCCATTTCATTCACGTACTCAACTTGTCATCTGATGACAAGTCGAGGTAAAAACCATCATTCACACAAAAAACTTGTCATCAGTGATGACCAGTTACGAAATTGACCTATGTGGGATTTGAACCCACATTATTGTGCATCAAGCACATTGCTCTACCATTTGAGCTAATAGGCCATAATTATAAGTAATATATATACAAATCTAACATACCCAAACCCATAAAATCATCCAAAAACATTAAAACAGACCTGTCATCACCCCCCAGATCCATAAACAACTTGTCATCACCAAAACACATTAAAAAGAGACTTGTCATCGCCAAAACCCATAAAAACGGACTTGTCATCACCCAGAACCATAAAACACACTTGTCATCAGTCAGATCCGTAGAACAAACTTAAATTGCTCAAAACTCATCAAAAATCACTTGTCATCACCCTAAATCATAAAATCGTCCCAAAAACACTAAAATGAACTTGTCATCCAAAAAACCCACAAACTCAAAACCCCTATACCCGCAACAAAACTTGTCATCACTTAAATCCGAAACACAAAGTTGTCATCCAAAAAATCCAAAAACATATCCAAAACCATAAAATCATCCAAAAAACCTTAAAACAAACCTGTCATCACCCACAGAACCGTAAAACAACTTGTCATCACCAAAACACATTAAAAACGGACTTGTCATCGCCAAAACACATAAAAACGAACTTGTCATCACCTAGAACCATATAACACAACTTGTCATCACCCAGAACCTTAAAACGCACTTGTCATCAGTTTGTTTTAAATTGCTCAAAACTCATACAAAATCACTTGTCATCGCCCCAAAACATAAAATCGTTTCAAAAACCCTAAACTCAACTTGTCATCCAAAAACCCACAAACTCAAAAACCCTAAACCCACAAAAAAAACTTGTCATCACTTAAATCCGAAAAACAAACTTGTCATCCAAAAAATCCAAAACCCTCAAAAATCCAAAACCCAAAAATCCAACCGGTTGGATCCGGCTCGTACGAGCCCATATCCGGCTAGATCCGGCTCGTACGAGCCCAGATCCGGCTAGATCCGGCTCGTACGAGCCCAGATCCGGCTAGATCCGGCTCGTACGAGCCCAGATCTGGCTCGTTCGAGCCTAGATCTGGCTCGTAGGAGCCCGGATCTTGCTCCAACGAGCCCGGATCTAGGAGAGAGGGAAGAGAGGGAGAGAGAAAGAGATGTCGGGCGAACCTGAGGGCGGGCGACGGCGGCGACGGAGAGGGAGGGCGGGCGGGCTGGCGTCGGCGGGCGGGCGTCGGCGGGGGGGTGTCGGCGGGCGGGCGTGAGGGAGGAAGGAGAGGGAGGGAGTGTAGGAGAGGGAGGAAGGAGAGGTGGGGAGTGTAGGAGAGGGAGAGAGTGAGGGGAAGGAGAGAGGAAGGAGAGAAAAAAAAATGAGGAGGAGAGAGAAAAGAGGGTGGGGAGGGGTTTTATACTTGAAAAAAAGCCTACCTACTTCATTTATTTTTCCCTTAGCCTATCCTCTCCAAATTCACTCCCAATTCACCCTCACCACCTCAATCCCTCAGTTTTATAGTCTTATATTTTTCTAGAAAGGTAAAACTAATTGTAACACAAAAGTATTATAATAACATGATATTTTGGTAGAAAAAGATATCAAACTCATTTATCACATTGCTCAATACATTTATCAAATGTTCGCTTAATCTGATATTTTAAGATCTTTACATATATAAGATAATCATTATTGTCTGAAATACAACCCTTATAATTTAATATGTTAATGAAATTATAAAGAATTATTGATGATTAGTGGTTCTTTATAAAGTATTTACTTTAAAGGGTAGTTTACAATAAATTTAAGTTTAGAGGATGGTTTTCTACAAACTTGTGCATCTAAAGGTTGTTTTTTTTGCATTTTACCCAACAAATTTAAGTTTAAAGGGTACACCCTTACTCTTTGGCGGTACAAATTTTAAAATGGGTACTAGGGCTGAGCATCAATGGACCGAAATCGAAAAAATTGACCAAACTGAAACCGACGAAGTTCCGTTCGGTTTTCGATTCAAGAAATTTTAGGATTTCGGTTTTGATTCGGTTTGGTTTTGGTTCGGTTCAGTTTTTTCAAAGAAAAAGCAGAACCACACCGATTTTTTTCCGGATCGGTTTACCAAATTCAGGAATTTCGATTTCGATGCTCAGCCTAATTGGGCACGTATATTTAAAAGGGCAAAATTAGATAAGGAGTCAAAGTTAGTTTTACCCTAAACACATATTATATGTGTGTTCGTAACAGTGTAACACTGACAATTTTTTGTTTAAGATCCATTCTTGCAATGTGTGTGCGTGAAGTCGCAGCGTCAGCGTACTCAAGAAAGGCATAACTTCCCCGAGCGAGTTCGGACCTTGGAAACCGTGGCCCTCCCCTCTCTTCATGTCGCATTGCACCGTTTAATCGCACAATAATCCGTTTCTTCGAACTTGGAGGCGGACGGCCTATCCCTTCCCTTCCTCAATTCGAAAGCCTGAAATTGAAGGTCTGATGCTTTGGTAGGCCGTTCAAACCCCCGCAAAGTTTTGTACCCGTACTACTACATGGGAGCCCATCAGAGTATTCATGCCGGCAAAGGTTTCTGTTTTCCCACTTTTCCTGTTTCTTCAAGATTAGCAATATATTTCTATCTATTTTGAGCATTGATGATACCTTGTTCTCCACAAATGCGCCAATTCTTCGTGGCCATCGTTTCATGTATTTGTTTGTGGTTTGTAGCCATAGTTGATCTAAAAGTGGATTTGACTCACAAGCTATGTTCCGCTTTCATGCTCTCACCGTTCAGGTCTTCTATCCCTCTTTCTTTTCCCGTTATTCATTTTTTCCTGATGATTTTCCTACAATCCCATTTGTGTTTGTTTCCCTTATGTTCTGCTTCCTACCTTTGCAGAGACTCTGGAAGCCCACTGTCACTTGTTATTGGAAGGTAATCAAAGAATTTGACCACAAATACAGTCTTGTAGGGATAAGAGACACTTGTAATTTTGCTTATTTCATGTCAAATTGGTTATCTTTTTTCCTTCTGTCCTTTGTTGAGTTGGTTGGGAACAACTTTTGGATTGGTTTATGAAAGTTTAAGGGCCTGATGACTGATCTGAATAAGTGATCTGGCAGTCTTTGCATTAAACACCCGAATCTGTTCGGAGGATGTGAGAAGCTCGCGTTGTTTTGGGACAAGGGGTTGTGTGATACCAATGTGCTGCTAACTTATAAGAGGCCTAGGCCAGAATGGCTCTCCCAGCAATCCTTGGATATTCAGGTTTGTGCACTTGGGCTTCAATGAATGCACTCATAAGTGATGTTTTTTCATCTTTTTTGAAACTGAGACATTTGAATCTGATGAACCAGTTCTTTTTCCTGTTTGGATTGTTTTCCAATCAATTTTTACTTTTGTTTTATATAAGAAAGACATTTTTGAACTTTTCTGGTGGTAGTTGGGTAAGAGATTTATATAGCAAAATGCACATAACTTCTGGAATACATACAAGAAAGTAAATAACTAAAACAAAGGCTAAATACTAGAAACCACTGACTTACAGTGACACTAAATGTCATGTTATCTCATTTTAAGATATCTGAGTCATGAGTGTTTATTTGGCACAGTATTTAATTTCACCGGAGATTGCAGTTCATGGCCTGCCTGTTGACAACTTCTCACGTTGTGCAACTGGTGGTGTGAATCTCTGTCGTTTCTCGATGGGTTTAAACTTGAGTGAACCTGCCAGCTATCACTGGAGCAGTAGAACCAGTGTCAAATTTGAGGTGAATTTATGTTTGTTCGTTATTTGGATTACAGTTAAAACCGAGTGTCAATCTCACCGCTGTTTCTTGTGCAGCATGTTAGTCCTGTCAGTGATGAAGGCTGGTCCATAAGTCGAGACCTTGATGGTCTCCCTTTGACGTGCAGGTATATGATGCTTTTCTATATGAGCACACTGCAATGAGTGCAAGCTCTAACTCTGGGGGTAAAAAAATGATACTATGTTGATGTCTTTTCTTTACATGCAGTGGAAATGCTCATGACAGCATGGTAGTGCTGAAGCAGGAAACTAGATATGCAAAAGCCAACAATAATTGCTTCACTCGAGTAACGTCCCCCAACCTATCGTTCTAAAATGTGAACTTTCTATACTGCAATCCATAATTGAGATACTGTAGCTTGCTGCTGAGTGCTGATTTTAATGATTATTGTTTCAGCTCAATGTACAAATTGAACAAGGGATTCCAGTTCTGTCTAAATGGCTTATATTTAACCGCTTCAAGTTTGTTGGAACCAAGGGTATCAAACTTGGCCCGTGTTTTCTCTTGTCAAGGTGATTACATATTTTTTTAACAGTTTATGTTAGCAAACATGTTTAAAGATTGCTTATTTTAAAGAGACAGTAAGATTAAGTTTGCACATTTCAAACGGAGGCTTGAGATTTTATGCAATGCTGTTCTTTGGCGGTCTTGGAATTTTGAATGTGAACTTTAATGTGTTTAATCTCTTTTAAAGTCATTGTTATAGTTATGATTCTTAATTATACATATGGGCTTTGACAGCATTACAGGAGGTTCTATTGTTGGAGATATGGCCCCATATCAAGCCTTCACAATTGGAGGTCAGGGAAGTGTTCGAGGATACGGAGAGGGTGCAGTTGGAACTGGAAGATCATGCTTGACTGCGAGTAGTGACATGACAATACCATTGGTATGAACTCGTGAATTTTTACTGCATAGACCAATCAATGCTCAGAAATAGTTTCCCTGAGTTGACCTGCTGAATAAATTCTTCCTGACACGAAACGGCAGCAATTGAAACTAGGACAGGGTGTGAAATTATTTTATTGACCATGTCACTTTTCCAGCGTCACTATCTTGATAGGCAGCCCTAGGATATGGTTTTAAATTTAAGCTAATAACCCATGGGTGTGTTTGGTAAACATGCTATGTAAACATTGCTTATGTGCTAGGGTCTGTTCGGCGCACATAAATAGGATATTGATTATCAGGATTATATATTTTTGCCAAACAAACCACTAGCTAGAACTCCATAGCTTGTACACCATGAGCTACCTGGTTTAAAATAAGGATGTTTTCAGCTATTTATAAACCACCTGATTTATAATCTATTTTCTGCTTATTTCATAAGCTGGCTGTGAACAGCTTTAGCTAGTTAAATATAAATCCTTTGTAGGATTCTTTGCTTTCATAAATTCCTTTTCAGGGCAGCATCGTTGAAGGGTCAGTTTTCATGGATTACGGCACTGACATGGGATCTGGACATCTGGTTCCAGGTACTCCCAAATAATATGGCATATCTATGCATTCTTGTACGCAAGCTATACACATTTTGAGCAATATCGGGCATCAAAATTGCAAGAAGTAGTATATGATTTAAGATGGATTAGTTATGAGCCAGAGCACATGCTTTGGTAGTTTGGTTTTTGGGCATTCAAACACCAGCTGTCTACCTTAGACATAATAGTAATAGTATAATGCATAATATGTTTCTTATACTCCGTGTTCTATTCTTCCCAACAATGGAGAAGTTTGTATAAAATGTCTGAGCATGAGGATTGCTTGGCTGATCATCAACATCAAGCGTGCCTATCTTGGTTCTTGAAGTTGGATTTTGGCTCATATCTTTGTGATTTTGTCACCATATTGCTCTGTAAAATGCAGGGAACCCCGCTTTGAGACACGGGAAACCGGGAACTGGGATTGGTTTTGGATACGGCGTCCGGGTAAAATCGCCGGTGGGACTCGTTCAACTCAGCTGCGCGTACAATGCCTATAAGCAGAAAACCATCTACTTTGACATATCCAGGCTAACTTCGTGACTCTTCAGTGTGGAAAATAGAATTCTTGATTGGGGATAATGGAGGAGCTTTTCACATCATTCTCCTCGCACACTTATCCCCAGCTCACTCGTCTCCTATTATGAGCCCACACTACAAATTTTTATTCATTTGTTTGTTATACCAGATTATGTTTGTTGTCATAATATATAGTTGCTTTAAACATTGTATCAATAGTATACTTGTTAATTTGGGTCGGTTTGATCGGGTTCGGGTCGGGTCAATCCGATTACAGATCGAGTCGGGTCAGGTTATGACGGAATAATGTACGGGTTTGGGACG
Source organism: Polygonum maritimum (assembly GCA_963924305.1). NCBI lineage: Eukaryota > Viridiplantae > Streptophyta > Magnoliopsida > Caryophyllales > Polygonaceae > Polygonum > Polygonum maritimum. Next base: position 849,035 of record OZ002736.1, read on the forward strand.
ACTTATTGGGTCAACAGAGAAATTTGTTCATTTTTTCATTTGGACCCTTCGACTTTTGAAACAGGCTTATTGAACACTTCAACTTGTCAAAGCCTACTTATTGAACATCTAGTACCTGGTTATGAAGTAACGTAATAAACATGTGCTATTACGTAGACATGATTAATAAAAAGTTCTATGTAATGGTAGATAATGACTCATCAATTATTCGGAACCATCATGAGCTCCATCATGAGCTTCTTGCTCTTATCCGAAAGAATGCGCTAAGAATCTCGCCTTAGAACGAGATCTTAATCTTCACCGGTTCAAAAAAAATAGATAATAGAAAAATCCAATAAATATAAGTAAACCCTTTTATAGAACCTCACTTCTTTTATTTTTTTTTCAATCGGAAATAGAACGCTGTTTTTATCCTTTTCTTTTTGTAATCTTTAACAGACCATGTGCGCGTGGTGGGAAATTACTTTGGTTAAAGGGAGATAGGCTTTACTTTCAACAGAATTAGATGCACCACTTGTCGATTTGCCCAATAGATCAAGAGATCAAAGAAATATCAATAGTCGAAAAAATGAAAAACAGGCAGTTCTAAATTCTAACACAAGCTAGAACTTGCGAATAGTTTTATTCCATTGAACCAGTAGCCTCCAATATAAATTTAGTTACTCTTTATAATTTTTTATCAAAAGGTAAAAGAGAAAAGTATTTCATATGCTACACTCAATACGAGTATATACCACGTAGTAAAAGTGTATAAATAATATAAGTAGGATGTATAAACAAATATATTGAGGATGTGAAGGCAAGCAAAATGAGCAAAGTTGAGGTGCCTTTGATATTGGTGCTGCAATTTTGAATTGCTTGTCAAGGTGTCAACCCATATAATCCACTTTCCACAAGTAATACTATGCTTTTGGGTCCCTCCAAAAAAAGAAAAGCATTTATAAGCTAAACCCATTGCTTACATATGCTTTTTATACTATTGTGTTGTATGAACAACTCCACACACTCATGATAGCCTGTTGTGGGCACCGAGTCATCCAAACTTAACACTTTAAACTTTCTCAGTAGTAGTTGTAGAGTCATACTCCCACTGTTACCGTATCAGCTTTTACACATCTTCTTTCCTTATAAATCAAATTCAAAGAACAACAATATTATGAAAGACGTACCCAACCAAAACCAATCCTCTCTGCTCTCATATGTTCTTCAGGTTCTACTGACTTGATCTCATCACCTTCATTAGGCTTTCAAGTTTATATATTTTTCCATTTTCCCCTTATTGGTCTGAGTTATAAGCAGGAAAAAAGGATGAGATCTAGTGATTGCACAAGCCAACAAGCTTTAACTCAAGAGGCTGCAGATATGGTGAAACAGGCAGTGGACACAGCAAAACGACGTGGCCATGCTCAGATGACCCCTCTCCATGTGGCGAACACCATGCTTTCGTCATTGTCGCCCTCAGGCCTATTCAGAGCCACTTGCTTGCAATCCCACTCACACCCGCTTCGGTGCCGAGTTCTCAAGCTTTGCTTCAACATGACCCTCAACCGCCTCCCGACTTCCACCTCAAGCCGCATGCTCGGGCCCCACCACCACAACCACCACTAGAACCAACCATCTCCAACACCTTGGTCGCCACCTTCAAGAGGGCTTAGGTTCACCAACTCCATGGATCCATTGAAACCCAGCAACAATCTCTAGCCCCTTGGGTAAAGAGAAAGTTGAACAAGCTGTTTCTTTAGGAGTCAATAACTCTGATCAGTTGAATGTAACCGTCAATAATGACACTTGTTCACTTGTAGTCCTTCAACCTGGTTTTGGGATCCAACAAATATACGTAAATCCTTATATTATTTATCACTTCTTTTTTTACAGCACTTTTAAGTTCTACGTAACTTACATCTAAAATCAGCATGAGCTTCAACCTCAACAGCCAGACAGCGTTTCGAACTGAGCCCTAATCTTGTATTGAACACATCAATTAGCTCGAGCGGCGTGAGACCTGTGTCCTTTGTGTGTGCCCCACGTTTCCTCCTCCGCCATCTCCGCCACTCAAAAACCCCTTTCTCCCCTACAAACTCTCCGATCGTCCCCCAATGCCTCGGCCTTTCCATTAAACCTCTAGAAATCCCCCATTCCCTTCAACGGCTCAACCATTCCCTTCCCGCTCTCCTCAATGAACACACCAGCCTCCGCCGTCGCCGGCGCCGACGTCTCAACCCCTACGCCTACCGCTCCGATTGCAAAGATCTCGGCCGAGCCGGAGATGCGGAGCTCGAACCCTAACCCTAACCCTAATCCGATGCTGAACGTCAACGCTCCACCGCCTTTTCTTTCCAAGACCTACGACATGGTGGACGATCCGTCGACTGACTCTGTGGTGTCTTGGACCGCGACGAATAACAGCTTTGTGGTTTGGAATCCGCCTGAGTTCGCCAGGGATTTGCTTCCCAAGTATTTCAAGCACAATAACTTCTCCAGCTTCGTTAGGCAGCTCAATACTTACGTAGGGGCCATTTCTTTCCCTCTATACTGTTTTCTATTGAGTTTATTGGTTATATGATTGGGATTTGAACAGGAATGTACCACGCTACAGGCTAGCTGTTACGGATTTCTTGTAGTTCATAGTGAAGGGAAGATAATAGCATTACATTTACAGGCGATTACACAAATGAATTTTTACTGAAAGATATTTTATCTGTATACATCCATTTCTGCTTTTGTAATCCACTGTGATCATGTTCAGCTTGTTCTTCATGGTAGTGTTTGATATATGATCAGGGTGACAACAGGAGGGGTTTCATTGGGGTTATCGTCACCTAGAATTAGATATTTTATCATTGCTTTAGTTCTTATGTTTGATGGATAGTTTGATTGATGCTAGAACTTTGAAGAGAATAATAACTGTAGTGCAGCTTATGGTTCTTATATGAACGTCTTGTAGTTGTTTTTAGCTTTTGATCTGTCTCGTTGAAGTATTGCTGTATTGAGCTTGTAGCTGATGTTTAATGTTTTGAGGATGCAATATCTTGTGTCCTAATTGCTAGTTTGTGCAATGCACCTTATTTATATTTTGTTATAGATGGGAGAAAGGAGAAAACTTTGTAGAAGACTCAGTTTAGCATCATCATCATGTCAGTCACCATGAATATCATTGTGCTGTTTAATTTTTGGTTTTGATTTTAGAACAAAAGCATAGGTTTTTTGTGGAAGAAGTCTTGTTGAGCTAGAAACTGTTTTATCTTTAGATGACAAGGATAACAGCTTAAACAGTTTTTGAACATATTGGCATATTGCCACCAGGAGATCCCCATTTGCGCTCATATTATATTGGTATGCTATTGTTATTATCTCCATCATTGAGAATCTGCACTGACTTCATCTGTTAAATATTCAAATTTTGCTTATTTTATCTAGCTGAAAAGCAAGTTCACAGGCAACACTGTTCCTTTTAGACCCTCTTATGTTGGAAGATTCAAATACATGACGCTTACTATTTTTCAGAAGTAAATGAATTTTCACAATACTGTCCCCTTTAATTTAGTTTCTTGATGATGTTGGATTTCACATGCTCAGATTAAGGGGGTCCCTGTAAAGAAGGAAACAATATGCAATGTGTTTTATATGAGTGTATGTTGATATTAGAAACAATATAATTTATTCTTGTCTGCACCTTGTTTGACATTTCAGCTGTTTACATGCTGGATACAATTGATTTTGTGTAGAATTTAGCTATGTTTCTTATGTTGCCTATGTTAAAATCAGGGCTTCCGGAAAGTGGATCCTGACCGTTGGGAGTTTGCAAATGAGGGGTTTTTAAGGGGCCAGAAACATTTACTCAAAACCATCACTAGAAGAAAACCAGCTCATGGACAGAGTCAACAAAATCAGCAGCCGGCCCACACACAGAGCTCTCCAGTGGGAGCCTGTGTTGAGGTTGGTAAATTTGGACTTGAAGAGGAAGTTGAGAGGCTTAAGAGAGATAAAAATGTGCTCATGCAAGAACTTGTTCGGTTGAGACAGCAACAGCAATCAACCGACAGCCAGCTGCAAACTGTGGTGCAGCGTTTGCAGGGAATGGAGCAGAGGCAGCAGCAAATGATGTCATTCCTGGCAAAGGCTGTTCAAAGCCCGGGTTTCTTGGCCCATTTTGTGCAGCAGCAGACAGAGAGCAACAGAATAGCACAAGGCAACAAGAAACGGCGGCTTAAGGAGGAAGGCATTTCGGAGGACGAACTTTCAACCTCTCTTGCTGATGGACAGATTGTCAAGTACCAATCTTTTTCCAGTGATGCCGCGAAAGCAATGCTCAGACAGCTGAGGAAAATGGACACTTCTTTCAATAGTAATGCTGATAACTCTATGATGAGCGACTCATCATCGGGCTCTGTGATCGGCAACGACAACAGTCTTCAGCGTACATCGAGTGTGACACTTCATGAGCTCCAGCCGAATCCAATGCCTCCTGTAACAGAAACACAATCTCCTCCTGTCCCTAGCTCTGAAGCTGCAACAAACCCCCAGTTTCCTAAATTTGGTGAGCCTTCAGTTCCTCTTGCCCAGAATGAAATAGGCATGCCTGAGATCTCACCTGCAGCAGACATAATTGACAACAGGGAAGATGCTCCCAAGCATAATTACACTCTACCAGACACTGAGGTTGTGGATTTCATGAACATGGTGTCTCTGGGGTTCGATGAATCCATGCCACTTGATATTGATCTTGACAAGCTACCGTTGGATCCAGATATTGATGCATTGATTGATCCTACTACCTGGGAATTGGATGACTATTTAGTCCAAGGGGAGAATAATGAGACATTTTCTCCTTTAATGGAAAGCATTGCCAGTGGAAATGAAGGGCAGGCTGGTCAGCAGCCCCCAGCCCCAAACGAGTGGAGCAATACTCAGCGTATGGACCAGTTGACAGAACAGATGGGCCTCCTTAACTCGGAGCAGAAAGAAGCTTAAGAAAATGCCCTGCAAATGTAAATTATGCACCAAATGATCAAGGGTAATCTTTCCAACTTCCTCCCCGTCCTTTTTATTGAGTTTGGTTTTGTATCCGTGAGCCTCTTATTCCAATCTTTTCTAGATCGCCTTGTAAACATAGCAGTTGATACCAATTGGATTACCTTGTCCTACTCATGCTTGCACATAAATGGACTGTTTTCGCTGTCTGATGTATCTGACCCACTTACCCAACTAGACGGGGAGGACTAACATTGTGTGATCGATGATTTATGCTAAGTGTTAGCCCCGCTTAGGCATTTTGAAACTGTATTGTGGTGTTGCAGGTTAGTGTTACTACTTCCTGTCTTGTGATCATTGTTGGAAGAGTCCTTACTAGATGATGTTAGCTTTTCTGCAAATAGGATGCTTTCCTGCTTCTTTGCACCGCTGCTTACTAGATGAGATACATTAACAATCCCGACAAGAGTAGTAGGAAAAGGATCGATCCACATAGACTCGTGTATTTTTTGTATACTAATATGATATAAAAGTATAAAAATAAATAGGGTTTTCAAGTGATGATTCTAAACTAATGCAAAGAAAGCCTTCGGGCATTTAGTCAAAACGGTTAAGCCTCAAAGGGTAGTACCCAGAGGTCATCGGTTCGACTCTCATGGGCAGTGCCCTCAACCAAAAAAAAAAAAAAAAAACTAATGCAAAGAAAACTAATGTAAGATTGATATTGATTTGTAAAGTATATGATATGAATACGCTCAACTAGTTAAATTATGTTGTGAACTTAATTATTAATTGTGGATTCTCATAATTACCTTTTCACTTTGATTAATCTATTATGAAATTATTAATTCAACCGTCAATTATAGTTATTAACTTGATCGTAATTAACAACTCTAATCACTAAATAACCTAAGAGGCCTATTAGATTCAATTTAGCAACAACAATGCAACATAAGTATCCATAAAACAATGATATGGAGCAACCAGACACCCAAATAAGTTGTGATTGAATTCTCTCGTTAACAAAGTAGTCTTGACATGTCATAGATTGATTAAATGAATTCTCTCTTTAACATAGTAGTATGTCAGGTCATAGATTGATTAACGTTTCTACCTTTGATGAAATTAACTCTAAGCGGTAATTAATACTCCCTCCGTCCCCGAAAACTTGTCCGCCTTTCCTTTTCGGTTGTCCCCAAAACTTTGTCCACCTCCATTTCTTTCCATTTATATCACTTCTTTTTTACACTCATTTTCCAACTTTCTCCTCAACTTTATCACTTTTTTCAATAAAATTACAAAACTATCCCCACTCTTTTCACATCACCTATCAACTTTATTACCCTTTTCATCAACTTTATCCCCTTTTTCACATCACCTATCAAACTTTACCACTTTTTTCACATCACCTATCAAACTTTACCACTTTCATTAATCCGCGTGCAAATCTGCTTTAGGGACAAGTTTTCGGGGACGGAGGGAGTAAGATTTAGTTGTAGTTCAACCTAATAATTTCATTAGGCGATTAGTCTAAGAAAACCCTAGATCAGGTTTATTTGATTAAGCTTAGAGACAACAATTTAGTAAAGGTTGTTGAGAATAATCAAATTTCACAACAATACTTTGTTCACAACTTCAATTAACTAGTCAAACAAAAAGTGTTTTACCCACTAATATCTATAAGAAAAATTACAAAGATTCAAAGGTTTCTTCTTTTCGAAATTCTCCTTAGTTTCTCTCAAGCTCTCGCGTAAAAGCTCTCAATACAAAGTATGATAATGATCTCCAAAATTTATAATCCAAGACAAAGCATAAAAACACTAAGATATGAACCATTTCGATTTTGCAAAGACAAGGATAAAAAAAAATCCAAGATCAATAAGTTGTAGTCGCCCCATTTCTTTTTTTTCGGATTCCTTTGTTATCTTAACGATAAAGCTACAAGGTTTATATGTAAAATTTCCAAAAAAACTTAGCAAATTCTATCTCCCTTTATAAAAGGATAAATAGCTACCTACAATATCAGTATTTACACGGTTACAAATGTCGAGTTATGGAGCATGCATCTACTATGCTCTTGCAACAACATGACAGAAAGGGTGAAGACATATTGCCGTGGAAGTGGATTCTGGCACCGCCGTAAATCTAGTTGCCTCTCACATCTCCCTATAGCCTTCGATCGTTGGTCTGCTTCGTTGTTGCCAACACTATCTCCGTAGGGATTGATTAGTTCAATTTCACCGTACATTTAAGGAAGTTAATTATTTTTGGCAATTTCCTAGCTTGGTCACTTTCTTACCTTAGGCTTTGTACATTTAAGGAAGCTAATTATTTTGGCAATTTCCTAGCTAGGTCACTCTCTTATCTTAGGCCTTCACCACTTGATTGAGCTTTCTTTTGAAATTATCCTAAATGATGGGAGGGGATTGACAACTTTGAAGAATAGGATGACTAATCTCTAACCTCTTTCCCTTTACTAACCAGCTCCGAGATCTCATAATAAACCTAAAAATGCTCAACCACGCCTAACCTCTTTCCCCTTTTTTTTCGAGTAAAGAAAGAATTATAGTTGCCGCAAGTACTATTTGGATTCACCTAACTTTAAAGAAAATATGACAAACCGCCGTCGTGGAGTCTCGAACTCAAGACCTCCTACCCCTCTGGTAACACTTTCCACTCCCCACAAAAAAAAAGATAAATGATTGAAAAACAAACAAGAGAAATACAAGAGAGTTTGGGCTCCCTCGTTCCACAACAACAACAAAAGAAAAATAAGCGGAAAAACAGAGTGGGTTCCCTCGTTCGATCGTGCATTCGTGCCCCAAGCGCCTTGAACCTTCCCTGTATATCTACCTTCCTCTCAACTCTGTATCGCTATCCTTCTTTATCTGGCAAACTCTGAATAACATTCGCCCTACAATTCCAAGCGGTTTAACCATGTCGGTGAGTGTTCATTTCCCTTTCTCCCTATTGCCTGATTATTTCCCCCATTCATAATCTGGCTGTTCCGTTACAAATGATTGAATCCCCTCCGACTATGGCTTTTGTTATTGTACATTCATGCTCCCTGGCTCATCGGCTTAATTTCGGTCAATTGCTTTCCGTTTAACCGCTAATTACAAATGGATGAATCACTAGGTTGATTTTTTGACATCAGAGATAAATGGGGGGAAAAAAATTGTAAATCTGTTATGGTTGTGTTTGTGATTGCGTGGTTTTAAGTTTGCATCAATCTGTGATGGTTTTCAACATCAAAGATAAATGGGGAAAAAATACTGTTAATCCATTTGGACCATTTCTCCGCATAGCTGAGGATCTTTTCTGATCTGTGATGGTTTTCTGAGAAATTACATCATTGACCTAATTCATGAATTCACTTATTAGTTCGATTGCATGAGGATTTTGTGTATGCTTTTTGAACACTTATCATTTCCTTATATAGGCACGTACTGTTAAAGTAAGCAATGTTTCATCGGTAGCAACCGAGCGAGAGATCATGGAGTTCTTCTCTTTTTCTGGGGACATTGAATATCTTGATATGAAGAGGTTAGTCCATATTTTTCTTGCCAAGTGCGTTTGGGCCTATACTTGGTTGATGGTGACTAATAGACCTATCTGTCCCAATGCAGCGAAGACGAGCACACTCAAACAGCATATGTCACCTTTAAGGACGCAAAGGGTGCGGAGACTGCTGTTCTCCTATCGGTACGTTTGTCTTTGATTGGTCATGTTTTCTACTTGGATTTCTACATGAAAAAAGCATGAAAACGCGGCTATTATCTTATTTGAAAGTTTCTGCTTACATGTCAATGTGCTAGCTGTTTCATAGACTTATCATTTAAAACCTTAAATTGGATCACTTGTTCTTTTGAGAATGGTTGAAAGTATCCTGATTTCTATAGTAAATCCATTTGAACAATCCTAGTCTTATCAATATATAAATATAGTTCAAATTTCTGGTTAACTAGTGTTAACTCATTATTAGTTTAGTACACTTCTAACATCTACAACGAGTTGACACGCATAAGAGCAGAAACACTGGTTTTCACTCGTATAGAATCTCAGTTCTTTATGGAAAGTATTTAATTTAGTTCTGCCATGTTTAGTGCACTAACCTTAATGCTTTGAGGGTATGTTATGTTGGGTGTTGAATATGCAAGAGGTTATGATAACCAATAGTGTTAACTGGAATAATAACAGCTTCAAAGGCTTATTTGTTTTGTTAAATATGCTACAGATATACTTATTTGTGAAATTCAGCTGTTTTGGTATTCCTAAAGGTGATCCTCTCTTGGTAGAGTAGAAAAACACAAACACACAATTGTATATACACATCTATAGAACACTTTATGACTAGAAATGGATGTGGCTAGTTTATGAAACAACATGTAGGAGGGTAAGTGTTACTATCTTGTGCTTAAATCAATGTGTAGAATTTAAACTATATAACTTATCACACTTGACCAATCCTAGTTTCTGTATTTAGCTTCTGAAGCTACACGAGTGAAGTGAAAGAGTGATGAACCGTTTATGATAGGATAATCTTGTATCAATTTTAATACTTGCATAGTTGAAGTTGAAACCATCTTATTTAGACTTTTCTACATGTATCAGCACCGACGATTGCCATGACATTCATTATGCTGTATTGGTCCATGTTTCTTTTCTATCTATGAGTTTCGTAATTAATACCTGCATAAAACCTAGGAATTGTACATAGATTTAAATCAACATGGAAAGTTTACATCGTTGATGTTTATTCCAGGGTGCCACGATCGCAGACAAAACGGTAACCATAAGCATAGATCCAGAATACCAATTACCTCCTGATGCCGTCACAACGCCTGCTGTGAGTATCCTTCTCTCTGTCCTTTTCAAAATAAATACATCAGAAAAAAAGGACGGCTCATTCAACTGCTGATGTTGCAGGACCAGCAAAGCAAAACAGAAGCAGTTTATCAGAAGGCAGAGGATGTGGTGAGCAGCATGCTAGCAAAGGGCTTCCTTCTGGGACAAGATGCCGTCAACAAAGCTAAAGAGTTGGATGAGAAGCACCAGCTGACTTCAAGTGCCTCTGCTAAAGTGGCTTCTATTGACCAGAAAATCGGTCTTACTGAGAAGATAACAATAGGGACAGCCATTGTCAATGACAAGGTTAAGGAGGTTGACGCCAAGTTCCAGGTTTCTGAGAAGACCAAGACAGCATTGGCAGCTGCTGAGCAGAAGGTCAGCAGTGCAGGGTCTGCCATAATGAAAAACCGATATGTTTTCACCAGTGCAGCTTGGGTGTCAGGCGCGTTTAACAAGGTTGCAAAGGCTGCTGGTGAGGTGGGACAAAAGGCGCAGGAGAAGATGGGAATGGCTGAAGAAGAGAACAAGATTAAACAAGTTGATGAGACAGATTTGCCCAACGACATTCCCACTGTGCAAAACGAGTCCATTGCACGAGGCGAGTCTGACACTTCTAAGGCTCATGCTGATACTGAATCGAAGGAGTCTGCATCTCCTAAGCCTGTTGCTGCTCCCAAGCCCGAGAATGTAGGCGTTGCTGCTCCTGAGTCTGAGAGTGAACCGGGAAAGATTTGATCATCGTCGTGTAGTGGTGTGTAAAATATATATATGTTTGATCCGGGGATTTGGAGCGTATTGTCTTTATAAGTTGTTTTTCCATGGTTGTAGAACTATAGTAGAGGACGTTACTCTGGTTTGTCTTCCTGAATGCAACTGGCTGAACTTTCCTGGCAAGATGCCAAGAATACTACTGGTGACAGATTTTGGAAAAATTAGAATATGGACTTTTTGAGTGAATACTTTGGTGAGTGTGTTGGGTACTTTGTGCAGTGTGCTCAATGAACCGCTCCAATATTTCCAATGTTATGTCTTGTTGTCCGGATTTGCCAGTCAGTTGGCTAGTGCACCATGGGTGACGGCGTGACGCTCAGGCTAAGCAACTTCGCCTCCAGGGGCCGACTAATGCATTCCAGGCTCACCCTCTTTCCCGGTTAATCTCATGAAGAGTTCCCTGAGAAGAGCTGTTCTCGGTGAAAGCCTCCCATTGTTAAGTAAGAAAGACCCATCATACGATCATAATGAGAGGTAAACATGGATTAGGGGCATGGAATAAGGACGATGATGAAGATGAAGTGAAAATGGGATAATAGGTGATGCGAGGGGTGGTGCAAACAAGGTGCGGGTGCAATTTGGAGAAAGGGTGCTTGATCGAAAACTCGTTAGGAAGGTTTTCAAATCTAACCATTATCCTCTAGATTCAATGGTTTGGTGGTCGTTGCTTGTTTTTTCTTTCGGATTTTTTTTTGGTTCATTGTTCCTTTGTTTTTTGTTCTTGTCGACTTATGAGCTTGAATGCTTACCGAGCTCTGTCTCAGCCTCTCGATCTACTGAACTTGTTCGGTATTTCGAATTCTCACCTTTCGGGAAAAAAAACGGATTGGGCTTATAACGATTCAACCCAAACAAGGCCCCACCCTCCAAAAAAGATGAGTTCATTGATGATGTATTAGACCAACGGCGCAGATGCGCATATTAACGTCAGCCGCCAACGCTCTGGAAGATGCGCATATTAACTTGCCCAAAAAGAAAGAGAAGGTCGACAACACGGTGGAACTCTCTCGCTGACCCGGATACGCTGACCGCTGTGTGTATTAACTTGCCCAAAAAGAAAAGAAAAAGAAGAGCACAAAAGCCAGAGCAGTCAATCGCATTCAATCCCTAAAAGAAAGAGACACTATTCATGGTGCTCTGGGAGATCAGCCTGGCGACTGCCTACTTCTTGGGGCTGAAGAGGACGTACAAGCTCGCCTTGAGGATTCAGCGCCGATTGATCGGCCCTAATCACCCTAAGACTCGCCAGTTTCTGCACAGGTTCATTTCTTCTTAATTGCTTGCTCTGGATCTTACTTCATTTCTTCCTCAATGTTATTCCGGTCTGATGGTTGGATTGCTGTCTGTCTGATGCTTCTTCTGGTGGTTTTGGTTAAGACACATGTAGTATTTTGATCTGAAAGCTAGTTATGCCTTCAGTGATCTCTGTGTTTGTGTTGATGCTTGCTCATTCATTGCGGAGTGGAGAGTGAATATATATCGACTCCGATTTTAGGTATTCTTGAGGAATTGAGGTCAGTGGCGGATCTAGAACTGGTTCAATGGGGGGCGGACTTTAGGCTAGTGGGTCAGTAGTCAGCTGGCTGTCAGCTAGGGTATATGTACCTCAAATTGAGGCTCAATTCTCAATTTGAGGTACATATACCCTAGTTGTGCGTTTCATTATTGGAATCTACTTAGAAATAATCAGAGCTGTTAACTGGGACATTTGGGACGGATGAACTCTTATATGTTACAGTTGATTACCTAGGATTACAGTTGATCTTCTTGTGATGGTGAAATCTCTCAACTTACCATCATACTTGTTCATGGGGAGGAGAGTATTGATGTCAAATTTTAGTTTGTCATCATTTTTTTATAAAATTTGTTTTGGGTGATTAGTATGATGAAAAGGGAATATTCTGTTTGAAAGTTGGATATCCTGTTGATGTAGCATATAAAGCATTGCCTGATCCTTGAATCTTTGCAATATGCTTTCAAACTCTGATAAATTTATGCCTTGCCATATTGAGGAGTGAGGACAATGACATTCTGCCCTATATTCTACACTGTCTTTTATGTCCTGGTTCTTCGATCATAAAGATGCATTATATCTCCATTTGGTTTAAGCATGTTAATTTGTGGCAAGAGCGGCCTATCAGAGTTAATATTTTCTCCTTCTAGATGAGGAGTAGGATTCTGAATATCAGATGTTAGCTTCCAGGATACTGTATGAAAAAAAGTAAGCAGGAAATCGCTGTCCATGAGTCCAAGGGTCTATGATTGATACATTCAGATCGTTTTTATCCTCATATAATGTAGCTTCAAACAAAGTTCCATAGAGCCCTGGAATGGACTTCCTACTGTCATGGTTCCTGTTTTACCTGAGGAGGCTTGATTGGGTGTGGGAGATTTTCAATTAGTGAAAACGAGATTGTAAGGATTTGAGGTTGTTCAAACTGCTGATTGCACGTTCAGGCAGATGAATTTGGTGATCTGTCGGTTTATGTAGCGAAAGAAGGAAACAAATGATGTTAAGGCATTAAGCTAATCAGTTGGATGTTTATTTAATTACATTTTCGTTCTTCGTGCAAATATATGTCTTTAAGACAGATCTAAATGATGTTTCCTAAAAATTATATATATTATGTAATAAGGCAATAGCATAACCAGCTGGATGTTTTCTAAATTACATAAATGTTCTTCTTCAAATATCTAATGTTTAATATGCATCTACTGAAGTTTGCTAAAAAGAAGGTCATAAATATTAAATATCATTAAATGTTGTCCTTCCAAGGGCCAACTGCTTATCTTGCTTGCACACCAGAATGTGGCTGCTTGTAAGCTCTATGAAGTCCAAAGGGATATTCTGAACTGGCCAATCAGTTTAACATAGTAGAGCTCCCAAAAATTGAACTCGCTTTTTATGGTATATGTAGTTTCTTGCATATTTCCGTTTTTCCAAGTTTTTCCTTTTTCAGCAGCTTTGTATTTTCTTTTTTGGGTTGTACCTACTGCCTTGTATCACTACCTCGTTTTACAAAAGACTAGAGCACCAAAAATATATATGTTCACCTTTAACATCATGTTTTGACTAATACGCTGCAAGCCAGTTTCATATTGAATTTTTCTTCTCCACAAATTTGTTAGAACTTAGTGTTTCTCTACACCATGAGCATTTTGTACTGCAACTAATGCTCTCTTATGCAGAGAGCCTTTTGTTTGGAAACTGGCCACTACTAATCCAGCATGATTGTGATTTAACAATCCTACAGACGAACACGTGCTATCTTTGACGTGGCACTCAAGGTTCATCGTAATATTCAAGAGAGAGATATACATGTTGGTAGGAGTCTAGGTAACTGGATCCTTAGATATCTCGACAAAAAGAAGCCATCAGCCAACATAAGTGGTACAACAGTACAGAAGCTCCCCCCTCCCAGAAACGGCAACATGACACGGAGCACAACGAGCAGTATCCAGAAGAATGGGGTCTCTAAATCCAATGTTGGGAGTTCAGAGAAAGGCTCTTCTGACAGGCATCTTTTTTCTACTGCTCGAAATGCTTGGCGTGGATCTTTTCCTTCAATGACCATCATGATGCAGCCATCTAGAGTGACCGGGACTAGCACTAGTATAACACAGTTCAGACACCTTTCCTTCTGCCGACCTGAAGTTTGGCGTCTAAGTCGTGAAGGAGATAGACTTGGGACCCCTATGAGGCCTGATATATTGGCGTGGATGCATAGGAAGTGAAGCCTCTTTAAAAGGTAACCAGATAGACATACTCAACGCCATCAGCCATGGGGGATATTAAACATCTTGTATAAGGCCTGTCTGGCAAAAATTAGGCTCTCCGTTTTGAATATTATGCTTTTCTTTTTGGTGATTTGTATCTGTATTTATTCGGTACTTTCACTGTAAAAAGAAGCTCAAGATCTGTCTGGCTGTACCTCGGGCAGTTTGGTGTTCGGAAAGGATGCAACTGAGCATTCTTTTTGAGTCATATGTGAGGTTTCAAGTTTCCCTCCATATTGAATGAAAATTTAGTTGCGGATTTTGGTTGGGTTTTCTGTTGTAGATTCTTGGTACCGTCCTTTGAACTGTAGGGTGATTTATTTCTCTTTTGTAGACAGCATTTTGATAAGCTTTTGTTTTGGAAAATTGTGGTGGGAGAAGAAGAGCAAGCACTTGGTGCTTTAAACGTTCAAACAGGCCATGTCTATGTTAAAGAAGCCCCTGGCTCAGTTTGACTGTTTTTATCTACTACAAATAGATAACATAGTTATTATTATTTTTTTATATGACTATATTTCTATCAAAAGACTTGCAAGTTGCACCAACTGAATTATAGACAAAATCCATGTTGATTCTAGGCTGGACTTATATTTTAGAAGAATTACTTTCATTCATATTATTTATATTTTGTTAATTAATTACATAAAGTTTATATCTTTGGTTTTCAAATACCCATCTTTTCCAACTATGGACCTTAAACGCTGCTAATTCTGTAGCAGGTTTTATTTCCCTCACACAAGGCAACTGTGAATTGTAATTGAGCGTTAAAACAAAGAAGCATGTTTACATGCCATCCTTTAAAGGCGGGATCTTTGAAGCTCCAGCTTGGCAATGGTGCCCAAATGAACTTCATCAGGACCATCAGCAATTCTTAGTGTTCTCGCCGTGGCCCAGAGATGGGCGAGAATGGTGTCAGATGACAATCCTGCAGCACCGTGAACTTGCATTGCCTTGTCCAGCACTTGCAGAGCCATAGAAGGCGTAGCTACCTGTTTTCAATTCACAGATAGGAAAACAAAATCGAGAGCTTATCAGTTAAGTTAGTCATCTGCAAAATACTTTGATCGATGAAACCACATTTAAATCAGTTCATCCGAAGATGGAAAACTCATATGGATATGAGATTGGTGTGACTTGTGAGACAACAAGAATAAATGTATAGTCGCCGACTTTTGGTGTAGAGTTTCATTGAATGAGGAAATTTGGGGTCTGTTTGGATTACGCTTGATAAATTTATTGCAGATAATGCAATTCTCAAGTGTAATCTAATAGACCATTACTAAGTAATATCCTGCTTAAAAGTGTACCTTTGCCATTGCTAAGATTCCACGAGCTTTCTTGTTTCCAAGCTGGTCAAGTTGGTCGGCTGCTTCCAGAACCAACAATCTTGTCATCTCTAGCTCTATCCGACACTAGAAGGCAACATGGTATCCAGTTTAAAGACAAATATCACTTGACAACTTTGTGCAAGTCTAATATGCAACGTTACTGCCATATCTGGTTTTGACAAAGTTAGGCAACATAAGAAAAGAGCAGAAGAGGGCAGCATTACCTTGGCAATATCTGATTGGAATGAACCGTGTTGAGCAATTAGTTTGCCAAATACAGTTCGTTGAAGGGCTCTTTCAGCCATCAATTGCATGCCACGCTCTGCTGCCCCTATTAATCTCATGCAATGGTGCAGCCTTCCAGGACCTAATCTACCCTGCACGTGTGCACCAACTTCACATTATTCTAGCCATGTACAAAGAAAGCTTCGGGTGCGTGTACATGACACTTGATAACGATTATAATGTATTATACTGCAATAAATCTTGCAATGTACTGTTTTACAATGCAAGATACCACATTATAAAGTGAGATCAGTTTCATCCTAATTGGTCTAAGATATTAAGGAAGATGAACATATTATTCTTAAGTTTGTGCAAGTAAATCCCATGTTCAAAGTTTGTGATGATGTGAATGGTAAACTGAAATCATTAGCAAGGGGCCAACTAATATCACTCCTGCTATGGGGGAGCTAAAAACTTGTTTAAAACCATTTTTTCCACTGTAATTCTGTATTAAAAACATAGACAAATAGCCTATTGTGCTTTATAGAGCGGAAGGGAAAGTAATATGGAATATAGAAGGCAAAAATTATTCATAAGCTTGTGAACATGCCTGGGCAATTTCGAATCCCCGGCCTTCTCCTAATAGAATATTCGTAGCCGGGACTCGAGCATCATTGAAAGTTATCTCAGCATGACCATGAGGTGCATCATCATATCCAAACACTGTCAATGGCCTCTTTATAGTTACACCAGGAGTTGCCATATCAACTAAGATCATCGACTGCTGCTTATGTTTTGGACCGCTGAAGTCTGTTTTTCCCTGGATAAAATATGCCAATACCATGTGAATTATACATAATTTACATTTTAGTGAAAAGACAAAGGAAAAGATTAATAAATGGTCATTATTCTGGTATATAGTTTGAAGAAAGAAAGACTATCAAGCAATGGCGAGAAGCCTGACCATGACAATTAGAACTTTGCATCTAGGATCCATTGCTCCACTTGTCCACCATTTGGTTCCATTGATGATGTATGAGTCACCTTCCCTGTACACAATTTGCTTTAAAAATGGATAATTGAAAATACAATTTCCACATTCTGAACAACCATGCAACAATTTTCTCCATTACGGAATGTGCAGCTAAACCACAGAAGAGTGAAAAACTGGATGTTTAAAAACAGCTGATAAAGCTTGAAGGGGAGCTTTTTAAAATGCAGAGTATGAACTAATACATCAAAGGCTACCTTTTTGTTAGCAAGCTAAGAGTCTTACCTTCTTATTGAACATTCAATGTTGGTTGCATCAGAGGATGCAACCTTCGGTTCTGTCATAGCAAATCCAGATCGTATTTTTCCCTCGAGCAGGGGAATGAGCCACTCTTGAAGTTGCTTTTTGTCTCCATACCTCAACAAAACCTGCAAGTTATAATAACAAATGCTTGGTAAATGTTGAATTTCCAATGGGCTGAGTGAAGGAATGATGTGTCAGGTGTATTTAAATATTTAACCATTTCACATATAAGGTTGGGATCCACCTTTTAACCTATTGGCTTAAGCCAATGGGTAGGGGTTTCAACCCCCTTATATGCTAGTCGCATTTTAGTCCACACGACCGATGTGGTAAAGCCTTCCTGATAACAGTACACCCTAACTTTAGTAGTTAGGGTCTTGAGAAGCTTACATTATGGATTACATGAGATCAAGTTTTTTTTAAGGGAAAATTAAAGGATGGAATTTAGGATTCCCTATTGAAGAAATTTAGCTTACAACAAACAAAGATGAGCTATTAGGGGTTAAGATGTTTGACAGTTTCTAGAAATGATAAAGAGATACTCAAATCTTCATTCCCTGGCTACAAAAGGGAACAAAGTAAGGGAAGATAGGATGTTACAATTTTACAATTTAGCTAGATCCAACAAAGTTCAACCAGTTGTTTCCCATAGTGAATTTGAATCATTATCCACTGAAACCACAAAAAATGGTTGCAGATAGGATCAGTTAGAGAACTACCTCCATATTACCAGTATCAGGTGCCCCACAATTGAAAATCTGGGGAGCCCAAATTGAACGACCCATGATCTCACAAAGATATCCATACTCCAGATTCGAGAAGCCAGCTCCTAGCAAAGTGTCATCACCAAACTCGGAGACATTGCTTAAATTGCCATCTAACAGTATTTTTCTAGCACGAGCAGCACTATCCGACTGTAATTAGAAAAAGCCAAGGACAAATTCAGATCACTTGTATTGTAGTTCAGCAGAAAAAGAAACAGCTTACTTTTAGCAAAATGAATAATAAGATCAAATCTATTCCAGATGGAGAAACAAAAATTGGCAAAATAAAAAACGAAGCAACAATTAGAATTAAGAAATGTTCTATTCTGCGGATATTCTTACTGGTATCCATAAATTCCATAAGCCTTCTCTCTTAGCCATCTCCTTCAGTTTCTCTTCTTCAGGGTGAACACTCCAACGGGATGATGTGGAGGCATAGTTATAGAAGTCAATCTCCCTGGGGTATATATGATTTTCTATAAATGTAATCAATCTATTCCTCACTTCCATAACCCGCTCACTAGGAATGTACTTCCCACTTCCGCTGACAACATTTGAATTTTTCCGTGCAGATGCATTCTGATGCAAAAGTATCTGACCTCCTGAACACACAAACAAAAGAAATAAACATCAATTAGAAATTTGGAATTCACGTGAATTTAAAAAGGATGATTCTGCTACAGCAATTTCAGCACAGATACCATCCTTCTGCATATAATCTATAATTCAATGTAAGTGTATGGATGTATAGGCGTATAGCCTTGTTTTGTCCATCAATATGTAAACAAAAATACTGAGAAAATGGTTGCTAGAGGTTAATAGTTTAAAACAGACAGACAAATCATCAATTTTGTGAAGAGAAAATATTACAACGCAAGCTTCGTGAAGTTCCTGCATAGAGCTTGTTCATATAGTAAGAGATTATATCATGATAGCATGCCATTGGTCTAAAGAAAGGTATCAGCAACCAAATAACAGCTACCGGATGGAGGTCTTTCAGGAAGCACAGAGTTTTGTCCAATAAACGACAATGCTGAGTCGATGAGTAGATTAGCTTTTGTGCCAGCATGTTCAGCTCTTGTCCCTCCTGAGGCATTACCCTGGATAATTCAAAATACAAGGAACAAACTTATTTGTAGAATTCATACAATAGGCTCACAATAATATATCAGTCCCAAAACTCAAATTTTACCATAACCCATCGACTATATACTCCCGCATAGATTGCGGCACCACGGAACAGAGAAAAGGCAACATAGAACTTCCAATCAGCAACCGGCCATGGTTTCCTCTACAATCAATTCAGAGCACTGATTTAGGCCATAATCAGGGACGTACAAACAGCAGCATGAAAACTTAATGACTTAAACAAATTGAACAATACACATGAAAGATGCTACGCAGTACGCCCCAAGTCATCTTCAACGAATCTAATAAAAGTTCCTCAATATTTTACGCCATCCTGATATCAATCATGTCAATGCAACAAGAGAGCTGATAGATGGATTGATAATGAAATAACAACTCTTTAGATCTTACCAAGTTCAAGCAGAGAGCTATGACTATGACAGAAACTAACTTGTTCACGATTACACAGTTGCAATAAAATAGCACTTGCATGATTAAACTAGAAAAAGAGCAGCACCACTTTTTTATTAAGATTTCCTCATCAGAAGAAGTGCTGCATAGATCTAGGATTATTGTGCCTTGAGCTAACCTTGCTAATTTATACCACTATCAAGGGTGTGTATGGTAAACATGTTGAATGTGAAATTGTGAATGGTACTGATAAGGAAGTTGGTAGGTGCTAATAGTAGTTAGTAAACTGATATGTGTTGATATGGAAACTCTATAATGTAAGCTATAGTATATGACTATATATTTCCAAAAAGCGGATCATTTGAAAACTGAAGCTTTTCACAGTAGATTTCATGTTCCAAATAATATTAGAAGGGAGTATACAGCAATCTAAACCAATACTAGTGATTCCTTACAGATGCATGGCAATATTCTGCCAGATACTCTGCCAGGGAAGGCATTCCCTCAGGAAGCCCAGTTTCTTCCAATCCTTTGTTCTTGCCTTCTACTAAATCAAGATTCACGATATAATGCTGCCAATAATTCAAACTATAGTCAATAAATGCATTTCATAAGCTCGACATTTAAAATCCTCCAATCCAATCAGGATGAACTACTGAAACAAGCATATCAAAAGAAATCATAAGAAAAACAGTTTGATCAGCTCCAAGTTAAAATCTAGTGGCACAATAAGAGCAATATGCCATCAACAATAATAAGATAAAAAATGATGTTAAAGTACCATGCAACTATAAGCAACATCACACATTTGATTCCCAAGAGTAGACAATTCCCAGTCAAGAATCCCAATCACTCGATCCTGCAAGTCACAAGATAGGCTAAATGAGCAGGCTACAATTTCCACTGCAATTTTCAACTTATGATTTCTGCTAAAGCCGCATGGGAAAATGTATAGTGAAAAAGTAATTATTGTGACTAATCCTAATACAATATATCCTTAGATATGGCAAACCTCAGATGGATGAAAAACAAGATTATCGATGCGAAAGTCGCCATGAACAAGCCCCGTTGCTGTTCTACAAGAATCCTCTAGTGGTATATGTTGTTGTAACCAGTCAACTAGCTGAAGCATCTTCGGATTTCGTGGAGGCTTACCCTCACCAGTTGATGCCATATATTGCCGGTTCCATCTCTCCACCTATGCAAGCATAACTACTTTTAATTCATCCATTTGCAATTAACTTTAAAAGATAGCTATATAATCAAGAGAAAACCTTTTATCTACTGCTAATTGGCACCTCAACCAAGCTAGCCAAAATGACCACAATAGAGAGGGGGCAAGGATTTATTTCTTTTTTTGGGGGGTGTCCTGTACATTTTGCCCGTTCATATAAATTGATTGAAAACAGAGTGCCTTAAAAGACAACTGATGTCGTATAAATGATGTCGTATGTCAAAGAACTTATACCATTCCTGATACGATCAAATATAACTAATTAACAAAAATTATTACACACCAACTCTTCACTTCAGAGCATTGAGATATGCACTCAGACAATAAGCTTTGTCAAAGAAAACTGATGTCGTATAAATCATGAAGCATCATGGCAGATATAGGACCTGTCTCTTGCAATAATTGTCAAGTCGCCCAAATTTCTGCAAGCCAATGGTTTCTACATCAGAGAGATGCAAGGAAGCCAAGACACGGGCCATCTCTCTACAAATTGCATCCCGCCTATGAGGTGCAATGTCCTGCAACATGTTATCAGTATCAAAGACAATAGCTACGAGTAACTAGATAATAGTACAACAAGACACCAAGATATGAGTATATTCAACATTTAATAGCACCAAACTCATACCGGGAGAGTAGGATCCAAAAATATACGACCTTCCAAATACTCCATTATGTAAAATGCAGTTCCAATCACACTTGTGTCAGTGCACAAACAGAAGACCTTAGGAACTGGTACATCGGTTTGATTTCCTAATGCATGTAAGACCTGTAGATTCCATAGGAACATATTGCAATTCTCATCAATAAATCAAGATTAACAGATGAGAGCTACAGACTTTATCAACAAAATATAAGAATACGAATAGCTAAGAGAACAAAATACCTGATATTCCCGCTCCACAGCATGGGCAGACTGAAGAAGTTTTCCGTGAGGTTTCTTCCTAAGAACATACCTCTTCTTCATCAAACCACCAAGACCGAATTCCAACAGAAATGTGGGGTTTGACTGGCCGTGCCCAAACTAAATTTACCAAAAAGAAAGATGAATCATGAACAAACAGAGATAAAAAAAAAACTGAAGGCAAGATTGGAACATTCGTGTAACGTATAAAGAAGTTACCGCAATTTAGATAATTGTAACAAAATTAATCAAGGGTCCAAATTGTAAATTATGTTTCTCTGTTTTGAGCTGATCTACAAATAGCTTTGAGCAATTCTGTAAAGAGTCATTCAGAAACATAATAAACTTCATCTCTTTGCTCTCAATTACTCTCGACAAGGTTCTTCCATGGCAATTCTCTGTTGATTGTGTTTTTTTACTCATCAATCATCAGTTTTGCCTCGAGTCGTTGTTCCTAGTTGAACATTAGCTCAAATTTCCTTACATTTCTTACGAAATACAATTTTACTGTATTATAAAGAAGTTACCAATCTGCAACTAAAAAACCTAAAACAATCATAGTAATCCTATAATCATCCTTCTCAGGATACAATCAGAACAGGATACGAAGTTCAAACTGCGAATTATTGGTGGAACCGGATCTAGACAGAATAACTTCAAGAAATGTGAAATTAAGACAAAAACACACACAAGAGCTTTGGAAGCTAAGCGGAGAGAAACCTGGCGAATGTTGAAGTGAGAAGGATGGGCGGAGGAGGGAAAGCCATGGATGTGAGAGCGACAGTAATCGAACAAAGAAGCGGAGTCGAATTGCACCGATGCCGATTGCAGCTGCTCGAGCAGATCCGATGTCAGCTTCGACATCACCGCCTACCTCCCTCGTTGTCTCGCTCCTGCTATTCCGTGTCTATCTGCAAGAAACGTACTCGTTTTGTACAAGAGTCCAAACACCCCCCCCCCCCCCCCGAAAATAAGTCAACTATACAGACGGATCCTGTTACAGTGCACAGTGTTACCAAAACGTACTCGATTCCGTGTCTATCCATCGAGTTGGAGAATTTTGAGACTCTCTCATCCGACTCGCGGAAAAAAAAAATAGAGAGAGATTTAAATGAGGCGAATTTGCAATTGAGTCCTTCCTAATAAAAAAAAGTTTGTAAAAACGTCATTGAAACCATCAAAGTTTTTCAATAACATTTATATTATTTTGTGTTTTCTTTTAAATAGAAATTTATTAAAAATTATTATAAAATTATTAAAAATATTTTGCCATAAATTCTAAAAATTAATTCTAAATATAGAATTGAAAAATACAAAAATAAAATAAGAGAAGATTAATCAAATCGAGATGGACGGCGAAAAACACTCTTTTTTTCCTTATTTTTAAATAAAAATTCTTATCTATAAGATACGAGTATTCATTAATATCTCATAGATAAGATTTTTATAGCTTAAAAAAAATCTATAAACAATCGTAATATTTACCTTTTTACAAGAAAAAAATCTCACTTATCTTTAAGATAGGATGTGTTGGGCGGTGGGAAGTTAATTCGGCTATAGGTAGTGGGAGAGGTGAGCAAAAATATCCGATTTGATAAAACCCGTACCCAAATGGATAGCTTAAATTATTAATAGTTTCCGATTCGCTCCGATCCGGGAATTTTTTCAGATAATCGGATCGAATACAAATCGGAGTTTTGAATGAACGGATATCCGGTAGATCCGATATTATATCTATATATTTATATGTAAATTTTGGGAAAATGGTAAAATATCTAAGTACAATATGTATTAAAAGATGTGTTCTCTCAAGGTTTAAACTCATTTGGGTTAAAATCTTACAAGATAGATATTTTTTTTAATTCATAACTAGTTTTCTTATTCTTAGTAATATAATTTGAAATAGAATTCTAAAACAAATAATGTGGATATCTGAAATATCCGGTCTCATATATCCGATCCAAAACAGATATTTTTTAGCGGGTATCTGACTAATAACGGATCTGATACGAATCGCTAATTCTGACCCAGTTTTTTTGGATATCCGCTATTTTGGATCGGATTATCCGCATGCTCGCCTAGGTGGTGTGGGGGATGTTTTTTTTTTAAATTCAACCGATGTTGAATAAATATGCAACTTGCAAGAGATAAAACCGCGTGTAGTCAAGGAAGGGTGCATTGAGGTACGGATACAAGTACAATCAGAGTAGAATATGATTGATACATTAAACCATCTGCAACCATGCTCTTGCTACAGTACCATGCACCCTCACTTTTTCATTTTCTCTCTCTGCCACATCATCTATGTACCTCATTTTAATTTTTACCCACATCTATGCACCCCATTAATTTATATTTTTCTCATTCTCAATATTTTTCTCTCTCTCTCCATATATAACTACACATATACCATCTTTTTTAATACAAATTATATAAAAGAATATAATTAACTAATATTCCTTGATAAAAAAATTAATTCGTTAATTTATAAAAAACTAATTACGGATTTTTTATATAAAAAATATTTTATATTAAAGGGTATTAAATATTAATTAACGAAATCATGGAAATTAAATTCCATAAAATGAATACATAGTGTAATTCATGTATTAACTAATAAAATATTTCAATGAACTATAATTTTTGATAAATAAAAGAATGTGTATGTAAAGTTATGCAAACTTAATTAATAATATTTGATTTAAAAGTTACTATTGTACATTTATTAAAAAATAAAAAATTTATGTACTCTTCTTATTTAAATGAGCATTAAATATCATAACTATATAGATAATATAATTAATTTAAAGTTCAGGGAGTAGAATACATTTATTTTATGATTTTAGAATTTTTTTTAAAATGTATAAATTGTAAAAAAAAAAACAATGTAATAAAGTGGGTAGTAGTTAAATACTTAAATACATGCAGCTGCACAAGTGCACAACACAACACTCTTCCTCATTTATATGTAAAATGATGCGTTTAGAATTTGGTACGCGCTTTACACGCGCATGCTCCCCAAATTACCTGGGTGCATATTTTGCTCCCGTTTGCATAGGGACATGCGCACCATTCATTATTTAATATTAAATCTGACACAATGCACTCGCTACAGGGCACCGTTGTGGTTGCTCTTTTACATGCACTGATTCATACACCAGCCATCTTAGTAGGAAATACAGCTGCACCTGCAGTTGAGCATGCACTTTTTGCAATCAGAAAGGTTTGGGTAGGCACCAGTACCACCATGGCCTGCACTGCAATCGCACCTCTTCAGGCACACGGTCTTGGGCTTCCGGCTCCACAGGCACTTGGCCATGCACCCCAGCATCCCCCCGCACGACGGGCAGTCATACTTGATCCGGTCCACTATGCATTTCCTGCAGTCTCCGCCCTCCGCCGACTCCAGTGGACAGCCGAGTGCACCTTGTTCGATGGAGGCTACCCATACATAGCTCACCAGGACTACCAACATCAGCTTCTTCATCTTTATCACCACAAGACAACCCACCCCACTGCTATATATATATATATATATATATATATATATATATATATATATTCAATCATCTTCTGCTCTAGCTTTGATCGTTAGCTGGACTGTCCAGTCTCCATTTAATACCTTTGTGCCATGCCTTGGTATGTGTGATCGATATACTCGATCTCTTCACTCATCAATGAATCATTCAAGTCTCAAGTGTACCCGGCCCTTATCGAACTTCTTGTGCGTGGTACAAAGTAATAGGATATTATCCATAATTATTTACAAAGTAATAGGATACTATTTATATACAAACTTGTGAGTGGTACCAAAATCCGATTAGTTATATATTAGCATATACCAAGGGAAATATGCCAAAGGCATTTGGTCTAGCGGTAAGACCTCAAGAAGGAGAACCCGAGGTCTCCGGTTCGATCCTTACCGGCGACGAAGCCACAAATTTGAATTTTTAGAGCATAGCTCTCACCTGTTCACAGGTGCTCTAGGCTAGTCCGAGTAGTACTCGGGCGACCCTAATTCTCACCAATTCAAAAAAATATATATATATATATATATATATATATATACCAAGGGAAATATAAAAAAAAATCACCATACTAAACTAATCATTTGATGTGAAATTGAAAATGATATATTTTAATACAGTATCATTTTTTTAACCTATGCCCTCAGCACATAGGACATGGATCAATATTTAGAAACAAATCAGGATTTTGTATTTATATTTTATTTTAGATTTTCTGTAATGAGATTATGCTTTCTATTTATAGGGTTTTAGTTTTAAAATATAGGGTTTTATCCTTTATAAAGTAGGAATAAGATAGATAAGATTTTTTTTTTATCCAATAAGATAGATAGGAAACATGAAGGTCATGTTTTTTGGCACAAATGGTAAGCAATTCTGTTAAAGCAATTAACGAGCTACTGTCTTGAGCAAGAAAGATACTATGTTTAAATTATGAAGTAAAAGTAACCTTGTATTGAGTTACAACTCATATACTTACCCGCAAACAGAAATAGATTTTGTAGACAACACCTAACTTTACTAGAAGGCAAAGAAGATACCAAAACCTTCCCCACCAATTACAACTTGTCTCTCCCCATCCTCACCTCCAACTCCCCCAAAACACAAAGAATAATTAAGAGCACAAACAACACACCCAACATTGGGATGCGTTGCAGGGAACCAACTCCCAAAGATGTCGAAGAGGCCGGTGAAGATCGACTCCCCGTCCGGAACACACCCATTGATATGGTGTGCGGCGGTGATATGCACCGTGCTGACGGTGGCAGTGATCATAGGGGGGATAGTTGTGTTCGTAGGGTACCTCGTGATTAGGCCAAGGGTTCCCTTTGTGAGGGTCGCTAACGCCCGCCTTGATTTGTTCAACTTTGACCAGGATGGAGTCTTGACCACAAAACTCACCCTTGTCATCAATGCTGAGAATGACAATCTCAAGGCCCATGCTAGCTTCTCTGATTTCAGGTTTCCTGCTTTCTTTTTGGATCATCATGCTTGGGATTCTATGTGAAACTATTCCTGTTTTGGGGATTTTGTGATCATCATGCCAGTTTTTAAAGTTTGAGCTATTATTGTCAATAGAGAACTAGAGTCACTTTAATGTCTTTCCTCATGAAACTACCAGCACTACATCTATAAATCAATCAAAGCATTTTGGGATATGTTCAATGCTGTGATTATGCAAATGAACCCTAGCACTTTATATCCAAACCAGACCTAGTATCAACAACATCTTAGTTTCGATAGCTAAACGATTATACCAGTGTTTAATCATAATCCATTGTGGTATTCTAGGTACCTGCTCAGTTTCGATGGAATAGAAGTCGCGCTGTTAAAAGTCACACCATTCGACGTGGGTAAGAATCAGTCCATACCCCTCACATTTGTGGTGGAGGCGAGTCCAATACCACTAGATCCACATCAGGCGACGTTTGCAGATTCGGCTTTGAAAAATGACGTGATTCCGTTCGAGCTCAAGGGCCACTCGAGGGCTCGGTGGAGGGTCGGTCCGCTGGGTTCACTCAAGTTCTGGTGCAACTTGCACTGTGACCTGCGCTTCGGAAGAGATGGGATTAATGTCAACTCCCACTGTAGCTCAAGGTCTATATAGCGGAAAGGAACTACTAGGCCAATTTATGCAGAAATTCTTACCAAAATGAGATGGGCAGAGCCAGATATAGACAGATCGCTCGCTGGAGAGAGAGCACCCTGTCCAAATATTAGTTCCCTGCAACATTTCAGCAATATCCATTCATTTTGAAAACCTTAGGATTAGTTTCTAAATAAGATTAGTTCAGCACCCAAGAGGACCAAACACAGAGCTCTCTAATGTAGTAGTCTCTATTCCAAAGTAACATAATGAGCATTCAAAAAAAGAAGAGCCTGCTCTTTTGGCCATAACCGATGAAGCCTTATTTTGTTTCTCATGACCCTGCTCTGACTTTTATCAACATGGACATAAGTAATGGTTATATAATTAGAACTTGCAATGTAGAAGACATATGGAAATGGAAGGATCCATGTCATTAGTCATGAGAAGCATACTCCTCCAAAATTCACTCTCACAGGCACAAGTTAAACAAATCATGTAGTTAGACATCAAACATATGTGCATATAATTTCATCCTAAGAGGAATGGTTCAAAAATTACATATTCACTATAGAGAGAATTGCTAAACCAGGTCTTAACAGTGTCATCCAAACCAATTATTAAATCAAAACCAATATCCCTTCAGAGGAAATGAATGTATTAAATACCCAAATTTTGATATGTACAATTTCCATCTTCTGGACTATTCGCAAGAAGCAATTCACACAGCACATGAAAAACAGAGAGAATAGTCACAGACTTCGCGTAGCAGCTCTCCATCTTCTATGAAGACCTGCATATATATCTCTTGGAAGGCCATTCTTAACACCAGAGCTTCTCACTCTTGCCATTGTGGATTCATAAATTTCAATCCTTCTATCCATCATCTCAATGGCAGACCTCTTCATCTCTGAATACCGACCCATCTCACAAAACCCAATCAGCAATGCATTTGCACTATCATTGAGAGGCATCACCTGATTCTCAAGCATATAGTTCCAAATCTCGAGAGCCATCTCTGGATCATCCTCGCTAAACAACATCTCAATGGCCTTGGCACAACTAGACGGCCTCGGAGGGCATTCATTCTTTAGCATCTCATTAAAAAAGCTGCCCGCCTCGAAAACCATCTTATTCTCAACCAAACACTCGAAAATCATGCTATACGTCTGAGCGTCAGGAAACGCTCCATACAGCGACATCTCATCAAGCAATCGGAATACGTTACCAATATCCTTCTCACCACAAAGCAAACCAATCATTGCATTGCTCAACATCAAATCAGGAACTAACCCACCATCAACAACCATCAAATCCCAAACCCGAACAGCATTCGCAGAATCCTTCTTCTCAGCAAGAGCTTCAATAACACAAGAGACGAACCCCGTCCCGGGGAAGCAGTTTTTCTTCTTCATAGCCTCAAGAAACTTAATACTCTCCCCAATACACCCCCCTCGAACGAGACTACTCAAGAACGCATCATAAGCCGGCTTATACTTCGAATCCCACCCCAGTCTAACAACCATCTCCCCAAACACCGTCCTCGCCTTGTCAACATCATTAGTCCTCCCCAACCCTTCAAACACAGCAGCAAAAGTCTCACCATCAGGCGGTAGCTTCGCCTTAACCCTCTCGAAGAGTTCGAGCGCCTTATCGACCTGATCACCGGACTCAACAACCGCTCTAAAGACCAAATTCAATATAAGAACATCAGGCTCAACCCCGAAATTCCCCATCACATCAAATGTCATGAAGGCCTCTGTAACCATGCCAGCTTGGCAGTAACTCTCCAAAGCCGAGACAAAGGCGGCCTTAGAGAGGACACATTGCTGTTTCATGGATCGAATAGCGTCCCACATTTGCTCGAACATGTGGTTCTTCCCGAGCAG
This sequence comes from Polygonum maritimum, assembly GCA_963924305.1. NCBI lineage: Eukaryota > Viridiplantae > Streptophyta > Magnoliopsida > Caryophyllales > Polygonaceae > Polygonum > Polygonum maritimum. The sequence goes on from OZ002736.1 coordinate 878,195, forward strand.
ATCGACGACCAGATTCCAGGCGTTTAAAGAGGGCTTGAACTTGGTGCCTGACCATCTGAAGAACTTGATAGCGGCCTTTGGGTGGGAGTACGAGAGCTTGAGGACTTCCTCGACCACGTCGGGGTAAGGGGTGATTCCGGTGGCGGAGAGGGAGGATTCGAGGGCGGAAGGCGGGGAGTTTGCGATGAGTTCGCATAGGAGCCTGGCTCTGTGGGAGGCGTGTGGGGTTTCGAGGTAGGAAGGGAAGTTGTTGTTGCTGTTCGCTTTCGGAATTTGGGTTTCGGATTGGGGGTTTAGGGTTTGTGGGTCGGAGGATGAGGAGGAGGAGGAATGGTTGATCTTTGGTGCGTGTTTGAGGAATTCAGCCATGGGTTTTTCCTTTTTGAACATGGGCTTCTGCTAGAATACTAATTCAGCCATGGTTTGGGGGTTGGACAAAGAGGAGGAGGATGAATGGTTGATCTTTGGAGCCGTGAAACGAGAAGAACCCTAATTGTGCAGTAGAGATTAGATTGGGGAATTGCAATCCATAAATTAATACTCCTATCAACTAGTTTAGTTTCCTGCTATATGCTAATTTTGTTCAAAATTGCTTAAACTATAGTTTAGTTTCCTGCTCTACATGATAATATTTTTTTGAGATATTATTTAATTGATAAAAGAATATATAATAATAATATTATTAATTAGATATTAATATCGGATTTTTTTATCTAAAATTGTTACAATGTTTTTTTATTTTAAAATTGTGATTTGATGCTAAGAATAAATCTAAATTTATAATTTGTGTAGTATAACTTAAATAAAAATCATAGATAAAATAATATTATTTTATTTCAAAATGATTTGGATTAATAAAAAAAGTCATATGTGATATGATATGAAATTTCAAGTGAAATATTTTATTAAAACATATGTGGTAATATTAAATCTAAGATTATATTTTATATATATTTTAAAATTTAATAATAATTACCCCATACGCAAGAACGCATCACATGATATCGGATCTTTCTTCCTTCTTTGTAAAAAACAAGAAAACCACATAGATATATAATGAAACACTTATACAAAGGTTCGACCAAAAAAAACACGCATACCAAGGTATATAGTTAAGCTACATAAACAATATGATGGCATCACCTAATTCAGAACTCAACCTCGATAACATTGCACCTTACCATCTTGAGGAGTACCTCTCTCGCCTCAAGGATGAACATCTCAAGATCGACGCTTTCAAGTGTGAGTTACCCCTTTGCATGGACCTTGTTAGTGGTAAATACTATGCATACCGTTCATCCACTTTATTCTCCCATGGAACTCGACTCTTAATATAGTAATAAAACTCAAAAAAGCACTTCTTCTTTAACATCACCTTTTTCTCCTCTCCCTCCATCGTTTGGTCTGCCTACATTCCCCAAATGTCTATAATAACCACCCAATACGCAACAACGCATCACATGGTATCGGATCCTTCTTCATTCTTAGAAAAAAACAAGAAAACCACATAGCTATATAATGAAACACTCGTACAAAGGTTCGATTAAAAAAAAAAAACCATATACAAAGGTATATAATTAAGCTATATAAACAGTATGATGGTTTCACTTAATTCAGAACTCAACCTCCATAACATTGCACCCTATCAGCTTGAGGAGTACCTCTCTCGCCTCGAGAATGAACGTCTCAAGATCGACGCTTTCAAGCGCGAGTTACCCCTTTGCATGGACCTTGTTTCTAGTGGTAAATATTATGCATACCGTTCATCCACTTGATTCTTCAATGGAACTCGACTCTTAATATATTAATAAAACTCAAAAAAACACCTCTTCTCTAACATCACCCTTTTCTCCTCTCCCTCCATCGTTTGGTCTTGGTTGTGCCCACATTACCCAAACACCTATCAGAACCACCCCATATGCAACAACGCATCACATGGTATCGGATCCTTCTTCCCTCTTAACAAAAAGTAAGAAAACCACATAGTTATATAATGAAACACTCATACAAAGGTTCGACCAGAAAAAAAACACGCATACAAAGGTATATAATTAAGCTACATAAACACTATGATGGCTTCACTTAATTCAGAACTCAGCCTCGATAACATTGCACCCTATCAGCTTGAGGAGTACCTCTCTCGCCTTGAGGATGAACGTCTCAAGATCGACGCTTTCAATCGTGAGTTACCCCTTTGCATGGACCTTGTTTCTAGTGGTAAATACTATGCATATGTTTTATTGCTCTCTTGCTCTCAATAAAGACCGTTCATCCACTTTATTCTTCCATGGAACTCGACTCTTAATATATTAATAAAACTCAAAAAGTCACCTCTTTTCTAACATTACCCTTTTCTCCTCTCCCTTCATCGATTGGTCTTGGTTGTGCCCACATTCCCCAAATGTCTATAAAAACCACCCTATACGCAACAACGCATCACATGGTATCGGCTCCTTCTCCCTTCTTAACAAAAAACAAGAAAACCACATAGCTATATAATGAAACACTCATACACAGGTTCGACCAAAAGAAAAACACGCATACAAAGGTATATAATAAAGCTATATAAACACTATGATGACTTCACCTAATTCAGAACTCAGCCTCGATAACATTGCACCCTATCAGCTTGAAGAGTACCTCTCTCTCCCCTCAAGGATGAACGTCTCAAAATCGACGCTCTCAAGTGTGAGTTATCCCTTTGCATGGACCTTGTTTCTAGTGGTAAATACAATGCTAGTGGTAAAACCACATAGTTATATAATGAAACACTCATACAAATGTTCGACCAAAGAAAAACACGCATACAAAGGTATATAATTAAGCTACATAAACACTAAGATGGTTTCACCTAATTCAGAATTCAGCCTCGATAACATTGCACCCTATCAGCTTGAGAAGTACCTCTCTCGCCTTGAATATGAATTTCTCAAAATCGACGCTTTCAAGTGTGAGTTACCCCTTTGCATGGACCTTGTTTCTAGTGGTAAATACTATGCTAGTGGTAAAACCACATAGCTATATAATGAAACACTCATACAAAGGTTCGACCAAAAAAAAAACACGTATATAATTAAGCTACATAAACACTATTAGGGATGCACATTTGCCCCGTGGGGACAGGGACCCGTGAGGACCCGCCTCGAATGGGGCGAGGATTCCCCGACTTAGTGGGGAGTGGGGCGGGGATGGGGATCGGGTTTTAAATCCCCGACGATGATGGGGTGGGGACGGGGAATCTATTATCCGCCCCGTTTAGTACCCGACCCCGATATTAATAATATATTATTTTATATGACTATTTAATTTATATTCAAACTATAGTCTATATGTAAAATATTATAAATTTTATTTTATATAATCTATATGTAAAACATTTTAAATTTTATTTTTTATAGTCTATATGTAAAATATTATAATTTTTTTATATAATTTTAAATATTATAATTTTGCTTAGAATTTGAGGTAATTTTTAGGAATCCTAACAGTAAATAAGACTCTTCAATAAAAAAAATCAATAAATGGGGACCCGTTAACATACCCAAACCCGATGGGTATTCCCCGCCCCGATCCCCGCGGGGATTAGATGGGGATGTGGCGGGGATGGGAAACAAATAGGTGGTGGGGATGGGGATGGGGAATGCATTATCCGCCCCGCCCCGGCCCCATGTGCATCCCTAAACACTATGATGGCTTCACCTAATTTAGAACGGCTTCGCCTAATTTAGAACTCAGCCTCGATAACATTGCACCCTACTAGCTTGAGAAGTACCTCTCTCACCTCGAGGATGAACGTCTCAACATCGACGCTTTTAAGTGTGAGTTACCCCTTTGCATTGACCTTGTTTCTAGTAGTAAATACTATACGTATGTTTTACTAAGTTAATTATGTGTTACTGGCTCTTGAGTTCACCGACGATGAACGATCTAAATTAGTGTCACTACATAACGTGACCCGTTATGCAAAAAACTCGAGTCAAGGCCGTTGGACTTGGATTGGTGCATCTCCTCATCCGCCGCCAATAGCAGAGTTTCATAGTCTTCTGTTTAGGCATTTAGTTTGATCCCTTTTGGAGCGGTGTTGAAAGCCCCAAAACCCCCTTATCCCCCAATGGAGAAGAAGAGAAGCAGGGAGAGGGACGAGAAGCCCGGTGGCCCGCCCGATCTCCTTCCGCCGCCTCCGCCACCGAGATCTTACGGCGGCCGCCCTCCTCCTCAGCATCCTCCGCCGTCTAGGGTTCCACCTATGCCCCCTCGCTCCAGGTCCGAGCCCGTAGATCGAGAAAAGGTACTTCCTTTTCATCATGTGGCTCATACCTAACCCTAATCAGCTAATGCATCCCCCGTTTTCGATACAGAAGGCTTCTGATTTTGATCACAGTTGATAAGTGTATTGTAATTATTGTTGAATTGCGCCTGAGTCTTCTTCAATTAGATACGTATCTTGCTTTTTTCTTTGGCATTGAAATTGAGAATTGGCTATCATCATACTATGTGCTCTTGTAATACGGTTATGGTCATAGCCAATCTGTCTGTCAATATGGCTTTAATACGGTTAGGTTAAGAAGAACAAAGTGAATTGTGAACATGGAGTAAACTTTGGGTGGCCATAATTAAGGTATTTGGTCATGAGGTTGCATATTCATTGTCGTCGTCTGTGTGATCATTGTCTTTGTCTGTGTAAATGAAATTTTACACCTACATATGCTTCAGAGTGTTAGATGATTATACACAGTGAAGAGAATGATCCTTCCTTCATTTGGTTTATGTTGTGCAAGTATTAATTGTATGATATTGGGATATGCAGTGCAAGTATTTGTGATTTATTTTGGAAAAGGAGTTGCAGGACAGATAGACTCTTTTTTTTTTTCCTGTTTTGATGTCGTGATTATTAAGCCATCTATGGTTGATGGAATCCGAATTCGCTTTAGCTAGGTTTTTCTTATGCCTGTGATTGTTCAAAGGACAAAAATATATATTGTAGATATCTGCTTATACTTGATTTCTTAAATTTGTTATGCAATGACGTTGATAGTTTCCTGACATAAAAGGGCCTTCCTTGTGAAATGCAGACATGTCCTTTGCTGCTCCGAGTATTCACAAAGGTATGCATTACGCAACTTAAATATCTCTATTAGCAAAACTGTTCTCACTTTCAACAGTAAGGTATGTTTGTACAGGTTGGAGGCCATCATGACAAAGAGGAATTTTCTGTAAGAGGAAAGGAACCAAAGGATGAAGTCCAGATTTACACTTGGAAGGATGCTAATCTCCGTGAATTAGCTGATCTTGTACGTGACATCTATTCTATTTATGAGAAGTCAGCCTAACTAGCTAGATGTTATTAGTTCTGAACTGTTTTTTTTATTGAAGGAATGCATTCTAATCCTTGTTACTACACTTATCACATTCAGGTGAAGGAGGTTTCCCCAGCGGCAAGGAGACGAGATGCGAAATTGTCATTTGCTTTTGTATATCCTGATAAAAATGGTCGTTTTGTTGTGAGAGAGGTATGCAGTGTTTCCCCATGCTCTTCTATATACTTTTAGTTGGCCTAAGGAATGGATATGAATTACTCTATACTAGCTCTTCACTTTGGCTAGGTAGAAGAGATAACATTATTGATAATAGTAAAATGTGGTGCTTAATGACCAGATGCCGTGTGTATATGGTCTTAAGCTGAGAAAGTTATTAAGTATTCAGGAATTTAATTGATGTATCAATACTGTTTTTCACCAATTGACGGCGCAGCAGGATTTTTTTACTTATGTAGTGACTGTTTATGTTTTACAAACAAAAAATTCTTTCCTAAGCAGCAGGTTTAAAGATAAAATACATGAATTCATAGGAGGTGAAAGGCACTTTGAACAGCTCATTTTGACCTTTCAACAACTAAAGTGTCCTGCTGCAAGTTACTACATTAGGTTTTAATTGTGGAGCATGATAATGTATTTCAATGCTACACAAGCATCAGTTACCCATATACTCTGTAGAAAGCTGATCAAAGTGTAGTCATTGTAACTGATTATGTTTGCAGTTTGCGTGAGACCCAGATTACATATTCGCATAGTATTCTTCACTAATTAATACTCCCTCCGTTTCACAATAAGTGTCGTTTTAGCACTTAAAATTTGTTTCATAATATGTGTCGTTTTAGGTTTTCAAAGTGATTTATTAGGGTTGAATAATGATAATTTTTATTGGAAGGTGTATTTGTTGACTAAAGTTGTTCATTCATTGGCCAAAAAAATGTAATGAGTGGTAAGATTAAGAAAAAGTTGTAAGTTTTAAAGTGAATAATTGCTTTTCTTAAAAACTGTGTTAAGAGCTAAAACGACACTTATTGTGAAACGGAGGGAGTATTGTTTTCACTTAAGGCTCATTCTTTTACTATGCCTGTTGTATGTGGCTTCAGGTTGGACAAACCTTTTCCTATGGTAATGGAAGACGATTAGATGATAACAAGGCACTGGATGACCTGGGTTTTCAGGTAATATAAGTTTTTGTTTTGCAAAACAAATCGGCCTTCTATGCCTAAATGTTCGGCTCCCCTGATGACTTGCTTCTTTCAGATCGGAGACTACTTGGATGTAGCTATTCTGTAGATTAGCTGCATACAGACCCGGTGCAACAGTTTTAGGTCAGTTCTTGGAGGACTTAATGTATGTCAAATTTGAAAAGCGAAGACCTTAGAGATATTAGTGGTGTTTCACACGCTCATCTATGGCTCTCAAGCTGTGTTCGTCTGCTGCTTGTTCCGTGCTGGCATGCGCGCGCCCCTCTAAGGTTGCCTTTAAGTTACAAATGTGTTTCTGTGATTGGTATTGAGCTTCTCTTATTGAGTATGGGACTTTTTAAGATAGAACTATTCAAGACGATTCTGTAATCAACATATAATGGTTTTCCTTTTTATGGCTTGTTATCTGGAGCTATATCTGGAGCTTTTTCATTAACCAGACACACCTTTTCTGTGGTCGATGTTTAGTTCTTTATCTTATGGAAAAGAAAGCGATGTTTTGTGTGTGTTTGATCCGCGAACTGATAATTTTTTGAGACTTTCACAAGACATTGTTTATGGAATTATGGTGCTATATATTGTGAGAGGTATTGTTCACTTAAGACGAGCATTTGGAGTTAACAAGATAATTGATAACATTATTATGTTTTCTGCTTTGAAAGAGAAACATTCAATGCTCAAACCAAACACGGTCAACACCTTCCCTTGTCATCCTTCATTATCACAAACAAACACTAGCACAGGAACGGAATGAAAATGAGGATGCTTCAATAATGTCATTCAAGCGACACAGGCGACAAGAGCGAGCCAGTGTCGAAGAAAGCCTCGAGATTGGCTACAACGATATCTTCCATGGCCCTGAAGGACTCGGGAGTCAGAATAGCTCGATGGGGCGACAACACCACATTCTCCATCCCAAACAGCTCCTTGGGAACATGGGGTTCTTTCTCAAACACGTCGAGCCCCACCCCGCCAAGCTTCCCTGCCACCAGAAGCCTCACCATCTCCTCCTCGTCTATCAGTGTCCCTCGCCCAACATTAATGATCACACCTCGCTCACCCAATGCTGACATCACGCCCATGTCAACAATGTGGCGTGTCCGGCTGGTCAGCGAGCAGCAGAGGACGAGCACATCGCTCTCCTGGGCCAGCTCGAGGACGGTTTCGTAGTACGGGTATGGGGCGGGCGGCTTCTTCGTCCTTGAGTTGTAAGCGACCTTGCAACCGAACGCAGTGAGCCTTCTGGCTACCAGTGACCCGATGCTTCCAAGACCAACGATTCCAGCTCGCTTTCCTCCTAACTGCAAAAGCAACAACAAAAGGAACGTCCTCCCCCATTGAATTACACACTTAAACAGGCTCATATAGTGAAAATCTAATTTTAAAAAAGTAATTCATGAATGAATTCCTAAACAAGGGGTACCAGTGTAAGCTAATCCGAGATTTAGCTTCCCTCTTTGTTTCTAGAGATCACGAGATGGAAACATAAGGATGGATTAGGTAGAGTCTGAACCAAATAACAGTTGTGCCAACACAGGAAAGATCCCTATTCCATCCAACGTCCTCCCCGCCTAGCGTAAGTTTGCTCAACGGGTCGACCCGACCCGAGCCGCAACCCAGATTACGAGTTGACCCGATGACCCAATATTAAAAAAATCTTGACCCGTGACCCGACTCGATTACGGATTATGGGTCGACCCGTTTACCTAGGCAGTCCAGATGGACACCTAATCATTGGCTCATATAGTGAAAATCTAATTTTAAAAAAGTAATTCATGAATGAATTCCTAACAAGGTGTACCAGTGTAACAGTTGTGCCAACACAGGAAAGATCCCTATTCCATCCAACGTCCTCCCCGCCTAGCGTAAGTTTGCTCAACGGGTCGACCCGACCCGAGCCGTAATCCGGATTACAAGTTGACCCGATGACCCAATATTAAAAAAATCTTGACCCGTGACCCGACTCGATTACGGATTACGGGTCGACCCGTTTACCTTGGCAGTCCAGATGGACACCTAATCATTGGCTCATATAGTGAAAATCTAATTTTAAAAAAGTAATTCATGAATGAATTCCTAACAAGGGGTACCAGTGTAACAGTTGTGCCAACACAGGAAAGATCCCTATTCCATCCAACGTCCTCCCCGCCTAGCGTAGGGTTGCTCAACAGGTCGACCCGACCCGTAACACGGATTAAGAGTTGACCTGATGACCCATAATTAAAAAAATATTGACCTGTGACCCGACTCGATTACGGATTACGGATTGACCCGTTTGCCTAGGCGGTCCAAACGAACACCTAATCGGGTCGACCTGACGGCCTAGCACCTGGGAGGAATACGGATCTTTCCTAGTGCCTAGGAGGCCTATATGGTTGCCTAAGCGACCCAGACGGACACCTAAACATCACCTAGATGGGTTTAAAAGCTACACGATCGCCTAGACGAGGTTTTCAGAGCACTGATTCCATCTACAACTACGCGATGGCCTAGAGGCAATTTTTAGAGCACTGATTGCATCTACAACCGGATCTTTTTTTTTTTTTTTTTTGTTGCTTCAATTATTTACCAAGCGAACACAAAATGGATAGGGAAGGAATTTTACCGCGGAGGCGAGAGGAAAATCTTGCAAAACGGGCCAAGATTTGTCTCTTACAAAGCGATCGGCGGCGGAAGTTTTCCTCAGAACGTCAATAAGAAGGCCGACGGCATAATCGGCGGCGTCCTCAGAAAAGGCGCCGCCGTTGTTGGCGACGGCGATCCCGCGGCGGCGACACTCGGCGAGGTCGACGTGGTCAACGCCGGCGGCGGAGACGACCACGCACTTGAGGGAGGGGAGGCAGGCGAGGGTGTCGGCGGTTAAAGGGGAGGGGCCGTGGCAGAGGACGGCCCGGATCTCGGGGGCCCGGGGCCCGAGGAAGCGGCGGAGGTCGGCGGCGGAGGATTGGGCCAGGACCGGGTCCAGGAGGGAGAGTCGCTCGCTCAGGCGGTCGGCGAAGGAGAGCGGGAACATCGGAAGGCGGTGTACGAGGAGCAGTGGCTTCTCCCGTGAGCCTTCCCCCGCGCTCGCCATCGGGAAATCGGATCAACTAGTAATGCTGATTGAATTCTTGTCGTGGCTCACGTTCCTCGCCAAGTTTCTTCACCCAGCGTTTTGTCCACTCAAGTCAAGTCCAAGATTTTTGGGGTACGATTTATTATTGTTTGGCGACTTACTAGTCCTTTTTTTTTAGTAGGTGAAGATTAGGAAACAACCAACTACTAGAGCACATCGTGTCACACAAGAGCTAAAAGTTCTTGGTAATTTTAAATGTGTTTGATAGGGTGTGCATGCTCCATTTTACAGTTTGATCAAAAAAAAAGCTCCATTTTACAGGATTTACTAGCCACGATATTAACATCATTATCTGACTGAATTGAGTCGAACTATTGGAACGACCCCATAATATCTGCAATCAGGATGTCAATTTCTTGAGGATAATTGAAAACTTTCTTAGAAGCATTGATGACTATAATATTATCACCGTCAATTTTAATATTTTTTATATCTAGCCTCTTAGGGACTTTAATCCCATTCCAAAGCTCAAGAGTTCAAGCTTTAAGGACTGACATTTTCCCGTATTTTGTGACTGTCATTTCAATGACTTGACTATGACTATCCCGAATCACATAACCTGTAAACGCCTCTACTGATATTAATTATGACTCGTCGAAGTTAATCTTATAGGCATTCTCGGGGGTCTGTTCATTTAGTGGTTTTTTTTGTTCGTTTTACTTGTTTGACTTGTATATTTACCATATATTCTTCCTGTGTCCAATTTTCGCTCTTTTCCACGATGAGATTTGTTGTTTTATGTAGAGTTCGATGTTTGCAATAAAGTTGTTAGGCTTTTGCTGGAATGCCAATTTATTTTGTTTTGTCCATACACCACACGATGATTGCTAGCTCTTGGAAGCCCAAAAACTCTTTCCTTTCCCCATTGATTGCTAGTTTTTTGGTTTTTGCATTTCCGCATCTTGCTAAGCTCTTACACACTGTCTTTTCCGCGTCTGGTTTTGTAATCATATTTGGCTCTCCATCATTTTGGTTTTATTATAAACTTCTGTTTTTTTGGTCGGATGGGTTTTTATTTATTTTCTGATAAAGCAAAGATATTAGGCTAGTTTTACAACGCGAGAAAACTATCATATAGCATCTAGACGGATGAGGTCCCTAAGGACCGGATCAAAACTGAGTGTACAAGTCGGCAAATGACAGAACGTAGCAGCGATGTTGTCGGATGGGTTTTATTATAAACTTGTTAGCACATCGGTTGTGTTGCACATAAAGTGCGTTGTGGAGTTTCTGTTTGCTAGGTGCAAGACCAAGTCTCTGATTGGGCTAAAACTAATACATGGGTACCCATTTTAGGCCCATTTTAGTACAAAAGGGCTGCACCTTGGCCATAAAAATTGCCAATTTAGTGAAGTGATCGGTTGTGCTTTATAAGGTTTCATTGTGGTGTATTCCGGACAAACCTTTACAAGATGGGCAAAAACAAGATCCTGCTAAGCATTGCCTAGACCCATATAGGCAATCTAGGTGCTCTACCCATAATCAGGTTTTACGGGTCGGGTTACCGGTCAACCTGTTTGCCTAGGCGATTCCTCCCCATCTAGACCTAAAGGCCGCACAGCACCTAAGAGGAGTACGGATCTTTCGGTTCCTAATGCCTAGGAGGCCTATACAGTTGCCCAGACGGCCCGGACGGACACCTAAACATCGCCTAGATGGATTAAAAAGCTACGCGATCGACAGGGCCTACAATGAATGTTTAGAGCACTGATTCCATCTACATCTACGCGATCGCCTAGACCGGGCCTGGAAGGGATTTTTAGAGCACTAATTCCATCTACAGCCGGATCTTTTTTTGTTGATTCACTAAATAGCAAGCGAACACAACAGATGGATAGCTAAGGAATTTACCTTGGAACCGAGAGGAAAATCTCGCAAAACGGGCCAAGATTTGTCTCTTACAAAGCGATCGGCGGCGGAAGTTTTCCTCAGAACGTCAATGAGAAGGCCGACGGCATAATCGGCGGCGTCCTCGGAAAAGGCGCCGCCGTTGTTGGCGACGGCGATCCCGCGGCGGCGACACTCGGCGAGGTCGACGTGATCAACGCCGGCGGCGGAGACCACGACGCACCGGAGGGAGGGGAGGCAGGCGAGAGTGTCGGCGGTCAAGGGAAAGGAGCCGTGGCAGAGGACGGCCCGAATCTCGGGGGCCAGCGGGCCGAGGAAGTGGCGTAGGTCGCCGGCCGAGGATTGGGCCAGGACCGGGTCCAGGAGGGAAAATCGCTCGCTCAGGCGGTCGGCGAAGGAGAGGGGGAACATCGGAAGGCGGTGTATGAGGAGCAGTGGCTTCTCACGTGAGCCTTCCCCCGCGCTCGACATCGGGTAACCGAAGCAACTACTACTGATGATTGGGTTTTTGTCGTGCCGAACGTTCCTCGCCGGGTTTCTTAACCTCTTAACCTCAAGGGGTTGGTCTAGTGGAGCATGACAGGGCATCGGTCTGACAGGTCGCAGGTTTGATCCCCCTAGTCTCCTTGAGGTAAGGTATATGTAAATCCCTTGTAAGAGCTTTCTGAGCCCTTGGGTCTTCCCCAACCTTGGACTGGGGCACCATCCCCTTACCCTAAATTTTCTTGACCAAAAAAAAAAAAAAACTCAGATATGATTTTTTTTTTTTGGTATGATTTATTTCTGTTTGTCCATTTATGAGGTCTTTAAATTTTTTTGGGTAGGTAAAGATAATGAATTAATGATATTCTTCCAGACGAGAGTTAAAAGTTACAGTATTTGACAATTCTCAATCTAGGGTAGGCATGTTAAAAACTTGACCCGACCCGAGAAACCCACCCGACTCCTGAAAAAGAGGGGGAAATATGTGAACCCGAGATTTTCTGACCCGAACTCGAAATCAACCTGAACCCGAAATTAACTCGTAACCGATTATATCCGAGTTTACTAACCCGATATTAGTCTATTACCCGAATTTCCGAAGTAACCCGACCCGAAATCATCCGAAAACCCGAACTTACCCGACCCGATATCAACCGAAAACCCGAACTCTCCTAAGTCAATAGCACTTCACCTGAAATACCCGTAACCTTGGAGTTAATGACCATATTTTCACGAACTATCTCATATATATATTTGTAAAAAAACATAATATTATTTAATAAAATACTTTAGATACATTAAATATACGTTTACACTCAAATAAATATTTTATTTAAAAAATTAAAATTAATAATTTTTATTATAACTATATTTTTGAATTTAAGTGCTACGTGTAGTATTTAGTGTTAAAGGTAATGATGTTAGGACAAAAATTATCATTCAATATATGACAAAATCGAAACCCGACTAACCCGAAACCCGACTAAACCGGAAACCCGACTAACCCGAAACCCGACTAAACCGGAAACCCGACTAACCCGAAACCTGACTCAACCCGAAGTTTAGTTGAACCGAAACCCGAATGACCTACCCGAAAATCAAACTTTACCCGACTAATTGTAGACCCGATCCAAAATTGTTCAACCCGATCTGTCCCGATTATAAAAAATATCCGAATTTAACCGGAATCCGAATTGACCCGGACCCGAAATGGCCCGACCCGACCCGACCCACCCGATTGACACCCCTAGGCATGTCTCATTTTATCGGTCATGACTATACCATCGTTACCAAACTGAATTAACTCGAACCATTGGAGCGACCTCCTAACGTCTACAATTAAGATGTCAATTTATTAAGGATAGTTCAGAACTTCCTTAAAGCATAGATGACTGTAATACTATCACCCTCAATTTTAATATTTTTCATTCCTAGTTTCTTAGCGACTTTAATCCCATTCCAAAGTTTCACAGATTCTGTTATAAAGATGGACACTTTCCCATATCTTGTGATTGCCATTTCAATGACTTGACCATGACTATCTCGAATCACATAACGTGCTGACGCCCCTTCTGATATAATCTTATAGGCATTCCTCAGGTTTTGTCCATTTAGTGGGTTTTTTTTTGTTCTTTATACTTGTTTGACGTATATATTTATCATATACTCTTCTTGTGTCCAATTTTTCGCTCTTTTTCCACGATAAGATTTGTTGTTTTATGTAGAGTTCGATGTTTGCAATAAAGTCGTTTGGCTTTTACTGGAATGCCAATTTATTTCATTGTGTCCATACACCACCAAATGATTGCTATCTCTATGAACTCTTGGAGCCCCAAAAACTCTTAAGCTTTAGTTCCTGTTTGCTAGGTGCAAGACCAAGTCTCTGATTGGGCTAAAACTAATACATGGGTACCCATTTTAAGCTTTAGTTCAAAAGGGCTACACCTTGACCATAAAATGGCCAATTTAGTGAAGTAATCGGCTGTGTTGTAGAAGGTTTCATTGTGGGGTATTCCGGCCAAGCCTTTACAAGATGGGCAAAAACAAGATCCTGCTACTACCAAGGAACCAATGTCCGAAAAGTTAAAAAAAGAAAAGAAAAACAGATTGGTAAATTAAATACCCAAGTAACAACAATAACTTTCCAAGAATTGGAAAGCCTACACATTACGTCGGTCAATGGTGCATGTGTTGATGGTGGTACATTTGCTCATGGTGAAACAAGTGTTCATGGTCATGTATGTGTTCATGGTCTCCAATCGCGTTCCAGATTAACCTACAACATGCACGACAAGAGTTAGAAAACAATTAGCATTGTTAAGGCGTGCGTAAGCATTATAAACTCGATGCCTTCAACAAAAGAAAAAGCTTTAGAAGTGTTTGCGACATACAAGAACAAGGAGATCATGATAATGATAGCGAGATAGCCAAGCTTGAAGAGTCGTTTCTTTCTCTCTTGGTTGAGGAGAGTGAATATGTCGGTTACGTTTAAAAGATGGTTCTTGTTCATATACCTACACAAGAGCAGAGCACCCTAGCTAAGTGTTAGTTCGGCCATGTTCCGATAGAGTCGGTACAAAGTTAACTCAATAAAATTTTGATGTGAAGTTAGGGTGCTTACAGTGTAACATTGTAGTACATGTAGGGTGAACATAGTAGCAACATGAACCAATGCCCTGTGATGAGAAATATGAAACAGAGAATGCCATGCGTAACGAATTCTGGGACTACGACGTTGTTTATACGAGATGTAGCATCATGAGGATTGATTTGGTCAGACTCAAGATCTGCCAAGGACACAAGCTGCAGAAAAGTATTATGGTGTTAGAATGGACCCTTTAATTAATGCATTGCTCTAAAAAGGACACAAATCTTGGTGTTGGAGTTAGTAGCAAAAGATTAGTTCGGAATAGCTTTGACAGATTTCAAATTAGGAATTCAGTCCATAACACCTCCAACCCTCACTTAAGGACATGCTTACAAGAACAAGATCGACTTAAATCCTTGTATTTAGCATTTGAACTCTTTTTTATAGATGATCATTTGTTAGTTGCCACCCTTACACCATACACGTCATTAAACAACAAGGCCGGGGTTGGTTTAGTAGAGAAAGCTACACTAATCCCTTGGGACAGGTCTTTACTATTAGGTGAAGATATTGTTCTTTAGTATTAGGTTGCGAGTTTGGACCCCCTTTTTCCCATCATAATAACATAATTCTTTTATCCTTGTAATATGTACTTTTCTAGATTGGAAAGCTTTCCTTGCTATAGTTTGTTTAAAAAAAAACTTTTTATTTGTCTTAAAATGTGTGAAAAATAAGATATATACACATTTCTCAACAGTGAAATTTTTTTTTTTATAAAAAAGTACTTTTCGATATGCCTTCATGCAATAAAGAAAACAACGAGAATATTGTTTCATATTACATAAAAAATAAATTATCGAATTTATCGTGCTAAAGTACCAAGTTTCTCTATAATTTAACTCTAGATACTGTTGGACCAGTTCATAACCCATGAGGACATCAGGCCCATTAAAGAGATGAGCCCGTCAGATGGAAAGACGTAGGCCCAAGAGATAGATAGAGCAGTTGGAGCTGAAGAAGCAACGTGGAAGTTGTTGGGATCATGCACAAGGAAGTTACCATCAAATCAAACGTGAGCTAGAATATAGGAGATTTGATGATTAAAATGTAAGTCTAAGCCCATTGTAAAGGCTCTCGATGGATACTGAATACATGGGCATTGTAGTCTCTCTTCCAAAAAAGCAAACTCATCCATCCAATTTGACGTCCATCAAACACGAAACCGATTCGAGCTCTCTTTCGCTTCGGCCCGATCTCGGCTAGAGTTCGTAGTCTTCATAAACGAATTTTAGCTAAAACAATTTGGCGCCCACCATGGGGCCGGAATCGAAAGATTACGCTCGAATTGTTCAACCAATCTACGAGCCAGTTATGGCAGACGAAGAGATTCAGGCCCTCTTGCAACAGGAAGCGGTGGATTCCGTCGGCCAAACACAAGCAAATGAGATGGCTGACTTCCGTCAGCGGCTGGAAGTCCTGCAAAAGGAATTGAGTGATCAAAGAAGCTTCTATGAGGCTCATGTAGAGCGCCTAACCAAGGAGAACGACCAACTTAAGTCTCAAAATAAGGAGTTGACCACCTGGCGTCAGTCGGCTGAAGTCGCCAGAGAGACTGACAGCTTGGTGCGGAGGCAAGGTCTGGATGATGGGGAAGGAGCCTCAAATAGGCGTAGTGGCCCTGACGCCAGAACCAACTACGTCGCCCCACCAGCGACTCTTCGTGAAGCCCCGATTCACAGACAATGGGGAGAACGAAGCCGAGTCCCAACACCTCCAGTAGTCCTTCGTTCTGCTAGTGACCAACTACCTCTTCGCCCACAAGACATGTGGACTGCAGGGGGAGGCGATGGTGAGCATAACCCGCCTCGACGCTATCCGGTGGACCTAGATGATGCTATCAGGCGGAAGGTCAATGAGCAAATTGGGTCGATCGCAGATCAGATAACGCGATCCGCTGGCCTATGTCAGGTGATGGAGAGGGAAGCACCAGACGGTTACGATGAATCCCCCTTTGCACCATCTATCGTTGGGGTAGAGATCCCTCGCAAGTTCTTCGTCCCGACCATGCCTGCCTACTCAGGGACGGCAGACCCTAACGAGCACGTGGCGGTCTTCAAGCAGAAGATGATGACCAGCGCGATCCCTCATCACTCCAAGCAGGCTATCATGTGTAAGAGCTTTGGGGCGACGCTAGCTGGGCCAGCGCTAACATGGTTCATCAACCTGCCTAAAAGAAGCATTGGATCGTTCGCGGAGTTGGTCGACGCCTTCCGTGACCAGTTTGAAAGCAGTCGCAAATTTAAGAAACAGTCTAGCGACTTGTACCGCTTAGCTCAGAGATCTCGAGAGACTACTAGGGGGTATCTGGATCGCTTCAATCGGGAAAAGATTTCGATCCCAAATTGTAATGTAGCCACTGCCATCGAAGCGTTCAGGCAGGGGTTAACACCCGACACGGGATTGTACAAGGAGTTGACCAAGCACCCATGTAGCAGCTTTGAGGAAGTGCAAGCTCGGACACTTGCTCATGTGCGGTTGGAAGAAGATCGACAGTCACGGAAAGGAGTTGCAAGTCCTGAGAGAGTAGAGAAGAGGGTGTCAAGTGAACATAGAAGAGAGAGAAGGAGCCATCCCTATCCGAAAACGCACCAGTGAATTGGAACACTGCCCATCTAAAGAAGTATTATCTCTAATCACTTTCCTTTTTCTTTAGCTAATCAAAGACATTTCTATCATGTTTATCTTGTCTATTGTTTTTGCAATGTTGAACTTGGAGCCTAAGTCGCTCGTCTATTGTTTTTGCAATGCGAAACTTTGAGCCTAAGTCGCTCGTAATGAAATCATGACTTTGCTTGCCACTAGTCGCATGAAACGCTAGCATCTGCTAGCTAACACTTTGCCTGCCACTAGTCGCACGAAACGCTAGCATCTGCTAGCTAACACTTTGCCTGCCCCTAGTCGCACGAAACGCTAGCATCTGCTAGCTAACACTTTGCCTGCCCCTAGTCGCACGAAACGCTAGCATCTGCTAGCTAACACTTTGCCTGCCCCTAGTCACACGAAACGCTAGCATCTGCTAGCTAACACTTTGCTTGCCACTAGTCGCACGAAACGCTAGCATTAGCTAGCTAACACTATCGTTTGCTATCAATCGCACGAAAACGCTAGCACCTGCTAGCTAAACTATCGTTTGCTATCAATCGCACGAAAACGCTAGCATCAGCTAGCTAACACTATCGTTTGCTATCAATCGCACGAAAACGCTAGCACCTGCTAGCTAAACTATCGTTTGCTATCAATCGCACGAAAACGCTAGCACCCGCTAGCAAAACTATCGTTTGCTATTAATCGCATGAAAACGCTAGTATCTGCTAGCTAAATTATCAATTGTTATCAATCGCATGAAAATGCTAGCATCCGCTAGCTAACCTATCACTCGCTACTAATCGCGCGAGAATGCAAGCAAGTTCACAAAGTACTAGGACACTCTAGCACAGACTAGCACATTCACAAAGTGCTAGAGCACCCTAGTCTGCCTATCACTCACTAGACAAAACTCGATCAGTTAGAGCACTCAAGCTTGTATAACACTTGATATTAAATGCACGAAGGCGTCAACATCGTTTAGCTTATCTATCACGGACTAAATGATCGATATGACATTTGTCAAAACGACTCGTTGATCGCTCAGTGGTCACTAATTAACACGCAAAGGCACTAACATCTGTTAGTCTAGCTCTAGGCAAAGAAAGTACGAAAATTCGCTAACAACAACTAAACGTCATCGAGACCACCTTCCACCATAGCGTCATCAGCCAACATGCTCGCACTAGGGACATGAGCGTCTGGGGTGAAACATTTGTTGAAGTCCTCCAACACACGAGGCAAGTCCAGACAGTGTGCTTCCTTTCTTGGTGTCGCTGCATCACGTCAGTACGACTCTTTGTCGTGTAATAGGTGCCCCTGTCAAGCATCTCGGCAGGGAGGGAGGAGGGTCTTGAGCAAAGCCTTGGTCTCCTCTAGCTTCCTAGACCTCTGCTTCAGTTCGCCCTCCAACTCTTCGATCTAAGCAACTCTGACCCCCGATTCAGATAGTAGTTGTCTAACCCTCTAGGCTGAGTCAGCCAACATTGCTGCAACTCTCATTTCCTTCTCTTCAGTCGCCTCCCACTTAACTTTCATATGGTCGGATGCGGCGAGCATTTCTTGAAACACCTGGATACATGATCCATCTACAGGGGTCACAAGACATGAAGGAGGAAATACTTGGGAAATTGGAGCACTTAGACCGGAAGAGGGGAAGCGAAAAGAATCCCTCTACGCCCATTAGATAGATTGGTAGTATAATTTATTTAGGGCTACAGCTCCGAACACTTGGGGATTTCTAGTTGAGCGGATCGGCTCTCGAGCATGCAGGTTCATTCTCTAGATCCGATCCGGGGGTATTGTTGGACCAGTTCAAAACCCATGAGGACATCAGGCCCATTAAAGAGATGAGCCCGTCAGATGGAAAGACATAGGCCCAAGAGATAGATAGAGCAGTTGGAGCTGAAGAAGCAACGTGGAAGTTGTTGGGATCATGCACAAGGAAGTTACCATCAAATCAAACGTGAGCTAGAATATAGGAGATTTGATGATTAAAATGTAAGTCTAAGCCCATTGTAAAGGCTCTCGATGGATACTGAATACATGGGCATTGTAGTCTCTCTTCCAAAAAAGCAAACTCATCCATCCAATTTGACGTCCATCAAACACGAAACCGATTCGAGCTCTCTTTCGCTTCGGCCCGATCTCGGCTAGAGTTCGTAGTCTTCATAAACGAATTTTAGCTAAAACAGATACCAGCAGTTTGAATATAAGCCCATATTAGGGGATGAAGGTGGGATTAGACTGTTCAAATACTAACAGGGTGTAGAAGTTAATTGAAGCTAAATAAAGGCTATTCTATACAATTGACCCTAACATTTATAAATGCACATATGCAGCAGAAAGCTCAGTTCTGAGTTCATCTGGCAGCCACTAAATTGTCTCAAACAAAATTTGAAGTCAGCAGAACCTAACAATTTCAGTAGCTATTGAATCAAAACCCCTTGGAATACAAATGAAATCCGGCTAGGCAAACAAAAGCAATAAACCTGACAGAGGAAATTAGCATCTTGATCTGAGATTTGAAAACAAATTAAGGCAGAATCAAAGAGTTGACCTGGTAAACGACGATGACGAATTGAACGACGACGACGAAGAAGGACAAGAGCCATGTGAAGAGCTCGTTGATCATCTTCGCTCCTAAAAGAAGGGCTTACAATTCAATTCGAACGGGATTTTGTGGTGAACACTTTGCAGAATGTTGTGAATACTTTGACATTCCAGGGGAAGCGTTGCTGTATTGCCCACAAGCCGAGCTGTGTTATTGTTGACTTTTTCTCTATTTTTTAAAGAAACATGAAACTTCTTTAGTCTTCCCTTCGGCTACGTGACTCTCACTAACGCCAAAAAAAATGAATTTGTTTTCCATTGTATGGTGCAAAAGCCAGAAACCAGAGTTAACATATATCTACTCACTAGTCACTAGCATGAATTATAAATCATGAGGCCAGCTGTAGTTAACTAAAACTAAAACTATGACAATTCAATTATACCAAGTGTTTTGGACCAATTGCCAAAAAAAAAAAGTGCTATCCTCCTCCTCATCGTCAGACCGTATCGGCATCCGGGGTTGTAAAACTTGACCCGATGCAAGGAACCCATCTGATCCAACCGACACCAAATTTGACTTGACACCCGAAAAAGATTTGTGTTTAATAGCTACATGAAAGTAGCATCTATGAAAGATTTGTGTTTAATATTTATCGGAGACTTCCATAGTTCAAGTAGTAATTAAAAAGTCTTCATCGACTAATCAAATCTATAGACACCCTCGTAGCTTACGTATTGTGCATGTCCAGCTAGAGTGCAAAAAGAACATTTGAAAGCTGAAAGCTAACATGGTTCCAAGTTGTACTTACCATCCTCGTTCCTTAATTATTATGCATTGACACTTATCTTCTTAAATCTTGCATCGTTAGCTACCCTTAAACTAGTCTAGAAAAAAGTCTTGAAAATCGACTTGAAACAATCAAGTTCACACATAATCAATCCTAAGTCAAAATACTAATAAGTAAGATAATAAGAATAATATCAATGATCATTATTTCTAAGCATAATAAATCCTAGTCCGGTTATTCATAAACAAGTTTATTCCCAACATGGATTATGATAACGAAATGAAGTTTCACGATTATCGAGTAAAAATGGGAGAACCATCTGCTTGTCTTGAAGGTTTTCAGGTATGGAAATCGAGGTATTAGACGAATGGGCACGACACAGGACATTGGACACTACGCACAACCCTGGACATTGGGCACATCTGTGGTGTGGGTCAAAATGGCACGGTTCCAAATCCACAAGCACGGTTTCTCGCCGCGGTCACAGGGTCCTTTTGCAAGTGTGATGCCACGAGACTTGTAGAGGATGGCTCTGAGTGAAGATTCTTGGTAGCGGGTGCTTAGGCAGTCGAAAAGCTTGTTTGCAAGCCTTCGTTCAAGCAAATGAAGACACCTTGAAGAGGACGATTTCTACTAGACCACGTGTGACAATTTCTTTATATTATTGAAGATTGTAAATTTTGAGAATGAAGTGCAAGTTTTTACTCCAAGAATTTCTCTATTACAATCTACACAATAGAGAATTCTCCAAAAAGATAAACTCTATCCATAGATGTAGGGAATTCTTCTAAAAAAAGGGGGAATATAATAAGTAGAAGTGCTATAAATATGATGACAACTTACAATTTGATTGATTATGTTTTATAATATTTCTGTATATAACAAACACATAAAAAATTAAGATGGAAAAGCTATTAGTGTATGCTAAACTAAAATAATTTTAGAAAATATTACCTTTACTTCTTTATTTTAAAGAATATTATGGAGAAGCTGTTAAACATCCTCTTAAACTAGAAATGATTTTCAGGTATGTTCTCCTATGAGTTCAATGACGCGGCGACCGGAAATATAACATTATAAGGACACCTTTGTAGCTAAAAATACATTAAACTCTTAGCATAACATATACTAACATATAATGTGACAATAATAACATGGTAATAGTAATTTGATCACGCATTTAGTGTGAATAAATGCAAAAATACATGTAGGTAAGATTTGATTTCTTAAATCATATAAAAATAAAAAGATTTGATTTCTTAAATCTTGCGAAAGGATGATCTACTCTTACAAAAACATGGGCCTCAATGAACTTACATGGTGACCTACCTACAAAATTGTGTATTTCTTGGCAAGTACAAATTCACAGTATTCTATACAATGCAGCATGTGCCGAGATCTAACTTTGGTTACGCATCTACTGCGAGGGTGCAAAAACGTAAACAAGGAAGGTACGAGATGGATGGACAGCGGCTTTCCGGCATTTAGTCAAAACGGTTAAGCCTCCAAGGGTAGTATCCAGAGATTACCGGTTCGACTCTCATGAACAGTGCCCTCAACCAAAAAAGATGGATGGACGGCGTAAAAGAACCAAAGCAAGCCACGTGTACGTGAGTGATCGTCTGCAACATTACCGACAGAATAGAACGGGCCACATCGCATCCACTCAATTCGTGCCTTGTCTAAAACGGGACCATGCTAGTGTTAGTGTGTACCTTCTACGGATCATTATTCATTATCCAAACAGGACCATACTAGTGTGTATCTGGCCTAAAACATACACAGCCCCCTAAACTTGCACACATTAGTCATGTTAGTACCTCAATTCATCGAGTGTTCACTTTGACACTTGAACTCAACGTTTTGTGACCGATCAGACACTAGGATGCTGATTTGGCAAAAACAATTTGTCACGAAAGTGCCACGTAAGTCAACACTTACTTGCCATGTCATTATTTGAATAAAAAACAATAACAATAACAATTTGATTTAAAAAAAAAAAGAAAAAAACAATTCCTCTCCCCTAACCCTTCTTCATCCTCCAACCAAATCTGAAAACCTTCTCCACCACAATCGGGCCACCTCCTCGGCTCCTCCACCCAAATCCAGCCACCTCCAACCCTTCGTACGCCGACGCCCAGAGAGGATTCAAGAGGAAAAGGCAAGAAAGTGGTGGCGCCGGCGGAGGCTCCGACTTCGATGCCTCTCTCGGACGGCGCGCGACCAAGATCTGGTGGCAGGAGGAGTGAGACCCGAAGCAGGTGTGGATGCAGAGGAGGTGGAAGCCATGGTCACACTGAGGGAGGACGCGGTTGTCGTCGTCGGCGGCGAATTCGCAGAGGCAGATTGGGCGGTGCTCGACGACCGCTGCCCAGAGGGGAGATTGGAACAAGAGGAGAACCGAGGGTTCATTCCGGAGCGGAGGCCGAGGAGAGCCAAGGGTAGGCCGGCGAGCGTCGGGTCGGGTGGGGGGAAGACTTGGCTAGTCGGCGGAAAGAGACGGGGCGAGTGGTCTGCCGATGTTGGTTGCCTGCAAATCCAGATTTGGGTTGGGGAAGTTGCAGATGTTGCATCGGGAGGAGATGGTGGAGAAGGTGGGTGTGGGGCCGTTGGGCAATTGGGGGTTTTGTTTTTTGACATTGGGTAATTGGATTTTATTTAAAAAATTGTTATTGTTATTGTTTTTTTAATTCACATAATGACATGGCAAGTGAGTGTTAGCCTAAGTGGCACTCTCTTGGCAATTTTTTTTGCCACGTCAGCGTCCGAGTATCTGATCGGTAACAAAACGTTGAGTTCAAGTGTTAAAGTAAATACTCGATGAATTGAAGTGCTAAAATGACTAATGTGTGCAAGTTTAGGAGGCCGCATATGATTTAGGCCGTGTGTATCTGCTATAGGGAGGGACCCATAGGGTGCGTGACATACTTTTGGCCTCATTTTTTACAAAAAATAAATAAAATAAAGTGAGTGTATAATCATCGTAACTATATGTTAAAGCGGAGGTTAAAATAATAATTACCGCGAGATGTGTCTCATTAGATCGCATCACCCATCTTTAATAAAACAATCTAATTGATTGAAATTTCATCAATGACCCTAAATTAGAAATTTTCTTTTCATTTGATTTCCATTTTAGTTTTTTTCCAAATAAAAAAAATAAACTTTAAATTTTATATATAACTTTTCTAGAAATCTTCTTATCTTTCTAAAAATAGTAAACTTCAAATTTTATATATAATTTTTCTATATTTCTTCTTATCCACTAATTTTAATTTTGACTTAATCTTAAATTTTTTAATACTATCGTACGTACCTTGATCAAAATCTTAATTTCTATTCAAAGCTTTTTATTAGCCACATTTAGATTATTTTAAATATATATTAATTTCCAACAAATCCAATCACATTTCAATTTTATCAAATTAATTTGATTTGTTGAAAGTTAGTTGACTTTTTTTATTGGTTAAAATATTTATTGTAGATTCTTTATAATTAAAAATAAATTATATATACACACGATTTTAATTTAATTTTTGTTCCAAATAACTATAAATTAATACAAGATTTTATATCAAACTATTCTTTTGAATAGCTTTATATAAAATTTAAGTACTTTTTTGGTTAAACCAAATCGTGCCTTTAAGGCACGGAGACTGATTATTATTTGAACAGAGAAACATTAGCAGAACAGACCGCCTTCAATAACAAAGATTAGTATGTTAAAATAATCTACTATAATCTATCATCATAACTATATACTAAAGCGGAGGTTAAAAATAATAATTATCCTGACATGTGTCAACTCCTCATTGGACCGCATCATCTATCTTTATTAAAATAATTCAGTTGGTGAAAATTTGATTCTAGACCCCACACATATGTAAAATAGAAAAGAATATATATCATTGAAATTACATCTATAAAATTTTCTTATATTTATAAGGTAAACTATAAATTTCTGTTTAATTAAAAAAAAATAGGTTATAAATAAAAAATGAATCATTAAAATAAATCTCTTAAGAAATAAATTAAATAAAATTATACAAATTTTATATCAAACTATTCTTTTGAATAACTTTATATAAAATTAAAGTAAGTTTTTTGTTAGATCAAAATCGTGCCTTCAAGGCACGAGAACTAATACTAGTTACTATATACTAAAGCGGAAGCAAATTCTATCACCATATTTCATCACATCACCCCCTTATTTAAAAAATTATCTTATCAATCTTAGTTTTAAGCTTAATCTTACACATATTTAATTAAAATATTAGTTGTATCTTAAATTTTGGATTGCTTCCTATCCGAGTATATAAATCTCAATCTTATTATTGTATGGTTACTTATTTAGTTAATATACAAATTTATCCTAAGTATTTTATTAAATTTTGGATTGCTTCCTATCTAGTTGTACCCGTCGTGCTATGCACGACTCGTGTTTTGTAAATTTTTGAATATATTATACATAGAATATTAGTGTGAAAATGTATAATATAAAATTTGATATAACTTAATTTCATGGAATATTAGAAGTCTTTAATTGTTCTACAATCGATTAAGAATTTAAGAGTATATTGTTATGCAAATCACACACTTATATTTTATAGTCAATAACTTACATTATTTTGCAAATTATATTTACTTATATTAAATATAGTATGCAAATCGCCAAATTGATATAACCAGTCTAAACATGTAGTTGTTTTAATCATAATATTTAATACATAGATCATATAAAAAACAATGTACTATAATAATAATTAGATCAAAAAACAATGTGAAGATCATATAAAAAACGTACATAAATGCATAGGGAAAAAAATAGTGTTTGAATGAATTTGACATTGTATGTGGCAAAGGAAAAATCAATACTTGTTATGAAAATAATGTGTTTTATGCTTTGTACTTTCTCTTATTTGCCTATCTTTTATAAAAGAAATTTTTAAAGATAGATAGTATTGTTTGAACGATAGATATTGGTTGAATAAGAAAAAAAGATAAAATTAAAGATATAAAGTTGTTGATATCTATCTGAGTTGAATAAGAAAAAACATTAAAATCAATATATGAAGTGGGGGCTAAAATCAACGTGGTGGCTCGAAATCAATAATTATGGAAAAATAAAAGATATAAAGTTGTTGATATCCATTTGAGTTGAATAAGAAAAAACATTAAAATCAATATATGATGTGGGTCAGGGTCAGAATCAAACGTGGGGGCTCGAAATCGATAATTAAGAAAAAAATAAAAGATATAAAGTTGTTGGTATCCATTTGAGTTGAATAAGAAACAACATTAAAATCAATATATGAAGTGGGGTCAGAATCAACGTGACGGCTCGAATCGGCCGGATTTTATAGTATATATTGAATTGATTATGCAAATTATATTTACTAACTTGATTTAACCAGATTAAACATGTACTTATTTTAAATATAATATTTAATTAATGAATATTATTTTGCTTCTACAGTCTATATATGCATTACTATACCAAAAATTTATCTTATTAAAATATAATACGCTTTTAATGATCAAGATAACCTGAATCTTGAAAGAATTCTTATATAGCTTTTACATTAAAATACAAAATACATTTTTGGAGTTGATTTGCAAAGAAATTTTGTTTTATTTTGCAAAGAAAGATAGATTCTAAAAAAATGTTATATAAAAATAATACGAAATTAATAGAAAAATAAAAATTAAATATATTTTGAAAAATATAAGGTGGAATAAGAATAAAATTTGGTTTTTCTTGTAAATAATTTTAAAATTTTTCTGAATTTCATGGATAATGAAATAAATATTAGTTGTATGACTTCCAATTTTTTTTATTCAATATCAATTGTGTTTAAAAGGAAATTTTTATCTTATAATTAAGTTAGAAACTATAGGTCTATTATCTCTAAATAAATAAGATATAGAAAAAGACTCCCATATCTAAGCAAAAACGGAGCATAAGATAAAGCTTACCAAAGCAACTATTTATTACGTAGCACTATAAGCCATACATATATTTTACATAATAGAAAAATAATTCAAATACCACAAATAAAAACTTTTTTTTTATCAAAAATTTGGTGGGTCCAAAATCAACTTTAGAAGAAGATAAGTGATATATTAAAAAGATAGAATATCTTACCAAAATTAAAAATTTGATTAGATCTTTTACATAAATTGATAAAAAGAAATATAATTAGATTAATTGAAATAACATAAATAAAAGCTATTTTTATCAAAATATGCCGTGGGGCCAGAATCAACGTGGTGGCTCGAAAACGGTCGGCTTTTATAATATATATATATTGATGATTTAATTAAAATATTAGTTGTATCTTAAATTTTGGATTGCTTCCTATCCGAGTATATAAATCTCAATCTTATTATTGTATGGTTACTTATTTAGTTAATATACAAATTTATCCTAAGTATTTTATTAAAGAAATCATTTTTCTACCAATTTACTCTTCTGTTAATATTAAGTATTATTTTCGTAGTTTTGTTCTAAAATTCTCTACAAATCATCCTTAGTAGCAAATTTTACCACTATATTTACGCCACATCTTTTTTTATTAAAATAATACATTGTATTATTTTTCTATCGTCTCATACTGAAATCCAGTAATAATATTAATAAAAACTTTAGATGATATATATACCCTAAATATATTTGTATCATTACACATTGTTAATATTTTTATTTGATATTTGTATACTTCTTATTTAATTATTTTTTTACAACATAATAACCTATATAAGAGATAATTTGGTTTTATTTTTTTATCTTATTAAATATTCTCTACATTTTAAAATGTAATAATATATTAATCCAAATGTTTATATTGAAATATTGATTTATTTATACAAATTTGTTTATTGATTTAATTTATAGTTCAAAAGCTTTTTATGAATTTTTTATAAATTTTAATAATCCATCTCATCTTATTTAATTCTTTCTTGATGATATATGTTTATGTATGTATAAAAAAATGATATATAAATACAATACTTTTATATAAACATTTGGTGATATATGAGATTTATGTTATTTTATAATCTAAATCATATGTACCGTTTTAAAAGAAATTAGACATATGATAATATTTGTAATTATTATAGGAGGATTTTGGGTAATGGGGCTGCGGTGGTGACAACAATGCGGAGAATGGACGGCGCGGTGAAATAATGAGGTAAATGGACTTTTTTGGTGACAACTACAAGAACATCCCAAGACATGGCGTCATGACACCCAAACCTGTCACCACCAAACAAAACATTATCACCGCGTACAGAAAAGTCCCCTCCCCCATACAAAACCTTGTCACCACGTACAAACCCCCCCTCCATACAAAACCTTGTCATCACGTTTACAACTTGTCACCTCTCAAACTAATATCACCAATATTGCACTCTAATTTGTTCATCACGTACAAACACTTGTCACCTTACCTAGAACCACCCCCAAATTGCACTTAAACTTGTCATCAGAAATTATTAGTAAGCCTATGTGGGATTCGAACCCACATTATCGTACGCTAGGCACGTTGCTCTACCATTTGAGCTAATAGGCTATAATTAAAAGTAATATATAAAAACTTATCATCACCTAGCAATCAAAGCTGTCACCAGCACACAATGTTGTAACATGTGAAACCAAACAGAGAACCTATATGCGTTCAACATGCCACCGCATAAAAACTGAATTGCATTCAACATGTCACCGCGTATAGATTGTGTCACCAAACTGAAAACAAAAAACCCTAGATCACACACAAAACTTGGTGACAAGACAGAAAACCCTAGATCAAGTACAAATCGCTTCCATTCAACATGTCACCGTTTTTGTCACTGAAAACCCTAGATCTATAATTTCTAGATCTAACACTTTCAAAAAACCCAAGAAAAACCGATGAAAACCCCGATGACAACCCCGTAGATCTAGAATTTCTAGATCTAAAAACTTAAAAAAAAACCCTAGATCTAGAAATTCTAGAACTAGAACTTGAAAAAAAAACCTAGATCTAAAACATCTAAAAGAAACCTAGATCTAGATCTAAAAACTTAAAAAAAACCCTAGATCTAGAAATTCTAGATCTAGAACTTGAAAAAAAAACCTAGATCTAAAACATATAAAAGAAACCTAGATCTAAAGTTGGTATACATACCTTGAAACACGCCTTCGGCCACCTCGTCGCCTCGTCGGCCACCTTGTCGGCCACCTCGTCGCCTCGTCGGCCGCCAAGTTCGGGTATCCTAGTCGGCCACCTCGTCGCTCGCCGATGACAGCCCCATCACCATGGCCTTGTCGTCATTATATATGGACGAAGAGGAAGGAGGGAGATGGGGAGAGATGAGAAGAGGGAGGGGAAGAGGGAAGAAGGAAGAGGGAGATGGAGAGGGGGAGGGAGAAAGCTGGGAAATAATAGGAGGAGAGAGAAAGGAGAAGAGGAGTGGAGGGTTTTATATTACCGCTTGTCACCGTCAGCTTTCAAATTTAGCCCATTTATTTCATTAATTCCACCATGAGTTCCATTCCTTCAATATGTCACCACTTTAGCCCCCCCCCCAATTCTCTCTTATTATAGTGAATTCATATACAATATAATAAAAACAAAAAACACTCCCGCACAAGGTGCAGGTCAGTTGCTAGTCCAATTTATATAAAGCAAAACCTATGTCTTTGTTAAAATTTGTACATCAACAATGCTGAATAAAACACTATTATTTATACCACATAATTCATGCTGAATAAAGTAATGATTTTATTTGATTAGCAAATCCACAAGGGATGAGAACTGGTCACTTTTTCCTTTAGAGCTGGTTAGTAACCAGTTCTCATCCCTTGTGGATGCTCTAGGCAAGCCCAAGTAGTACTTGTAGCAAACCTAATCCTTACCTGATCAAAAAAAAATAGCAAAAACTGATTTTTTGATATCTCACTTCATTTTGATATGAAAATATGATTTTCATTAAAATGTTTTGTTATTTTAGGTAAAAGTGATTTTTTTTCATTTTTATGAGGATTCTAAATAATTAATTATAATAGTAGAATTCATAATAGAAATTAAAATAAAATAAAATACATATATAGGTTAATAGGTTCGAACTTGGGTCTATCGGGCTTGAATAGTTGAATTGTACATTCTTGAATAAAAAGCATATCTGGTCAAAGTTCGGTCTCAGATCGATCAAGTCGGGTTTACATTTACATTACTCGTACTCAGTTCAGTTCTTTGTTGAACCGAACCGAAAAAACCGAAATTCGGGAATTTAGTGAACCGAAAACCAAGCCGAAAAAATCCGGATCGGTGTTTTCGGTTTTTGATAAATATAAGGTTTTTCTTTGAAAAAATTGAACCGAATTGAAAAATAACCGAAACCAAAATCTTAAAAATTCTTGAACCGAAAATCGAACCGAACTCCTTCGGTTTGGTTTGGTCGGTTCGGTTAATTTTTACGGTTTCGGTCCGATGATGCTCAACCCTTAAAAATTCTTGCCCCTAGAAGTGGATCTTTTCCTCTTCGGGGTTGCAGGACGCACATGGAGGTTAATCTACAAGCCGATATGAGTTATCAAAGCAATTGTGTATTTACTCACTATATAAAACAGTACTCTCCTGCTCCTCGACTACATTCACTCTCATCTACTTAAATCTCCACCAACGGACATGATATGAGCTATGAAAGCAATTGTGTATTTACTCACTATATAAAACAGGCCTCTCTTGCCCCTCGATCGGTTACATTCACACTCACCATCGACTCAAACCTCCACCAACGCACGTCAACGGCCATGTTGCCGTACAAGACAATTGCCGACGCAGAGGCGGCGCTCAACCGAAGCTTGACCTACGCCGAGACGCTATGGTTCAACTACTCGGCGGACAAATCAGACTTGGCTCTTTATTGCCACAACCTTATCATCGTCTGTGTCGTCTATTCTTGCGCCCCTCTACCCTTCGTATGCATGGATCTTATCCGCTCCTTCAAGCTCGAACGCTACAAGATCCAGCCCAAGATTCGGGTTCCCCCCTCGGACATGTTTGCGTGCTATAAGACGGTCATGAAGTCGTTCTTCGTTGTGGTCGGCTCTCTCCAACTAGTCTCCTACCCTACGGTCAAGGTACGTAACAGAATGGCTTCATCATATCATGTCTCTAGCTTGATGACCGATTGATCAATTTTTGGCTGAATGTACACTAATTGGTGCGCCTAGTTTAGGAGTGCAGTTTGGTGCGCCTAAATAAGCATGTATGATGAATGTATGATTCATACATGATCTTTAATTTGTTGGTATCGGCTCTAGGATATTTAGCCCCTCTAGGGTAAATTCCTGGGTCTGTCACTGTGTATGAATGAATGTGTATGTCCACGGGTGGTGCAGGTGGTTGGTATAAGGACGGGATTGGAGTTGCCGAGTGGATGGGAAGTAGCGGCTCAGTGGGCGGTGTACTTGTTGGTGGAGGACTACGGGCACTACTGGATCCACCGATGGCTGCATTGCGACTGGGGCTATCGCAACATCCACAGGGTCCACCACGAGTACAACGCCCCCATGGCATTGGCCGCTCCCTATGCCCATTGGGCCGAGATCCTCCTGCTCGGCCTCCCTTCCTTCCTCGGCCCGGCCTTGGTCCCTTGTCACATAACCACCTTCCTGTTCTGGTTTGCTGTGCGCCAGATTGAGGCCATTGATATCCACTCTGGGTATGTCTGTACGCACCCCACTATACAGTCTACGTACACCCTATGCTTTCCATATTTGCCATATCATACTTAATGCTAACTAATATACTGTACGTGGCTAATAGTCGTGGACAAAGGTAAAGCCTTGCATCTAAAAAGAATGAATAGTTGTGGTTAATAGACAAGATTTAATCTTGAAATGATAGAAAAAAAGAAAAATCACAAAATTCCAAAAATATCAGAACTAAAATTACGTTATTTGTAGGCATGGTGTTGTCAGAATCGTGATCCTTGTATCGGATTGGAAGGGGGTAGCAGGATCGGATCGTAGAATCAGATCGTTAGGATCGTAAGATCCTACATTATAACTAAAAAATATATGATAACCTAATATATGGTATATAAACTCTGAAATTTTAAAAACATAATTAATTTGATGAGTAAAAATATTTTAAGATGAATCGGGTTAATAATTAATGGAAAAGAGACATAAACTTTGAGCGTAGTAATAATATATAAATATAATAGTGATTGTTTGGGATCGCAAGAATCGCTTGTAGGATCGTTAGAATCGTTGTAGAATCGTTAGAGTCGTGTGTAAAATCAAAATCCAATTAGAATTTTATGTTAAATCATTTAAGATCCTAGTTTAATAAGATCCTACTTAGGATCGTGGATCGATTTATGACTTTTGGGTCATGGAATCGTTAGAATCGTAGGATCGAGTCGGGATTCTGATAACATTGTATACCACCTTATATGTATGAATGTATGATTATTGATTATAAAGGTTATATGCATGAATACACAATTAGCAAAATATCATGCATATGACATGTTATAATAATGTATGTGACATAGTATAATCATGTGTATAATAAATAGACTATATTTAATCTTAAAAAATATAGAGAGTAAATATTTAAAACATTCTATCATGTGGTATAATCATGTATTATATTAAAGATATAACAAACCACATAACCATTTTATTAAATCAATTTGATTGGTTGACATTTAGTTGACTTATTTTTAATGGTTAAAATGTTTATTGTAGATTGTACATGTACAAAAAATTATATAAATAAATTAGATTGTTTTTTTTAAACAACTATAAAATAATAATTATCATTATAAAATAAAGAAACTTATTGATAAAAACAAATATTCAAACCATATATAAATGTTATTAATCCTACGCATCTTTGTTTGATTAAACAATGTACGTATTATAACAAAAATAATCTATCATTATAAATAAATTCTGTAAAAAATAAAATAAATAAAACAATACAAGATTTTATGATATCAAACTATTCTTCTGAATAACTTACATAAAATTTAAAGTGAATTATTTATTAAATTAAAATCGTGTATTAGACTAATACTAGTTTTTTAACTAAAACGTGTTTAATTTTCATGCACGATCGAAGCTATGACTTCCCATGGAATCCTACAAAACTCATTCCATTTTACGGCGGAGCGCAATATCATGATTATCATCATTACGTAGGAGGCCTAAGCCACGGCAATTTCGCCTCGGTGTTCACTTATTGTGACTACATATACGGAACTCACAAGGTAAATCAACTTAATTCATTTCATCCCATCCATATTTTCATGTACGTGCTCAACCATCTAATTAACTAAACTCCCTCTACTACCAGGGATATCAGTATCATAAGAGGCGCATCAACAAGGTAAAAACTAACTCCTTTCTTAAAAAATTTGGGTCTCACGTACTTTCTTAACCAGTACAACTAATGTACAAGTAGTCTAACCTTATAAGGTTTGGTTTAATACATATAATACATTTGAAAAATAAATCAATTTTCAAAAAATGTTTTCATTTTTTTTGGTTGGGTATCAACTGAACCGTCATCTATACTGTCTATAGTATAAAGCGGAGACAAAGTCTTCACAGAAAATTGTATCACGTATCATATCTTTAATAAAATAATCAACCGGGCCCTTACGTATATAAAAAAAACACTAATCAGAATAGAAAGATAAATATATATGATTTGATAAAAATAATCAACTAGGCCCTCCTTTATATAAATTAGGTAGTTAGAATCTCATATAATCTTATCCCGTAAAAATCGCCGAAAATTTTGATTATCCCTTACCAAGAATTAGTTGTAATGTTCAGATAAATATTATTATTTAATACAACGTGATATTTATTGTAAAGTAATTTTTGAACAAATCCAACTTATTTATATTATGCGTTGATTTACTATTGGTAAAAAAACACTAATCATAATACGAAGATACATATATAATCCTATAATTTTAATGTGATCATTGACGTTACATATCTAATTAAATTGGGTTTATAATCGCATTACCCATACATAGTACGGGGGTTAAACTAGTTGTTTTTAATGAGAGACCGGTATTAATTACTTGATTATCCTTACCCTATACAAGATATAGTAGATATATAAAATGCTTTTTTATGTAGAATTTAATTGGTACAATAATATATGATAATATAATTAGTACTTTGATACTGGGAGTTTTTATCAAGTCTTCGTGATGTTATCTGTGAGCGGGTAAATTAAATCATTTCAATTATTTTCGTTATCTTTCGTCATAAAAGGTAATTTTATTTATTATGTTATTTTCTATCTTTAAATATTTATTTATTGTTAAATTAATTGCGATAGTTATCCGTTATGATGGAAAGTTCTATCTTATTTAATAAGATTATATTTTCATTCAAACGTACCTCCATCCAATACAAGTTTACTTGCCAACAATTAAGATACATTCTACAATTAAGATACATTCTGATTTGTAGATCCTTCTTTCGTGGCAGATTAAAGAGAAAACGACCTATGCCAATCCACAATACGGATTCACAAACTTCGATCCTTCTCAAAATCTCAAATCTTGTTAGTCACTTTGGTTATTTTCTCTCAAGCCGATGTTGCTCTTTTGCTTGCAAGAACCTATCTTTATGTTCAAAGACTTTCTATCATCTCCTCTTTTAGGATGTAATGAAAAGACTTTTAATAGGAATCATCATCTGAGAATAAGAGAGAAATGAGAATGTGCGGTGGACGTTGGATCATGTAACGCAGTCAGTGTGCATGATCTTTTACATTGGTGTGTATAATAATGATCTTATTTATTATATATAATGAGTATAAGTTTTGTTTTACTCTTGTTTGTGTATAACTTATACATTATACAACTGAATCTACTTAATTCTGTTGTTAAATATACAAGGCCTTTGTCAATTGAGTTTGCATTTATACGAGGATGCTAATGTTATATACACTCAGTTACAATACTACGTACGTATAGACATTCATAGGGTTATTCATAGTCACTTATAAATAATACACACATTTATAATACAATGCACACATAGTGATCGAGAAGTACCATATACACTCAATTATATCATAACTATAGACTAAAGTGAAAGTTAAAAATAATAATTAGAACGACACGTGTCGACTTCTTATTGGACTGCATCACCCATCTTACATTGGGCCTTAAATCCTTAATGAACTTACATGGTGACCTACAAAATTGTGTATTTCTGGGTAAGTACAAAATCGAAGTGGAAATTAAATTGGGCCTTAAATCCTTAATGAACTTACATGGTGACCTACAAAATTGTATATTTCTTGGTAAGTACAAATTCACTATATTTAATCAGATTCACACAAAGAATCATCAGTTCATTAGTTTATCTAGTTTCTTAGAATTCCTTGACTCATTCCAATTCCGATCTTAGACAATCACATGTCGATGGTCCAGTCAATACTTAAACATAGGCAAGGATGCTTAACCTAGACCTAGCAATGAAAACAAGAATATGCAGGATATCAAAAAATCAAACAATCAAGCTACGAATCAATTGCAAAATGAAACAATCTAATCTCTTTCTTAATCCTAGTCTACGGTCCTAGAAATTAAGCTGTTTTCGTAGAAAAGATATGATCACATAGACATGAATCAAATCAAAATTCAAACTATAGAACAAAGATAACTCACTCAGTTGATCACGCTCAAAGAATCACACAATATTCATGGAATTAAGCACAAAGAGAAAAAACATTAATCAAGGTAAAAAGATATGATTTCTTAAAACTTGCGAAAGGACGCTCTACTCTTACAAAAACTTGGGCCTTAAATCCTTAATGAACTTACATGGTGACCTACAAAATTGTGCATTCTTGGCAAGTACAAATTCACTATATTTAATCAGATTCATACAAAGAATCATCAGTTCATCAATTCATCTAGTTTCTTAGAATTTCTTAACTAATTCCAATTCCGATCTTAGACAATCACATGTCGATGGTCCAGTCAATACTTAAACATAGGCAAGGACGCTTAACCTAGATCTAGCAATGAAAACAGGAATATGCATGATATCAAATCATGCAATCAAGCTATGAGGCAATTGCAAGATGAAACAATCTATTCTCTTTACTAGTTCACGGTCCTAGAACTTAAGTTGTTTTCATACAAAAGATAAGATCGCATAGACATGAATCAGATCAATTCAAACTATAGAACAAAGATAACTCAATCAATCGATCAAGCTCAAAGATTCACACAATGATCATTACCTCTAAGCATAATAAATCCTAGTACGATTATTCAAAAACAAATTTATTCCCAACATGGATTATGATAACAAAATGCAGTTTCACGATTAATTATCGAGTAAAAAGGGGAGAACCATCCACTTGTCTTGAAGGTTTTGGGTATGGAAATCGAGGTATTAGACGAATGGGCATGACACAAGGCGAAGGCATAGGCATAAGGCTCTTAGCATGACATTGGGCACTAGGCACAACACTGGACACTAGGCACATCCGTGGTGTGGGTCAAAATGGCATGTTTCCAAATGCAGGAGCATGGTTTCTCACTGCGGTCACGGGGTCCTTTTTCAAGCGCAATGCTACGAGACTTGTAGAAGATGGATCTTAGTGAAGATTCATGGTAGCGGGTGCTTAGGCTGTCGATAAGCCTTTGCTCAATCAAACGAAGACACCTCTTAGAGACCTATTATCTACACCTTAAAGAGGAAGAGTTCTACTATACCATGTTCGATCGTGTCTCTATATTATTGAAATTATAAATTTGGAGAATATAGTGCAAGTGTCTACTCCTGCAATTTCTCTATCATAATATACACGATAGGGAATTCTCCAAAATAAATAAACTCTTTTCCTAAATGTAGGGAATTCTCAAAAAAAAAGGAATATAATAATCAAAAGTGTTATGAATATTTTTGTTCGATAAGGAAAGGATTAGGGTCGATGCAAGTACTATTTGGGCTTACCTAGAGCATCTACAAAGGATGATAACTCGTTACTAACCAGCTCTAAAGAGAATAGGGTAAACCACGCCTTAAAGTCTCGAACCCGATACCTCTTGGTACATCCATGAATGCTCAATCTGTGAGCTGATGTGCCAAGCGCAAAATTCTATGAATATGATGACAACCCAACATTTGATTGATTATATTTTATAATATTTTTGTATATGACAAATATATTAAAAATTAAGATGGAAAAACTATTAGTGCTAAACTAAAAATGATTTAATAAAATATTACTTTTAATTCTTTATTTTAAAGAACATTATGGAGAATCTGTTAAACATACTCTTAAACTAGAAATGATTTTTTAGTATATTCCCTAACGAATTCAATGACGCGACGACCGAAAATATGACGTGACAAGGTTACCTTTTAAAATAAAAATACAGTAAAAACTTAACATAACATATACTAACATATAATGCTGCAATAGTAACATGGTAAATTGGTAATAGTAATGTGATCTTGCGTTTATTCTTAAAAAATGTAAAAATACAGGTAAGATTTGATTTCTTAAATCCTGCGAAAGGGTGCTCTACTCTTATCTACTCTTATAAAAACATGGGCCTTAATGAACTTGCATGGTGACCTACCTACAAAATTAAATGGTGTATTTCTTGGCAAGTACAAATTCACTGTATTTTATACACTGTAGCATGTGCCGAGATCTAATTTTGGTTACGGCAGAATACATGTACTTCCCCGGACTTGTAACTTTTTTTTCAATCAGACCTCTCAACTAAAAAATGTTCTACTAGATCCTCCAACTTACTAATTTTGTTCGATTACGGATCGCAAACCGTTTGGACCACCCTAACATATATATACTAACATATAATGCGGCAATAATAACATGATAATATTAAATTTGATCATGCATCATTCATTTATTATTTAAAAAAAAATGTAAAAATACAGTCAAACACTCAACATAACATATCTATATCTATTCTATAAACCTATAAAGAAAGATTTTTAGAGTAATTAATGACCCACATTTTATACACTAAACCTATAGTTTTGGGATGCATGGAATGCAAGATATTCTTTAAGGTGCAGATATTAAAGATATTGTTCAATGTTTAACTGGAAAAAACGTTCGGGTAATAATCGTGAATACTTCATCCGTCCGTTACACTTTCCCAGCAATTACTCGTCTGAGCAATTAAGTAATAGCAACGTCTTTTCTACCAAAAACAAAAAGCAATGGCAACGTTTGTCTTAGCCCTCAGGCCCAAGCCCAGGACAAAATGTATAACCCAACCCTCAACCCTCACTCTTCTCAGTTGCTCTTTTCACGCCCCTCTTTCTCCCCGGTGGTAACTGACAGTGTAGTCCGAACCTCTCCAATTCTCAGGTTCTCTCTATCCTCAACTCCTTTGTCTTCGCCGACCCCGACTCCGCCGCCTCTGAAGATGACGACGCTCTTCTCCGACGTCTCACGCTCCTCTGCTATCCGGCAGCCCCTTCCCGCCGAAGACCGGCGCTCCTCGACCGGACAGATCCGACAGTAGCCCAACCCCGCCGCTCACCCGCGGCTTCCCCGACATTCTCGCTCCCCATCTCCCTCTCACTCTCGGCTTCTCCGCTCGATTGCCACTCCCCTGCACTCCCGAGCCCGACGACGGCGACCTTGCTCGCCCTCCCGACTCTGCCCTAACCCGACTCCCGACCCAATGCCGCTTGCAGAAACTCCGATCCTCAATCGGATCCTCTCTTCGCCGAAGACCTCGATCTCGACTCCGTCTTCGAGGGCTTCCTCGGAAACCGTACGTATCTAATCT
Organism: Polygonum maritimum; assembly: GCA_963924305.1. Lineage (NCBI taxonomy): Eukaryota > Viridiplantae > Streptophyta > Magnoliopsida > Caryophyllales > Polygonaceae > Polygonum > Polygonum maritimum. The sequence goes on from OZ002736.1 coordinate 916,555, forward strand.
AAATATCTCATCCATCTCACATCTGAATCGATTGTTACTGTCTCTATGTCGTTTCACTTTCGGACATCTATCTAGATCTGTATTTTGACTTGAGATTTTGATTATCGATTGCAGAGGAAGAAGTGGAGAGAAGCAGATCGGAGAAGGAGCTGATCTCGGCGAGCACGATATCAATTATTTCGAATCAATTCTGAACCATGCCTTTCAACTATTAGTCTGGATTTTGTTTAGGCGTGAAAGCATTTTTTTTTGATCGAAGGTTTGAAAGCATTAGTTATTGAAAGATTAGTTATATAATCTTGGCAATCATCACATCAATTTGAGTCTCAAACATGGTCCATACATGTCAGCTTTCTCCCCTGATTGTTTGTTTGTGTCTGTGCTTAATTAGCCATCTTTAATTATGCCTCTAAGTTGAAAATTGAAAATGAAACCACCAGGTTAGTGCCTCTAAGTTGATGAATAATGAGACAACTAATATTTTTGAACAATCATGAGAATGATCAGGGTTTGAAGCAAATGTGAACCTCTGCTATGGCAAGTGAATTTACTTTTCTCTTTTGGTTATGGTTGCTGCAGCTTTCATTTCAAATGTGGACCGACCAGATGCAGGAGACATTAAACTCGAAGAAAAAGGGGGATTCTGCGTTTACATTTGCTGCACTGCGTTTTACTGTCATGAGCATCATCAGCTTCATCCCCTACTTCAATTGGCTGGTGCGTTTTTTTTTCCGTTTCCCCCCTTTTCTCGCCTTCGTTTTGCTGCAAGTTTTCCGTGTGTTCGTTATGGAGAAAAGGCGATTTTGGTTGATTTCGTTGGGCAGAGCTGGGTGTTTGCGTTCATGGGCACGAGTAAGCGCTGTTATGCTGTGTATGCCATCGTTTACCTGCCTCCCCACTTGAGGTTTGTCCTCTCTTCCTACCTAAATCCGTTGTTTGTTATCAATGTATTCTTCTTTTTTGTTCCTGCCTTTAGGTCTAAATTACTTTGTATATCTCAGTAGCTTTAATTGACGGCTTTTAACAAGGATGGATTCTTCTTATGATGGCTGATGCATTTGAGAAGCTTCACAGCTCCTAACGCCGACAGGACCTGCAATCGATGCCAGAAATTGCACCCAAGGTTTTGATTTCTGTTGACCAAATTCAATTGATAGGTTGTTTGAATTGTAGAGGATTTCAGTGTGGGTCTCGCTCGATTAGGCTCTTACTATCGCCCGATTGAATAGTTTTGTTATTTGTTTTGGACATTTGCAGAAGGCGTTCGAGCCGGGGCCAAGGCAGCCGCTATTGCTTGCGTCGTCTCTGCTGTGCCTACGGTCATCTACCCTCTTCTCTTCGTCCTTGATTTTGTATCTTTCTTTATGCAATCTTCTTTGAGTGTTGAGAAACGCAACAAATGCGCTATACCATAATTTTGCTATGCTCTGGGATCTATATATATTGTAGCGGTGACCTGATGGATTGTTGATCTATGATTTTGAGTCTCTATTTCATGTATCAATTGAAGGTATTTGGGTATGCACATCTAGGCAATTCAATTTGATTTCAAGGCCTGAATTATCAGCCTCAGATGCACATATTGACTACTCTCAGCAGCAGTGCAATACTCATATCGATACTGCTGATGCAAAAAAGGGGTTGATGAACAGGATGGACTTGCCTAGGCCTTTTCCAGGTGCGAATAGCTACACTTTATATAAATTGTCAGCTTTTGTGAGCGTAAAATGGAGGCATAGGTTGCCTCTTTCAGAGCCATATTTTAAAAGGGGCAAAGGGTACTTTTATTTTGGGATGTTTGACAGCTAGCTGGCTTTAAATTTATAGTTTCTCTAGATTGAAAGGAATGTATAAATTGTCAGTTTTTTGAGCTCAAAATGGAGACATAGGCTGCCTTCAGACGGGTAAAGCATACTTTTATTGTGTGATGGTGATAGCTGGCTAAATTCATGGTTTCTCTTAATTGGAAGGAACGGGATTCTGAAATGAAGTATAAAATCTTTGGAAGGGCAACTGTACTTATAGACCAGCCTGCTGATGTAGGTGCTTTTATAAAATTTGATGGTGCTAGCAGTTCTCTTAGACCATATCCAGTTTTTAATGGATTCTCTGGTGGAATTGGCTGTTTCAGGTTGTAGAGTGTGTGTTTGTTTGTGGTTTGACTTAACAAATGATTCATGGAGTATTGTTTGGCTGCAGGTACCTCTTCTCTCGAGCCATCTGGAGGTAAGGGTATGGTTGATTCTGACTACTGGAGGAAGAAGCCTCCCAAAGATGCATCAATCAGTTTCACCGAAACATCTTTACAAGTCATCTATCATCAACAAATCTAGCTTGAGATGCCAGGGGTAAGTTAAAAGGAGCTTCTGTTTGGTAATCGATTTTGTTGGAGGAATCTCTAAATCTCTCCTCACTGCAGATGCATTAGGAATAGGGTGCCAATCTCGGATCTTCGTCTCCGATCACCACCGTAGGTCTTTCCGTCGTGGTAAGTTGCAAGGGTTAGGGTTTTCATTTCCTTTCTGCAAACATGTTTCGACGGGTTTGTTTATCCTTATATCAATGTAGGAACATCTTGAGGCTATGGAAAATATCTGACCTCTTTGTTTGGAAGAGTGTAATGGAACCAAATTTCTGTATCTTGCCTTAATGTTAGATAAAGTCTGAGGTTTGTCGTCTATCATTTGGTGCAAAATTCCATATTTGTTTATGGAATGTTTTCTCTATTGAATCACCATATAACAAGGCTACAGATTTCTCAACTTATATGGTATTGAAACCCTTCAAGATTAATGTTGAAAAATAGAAAACAAAATCCTGAGCCTTCCTGGTCATATACATGAATTCTCAAGTGAAATATTTTATCATGACGTGGCAAGATTGTGATAATATATGAAATCTCAAGTGAAATATTTATCATCATTGAAAATTACTTACGGTGCTACTTACTTTCTTACTTATGTATCCAAACAAATTCTTAGTAAAATAATTAGTACATGCAAGGCACACGTTGACCCGTTAGTTATTATTTTTGAATGGCTTCCATACATACCTATAATGTACCGTAATAAGAAATGCTTAAGAGTTAAGACGCATTATAACTCTATTTTTTTTTGGTTGAGGGTCATGAGAGTCGAACCGGTGACCTCTGGGTACTACCTTTGGAGGCTTAACCGTTTTGACTAAATGCCCGAAGGCACGCATTATAACTCTATCAAATGTGTTTCTACTTTTAAATCAAATTACATGAAGGCTGTATAAAAAGAATGTTGCCCCCTGCCGTAGGCAGGGGCCGGAAATACTAGTACTAACATATAACGCGGCAATAATAATAACATGATAATAGTAATTTGATCATGCATTTATTGTTAAACAACGTAAAAATCCACGTGGGTATGATTTCATTTCTTAAACTACACCAAAATAAAAAGATTTGATCTCTTAAATCTTTTCAAATGATGCTATGCGCTGATTCTGCTCTTACAAGCACTTGGGCCTCGACGTACTTACATGGTGACCGACCCACGAAAATTGTGTATTTCCTGGCAAGTACAAATTCATCATATTTTATATTTTTATTCAATGCAGCATGTGCCGAGATCTAACTTCGGATCGACGGCGAAAAATCACCAAACCAAGCCACGTGTACGTCGGAGATCATCCACAGCATTACCGACACAATACAACCGGCCACACCGCATCCACTCCCCTGTCCAAAATTCCAATCCTTAAAATAGCTCGATCCACCCCCCTCTTCCTCCAAAAACGCCAATCCCACCAAACCCAACCCCCCGAGATCCGATCTCGCATCCGTCCTCCTCTGCGTTGTTGAGATCGTTTCTCTCGCTCCCCCTCTCATATCATGGGCTCCGCGGTCAACGGCTCGTCAACGCCGCTCAATTTCCTGATCTACGGGCGGACAGGCTGGCTAGGCGGCTTGCTCGGCAAGCTTTGCGAGGCCCAGGGCATCCCCTACCAATACGGCTCCGGTCGCCTCGAGAACCGAGTCTCCCTCGAGGCCGACGTGGCCGCCGTCGCCCCCAGCCACGTGTTCAACGCCGCCGGCGTCACCGGCCGCCCCAACGTCGACTGGTGCGAGTCCCACAAGGTCGAGACCATCCGCGCCAACGTCGCCGGAACCCTAACCCTAGCCGATGTCTGTAGGGAGCGGGGCCTGGTCTTGATCAACTTCGCCACGGGGTGTATCTTTGAGTATGATTCCGAGCATCCGCTCGGATCTGGGGTTGGATTTAAGGAGGAGGATTCGCCTAATTTTATCGGATCTTTCTATTCCAAGACTAAAGCCATGGTCAGTCTTTTTGCTCATCATACGATCTTGGATCCTCTTCTGAGATTTTTGCTTTTAATTGTCTTAAAAATGATGCTTTAATGGATGTTCTTGGTATGAAATTGGAAATATTTGATACTGAATGGTGGTGGTTGATTCAATTAGTTAAGCTGATCTGGTTACAATAGCTTTCAGATTAGCAATGTAGCACATTTGAGCTGCAAAAGTTGTTAGATCAAGGTCATGGTCAGTCTTTCTGCTTATCATACGATCCTGGATCCTCTTATGAGATTTTTGCTTTTACTTGTCTTTATCATTTGATGCTGCATTGCTCTTATATTGATTCGAAATGATGCTTTAATGGATGTTCTTGGTATTAAATTCGAAGTATTTGATATTGATTGGTGGTGGTTGATTCAATTAGTTAAGCTGATCTGTTTATAATGGCTTTCAGATTAGCAATATAGTTAGCACATGTAGCATATTTGAGCTGCAAATGTTGTTAGATCAATGTAGATCTGTACATTGGAGGAATTTCGTAAACATTACGACCCCAGATACGTCACTTTGGGATCTTTAATGCTTGGAAGATGAAACTTTTGGTGCATCTTTTGTTGAGCTCTTTGTGTGTACTCACTTAATGAAATGTCTCATCTGGAAATGTCTTATCTGGAAATGTGAATCTGATCAGTCTTGCAATCGTGTTGGTGTATAATGCTGCATTGCTCTTTTATTGATTCAAAATGAGGCTTGAATGGATGTTCTTGGTATGAAATTGGAGATATTTGTATGTAGGGTTTCATTTCGACATGGAAGTAAGATACTGATCGCTGGTGGTTGATTCAATTAGTTAAGCTGATCTGTTTATAGTAGCTTTCAGATTAGCAGTATAGTTGGCACATGTAGCATATTTGAGCTGTAAAAGTTGTTAGGTCAATGTAGATCTATACTTTGGAGGAATTTTGTGACTTTACAGCCCTATTTACATCACTTTAGGATCTCTAATGCTTGGAAGATGAAACTTTTGTTGGACTATTTGTGTGTAGTCACTAAATGAAATGGTGAAGTTATCTATGGAGTCTTTGGTGATGCTGTATGCCTGTATATAACTTAGGATCTGGGTGTATTGTGCTACCTATAGCTATATGGCCTCTTCTGATTTCTGATGGGCAAATGTAGTGTTTGTGGTTTGTTCTATGGTACTTTGCAAGCTCTTGTCCTGATTTTATGAATTGCAAGGGACTATACTGATATCGTTTTTGATCAAACAAAATGTAATAGGTTGAGGAGTTACTGAAGAACTATGAAAATGTATGCACACTGAGGGTGAGAATGCCGATCTCTTCCGATTTATCCAACCCACGCAACTTCATCACTAAGATCACCCGTTACGAGAAGGTTGTGGACATTCCTAACTCAATGACCATACTTGACGAGCTTCTCCCAATCTCTATAGAGATGGCAAAGAGGAACCTCACCGGTATCTGGAACTTCACAAACCCTGGTGTTGTCAGTCACAACGAGATCCTTGAGATGTACCGTACATATGTTGACCCGAACTTCGCCTGGAAGAACTTTACCCTTGAGGAGCAGGCCAAGGTGATTGTGGCACCAAGAAGCAACAATGAGCTCGACGCTTCCAAGTTGAAGCGCGAGTTCCCAGAAATGTTGTCCATCAAGGAGTCGCTGATCAAGTATGTGTTTGAACCAAACAAGAAGACCACAACCTGATTGATATTCTTTGATCGGCTCTCCCTATATCTTTCTTTCCGTCCTTCAAGTTTGTTCGAGTTTTCTGGATTTTGCGGTTTCAAAGTGTGCCTGTGCAACAGAGGAAGAGCTCAAGACCTTGTTATTGTAACTGTTGTGTACTAGAATGATTGATTGTGTTCTGATTTTGCTATGGTGATAGGAGAATAGGGATTTTATGGCAGAGGGCGAGCTGAATTGAGTCCTGTATTTGTTGTGCCATGATGATCATGAATAAATGTGTTTGAAAATGGTTATTGAATTATCCACTATAACTGAGACTTTGATTCCGCAGTTTTCATTCATTTTTTGCACGTACGTGGAGGAAGGCACTTTGATTCATAGCTATGATCTGAACAAGAACTTTCACCTTATTTGCAAGTGCTTTTAGACACATCTTATGGGCTACCCTACACAAACTTGTAGGCTTGAACTCTTTAATATGTATATATACATACATACATACATATACATGGGCTTCCATCTCTCAACTATCTTCCCTCTTTCTCTATCCTTGATGAGTTTACTCACCACATGCTTCTTGGTCGAGAACGCAGCTGTGGCCTCCCACCACTTCCCCTCTTTCATTTCCTTTGTTGCTACTTAACCCCATCAAACATGGTTTGGGCCTTACTAAGGCCCATTGGCCCAACATGTTGTTTTTTCTTCTGAAGCCATCTACGTTTTATCTGTTTCTTTGGTTGCACACCAACAAGCCCGTACTGCCCAGAGGCTTAATCGATTGATGAGTAATTAAATGCCTGAAGGCATGTCAACATTTTATCTTACCATGCTCATTGGTTGAACACTCATGGTACTGCCATGAGGTCTCGGTTTTGAGACTCCAGTGCGACGATTTGCCCTATTTCCTTTAGAGTTGGCGAGCCCAAGTAGTACTTGCGATAACCCTAATCCTTACCTTATCAAAAAAAAAAAGTCCTTTCTGGTTTTGTCGATCTGCCCTGTTTCCTTTTGTCATACATGGACTCTGTACTCAAAACTTCATCGTCCACATCTCCCAGATACGTGCTAGCTAGTTTGCAAGAAAATGATTTGGTCCCTAATATCTTTCACTTTAGACGATTTACCCCTTGAATGCTTTGATAGAACTCCTTATACATGGAAAGAGTTAATATGGATTCGTTAATTACTCCATAGCTGATATGGAAAGAGTTAATACTCCAAAATTTAGTAAATTCAAACGCTCATGGGAGGACTACATATTACAAGTACTAGTAGTCTAGTACTAGTAGTAGTAGGCCAAACTTGTGGAGTTTTTGGTACATAAAAGTAGCACAACAACAACAGCAGCTAGCAGCAGTAATAGGCATACATATGAAGCTACATAAGAAAGACTAGTCCAAGCAAGAGCACAACACACACTTTGGCCTTTGGCAAGCACTCACAACACAAAGCAGCCTCTTGGCATGGATCTCTTAATCAACAGTACGTTGTTCAGCGAAATGACTTGCTCCTAGTTTCATCACTGTACAGCCAGTCATACGTGGTGGGAGAGGGAGACGAAGATTGAGCAGGGTTGTCGAAGTAGTGGGCCCCAACGCTCCTAGAGTTGAGGTTGCTCCCCGGGTGGAACACGCTCCTCCACACGTTCGCCGCCCCCGATTTCGGCGACGGCGTCGTCGGCGTCTTCGGAGTCAACGGCGTCGCTACCGCCTTCGCCGATGGGCTACCAACTGCCTCTGCCATACATACACATACACATATTAACAACAATCAAACAAATTGAAGTTCTATAGTATATGCATATTATGGTAACGACAACTATATACATATGTGTGTTATGAACGTGCGTACGTACCCTTAGTGTCAACTGTGATGTTCTTGAACATGCTAGCAGCTTGGCCACGCTCCGGCTGAGGCCCGGCTACCACATCATCCCATAGCTTATTCATCTTTAATTTATTACTTATCCTAATGATCTGTTGATCGATCGGTCGATGGGTCTCTTTGATTTTTTTGTTAGTGAGAGATGGATGATGGAGTTGTTTGGTACGTACGTTTGTGTGAGTATGATGATATCTACAAAGCTCCTCCTCAGCTCTCTTTTATAGACAGATCCACAAAGATCTACATAGAGTGGTTGGCACAAAATATCTTGCTATTGTAAATAAAATGTATACGTGTCAATCATGATTTAAAGAAATTCACTAGGTTAAACGCTTAGCTCTCGGGTCATGAAAAAAAAAACTCTTGAAGTTTTTTTATAGCTCTTTTTTCAAAAAATTAAACTCTGGTACGTAAGAGTTTTTTTTAAATGCTAAAAGGAGCTACGGAAAGTATTTTTTAAGCATTTTCAAAAAACTTTAACCTATAAATATTAGTTTTTTTCGTGTCCACCAAAAAAAAAAAGTTAGTTTTTTTCGCCTTGAAAAGTTACAGCTAGTGTTTTGACGAGCCGGACCGAGCCTTAAATTGCATTAAAATGTCGAATATCGTAAATAAAATGTAACACGTACTATTGACACGAACATCCAATATCTACATTAATCAGATGACGACGAGTTACGTTGTATCTGATCCCTAAAGACTATAGTCTAGCTCAATAATTATCGATCGGACAATAAAACCACGGATAAGGATGAAGACTTTAAGATGGGCCCTACCTTTTTCCAATCCAACGGCCACCTGAAAGATGTAGCGGTGGATGAAGGGATCTTGCGACAGCTGTCATTACTTCCCCTCACTTTTATTATTGGTGGGGGTCCATTAATGACAGCGACATGCTGATTCACGACGATGGGTCGAGCGGATAACATGTCCTTATCTCTACTCTAGTGACAAAGGACAAGAGAATTGTTAATTTGTTACAACTTACAAGCCATTTTCATCAATAACTTTATTTAACCACATAATCGTTATATTTCCATATCATTCGGATAAAGTTTTCACCATTACAAATATCCCACTACTACTACAAGCAAATGTTAGGTAAAACCGTAAAAGTTTCCCTGTCTTGTTCCGTGATCCAGCTCCACAACCCACTCAGTTAAGCCATGCACGAATATCCCAATCTGTTTCAAATTTAATTGAGCTACTACTCGAAATTTATTAGGTTGCCTAATTTAGTATACCTATATAATAGATAAACTTTGTTTGGATATATATATTTTTTTAGAAACAATGACTTGTACTAATCTCAAGTATTAACGTTCAACACAAAATAATTCAAATTTTCAAAATCATCACTAACAATACAAACTATCACAAAATTAACCAAAAATAATTCGAAAACGATTTTCGACAAGTTTTCCGGTGAAATCGATGATGTGGGATCAAAAATCAGACATAATAACTTGATATTTCACACTTGGCTGAAATATTTTACACCTGCGTCTATTTTAATTGATTCATCAAAACTTGATCTTTGAGATTCGTTTGTCTGGATCGGAAAATGAAAATTACCACCCAATATTAAGAATTTGTTTACTAACAAGTAGCTCAAAAAAGAAAACACATTTTGTAAGAAAAAATAGATATGTAACTTAGCAAAGAGATTGTAAAGAATGGGCTGGCCCGACATTACTTCAGCGGCCCAAACCCCCACTTTGAACTTGGGTTCACCCACGGAGCTTTTACAAAACGAATTGGCTTTTATCATTTCAATAGCACAAAATACCAGTAAAGTTGAGATGCAGCAACAAAGAAAAGACACCATTTTCCACACTAGAGAATCTTGAGAATGAGAGTTGATAATTTAAGGTCATCAATGGCCGTTCCTGACAACACAACCATTCTTGGAGGGCTTCTTTGCATAAAATCTCCTGTACATGGTGTCCACCTCAGTAAGATAGCAAGTTCCCGGAGCCAGAAGCGTCGTGTCCTTACTCGTCACGAAGTCCTTGGCACCATAACTGTGCTCCATCAGCTTCAAGGTCTCCACAAATTTTTCCGGCGCAAACTGCGCAGTAAAATACACAATATGTAAATAATAAGACCTGTCAAGTTTGGACGTTGCTGAACAGTGGGACAAGTACCTCATGTCTTGTCTTTAACCTCTCCTCGACGTTTAGAACAGATGCAATGTTTGAAATGGTGAACTGGTGATGACCAGCATTTACTCGAAGAGAGAACAATGTAGCCGTCAAACCACTACCATAGGAGAACATAAGGACACGGTTGCCGACCTAGAAAGTTCACAATAGAAGTCAAATTCAGAAATAATGCTTTCTAGAGTATGACGATCCTAAGTCCTGAATGTAAAGGCCGTAGGGAAGACATACCAGTGTGCTATGTTTGTTGTGAATAAGTGATGCCAATGCTGTGTAGAGAGATGCGGTGTAAGTGTTACCGACTTGCTTTGGTATTAATGTTGTTGGTTGCACCTTTGTGTCATAGAAAGGTTTGGCCACTTGCTGGGATGCCTGCAGATGAAAGGAAGTGGATTAATGATCATTTTAATAATGCATCTGCTTTAACACAAACTTCTACTATGAGAGATTCTAAGAGATGTCTTTTTCTGCTTTCTGCATTTGTTTTGATGGGTGAGGACAAACCTTCTCAAGGTCTCTGTTTTGGCAACTTTCTTCTCCAGAAAGTGTGGCAAATGGACCAAACTTCTCCTTTGCTTCCTCGTCGATAGAGCTGCACAAATCAGACTAAATTATTGATGGAAAAAATTGGACAGCTAGACTATGACGCGAAACACAGAGCTGATAGATGAGTACCTAGCATTCCTCAAGAAGTCATTGAACAATAACCGAGCAAAGCTTTTTTGCACAAGCTGCAGCAATAGAAACCAACACCAGGTTTTAAAATGAAACATGGTGAATAATTTAGAATCAAATCATTTACAAAGAGGGTTGTTTCTAAAATATGCACATGTTAAGTACCTTGTTGTATGGAGAGTGGAACACAAAATAGTCAGCATCATTGATAGAAAACTGTTTACCTTCAAATTTCTCATACCTGCAAGATATAGAGGAAGATAATAAGTAAGATAATGCCATAAAGCAACATCAAGCTTCCCAATAATAGCATGAGAAAAAAATGATATATATAGATTCAAAAATTACTTGCTGCAAAAGTTCTTATAGCAGGTATCAACAGCCATGAGATAACAAGTTTGTGAAAGCTTCCCATCAACAACCTGGAACATGACCAATTTTTATGAGAATACAGAACAAATCAAGACTAACAAGTTCATAATTTCTAAAAACACAAACAGCCTAGATTTTGATGACAGGAAAATCCATATTGGAACTAAATATACTAAGATGCAAAACTTGTCATCCTCCATAATTATACATGCCTTCCAATGCAAGGTATAACTTACAGCCAAAGATATAGCTATCTTCCCTTTTGATTTGAGAACTCTTGCTCATAAGTAACTTCATACTCTTTTTATTGCATAACAGAGCATAAAGATGAAAAAAATGCCTTTGTATTCTTATAGAAGACTAGTATTGAGAGCTTGGTGCTATTTTTCCCAATTGATGTTGAAGGTCTGGGGATATTTACCGGATATTCACTAGCAAGGTTGGGTTTGTAGAAATCGTAAGCATGTGCCATATGGCTACCCCTCAATTTGCTTTCAAAAACAATAGGAGCATCAGGGCCAACAAGGATGGCAACAGCAGCTGCCCCTCCGGTAGGCCTAGCTGGTCCCTCTGCATAGACCTGGTGGGGAAGAAGTTGGTAATCAGGGGACAAATTAATTGACATGAAGCAGCCAGTTCACTCATATAAAATAAAGTAAAAGCTGCATTAATAGTCATAGCACAGCCTGATATATCATGGTATTAACTAAAACACAAATAAAAGGACACCAGGGATTGAAAACAGCAGAAAACCTTCGGCTTAAGGATGGTAGTCGGTAGAATATCTGTCCATTAACATTTAGTTATTTATTTATTTTTATAAGAATTACATACTGGTTCTAATGGTTTCCTCTTCATGAATGAAAATGGATAGCTATCTAATAAAATGCATCAGTAGTCCTAACAGTTTCCTCTTCATTGATGGAAACTGATAACTATTTTAATAAGTTAGCTACTAGTATTTGTTCAGTTCACTCTGTTACGTTTTACTTAAATCATCCACCACATGGAATTATGTCAATGGCTTTATTTGAAGCGACTTCCATAAAAGAAAATTGAAGGTAATCAATCACGAGTCATATCGCTAAGAGTGAGTGATCATACCGCACTGTCAGTGCATACAACAAGACCATAACGTCCATCCCAGGAGTTGCTCTCGACCCAATTTACGCAATTGAACAGAGCAGCGGTTCCTCCATAGCATGCATTGGAGGAGTCAACACCTTCAATGTCCGTATTTCCACATTCCTGCTCATAGTACAATGTTGAAAAAACCATGACCAGTTAGGTGGTTTCCTTTCAGAGAACTATAAGGCATATCAATTATCTAGAAACAACTTTATATACTTGCAATGTCTAAAATAACGTTCAAGCTAAACTGTTAGGCATATAAATCAAAATCTGAAAAACCAAATTGGACAACAGCTGACCATAAGATATTGGTTAATCTAAAATAACTTTTAAGCTAAACTGTTAGGCATATAAATCAAAATCTGAAAAACCAACTCAACATTCACTGGTACTAGTAGGATGTCATGATGGCATTCCAAAGAAAACAGCAGTAGAAACCTCAAACAATATAACCAAATTGTTATACAATACCTCAAATATTTGCATCAGGAATGTCTTGATGGATTTACTCTTATCCAACACAGTCTCACTGCCAACTTCCAGGCGACCAATTTTTTTGGGATCAATTTCATATTTCTCGAGCAGAGATGTAACGGCTGTCAAGCTGAAAAGTGCATTACAGACTTAAATAGATCCAATAGCAATACACAATAAATGCAGCAAAGCTAATCATCCTACATATTAAAGCAGAAGTAATCTACACTATCAAGGACACAAAATATTGCATAAACAAGCAACCAGATAAAATGGCCCCTCATCTCCAACTCAGCTACAAGTAAGTATCAAGTAAAGTTGCTTTCTAGCCACTCATAGATGTGCTTTGGCATAAGATCATCTTATCGAACCTCATGGAGATTATATCTTCCACATCAGTGCAAAAAGCCATGCAGTCTTGTCCAAGTCCAATGGTATATTTTCCCTTACTGACACCATCATGAACCTCCAGAGCTTCCTATTTCACGCATGAGGAAAAAAAGAAGAGAATTAGGTTATAATCCATAAGAAAAAATATACAGTAGAAGATTTCCCCATCACTGTAAAACTAAAATTGTACTTGCATAAATTGCCAATGTAGCAAACATACTGATTCTCTACTTTAAGACTCCGAACGTATTGGCACATGCCTAACTTTGACACCAAGCCGGGTCAAGGAATAACATGTAAGAAAATAGAAATTATTTAAGCATGTTTTTGGTCCTGTACCTACAGATTTTAGCCTTGTCTTATAAATGTATACCGTGTAACAAAAGTGAATTCAAAAACAAAAACCATAAGCAAAGCTCAGAAGCTAGAAGGGAAAACAAAGGAACCTAGAGATTGTTTTGTAAAAAAACAACATACAATTGGACCAAAGCCAGCAAGACAAGGGAAAGCTACGTACAATTGGAATGGTTCATGGATGCAACGAAACATCACAACTAAATACAGCCTGGAAAACCTGAGCTTAAAATATCAACAAAGATACAACCAAAAAAGGCCAAAAAGAAGAGGAAAAGGTCTCAACGTGGAGATTGAACCACATCAACCCAATCGAATGATCGCTTAGCATAATTTAGCAATTGCAAGACTGTGTATAGTGGACTTTTACAGTTGACGTGCATTAGCATAGCAACCTTTAGCGGATTAAAGGTCAAACCCCCAACCATTGATATCCTTCGGCGAATGCACACTACAAAGATCAATTCTACAATGAAATCAAACTAGAAGTACCTAAATTAAACGAACAGAGCAGAGAGCGGATTGCTACAGAAGAGACAAAGTTGCCAAAAATGGAGGTACAAACAAAACAAAGCATAAAACAATTCTGACTCTTCAAGGCACCGATCAAGCAAAGAAAGTAAGCAAGCCGAATAGAGAATAAAGAAGATCGCAAAGTGCAAGGAGAATTGTACCTGCTGAACACAGGTAGGAGGGAAATAGATCTCCATGGCCAAAATTCCGACGTTCTTCGCCTGGCCAGACATTTCTACTGCTAGCAGATGAGGTGAAGAGAGGGAGATTTTGTGTAATCGGAGGGTTTAGGAGGGATGGCGGAAGGAATCGCCCTCGTTGATAACGGAGGGAGAGAGGGAGGAGGAATCAAATGCAGAGAAGTCGGAGGAGGGAGAAAGAGTGCTGGTGTACGTTGGTGGTGGGGTGGTGGTCTTATTTATACAGCCCAAAAACCAGACTACACCAGCGACTGAAAAAAAAAAGTCTTCAATCAAACCTGATGACTTTCCATCTTTTTTATTTCAGTAGTATCAATATCATATCAGTATTCAAATCAGTATCTTTTTTAACTTATCAATGTTTAACTTTATTTACCGAATGCATCCTTAATCTTTAAAATGATGAATTTTTAACCCTTTGTCACATAAATGGTTAATTGTCACATAAATGGTTAATTGTTTTTAAGAAAAAGGCTATCTATCACTTTAGTATAAAACTATCATACCATCATCATAATCGTCTAACTATATACTAAAACACAAAGGTTAAAAATAATAATTATCATGATATGTGTCAACTTCATATTAGATCACATCCTTCCTCTTCATTAAAATAATTTAATTGGTTAATTTTGATTGTACACCCTACGTATATGTAAAATATGAAAGAATATATATCATTGAAATTGTATCTATAACTAAACCTTAAATATATAATTGATTTAATCTTACTATATATAAATTAGAGGTTAAAAAGAAACATAGAAAAGTATATGTCAACTCCAATTAAATATATAATAAAATTATAATCCATAAACATTAAAATAAATCCTACAAATCTTAGGAGTATTCAATCCTTATACAAAAATTACAATTCTATAAATCTTTATTCAACTAAAATAATATATTATAGTAAATATTTTATCATTAAAATAAATCCCATATGAAAAAAATTAAATAAAATAATACAAGATTTTATATCAAACATTAATAAATTTATATAAAATTTAAACCAAGTTTTTAGTTAAATCAAATTCATGCCTTCAAGGCACGGGACTCATACTAGTTATAGTATAAAGCGGACTCAATATTTTCACAATATTTTGTACCACGTGGCACCATCTATTTAGCCTTTTTTATATAATGAGTTGTGATCTTCTAATAAATATTATTATTTAATAAAACATGATATTTTTACTCAAACATAAAATCAAGATAAAATGAAAAATTAGGTTCTGAAATGTAAATTTGAAATTTATCTCTTAGCAAATATCAACTATAACATATATTTTTATATATAATTTGGTGTTTTTTATAATTTGAAATATAATTAGGATGTACAATATTTATATGTATAGGAATTTTATCTAATTTAATAAAATATTATCTTATCATTTAAACAAAAAATCAAGATAAAATAGAAAAATAATTTCTTAAATACAATCCTAAAATTAATTTTTAACAAAAAATATATTTTAGAATATAATTGAAATTTTTTTAAAACAAATAATCTAGACTTTATTTGTATGTATTGAATTTTCTATCTAAGAATCTATATCTATATTAATTGAACATGATCTTTGAAATTAAACAAGGTGAATTTGAAATGATTTAAAATATTTTATCTTATCTATTAAAATTTATTAGATGACAATCTTATATATTTATTTTGAGTTTTTTTGGTGGAATATATTTATTTTGAGAGTTTGGACTCTACAAATTACTTTAGATCAATTAAACAATTGTTCAAACAAATGAACTTTGTAGGTATAATATTCTTTTTTGCAATGTGGCTAACAAATTTATTACATAAATGAACCTTGTAGAGTTGTAGGTATTATGTTTTTCTTACAATTGTACCTTGCAAATTTATTGTAGTTGTTCATATACGGTACGAGGGTTAAAGTAGTTATGTATTCAACCCCCAAAGAAAATCCTATTAGTTATTTAATATTACAATCTTTTGAACACTTAAATATATGTTATAATTTTAAATTATTATCATAGTTCATAAAAAAAATAAAGATGAAGAGTTTCATCAAAGAAAATAAAAAGTCTTACATGCTTTATAATAAATACAAATATAAAGATTTAATTTTAAAAGATAAAATTATATTAAATGAATCACATATAAGTATAACTATGTAAATATGTAACTATGAATTCATTTTGTACAATACTTTCACAACATGTAAATTTATGTTATTCGAACAAAAAATCTATGTCTAATTAAACATAAATAAATATTGTAAAGTTATTCATATTCCTATATTATTTATTTATAAAAATAACACTACATGTTACGGAGTAATAAATTTGCGATCTAGCTAGGTTTAGAAATGTACAAAAGTCAAACATGATTAAGTTATATACCTCAAAAGTTGTTGTCTGTTGAAAGCTCTTTTCATATTTTAGAAATATAGAAAAGTCAAACATGATTAAGGTATATTGTTTGGAAATATCACAACCAGACCAACAATATTTCCAAAATAAAAAAGATGTATAGGGTCACAAATATGCTCCAAAATATTACGAGGATAAAAAGGTCGGATTTTCGAGACCTATATATATGGACGTGATCAGGATCTTTGAATGGTGCAAATTGAGGTTCTACCAAAAAAAAAAAATGGTGCAAATTGAGAATATTGATATTGTCTAGTGGGATGAGGTGTTAGGCCCCTTAAATGTTTATTCGAGAGGGGTTTAAAGTTCGAATCTCACTGGCGGTGTGTATAAAAAAAACAGAATTAGAAGGGTTGCTCTCAGCAATGGGCCTCTACCGTACCCGATCCGGACGTAGATTAACTCTAACTAATCGAACTGGCGAGAGATTAAAAAAAATTCATGAAAATTTGATTGCCATAGAAAGATCAAATTAAAAGTAAAAGAAGACGTATACTGTATACATATGCAGCCTCATACCTATATACATGTATGTCACTGCTTTTAGGGTGGGTTTACGTGCATGCATATAACATGTATCAATTCAACAAAGCATCCTACAAATGATTCAAACACAACATTTCCACCGCTACAAGAAGACTCGAAAGGTAGTTGGGAAGGGTCGAAAGGAGCCGACACTACGCAGAACGGGCCTGGATCAGATAGTCTCAATACTACCGCAAAAACTCGTGACCGGTACTATATATACACATGGATTGGAGGAGGTCTTTTTTTGAAGCTTCGGCCATTGATTGTTGTTCAAGCCAAAAACTAAGACGGAGACACCGAACGGAACTCGTCAAGAAGGGTATTGGCCACGCCGATATGGCCAACAAATGAACTATTGTGAATCAAATTCTTTGAAGTAGTTCAAGCCGAAAAGCCCTTGCTACCCTCAATCAAGACCCGGATGGATGTTGCGTCAACATAAAGACCCATCGTCAAATCGACATCCGAGGCTCAATTGCCTCGCCAAAAGCTAATGTAAAGAGCACAACAAAGGCTCGTTCAACACTAAAGAGGAAAACGTACCGAGCACCATAATCTCGTCACTAACAAACCACCCTCAAACAAGATCTTAATGGTGACTAAAGGTGTCGCAACATCAATAATGGTTGGGATTTGTCTATCTTTCTTATTTTGCTGTTTTTTGTCCCTTTTTTTCTAGCTTGATTTAGATTTCAGGTAAATTGTACTTAGCTGTCTCCTCTCTCCCCATTTAGATGGAGTCGTCTTACGGATGTGAGCCATGAGGACACATCTGGGGGGAATTGTTCTGCATATATGCATCCTGCACAAGCTAGTGAGGAGTGCCCTGGATATTAGGATACACTAGCTAGCCTTGCCATTGCAAGAAGTTCGGGACAACTTTTAGGGTCTTTTAATGTATTTTTGAGGTTTGGTCTCATTAGACCCTCTTTGTGTAAACCCTTCTCTTTCTTAATTCATTTTATCATTAGGAGAATATCACTGCAAACCCATCTATTGAATTGAATTGTGTTGGGCACGACGTATTTCTTACGATATAAACTCGTCTGCCCAAGCCAAAACCAAAATAAAATAAGAAACATCCGAGAAGAGAAGAGAGCAAGGGTATAACAACAACAATTGAATGAGTAGCTAACTCAATTAAATAGTTTGTACAATTAGTAGAGGGAGTTGTAGGTGCAACATGTGGCCACAATGGAGGATATGCAGATGAGGAGTGACGGGATCAGGCTCAGGTTTAGGAGCCTGCTCTCACCCAATAGCCCGATGAGCGTTATGGTGGTGTCGGCCACAACGCGTGCAAGGGTCCCTGCCTCGGTCGACAGGAGGCCCCCATTGTACGTGCCTCGTGACAGTCTTGACGTCATCACCCGAGACAAGAGGGACAGGTTCACCCCTTCTAAAACTTCTGCTGACACAAACAAAATGAGGCCAGAGATGACATATTGTGGGACTGAGTATGGGATTATGATGTTGAAACTTAGGATGATTCCGATGCACACTACGATCTGCGATACCAGTAAAATTTGCCTGCAACAATACCAAACAAGGAATTATTAGGGAACCTTTGAATCAAGTGATCATCAGTTGCAGTGTTTAAAAAAGCGCTAGACGGTCTTTAGGTGGAGACGGAGACCTTTGCACCGCCTAAGCAAGTTGAAAGATTAGGTGGACGGGAACCGCCTAGCTTCTAAACGGGGCCCAGGTGGGGCCCCTATAAGAGATTTTTAGAACACTGATCAGTTGTAATTAATCCATATACGTCTATTATATTACTATAGTATACCTCTCTTGAAACATGTTACTGATGTAGCTCCCTACGAATATGTTCACCGGCAGCACAGTCAGGCCTATACAGGCAAGGAAAATGGCCACCGAGCTCGTTGACCAATCAAAATAATGTGTTGTAACTACACTGGATTCTGAGAGCAGGATTTCTATGGCGTACTTGAGCATAAAATAGATAAATAGTTGTACCTGATTGATAACATAAGTTATATGACATTGGTTAATAATCGAGTCGCCCTATTTAAGAAAACAAGTCAGAAGAAAAGTTTTAGGTAATACATACCTTGACTGAGGGGGTTAGCAATCTATATGCCGAAGCAATGGAAGTAGCTGCCTTTCGGGATTGTATTGGAGCTTCTTCACTGCTGTCCTCCTCATTCTCTTGCTTCTCTGAAAGCAACGGTTTCTTGACTCCCCTTTCAAGCTCATGGGTTTGCCCTGTTTCTGCTACAGTCAACATGAATGTATAGTAGAACCTCCGTACAATAATACTCGATAGATTAATAAACACGGTAAAATAATATTTTTCTCCGGTCCCGACTTGGGCTAGTGTAAAATTTGAAGATTTTCGATAAAATAATAAGATAATAAATTTTCAAAAACCCATATAGAAATATAAGGTCCCAATAACATCATAAATTAATAATTACTATATAAGGAATGTACAATATTACCAATCATCCAAATTTTGGTCAGAAAATATCAATATTTTATTTTTATTAAATATATTAATAGTTTGGCTATACTTTTATGATTTTTGTAGTTGGTATAACTTTTGGTTCAATGACAATACTTGGTATTGTTTAATTGGAAATATTTCTATCGCTAAAATCTCTATAAATTAATAAATATTAATTTATCGATGAATTAATATCTCTATATAATACTCCGGTTCCGACCCTATTAATTTATACCATACTCTACATAAACTATTCGACAATTGTCTGATTCTTAAAAGTATATATAAGGTCGTACCTAGAGTAGACGAGCTCTCCATATGATCATGGTCACGTTTGGGTTCTTTGAAGGTGAATAACAGACAAGCTAAATATAGTAGCCATGCAACGGCCATCAACCAACCGGGCAGAGTGTCCTGATTGAAAGTGAATATGTAGATCTTGAAGTCCATCTGTAGCAAGCCAGCAATAGCAGGACCACACGCCATTCCCAGAGCACTTGCACTAACAAATCCAGCCGATGCTTGCATTCGTAGCCTTAGCGGTACACAGTCACTAATATAGCGTCGGTTAACAGCACGAGCAGATCCCAACCTGTGTCACATTGATTGACACTACATTATTTGTTGATTCGATGATAAACCGACATAAACGCCTAATTGAATCTGTATGAAATGAGAAGCTTAGCATGCATACCCACAAAACAAACGGCCTATGAGGAGAATCCAGATGGAGTTGAAATCGTAAGCCATAGCATACAAGGTGTTCCCAACAAAAAGGACAATGCTGCTGAATATAAGGGGTTTGAAGTAGGAGCGGTTGGACCAGGCGCTGAAGTATACTGATGAAAAAACCTGAGCAATAGCCATGGCTCCAATGATCACACCACAAACCGTCGCTGCAGCTCCAAGGCTAAGGGAATAGTCATCGGCGGTTGGAACGATGATATATGTATTGACCATATACAGAAAAGTGTTCACCAAGTTCAACATAAGCGATACGAAGTGGTATCTTTGATCATCAACAGGCGCGTCCGTTGGACTTGGCAACTCTTCTTGCATAATAAGTGCATGTTGTGCCAGAAAGTTGAGGAAGTTTGTAGAGTTCGTTAGCCTGTCTATAGCTGATTTTATGGAATCGACTACTGGGTCCTGCAAGGTATGGATTTAGATGGGGAAGTGAATGGTGTATCAATTAACCAAAAAAAATACTCCCTCTAGGATCTGGTTGCCCAAGAATGACATTTTTAGGATGAAATAAGCTGAAGTTTGATAGGTATAAACCTGGAAGGGTAGAGCCGGTTGATCATAGATTGACAAATAGCTTCCTTGACGCTCTTGGAGATCCCCGAGATTGCGGCTGATGGCCCCAACAACCGCCCCTAGCCCCTACCATGTCAGCCAATGCATATAAGTGATAAGACTAAGTGTCCTACGTGTTGGAAACCATACAAAACCATCCCACATTTGAAGTTGAAAGACAAAATACTACATAAATGCTCTTGCAATTGCCTCTAGTATATACAAATAGTGAGTTACTCTTTTTGTCAATTTATTTTAGGATGAAACCCCACCGGGCTTGTATCTGGGTCACCCACACGTCTAATACTACATAAATGGACTAGAGTCAAAGTTAGAAGTTATGAAAACCATTTGGTTGGGATAAATTAATTACCACATGCTTGCAAACTTGCTGCAGTTGGGAATATGGGTGATTGGCTCGAGTTTTGACATAATAGTTTGTGAATCTATAGCCGAATCGTTTATCAAACTTCTTGAGGATCTTGCGAAGACCAATAGCATTGATTTCGACGAAGAAGAGGAGCTTCAAAAGGTCCTGCCCTACGGCTCGATAGTCCTCCCTCAGTTGACGTATCTTGGCTATATCAGGCTCTTGATCAGGAGAGTTATGTTCCTCACCCAGTTCTGATAGCCTCCCGGCGAGCTCTCCTTCTTGTGTGAGAAGGAAAAGTACAATCTTTTCGATCTGAATCGCCAAGAAAGCAAGTAATTCATTAACTATATGCATTCGAAAATGAATTGAAGTTAGTAGATCTTTTGTTGGAAATGTATGCTCACTTGGTTGTCCAGCATTCTTGAGAAGTCCTTCAGAACAAGTCGTCGTTCTATTGTTCCTTCTTGAATTTGTTCACTATATTGTTTCACTTTCTTCTTCATCTGTTTGTAGTTGATATAATACCTAAACAAGACATAACCCAATATGCATGCATTATTAGAAGCATAACAATTAAACCAAGTCATGAAATATTTATAGTTAACTAGAAAACTAATTGGTCATGCAGCATGCTAATGTACAAGCGGAACAATGAAAAACTCTAAGGATGATGAGAAAGACACTTCAAACATCAATTTGTTTTATGTATACAAACGTACTTCTCTTAGGAATTGCCTTGCCTATTTCCCTTAAAACATGTTTTAGTTATAATGGCGGTAAATCCAACTATGCTCTATGTATAAACAGAGACAGAGGTTATGCATTGTGAAAACAAAACACAATAAAATTGAGAAAGCACATGGACCAAATACGATCAAGTGTTAATGCATGACAAAATCAGAGTTTTGTATAAGAGGGAATGAAATTGCAAAACGAACTCGATCGAGTTCACGTACCTTTGCCATTCGTGGATCTGCCTTTCCTTCAACCTTTTCCCGAATGCAACCATGTTGGAACAACAAAATCACAAATCCAGAGCTGTGATCAGTAACCACGAATGAAGGAGATGAAGAAAGCTTTAGCAATGGCTGACAGAAAGATGAAGAAAAATAAGGTACAGCCTCAAACTAGCTACCACAAAATTCATGCAAAGCACAAATTAAGCGTACAAAGGAATATTGGTATATTCCCATATATATATACATATATATAGCACATGGAAGTCCATTACACCCTTTTTCTGATACATTTTTGACTAGATCAAATGCTTCTTTTTAACTAATTTCTCTTAGAAAAAGTTGCATTTGCCAATATATGCAATGCAATTCATGTTCTTGTATATCATTGATTTAATAAAAACTTTATCCATACCAAGCAACACATCTCCAAAAAACTTTATTAAATATAAAAGAAGCCTTTTTCATTAGTTAATCCACGTCGTTCGACAAAGGAAAGAAAGAATACTAGTCGCCGCCTACTATCCATCTTTCCATTGATCAACAACATTAAACAAATCAGCCAAGACGGCCAATAATAATCGTTTTACATTTCATTTTGACTTCCTCAACACAGATGCAAACACTAATTTTTCATGCATAAGTTATAAACGTAATGCTAGTGTAAAAAGAAGTCAGAGAAATCATCATTCAATTGTATGCACATTTGACGGAGAACCCAGAACAAATTGAAAGGAGGGGCATAATTTTGCTTGAGAAATTTAATAAATTGGAAAAAAAAATTCAAATTAAGGTAATTAATACTGTTAAAAAAGAAAATTAATTGGAGTTTTCTTAGATTTTGTTTGGAAATTAATTGGATATGTTTTGAGGTGCTGTTGTGGCAAAATAGGACATCTCATCATACACCATAATCAACGTCAAAACAAACTCTGTAACATAGGCATACAAGTTGGGCGTATCGAATCGTTTGTAATGTCATAGACCATACATATAACGTACATTTAAGAAAGCAACAACATACAATACAAATATATATGTAACACAAGGGTGGACAACCGTCTTAAAGCGAGGACATGATGACAGAAGAAACCTTAGAACCAGAGGGCACATGGACGTCCACAACATCATCATTAAGCATCCTATCAACCTCCTCAGCAAACCTGTCCATAGCCACCTCCGGAAGGCAAACCGGAATGAGAACCCCATCCTGCCCTTTCCCATTGTTGAAGGGGATGAAGAAGCTGGCTACACCCGGGATCGCCCCCACGCCGCCCTTGGCCGGCCCGCCATAAGCAGGGACTCCCCACCCGAAATCGAGCCCGTCGAACCCAGCATGGGTGACGTCAGAGACAAGGTAGCTACGGACCACGGTGAAGTGGGGCCGCCCTCGGAGCACGAGGAGGTCGGCCATGGACTTCATGTAGTCCTCGGTCACACCCGCCTTGGTCTTGCGGATGAGGTCGAGGGCGTACCCGAGCGGGTTGGTTGAGATGCGACCCGCTGTGGAGACGGCCACCGGGAAGGCGAAGGCGTTGCCGTAGTAGCCGGTTGGGAGGGGCGGCGTGAACTTGCTTCGAGCGTTTACTATGCAGATCAATCGCATCTGTATGTTCCATCAATTCAACAAGCGCGGTTTCAGTCAAGTCTATATGGTATAAGGTTTTACAGAGAACATCTAGATAGTAGAAAACCAATGTGTAATTATAGGCCTTAGATGAGATAGCATGGGTCTAGCCAGATAGATCATTATAATTAGGATTAGAGGTTGGTTTCGGTGAAAACTTTTTTAATCCTATAAACTAAAATCGTGAACAAAATACTTAAATATGTGAACAATAGGAAGAAATATGTGAACAAAATCATGTTTATATTATGGATCGTATTAATATATGTAAAAACAAAATTTCTCAAAATAATTCGCTATAGATCAAAATACGTACTACACATAATAACATAATGACACAAAATCACAAACAGTTTTGGAGTTCAGGTATTTCTCGTTTTGTGTTCACGTATATCTAGCTAGTTCATATTCACGTATTTCTATTTTATATTCATGGTTTTTAGTTTGAAGGTTAAGAAAAGTTTTCATTTGATTAAAATCCTTAAGACTAACCTCTTCTTCGGGGTCCGGCTTTAGAGCGGCGGTACGGCAGCGCCAAAGGCACGCAGCTAAGAGCTCGAACCTCGAGCAACCACGGAGGTGTGGCGGGAGGAGCCTTCGGAGAGCTGAGATTTCGTCGGGGCCGAAGAAGAAGGACCGATGAACCATGTCGTCTAAGGGTACGATGGTCCCCTTTGTGTCCTCCACCTCCTCGTACTCCCTGTGAACGCACGTGACTTGTGGGGTTTCCCGCGCGTTCAGCAGCTCCCGGGCCCACACAGGCGGCACCGATGGCTCGGACGCCCCACGTGCGATCTCGGCCACGGCCCTCATGAACTGCACCAGCCCCGGCGCATCGCTCATGGTGTGGTTGAGCCGCAGTGCAAGGATGAATCCTCCGCATAAGAGGCGAGTAACCTGATCCACGCCATAATATCATTTGTTAGTCAATTTTAGAATCTGATTCTTGATTGACGTATGGTACTCCCTCTATCTCATAACATAAGTCTCGTTTTTATTTGGAGCGTTGTAAAAAATTCTTAAAAATTTGCGAACTTTTTTATTTTTTGATAAATATTTTACCACATTACCCTTGTTATCGACTCCTCTCCTTTTACTATATTACCCTTATCAAATCATCTAAATTGCTACCTATTTATAGCTCTATCCTCTCCTTTTACTATATTACCGTTATCAGATCTTTCAAATTACACTTTTTCATTTTTGATTGAGTGCACTGCTCATGAGAGTCGAACCGGTGACTTCTGGAGGCTTAACCATTTTGACTGAATGTCCGAAGGCTCAAATTACACTTTTTTAACCCTTCTCTTCTCTCCTTTTAACATATATATTATCCTCAACAAACTCTCTAAATTACTCATTTTTTCAACTCATTCTTAAGATTTGTGCAAAATTTCAAATGAGCCTTATATTATAGAACAGATAGAGTAGAATTTTGATTTTTAAGTACCTGAATGAGGATCAAAGGGCAATCCAGCACACCATTGGAACCGGGAACATCATAGATAAGCTCCTCAAGACAAGGGAAAGGAGGCTGGAGATGATCACCAAAATCCTCCAGCCTCACATCGGCGTCCGCCTCCACAAACATCAGTCCTTCTCCAGTGCAGTCCACCGCCAGCTTCCGGTCAGGGCCTTCCCTGAGCCGGCCCGCAAACGGGTAGTAAAACACGAGCGTCTTTGCCAGCGCCTCCTTTATGACCGTTGCAGGGTCTCTCCCATCGGGCCTTGCACGGTAGAATTGTATGACAGGGATTTGGAAGCGCAGCCCCTCCTGATCGTCGATGTCAGAGAGCGGTTTGAGCTCCCGAGGGGTTGGCCTGGCCGGAGCCACCAGCTCCGCCTCTTGCCTCCTCACCGTGAACACTAGAGGAGTGGTGCTATGTTGTTCTTGCATTTTCTCAATGTACGTTGGGAATGGTCGAACCACTTGTGTGTTAATTATTGCTTTAGATATGTGGAAAGGTGTAGTCTTAGTCAGTATATATATAGCCAAAGGTTGGTATGTAACGAAATGTCCGGGAAATTTGGCGGTAATGGAAATGCAGATTTAACCCTTAACTAATTTAGTGATAGTGTTGATGGTTGATTGGGTCGGTGGTTAGATTGACGTGTTCCCACTTGCAATTTTGGAGAAGCATCCATCCTAACAAACTTATACATGGACAAGTTAGTGTCTGCACTATTTTACACTAGCCATTGGTGGTTGCATGTGAATGCAACCGACGCTCATATGTATTGTTATTGTCCTTTTGAAAGGGATTGTCAACTGTATGTGTCGATTTACTCAATGACTTTGAATTCAAATCTATATATTATAAATAATGCGGTTGCGATCTGGACTTCAAATTGTATATGACCGGTGAAATGGAATCTTAAACCTGTTGCCTTGACCATGATTATTTGTCATGTTGGGATACTTTTGTTGGTTTATTAACTTGATTAGAGCATAAACCCGGTAAGTTGGGTATGCACTACTGCACTAGTGTGTGTATATACATAAATATTATCGAGTCATCAACTATCAAAGGAAGGGGAAATCACACGAATTACAAGAGCTCTACACATGTACTCGTAAGTAAAGCAGGTCAACTGCTCATAGATGAACTCTAGATCTTGCTACACTAGCACTCAAAAGTGAACTTTTCCTTAAAAACTACTTTTAAAACTCTTAAAATACATACAATCACCTTACTTTCTGCGTTTTTCAAGACAAAAAACACTACTTCCTCTGAGCAAGTATAGCAGCCAAACGATGAAAATTTTGCAGAAGTATACTCTTCCTTAGCTGCATATTACAACACCTCCGTCCATAACAACCAACTACTGGCAAATATAGCAGCAAACCGCAACCACTCTCGAATCTCATTCACACATTCCCTACATTCTCTTGATATGCACATATTTAGTTCTCGAGTAGCGTATCATAGTACATGACAACCCTCGAAACACAACAAAAGGGGTGGAAACGAGCAACCTATCAAGACACATGTCATCCACGACATTCCGAGAAA
The DNA here is from genome assembly GCA_963924305.1 of Polygonum maritimum. Classification (NCBI taxonomy): domain Eukaryota; kingdom Viridiplantae; phylum Streptophyta; class Magnoliopsida; order Caryophyllales; family Polygonaceae; genus Polygonum; species Polygonum maritimum. Next base: position 943,378 of record OZ002736.1, read on the forward strand.
AAAACCACAAACAAAATAGCAATCAGGGAACACTAGGAAAGACACCAAACAACTCAAGAACCATTGCAAAACTCTAGCCTCTACCTGAGTGTACATCCAAACAATCACGTTGAAACGCCTTGTTCAAAGCCTGACCCCGGTGTGGATTTATTTCAACTCCACAGCTATTATTCTTGCACGCAACCTGGTGCAAATGAAGAACCACCATCATGGTGATGGCAAACAGGGCCCCGCCAACAGCTTCAAATCTCTTAGCGCAACTGATGCCAGAGGATACGAGTCTTGTCAAAAGATTAGAGTTTGAATCATGTCCTCTTTGTTGCATTACAAGATTCTCGGGTGAAATAAAGCAACTTGCTTCTTGCACGCCTTTTATGAAATCTAATGCTTCTTCAATCACCTTGTATCTCTTTCCGTGGTGTTCAGCGAGTCTCAGAGCAAGAACAACTCGGGTTTGTTCTAACCGAGCATATGCAGCATCCCTTTCTGCACGCTGTTGAATCTGCACAGTCTGAAGGGAGAAAAAAACCACCATTAAGACAACAAAATACTTGTTGTTTTCTGCTCATAACACAATCCAGAATCTAGACAAGAGATTAGAAATAACAATAAAGAAACAGTAAACCAAATTTTCAGAAGTTCTAGTTATTAGCATGAAGTAGAAAAATATGTTTTCAAGCTTGATACAGGACACATCACATGTATCAAATCCTAGCTGTACTTGTTTCAGAATTGAAGAATGTACAAAAACTACGGGGAATAATGTAATGGGAAAAACTGAAATGAAAAAAATACTATCATGCATTTTGTCATAGGAGCTCAACCATCAATAATAGAAGAGGCTATGTGGTTTCATTACAAGAATCCACGCAATTCCACTTTGTTCTAATTGATCTGTAACAATACACATATGGCAATATGGGATGGATAACCAAATCGAAAAACTGGAGAAAACAAAAATTCCCATACACAATCATTTAATCCCGGCAGTATAGCAATCTCTGTAATAATACACACAACGGAATAATGCAGTTTGACAGTCTCTGTAATTGGGTGGACCAATCATTTATGGGTTAGACAATCTCTTACTGATTGAACAACTAGGAGATCAAGGGGTAAGGGAAGTAAAATGCAATAGAACAACCTATCGTATATCAACAGTAAGTCATCAGCACATGTGAATGATGGTTACACAAAGTCAGCCTTTGGCTTCAACAGCCTACAGATTCCATTACCAAACAACCTCAAGCCATGAACAATGGAAGGGTACAGTTAGCCAATGGGAATCTTAACTCAAAATTATACAAATCAAATTTGCTAGGCCAAAAAAATATACTTCCAGTAGAAAATACTCCTGAAGGAATGTGCATCATGGTGTGATAGGTTTTGCTACTAAAATAATGACCTAAGAAGTGGTCAGCAGATATACAATAAGGCCAGTAGACCCTCTGTGCTCTAGTGTTTTTATTTGTTTGGAACTCGTGTTTTGAACTCCCTGGGTTGAATGAGATGAAACAATGGAGGTCTACCTATTCAAGCATTTTCACCAGAAGGCAGCAGATTTCTGATGATTTCAGTAAGTAATTCCCTCAATAAGGGGCTCTAGCACAAGTTGACATTTCATTATTTCAAAGTTGAAAAGTGTCTGCCAGGAGAACCTTTATTCTTGAGAAGGATGATTAATATATACTAAATATAAATATTAATGACTTGTATGGCCATTTCCACAAGGACTCAAATAAATGACCTACAAATCCTACATTACAGAAGATTATATTGCAAAAAGAAACACATACGGCTGTTATATTGACTTCTTCCAGTCATAATCTGTCATAACCACTACCTACTATATACAACATCTAATTTGCACCTAGTTGGAAAAACATTTCACTTAAGTCATGATGGATTCTCAATAGTAGGAAATAACGATTCAAATGTCAGTGTCTCTACAGTTCCAGGATCAATATAAGCCAGGAGCCGGCAACAGTAAACAGCACCAAAGCTCATACATCATAGTCATGTTCTCTCAATTCCATATGTATTGGAGCTTGCAAGAAAGCAATAAAGCCACCTGAGTTAATTTTCAGGAAAGAAAGAAAACTCCCTATGATTGAAGGTGTCTGCCAAACATACTTACATTGTCAGCTCAATGCAACCTTTGTGTTAAGCCAGTTGGTTTCAGTACAAAGGACTCCCACACGTTCATGTATAGGCACTAGGCTAAAGCCCAGAAAATGACATATCAAAAGGTTCTGCTGTAACTAGATCTCTAGACTCCTCAATATAGTTCAGCTTGGAGACTTAGATTGTAATGGTGGACTATAATGATTGCTTTTTTCTTATAAGTCTAACTATGCAAAATATGATGATTGCATGAATAGTGATGAGGAAATCATTTTCCACTTGCACAATGATGCTGGATCATCATAGCTGTCCAGAAGCAGTAATCTCACACAGAAACTCACCCCAAGTTGAGGTTGTTTCAGAAACTTAACCCTTTTGAAGACTTTTCATCCTTATGCATTGATTTAGAAATCATCAGTTGGATAATGCCCAAATGTCGTTCCATTCAAGATATTGACCTCAGGATCATGAAATCCCTAATCTTAAGCCCAGCTATGTGGCCAACTATTGCACAAGGAGCTAAAGGCGAGGCTTGGATTTGGATTCCACAGCATAAGGAATAAGTGAGTTTGTGAGCGTGGTTAGTCCCACTAGACATTTGATATTACTAGGGATCTCATAAGGCCCAAATATGACAGATTTTGGCTGGACAGATGATTAACCATCATCCAATAAAGAGACATATATATCAAAGGACAAAAATGTGAACAAGATCCATCACAAAACGAGACCATAAAATCTAATGATGATGCTAAAGCAGGATGTAGGAGTCTAGGAGAGGAGTCAAACCAATTTCAAGAATCATTGACATGAAACTTTTTTAATTTCAACTTTCATTACAAAACATAACTATTCTAGCATTATTCATGTTCAGTTCAAATTATACACGAAAACAAGTACTCCTACTTGGTAAGCCCCTTGCACCTATTCTATCTCAGTCACCTCAAAAAACAAATTTTCAAAAGCATAAGTTTCTACTTAATACAATCTACAAGGTATAGAACATGCCTCTGCAACCATTACAAAGAAATCAAGGAACGAAGATAATAGAACCAAACACAAAATCCAACAGATTGCAAGACTTCAAAAGCCAAATGTTAAAAAAAATAACAGTGTAACAGCTACAATAACAACCTAGAGCAATAGATTGGCATGAATGCAAACTATGCTTATATGCAAGTTCTGTTGCAGGCAGCAGGACCATCATAAGACTAAACAACGCTTGGAAAACATTTCCACAATGGCTGACGGCTGGTTTCGAGTAAGGTGAGGTACAGTAAGGCTGATATAGTGCAATTCACTCCATTTCCTTCACTCACCTTCTTTCTTATCAGCTCTTATTTCTGCTAAAAACTTAGAGATTAATCTACAGAAAGAACAAAGAGACAACACCAATTGCACAGCTGCATCGAGTCTCACCAATTGTCCAATTCACTCCATTTCCTTCACTCGCCTTCTTTCTAATCAGCTCTTACTTCTGCTAAAAACTTAGGGATTAACCTACGGAAGAGTCTACAGAACAACAAAGAGACAACACCAATTGCACAGCTGTATGGAGTCTCCGACTCCAGAATCGAATTACAAACCCTAACCACAATTCAAATCGCACCAGTAAACAGCCACACTAACAATCTAGAGCAATAGATTGGCATGAATGCAAACTATGCTTATAAGACTAAACAACGCTTGGAAAACATTTTCACAATGACTAACGGCTGGTTTCGAGTAAGGCGAGGTACAGTAAGGCTGATATTGTGCAATTCACTCCATTTCCTTCACTCACCTACTTTCTTATCACCTCTTATTTCTGCTAAAAACTTAAGGATTAACCTACTGAAGAGTCTGCAGAACAACAAAGAGACAACACCAATTGCACAGCTGTATCGAGTCTCTGATTAGAACCGAATTACAAACCCTAACCACGACTCAAATCGCACCAGTAAACAGTAAATAAATAAATAAAAGCAAGCAAACGACTAGAAGACGATGAAGAGCATAGAAACCGAGCAACACAAGGACAGAAAGATGAAAATTCCGGAAAGAAGTAAAAAGGCGGAGAAGCCTGGAAGAATTCGAGATTCACTCCATTTCCTTCACTCGCCTTCTTTCTTATCAGCTCTTAATTCTGCTAAAAACCTAGGGATTAACCTACCGAAGATTCTACAGAAGAACAAAGAGACAACACCAATTCCAGAATCGAATTACAAACCCTAACCACAAGAGGAGGACGAAAATTCAAATAAAAACGCACAAGAGGACAACGAAGAGCACAGAAACCGAGCAGTACAAAGATAGAAACACGAAAATTCAGGAAATAAGTAAGAATTCGGAGAAGACTGACATGGAAGAACTCGAGCTGGTATTCGAGATTCTCAAGAGCGGTGCGAATGGCGTTGAGACTCTTGGCCTCGGAGATGGCGGAGTCCTTGTCGCAATCCTTGACGTAGACGAATCCGCCCTTGCAGAAGTCGTCATCGGCGGGGGAGGGCTTCCGAGTCCCGGAGGAGGCGTTTTTGAGAGAGCAGAGGAAGTGATTCCGTGAGATGGAGTGGATGGCGTCGCTCAGCTTGTCGTGGAGATCCCAGATCTTCTCGAGAACGGCCTCCATTTCTGCGATTTCAATTTCCCAATTCATCACAGCGACTTCAAGACTAGACCCCTGCAGAATCTTCCAAGAGGGGTTTGGAGGGAAGCAAAGGTCGGGGCTATACGTGGGTCTCTCGCTTTTGTATGGGCCCCACTACCAGTAGCATCATCATCACACCTGTATTTTTTTGCTTTTTCTTTTGGCAAATTATTTGGATTCGAATTTTTGAACAACTACGATGACAAATTCAAACCGCATGATTCCCCTATTAATTATTTATGGGCTTTTTATATCCTGTGTCCGAGGACCGATTACAAACGTATTAAATATGAAAATTAAACTCTAAATAGAAAATAGTGAATTGATAGTAAAAAAATTTTTTATAAAATCTTAAATTTAAAATATATCAAAAAAATTTAATAGTAGTTTTTTATAATGTGTGAATTAAGGCACATAATAGAAAATTAGATTTTTGTAAAGGAAATCTTTAATGCCAAACTATCAAGGATTATAAGAGACTAGAGCTGTCAAAACCTGACCCGACCCGAACCGACCGAAAATTTTTGGGTTGAAACCCGACCCGAATAGTAGCGAGCAAAGAAAAAAATCGAACCCGATTAACCCGAACCCGATTGGGTTGAGACCCGAGACCGACCCGATATATTGTACATATGTAGAATAAATATACTATATTGTAAATATTATAATATATTTTATTATAAAACCTATTTTAAATAAAAGTATTATTATAAAAATCTATTAAAAATAATATTTTATTATTAAATATTATTATTTAATCATAATATTATTTTAATAATCATTAAAAATTCAAATTCTTGACCTGTTAGGTCGACCCAAACCCGCACGATAACCTGTCAAGACCCGACCCGACCTGTTTGACACCTCTATAAGAGACTCTTCCCATAAATAAAACATTTACATTTTTCACTCCTTTTTCCCCTAGTTTGATAGGAATTTTATAAAATGTCTTCAATAAGATGCTCTAAAGGTCACTGCCTTTTTATATCAAACTAGTTTGTACCCCAAGGGTACTACTTTTTGGAGAATTCCGCTCCCACTAACGGATTCTGCTACCCATTCCGCTAATTTTGAACGGAGCCTTAAACAAGCCCAATCGAGTCAAGTTCAAGTAATACTCTTGACCCGAATTTGAGGAAGCAAATCCAGCAACCCAGGACATTAGAAAAAGTAAATCTTGAAGAGTATGCAAGATTCTTGATCATACACAAGTCCTAATAATTGTATCCATATATTGCTGTGTCATTTCTGGATTGTAGGACCACTAAAATAATAAAATTGTAGAACCAGATCAAGATTTCAATAAATAATAACATTAAACATAAGACATTGAGACGTGCCATAACAAGGGAAAGCATTACACAGCAATTTTCTTCAACACCATATAAACGACGGCACAGCAAGATACTAAGGTTCCCAGAGCTCGACCGCTCATACAGCAGGTTCCTAAATCACACTATAAACGGCTCACTTCATTACCTTCATCACTTGCCAGCCAGCTCAGACTAGGCTAAGGTTCAATGAGGGGCAAAATTGCATAAACACCGTGCCAAAAGAGCTCTAGCTCAGATAATACTTTTCGTGTCAACAATGTAGCTCTGGGGCATGATTTCCGGCTTCAAGAGCCAAGTTGAGGTCTGATACTATACGAATCTAGACAGATATTCAGCAGCTTTATGGGAGAAAGGCTAGAATGCTATTTCTTGAAGTACTTGGAGTGTCTTCTGATGTACCTGATGGCAAACATTACCCAGAGAGCTTCTATGTCAACAAACTTTCATACTTACAGCAAAATTCAGTTTATTAAGTTTTGGTTCAAAAAAATTTGAACCATTCATAGATTTAATACTAATAGTAAGTGCTGCAAAAAAAAATAGTAAGTGCTGCAAACTTTTTCCAGCGGGTGAATTTCATGGAAAGCGAATTTAAACATTGCAAATAAAGATCAAAAGTAATGGCAATAAAAGTTGGTAAAAGTTATAAAATAGAACTAAGCAAGTGGAGGGAAAATGTTTTAGTTAGTACCCATTCTAAATGCTGCGCTGTAATACCAGGAACGTCTCCAGCATATATACCTCCCAACACCTAAAAATCAAGAAAGATCAAGTAAGTGATGACTATAGTATTATATGCATGAAAAGGCCAATCTTCTCGCAACTTTATCACGTGTGGTTTTATTGTGTACAAATCCTTTTTCAACCTAAAATGAAATTTGTTAGAAAAGCACTCAGCTAACCTTGGACACTGTCTCAAGAAACATGCCGGGACGTACAGGCCGTGGTCTTAGCCCTGTTACACTTTCCTGAAAATAAATACTGAGCTTCAGCATAAACCAGTTTATGCACGACATAGTTAAAAATAAATACCGAGCTTCAGCATAATCCGGTGTCAAATAAACATCTTTTCTTGGTAAATGATAAAAATACTTACTCTTCCAAATACTCCCCTGGTTTTATCTTCATCACTACTACCATCTTCTGCACCTTCATCTTTGCCTAACATTACATTTTTAATCATTTGCTGCACAGTTTTTCCAGGTTTCAAAGCTACCAGCTTTGTCAGAAAATTCACCTGCAGCATAGAAACTGCATTACCATCAATATTTATAAACAGAAAAAGCATGAATTATATCAAACTGAAATTGCAATTATCAGATGACACAAAATGCTTATGACATCTAGTGATATTCGGCAGACCTCAGATTCAGGAAGAGTGCTTAAGCCATTATCATTTCTCTCATCAAGTATGCCACCTCCCATCATATTTCGAGCTTCTTCTCTGATCAAAACTAGCCTTGCAAGCAGCTTCCTATCAGGAACAACAGGTCGAGACTCCATGCTCTGCCCAGTATAGATTTTAGTGGTTTAATATGGGCTGGGAAGAAAATTCAAGAAATTACAGAGATTTAACCAAAAAGAAACATGAAAAATGAACCACAACATCCAACCTATAAAAACAATTAAACAACTAGTCCATATTCACCTCTAGCAAATCATCGGCCTGATTAGCTATATCATTGAGATTTGCACCGGGAAGGTGGACTTTTGTGCCATTTTTACTTTTGAACTCACCACCACCAGCAGCCACTCGGCGTAGTAATTCATGTCTGCTATCCTTCTCCGGTGTTCGACAAAGCAATCCGATAACTTGTACCTGGAATAAGACAAATCAGTATGATCTTATTAAAATGCAATGCTCAGGTACTTGGTCTAAAACAATCTATAATATATGCAATCAAGAGTACATCTTACATGTGGGGGACATTTCTTGGTAAGATGGGATAATACCGTCTCCTTTATCACCTCCAAGAGGGCCTTTCTCTGGAAAGTAAGATTTTGAAAATATCAATGACATTAATAATGTGCCACATGCGAATGTAAAATAGAGGTTAAGCTTTAACGGTAAATTGATGATGAGTTAACGACATCAAAAGGGAATGGAGTGAACATTATTGGTACACTTGCCTTGTCATCCTGGTCCTTGTCAGCTAACATGATCATGTAATCCAAAGCCATCATAAATCCAGGTTCCATTTGATCGACTCTTTTGCCTATAACACCTTGCGCAGCCAATGTCACTGCTGCTTCTTCAGACGCTTCATCCATCTTCATATCCTCTAACTTTAAAATATACCGAAAACATCAAATGAAACTATCTTTCAAAGCTTTTAGATTGAAAGGGTACTATGACAGATCAACTTCAACTAAATTCACAAAGACACCTCGATGAAAACAATAGCTATTAACTCCAAGCATGTGATTAAAAACATGTTGCACATCCCAAGGGCCAGAAACAGGAAAAAAGCAATCTCTACCCTGTTGTGTACTATCCTACGAACCCGATAAGTTTCAAAAGAGATAACAACCTCACAAAGTCACAATCAATGTGCAGTTCTCCCTCCCTCCCTCCCTCCAACCAGACTAAAAGAAGAAAAAAAGAAAGAAAAAAGAAACTCAAAGACTCCAATTTCTGAGTTAACTGCAACTCCTTGGATAAGTTGTAGACCATGCCAACTACCATATCTTGGATAAGGCTTGTCTTCCTTGCACTTATTTCAATGTTATATGAAACTCTTTAAAGTACATCACACCCTCATTAGGCAAATGGAGCTCTCAAGGTTTAGATTCAGGTTTGCCCACCACAAAAACAAGTCAAATTTCCACTACTAGTGAAAAATTCACTCAAGACTGGCAAAAAAACAAGCACTCTCTACCCTGTTGTGTACTATCCTACGAACCCGAACATAAGTTTCAAAAGAGATAACAAACTCACAAAGTCACAATCAATGTGCTCTCCCTCCCTCCCTCCAACCAGACTAAAAGAAGATAAAAAGAAAGGAAAAAGAAACTCAAAGGCTCCAATTTCTGAGTTAACTGCAATGCCTTGGATAAGTTGTAGACCATGCCAAGTTTCCAACTACCATGTCTTGGATAAAGCTTGTCTTCCTTGCACTTATTTCAATTTTATATGAAACTCTTTACACTACATCACACCCTCATTAGGCAAATGGAGCTCTCAAGGTTTAGATTCAGGTTTCTCCACCATGAAAACAAGTCAGATTTCCACTACTAGTGAAAAATTCACCCAACACTGATCACCCAAAAGTCATAACTCTGACAACATAGGGCAAATTACTTTGTTTATCTTGAAAGAGGAGCTTTAGGGTTTGACCATGGTCAAACTACAATCACTTGCAGCTAAACCCGCCTTAAACCCAGAACACCCAACAAGGAAATTCACAAGGAATCAACAGAAGAGGGGAAGAAAACTCACAAGGGTGATCATCTCCTGAAGAACAGAGGTGACCTGCTCACCGCCCTTAAGAATGGCTTCACACTGAGAGGTGTCCATCTTCTCGTTCATCTGGTCATGGGTTTTGGCTGACGTCTGGATAGTCGGGGGTCTGTCTTCCCCGCCGAAATCCGAGACTGGGTATCCGCCACCCACCTCATAGCTGGTGCTAAGAGGCGGAAATTGAAGTGGGTTTCTCCTGAATTGGGGCGAATTGAGGTTCAACTGAGTTTGGAGGGGATCGGACGGAAAATGTGATGGTGGAAAGGGGAGCGAATAAAGGAGGGAGGGTTTAGGGTTTGAGATTGATAGGGTTATGGAGGGAAGCATGGTTTTTAGTTTACAAGCCCACCGGAGGAAATGGGGACGGAAGACTGGAAGAGGAACGATAGGAAGATGGATAATATGATTGAATTTGATGACAGAGAATATTTTAAATTTTATTTTAACAAGCAACTGTAGTAATAATACTCCCTCCGTCCCATAATATAAGTCCCATTTGGGATTTTGCACAAATTTTAAGAAAAAGTTGAAAAGTGGGTAATTTATGGTGTTTAGTGGGGATAATATGGTAAAAAGAGAGAAGAGATGGATAGAAAAGATGTAATTTGAATGAATTAGTGAGGATAAAATGGTAAAAGGAGAGGAGAGAGGGATAAAAAAGGTGTAATTTGAATGGTTTGATGAGGGTAATATAGTAAAAGTAGAGGAGAGAGTGTTAGAAAAGGTGTAATTTGAGTGGTTTGATGAGGGTAATGTAGTAAATTTATTTTACTAAAAATGGAAAATTTGCAAATGAGACTTATATTTTGGGACGCCCAAAACAGAAAATGAGAGTAGTTTATTACTAGTATTAATACGGAGTATTTATTTTGGTTAAGAGTGAGCTACTAGCTCAGGCCAACGTTAGCCCGACTTGAAAACTACTAGACCGACCTAAATCACTAACGGTTCATCTTTAAAAAAATCACGAAACAAAAGCTCATGAGTAAATAAAAGTAGAAAATCAGCTAAACAATTTGAATTAGGGGTGTTTAATGGGTTGATTGGGTCGACCCACCGCCCAAAAAAATTAAGAGGTGACCCGTGACCCGTTGGTTCGTTTGACTTGGTCAAACAGATGTTCTTTATGCAATACGAAAATAAATTGTGGATAGATCCAAAATACGGTGAATTTTTCAAAATATATAATACTAATAAAACAATAAAAATATATATTTCTTCAAATATAACGGATCGCATATCGACCTACAAACCCACGGGTTTAACCCGATTCAACCCGCGGCCCACAACTAACAGGTCGGGTCGCTGTGGGTCGTCCCTGACCCGCAGCGAAGAAGTAGTTGTATATATGCGTTCTTTCTTGTTTTTCTTTCAAATAAGTCATGATCATTGTTGGATTAGAGTTTCAGATTGTTAAACATCAACTATAAGTATGAGGCATGTGCCATTAGGAGAGCACAATTTCATACAAACGTAACAAACTACACGAGCTCGATGGTTGCTGTCTACAAACCAAGCTTAATAATTAAGTCTGACTCAATTAAGTTCAATATATAAAGACGGAGCAAAATCATCATCTCTACAAAACAACGCATACAAAACGTCTGAGCAAAGATACAATGCCACTGATCACACTAAGCATAAACAAACTGAAACTTAAACTGTACACCCCAGACAACAAAGATTTTTAACTTAAATATAGATAGAGATAATTAAGAGTGAGACCCGGCTAGGTTGTATAAAATCGATCATTTATCGCATGTCCATCTAGAAGTAGGGACACAATCCAAGTAATGGCACCAGCTGCAATGATCATTTCCATTCTCCTTTCTAAACAGCATCACTAGTGCTACCACAAATCTGCAACCAAATCAAACAGATGCAATTACTAACAGTATGTCAACTTTCAGACTACAACTTCAATTTCAGAGTGTTAGTGGCTTACCCTGCAATAAGCAAGAGCAAGGCGAGGACGACTAGAACCTGTTGATAGCCCAAATATTTAGTCCTCACACGGGCATGCTCCGGCACCTGGTGGCGCTCCAGCCACCCGAAACGGGGACGAATGAGCAGAACAAACCCCAGCAGGAAACCGGCAAGGAATCCTCCAATGTGAGCAAAGTTGTCAATGCGGGGCAGGAGACCGACGGCAAGCTCAATGGCGATGATAAACACAAGGCTGAAGAGTGCGGACACCTTCAAGATCCATCAAGAAACTTATATATGATGGTAGCATCAAATGCGCGCAATATTGGTATGTATGTATGTACATCTCTGACTATATCATATCAACAGCAATAATAAATTAGTGCAATTCCCCTTACGAGGAATCTGGGGGGTCAGGATGGGACATCCTTGGATAACGTAAAGGGTCCGTCCAAAAGACCCAACAGAGGCCTTTTGTTGTTTTGGCTATTCTTTTGTCTAAACTTGAGCCTTTGTGCTCGTTTTTGGGTTGTAAATTCGTTTATCTCTATTCTAATCATACCGTAATTTTTCCAAAAAAAAAAAAAGACCCAACAGAGTAGGCGGCAGAAGCACACAATGACACAAAGCACACAGTGTAATTCCCCTTACGAGGAATCTGAGGGTCAGGATGGGGGCACCCTCGATAACGCAAAGGGGGCGTTCAAAAGACCCAACAGAGAAGCACACAAAGCACACAACAGAAGCACACACAAACCAAAGCACAAGAAAAACATAAAAAAAAAAAACACAACAAAGCACAAAACACAGAAATCAAACAAAACAAAACACAAAACATAGAAATCAAAGAAAACAAAGCGCAAAACAAAAAAACGTCAGACAAATCCATCATATCATATCATGAAATGAAATAGTTGTTGCTTACCTTGCTGGCGTAGATAGTCCAGTTGATGAGAAGCTCAGAAAGCATTGCACCCAGAAGCCCGAACAAGGCACCAGAGGCACCAACAGAAACGCCCGCTCGTAGGAAGAGCGAAGAGAGTACGCTTCCACCAAACCCCGACAAAAGGTAGAGTATCCCGACTTTGACTGCACAGCAAATGATCGACCAAGAATGAGAGAGATGAGATGGTGATTGATGAGAGAGCGAGCGAGAGAGAGGTTATATATATACGCACCAAAGCCGAATTGTTGCTCCAAGCGAACGCCGATGAGCACCAAAAACAGCATGTTGGCAATGAGGTGAAACAGACCAGCGTGCAACCACATCGCGGTTAGGAGTCTCCATCCTTGATGCTCATACACCAGCCTGTGCCACTGAAGTCCTCCCATTTTTAACAAACTGCAATAGTACAACAACACAACCAATCATCCAAAAGATCTCAAGATGTACTTAGAGCTCAAAACTGCAGATAGCACACATCATCAATAGTGAATTTCCAAAACCTGACATGAGTCAAATGTCATATAACTTGAAATCCAAACTACTACAACACCCACAATCTGCCCTTAAAGCCTGACACATTTTACCTTAATTACCTTTTTTACTAGATGGCATTGGATAGGTATATATCCAAGTACAAATGATGGATATATGGTTCATATATATATAGTGTATGATGAGATCTACAGGTTAGTTTGAAACCTCCATTTCAGCCAGAAAACTAAAGGACCAAGCCTAAGAGGAGAGGTCAGAAAACCCGTACAAAACCAGACAAGGATAAGCCTTGCTAGACGGAAAGATCTTGTTGTTAGCGCGCGTTGACCCAACAGAGGGTGCCAAAAAGTTAACCGGCTAACCGTCAAAAGCATCAGAGCTCATTAACTAAGACGCACACGGGCGTCAAAAGACATTAATCGATCTTCCGTAGAGCTTAAATCGGAAGGTGATCAAATTCTATGTTACCCGGAAACTCCAACTGGGTGGGCGTTTCCCGACAGAAACTTAGAAACTCAAACCCCGAAACTCGTATTTACACTAAAAACATAAAATTCATGTGTTCCCCGTTTCCGCTTCGTTCCCCTTTCCCGTTTCCGTGTAACATAGATCAAATTAAACCACCAAATGAGAAGGCGGCTCTAAGGCTCCGCCAGGAATCAACTGAGCAAACGCTCAATTGGTTGCTCAATTGAGCCCTGAAATTACCACACACACACGTACAGATAGCAGTGTTCTAAAAAACGCTAAACGATCACTAGTCGGAGAGGGACCGCCTAGTGTCTAGGCGGCTCAGACAGACACTTAGATAGCGCCTAAACGGGTTAAAAGGCTAGGCAGATGAGGACCACCTAACGCCTAGACAGGGCTACACTACATAGGAAATAGAGAGCTAGTCTTGATGATTACGTACGTGGAGGAAGAAGGGCCAAGGAGCGGGTTCTCTCTTAGAGGCTGGAACGAGAACCTCTTAAGAAACCTGCCCACGCACTGTCCTTGGAGCCCGAGGTTGTTGTGCCTGCAGTCGTTGACGTACATGACCATGATGAAGACCACGATGTTGGCCACCACGATCATCGGCATCAGCCATGAAGTCCACGTCCTCTCCGTCGACGACGACCGCTCCCCGTATGCGGTCATCGGCGCCGACCCATTCCTGCCGTTTTTCTCCACATCTCTGCTCGCCATTTTTAGACGACCGATGACAGTACCTCTCAACTCTCTATCTCTCTCTATAAGGGAGGAGTTGACGTTGTGGAAGGAGCTGTACAACTATAAACTATGGCCAACGGAAACTGTCTCCCCTGTTTTGCATAAAGTCCACGTTCTGCATACCCTGGAAACAACGTGTGATGGAGTAGCTTGTTTTTTTTTGTTTTGACCGGGTACAATTTGGTGGAATGTGATTAAAGTATATATTCAAGACCTCATATGTAAATTTTATTGAAGAAAACACATATTCAACAACTACATATCAATTCAAATTTATATATCTATCATTGGTATATTCTTATATACAGTAGTAATTTTCAGAATTTAAGCTCGTATTCTTTTATTATTCTCACTATGTATATTTATTATCTTAGGTGCAAAACAACATACATGTTTATGAGATGAGATCAATTTGATAAGGTTTTTCATGTAATTACATAAATTTTCATTTTTCCAATTCAATAATTTGGTTGGTGGATTGAACGTGGGGTTCTGATTGTGAACGCACTATTCGATCTGCTTAGCTACAAGGGTAGAAGCCAGGGTGGATGTACTTGCATTGTGATGTTTCATTACAGAGGGCGATATATAGGATAAAAAACTGAACTTCTCACCAGCCTTGCAGATAGAGGAAAAGTTCCAAGGATAAAAATCTCACACTTTCTACTGTTTCAATTTTAAAAGACATCACAGAAGGGACAACTTGCCTCACTTATCTGAGTGCTTAAATGAGGAAGATGCAAAGCTAACACTGACACTAACACTAGTCGTTCATTGAGGATCCACTCATCAATCAAGCCTTGAACCACCTGAGGTTTTGGAACAACCAAAACATCAGACAGCTTTTGCAGTCTCCCGGACAAGAAACAGCTTGGCCAGTAGTCCAGAAAGCTGAAGGTACGAGCCAACACCATCGCATATTCTCATGTGTGCGAACCCAGTTTCCTTTACACAACAAGGAAAAGGAAAGGCCTATCAGTCACTGTTCAAATTCACTGGATTGTATGTGTGAGAGTAAATATCATAGTATACTACCTTCATGAATTCTAGCTTCAGATACTCGGCCATGTCGTAATTCTTGATAACACGGAACACTGTGGTGATTATGTCTGTAGGGGAGTAGCCCAGATCATAAAGATGCTTCAGGCCACTACAGGCATCGTCGAATTTCCCCTCAAGTATGTTTCTGATAATGTTCTTCACATGCAACGGATGAGGCTGGTCACAGACCTGGAAATCGGGTACACGTGAGAAATGTGGAGCTGAATCTTTGAATGAGGAGATAATGGGAGAAGTTTTAGTATTTTTGTAACCTTGAAAACGTTCTCTTGGTTGATGAATCGAAACCCACTAAAAGTGGCCTGCAGGTTGTTTAGTGCCTGCCTCATGTCGCCATCAGCAGTGAAGATTATGGCTTCCAACCCTTCAGGGACATATGGGACCTTCATTATCACAAACAAGATACTTTAGGTGATCCAGCAAGCTGATAACAATAAAGGTGTTCAGTCTAGGAACAATTTTCTCAAGAACACACGTGCGCATACACAGACAGCTTCTCATGTACCAGGACATTAAGCAACGATTGTCATTCTAAAAGAAAAAGACAAACAAAGAATGGAGAAACCAGGTTATAGAGCACAAAGAAGCAAACAGATAAGTTGCAACTCCAAAGCATAGGCACATGAAAACTAGAAAATTTTCTTTGCCAATACTCAGCAATTCAAGTTTTCTGATCATCACCAATCCCTCAATGGCATTTTAACTGCTGAAGGATAAAATATTGAGAAGAGAGTGCCGCTTATGCATCAAAAGAAGTTTCTAAGTGATTGGTTTTGTGATAATGAGGAAGTGTCAGGTTGCTCTTCCTCTAGTTGCCTAAAACTCCTGCCCCTACGGGAAATGGTTCTATAAGTATTTTTCCGCAATAAATCAATTCATTAGATGAAGATGACTATAAGAAAATATGCAACATGAAAAGAGCAGAAATCAAATTCATAAATAAGATACGAGCTATGTTAGCCAAAACTGGGGAATGCCGTTCCCCAAGAATGGGAATAGCACCCCTATATCCTGCACTTATGGTAAATATATGTGGAATTGAGATGTATGCTTTCAATGTCTACTGTTTCAATTTTTGTATCTGCATAGCCTATGGTACCATGTCTTTTCTTCTTTCTGGAAAAGTACCTTAAACACCCAAGAGGATGAGCCAACCTCTGGAAGGAAGAGCAGACATCCTTTCATTCACTTGGCCATATTTCTGGGTTATAGCTTATAACCGTCTAGGTGCTAGAATATATACAGAATCTGAGCTGACGTACCCAACAGGCACCAAAAGAGCCTTATGTCAGCTCAGAAGTTGGAAATAGTTATAACATAGCTAGCATGAAATGTAACAGAATCTAGTCAGCCAATAACTGGTTGTTCTGATTTCACATTCAAAGAGAACCAAGCAAGCAGTAGGAAAGAAGTACCTTTTCTGCCTCAATCACAATCATCATACGACCAAGGATCTCTTCATCAGACAATCTTGAAAACCGAACTAAAGCACACCTACTCTGAATGGGCTCAATAATTTTAGAAGAAGTGTTGCATGCAAGAGCAAAGCGCGTAGTGTTGGAGTATATCTCCATCGTTCTTCTTAATGCTTGTTGTGCTCCAGATGTCATGCTGTTTGAAGGCAACAAACCAGTCCAATTTCCATCCACCACCAAGAGATAGTAGAAGCAAGACCAAGTTAAGGATGAGGATCAAACTACAATTATTAGTAATTGAATTCTCATTTTTGAACAAACACATTCCAGTCATTTTAAGTTTAGCTCCATACGCAAGGTATCTGAATAGCTTGCCTTTTACTGGAATTTAATGAAACGCATTTATCTTAACAAATGAAAACAAAAAATAATAAAATGGGTGGGCAAACTACAATTTCAGAAGTCTTCACACATAAAAAAGAGCTTCTCCACCATTAAGCATATGGTCATGAGTTCAAACTTACCTATCAGCTTCATCTAGTATCACGATTTTATGGCGTCCCATTGGTAATGTAACTTTTTTCTGAGCGAACATCTTAATTTTGTTCCTCACAACATCAATTCCCCTGTATAATCACACCATGATATCAACGTCCACTCCAAGAGACAAACAAAGCAAATATATGCAAAAGGACACACAAAACAAGCAGCAGCCTGCTAGTATAAAGTACCTATCATCTGATGCATTAAGTTCGAGGATGCCTTCTTTGCAATTCGATCCCAGAAGCTCGTGAGCAAGAGCAAGTATACTAGTAGTTTTTCCAGTTCCAGGGGGACCCTGTTACAAAACAAGAACACGACTTCTTCAGCCACAAACATCCAGAGTGACAGAAAAAAAAGCTAGTTCCTATATAAATGTGTTGAGAACTTGACAAACAACAATCTACAAATGCAAAATCAGCACATCACGAAGAGAAATATGAAGTTACACAGCTGTACAACAAGACCACAGCAACAATTAGTTGCCAAACATCACCATGACTGAGGATTGCAACTAGACCAAACATCACCATGACTCATGGAATTGGCAACAAACAAATCAAAAGTACAAGGATAAAAGCCCTAAACAGTAGGAAAATGCATGGAGTGAAACTCAAACCTAAGGCCTCAACTGAAATGTTCAAGGATAAAAGAATAGCACAAGAGCATTACAAAACAAGTGAAAATCGAGTCAAACACAACTTCTTCAGCCACAAACATCCATAGTGACAGGAAAAAAGGCTAGTTCATATATACATGTGTTGAGAACTTGACAAACAGAGTGGTTGATTTGACTGAGTTTCTAGTTAAAAATTAATCTACAAATGCAACATCAGCACATCACGAAGAGAATTATGAAGGTAAACAGCTGTACATCAAGATCACAACAACAGTCAGTTGCCAAACATCACCGTGACTGAGGACTGCAACAAGACCAGATTAGGTTAATTTCTAAGAGCCCTAAATTACCACTAGGACTCCAACTCATGGAATTGGCGAAAAAACAAACCAACTGTAGAGAAATTAAAACCCTAAACATTAGGAAAATGCATGGAGTGAAATTCAACCCTAAGGCCTCCAATCCACAAGATCAGCACATCACCAAGAGAAATATGAAGGTAAACATCTGTACAACAAGATCACAACAACAATCAGCTGCCAAACATCAACATGACTGAGGAAGTGAGGATTGCAATTAGACCAGATTAGGTTAATTTCTAAGAGCCCTAAATTACCACTAGGGCTCCGACTCATGGAATTGGCGACAAACAGATCAACAGTACAGAAATAGAAACCCTAGACATTAGGAAAATGCATGGAGTGAAACTCAAACCCTAAGGCCTCAACTGATTGGAAGTTTTGTGAAGAGTGGGAGGGAGAGAAATACGGAGAGAATGAGATTGGGCATGTTGCCGTCGCGAGCGATGACTTGGAGGCGGGCAACGGCATCCTCGTTGCCTACGATGTCAGCGACCTTGTAGGGCCTGTACTTCTCCACCCAAGGCACTTCGTAACCACTGATGGAGGAAGACGACGACGCCATTGAAGAGGGCTGTCTGACCGAGTGCGAAGCCTGTAGCTGTAGCCTGTAGGTATTCCGATTTCCGATTTCCGATTTCCGATTTTATTTTGGAGGGAAGGATTAGACCTTACAAGAAAAAAAATAACCCGAATCCTAATTGTATCCGAACTCCGACGGATTAACCATTTGAACATATACGAAACCGATTTGAATCCGATCCGATTTGAAATGAGTGTAATTAAATATGATTTGAAATCATCTAACCCGAAATCATCCGATTCAAAATCAACCGAACTAAATCTGACTCGAAATAATCCGAATTAAATCTCAAGATTAAATATGCTCAAAAAAATTAAACAACCATTAAAAAGTAATGATACAAGAAATGAGAATAGTGCACGTAGACAATATATAACAAGTTCTAAGTTGATATAATAGCAAATATAAACCTAGTAGTTACTTAGTAGTTTTGTTAAGATGTTGATCTTTTTTATATGTGTACTTAGTAGTTACACTCCTATTTAAGTGTGTGTATATATTTGATTTTTTTTTGTAAAAGCGTATATGTTTGATTAATTGTTATTCCATCAATTAATTCATATGTTTTTTTATGTAAAGTGTTTGGACTATATTTTTTCAAAACAACAGTATAAATGTTTTAAATTTTCCATGTAAATTTTAAATTCGATAATAAGACTCATGTTTATCTCCAAACCCCCGAATAGACTCAATCCGAAATGACCTAAAGAATTATAATCCCCAAAAAAACTTGAATCCGGAAAACATCCGTATCCGAATTAAATCAATCCGAAATGATCTAATTTGAAGCAATTTGAAGAGGATCCAAACCGAACAACATCCGAATCCGAGTTGATCCGAAATATTTCAATCTGAATAGAACCCGAGCCAAACTAGACCCGAACTTGAACAACATCTGAATCTGAATCTGAATCTAAACCGATCCGATCCGAACACAACCCGGACTAATTGTTTAACCCGAACGAATATGATCCGAACGACCTGTCTGACAGGTCTACAACTAGTCTCATTCTAGTCGACTAGTTCACAACATTTATTTTTGGGATATTTCGACTAAGGCCATTTAGAAATTCTCCATTTGTAACTTTAGGGCCTCTTTGGAGTCTTTGGTATTAAAGGCATCTCCAATGGATGAAACCCATTTGAATCTCTAGTTAATTAAATATTATTAATTTTCATCTATTTTGACGAGGGATCGTCGCTCTTGGTCTCTTCTATGAGAGTAGTGTCTGTCGGAGACACAGAAACCTCAATTGGGGGGGGGTCACGTTATCCAATTACGGAACAAAGATGATTAATAGATTAATAGACACATTTGAAGGATTTTCAGTTTGGAGTGGGCATTCTCAAGGGGTATGAGGTTAGCTTACACTTTGTGAACATGTTTGTTGAGTCTAGGGCGATGAGGTTGCCTTTTCTATGCTTTTAGTGGACTTTAAAAATGTTTTAAACTTATCGATAAGAGTGGCCTACTTCAAGAAACGAGGTTGAGGTGTCCATCTATTGTTCCTTGGGTTGACTTTTGTTACTCTCAATCGGCTAGGCTCTACTATGAAGATTTCATCATTTGGGGTCCAATAAGGTGAACCTTTGGGGCCTTTCCTATTTTCTATTTTCATAACGATTATTATACAACATTTCGTTTTTAAAAACATCTTTGATTTTTTTTATATTGGAAACACGTTACTTGAACTTGTTCCAAAAAGCTTTAATTTTTACACTTGTTCTTTTGATTAAATAGTTAATCTTATCTAACAAAAACGTAGAAGTTCATATATATATATATATTATTTTCCATAAAACTAAAACAAGTAATAATTTCATTAAAATTCAACAAGTTGTAGTAGCTTTAGTTGAATAATAAAGAGAATAGAGGGGGATATTACCTCATTGTGATTCATATCTATAGATTATTCACCCAATCCGTTATAGTGTATAAAATCACCGGTATTATTCATGAAAGAGGAGAAAGTGGCGAAAATGGAGCGGAAAGATGGTGAAGCTGTTGGTAAAAATGGCGAAGAGAGTGAAAATGAACAAATGAGAAAAAGGGAAGTAATAGATGATAATAAGTAGCAGTAGGTAATAGGAAATAATACAAGTTAGAAAACGATATTGATTTTAATAAATGTGAACGGCTCTTTATGTTGGTAGGTACGTACATTGGCGGAGCTGGGGAGGGTCCTGTGAGGCCCGATTCCCCTTTTACCCTCCCAGCTCAATAATATATCAGGCATGCCACCATTTAAAATACACAAAGTCTACTTTGCCTAGTTGGTAGTGTGCCCCTTTACAGTATGTTTGGTTGGTAGGTTTTGATGGGAAATTTAAGATGGGAAATGGTGGGGAATACTTTTCTCTTGTTTGGTTGAGTTTTGAGATGGGATTGAGTCTGATTTCACAGGAAAATTTGGAAGGAAATGAGGGGAAAATGAATCCCACCAATTTGGTGGGATTTGGTGGGAAAATGAAATGCTCCCTCTTAAACAAAAAAAGGTAAAATAAAATTAATTCACATTTTCCCATCAAAACCCATGTGTATCCAAACATAAGAAATTCATATTCTCGTCTATAACTTTCTCATCTTTTCTCTTCTCTCCCTTTCTCGTACATTACTCTCCTTTCTTTTCTCACCGAATCTCAATTGCCAAACAAACTGTTAGTGTGCCTCTTTGTGGTGACTAGTTTAAAGTATCCATATTTATTTCTATTTTAGTTGATATAATTGTACTTAGTTTGATCACTACTTTTACTTTTTGCTACACCAATATTGTAGCCTTTTTTCCTACTTTTTTTACAATAAAATTGTAGCCTCTTTTTGCATATTTATTTTGGTGACGACTACATTTTATTCTTATGTAATTAAGGTTCGTTAAAGACTATGGAAAAAGTTTAATTAACACGTAAAATAAGAGATATATGAGATTTTGTGAGTGGATTGAGAATTTAAAAGTAGTTTTACATTCTAAATTAGTAGTTATAATAATAGAAATAGTAATAATCCATTGGTCGTCTGACTCATCTTTTTTCCGTAATTTAATTATGTGACCCCCCATTTAGATTTCTGCCGCTCCACCACTAGGTAGGTGTAAAGAACAACAAATAACAATGAGCCAATACGATCAAATAGTTGTTTGTCATAACGGCCGAATGTCTTCCGTCCAGTACGACTCTTTCCATATGAACCGTAAAGACTATATTCTGTTGGACTGTAACGACTCTAGAATGTGCTACTGTATCATTTATGAGCCGTAATAATTATATTCGGTTAACCATAATAAATCTTGGGTGCACTATTATGAACCCTTTTAAAAAAACAAAGAAAAATTCCTTTTTATCAATAGAAAACTCAAAAATGATCTTCTTTCTTCAAATGGAAGGTCTCTGTCTCTTTTGCTCCTCTCTTTACAGCTGAAAGCCTAAATTCTGAAACGCTCCTCCCTCTCCACATATTCACTAGGTCGTCCGTACCCTTGTCCGCATCCTCTCCGGCGACCCCTTTCAAGATTTCACGATTGTCTCTTTCAACTCAACCTTCGAAATTAATCCCAGAGGGAGGAGGATCACTAATTTCCCTTTCTTTTCTCTGATTCTACTGTTGCTGAGAATTGATTTTAGGGTTTTGATCAATTCACCCTTCTCCGATTTGTGATTAGTTTTTTTTTGTTCCATTATACTTTGATCATAAAGAGTCGCTCTTTAGGTTTCTTCATTGAGTTGCAATATTGCTCCGGCTAACTCATTCTCAAATCTTTTCCCAATTTTAATCATTGAGGCCTGCTCTCCAATTCTCTGTAAGTTGCTCTCTTCTATCTTTCTAAGATTGGTACACTGATTGCTCAATTGTTTATGAGAACATGTTCATGTTTGGTATCAACTGGGTGATTCTGAATCATTGAAGGACTTTATAAGTTTCTTTGCAGTTTCATCTGACAGATTAAGTTGTAAAACCCCTTTTCATAGTGTTACTCTGTGAATATGGGGTGGGAATTTAGCATTCCTCAATGATTCACATGCATTTTGTTGTTGCTAGCAAAAATTATATGGGTGAACTCCAATTTGGGGGTGGGCTGAGAGTGATCAGAGAGGGCTGTGATAGAGATCAAATTCAGTGAACTAATTAAGCTATGGAGAGAGTACCAAATGCTGCTATTGAGAAAGATCAATTTCAGAGAGGGCTGTGTTATTATTATGCATACTATTAGTTGTGGTGGTTAAGAATTCATGTTCCTTTTTGCAGGGATTTTAGTTAATCTGTCCTCTTGCTGTTTCTCTTGTTGGATTCTTTTGATCCCTCTGACTTGATATTCTTTGATTTCTGAGAAGGGTTTTTTCCAATACCAATAGGTTCCCTTGGTAAGCTGTGGAAAATTTGCCTTCATTGTGTGACTCTCACTGAATTTGATACGTAACCGCAGCTCAACATCTCCTTTTGCTTGTTTCACAAAAATGTGCTTGAATTTGATTGAGTTGAAGGTTTCAGTTCTGGGTTGTAAGGGTATTGTTTGCTTAAGAGTGTAAAATATCTGTTATTCTTGTTACATTTTTCAAAGTTGCTATGTTACTGTTAACTGCTGCTTTCATGAATTATGGATGTTCATGAATGTAAATTTTTTGCATATGAGCTGCTGTCCTAGCCAATTTGCCATTGGGTTAGATATACCTATTATTTGAACTTGTAATTCACAACCTGTTATTCATCAGCCTTTCTCTATAAACCTTTTCTTTTCCTAGATGGATCTTAAGGAAAGCCTAGAAAAATTCAAAAGGCAACAAGAGAAATGCGCAGTAACTCTGAGCAGTATTGCTGCCAAACAAACATCCACAAGAACTGCAACTCCTCATAGGGCAAACACCTCAAACACGGTTCCTGCATTTACCGGTCGATCTGCTGCAGCTGCTCCTGTGAAGTTCTCCAGTGATACAGACAGACTTCAACACATTAACAGCATAAGAAAAGCTCCAGTAGGAGCTCAGATAAAGCGTGTTATTGACCTTTTATATGAGGTTTGTATCTGTAATACATACTTGAATTTCAAGATCTTTTTACTCTAAAGTTGTCATTAGACTAATCCTCAGCCCTTCACGAGATATCTTTTCATACTAATGATGTGTTTTCAGACTTCTAGTATGCATGACCCATATTTTTGGCGTATGCTCTATATATTATTTAAGCTTGTTGGTAAAGTGTCTTGGGTTTTACAGTTCACTCAGCAGTGGAAGTTTGCAACGTGACGGAAATATCTCATGATTTGAATTAAGTATTAATCAGATCTTAGGTGAATAAACGTCTTTAGTAGTGGTCCAACTTCTGTTTTGTATAGGTTGAATGTTGTGGCTGCTGAAAATCAGAAGGAAAATGTGTTGGCTCTTATAATTACTGAATGTGAGATTGGCTTATAGAAGTTTGTATCTTTATAGCTTTGTGGATGGAAATGTGTTATACTTTTTACTATGAAGCACTGAAAAGCTTCTAGAAGGCTCTTGTGTTTAGTCCAAGTCATCTAGGCTTGTCCTACTTTGTACTCTTTTCCTTCATTTTCCTTCTAAGCATTAGCAGATGTAATTGCTGCTAATCTAGACTGAACAGATGAGCTTTTTTCCCCGGGAAGACATTATACTGTGTTTGCGATCACGACTCTTGTGCAATTTTTGTCTACCAATGAGTGTAATGACTTTATTTTGCCTCTCCTGCTGCAGATAAGGCAATCTTTTTCTCCAGAACAAATAAATGAAGTATGTTATGTCGATGTGAAAGGGAACAAAGCAGTGTTTGATAGTCTGAAGAATAATTTGAAAGTACATTACGATGGGAAACGATTCTCATACAAGGTAAATTCCACAGCTAGTCAGGGATTATTGAACCACAATCTTCATTTCGTTCCTGGGTAATATATCTTGTATACTAAACTCACTTGGGTCTGAAATGCTGCCAAAATATTTTGCAGGCAAAACATGATGTAAAGGACAAGAGTGGATTAATTTATCTCATACGGAAATTCCCAGAGGGAATAGCTGTCATCGATCTCAAAGATGCGTATCCAAATGTCATGGATGACTTACAGGTATTACTTGGCCTTGTTTTCTTGCTGTTTTTGGGTATATGAACTTCAAACTCTGACATTTTCTCATATTTCATGCAAGCTAAAACTGCCCATGAAGCTAAAACTGCCCTATTGGGACTATACCATTTTAATCAAAAAAGAAACTCTTTTTGTTTGCAAGCATTAACTAGCTGTTAATCCTTTCCAAAGGCTTTGAAAGCTGCTGGCCAAATTTGGCTGCTGTCGAACTTCGACTCCCAGGAAGACATTGCCTACCCAAACGACCCCCGAGTGTCGATCAAGGTGGACGATGAGCTTAAAGAGCTGTTTCGAAGCATTGAGCTTCCGCGTGACATGCTAGACGTTGAGAAGGATCTTCAGAAGAACGGGATGAAGCCAGCCACAAACACAGCTCAGAGGAGGGCCGCTGCCCAGATGGGCATCATCGCCCCCAAGTCCAAGCCTAAGAAGAAGAAGCATGAGATCACCAAAAGAACCAAGCTTACTAATGCCCATCTTCCAGAGCTCTTCCAGAATCTCAAGTCCTAATGGCCACAAAATCTGGGTCACTTGAAATTGTACCATTCACTCCGTTGAGAGATGACGGTGATTTTTGTGCAAGGTGCTGCCCCCCTATGCAAGTAGGGGTAATCCGAATCCGTGGTAATCGGATCCAAACGTTTATATTGAATTGATAGAGAATTCCATTATATCCTCTGTGATTTCACTCCTTTGAATTGTATTACGAACGGTGTCATTATACAAATTTGTATCACTCTGTCTGGATTGGCTCGATAAGGCAATGTGTTGACAATAAATTTATGTATCATTATTACGATGAACTGGATCATGTAACAGAGAAACCTTTCATAGATACTGGCATGCTTGTGTCTGGCCTTTTAGCCTTTGAAGTTTGAACCACCAACAAGAAACTTCTTAGTCCACCCCAGTTAGTTTGTTTGTTTGTACTGCTTGACGTATCAGTTCACTGGTTGAGCATTCATGGTAGTACCATGAAGTCTCGGATTCGAGACTCTAGGGCAACTTACTACATAATGTTTCTACATAATCCGAATGTACCCAATATGATCAATAGATGACACCAATTACTACATAACGTAATAAGCAAGTTATATCAGTGGAGGGCAATTGGAAACTTTATACTATGCACAGGCGAGTTACTACAGATGCTACATGGATCATGTTCGCTAGTAGCAAATGTCACGTATGCTATAGAGTTTTGACCATAAAAAATGTGCGCTAGACTTCCCGTTGCATGATCACCTGAGGGAAACCTCAAAATACAAGACAAAATGAAACAAAAAGCCATCTTTACATGTACAATGGAGAGGAGGAATCAATGCAAGAACACCTCTTCCTTTTTGATGTTTTATCCAACTCTGTTGGTGCAAGTCAGGATAGCAGTCTTCATCTCTTCTTTACCCAAGGAAGCTTCAACAATCACCTACGATAAACCAACCAAGAAATCAAACTACAAAGAATCCCTGTCAACTTAATTAGGTTCATCTGCAGAGCAAATACATTGAATGCTTGAACAACAGTTAGGACTCCAAGATTATTAATTTGTGCAACCTGACCTCAAACAGCTAACATTGTTCCTCTATGATATGCAGAGGGGGTGGACTAAGAAGTTTCTTGTTGGTGGTAATTATTTAGCTTATTTTAACCAAGATGCAATAATCTTCCCAAGCTGGGGTGACAGACAAGCTTACCTCTTGTCCTTTGTTTCCTGCCCGTGCTAGTAATTTGTATTGGCTTTCAAACACAGACGCCATGTATACCTATCAAAGGATCATTCACAAAGATGCGATTAATATACATGGTTGCGGAGATTTTTCTTACAAGTCCTCTTTAGATTAAATAGTTTCTACCTAGCCAAAAGTGACCTCCCTTGAGATATACAAAAACTCTATAGAACCATAACATGTCTATCACAACTTCCCTTGTGTGAAAGAGCAAGTAAGCACAAAACTACATAATAAGAAACTATGTAGTAGTAATCCTGTATTGGTCTATCAGGAAATGTTCATACCTGGAAAGTTGGAGCTAAGGCAGGGCTCAAGAAAAACCGGCCCTTTAATACAGTTTGCACTCCGTCAACGGATTCCAGTTCTTTGATTAACGAGTCCACCTCAGCCCACTGGTACAACAATTCAGATTAAGCCACCAAAAGCTCATAAATCATAGAACACAGGAAATGCCTATCTTATGAATTGCAGGACATAGAGAAGAGTGAAACCTCAGCATCAGTCTGAGAAGGTTCGAATCTTTCAGTCAAGGTGCTGGCATCTCCAACCACACACTCCAATGCTTCACTCATCGGATCTGGCTGCCACAGCATGTGAAAGACAGCAGATTAATACATGTCTGCTGCAAGTTTTCTAAAAGACAAATGTCTGATAAAAGTAACACGTACTGTAATGTCCTTTAGAGACAAGGAGATACGCTCAAGTGGATAATCCAATTCAATAACCTTTGCCTCCAAAACCTGTGAGAGAAAGAATTGGTATAATAGCAGATGTTGGAAAATCAAAATCTTATAGAATCTGAAATTAATAACAATGCTTTCAGCAAATGAATATTAATTTATAAAGTGAGCCATTTGACAAAGCCCAGTGAAGTCGAACAAGGCGTTAGAAGAACACAATGTTGGATAGGAAAGTCGGAAAACATTACATGGACTAATCAAATGAAGCCTTCACAAAAGATTTCATTTGCATGTAGAGGACAATGTACATGCAAATTGCTGTATAACTCCTGCATAGACTGTAACTTGGCCTTAAATCTTTTGTAAAATCTTACAGTAGTTATGTATAATAGCCCATTGCTCCCAAATGAAGCCATCTCATTCCCAAATTTTTCTATAGATGACAAAACCTTTTCAAGAACAGCAATAGAAATCTTCATATAGGATATAGCAGAGTTCGAAAAGTACATTTACCTGGCCAATTTTGAAGTCTAATGCAGGGTTTACATTGGAATCCCATGACACTTCTGACTGGTGTATAAGAGCCGGTACTCCTTCAACCTTCAATTCCTCACAATTATGAGATGACCATTTTTTGGTGCAATGATACGACATGTTCAACAGTATAACAAAAGTAGAAAACATCTAGAAGACAGTTTTCCTCTATCTATTTCTTTTTTAGCCTCGGAAAGATCACTAGGTTGATTAAAATTTTCTCTACTGCCAGGATTTTTTCCGACAAAGAAAAATGATCAACTAATATGTCTTTACCTCGACAAATATACCGAAGAAGGTTATCTTCGTAATAGAGCATTTTATAACATCCCCAATGCTAAGTCTTGCCTGCAAAAGGTTAAAAAGCTTGAGAGCAAACTCCACATCTCCTCAACTGGATACCATAGTACTCTTAATGGGAAATGTAGGAATATATAGCAATTTACAAGATGGAAGTATGATAACTATGAGTCTATGACAACTAGATGAAAAGTTCAGGAGACGGCACAACAAAAGTTTATAGCATACCATGAAAGCTGGAAGCAATTTGTTTCACGTAAATTACACTAATGAAAATGCAAAATAGACTTAAGCAAACCAACTCTTTCCCAAATTAAGAATCATGACAAGGCAAAATAAGATCCTTTTACATCAATAGACTTATACACCGAATTTGTTTCAACTAAATTAATGCACCAATTCAAATCTCCTTTATGATGGATTCTGTCAGCTTTTTCTGTGCTATTAACAAAGTGAAGCATTATATATGTTCATTTTGTTATTATGTTAAGAAAGAAATAGTGTCACGAACACCTTACCATGAGGTTTCTTTTTTTCTCAACCATCTCCACCTTCTCCTTTGGCTTTAGAGAAAAAGTGAGCCTTCTTAACCTTTTGTCAGCCAAGGAAACATAAACTTTGATGCGCTACGAAAGAAAACTCTATCAATGCCAATATCAGTGATAAGCTGAAGATGATGATTCTACATTAGATAATAAGTTCAGACCTGACCAACAAAGGATGACAAAAATCTGATTTTCTCTTGGTCATATATCCTTAGGACGTCCTCGAGCTCCATACCAGCTGCAATTTCTACCTCAGCATTTTGAGGAGTTTCTGAGTTTGAAGATTTGAGAGGATTGTTATTGCTTAATAACTCATAACTTCCCACTATTCCCATACTTTGCCTGTATTTATTTGGGTCTAATCCTTTCTTTCTTAACCACGAAGGGAAAGCAAAGAACTTGAACCTATCTGTCATGTTGCGGTACGGCAAAAATCCTATCAATGCACCAAATGACACCTGATTTTTTGTGTTTCATTTCACAGACAATGAAAAGAGATTTAGTAGGAATGGAATATAGCATATATAGTGGAACATTTGCATTTAACTACTTTGAGGAAATGGTTCCTACAGCAAAGCCCCTGGTGCTACAGCTAATCAACTCCACTTCAACTCTATACCCGATTTTGGAAAGCTTCTCTGCTCTTTCCCAATCAGAGTCTTCATGTTCCTGAAAAATTCCCAAGTATTTAGGCCATTGAAAGATCTACTGTATGGTGATAGTGAAAATAATCTACCTTCAAAGTTGATATCTGCGAGAAATTCATCCACTCAACCTCATCCGTAAACGATTCACGATTTGCCGAACTGTCCATGCTGCTATGATTTGAGACCGCTTTTACAGATTGGTCTAATCTATTACATTAATATAAGAGTGAGCAAGGGATACCAGACACAGGAGAAAAAAACAGATATTTAATGTATACCTCTGTGGTTTTCCTTTAAGTGCAACTTCGATGGAGGGAGAAGCACTAAATGGTTCCTTTTCAGGCAGATCACTCATTTCATTTATACTTATTGAAGGCTCCACATCAGTTGGCTTATGTGGCTGCATTCCTTGAAAATACATTATTGACATCATTAACTTCTAATATTCCATAACATATTACCCATAAAGCAGACATTACAACAGTGAGGGGAAAAAAAGTTTGTAATACCTGTTTCATATTTTTCTTGCTTTTGATCTGATGGAATGCTATCAACAATGGGGTCAACAGAATCTTCAAGATTTTTCTCCGTTTTACTAAGAGTTTGACTAGACAGACTATTGGCACTGCTAGTTTCAAAATTCTTCTCAACAAACGGTTTTGGCTTCTCTAACATTGGAAGCGTGCTGGAGCTTTCATCCACTTGACCTCCTGGATTTACATCCAATTTGTCCATAGAATTCAGTACTGCACCTTCCATTTCATGGGACACAGCCGCATATACCACATTGCTCGGACCACCATCATTCTTAGGTACATTAATTTCATCAAGACTACCACCAAGTTTATCATCATCATTCCCCGAAATGCCTGGCCTTCCCTCAGGATTTGGGTGGTTTATAGGTTCAGGCCTTTTCAGCAATGTCATGCCACCAAACTTCTCCTTAACCTGATCAGTTCTCATTTTCAAAGACAAATTCGGTTTAATCCTCAGTTTCAACGACTCAGACATTGGATCATCTGCTTCATTATACACACTCGGCTTCCTCAATATAATGTTCGGAACATTAGACTTGCCACTTGAACTAAATCTGACTCCACTAGGCTTTCTTGCCTCAGAACTAACATTGTTCCCAATAGGTTTCCTTTCCTCCAATCTTGAATCATCCATAGCCCCAACTTTTATTCCCGGCTTCGGCACAGGCCTTACCAACTTCAATCCATTCTTTGCATCCGGTAATCCAGGTCTTACCAAATTCAATTCATTCTTTGCACTCGGTGACCCTCTTCTCTTAGGCACATCAAACGGAACTTCCTTCACTTCCACCATTTTCCCCTTGTTTTTGTAAAAGTTCTTCTCAATTTCTAGATAAGATGCCTCTGGATTTACTTTCCTTCCCATTATCTGCACCATCAAATACTAACCTAGCTAAGTAACAATTGATTCTAGACTACACTATACGTCAAGACAAAGCTATCTAACTCAACAAGAATGAGACATAAGTAATATATAGTCAAACAGCACTTCTTGGGACGAAAATGTGGCCTTTCCACACCGGGCAAAGCAATAGAAATCCACTCGCATATAAATAAGTTGAAACCCCTACCCATTGGCTTAAGCTTTTGGGTAAAAAGATGTATCCCGACCTTATATACTGGTTAAATTTACCCCGACACGTCACTCAGTTCTCTCGACACTTCCTCTATTCGACCGAAAACACAAGTGTTCTACTCTCAGTTCAGCTATTGTCTCTCATCCATAACAGAAATGCCCTAACAGGATTTATATAATCACATGAATGGTGTAAAAATACCTAAACTATCACAAGAGTATTGAAAAGTGGCAAAATTGAGCAAAACAGACCTTGGCAATGGTAAGCTTGGGGTCCTCGCCGAGCATCTGGCCGAATTTGAACTCCATGAGATCGGCCTCGGTGAGCTTACTCCTGAGGTCATCGTTGCAAGCGACAATTGCGAGTCTTCGGGGCCTTTTGAGAGTGAAAGAGAGCGTTCTCGTTCTCGATAAGGTTGCAGCCGTAAGTTTGGTTATGGAGAGGGGGGAGAGGAAAGAGGTTGGCGAAGGCGACGCAGAGGAGGACAGGGAGAGTTTCTCCATTATCGTGGGGTGCTCCGCATCCGATTATTCCTCTACGGCCGGTTTTGGGGGCTCACGGAACCCCAACGGCTAGCGAGTGGTCGGAAAAGGGAAAGAGGGTTTATCTTCCGAGTTGCCAGATGGCGGTTTTTTACTGGCTTAGAGGAAGAGAAGCGTAGAAAGGGCCTTGAGGCACAAACCTCTCCGCTCGAAGGACGTGGCTCTCGGCTACTCAAAGATTTGCACCACGTATCATTTCTGAAATAGAATAATCAGTTGGGCCCTTATATATTCCAATTAGATAGTTAAAATCTCATATAATCTTATTTCGTAAAAATTGCTTAAAATTTACCAAAAATCATGAATTATCTCGAAAATCATGAAATATCACTTACCAACAATTAGCTGTAATCTTCTGATAAATATTATTACTTAATAAAACGTGATATTTATCATAAAGTAATTTTTTAACAAATCCAACTTATTTATATTACGAGTTGATTTACAATTGGTAAAAAAAACACTAATGATAATACGAAGATATATCTATAATCCTATAATTTTAACGTGATCATTGGAATTACATATCTATATTAAATTGGATTTATAATCACATTACCCGTACATGGTACGGGGGTTAAACTAGTTTTAGTATTAAAAAATGTCCCGATTGGATAATTGTTAATTGGGTATTTTATCATCAATTCTAAATAGAATAAACATTTTTTTTTACATTATATTTTTTAAAAATAAATCATACTCCATCTTATCCAATTTTCTTATATCTACGTAAGATAATATCTTACCTAGACCTGTCAATCGGGTCGGGTCGGGTCGTTCCGGGTTCAGGTTGAGTTCGGGTTCGGGTCAATCGAGTTACGGTCAAACTGGGTCGGGTCGCTTCGGGTTTTCGGGTCGGGTCGGGTCAACCCAACGGGTCAAGAATATCAATTTTTTGACCAAAATTTAAATAAAATATTATTTAAATAAAAAATATAATAACAAAATATTATTTTTAAATATTTTATTAATAAACATATTATAATTTTATAAAATAAATTTTATATATTGTAATATAATTAAAACCTTTGGGTGCACAATTACCCGTCAATCTGTCATTTCATTATATTAGAGCGTATTCTAAAATAAGTTTTCCGCCTAATAGATTTCTTGACCGAGCGGGTTTGACCCGACCCTAACCTAGAAATTTTTGGGTTTACCGGGTTCGGGTTCAAACTGGATTTCGGGTTCAAATTTTCAGGTTGAAACCCAGAAATTTCGGGTCGGGTTTACGGGTCGGGTCAGCTTTTGACAGGACTAATCTTACTCATTGATATCTTAAGATTTTTTTCTAACATATTTTTTTTATTATATCCTTATATGAATAAAAAAAATTCAAGTGATTTTTTTTATATCTTAACAATTTTTTCTTATTAATAAGTATATGTTTTTGTCATTATTAAATAGTGAAGAATAGTGAAAAACTTTCACATATGTCAATAGTATATTGACTAATAATATAAACATCAAATTTTCAATTGAATTATTTTAAATTAACATTGTTTTCTTAAAAGTACATATATAAGTCAATAGGTTCGGACTTCGGTCTATCGGGTTTGGATTATTAATTCTTAAGTCAAAAGCAGATTCGTATCGAAATTCGATATATAATCGGTTAATTTAGAAAATGTCCCGGTTGGACAATTGGGTATGTATAAAACTATATTGGACATTTGGGTATTAATAAACCAAAATTGAATATTTGAATATTAAAAAAATAAAAAGTAGTTATTTAAGTATTTTTCCATTAAAAAAATTGGTTTTCATATATATTATTTAAAAGACACTTCATGGCTTTAAACAATTTTATTATATTTACTATTGACAAGAAAACTAAAAATTAATCAAAATTGAAGAAATCGAATAAGAACATTCGCACACTTTAAGTAAAAAGTTTTAAAATGATTTTTTTATGCAAAATGGAGTTTGTTTCCTTTAAAGAATAATTGATAATGCCATTACCATATGAGTATGGGTTGTTTACAATGGAGAGCAATGACTTTGGGCAAAATACATGTACGGCCCCCGTACTTGTCACTTTTTTGCAAACGGCCCCCTGTACTTCGAAATGTTCTATTGAGCGCTTGTACTCGTATATCCCTATTCCATTGAACACCTGCTATCCTCTGTGGCATATATATTGCGTGTAACCCACTCTCCTTTTTGCGAGTAACATCATACAAATTTGATGAGTTGGATTATTTAAAAAAAAAAAATCATCTTACTATAACATCATATTGCGTGTAATCATCTTATGAATTTTATTAGGCCCTGGTTCAAATAAAAACTAACATTAACCTATAAACTAAGACCAAACCGTAGCCGTTAGATTGAGCAGATGGATGGTCACGATTAAAACATTTATCCTCTTAATTTTTAAGGACGTGGGGGCATAATTGTCATTTTGCATGTTTTATCAGTATTTTTTTTCCTTCTGAACGCGAACGCCACTCTTCTCCGATCTCCGTTGTTCGGTCGACGATGAAAGGGCAAGAAGACCTCTCGAGCTTCTCCTTCCATGGCGGCCAAGCAAATCATCGACAGTCTCCCCTCCTATATCTCTCTCTACACCAAGGACAGCTGCTCCCCCTCCGTAAACGCCCCTGACAGAACCGCCATCCTCAGATGGTTCTCCTTTCTCTCCGTCCACCAACGCCTCTCCCACCTCACAATCGTGGACCGCTCCTTCTCCCAACTCCTCCTCCTCATGCTCTCCCGCCTCCACTCCCATTGCTGCGGAACCTTCATCGTCCTCCCCGACGTCGCCTCCTCCTCCACCCCCGATCTCCCGACTCTCTGCTTCCGCAGATCCCGCTGCCAGATCTCGCGACTCGCCGAGTTCGACGACTCGGAGCGGCTGGTTCGGGACTCGCTCAGGCTCTTCAGCTCCAAGGAAGGCGAGGGGGCTAGGGATTGCAGCTGCTCGGCCGGCTGGCTCGGTACGGTGTTGTTTCGGGAGGGCTTTGTTGGCGATGTGGACCGGTTCATGGATTCCATGGATAGGGTTTCGGATTCAAGCTTCCTGGGGGCCAATTGGGCGGAGTTGAGCTCCGATTGGGTTGAGTTCAAGTATGGAGAGCGTCTCTGTCAGCATGTCCGTCTCCTTCATGGGCTCTGCAAAAGTAGATGTAAGCCACATCTCTTTCTTGTTGCCTTGTAGGACTCAACATGTGTTTTCACTGTTTTGTATATAATGTTTGACAATTATTCTAACAGAATTCAGTATGGAATTTGTCTATGTGATTGTTCGGATGATAGAATCTTCTTGCATCTTGAATGTGAATATCTCATAAAGAAAACAGAGTGTTGTTGTGAGTTATGTGATAGTGTCTTTACAACATGTACTTCATGTGGATTGTTGAGGTTCGCTTCCTGCAACACTAATTAAAATTGGTCTTAAGCTGAACTTTCAACTACTTATCCTTGCTGAAATGTGAAAACTTTGCCTTGAAGACACTGCCTTGGGTTTTTTTTGATGATTTTTTATAAATGATGTTGTCCATGGCAAGATGAGATAGAGGTGACTGCAAAACTTGTGGGGAAGAAGGGTAACATTGTTGATACTCATGTCACCATAGCCAAGGTCTCTAGTGAGATCATTGCTCAAGGCTGCCACAAATTATTTTGTAAACATGTAAGCAAACTTTGAAGTCGATCGATGCTGTTACATTTCGTAACCTACAAAGAGAGTATGTCCAGGCCTAAAGTAGAACGAGCCCTTAAGAGTGTATATGTATGATTTATATGACTCCTTCCATAAGCATTTGTTGGATGAAAAATAAGCTATGAGTTTAGCTGATTAGTATTGTATTGTTGTACACAGAGGCAACTTGCCTCTTGCAGGTTGTACCCTATTATGCTCTCTTAAACCAATGAAGATGTATCCTACAGTTTTTGCCCAAAATTTTGAGCGCGGGAGAAGTGGTCATGGATCACCTTGTTTGAACATATTTTATACACTCTCAGCTCATTATAGTGATGTTTGGTAACAACTGCACGGTGCTGATGGTTTATGGATCACCTTGTTTAAACATATATTATACATTCTCAACTCATTATAGTGATGTTTGGTTTAGTTACCTTTTTTTCACAGGAGTGAAATTCATAGAGTGAAAATTTGGACCATTGTTTTTCTTGGTTGAAAGTTTTTTACAATTGTTAAGTCAGGGCATAGTTGACGTATTTATGGCACTACAAATCCGTAGAGGTCCTCAGATGATGTGTAATTCTACAAGACAAATGCCTAATTTTGCTTACAATATTGTCTAACAAGCAATCTGCTAATCAAACAAACATTTGAATAAACAAAGATACCGGCATTTTTATTCTATCTTAATTATATGCTTAAGAGGCATAACAAAACATGATCATGCAAAGGTGGGTGAAGTGGATTAAATAGACTATTGATCAATTCTATGTTATTTAACGCGAATATACCTCATTTTAACATGATCAAACCATCAAAATATGCGTTAATTAATATAAAGAACACGTTCTTTATGATTTTACTAAATTTTTGGATTTGTTTGTTTATGATACTTGTAATTTAAGGGGACATTACATTTTTAGTTGAGTTAGCATTGTGCTATTTAATATGTGAATCATGTAAAAAAGGTATGAAATATATGAACACCCGCATGAAATATGTGAACATAGGCGTGAAATGTGTGAACATATAGATATATGAAATATGTGAACATATAGGTATATGAAATATGTGAATAGAGACATAAAATATGTGAATAGAGAAATGAAATATGTGAATCATATAATGCATAAACTTGAATGTATTAGAAATTTAGTAATCAACCTTTTTCTCTATCTCTACTTGCTATCTCCATCGCATTATAACCAACTTGTCATTTTATAATTTTGTATATAGAGAGAGAGATCATGCTTTATATTTGTGCAAATTCGAAAGTTTTACGTATATGTGTGCGAGAATTTGACAGCATTAATATGAACATACATTTAAAATACGTGAACACAAATATTTCATATGTGAACGTACGTCTAAAATACGTGAACATGTTAATCAAATATGTGAACAAAACTTCTTCATATGTGAATGCAAATCTAAAATACGTGAACATGATACTCAAATACGTGAACATTATACTCAAATATGTGAACGCAAACCTAAAATACGTGAACACATATGTGAACATAAAACATCGTTTGTGCACTCATATACCATCTTTTATTAAGATGTGAACGCCGACATGAAATATGTGACCAACTCCATCAAATATATATGTGAACATCCTAAGAAAAATGTGAATATAAAAAACCCTTTCAAAATATGTGAACATGATACTCAAATATGTGAATGTACATCTAAAGTACGTGAACACATATGTGAACATAAAAAAATCATTTATGCACTCATATACCATCTTTTATTAAAATGTGAACGCCGACATGAAATATGTAAACAACTCCATCAAATATGTGAACATCCTAAGAAAAAACGTGAACAAGATAATGAACATAAAAAATCGTTTTTACATTCATATACCATCTTTTACTACGATGTGAACGCCGACATGAAATATGTGAACAACTCCATCAAATATGTGAACGTGAATAAAATTTGTAATAAGGGAACATGATACTCAAATACGTGAACGTACATCTAAAATACGTGAACATAATCAAAGTCATAATGTTAACCCCAACTATTTATAAAATATCGTATCCATATTTATTTGTGAACAAATACGTGGAATATGTGAACATAGCGTTCAAATATGTGAACAAGATAGACAAATCACAAATATATGAAGACGTTATATGTTGCATAAAATAAGTATAAATAAGGGTCATTGTGCATACAAAATACTGTAGTAAAATACAACCTACGAAAATACGAAAACCTACTTTGGAAGATTATAGTTCACACAACATACAAAGAACCATGACACAAATGATTTGCTACTACATATCAACTAACAAGCCAACTTCACTAAAAAAAATGTTCAAGCGAGGAAGTTCTCAAGTAAAAGGCTAATCTACGTAGCAATTCTTCCCACGTTGCATACCTGGCTGATAAAGACCAATGAAACAACCAGTTTCATAATGAAGGTTAGATAGTTAATGAAAGTAACAAACTAATGCTAGACCAACTTTTGTTACAAACAAAATATCATCACTTTTTTCAACTAAAGCTGAGAAAGGACAAAAAGATCATTAACAACACTAAATACAACACAACGGTACACAATGGTCAATCTATCAGTCGCTTAACTTTTGGTACACAAATGGGCAATTTAATTATCTCACTTTTGTTAATCACCAAATTCATTCCACACATGACACATGGGTTGAAAGTCAGTCACAAACCCAAATCTATATGGTACACATTTTTTCATGCAATTTGCCCTCTAGGTAGATTGGGCATGGTATTGAGTTCTTGGAACCAGAACTAGTAGTAGCCAATTTGAAAGTAACATCAAACCAACAGTTCAAGCTTCTGTCTTGAAATGTTAGGATCTTTTTGCTAGAAATTGAGTGTTTGCAGGCCTAAAAACAGTAGACAGAAAGTTAAATGTAAGGTTTTGAAATGGTAGAAAACATGGATTTTGCATCCTCATTTCTTAACACATGGATTAGATGAACTGGTCTTTAGACTTCGTTCTTGACACTTGTCTTCCTTTCAACCAAAACAAGTAGTAAGACAGACATATGCAGTAAGTTACACTATGCACAAGTTTAGATCAGGACAACAAACAGAAGACTCTGTCAACAGGAAACAGTAATAACAAGTGCCACTTTTTAACAAGGAATTAGCTGGATTAAGGATCGGCTATCACCAAGTTGCATATGAAAGGTTCCTCTCAAGGAATTACCAGACAAAATCAAAAAGCACCTTTGAAATTACCTGAGAGCAACTTTACAAAGAAGTTAGGCAAACAAATTGGACTTGGCCAGCTTGGTTGCAATTGGCAGGAGGAGTAATTACATTCGGACTTCTGAATATCACATTCCAGAAAATTGGGGTTACTTTCAAAAGAATGCAATCAGAGACATATATGCAAGGGGAAATAGGGAAAAAATCGTCACTCAGCATTCCAACAGCAAGCGGAATCAGCATTCACTCAATGATGCAGAATTAGCAAGACCAACGAAACCCTAGAACCGGCGATTACCTTCACCGATCGATTCTATGGCTTCTTCCGATTGCTTCCTCCGATTGCTTTTCTTCCCCATGGCGAATTAGCTTAGTCGGAGATTCCTGCGCGAAAGCTAGGGTGGAAGACGGAGGCAAACGGAGGAAGCTTTCAATGGTGGATCTGTGATGAAGAATCGCGAATCGCCCTAGCGATGTTGAAGAATCGGGAATCGACCTAGCCGATGTTGAAGAATCGCCAATCGCCCTTCCCCTTCGTATTGTTTTTTCAGGCTTTGTTTTAGGTTTTTGTCAATTTTACCCTTAAAGCTTTTTATATTTGCAAAAATGCCACCTTCCCATTTTAAAACTCAAATCTCACATCTACCTTTCTAATTTAATCTCAACCGTAGATTTGAAAAATCTAAAGGTTAGTATTTATTTGTAGTTTGTATCTTAAGGACTATTTGTATCTGAATCAGCCTCATTTTATTAAGAAAAAATAAATTAAATTCATCTACTTCTACCTCCTGCATCCTCCAAACCTAACCTTCTCCTCCCTAACCCCCACTCTCAAACAATGAACTGCTCAATCTTCCTCAACCGCTCAATCAACTCCCGGGAGACCTCCGACGGCCGGTAAGTATGGGGGTGGCCGTCAGCACTATCGATCCAATTGACCCTGGTGAGCGTAAACCCACAGCAGCCCCTGGCGTCCTCCATGGCGCGCAGCCCCTCGGGGTAACAGAACTTCCTCCAGAGCCTCTGCGGACGACGGTGAGGGTGTGCACCAATTTTCCGGCCTGCCTTCCTACCCCGACCTCCCAATGCTTCTGCCTCTTCCCTCCTCCCCGCCGCTCGCTACTACCCAGCCCGACTAACACTGCTCTGCCTCTCGCTCGACCCCACCGCTCTTGCTTGAGTCTCCGGCCACGCATCCCAATCTCTCCCTCTCGTTCGGGTCTTGCCCAGATCTGCGATTGCGCACCTGTCCAACACAATCGCCCTCGGTTCTGGCCGAACAACTTCGACCCATTGACGCCGCCCCTGCTCGGACCCCGACGACCCACCGAGCACGCCTACAAAATTCTGAGCACATCCAAAACCGAAATAAAAAATCGACCCTTCAAAAATTCCCGACCCCAATCTCAGGGCTCAAAACCAATCAATCAATTTCATCTACACAGAGGAACCACCATTCACCCTTTTAATCTCCACCAATTCGGACAAACCCCCAATTTCAATTTCAATTTTAATCAACATCGCAATTCGGACAAAATTTCAATTTTAATCTCCCCCAATTTCTCAGTTTCCCCCTCTCTCCGTCTATATGAGGACCCGCACTCCCCTTTTCACTCCCACACAAACCCCCACTCTCAAACCTATAATTCCTCCGATTCCTCCTCCGCCGGTAAAAAGCCCCAAACGGGAGTTCCCGTCAATTGAGAACGGGACCCATCGATGACCCACCGTACTCGGCGGGCGGAGTGGACGGTGGTGAAGACCGCGACAGAGGCATCGAGAGTTGGTCGGAGTGGTGGGAGGAGGTGGAGACAGAGATGAGAGAAAGGAGAGGGTAAGTGGAGGGATTTGTTTTTTGTTTTTATAATTTATATCAAATAAATTTTAAAAATAAATATACATGGAAATGACATGGACAAATTGTACATTATGTGGCGCATTATGTGGCACTGACATGTAAATTAATCAATCGCGTGAGGTACACGGATGATAGCAGGTGCTCAATGGAATAGGGATATACGAGTACAGGCGTTCAATAGAACATTTCACAGTAGAGGGGGCCGTTTGCACAATTTTAACAAGTACAGGCTAGGGGTGTTCATAAATATCCGATTCGTTCATTCCGATCCGCCGATCCGATCCACAAAAATCCGAGTCCAACGGAAAATTATCCGAATTCGGTCCGATCCGAGAAAATTAGTCGGTTAATGGACCGGATATGGAATTGAATTTCACCTCCAAAATCCGGCGGAATGTGATCCGATCCGATGAAATTATATATTTTCTTAGCGTAATGTAATATTTTCGTGTTTTAAATTTATTTATTTTTAAAAAATCACATGTCAAATGGTAAACCGGATATCCGTGTCGGATATCCGATCCGATCCGAGATAAACGGACCGGATATCCGGGCATATGCGGACCGGATACGGATATCACTTTTGAGAAAAAAAATCCGGTAATATCCGATCCGTTTAGGCTAAACGGATTGGATATCCGTCCATGAACACCCCTAAGTACAGGGGGCCGTATATGTATTTTGCCCAATGACTTTGATGTTGGTACTTTTAGAAATGTAGTGAATGCATATATAATGATAAAGAGTTGATCAGATTGTGCTTAAATTCATACAATTAAAAATTTGTATCTAACCTAGTATTTTTTACTTATTATTGCTATTCACAGACAAATATAGGTATGTCTATATTTGAGAATTATGAATTTTTATGGAAAAATGTGTGTAACTTCATTTTAAATTGTCAATTTGAAGTTTTAACAAAATATGAACATTTTATTACTTATAAAAGAAAAAAAAATCCTATTTTGACAAAATTGAGATTTATGAATGAAATTCAAAACTTTCAATTGAAAAATACCTAAATGACTTATTTTTGTCTAGTTAATACTTAATTGTCAATTTTTTGTTTTATGAATACCTAATCGTCTAAAAGACGTACATTTTTAAATACCTAAATGGCTAAATATCTAAATGAGACACTTTTTAACACCAATTTGGTATTTTGGCCAAATCTTAAATCCTTACTATTATGGAAATTTAAGATTACTAACGAAATCTAATTCTGGATTTTTGATGATTTGTACACTATATTGTACAGTACATGGCATTTATTAGGGGTGGCAATTCATTGAATTAGTTGGTTTCCGTCGGAT
Organism: Polygonum maritimum; assembly: GCA_963924305.1. Lineage (NCBI taxonomy): Eukaryota > Viridiplantae > Streptophyta > Magnoliopsida > Caryophyllales > Polygonaceae > Polygonum > Polygonum maritimum. The sequence continues at coordinate 984,767 of OZ002736.1, forward strand.
CATTTGGATTGGATTCTGAATCTTCCAACATTAAAGTTAAAGGGAAAAAGACATAAAATCACCCTTTATTTACACTTGTATGCACAAAACCGCCCGTTATTGGTATTTGCTTGCACTAAATCACCCATTATAGAAAATTTGCACAAAACCACTTGTAATCACAAATGTTTGCGAATAACCACTCATATCTTGTAGGGGAATTAGTACCAAATGCCACTATTTGATAATCCGTTTGCAAATATAACTTCTTTTTCTTCGATTTGTAAAAATGCCTAAAAATGTTACGATTATGCCTAAAAATATTACATTCATGCCCAAAATGACTAATTTTTATCAAATAAAATAAAAAACGAAATATTTTTTAAAAAATCGAAAATTATTATTTTTATTATTATTTTATTTGAGAAACAAAATATTTTAACAAACTTTATTTTTTATCCAAATTTGAAAAAATATATAAATAAAAATATTTTATAAATATTTTAATGTTAAAAAAGATTTCGTTTTTTATCTATCCTTTTTTAAAAATTAAAGGAAAATTAAAAATCTTACCGAAATCCTCTCGGTGGGCCGAATAAGAAATCTTACCTAAAGAAGAAAATCTTACCTAAAAAACAAAAAAAAAATCAACCAAATTTCTCTCGCTCGCCGAAATCCTGTCGCTCGCTCGCCGAAAAAAATCTTTTTATTGTAACAGGATATTTCGTAGTGTATGACAAGATGTTTACTCAGGGTGACAGGATGAATTTTACCCTACTTTGTGATGAGACGAAGATAATCACGAAGAAGGTTGAAACGAAGATAATCTTCAACAAAAAAAATCTTCCACGTTTATTTATGTTTTATATTTTCAAAAAATATCTTCAACAATATCTTCCACCATATATTCTTCATTGTTTCCAAAAAATCTTAATGTTCTAAAACTATTTTCTTATTTTATATTTTCTTTTTCTTTTTCTATTTTTAATTTTGTATTTAAAAAGAGTTTCTAGAATTCATGGCTAAATATTTTTATTGTAATTAAAATGATTTTTTAATAAACTTCTATTTAAAAGAAAATACAAAATAATGTAAATTTTATTGCAAAAACACCCAAAACTGCATGCTTCGCTATTTTTTTGTTTTAAGGGGCGTTTTTGCAAACCGTTTTTCTGAGTGGGGCATTTTCGCAAATTGCCCTATCTTGTATTGCTAATTAATTTTAATTAAATTAAATATTAAATAAAAATAAAAATGTCCTTATTTTTTATAATATGTTTCTTTATTTGTGATGTACTCTTATTCAAACAAAAAAAATTGTTATGGACCACTTATATTAATAACTTTATTTTCAAAAGAAAAATACTAAAGTAACATATATTAATATGATTACATTTATATTAGATTATTCAGTAAAAAAAAAGAAAACTCCTAAAGTCCTAATTGAACAACTAATGTGTCAATTGAATATTTGAAAATGGAAGAGGTTAATGTTTGTGAATCGGACAATATATTTTAAATTTCTTGTATTATTACTTTTCGTTGGATATGGAATATAATCAACTACAAAAAGATTAAAATCAATTACCAATCATCAATAAATTTAGGGATTTTTATATAGTGATAATAGATTTTGTCATTATCTTTATTAATTTCTATGAAGTGCTCAAATAAATTTCCAAAAAAAATTGATGATATAATTTAATAAAGTATGACTTTTGGTGGTTAATTGCAAATAATCATAGATAAGGGGTGGTTTTGTGCAACTAATTAGTAACAGTGGGTGGTTTTGTGCAAGAATATTTATAAGGGGTGGTTTTGTGTAACTAATTTATAATAAAGGGTGGTTTTTTGCAAAATTTTTTATAAAGGGTGGTTTTGTGAAAAGTAAAAATAAATGTTGGTTTTATGCTTTTTCCCCCAAAGTTAAATTACAAAATAAAGGAAAATCTAATTAATAATACATTAAAAACTAATTAAAATATGCTCTTAACACTATAACCTATATGATTTATTAGTGGACCAAGTATGTATAGGGTAAAATATAACAAAACTTGTAATTTTTCATGAAGTAAAAAGCACGATATCCCTTTAAGTCCAGGAGGATACATGAATTACTTTTTTTTTGGGTACCACTTCTAATTGATGGTATTGAACTGCTTGCCAACTAATATAGTCAAATGTTAAATAGTCTTTTCGGAGCAAAAGTCAAAAGATGGCTCATTGCACGTAATAAAAGTTGTACACAGCACAACATTTATTTTGAAAATCTAATATGCTTTATTATTAAAAATAAATAAATAAATAAATAAATAATATAGTGATGTTAGATATTACTACTATTATTTATTTACAAATATAATTATTTGATTAAAATATCCTCTTAATAATTAAAATTTTGATTTTTTAACCCGTTGGTAAAAACCAGACCCATTATTTAAAAATTCACAGCAACCCAGCTACATGAAATGAGCCAATCTCAACTTGATCTAAACTTGAAATGACTGAACACGAAATCGTCTTGAACTAAAATAATTAATATGTCGAGTGAACATAGTATATATAAGATAAAGATAAAATATAGCAAAACTTGTTATCTTTACATTAAGTAAAAAATACGATACCCTTAAAAGTCCAAGACAAGATGATTTTTTTTTTACCTATTCTAATTGATGGTAGTAAACTACTTGACAACTAATATAGTCAAATATTGAATCAGTCTTTTCCCACCAAAAGTCAAAACATGCTTCCTTGTACATTACACCCCTCCCTTATTTATAAGACGGTTGAGAAGATGAAACCAAAAAGTCAAAACGTAGATGTATACTCAAGTGTTGCTCCTTCAATCCAACTTAAATAAATATGTAGTCATAATGTCATATATTCGATCTGAATAATGTGTGGATGAAATTTGCTTCAAGTAAAGTTTAATTTGGAGTAAAACGCTCCTGGGGAATGTTCTGAATTTTGTACTGTTAGTACATAAAATATGACGGTGTACAAGCTTTAACTCCCTCTTCAATGATTTTTTCCTCTACGCGCCTTTTCGCCTTCAAAGACCTGCAAAATAATGGACCTAGGGGCGAGCGATCCCTTATCCACCTCCGATGCTTAAGTCAATAAGGAGCAATGTTGAGAAAGGCGTCAAGGTAGAGCGATGTAGGCTACGCTTACCAGGCACATGGTGAATACATGTGAATTTATAGGGAAGGGGGGCAGGCGCAGGGGATCGAATTCCCCCTATGGGCCGATCGGCATGGGCTTGGGGCTAGGGCAAGGCGATTTCTTGCCCCCAAGTCACTCGATATCTTATCCCATCGAAGGATAAGATCTTCCTCCATAAATTACCCTAATCTAGAATAACTAACCTAATAAATAAATAAAAGGATAGAAGCAAAATAAATAAGGATAGGCATGATAAATAAGATAGGGTAATTAATAAGATATTGCTACCTAATTGATACCGGAATCAATACCCGCCTACACGTACCATCCCATGTGTCTTTTGCATCATAAGTAACATAGCAAGATACCATCCCATGTTGGATCATTCTTGCCAATTAGGGATTGGTGAAGAGGACCCTCCAGGAGAAGCAATTGTACCATCCTAAGGAGGAGAACACGTTCGGGTTTTCGTTGGCCAAGCACAGCTTGGATCGTACGGGCCATTAATAAAATTTTGATGTCAAGAAAAAGGAAGTGCTCACCTTAGTTGATCGATTAGGTTGGAACTCCGCCAACCGAGGGGATCAGATGATTTAGTGCTAAACGAGGTTAGGCTGATAAGGAAGACCCTAGAAGCCTTGATTAATCGATCTAACTCTCCAGCAGGCAGTGAATAAAAAGGCGAAAGGCGAACAAAGGCGATATAGGTCACACAGCCTAGGTGAGAGGCGAAAAGCGAACGCCTTTTGTATCAAGGCGCTCCATAATGCAATATATATATATATCTTAAGTTTTGGATTCATGTATGATATAAGAACACATATATATACATTAATTAATGAAAACATATAAGTTAGACATCTTAATCATCATAATTAAGTGTTTAGTGTTAACTTATGCATAGGTAGATATCGATAGAAGACAAATTAGGAGATTGAAGATGTCTATTTGTTTTCTTTTACTTATAGATAGGTTTAAAATTAACAAAGCTAGATTCAAAATTTTACTACTATTTATAAAATATTTTGGTTTTATTTTTTCCAAAATAAAACTTTACCGAAAGGCGCTAAAGGCGAGCGGGCGAGAAGCGAGTGCCTAGGCGACAAAGACGCTCGCCTTTTGGAAAACGTCTGCCTTGACCTATGAAAGGCGATGTAACCACTGCCTAGGCGAGAGGCAAGCGCCAAGGCGTCGCCTTTTTATTCACTGCCAGCAGGGTCAACGGAAGTAGGGTAGTGACAATTAAGATGAAGGTGGTAATTAACAAGTCTCCATCAAGTCTCGAGTGAAACCCCTCCTTGATCCCAAGCTCTGAGTGTTTATTTTTATGTTTTCTTATTTGATTTCTCTTATTTTCATCTTGCTCCAATTGATGTAATGCCAAAACGGCAAAGTTTGGAAAGTTGTAGAGAAGTGATTAGTTCTATGTACAGTAGGATCAATTTGATGTTTAGTGAGAATTTTACTTATAGTTTGGTGAGTAGGTTCTAAAGTCTTACTTATGGGAAATTTTTTGCATTTCTACTACATTTTTTATTTAAATTTTTCCAAGTGTTTTTTTTTATCAAAAGGGAGGAAACTGTTAGTATAACGGTTGATCTCAATCCAGTTTTGATGATGATAACACTTGCTTTATGGGTTTCAAGAACAAAAGAATGTCGAAGCAAAACCAAGGATCAATTGCAGGAAAAGCCTAAGGAAGAAATGAATCAGTTATGTGCTCGTTGATTCTAGAAGGTCGACATACTAAGGGATCAATGCAAAGTTCAAAATCTATACGTAAAAAGGCTGGAACAAATGTATCAAGAGAACTTTCCTTATATGCATGGACGATAAGCGGTTGAAAAACAATACTTAGGTCATCAAGATATCTTGTGTTAAGGATAAATTCTATTTTAGGAGATTTGTACGCATCTTATGACAAAATAAAACCTATGCATAATTTATATCTTATATTTATGGATAGATTTGCCTCTACTAAGTATAAATAGGGAATTTTTCGACCAAAAAAAAAGTATAAATAGGGAATTAGGTTAGATAATATTCTAAGAGCTCAAATTGTGAACTTGCGTGAGCTTTGTGTATTCGTGAGTTGAGTGCGTCTTCAATCAAGATGTGTGGGCCGGTCAAGTTTGTGAAGATCGAGTTAGATAAAAGGTATTCGACGTCCAGGGATCGGATCAAGTGCTTGATTACGTCCTAGCAAACTACAATGTTATGCTTAATTGATCTCCCCTTGATCGATGAAGGCACCTAGTCTGACTAATTATATCTGGCATAAATTGAACGATGAATCAGCATCAACGGGCTTTGTTTAAAGAAATCATCAAGCAGAAGTTATTGATATGGGGCCGAGGAAATATGATCATAATTCAATCTTAATAACTGAAGTCCTTGGACTACGAGACGGGGTGAGGAAGGCCAGACAACTTGGATTAAAAAAGATCGAAATTGAAGGTGACAATTTGATAGTAATTGAAGCAACCAAGGGTACGAGGAAGTGTCCTTGGCAGATTGACCTACTGATCTTGGACATTTGGGCTTTCCTTCAAGAGTTCGAGTAAGTCAAAATCAAGCATGTGAATAGGGCTATCAATGCCGTGGCTGATAAAATTGCGAAACTGGGTCACGACCTCCCTATCAACCACATCGCGAATCATCAAGAACTTGCAGTTCTCGTCCAAAAGGATGCCCTAGAACATCCAAAGTGGGGTTCCTAATTTTTACCTAATAAAAAAAAAATCTGGCAGAAATGATTGCACCAAGAGCTTCGAAGTTGTCTTCAACACCACTGAGCATGCAACATGCGATGGGCCTAGCTATACTCAATTGCTCATAAATGGCATGTGGGTGGTGATCAAATTTTGAAATCAAAGCTAAAGATCAGTCAAATTCTTAGTCTAAATTAAATTTAACATATTTTTACATGGTATTGTTCCGCCTCAAAATCCTGGGTAGGATTTTTCCTAATTAAGCTATTTGCTATATAATTACTAATGAATGTATGATACCACCGTGAAGGTCAAAATTCTGGTTGATGTATGAAAGTATTAATGAATCATAGACTATCGTACGTTCATCTAAAGAACGATAGATCGACTAATCGTTCAACTAATCGAATTAAATAAGGAGGAGCACCGACGTTAATATGGTGGCTTACACTCATATCCGCCACATAAATACGTACGCGATATTAAGTCAATCTACGTTTGAAAAGTTAGGCTCTTATATGGTCCACTAGCTCATGGTGTTTTCCGTATAAATAGGGTGCTACTCCTAGGCTTCATTCACAACACCAATCACTTGAATCGTGTTAGCTTAAGCAAAGCAAAAAGTCATGGGGAAGTTGGCAAGGTGTTTTGGGCTACTAGTTGTGTTGATTGTTGTAGGGTTGGCTAGTGGGCGGAAACTCGAAGAGGTGAATCATTATGGCGGTGGAGGACTAGGTGGCGGAGGTGGTGGCGGGTATGGTGGGGGAGCCGGTGGAGGAGGAGGACTAGGCGGCGGCCATGGTGGTGGTTATGGAGGCGGTGCAGGAGGCGGCTATGGTGGTGGAGTAGGAGGCGGCCAAGGAGGCGGTGTTGGTGGTGGGTATGGTGGTGGAGCCGGAGGTGGTCAAGGAGGCGGTTATGGTGGTGGACTAGGAGGTGGTCATGGAGGCGGTGTTGGTGGCGGCTATGGTGGCGGAGCAGGAGGTGGTCAAGGAGGCGGTGTTGGTGGTGGGTATGGTGGTGGTCATGGAGGCGGTGTTGGTGGCGGATATGGTGGTGGAGTTGGAGGCGGTGCTGGTGGTGGATATGGTGGGGGTGCAGGAGGTGGAGCTGGTGGCGGATACGGTGGTGGTGCAGGAGCCGGTGCTGGTGGAGGTTACGGAGGTGGTGCCGGCGGTGGTTATGGTGGAGGAGGCAACTAAAGAGGCTGAGAGATTGTGTTAGTAATGTTATGTCAAATTAAGTGTCAACTATGCACGTAGATGGTTTATTACGTGCATGCATGTGCATGGAGTTATTTCTGTTGGAGTTACATTTGAGCAAATGGTGTTCTACGTCCTATCCGTTGTCTTTACCAATTATATGAATAATAAATCAAGTTTTTAATTGTGCTTTAATATTTTGCAAATGATCATTCATTAGGTTTCTTCTATTCAACTAATTGCCTTTAAACTAATTAACATGTAGATATAAGTGCATGTGAGCCGGCGCAGCTGATATATCGATTGCAGTTTGTGTTTAACATTTAAGTTGCTTCAACTAATTAATATTTAGGGTTGAATTGAAAATTTTGTCACGTTTGAAAACGATATCAATTGTAGTAATCGACTTAATTAATACGGAGTACTAGCGTGGAAGTACAGCTGGTGATAAAGATCATTAATTGCTATACATCGATCAAGTGGTTGAAATCCGAAAGTAATGAACAACTGACTAATCATCCAACTAATCCAATTAAATAATACTCCGTAGTAGTAAGTATTACAATGGATTTAATGTATTGTGGCCGGCCGGCTTAGCATATCCATATACGTGATATGTGGTTTACTTGTGCTGATATATATATTAGGCTTCTTTTTGGCCCACCCCCTCCTCATATATCCTTTTCTTGTCCATAAATAGGGTGCAAATCTAATGCGTGATTCGTAATCACAATCACTTGTATTGTGTTATTAAGGGAAAAAATGAATTCAACTCTCTGGGTCATACACACGTTAACTGCGGCGGATCCAGGACTTTTCGGATGGAGGGGCGGACTTCATCAACACTTAGCCATACCCCCAAATCTTCTGTCCCGATACACGTCCCCTAAACACGTCCCCGTATCTCTCATTGGTCGGAATTTCAAAATTGCACTCTTTTTTTTACATGTGTTTTTTAAAGTCAAAATTTGAAATTTCAATAAATGAGTGATAAGGGGACATGCTTGCGGGAAAGAAGATTCGGATTGACCCTATAGTTCATCAGTTTGTTGGCTATTGGTAAAGTTGTCGGCCGGAGTGAATCAGGCTTGGCCTTCTGCCCCTATCTCTCTTTTTCTCTCCCTCTAAGCCTTGTCTTGCTTTTAGATTTAAAAATTACTGTTCACAAAACTATTACTTTTCTTTATTGAACATGTATAATTTCTTTACTTTTCTTAAATATGTGCAATTTATTTACTTTTTACCCATTTAAAAGCAAATAAAACCTACTTTTAAGGAAAATAATTTCTTATTACTAACTATACCAATGTCCGGTCTTAGATGCGATTGTGATTATCTCGTGTTTGATTTTATTTTGTCCCAAAAATTATTATTATTATTTTTTATAATTTAGGCCACTTAGATAATTATATATGAGAAGGTATACTTTTTTCTCATAATTTTAAATACATATTACTGCTTTTTTGAAGTACAAAACAAAGGAAAATCATCAAAAGCCACTTAATTTTCTAGAAACATGAAGAAAAAATAGGGATAATTGTCTTTGGGCTTATGGGACAAATAACCCATTAATAATTGGGTATGGAATGATTTTTTTTAGGCGGATCCATGTACAAAATATACCTTTCCTTAAATCTAAAAAAATGAATTGAAATTTTCTATCATCATCATAATCATCATATCATAACTACGGAGTATATACTAAAGCGGAGGTTAAAACACCTCTTATTTTCCTAATCTATATATATATATATAAAAGTTAGGTGGTGTCCTCCTTTATTGCTCTATTTAGTTATGGTTGCAATCTTCCCTATATAATAAACATCATGCAATAATAATCAAAATAACTATGATAGCATAGTGGTAAAGCCTTCATATAATTATCCAATGGTTGGGGGTTCAATCCTCCATAGCAGCATTTTTGTTCAAATATTTTTTAAAACCTATGGCATAATTATCAATTCGAGAGTAATTTTTACTTTCTTACTACGAACGGGATTTACATTAATTCAAATTAGATCCCGCAAAAAACTAAAATTTTTTGGTTGAGAGATCCCGCGAAAAACTTATATTAGTTACATAACCTAAACAAAATAAAGAAATGTTAAAAGCTTACCTATACATAATATTACGTAATTTTTACGTACATGAGATTTGCCAACTTTGTCAATGATAATTCACCATTATAACAAATAATTTACATATATATTTTGTGATAAATGGATCACGTCAACAAAGATTGTACCTATTCAATTAGTATGGAGTGAATTAAAATTATATTTTTGTAAATTAGTTCAAACCTATAACTCCTAACAGATATCATTTCTGATATTTTTCCACCGAGTCCAACCATTCCAACAAACTTCATCTTTCCATATAATTAGCACGGGTCATGAATTCCAGCAAGCTAGCTAAGTATATCAAACTAGAATATGTTTTTATTAACAAGCTTGGGGGGTATTTTTTTAACGTAAATCATAAAATATGTTTATACCCTAAATCATAAAATATGTGAAATTTTTAAACTTTCATATGTTTTTTTATAGTTTTCTATATCTTTCATATGTACGTAATTGACTTTTAGATGCAAATAATGAGTGTTTGTCTCGCAAATGAATTATATTTTCATTTGATTTATTCCATATGGAATATTTATTTATTTTGTACTTAATATAGTCTATTATTTCATATTATCATACCTTCGTCCATTTTTCACATTCATGCAATTTTTCAATTGAAGTTGATTAATAATAAAGCGTCAAAATAGTTCTTAAACCCGTGCGTAGCACGGGTCATGAATTCTAGTACACTTATTTTCGAACGAACCACAAGCCAATCCCATTAATTCCAATTTACATAAATATAGCTGGATCAAGCAAGGATACTTGAATCAACCACGATAGCAATGAATACCCTGGATAAGTGGGATGAAACAGACAAACGATAGTTGATACTCAACCACGCAGTACATTGCTTCATTTTTCTCGGATCCATGTCTTCTGTCCCATAAATCTCTCCCCAAACCCGTCCCACTTGTTTTGATTGATCAATATCTTATATTGCAACATAAAAAAAACACAAAAAAAGCCTAATTTGAAAATTTGGACCAATCAAAACAAGTAGGACGGGTTTATGAAACAGAAGATATGGATACACTTTCTTCTCCCATTTGCATTATTTTTTCCGGTTTTTCTATTGTGTGCCTAAGGGCACATGATAAGCATACCAAAAACAGAAACTAAACTCCTAAAAAGAAAAGAGTAACCCGTCACAAAAAAGATTAAAAAACAAAAAAATTTAGATTTACCAAATATTTCCATTATTAACTGCTTATTGTGTACCTTTAGTGCACACAATAGAAAAATGGTATTTTTTCAACCAAACATGCATTAACGAATTAAACAATGGTGCACAATGCTCGCCTTTTGACCAACGAAACACTACTTCATTTATTCCGATCGAAAAAAAAACACTACTTCATTTATTTATTTAAATTGGTCGAAACGAAACACTACTTTGTATTGAATTTAAGACACTCGACCGTTATCACGGGCTGCAATACATTTGTTGGAAGTTTGTGCCTCCTCACTTTTTGCTTTTGTATTTTTTTCAACACACAATCAGTGCATTACGTTCCCCATATCCCAAGAGGAAACCTGCCCTTTTCTGTCCATAGTCATCTCCCTGTCAAGATTAAGCCCTGAGAGAGATCTTCCAGATCTGCCTGCCTGATTTTCCTGATTTTCCTCGCCGATTATACAGCTCCACACTTCAATCAAGGCACTACAGACTCGCCGTTCGTCTCCAATCGGTGGCTTTCTGCTTCCGGCGATGCTCGCCGGAGTTCAATTGGCCGCTTTCAGACTCCACCATAGCTCTGCTCCGTGAGCTAAAATGTTCAAGTCGGTGCGATGGAGGAGCGAGAAGCGCAAGTTCACCGCTCTCTTCAAGCTTCGATTCCACGCCACTCAGGTATAATGCCGTCCGATTCCGTCGTTTTTTCAGTGTCCGGTGAACCGGAAATTTAGTCTGAGAAGTTGAGAGTTCCGGATCCTGTTGTTAGGTTAGGTTTTCTCAATTTTGTGCGTTTCGCTGTGGAATTAGGTTTCGGTGTTAGGTTAGGTATAATGCCGAACGGATTCCGTCGTTTTTCAGTGTCTGGTGAACCGGAAATGCAGTCTGAGAACTTGAGAGCTCTGGATCCTGTTGTTAGGTTAGGTTTTTCTCAATTTTGTGCGTTTCGGTGTGGAATTAGGTTTCGGCGTTGGGAGGAGATGCATTGGTGCTTTCGCTGGCTCCGGCCGACTCCGGTAAGCCGGCGACGAAGCTACGCAATTGCGAAATCCGAGACGGTTGCTGTTACTGGGAGAATTCAATTTTTGAGACCGTCAAGTTCGTCCAGGATCCAAGGACCGGAAGGATTCAGGATAGAGTCTACAATTGTACCATTTCATCGGTATGGACTGATTTCTTGTTTCCTCACTCTCATTTCCATGTTCCAACCCTAGCTAGGGTTCACACTGAACGGCGTTGATGGTGTCATCGTGTCAGGGGGAATCCAGATCAACTGTTTTGGGAGAAGTTTCTGTAAATATAGCTGACTATGCTGGGGCTGCCAAGGCTGTTTCAGTTTCTTTTCCATTCAAGGGTACAAATTCAGGTGTTGCATTGCATGTTAGTGCTCTCTCTCTGATCATCATACATCGTTATATCAGCAAGCTGCTGAAGTAATTTGCTAATGTTTCCTGTGGTCTGCAGGTTTTGATTCAAAGAATTGAGGGAAATGTTAACCCGAGGTAATAGTAGTAGGCCTTATTGTATTGCATTTATCTTAAAGTTTGTGATTCTATACTTCATTATGGTTTCCTGATGTATTTATATTGTAACAGAGAGCTTAAAGAGCATGGGGGTGCAAAAATCAATTCCGAGGATAAGATTCTCAAGAGAAGTGTTAGCAATTGTGATACAGAAGAAACCAATAAGATGGATTTCGCTGAGGTTAGTTTTCATCACAACTTATAGCACTTCGTTGGGAACTGTTTGATGTATCATTTGCATTTTTTGATATCATATTTATGCGCATTGCTGTGCAAGAAAAATTGTTGACAGTACATTGAAATTTTCATTAATCTTATTATTGTGTCCCTATTGTTATCGAAGTAACTGATTTTATATGTTGTTGTCATTGATTCATAGGAAGACCATTTGAAGAAAAAGGTCTCTGACATCATTAATAAAAATAGAAGTGTTTCCATTGGATCTGACATTACTTTATCCAGCTTGGATAGCAGCTCGGGACTGAACACTCCACGAGAACTTGGAACGGTTTGCACTAACACACTGCTGGATTCAGTTACGCATAAACAACAAAGAACACAATGGGAATTGTTAGAGGCGGCTGGACATGATTTTACAAATGACTTGACAAACAGCCCAAGTGATGCCTTTCCCATTGGAAGATCTCAATTGGCTTTGGACCACTCTACTGAGAAAGTAAAGTCTTATCTTGTTCTTCTCTCTAGGAAAGCTGAAATGTCAGACCTGGAGCTGCAAACCCTTCGTAAGCAAGTTGTGAAAGAGAGAAAACGAGGTCAAGATCTATTAAAAATAGTGGCTTGCTTGAAAGTGGAGAGAAATGCTCTCATGGAAGAATGTGAAAAACTAAAAACCTCTAAAAAAGGTGAAGATGAGTCCAAAGCTCTGAACAAGTTGTGCTATAATGAGGATCCCTGGGCTCTGTTAGAAGAGACAAGACAAGAACTGAATCATGTGAAGGACCTAAATGTTCATCTGCAATTACAGCTGGAGAATATACATGTGCCAAATTCAAAGCTTACTCTTGCTGCTCAAGTTAAAACAGTATCTGGTAAAATTCCTGAAATTTTGGAGGAAAGGTTTCTACAGGGACAAGGCCTAAGCAATGATGATGAAGAGCAAAGAGCATTGGAAGAGATTGTTAGGCAACATAGTGACGCCAAGGAGGTATACATACTTGAGCAGAGGATTATGGACCTCTGTAGTGAAATTGAACTGTATAGGAGAGACAAAGATGAGCTAGAAATGCAGATTGAACAGCTGGCCCTTGACTATGAAATATTGAAGCAAGAAAATCACGATATGTCTCAAAAGCTGTACCAAAGCAGTATGCAAGAACAGCAGAAGCTGCCATATGAGTGTTCAGGCTCTTATACTACGACCAATGAATTTGAAATCCGCCTAAAGGAGCTAGAAAGAGAATTCAAAGAGCAGTCAAATGGGTTGGATGACTCCTTGTCTACCATAAATGTTCATGAAAATCATGTCCATGACCCTGAGCGTGAACTAGAAAAACAGGCACAAGGATTCAAGGATGAATTGGAAGTTGCTCCTCATGATAGAGTGGAAAGAGAGCATCAATCTACTAGTGCAGATAAAGCCCCAAGATTGGATAAACTTGAAGATGACTTTCAGCAGAAGTCTAAAGAGTATTCAGATGCCTTAGCCACCATTAAGGAGTTAGAAGATCAAATTCAAAGCCTTGGGGAAGAATTAGATAATCAGGCACACGGGTTTGAATCTGACCTGGAAGTTCTTACCCATGCCAAAGTTGAGCAGGAAAAGCGAGCTATCCGAGCTGAGGAAGCCCTGAGACTGACAAGACGGAAAAATGCCAATGCTGCTGGGAGGATGCAAGATGAATTCAAAAGACTCTACATGCAAATGCAGACAACATTTGAGGCAAATGAGAAGGTAGCTACTCCAGCAATGACAGAAGCCAGTGAGCTGAGATTGATCAATCATCAGCTTGAAGAATCGCTGCAACATGCTAAGAAAGAGCTCCAGTCTGTCAAAAATGATTATGAAGCACAAATTCATGATCTTCATAATAGACTCACTTCGAAGTCGAATCAGATAGAAGAGATTTTGAGACAACAGGAGGATGAAATCTGCCGGAGTTTATCAGCAGAACAGGAGGAACTTGAGCAGGTGAAGCCATTGGTGGAAAAGCGAGATAAAGTTGCAGAGAAGTCACTGGAGGAGCTGAAGACGAATAATGAAAAGGATATGGCCCTCTTGAATCTACAGTCTGAAGTTAACACCCTTAGCTCCCGTTGTGAAGAGTTGAGACATTATTTATACGAGGACAAGTTAGAAAAGGAAAAGCTTAGGGAGGAAGTTACTCTATTGGAAGCTGAACTAAAGAAGGATGATGCTCTTATCACAATTGAGACGAAGCTCAACGATAAAAACGGATTGGCAGCAGTATCAGAGATAACAAAAGTAGGCTCTGTAAAAAGCATGGCCACACTTGCTAGGTGTCTCTCTGAAAAGGCTACCGGTTCGAAAGAGAAAATACAAATGCTTGAGGTAAACTCTTATGCATCAGTTAGTACATTATTTGTTACACAGAAAGTAATTTTGTTTGACTTCAAAAACGTGAAAAATAAAGGGATGACATGTATTTCAAGAGTTTCAAAATAGAAGTTTGGGGAGAAAGTAATTTGAAGTTGAAACTCAACCAAATAAAAAGGAAATTTTAGCTTGAAAGTGAAACAATCAGATTGATTTTGTGGAAATACCTCTCATTTGACTATATTTGGTATCATTCATGTGCTTCCAAACTCTTCTCTATTTAAGTTTCTTAACCCTTGTACAACTATAGGTTGACGGCAATGGTAATGGGTTTGAATTGAATCATGATGCTTGCAAGTCTGCAAATAGCAAGTCTGAGACATCAGCAAATAGGTACCAACACAAACAAGCTACCTTCTTTTCCTATTCTCTGTTCTGTTTCATGTTAGAGTAGATATGATAAAAGCATGCTTCAAAATCTTGTATTTTATCGGTATACATCATAGATAACTCTAAGGTTGATATAAAAAAATTGAGACCAGATGAGCAATAATGTGTATTGCTAGGGATCTTAATTTCACACCCGTTTTCCATATCAAGCAGAGTTGAAGAGAAGGACGCGCAAATGAGCAACTCTACTATGAACTCTAAAGAGGAATACGAGTTCTATAATTTGTTCAAGGAGATGGCATCCTTGAGAGAACAGAACGTCTCCATGGAAAATGAGCTGAAGGAATTGCAAGACAGGTACTCGGAGATGAGTGTCAACTTTGCAGAGGTAGAAGGCGAAAGGCAGATGCTTGTTATGACTCTACGCAGCATGATAAAATGTCAGGAAGATCTGAGTCTGATCAGTTGAAACACTGCGTCGAGGGATGGAAGCTAAAGAGGTTGAATTTCCACGCCTACTATGGTAAAAAAGGTAACACCTTTCTTTCACCTACTATGGTGAAAATGTAACATGTTTCTTCAAAGAAATACAGTTGATGTAAATGGCCTCCTTTTCCCCCCTCACCGTGTAAACATATCATTGAAATCAATTTGTGTAGATGCTTAAGAAAACTGAATCAAATGCAAGCACATTTGTGTGCAAGGGAACTTAGCATTTTCTATCCATATTAGGGCTCTTAAAATAGATCTTCCATACTCTATCCACATAGATCATTACATTATGCATGTACATATAATTGAAAAAATCCTGAACAAACTTTATCTTACAGACATAATAGTGCACACATGTATGTAATAGCTTACCATTTTGGATCAAAGTGTAGGCATAAATTACTAGTGCTTTCAAATAAAATATGGGGTGTATCTTTTTAATTGTCTTATTTACAAATCGATCACTTAACAACCTTGATGCTTACTCTTCAAATGAAAGAAGAGGTTGAATTCAAGAAGTTTTTGAACCATTTGACGGAATTCTTTGCATGTCTCTTGAGGTTGTCTCTATAATCCACAAAGTAAAGCCCAAACCTTGAAGTGTATCCACCTGCCCATTCCCAGTTATCTAAGAGTGACCACACAAAATAGCCCTTCACATTGCACCCATCTTCCCTGTAATGGACCCAATGCAACAATAATTAAATAAATTACAAAAAAGTTAAGCAAAAATACTTCAATATGATATTTTTCCACTCGAAAGGAAAAGATGATTAACTTTTACACTATTTACTTTTTGAAAGTTATGATGTTTTTGGAAGGATTGTTTCCATACACCATATTTTCTATGGTTTATTGGTCTGAAATGTTTTAAGAAAAAATGAATAAATGAAATAATTGGAATCCACGTAAGGGTATCTCTAAGAGATGCTCCAAATTCTTGAATTATGTGCATTTGGAGATTTTGTACTCATTTTATACTCTAAGCTCCATTGCATTCTCCATTTTGGAGAAAATCCTTTAAGTGTTCATCATTTCTCTAAGCATCCATTGGAGAAGAATGACATTCCATTCGAGATCATGGAAAAGAGCTTATATGTGATTATTGCAAGGAACAACAATCAGGGTGAGAATGGTGACAACAAATGGGCTTGTTGTTAGTTGTTACCACATAGAGAGGTGCAATATTTAATTTGATACTTGAGAGAGCAAGCATCTAAGTTAACTTTATTCGGGGTTTTGGCTGTATTTTAGTTAATGCTTTGTTCTAAGGGTTAGGAAGTCTACGAATATTATAGGAAAAGTCTAGTTCACGTTGGTATCTGTACTTACCTCTGTAGCATAAATTCTTTCATAAAAGGAGTATTTCATTCAAACAATTTATAAGGAAGATAGAGATTTTACTAAAATAATTAGTTGGTTGCTTTAGGTATAGGTTCATCTCTAAATCAATGTTACTTGTTTTATTACTTGTGTATTTCTTCGATGATATTCCACCGCGGTCTTAAGAAAATCTTATAAAGATCTTACATTTAATGTAAAATAATTTAATTTAATACATAATGTAGGAAATGCAAACAGTTGTGCTGAAATAGGAAATGAAAACACATACAAGCTAAGTTAATGAAGAGAATATTACTTGATAGCAGCTAAGAGGTTTTGTAAATAGCCATGGTGATATTTGATCCTCTTCTCATCTTTGAGTGCATGCTCTAAAGGAATAAGTGGGTTGTTTCCATCGTCCATTCCTTCAACAAAAAGATGCATGCCACCAATATGTATGTAATTAATTGAGCATATATATACATTGAAATACTCCGTATTAACTAGCTAGCTAGGTTTAGTGAAGAAGGATTAGTAAAGATTGTGTTAATTACCGTTTTCAGTGATAATGACAGGGGGGTTGTTGTACCGCTCCTTGATGTAATTCATCAAGCTTCTTATCCCACGTGGCACTATGTATAACCATATAGCACTAGCCTTTATAACACCATAAATTCCAACCAAAAACTACAAATAAGTATATATTCCTTCACCTCAAATTATGCCTAATCTTATTGGTACGTACAGGATTCTTTAAAGCTAGCTAGATACTGTAAATACAAAATATGGTTGACCAAATTAACTTATAATGCTACGTACCTTGTCACCAATTGGTTTTCCATCATGCCCAAATGCTAAAAATTATAACCAGAGGAACATATATACGTACAATTAATAAACATTCATGTACTTATATATACATATTGTAATTGCGGTAGCGGAAAACTTACGAAGGGTGATGGCACCGGCATCTGATAGGGCATCATTAAGAAGAAAGCCTAACAAGTTAGTGGTGTTGTGTCTTGCATACCAAGTGGTGTAGTGGTTTATGCCTACAAAGTCCAACGAGCCCTTCACTAAGGCCGCTTCTTGTGGCGTAAACTCGGGCAACCGATCCCCTACTCTCGTCTTCATCGAGCGCGGATACTCCCCGAAGAACAAGGGGTCAATAAACCAGCCAAATTGGAAGTCTTGAGCCCTTTGGGTGGCCTCTATGTCTTGTGTAGTATTTGTTGCTGGCTCATACCACATCACATCTAATGCGATGCCAATTGCTCCATGTTGTTCCGACTGCTTATATATCAATGATGAGAATCCAACTTAGCTATAGGTTAATGCATGCATGCATGCACCTATCATAATGGCAAGTTTGGTATCCATCGGCAGAAACGTAAACGGAATGAAAACGAACCTAGTTCAATTATGTGTCACTATGCATTAATGTATTGGCATACCATAGTGTAATGTGTAATTACTTAGTAGTAGTACGCAATGTTCTAAAAAACGCTAGGCAATCTCTAGCGGTGAGGGACCGCCTAGTGTCTACGTGGCAAATATGGTTGTCTAGGCGGCCCAGACGGTCACCTACGCACCGCCTAGACGGGTTAAAAGGCTAGGCGGACAAGGACTGACTAGCGTCTAGATGGGGCCTAGAAAGGATTTTTAGAACACTGGTAGTACGTACCCTGTACTTTGTCCTGTAAATGTGAACAGCAGTCGCATGCGAGAGAATCATGTTGTGAGCCACAATGTAAGGCTCGGTCGCTGAGTTACCAGCACGGCACAACAAGTGGAGAAGGATGGAGCATCGCCCCGGCGCAAAGAGCCCCACATCGTAGCCTTGGACCGCCACCGTGTGGGGCTCGTTGAAGGTGATCCAGTGCTTTACCCTGTCCCCGAACGCGTCGAAAAGGGTCTCCGCGTACGCTGCGTAGTCGTCTCTGTACGTACGTGCATTAGCCATGCGTTGCATAACCAATTACATTAATTAATACATGAAATGACGCTAATTAGTTAATATATGCATAATTAATTAAGCATGCACTTGCATGATCTCGGGGCTCAGCCATCCTTTGTACTTGTCTTCTAGGGCTTGAGGCAAGTCCCAATGATATATCGTCACATACGGTTCGATCCCTTACATGACAACATACAACATGCACGTAATTAGCTACATGGATATACATAACATTTGTATAAGATGAGATGAATTAAAGAATGTATACGTAAGTTTACCAAATTAATTAATTAATTAAGCAATTAAGTTTACCATTGGCCAACAAAGCATCAATGAAGTTGTTGTAGTGATCGATCCCTGCCTGGTTGATTTGGCCAGTACCATCTGAATCGGTTGAATGCAAAAACAACGAAAAACGACGTCATTAATGAATCATCAATTCAATATTAATATTTCCCTCGAACTTCAATCAATTCTTAGAGACAACAAAAACTTACTAGGGTAAATTCTGGACCAGGAGATTGAGAATCTATAGGCATCCATTCCCATGTCCTTCATCAGTTCTATGTCTTCCTGTTTTACGTTACCATGCACCAATGCACCATATCAATTTATATTTATATTTCAACCATAATTCTATGCAAACATTCTTGAGATATATCATATCATATGAGTGTGAATCATATATAAAAGTTATCTGTAATACGAGGAATAAGACTAATCGTTGGATGCATTCCGTCTATATATTAATTCTAAATCAAAAGTATATGTTAAAGTGTAAAAAATGCACTCAAATTACGAATGAATACCTACCAATTTATGGTACACTTATGAGATTTTACAATGTATTGTAGCAGTTTTATTTATAAATGTACTTTTAATGTTTTGAGATTGAAATTTTACTCATCACATGTTCACAGGTAACATTTTTTTTTCACACAAGCTTCAAACTCATCATATATATTACAAAATAAAATGTTTTAGAAAAAAGTGGATAAAAATAGTAACGTTTTCAAGTAGAGTGTACCCTAGGTCCAATATTTAGAAATATCATATTAAGTGTTGACCAAAAAAAAGAAAAATCATATTGAGTGGTTTTTATTCAATACATATCCTAAGATATTAAGTCTCCATTTCTCATAATAGTATGATAAATCTTGTCCTTACTCCACCGGATTGTTCACATATATATATATATATATATATAAAACTTTCTTATATGAAGCATATAGAACTTTGAAACTTAAAAAAAAGGCTCTTTGTCCACCATATTAGAAATCTGAATCCAATATATAGTATATACTCCGTAGTAGTAGCAATAAAACAAAGCTGAATCCCAATTTATGAGTGCAAACTGATTCATAACATGATAATAATACCTGGTACCGGTGATACTGGTCAACAGCAACATCGGCGTTACTGAAGTCTATCACCTTCCCTGCATCAAATTAATTTGCTTTTCTGTCAGAACTAATTTGTTCATGTCTTTCCATCAAGCATTTATTGAGTAATTCATTCTAACTAATTAACTCATGGATCATCATCATCATTTGATTATTATTATCGTTGTTTTTGTATTAATTAATACCAAACGAATGGGCGAATTTGTCCCAAACAGAAGGTCCTCTTCCATCTTCACCCACTGCACCTTCGTACTGCCAACATACAAATCCAACGAAATTATTTAACACGGCAACCAAGTAAAGATTGTCGATTCCAAAATACATTTGCACTTATATGCGTTAAAACAAAAATTATTTGGTGTTCAAATGAATTCATTTTTCTTATATTTTATACAAGACAAATCAAATGATTAACAACTTTTATAATTTTACTTTAATCAGTTGCTAAAGAACACGTAGATATATATATATATAGGTAAAATGTTCACATATGCATGATATACATACAATACAAGGCAAATCAGTTGCTAATATAGAACGTGATTTATATACGAGACAAATCAAGTAATTATACGCATGATATAATACGCTATATTCATGATATAATACGGATATACATGAATTTTTTTTTATCAATGTAATTAATATAGTATACAACCAGAACCTATGTCTGTGTTAAATTTTGTATCATATTATCTAAGCCGAATGAAATAATGATTTTATTTTTTTAATTGTATCCTATAAGATTAACGATCTTATTTAATATCCTTACGTGAATAAGAAATTTCAAGTGATTTGTTTTTATATTTTAATAATTTTTCTTAACATGTTCTTTTTTATTAATGTAGATGGTATTAGTAGAAAAAAGCTTCCTTGTCAATTAATATACTTTTTATTATTATTAAATCTTGAAATAAAGTAAAAAAACTCGATTTCAAATCAATTAAGTCGGGTTTTGTGTTATACACGCTTCACACTCGATTAAAACTGCATGTCAATATATACAAGGAAGTCTTATTTTTAAGATGAAAATATCAATCATATTTTCAACAGAATGGGTGAGAAAGTATATATATTTGGATGAACAAAAAGAAAGTTATTCTTATATATGTCTTGTTTTTGCTTTGGCTTTCAATTAAATTCCATTAATTTTACAGATTTATATTCTCTTTTACCTCTTTATGTGTTTTCTATTAAAAAAATTCTCATCTACACCAAAAAAAGATGCTCTGTTTTCATGTTGGGGGTTTTCTATCCAACGTCCAAAAAAATCCATATTACAAACTCAAATTCTAAGCATAGAAAAGATAAACCCATTATTGAAAAAAAATCAAAGAAAATGTAAATATAAAATCATGGTTTATTTGTAGAAACTCAGTCTCTTAAACTCGATCTTCTCTGAGATTATAAACTAGACAAAACAATCTTACGTTTTATAAGAGGAATCATTAAGAGGTTGATTCCGGTGAAAACGTTTCTTATCCTATAAACTGAAAACGTGAACAAAATAACTAAAGATGTGAACAACATGAAGAAATATGTGAACGAAATTAGTATTTTTTATTAAGGATGGTATTACATGTAATAACACAATTCCTCAATATCATGTGTTATGGACGGAATATTGCTATAATTAATAGCATAATAACACAAAATCACAAATATTTTTTTGAGTTCATCTATTCCTGTTTAGGGTTCACGTATATCTAATTCTATGTTTACATAATTCTATTTCATGTTCACAGTTTACAAGTTAAGGTAAGTTTTCATTTTATTTAAATCCTTAGAATAAACCATCTTTTTTAGTTTTTCCATGTCAAGCTTTTCTCAACTCCTCAATCTTAGGTAAACGAAAAGTTATGTTTTGTTGTGGTTTTTACAAGATCAATAAACAACCGCCGTGCTCAAAAAATAAACAACCGCTAAGTTAATTAAGTACGCATAAATATATAGATATTAAGGCTTGTTTGTAGAGAGATGGACACCTGATAAGCAGAAGATGCAGTGCCAAACACAAAGTCCTTGGGGAAGTCCTTCCTGTTGAGATCCTGCAACTCAACAGCCAAACACGGCCTTATTGCATGAATCGTCCACAAAGCAATTAGTACCCTCCACATAATTCTACCCATCTTAGCACCACCTTCAAGTTAATATGAAGCTAAAACAGGTTGGTTTAGGCGATATATATAGTGCTGATCAATGTTCATCCACAAAGAGACGACCATATATACATTATACATATATAATGGTATACATACATATAAAAAAACTTAACTTCTATGCCAAGTCTAAATTCATGCCTTTGCAATCTCATTTCCCCCTTCCGTACGTCTCGCATCAAGTTGTGATATTTTGTTAAGGGACAACCGTTTATGCGTACCCGCATCAATTACAATATCCAACCGTTATCACCTGGCCCATATAGGCTCCTAAAAAAGGTCTTATTTTTCAATCATATCTAAGCTCCACAAAAAAATGTTTTGCAAGAATTCTATAACAGACTAAGACCGGTGCAAATCGCTGGTTCATATTGAGTCCCAACATATTTTATTGGTCCATACCTATTGATTAATCCTAATTAGCAAGTCTCATTGTATCTAGGAAATTCACAACTACAATACAATTATGTTATTATTAAATTTTGGAAAAAAATTGCTTTAGTTTCCTTTCTCTTTGTTAAAGTCGGCGGACCATATCTGATGTGGGGGGTTCACACGTTGGTTCATATGCACGGTAAGTCCAACACATAAGCTCGTGAGATTCCACCCTAACACCAATTGGCGATAGGGTAGCTCGTGTACTTATACGGTGGGTGTGTTCACTTTCAATTTCCAATGTGGGAATTCTTCCACACGCCCCCTCAAGTGCAACTGCCTAGCTCCGCAATATGCTAGTTGCACTTGACGTCTCATGCCTTAAGGTCAGCTAGTCCAATAGACCAGAGAGTCAAGACCCAGACCGAACAGGCTTTGATACCATGTTAAAGTCGGTGGACCATATCTGACGTGGGGGGTTCATACGTCGGTTCGTGTGCATATGTTCGGTAGGCCCAACACATAAGCCTATGGGTTTCCACACTAAAACCAATTGGCGATAGGAGGAGTATCATGTGTACTTATATGGTGGGTGTGTTCACTTTCAATTTCTAATGTGGGAACTCTTCCCATCGTCTTTGCTTTTCCATCAACATTGTAGAGTTCTCTTCCTCGCTTGGGATGACAATTGTAATGGTGTTCCTTCCCTCATCTCACATGTCCGTCGTCAACGTTGCCCCATTTACCAACAAAACAAACATAATGATGCCTTAGGATATCTTCACCAACAACAAACCAGCAAGTTCACACAAAATCATCAACACCAACAATAGAGAACAACAAAATAGACCAAAATAGTCGTGAGATCAAAGCAACAACAAGGGTAACATCTCGAATGTTAAAGTACGACGACACTAACAAGTACGAGAACTGCACTAAACGATGACAAGAAAAACAATGACAAGAACGAGAACAGACTGAGTGAGGGCAAGAACACACTATGTCGGTGCTTAATAATGACAAAATAGAGCGGTATCGGCGTTGAGCAATACAATCGAAAAGAATGAGAACTTCACGGTAAGAATTGAGTTTCTTCTTAGGGTCCGGATCCGGTAGGAATGATTATTATGATAGGAAATAGGAATGAATCATAGTCATTGGATGAGGAGAGATCAAGAGAAAAAAGAGGAAAAAAAAACGGCACGAGCGTATTTTTCGGAAAACGGCACGGGCGTCTAGACTTTGTGCAACTCTATGGCCGATTTGTGCAACCGTATTTGTTCAACTCTATTGCTCATTTGTGCAACTCTATGGCCGATTTGTGTAACCATATTTGTTCAACTCTATTGCTTATTTATGCAACTCTATGATCAATTTTGCATTCATGTCATATTTTATAGCAGTCGAAGTTCGTATAGTTTGTTTCGCTTTGGCAATTTGTGCAACTCTTTTGCCAATTTGTTCAACTCTATGGTCAATTTGTTCATCAATATTTGTTCAACTCAATGGTCGAATTTGTACAACTCTATGGTCAATTTGTTCAACTCTATTGCCAATGTGTTGAATTCTATGGTCAATTTGTTCATCAATATCTGTGCAACTCAATGGTCAAATTTGTGCAACTCAATGGTCAAATTTGTGCAACTCAATGGTCAATTTGTTCATTCATATTTGTTCAACTCTATTGCCAACGTGTTGAATTCTATGGTCAATTTGTTCGTCAATATTTGTGCAACTCAATGGTCAAATTTGTGCAACTCAATGGTCAATTTGGTCAAATATGGTATTGTTATCATTAGTTTATACTATAATATTTATTATTATTTTATAGTATTATTGTCTTAACAAATTAATTTACCATTATTGTTATCACTATACACTATATATAATATAATTTATCTTTTTTTAATTTATTTCTTATTAAATTGTCATTATTACATGTAATATGTTACTCGTATTGATAAGTTTGCAGATGTATTTTATATATTATCTTATTGTATTATGTTCAATCTAATATGGTATTGTTATTATTAGTTTATACTATAATATCTATTATTGTTTTATACTATATATATTATGTCAATAAAATAAGTTTATATTAATATCACTTTATACCATATATAATAATCTTTATCTTTTTAAATTAATTTCTTATTGCTATTATTAAATAAATTATCATTATGAAATGTAATATGTTACTCTTATTGATAAGTGTGTAGATATATATCTCATATATTATCTTATTGAATACATTTCTGATTAAATGATGTTGCCTAGAAATGAAAATTTCTATTTGCT
The DNA here is from genome assembly GCA_963924305.1 of Polygonum maritimum. Taxonomy (NCBI): domain Eukaryota; kingdom Viridiplantae; phylum Streptophyta; class Magnoliopsida; order Caryophyllales; family Polygonaceae; genus Polygonum; species Polygonum maritimum. The sequence continues at coordinate 1,009,553 of OZ002736.1, forward strand.
TATTTATAATCATTCATATCTTTATTATTAGCTTAGACTATATATGTTATTGCATTATATTTCATAATAATCATTTATTGCATTATATTTCATCTTTATGGCAATGAGTTCCATAATAATCATTTAGATTTAGATTTTTCTTATCAAATGTTCAACTTTATATTATCGAAAAAATTATAAGATTCTTTTCGTAATTTTTCTATTAAATTAGGTTTTGGATAAATAATATCACTATTATAACTAAAAACTTATAGACTAAGGATATACTATTTTGATATTCAGTGGATTATAATCTTAATCATAAAAAAATACGATAATAATGTCATTCCAATTATTTAAACAAGACAATATATTGTTTGAATATAAAAAAGCGATGAAACCATAAGATAAATAACAATGATACAAAATGATCAAAATAGAACGAAAGAACCGTACCGTCTCGGGCAACACCGGGAGTATATGTCTAGTCATTTGTAAGTTATATCCAACCTAATAAATGATTTATTAAATATTTTCACCTTTAACCTTTTCATCTTAATTGTTTGACTATTCAATTAAAGTTTAATAACGTAACATACAAGTGAAGATGATATATTACTTGTCTGTTAGGTAGTATATATGTATTTTGTATGCATGGGTTAAGGACAAAGATCGATTGACATGTTTATCTAAAAATTAGTAAGAGAAATCTGAGGTTAGTATATTAAGTAAATTAGTTAGGATTATAAATTCTAAATTACATATAATATACCTAAAATATAACGATATATATAGTTTGGCAATTAAAGAAGTGAATCCGTGGGTAGCAGAGACATGAACACCCAGAAGAATTGGATGAGATATATTCAGTGTAAGGATTTTTCTACAATGTTTCTAAGGGCGCGTATAGTATAAAAGACTAATAATGGAAATAATTTTGAAATTTTGAAATTTTGGTATTTTAACTTTTTAATGACATGTTCACTATTTTCATTTTAGGGTTTTAGTTTCTGTTTTTGGTGTGTTTATCATTTGCCCTTAAAACACACACAATAGAAAAACCGTTAATATAAATACACAAATTTAGAGATAGGATAGACTATAAAATATAATACCCCGATAATTTATAAGGAATTGAGGTGCTCTCAATGCCAACAAGAGCTCTTATGTTTCGTTGTTCGAGAGGTCAAAAGAACTATGAAGTTAAATGTGTGTTGGGATGGTCTTGATCCCAATAATAGATCCCGTAAGGTTTTGATGATGATACAACACTTGAGAAAGATTTAATGTTGTTTGCTAGTGTTTCAGGATCATTCTAGGAGATATGAGCAAAGGAACACAAGCAGGAACAATCGTCATAAGGTGCCAAGGAAACAGAGTTAATGCTGAGACGCGGAGATTCCAGAGTGCGCAAGCAAAGGATCAACGCTGAAGCAAGCTACTATATTTGGCAAGAGTATCAACGCGCGAGCGCCAGCGAGGGATCTTTCTATCTATGGAAAGACGCTTTGATGGATGACGATTAAGGAGAGAATCAGATCTTTGGCTTGAAGATAATTCTCTTGTTAGGATAGTATTGTTAGGAGAGATATTCTGTTTCTCTTAATAAGATTATTCTAGGGTAAATCCCGATTTGTATTTTAGGATAGAATCGGTTTCTAGCCTTTAGTATATATAGGGGTTTATGTACTTGCATTTGTGACGTATGCTGAGAGAGTCAATTGCTGAGTGCGATTGAGAGTTAGAACACACGAAGTACTCTAGGTCAAGTTGTGTACGAGAGCTAGAGGTGTGGGTCAAGTCTGTTGAGTCGATTTACAAGTGTGTCCGACGCTGAGGGATCTAGGTCTGGGTAGAAGGTATTGTGTATACCTTAAGATCAAGGATTCGCGTTTGTATGTTCATGCTTGGTAATAACAAGAGGCTGGCTTGATTTAATTGCTTTGTGTGAACCTTAATCTGTTTGAACTGTTTTCATATTCCGCTGCCCGGTTTGTTGATCCCTCTGGAGGATCAACATCCGTATTCTAACACACGTAGATCCTACAATTGGTATCAGAGCCTGCGTGCTCTAGTCTGTGTGTTTGTGTCAAACAGGTTTTAAGATGGAGAAACAACTTCAAGAACTTGGTGTCTCTAACTCCAAGCCCCCGTTGCTGCTCCCGGGTCAGTACAATCAATGGCAAGACACCATGTCTGATTGGATCAAGGGAAAGAACGTCCAATCCTGGTTGGCTATTGAACTAGGAGACTTTGAAGTTGATGCTGATAAAAAGGCCAATCCCAGGACCATGGGACCAGATGATTTCAAGGCAATGGAAGCCAACTTCCTTGCTAAGACCTTCATCTCTTGTGGGGTCACAAAGGAGGACAAGAACAAGATTGGTAACCTGAAGAATGCCAAGGCGATGTGGGAAGCTCTGAGTGACATCCACAACGGCACTACTGAGATGAAAGATGATTTGATCGCTACCCAGAAGGAATTCCTCACCTTCAAGATGAAGGAAGGGGAAACTGTATCCTCCTATCAGTCTAGATTTACTACTCTTGATACTAAGATGATTAGTCTAGGTCTTAATGATGACAAGATATCGACTAATACTAAAGTTAGAGTGTTAATCAATGGACTTACTGGTGATTGGGAACATAGTCGTCTAACCTTCCATGAAAATGATAAGAACAAATCTCTTAAGTTGCATGAGTTCTTTGCTAAGTTGACAAAATATGAAATTGAAAGAAATTGTATCAGTGAAGGAAAGGAGACGCCTAAGTCCCTAGCTCTCAAACTTGAGAAAGCCATCGGGTACATCGTGGAGGATGGAGAGGAGGACACTGTTGATCCTGATGATCAAACTGCCCTCTTCACTAAAGCAATGAGGAAACTATGGAACAAAGGGAAGTTCCCAGGGAGTCGCCCCAACAACTCTGGTGGGCGACGTATAAACAATGATGAAGTGAGAGACAGCAAGGATGTCACCTGCTATCGGTGTCGTGACAAGGGCCACTATGCTAAATACTGCCCTAAAGGACCGGAAGGAGAAAGGCCCAACAAGATGAAGAACAAGGAAAGAGCTTTTGCTGCATGGGGATCAGATGCTGAGGAGGAAGAAGAAGAAGAGCATCACACGTGCAAAATGGCCATTGCTACGCCAGAGTCTTCTTCATCTGAGGTACCTGAATCGGAGTTCCTTGATTCTTTATAAGATCTATCTAGGGAAAGTTTGATTAGAGTCATCACTGAATTGCATCATGATTCTATTGAGGCTCAGATAGAGTTCACTAAAGCTAATGACATGTGCAATGAACTGAAGGAATCTATTGAAAGTGCTTCTGAAAAATCTGTTGATACCTGCAAGCATTGTCCCGAACTTGAAATTAAGATTCTCAACATGACCACCACTATTGATGAGCTAAATGATGAAATTGTTGCTTTGAATACTGAAAAAGGTGTGTTGTTGACTAAACTTGATATTGTTAAGGGTAAACAGGAAGTTGTTGATGTAGGTCATACCTTTGTTCCCCAGAGATTCGGGATAGGTTACACCGGAGACAAAGAGAAGGATGGGGCTCATAAGAATTTTGATGCTGCTGAGTTATATGAACAGAGGGCTAGGGAACTACAGAGTCTTAAGGATAAGAACTTGCACTTGACCAAAAGAATTCTGGTTTTAGAGCAAGGTGAGGAGAAAAACCCGAGTGAGGACTCTGAGTGGTATGTAGGGAAACCAGCCCACAAAATGTTCATAAAACAATCTAAGGGAAGTGAGCCTAAAGACCTAAACAAGGATAGGATTAATGAGAGGAGAATTCAGAAACCTCACCCTAAGTATCACATGGGAGCTTACTTTATGACTTGTTGGTACTGTGGTGATGGGGGACATAGGAAAATTGACTGTGAGAAGAGAAAGTCCCAAGCTGAGAAGAGTGAGAATAGGACCAATGAAGCTAGTACATCTCAGGAAGCCCCTAGGAACAGACCTGCTAGGAATAGAGCTCCTAGGAACAATGGACCTAGGAACAATAGACCTAGAAACAATGGACCTAGGAACAATCCTCGTAGAGCCCCTAGGAACTCTCAGAGTGCTAGCCAAGGTCCACCTAGGATCAAGAAACTTGCTTCTCAAAATGCATGCAATGTTGTGAATCTGCTTGATTTTTATGAAGCTAGTCCCGAGGAACAAAGAAAGTATCAGTATCTTGCTCGACCTAGTCAAGCGAAGCTTGTCTGGGTCGTTAAGGACTAATCTTTTAAATGCAGGGTGCTGTGAGTGAGGAGAACAGGTGGTACTTTGATAGTGGATGTTCGTGCCACATGACCGGTAATAGGAACAACCTCAACTCACTGAACACAAGTGCTAAAGGAGCTGTGTCCTTTGGCAACAAGAATGAAGGCAAAATCTTAGGGACTGGCGCAGTAAGGATCAATGACAGTGTACAAGTGCAGGATGTAAAGCTTGTGAATGATCTTGGATTCAACCTACTTAGCATTGCTCAAATCTGTGATCAAGGAGACAATGAAGTGATTTTCTCATCCAAGGAGTGTCTGGTCAAAGACAGGAAGAATGGAGAAGTGGTACTTAAAGGTAACAGGTTCAACAATGTTTACATTCTTGATCCTTCTTTCAAACCACTTCAGGGAATTTGTTTGGTAACAATTGCTGATACTAGTGCCCTCTGGCACAAGCGTGTTGGACACGCGAGCACTCACCTTTTGTTCAAGCTTTTCAAACAGGACCTAGTAACCGGTTTACCATGTGTTCAACAAGACCAGGGATCAATCTGTAATGCTTGCGTTACAGGGAAACAATCCCGTAGTTCCTTCAAGTCGAAGAATGTTGTGAGCACAACACGCCCCCTAGAATTGCTCCATATGGACTTATGTGGACCAATGAGGGTGGCTAGTCACTCCGGGAGTCGATATATCTTTGTTATTATTGATGACTTTTCTAGGTACACTTGGACCATCTTTCTCAAGAACAAGAGCGAGGCGTTCCAAGAGTTTGAGGTGCTTGTCAAACAGCTGGAGGTTTGTGTGGGACAGAAGCTTGGTGCTATCCGGTCGGATCATGGGACGGAGTTTGAGAACGCTTCATTCCTACGTTTTTGTAGGACCAATGGAGTTTCTCATAACTTCTCTGCCCCTCACACACCTCAACAGAATGGAGTGGTAGAGCGCAAGAACAGGACCCTGGAAGACATGTCCAGAACCATGCTGATTGATAGTGGACTTCCACAAGTCTATTGGGCCGAAGCCGTCAACACGGCTTGCTATATCCTTAATAGGGTTATGATTCGTCCAATTCTTTTGAAAACTTCTTATGAACTGCTCAGGGGACGAAAACCCAATATTTCACACTTGCGAGTCTTTGGTTGCAGGTGCTTTGTACATAATAATGGCAAGGATGCTCTTGGGAAGTTTGATCCCAGGAGTGATGAGGCCATCTTTATGGGATATGCACTAGATAGCAAGGCGTACAGGGTTTTCAACAAGAGAACAAGGAAGATGGAGGAAAGTATACACGTGGTCTTTGATGAAAAGACTATGGCTGGAAACCATCACACCTCAACTCTTGATCCCGCGGTGCATCTTCAGCAAGATGATTCAGAAGAAGAAGATGAAGGACCTAGGCGGACAGGTGGAAGTGGAGGAAGCTCAAATGTCAATAATTCCACAGAGTCCAATGGTGATCCTCCAAATGACGATGATGGTGCATCCGATGCATCTATGCCATCACTGGAGGGAGATCCTGTGTACGATGAAGGTCCTGAAGATGGTGTTTCCTCGGATCCCACTCTCGATCCCTCTTCAACCAATGTTGAAAGTAATCCACTAGCTGAGGGGGAACAAGGAGGAGGTACATCAACAGAAGGATCAATGCAAGTCAGGAATTACCAACAGCGAGCTGCCCATCCACTTGATAATCTTCTAACTCCATTAGAGAAGGAAGGTGTAAGTACTCGATCCCAACTTCGTAGTTTCTTTGCATACCATGCGTTTATCTCTTTTGTAGAACCCAAGACGATCGATGAAGCTCTTCGTGATCCGCGTTGGGTTGTGGCAATGCAAGACGAGTTAAACCAATTTGTGAGGAACAAGGTGTGGGAACTAGTACCGAGACCAAAGCACCAGAAGGCAATTGGAACCAGATGGGTTTTCCGGAACAAACTTGATGATGGTGGAGTTGTAGTGAGGAACAAAGCGCGACTGGTTGCCAAAGGTTACAACCAACAGGAAGGGATCGACTACGACGAGACCTATGCTCCTGTTGCCAGGATCGAGGCAATCCGTTTGCTAATTTCTTTTGCAGCTCACAAAGGCTTCAAACTGTTCCAAATGGATGTGAAGACGGCGTTCTTAAATGGATTCCTCCAAGAAGAGGTGTATGTGGAACAACCTCTTGGATTTGAAGATGTTGATTGTCCTGACCATGTGTACAAGTTAGACAAGGCGTTGTATGGGCTCAAGCAAGCTCCCAGGGCTTGGTATGATAGGCTCGCGCAGTTCCTATTGTCTAATGGGTATAGACGTGGTGTAATCGACAAAACGTTGTTCCTTCTAGAACAACGCGGTGAGATTCTGGTAGTACAGGTGTATGTTGATGATATTGTGTTTGGTTCCACTAACCCAGCTCTTGTAGAAAAGTTCAAAACTCTTATGAGTAGCGAGTTCGACATGAGTATGATAGGGGAACTATCATTTTTTCTTGGTCTTCAGTTTTCGCAGGAAAAGGAGGGAACAAGGATCCATCAACAAAAATACATCAAGGAGATGCTGAAGAAATATGGCATGGATAACACGAAACCCATTGATACACCTATTTCTACTAACACTCGTTTGGATGCAGATGAAGGTGGGATCAATGTTGATCAAAAGACGTATCGAGGAATGATTGGTTCCTTGTTATATCTAACGGCCAGTCGGCCAGATATTGTGTTTAGTGTTTGTCTATGTGCCAGGTTCCAAGCAAATCCCAAGGAGTCTCATCTCAAGGAGGTGAAAAGGATCTTTCGATATCTGAAGGGATCTACCAATCTCTGTCTTTGGTACCCTAGGATCTTCGAGTTTGATCTTCTCGCATACACAGATGCTGACTATGCTGGGCACATTGTGGATAGAAAAAGTACATCGGGGATGGCGCAATTCATAGGACCTTGTCTTGTTTCTTGGGGATCAAAGAAACAGAACACGGTTGCTTTGTCCACGGCCGAGGCAGAGTATGTCGCGGCTGCAGTGTGTTGTTCCCAGGTACTTTGGCTAAGACAGCAATTGGTGGATTATGGTATGTCTCTTGGAACTACTAGCATTCGTTGTGATAACACTAGTGCAATAGACATCTCCAAAAACCCGGTTCATCATTCTCGTACCAAACATATTGAAATTCGCCATCATTTTCTACGAGATAATGTTGATAACGGTTTGGTTAAGTTGGATCATTGCAGGACCGAAAATCAAGTGGCAGACATTTTCACTAAGGCATTGGACAGAAAACCCTTTGAGCATCTGAGGATACTCTTAGGCATGATCACCATGAACTAGACAAGTCCCGGTCCTCTATTCCCCCAATGCTTGGCTAGAATAATTCTTTGATCCAGGGGGAACAACACATATAAGTGATAAGTTTTCTTGATTCTGAGTGTTCATGATGATTTACTTCTTTGGTTATTGATCCTTGGTGCTTTCGCTTTCACTTTTGAGACATCGTAATTTGAAGCATGAAAACCTCTTTCTTTGATCCCAAAATGACTAACTTGATCTTATTATCCCATGTTATAAGCCGAAATGATAGTTAGTCATGAGACCGTCCTAAGCTTTGATCCAGGTAAACGTTTCCTATGAGCTCAATTTTCTTGATACCTTTTCTTTACGGGATTTACTTACTTGGATCAATTTACTGACCTTGCTTGTGTGTTGCATAGTTGTTTTGGATATGCGTGTGAGTCTTTTTGTTTCTACCTTGTTATTATCCAAAACCCACCTTTTTATCACTCAAGACAAGGATTGGGATCAGTCAGGAAGGATCAGTAAGGTGGCCGATATAACGATCAGTGAGAAATTAATGAGGATCAGTGGCAACGGTCAAAAATTGAAGAGAATTGCTTGTTACCGTTGGAGATTGGTGAAAACGGCTAGAAAAGAGCCGTTTGGGAACATTGAATGCTTCTCGGGTTTTGAACTCGTGAAGCGACAGAGAGCCGTTGGAATTGTTGTGGCCGTTGGGATCAATTTGTGGGAAGCCGAGAATTTTGGAGCTGTTTGAGGTAAAAATCTATCCATATCTTTCCATATCCTAACCTCTCCCATATATACTCATCCATATCCTTCCAAATATCCCTTCACCCAAATCTTGCCATATCTTACCATAACCGACTCTCTCTCTCTCTCTCTCTCTCTCTCTCTCTCTCTCTCTCTCTCTCTCTCTATAAAATTCCCAAAACCTCCGAAATTGCCAAAGCTTTCACCCAAAACCCTAATCGTCTCATCTCAATCTCACCCCTTTCATAACCAAATCCATGGCCTCCCAAAGCAAAGATGAACAAATCGCCGCCCTCCAAGCTCAAATTGCTGCTCTCTCGGCTCAAAAAGAGAGCGAATCCAAATCGGGAAGGGCTACGGAGGCCTTGCCCATGACCTCTCTGGATTCCGTTGCCGACATAGCAAAGGCGGCGGAACAAGAAGCCAACAGCCCCATCAGGGACCAGGCCAAGGTCCCGGCTGTGGAAGAGCAAAATCCAGAGGAGGAGGAGGAAGAAGAGGTTCCTCTGAAGAGAAAGACTCCTAAAAGGGGTCGGAAGGAGATTGATCCTGATGTGGAGATAGTATCTCCACCAGAGTCTCAAACAGGGGAATCTACCCCTAAGAAGCCCAGGAAAACAAAGCCGCTCCCTCCGACTCCGGCCTCCAGTGGTCGCCATACCAGGAGCAAAGCCAAACTGACGGCGGAGGACAAAGGAAAGTCCTTGGCCATCATTCCCGAAGTCCCCGCTGAAACCCAAACTGAGCTTGAAGAAGATCCCAAGGATAGCGGTACTGAGGACCGCAAGAACGTTGCTCCCCTAATTGTCAATGAGGAGTTGTTGAAGGAGAACGATCTTGAGGAGCTGTGGTCCCTCATCAAATTCCAAGGCTGGGAGGAGCTCAGCACTGAAAAGGTATTTGTTGATCCCGATCTCGTCCGTTCCTTCTACTCCACCTTCTCTGCTGCCTCTACTCCCTTCTGTGTGATGGGTTTTGCACAGATTGGGACCAAGCCACTTGCTCTCACCAGTGCAGAAATCGAGAGTTGGCTCCAGCTCCCATCTGGAGGTATTGGCGTGCTACCTGCTACCGGCACCTGGCCGGATGGCAAAGAAGAGATCTTGGAGAGAGTTTTCGGCAACCCTGAAGCCAAACTTAATTGCCACCGCTGAGATGTCCCTCATGATCCGCATTGCCCATCAGTATCTGACCAAGGTGTTGGTCCCCCGCCAAGAGAAAAGGAACAATCCGACCATTGTTGATATTGTGCTGTTGGATCAGTTTCTGAGCAAGCAGAAGATCGACCTCCCTAAGCTTATACTACTACACATGCACAAGTGCTCCGGCAAAACTCATTCCTTACCTTATCCCGGGATCGTGAAGAGGATCCTCCAGGAAAAGGGCCTTTACCAGCCCAAAGAGGAGGTGAGTTTTGGCTTTCCCCTAGCCAAGCACAACATTGTGCGAATGGCTCATATTGACAATCCTGACCCAAAAAACCTCAAATCTGCTGTCAAGGGGTCGGGATCAATCAAGGGAAAGGAGCTGGGACTGATACTTGCTGAGTTGACCAGAGTGAGGGAACTTCTAGAGTATCAAGTTGCTGTGCTCACTCACAGGGACCAACAGAAAGACGGGGCTGCTCCACATGAAGAAGATCAGGCTGATTCCCCGTCCAAGTCTTGAGTGATCCCCTCCACCCACCCTAGCCCATAATGATCCCTTTTGAGTGTTTTTCTTTGATGTTTTTATGCTTTCTTTTTATGACTGTCTCTGATCCCATCTTTTGTTTGCTCCCTGGCTATGTAATCCAAAATTATAAGTAATGAATGAAATTTCTTGGTTTCTGTTTGCTTATGTGCTTAAGTGTTAAAATGTTCTATAAGGATCAAATTGAATTATTTGATGATGCCAAAAGGGGGAAGTTAGGAAAATTGCAGAGATGCGTCTGGTTCTTGGTACAGAAGGATCATCCATATGCTAAGGGGGAACTATGCTATTGGTAAGTAGGTTTGGTGAAGATCCTACTCAGGGGGAACTCTTGTGCTTGTTGTTTGTCCATTCGATTTATGTTAAATTTTCCCAAGTGTTTGTCATCATCAAAAAGGGGGAAATTGTTGGGATGGTCTTGATCCCAATAATAGATCCCGTAAGGTTTTGATGATGATACAACACTTGAGAAAGATTTAATGTTGTTTGCTAATGTTTCAGGATCATTCTAGGAGATATGAGCAAAAGAAACACAAGCAGGAACAATCGTCATAAGGTGCCAAGGAAACAGAGTTAATGCTGAGACGCGGAGATTCCAGAGTGCGCAAGCAAGGGATCAACGCTGAAGCAAGCTACTATATTTGGCAAGAGTATCAACGCGCGAGCGCCAGCGAGGGATCTTTCTATCTATGGAAAGACGCTTTGATGGATGACGATTAAGGAGAGAATCAGATCTTTGGCTTGAAGATAATTCTCTTGTTAGGATAGTATTGTTAGGAGAGATATTCTGTTTCTCTTAATAAGATTATTCTAGGGTAAATCCCGATTTGTATTTTAGGATAGAATCGGTTTCTAGCCTTTAGTATATATAGGGGTTTATGTACTTGCATTTGTGACGTATGCTGAGAGAGTCAATTGCTGAGTGCGATTGAGAGTTAGAACACACGAAGTACTCTAGGTCAAGTTGTGTACGAGAGCTAGAGGTGTGGGTCAAGTCTGTTGAGTCGATTTACAAGTGTGTCCGACGCTGAGGGATCTAGGTCTGGGTAGAAGGTATTGTGTATACCTTAAGATCAAGGATTCGCGTTTGTATGTTCATGCTTGGTAATAACAAGAGGTTGGCTTGATTTAATTGCTTTGTGTGAACCTTAATCTGTTTGAACTGTTTTCATATTCCGCTGCCCGGTTTGTTGATCCCTCTGGAGGATCAACATCCGTATTCTAACACACGTAGATCCTACAATGTGCTAGGGCGAGACTAGTACCAGGGGATTGTAACACCCCGATAATTTATAAAGAATTGAGGTGGTCTTCATGTTAACAAAAGTTCTTCCTTAATTTTCGTGGTTTGAAAGTTCAAAAGAACTACGAAGTTAAGCGTGCTGGAGCAAGAATAGTACCAGGATGGATGACCTCTTGGAAATTCATCGAAATGGCATATATGAAATAACCTTTCTAGAGCCGGAGGCATTACATATTCGGATAGATAGACTTGTGCATTTACTTTCTTAATTTTGACCAACTAATTTGCATGATGGTAATGATTATTGACACATCACATATCCACCAAGGACCAAAGACGGCATGCACCATGCAGGTCAAAGGAATTAATTAACATTAAAAAAACCCATATTTTTATATTTTTAAAATTTTTATTAAAATTTTTAAAAATTCACTGGTGACCGATAAACGATTTTGTGGACGACGGATGGGTCGAGTGATCCATTTATAATTTTGTATTTACATGTCAAATAGTGAAATTGCTACACCCACTTATAACCCGATCCGACCCACAATCACTTATGAGACCTAACATCTTACAAAGATGAAAGACTTTTTATACTTAAAACCAAAAATTCGTTCTGCATACAAATCCCACGTCAATTATCATAATAAGGAAAACCAGACGTACGACCTACTTGGATACCATTAATTCAATTCATTTCGTACGTACTATGGGCACGACTTGTATATATAGCAAGTTACTAAACTACGCATAATTAATTAAATATAGCAACTATGTTACTCCTCGCTCTTTTTTTCCTTTGCAATATAATAAATACGTTACCGGAAAAAACACATAAATTATGGCCGGCCACATAAGTCGATGATTAAGCATGTAATTATATATATACAAACCGATGGATGACACAAAATCCATCTCAATGCAAGAAGGAAACTTCACCCAAATATCACGAGGGGGAATAAGTTAACCAAAGGTGGCTCCAAATGGCGTCGAAGTTTATCTCGCTGACGTGCATATGCGGTAGGGCTAAGCCCGAGGCGTCGCCACCGAGGCCGAGCGGACGGCTACCGCTGCTGCCTCCTCATCCCGGGACGGAGACGGGCGGACCAAAGTCGACGGCGTTGTTTTCCGTCACCGGGATGACGTGTTCGGCTTGCGCCGTATCGATCGAGACGGCAGTCAAGCGGTTGCCGGGGATTGTGGAGGCCGCCGTCGACGTCATCGGCGCAAAAGCTCAAGTCACCTTCTACCCCACCTCCGTCAATGTGAGTTCACTATTATTTGGTTTTTTCAAGTCTTAACACATTTAGGGTTTACCCCTCGTTCACTATGTAAGTCCTAAAAAATACTTTTAACGCTCTTAAAAATCACGCTCTCCTTTTTATCGCATCAGCTCACTAGTTGAGCACTCGGGTTCGAAACTCTAGGGCGGCCTATTTATCTTAGAGCTGGTTAGTAATCAGTTCTCATTCCTTGTGGATGCTCTAGGCAAACCCAAGTAGTACTTGTCATCACAACTCTTATGTTTCTAAAACAAAAAGAAATGGTAACAAACTAACAAAGTTAGGCTAAAACAAAAAAAAAACGGTAACAAACTAACAAAGTTAGGCTAAAACAAAAACAAAATGGTAACAAACTAACAAAGTGTTGTCTAACGTCATGTTTACATGTCTATATTTGGGTAGGTGTTTAATTTGTAGCTCTTTTTGAATTAGGAATAATTTGTGTTTTGGGTTTACATTATGGTTTAAAATGGTTGCGTGCTTCAAAAAGATGCATATATAACTAATATAAGGTGTGCTTTAAAAAAATGCATGAGGTGTTTAGAGAAATTGCAGAAGATTTGGCGTTGACTAATTAATTATATGTTTTTTTTTGGTAGAAACTAATTAATTATATGTAGTACATTAATCATGTTGTGTTATATATGATTATGTACCATGTCATTGGGCGGTTTGTTTATGATTGTTTTATTTCACGGAAGGATCATTATTGTGCTAGTGGTACGTTACATGTAAATTAGCAAGATACTTTATTTGATATTGATCAATCCCGAAACATGGCTCAATCATGAACGGTATGGTCAACGACATTGATATCATTCCTAAACATGTTTAAGTGCTAATTTTTAACAAAAAATACTAACTTTAACCGAATATCCTAGTCACAATATAAGCACCATGCACTTGTTTCGCGATGTTTTGGAAAGATATGTACAACAAAGTATGCATGAAATTTAGGCATTGTTGATCCTATTCGCTTACTCACGTTACCATCTATTCTATTATATTATAAAATAAGGCTTATGTATTTTGCAAATTTGTATCATATGACACATAAATAATTAAATACTTGAACGTGGCCGTATGATCTTTTTTCTTTTTTTTTTTCACAATACTTGTACATTTTTTATATTTTTTTATTTATATCTCTAATAATTAACTCTTTTATAATCATACATACTTTTTCATATACATTTTTATAATTTCTACAGTCATGTTATTTGCAAAGACATGATCGAATACACAATTAGGTGTACACATTTTGCATCCTTGAAAGTAAACAAAAAAAATTTGATGCACGTGATCTCATTCTTATTTCTCTTCTTAAATGTAATTCTTACATGATCTATTCCCCTATAAAAAAATTTAATGAATTTAAAAGATTTTACCTTATCTAATAAGATTTATAAGAAAACTTATTACATATTTATTTTACGAGTTTAGACAATAGATCATAAACTTTAATATATTAGAATGAAAATAATTCTTATATGTTCTATATAAAAATATCTTTATATATTTTATACATGTTGTAATAAAGTCTTTGTTCAAATATATGAACTTCGTAAATAAAAAATACAAAGCATTTCTTTTCTTACCAATGTCCTACAAAATTTATTAATACTGCTGCATCTATTGGTTAAACTGGCTGATCGGTAATTTAGTATACTTGTATACATATCATCATCATACCATCATATCATATTTATTTCTTACCAATGTTCATATCATTTAGTACTCTAAGTTTGTATATAAACCGTTCTCTTATATACATATCATCATGTAATTGATTTGGCATTTTCGTGCCGGTTTGCATAGATATATCCCGCCACTATATATGCTCAACTAGTACTCCATTTCTAATTCACAATCGTTATATTATAGTAGATGCCCTATTTCGACCAAAAAAATAGTAGATGCCCTATAGTCGAAGGAATGGCACCCGGCAGAGAACGCTCCTTGAAAGTAAACTTTTTTGTAGTCTGGATTTTTCTTTCGATGATAGCAGATTGTAAACTATATTTTCAAAAGCTAAATTTGAAAGTAAACTTTTCACACATCAGTGATTCCAACACTCGTCTTTAATGCACGTAGGAAGAAAACGTTCGGGAGGCAATACAAGATGCAGGCTTCGAGGCCACCCTAATCAAACAACACTCCTCCACAAAAACCTGCAGAGTAAGCATCAAAGGCATGACTTGCACCAACTGCACCAACACAATCGAGTCCGTCCTCAACGAGCTCGACGGCGTGACCAGAGCCCGAGTCGCCCTAGCAACCGAAGAGGCCGAAATCCACTACGACCCGGAAATCATTTCTCACACCGACCTCGTTGATCAAATCGAGACCCTCGGGTTCGAAGCGACCCTAATCAGCACGGGCGATGACACGGGCCAGATACACTTCAAAGTTGAGGGAATGACACCGGGTAGATCAAGACGAATGATTGAGCAAAGCCTTCAGAGTCTCCCCGGAGTCGAAGAGATTCTCATTGATCCCTCGCTCCAAAAGGTCTCGCTTTCTTACAGGGCCGACACCACCGGCCCCAGGAGCTTCATTGAGGTGATTGAGAGCACGGAGTCGGGTCGGTTTAATGTGATATTGTATCCGGAATCGGATGGGAGGGGAGACCATAAGAGCAAGCAGATCAAGACCCATTTCAGGTTGTTTCTATGGAGCTTGATCTTCACCATTCCGGTTTTCTTGACGTCAATGGTTTTCATGTATGTTCCGGGCATTAAGCATAAGTTGGAGTGGAAGGTTGTTCATATGCTGACGATTGGGGAGGTCTTGAGGTTGGTTTTGACGACTCCGGTCCAGTTTGTGATCGGATGGAGGTTTTATTCGGGTTCGTATAAGGCCTTGCGACATGGGTCGGCTAATATGGACGTTTTGATCGCCTTGGGTACGAACGCGGCTTACTTTTACTCGGTTTACATTGTGGTGAGGGCCGGTTTGTCGTCGAGTTTCAAGGGGACGGATTTCTTTGAGACGAGTGCGATGTTGATCTCCTTTGTTCTTCTTGGGAAGTATTTGGAGGTGTTGGCCAAAGGAAAGACGTCTAAGGCGATTGCCAAGCTTATGGATTTGGCTCCTGCTACGGCGACATTGGTGAGTCTTGATGGGGAGGGGAATGTGGTTAAAGAAGAGGAGATTGATAGCAGATTGATACAAAGGAATGATTTCATTAAAGTGATCCCCGGAGCGAAAGTGGCTTGTGATGGCTTGGTCATGTGGGGGCAGAGCCATGTCAACGAGTCTATGATAACAGGGGAGTCAAGGCCCGTGGCTAAGAAGAAGGGCGATTTGGTAATTGGTGGTACATTGAATGAGAACGGTGTGTTGTTCGTTAAGGTGACGCAGGTCGGATCAGAGCGCGCTCTTGCGCAGATTGTTCGCCTTATCGAATCGGCCCAGATGGCTAAGGCTCCGGTTCAGAAGCTTGCTGACAGAATCTCCAAGTACTTTGTGCCTATGGTTAGTGAGCTAGTGCATAAAAGGAGTTCGTGTATATACTAGTATAAAGTTCATTGTTGATTAAGGCATATTTGCTTCTTTGTTCTTGTAGGTTATTGTTTTCTCCCTACTGACGTGGCTGGCTTGGTACTTAGCCGGGAAGTTTCATTGGTACCCGAAATCCTGGATACCGTCGTCCATGGATGAGTTCGAGCTCGCTTTGCAATTTGGGATCTCGGTGATGGTTATCGCTTGTCCGTGTGCTCTGGGGTTGGCGACGCCTACGGCTGTTATGGTTGGTACGGGTATAGGTGCTTCCCAAGGTGTACTCATCAAAGGAGGCCAGGCTTTAGAAAGTGCACACAAGGTAATTACTGTAGTTTGCAAGCGTAAATTTTTTTTGAAACAGGTCAGAATTAGGACACCCTTCAATTATGGAGGGCGTCCTAGAGCATCCTATCAGATGAGAACACGAAGTTCTTGATGATTACTGATAGCTTTGGCTAAATGCAAGAGTGTTATTTTAATGCTTTTGGCTAAATGTTTGAGCAACTCTAGTGAGCTTTGGCTAAATCGGATTTTGTTTGCAGGTGAACTGCATCGTGTTCGACAAGACCGGGACTCTAACGATCGGTAAACCGGAAGTTGTCAGCACGCAACTCTTGAACACCATGGCGGTCCAAGAATTCTATGAGCTAGTTGCGGCCGCGGAGGTGAATAGCGAGCACCCCTTAGCCAAGGCAGTGGTGCAGTACGAGAGGAAGTGTCGAGGGGAGGACGACGACAATGATGAAATTAGTAGCTACGTGTACCCAGAGGCCGTGGGGTTCGAGTCCATCACGGGACATGGTGTGAGGGCGTGGGTGCGAGGGAGGGAGGTGGTGGTTGGAAACAAGAGTCTAATGTGGGAGTGCAAAATCAGAGTTCCTGAAGAAGCAGAGCAAGGGCTTGCAAGAGCAGAGGAAATGGCCCAGACAGGGATCTTGGTGGCCTTTGACAAGGAGATTGCAGGGGTTATAGCGGTGTCGGATCCGCTGAAGCCGAGCGCACGCGAGGTGATCTCGATTTTGAAGTCGATGAATATAAGGAGCATAATGGTGACAGGGGATAACCCTGGAACGGCGAGATCGATTGCGAGAGAAGCGGGAATTGAGGAGGTGATTGCGGAAGCGAAGCCGGACCAGAAGGCTGCCAAAGTCAAGGAGTTACAGGTAAGTATTTCCATCTAGGTTTGGAATGCCTCCATCCTGATCCTCAGGCTAGGGGCGGAGCCAGGATAAAAGTATTGAGGGGGCCGACTATATTGAGGGGGCGTACTATGTTAGTTAAACATAGTAAATTTATAACATATACTAAGTAAATGACTTAAAATTGGTTTACAAATGTTGAATCTTCAAATCTTTATAACTTTTTGTTTAGATATCGGATTAAGGCATATAATATATCAAATCGAAACCCCGAAAGAGAAAAACAATATAAAGTAAGAAAAATTTGGATTGGGGTCCATGGCCCCCACCGGCCCCAATGTAGCTCCGCCTCTGCCCAGGCATACTGGATAATTGTTATTCCTGTTGACATTAGAGTGGTAGTTGTAGTAATTTGAAATTGTCATCATGCTCAGGCGGAAGGATACACGGTGGGGATGGTGGGGGACGGGATAAACGACTCACCGGCGCTAGCAGAGGCGGACGTGGGGATGGCGATCGGGGCAGGGACGGACGTGGCAATAGAGGCGGCGGACATAGTGCTGGTGAAGAGTAGCCTAGAAGACGTGGTGACGGCCATTGACCTTTCGAAGAAGACCTTCGCCCGAATCCGGCTCAACTACTTTTGGGCGCTCGCCTACAACACCCTTGGGATCCCGCTCGCCGCCGGCCTCCTCTTCCCCTTCACCGGTTTCCGGCTGCCTCCTTGGGTCGCCGGTGCCGCCATGGCTGCCTCCTCTGTCAGCGTTGTTTGCTCCTCCCTGCTCCTCAAGTACTACCGTCGGCCGAGGAGGTTTGAGACGCTTCAGATGACAGAGGTCCACATTGACCACCCACTAGTACCACCACAATAGTACATTTTTTTTTTGGTTAAATCATTTTGAATTTAGAATACTTGATTGATTTATAACATGGTCGATTGACCGAAAACCACCTGTATAATAGGCCACATTGCTCTAAACCACCCCTTATATACCTATTTATCGAAAACCACCCGTATACCTCCTTCCGTCAAAAAACGACCACCTCTCCAAGTTTCTCCGTTAAAAAGCCGTGAACGTGCGCGTGCAACGCGTTGTTAAACTTCGATATTGTTTTTTTTTTACCTTTTTTTGTTTTTATCTATACACTTAAACTCATCACTCTTATCCTCAAATTTTTTCCCCAAAATCAAATTAAACTCATCCCCTAGATTGAAACTGATGAACGCGTAAACCAATCCCCTTCAATTCAAATCCAAATTGCCCATCCCCTTCGTAAAGCAATCCTGGGAATTCTACCTATTTTTAGTTTTTCTTTGAAATAGTCCTAAAAACACACACATAAACATTTCTTTGAAATTGTTCCCGGATCTTGGCCAAGGACGCCGTCGTCTCCCACCTCCGCTCCCTCGGAATCGAAATGGATGACATCGACATCGGCACCTATTACTCAATCGGCGAGTCGACGTCGCCACCGCCGCCTCTGCCACCTTAAACACCACCAAAACCCTATTCCTAGTCTCTTGAGAAACGGGCGTCGGAGTCCAAATCTGCGCCAACACAATCACAGGGATTTACGCCGCCGCTTGTCTCACCGTCGACAACGCCGTCCACGCAGTCTAGGGCTAGGGATGCAGTGGTGGGAGGAGAAGTCCAGGGCTAGGGATTCGCCGACGCTTGTCTTACCGTCAATAACTAGTTTTCTTGTCTGAGTTAGCTCATGCCCTTTGAGTATGAGGTTTTGAGGGGTTTAAAACTGCATTCAAGCAATGAACTGATTTTGTTTCTGCAATGTACTGTCCTTTGGGAAAATTAGCCGGTTGTGGTGCTTGGGTAACTTGTTTGTGAGAAGGATATAAGAGCTTGTACTGTATTCTGTTTTGGTTCAGCAAAGTAATAACATAATTCATTCTTCCTCTAATCTTCCCTTGTCTGTTCTCTCTCACCTCTCAATTTCTTCTATTTTCTCATCTCCTTCTCCTTCCTAAACAAAATGTCTTCGGACATTGTAGTTTCTTCCGTTTGTTGGAAAACAACAGAACAAATCAGAGGAGGAGCTTCAATTTCTCCATTGAATCAATCAGAGGAGCTTCAATTTGAGTTGTGCAGTTATGGAATGAGTTTTCGATGGAACCTTAAAATGTGTTTAATTGATTTTGGGGTAAATGGGTAAGTGTAGGGATGAGTAAAAAATTTGGGAATATAATTTCAGAGATAGAAAGAAAGGTAAAAAAAAAATCGATATCGAAGCTTGAAAACGCGTCGCACGCGCGCGTTGACGGTTTTTTAACGGGGAAACCAGGTGGGGTGGTTGTTCTTTGACGGAAGGATGTATAGGGGTGGTTTTCGGTAAATATGTATATAAGGGGTGGTTTAGGGCAATATGGCCTATTATACGGGTGGTTTTCGGTCAATCGGCCTTATAACATCCTATTGTTAAAGGCAAAATAGGTTATATTTGTTATGAGAAATTGAGAATAGTAGATGAAATTTTATCTGATTCCTTAATCATATTCATATGATTTGTGCATGTATTTAACAATCCAACCTTAAACATAAAATGTATAATACTCTTGCAATCTTATAGGCCACAAAAAAAACTTCGACCAAAAGAAAAGGCAACGAAAAAAAGGCCATAACTCCATCAAGCCATATATGCCCGACTTATAAGAACAAAATATGTACATAATATAACTCTTAATTATCTTTCAGGCACACAATAAAAAAAAAATCCAATAATATAATACAGTATAGGAGTAAAATTTGAGAACCGGGGCAAAAACCAAAACAGACAGACAACAAAGCAGGGAAGGAAAGCTGGCAAAGTGACAAGAAAACAATTCGTTTGATGATGGCCAACAGCAGCTTAGCTTAGGTGGCGATGGCCTGGATTTGCCATGTAAGTTTGATTTTAAAGTAACATGCACATGGTACATTATGAGCATTTTTTAAATATTCTTCCATTAATCGATTTAAATACTGACCTTGCTTCATTTCGTCTCAAAAAGTACTTTTTTTAAAAAATATAGTATTTATTTTCCCTCAAAAAATAACCATTTTTGCGTATTTCAAAAAATAAAAATATATTTTTTATGGGAAAAATACTTTTTCCCGTAATCAATGTGGAAAAGCAATATAAAAATATATGTGCGAAAAATAATATTGTCCACACGAAATGAAACCCTCGCCCCCTTTTCCCCTTCCCTTTGAACAGTACCCTTTGTTCCCAATTCCAGCCCCAAAATCGAACCCTAACCCAAAGACCAATGGCAAAATCAGCCTCTTTCTTTGCCTCTTCCTCTTTCAGACAACTATGAAATCCTTTTTGAGTAACTTTTGGGTGGAAATCTGCCAAATTCCTCACCAAAAGGGAGAAATCAAGAGCTTGTGCAAAAAATTGAAATGGAGACAAGCAAATCATAGAGCAATGTTCAAGGCCAAGCGAAATCAGGGCAAATCAAACATGTCAAGAGGAAGATGGCGGCATAAGCGATTAGGCTGGTGCAATCGGTGGACTTGCACTGAGTTGGGACTAGGGCTCCAACAAAGTACGCATTATTCATCCCGAGTTTTTCACGGAAAGGGGGAGACGACGTGGACGAAGGAGAGTCAGATCGGCGAGACGGAAGAAAACTGGGAAGCGGGTCCTCCCATTCCCTTCCAAATCCGACTTGAGCAGCCTTCACATGAGCTGAGAAGGTGGTATTCCTTCTCTTTGACACTTCTTTGTTTAAACTTGCACTCTCTGTATTTGAGTTACTTGATTTCTGGCTTTAAATTGATGTATTTAAGGGTTGTTCTCTTAGAGAAAGCAAAGATGTGCCTCTCAGGCCTCTTCACTGATGGAAAATGCTGTATTGAACAAATGAAAAACCTAAACCATGAACACTTTGAACCCCAGCCTACTATGGTCGAGGAGACCCTAAATAGTAGTGCTTCTAAAAATTGTTGGAAAATTGATTCATTCGGGACGAAGGAAGATAAGTGCATGGAAAAAATTGAAATTGACAACATGGTCTTTTTAGATGGTTTGTTGGGAATCAAGAAGAATAATGATCAACTTCAAGAGTTTTCCATCTTTGGCTTTGGTTTGGAATTATGTATGGTCAGTGACCCATACCATGATGCAACACTAGTTGGTGTATCTATGGTTGTGTATGATATTGTTATGCTGATTTGGAAGGAGTTGACCATGACTAAGCAAAGGAATTGGCTTGTGCATAGTGAGACTACGATTATTAAGCAAACTTGGTGCTGGAATAGTGATTACTCATCATCTGAAATACTTTATCATTTTGTGCAATATCCTCTGTATGGAAAATCTGACAATGATGATTGTTTGTGCTTGAACCAAAATAGTAAATCTCAATGCTTAGAAGGAAATAGGCAAAGAGTTGATCTGAACTCTAAATGTGTGCATCATTTGATAGCTGTTATTACTCATAGTTATTATTTACAATTGGAAATGATATGTGTGATTGGTGTGATGATATTGCCTCCGGTGGGAGTGACTAATAATGTAGACCCTTGGAAATCCTCTTATGGATTTGAACTTTGTATAGATAATCTTGTTAACAAGTTTGTCATGTCTTTAGATGACTATCTATATCAACTTGTTTTGAATTGTAGGACTTTGATTGAAACGTCAAAGAAGCGGAAAACAAACGACCAAGATAACCGGTGGAGAAGGAAAAAGATAAAACATGGGAGGAAAAGATTGAGAAACCATGGTGACTTGAGACCTGATCGATGGAACAGCAAACAAACTTGTTCAACACATTGTATTTTATACCTAAGTACTTGTGAAGATGTTTATAAACAACAACATTCTAATGTGAATATGTATAAAGAGGACTGTATAAACAACTTGTGGCACTACTTTGCTCATGTTTGGAAAATACCTCAGTGGACAGATTGTTGGCTCTGTGCAACTTTGACTAAAATTCATCTTGGAATAGCAACGGAAACATATTGTATGAATAAGATAGAAAAGAATTCAATGAACAATAGAAAAATATCAAACAAACTTAATCCTAAGGTTCTTGGGAACCTCGAACACATCCTCAACGTAATTATCAAATGAAGATTGGAATCTGGAATAGCAGAGGAATAGGTCGAAAATCTTTTTGGCCAGAAATTGATTTCTTTTGCAAAAAAGAAAGAATACAAATAATGGCAATTATGGAAACAAAAACAGATAAAATCCCGAGTGATCAAGTGTGGAGGAGATCAGGCTTTGATAACTTCATATGGTCTCCCGCGAATGGTAGAGCGGGGGGTATCTGTGTTTTATGGAAAGAACACCAATTAATAAATGAACAAATAGCCGTCCTAGTGCAAGAGCCAAGATTTATTATCTTAAAATACACTAATTATGTGACTAAATATACTATAGCCATCTGCCTAGCCTATGCCCCTCCGAATGAAGGAAGTAAAGACGACTTTTGGGCTAATATCTCGCAAATTTTGACCAACATAAATCTTCCTTTAATTGTTATGGGTGACTTCAATGAAATCCAAGACGCGAGTGAGAAGAAGGGAGGAGTATACCCCAATCCAAGCAGATTTGAAAGACTACTAAAATTCAAAAATACATGCGATCTAATGGATATACAAACAACTGGAAACAAGTTTACATGGAGGAAAAACAAAACTGAAATTGATAACATTTATGAAAAATTAGATAGAGCACTTGTTAGTAACGAGATACTTCAATGGTTCCCGAATATTACAACAACAGTCCATCCTTTCACTACTTCCGACCATTGCAAAATTTCATTAGAACTAAACAATGGGCACATCAGCAAAGCACTCCCATTTAGACTAGAAAAAATGTGGATGCAAAGGAAGGACTTTAGAAATGTAGTACGACAAGCCTGGCGAGTTAATTTTCCAGGATCAAACATGTTTCAACTAGTTAAGAAAACACAATTATTTAAAGATCATGCAAAACAATGGAATAAGAAGACATTAGGGAACACTTTTGAGCAACTAAAAGAAATTGAAAATAACCTACTAGAGCTCCAGACCAAAATCTTAGCTTCACCGCAACCAGATATTGTACAAAAACAACTCCGTTTGATTAGGAAAAAAGAATGCATATTAAACTTTCACAAGACCTATTGGAAACAAAGAGCAAAAACCAAACACGTACGACTATCTGACTCAAACTCGGGATATTTTCATAAGATTGCAAATGGGAGAAGAAATAGAAAAAACATCAAAGAAATACGAACCAATGAAGGTACACAGATTATGGGTGAAGAAAACATAAGGGAAGAAATTCGGAAGGACTTCAAAAATAGATATACCAAGGAACCCATTAATCAATCTCTGTTGCAAGAATATTTAAACTTAATCACCCAGGAAATTACATACGAAGACAATGCAAATCTAACCAGACCAGCTACCAATGAGGAAATAAAATCAGCGATCATGCAAATTGGATCAGATAAGTCACCAGGGCTAGATGGAATGACAGCAGAATTTTATAAGAAATACTGGGATATTGTGGGACCCTCAGTAATCAAGGCAGTGAAAAGTTTCTTTCATTCAGGGAAAATATTAAAACAGATTAATCACACCTTCCCCAAAAGAGATAGCCCCAGTTCCACTAACCATTATAGACCAATTAGCCTCTGCTCAACGATATATAAGATAATATCCAAGATCATGACAGAGAGACTAAAAACAGTAATGGATAGAATCATACACCCTCTCCAACGAGCCTTTGTTGCAAACCGAGCGATCCAAGACAACGTTCTAATAGCACATGAAATCTTTCACTCATTTAGAGGAAGCCAAGCAAAAGATGGTTGGGTAGCAATTAAATTAGATATGGAAAAAGCTTATGATCGAGTAGACTGGGGTTTTCTTTTTGCAGTATTAAGAAAATTTGGCTTTGATACCAAGTTCATCGGATGGCTACATGAATGCATTTGTACAGTATCGTTATCAGTACTAGTTAACAATGGACCCACTGACCCCTTTTTCCCGGAGCGAGGAATAAGACAAGGGGACCCACTCTCGCCGTATCTATTTGTAATAGGTATGGAAATTCTTGCTAGGAAACTACAATACACAAGTGAAAATGTAAGGAATACAATAGGATTTCCAATAGCTCGAGGAGGAACACGAATCCCTTTTCTAGCATTTGCAGATGACATAATAATTTTCTCAAAAGCAACACAGGGCGCCTGCACTACAGTTAAAGAAATAATTGAAGAATATTGTGCAATATCTGGACAAAAAGTGAATTATCATAAATCAACATTCCAAACGTCAAAAAAGGTAAATACTCAACAAAAACAACGAATACAACAATCACTTGGAATAACAACAATGACGAACTTAGAAAAATACTTAGGATGCCCAATAATCAATGGAAGAGTCAATAAAGAAACGTTTAAAGACACAATAGGAAAAGCGCAAAACCAACTTGCTAAGTGGAAAGCAAACTCCCTTTCACAGGAAGGACGCACGACATTAATACGATCAAACTTAGCCACAAAACCAAATTACTTAATGCAGAGCTTTATGCTACCCAAACATGTCCATGATGAACTAGACCAAGTCAACAGGTGCTTCTTTTGGAACAAAGATCAACAGTGGCGGATCCAGAACCCAACGGATGGATGGGCGAACTTTGAACGAGTTTAATAACATTCGTACTTAAAATATTTGCATTCGAACTTTGCGGTTGCTTAGAAACTCGGTCTTCTTGAAAAATATCTCTCCATTATAATCAACACACAAACCTATAAATTTATAAAAATCAGAATTATTATTCTAACTAAATTTAATATAGTAATATCCTCATGACATCCACTAGCACATAATACTATATAATTACAAAATCTAATGGAGTATAATTCATAATCAACAAACAACCAAAACTCAACACATATACGTATATCAATGATAATTAACGAATTAATTTAAGTATTTAACTATCTAATTAACCCAATGACCCAAATACATACTTGATAATTAACAAATTAATTTAAGTAGTTAACTATCTATTTAACTCAATTACCCAAATACATACCGAATTACAATTTGGTGGATCAATTGGAGTTGATAATTAACAAATTAATTTAAGTATTTAACTATCTAATTAACCCAATGTGATAGGATCAAGGATCGTTGACGTCGGTGCAAGGACACGCTAGTTGCCTTCCCTCTCGCCTTAGGCCGATTGCTCTCAAACTTGCCCTAATTTTTATGGAACTTGATGGACGTGTGGGAGGGTTGGAAATCAGATAGAGGTGGTGAAGAGGTGTGAGTCGAAGGATATGAATGAGTTAGGGTGTGGATGTAACGCACCACACTCGAACTCAAACTACGAAATCCAAGGACAAGGATATGACTCACCTTGCTCTCGAATCTCAAGGGTGATTCGATATTACTCACGAATCTGAATTCAAACAAAGAAAACACAAAGTAATCTTATACAATGGCTCATGGCCGAATTCCAAGTACAAAGCAAAAACAACACATGATAGAAAACACAAAGTTTCAAGTTTGATTCAAGTCTAACAAATGAAAGAGGGGCGTCCCCTTTAAATAAGAAATGAGAGTCTCCCCTTAAGGCTTTTCATGGACCAGCCTTAACTCAGAAAAGGAGGTGGGAAACCCTTGGAAAAACGTGGCATTTAATGCTCCTTTGATGAAGGCACACATGTGGCACAAGGCGAGGCACCCGGCACTTGCGGCTCGGCGCGCCCGGTGACCACTAACAAGCAAAGCTCGCCTTCTTCGCCTTTGCTCGGCACTCTTTGGGCCATAAGTCCAGCTTGGATCTCCTTTTGCAAGGCACGAACTCGGTCCCTTGTGATTCGACCCAAAAATGGCAAAGTGCCGCTAGCTTGCGTTGCCGCTTCTCAGGCGTCGGCGGTGCCAAAGGCTGAGCGGTGCTCATTGTCTTGAAGGGACTTTTGGGTGGAACTCCAGTTGTAATTAAGATCCAAATCACCCTCCAATTCACCTTCATGGTCGTGGCTCGATGTAAGAGGAGGTGGCTCGGAAGGGGCCGCTTGCTTGGCCGTGTCGTGCCTCGTTTTGGTGCACTCGGGAGAGGGGAGCCCATCGATGGCATCCGTGGCTTTGGCGTGGGTTTCGGCGTTGCATATGTGTTGGACTTGATGTGGCATGATCACATCACAATGACCCAAATACATACCGAATTGCAATTTGGTGGACCAATTGGAGTTGATAATTAACAAATTAATTTAAGTATTTAACTATCTAATTAACCCAATGACCCAAATACATGCCGAATTGAAATTTGGCGCACTAATTGGAATTGCCGAATTGAATTGTTGTTCTCTTCTTGATTCCTAATCCTAATTGCAAGTGATCAAGTCTGCCTTGCCGAACGAAATTGTTAATTTGCAGTTTGCAAAATTGAATAAGGGAGGGTTCACAGAAAAAAGTCATTAAATGGAGGTTAGTTTGGGCCTTTTGTTTAAGTAGGGCCTTTTATCTTGTCTGTTAATGGGCCTAGTCTGAGTTTAATTTTTTTATTAAAAATTCTGCCCAAAACTCATCTTCTTCCTCCTCCAATCTGATGAATCAATCGACGGCTGCCCACTGCCCAGACTCCCCGACTGCAAGTTCGCCTCGCTCTCCCAGACGGCCAGACTCCCATAGTCCCACTACTCCTCTGCTATTCCGCCCCGCTCCCGCCCCAATCCGCCCAGCCACGTCGCCCCGCTCCCACTACACCTTACTACTATTCCGGCTCCGATGGGGGGGCGGCCGCCCACCCCCGCCATCCCCTGGATCCGCCACTGAAGATCAACATTATAAACCACTAATAGAATGGGATAAAATTTGCAGACCAAAATCATATGGAGGATTGGGGATTAAAAAAACTGAACATATGAACAAAGCTTTGCAAATGAAGCTTCTGTGGAAAATCATCTCTGAACCCAACAACGTTTGGGTTTGAGTGGTTATGGAAAAGTATATCCGAAATGATACGTTATCGTCCTACAAAATCAAGTCCAACACTTCTTGGCAATGGAAGAAACTAATGAGCCTTCGACCAGAATTTGAAAAAGGCCTCATATGGCAAATTGGAGACGGAAAAACAATTAAGTTTTGGACTGATAACTGGACTATTTGCGAACCGCTAAAGAACTATGCAACAGATCCAAACAATATTAATGAGTCTCTTAGAGTTGTGGATTTTATAACTGAAAGGAAAACTTGGAACATAATGAAACTAAGACAAATACTCCCAGTGGACATAGTAGAGAAAATCCAAATAATTCCAATTCCAGAGAATAACATTTGTGATCGACTTTTCTGGGCACCTAGCAAAAATGGTTGGTTCTCTACGGCATCGGCAGTTGAACTAATTGCAAAAACGGATTCACAACATCAAAGTGTGAACAAGTGGATATGGAACTTGGACACACTTCCAAAGGTTAAAAATTTCCTATGGAAAATGGATGCTATGGGCTACCGACAAAAGCAAGATTGAGAGAAAAACACGTGTCGACTCCGGCTGGGTGTATCATGTGCAACTGCGTTTACGAAGACATTAAACACTTATTTATAGAGTGTCCACACACTTGGATGATAACTAGACAAATAAACCCAAATACAGAACAAGCTCTTCGCAACTATGAAACGAATAATAAATCGCCAAGAACCATTTTAAATGAGATTAAACAGAACCTGGGAACAAAAGATTTTACGGAGTTAGCAGTAATATGGTGGAGTATATGGCACCAACGAAATAGACTAATTTTTCAACAGACCCCAAATGATTTTATACAAGATTTAGCTATGTATATACGCATTCAAATGCAAAATTGGGAACAATCAAAAAAATGGGTTAAAGATGAAGAACAAATATTGAACAAAGTATCAACTATACAAAAAAAGAAACTAAAACAATCAAGATGGAGAAAACCTAGACAATGGTTTAGTAAAATTAACTTTGATGGATCGAAATTGCTCAACGGTAACACTACCGGTGGAGCTATAATAAGAGACCATAATGGAAATGTTATGGATATGATTGTTAGTAACTATGGGAAAATTTTTGTCCTCAGAGCAGAAACGTTTGCTTTATGGGACGGAATAAGAAGAGCTAAGCAAAAACAACTGAGAAGAATTGAAATAGAGGGCGATAATTTAACTGTCATAAAAGCAATCCAAGGAGGAAAAAATTGTCCCTGGGAAATTGAAATGATTGTGTTTGACATCCTTGTCTCCTTACAAGGATTTGACGAGGTACGAATTACTCATACGGGTAGAGATTGCAATGCTGTGGCCGACAAAATTGCCAAAATGGGCCACAGTCTCCCAATTGATGTTATTCGAAATCATCCAGAACTTCTAGTTCTCATCCGAATGGATGCTCTAGGACGCCCTCCCTAATCGGTGAGCTTCCTAATCCTTACCTAATCAAAAAAAAAAAAAAAAAAAAAAAAAGTGGAAAAGCAATGGGCACAAGGTAAACCGGTCTGGATTCTCTGTCCCCTTCATATGTCCCTTATATCTTATTGGTTCACGCCCCTTTTAATCAATCCAAAATTAGTTTTGTTTTAATAAATTTATATAAATTAATCAATCAAATTAAAGGGACACATAAAATGGACATAATAGAGGGACAGAGGATCCGGACCGGGTAAAACCCAGTAACATAATAGAGGGACAGAGGGACAGAGGGACAGAGGATCGCAGCCAAATCCGAGTATCAAAATGTGGATTTGTACCAAAAATCTGCCTGTCACCGAGGAATAATAAAAGCCGCGTTAGTTATTGTATTTTCTAGCGTTGGTGTGGTAGGCAATTGTCGGCGGAAATTAGAGAAAAACCCACATTACAGATTCCACCCTTTCACACTTATTAGTTGGGGCCTTGGGGGTAAAACCCGTCCATGTCTATCTGAATCTCCTTCTTCTCATCGACCCTCGCCATCGTTTTGCCTTAATTGCTTAATCACTCGCCTGTCCAACAATTTGCCTCTCAAAAAGGAAAGAAAGAAAAGGTACCCATCACGTAAAAAAGGCATCTTTTTCTTGTTACACGACGATTGCTTTCACCCAATCCATTTTGAGGTACGCGAAACCGCTTTCTTCTTCTTCTTCTTTTTCTTTTTAGGTTTAATGTCTCTGCTCAGTTAGTTGGTGTTGAATTGGTATATGCTAGGAGGGTTTTCTTCCAATTTGGCTTTTGATCAGGGTTTTTTAGATAAAGTTATAGTAATCAAGTCATAATTGAGCTGTTGTTTGTAGTTACTGAAGAAAGCTGTTACCTTTTATATGAGAATTGCATTGAGCCTTCATTTGTTGTTGTGATTACCTGTGATGAGATCAGGTGTTTTGGAGTGTGAGTTGAGTAAATGCAGATTTTGTGAGAATGTGTACATTCCTTCTTCTTTTTGGAAATGTTTTACATGTGAGTTTCATTCAAAATTCATTTGATTCTGACATTGAAAAGTTAACTTTCAGCCTTTGGCTAAGAAGGACAGTGTATATGTGGGATTGTCGAAATAGGTGAGAATCGGCGGCTCCTGATCATCTGAAATAACGTTACTGCTTGTGTTACTTGTGATTTGATTACTAAAATGGGTTGTAAACCCTCAAAATTTGCAATATGCTGTGGGGATGAAGAGAGTACACCCGTTCTAGAACCGCCCAAAAAAGTCGGTAAGTGGTGGATCTCCATGCATTGGTGTTAAATAAATGAGATAATCTTAGTTCCCCTGCTGATGCTGATTTCTGTGCTTGCAGAAAATGAGGAGAAGAGTGAGGCAGATGATTTGCCCGCATTTCACGAGTATAAAGTTGAACAACTTAGGATGGCGACGTCTGGTTTTGCCATCGAGAATATAGTTTCTGAGCATGGTGAAAAGGCTCCAAATGTTGTCTACAAAGGGAAGCTTCAGAATCAACGGCGGATAGTTGTTAAGCGTTTCAACAGGTCTGCCTGGCCTGATGCTCGCCAGTTCATGGTATGTCACTGTGTGGTTAGAATTCGGTTCTTATCCATCTTTTCGATCAAATTGCACTTTTGCATTGGCTAAGAAACAAAGTGTTAAGAGTTCATATCTCTAATTTGATCATTGGTGGCACCATTAGTTGAGTGAGGCCAATACACCTTGACATTTCCTTCTTGCAATATGCAAATATAATGTGGTTGTATCACGTCATTTATATATCTTATTTTGATTCTCATGTCATTTGCAAACTCAGGAGGAAGCCAAAGCAGTAGGACAACTTCGTAGCCACCGATTGGCAAATTTGCTTGGTTGTTGCTGTGAAGGAGAAGATAGACTTCTTGTGGCAGAATTCATGCCTAATGAAACGCTTGCAAAGCACTTGTTTCACTGTAAGTACTGATTTTATTATAAGATTCAATGAATGATACTTCATTTATGTAAATTTAGTGAATTCATGCCTAATTGAGAATATGGTTATTGATTTCCTATACTGGTATCATGCTTCTTTGGTGACAGAAAGATTGATAGTTTTTTTATTTATATATTTATTTATTTGTCTGATTATGTATTGTCACAGGGGAGGCACAGCCAATGAAATGGGCAATGCGCTTAAGGGTGGCTTTATATTTAGCACAGGCCTTGGTTTACTGCACCAATAAAGGACGTGCTCTTTACCATGATCTTAATGCATATAGAATCTTGTTTGACGAAGTAAGTCTTAACAGAGCAATTTCTTGGTGCATGTACCATGCTTCCTTCCTGACTATTCCCCTACTAGACTACTAGAAAGATTTCAAAAGTAATATCCTCCTAACTTCCCTCGGTAAATCTAAGACGGTATATAAACAATTAAATCTAATCTTGTAGCAAATATAATGGTTTTGACCTGCTTTTAGTTAAACAATAACTTCTTGAGAAGAAGCAATGTAATGTTTCTTCTTAAGAGGTGTAGTTTGTAATAAATTGGTCTTTCCCTTACATAAAGATGGTATTCCCTATCCTCATATCTATAACCACTGAAGGTTACACACTCTTTTGCTCTTTGTTACAGGAAGGTAATCCTAAGCTCTCATGCTTTGGCTTGATGAAGAACAGTAGAGATGGAAAAAGCTACAGTACAAATTTGGCATTTACTCCTCCGGAGTACTTGAGGACTGGTAATCATTTTTTTCACAGACATGGTCATCAAACTGATTTCTGATATTCAAGGTTCACAATGCTATGATATCAAGGCACAATTAGATTTTTCGTCCTTCTATTTCATAATAAGCTACCACTTAATCTTCAAATTTTCACCATGGGTGTATGTGATTTTTGTTTATTAGTGTTGTTTATGTAACATGCCATACGAACTTTATGCCATGCTATATCTGATTTGTGTCTTTTCTTAGGAAGGGTAACACCAGAGAGTGTTATATACAGCTTTGGCACTCTCTTGCTTGATCTTCTTAGTGGGAAGCATATTCCTCCTAGTCATGTGAGTCTTCTTTGTCTAATCTGATACTAACCCATCGATATGCCTACCATTTTCGCTCATGCT
The DNA here is from genome assembly GCA_963924305.1 of Polygonum maritimum. Classification (NCBI taxonomy): domain Eukaryota; kingdom Viridiplantae; phylum Streptophyta; class Magnoliopsida; order Caryophyllales; family Polygonaceae; genus Polygonum; species Polygonum maritimum. The sequence goes on from OZ002736.1 coordinate 1,041,150, forward strand.
TTGCTGGAATAACAAGTTTCAAACAGAAAATGAATAAGTTGAAAGAAATATATGGAATAATCTCAATGTAAACTGGTATGATATGGATGTTCTTTTTCCGAACAACATATGTTTATCCCTTTCTTTTCATCAATAGAACTTTAGTTTCATTATACCAAATGAGACAAAATGGATTTGCTTTGTGATAGTTATCTTATTTCCGCATTCGACCCCTTTGTCACCTAATTGGATGCTTTCTTATGTGGAATGAAGAGGTTGTTAGACAAGTATAATCATACTCTTCTATGATTATGCACTGCACCTCTGTTATACTGTTTGTTTTGTTATTTGAGTATTCCCACTGAATAGAAGATTTACACGATGGATTTTGAACCTGCCTTGTTTCCAATGGATTTTGAAGTGCTATGTGCTATATGAAGCTCCGCTCAACCCTGGTTATATATTTCAGGCCCTTGATCTTATTCGGGACAGGAATATCCAGACGTTGATGGATTCTTGCTTGGAAGGACAATTTTCAAATGATGAAGGAACTGAACTAGTACGCTTAGCTTCGAGATGTTTGCAATATGAACCCCGTGAACGGCCATATCCCAAATTACTGGTTTCTTCCTTGATTCCCCTTCAGAAGGATATTGAGGTCTCCTTTTCTATTCCTATCGAGATGTTGTCATAGATTCAAAATCAGTTGAATCCGTGTTCCATTTTGCCATAAAATAAATGTTTCATGACTTGGCTGTTTATGTTCTTCAGGTTCCTTCTCATGAATTGATGGGAATACCTCGAGGTGGGGCAGCTGCGCCTCTTTCATCAATTGGGGAAGCTTGCTTAAGAATGGATATGACTGCCATCCATGAGGTCTTAGAAAAGCTAGGCTACAAAGATGACGATGGAGCTGCAACCGAGGTTTGCATCACAACTCATTTGTTACGACTCTCATCTATGGCATTGTACACTGAAATTGTTTTTTTAAGAATGCCCTCCAATGGTTTTTGATGTTTGAGTCGCCAGACTTAAAGATTAAGTTGATGACCATCATAAGAAATCTTAAGATTTTACAAGGAAAATGATACAATTATTGGAAGTTGGGTTTTCTCTATCTCTCTTCTTGTTATTTAAGGTCTGAGAAATCATAGGGCAAACATAAGAGTACGGACATCTTTACATACAGAATGTGAAACTCTGCCCATGTCATGATGCTAGACGACTCCTTGAAGTTTTGGTTGTTGGTTGCAGCTTTCTTTTCAGATGTGGACCAATCAAATGCAGGAGACATTGAACTCTAAGACAAAGGGAGATGCTGCATTTAGGAAAAAGGATTTCAAGGCTGCAATTGAATCTTACACTCAGGCATGTACTTTGCTGAAATTATCATCATTGCTTTCCTTGATTGTATCTGACCACATTCTTCGTTTTCTTACACTTTTCTGCCAAGCATTTGATTTCTATCTTCCTTCCGATTTTTACCCATCACACATGTCCTTTTTCTGACGAGCTCCTCTTGACTGCATGTAATATTAATCTCAGTTCATTGATGTTGGATCAATGGTTTCTCCAACAATCTATGCACGCCGAAGTCTGTGTTACCTGATGAATGAAATGGCAGAAGAAGCTCTTGACGATGCCTTACAAGCGCAATCTATATCCCCGGTTTGGCACATCTCGTCCTACCTACAGGCAGTTGCTCTATTTGCGTTGGGAAGGGAGAACGAGGCCCACCTCGCAATGCAAGACGCTTCCACACTTGAATTCAAGAGGGATAATGAATGATTTGTTCCGTGAGAGTTTATTTGAGCATTCTTTTGGACATTCTTGGGTTGGATTCAAGTTGTTGTTTTGGGTTCGTCAGTATTGACATAGAAAGTATATGAGTTGCTCTTATCATATATACATCGTGGTGATTGCCATCGAAGTCGACAAGTTTGAGAGACGTGGTCGCCCCTGAGTTTAGTTTTGTTCTGGATTGTTGTAAAATCTATGTACAGCTCGTTTTGCAGCAATCGGGTATGTGCTCTTTTTGTTGAATACAGGGCGTTTCTGTGGAGTAATAAATGTGGTCATTTGTTTTGTTTTTATGCATTGTTCAACTGTTTATCATTTCTCTTTATGCATATGTACAGTAAGGTCGTTGCAGGCTTGCAGAGCAAGGCTGTATGGGTTGCCCTTTTATTTTGTGTTTATGCCGCTGCCGGGGATCGAACCCGGGTCACCCGCATGGCAGGCGGGCATGCCTTATTACTATACTACAACGATAACTGTACAATATAAAACATTACCGTAGATTTGGATTATGAAAAAATAGCCTTTGAATTTCTAATTCTGGAATGGGTTTTACCCCCCTCCATTTCAAGTTGCCTAAGTCTTAATTTAGAACTTCTTTTCATTTTCATGGCAACTATATAAATGATAGGATATATACCTAGAGTTGTGATCAAAATGAGAATAAGCATTAGGGTGTAAACTAAGAACAATTTTCTATCGTTTGATCAAATTCAATTTAAGGTTGATAATATTAAGGGCCCGTTTGGTTACGGAAACGGAAACATATTAAAAAATGAGGGGAAGGAAACCATAAAATCTAGTAAGTACAATGTATTACATGATTTTGCAATTAAGAAATTAGCTTGAATATCCACATCTTTTACACAATCAATGCTAGTGCAAATAGAACATCCAAAACTTAATTCTAGATATAATCCTCACATCAACAAGCGAGAAATAACAACTGTTTCCATGAAATGCCATACTGAGCACTTGAAAGTATAAGAAGTAGATGGTTCTTAACATCCAAAGCGCCTTTATGACTCGTACGTCTACCTCGAGTCGTAGCGACTGGATGGGCGCCCACATAGGCCTATAGACCTACATATGGCCCGTTTGGTACCATCCAATGACTTCTTTTCTACTTCTCTACTCCTTCAACTCTTCGTAGAGTTGGTTGATTTTGTCATTCATTTATGAAAAGTTAAGTTTAGGTATTTGTAAGGTTTGAAATCGGAAATGGAAATAAGTTTTAAAATGGATTGGACAAAATTGAGTTCAAATTCCCCACCATTGATGATTTTCTGAAGATTTAGGTTGTTTATGGCAAAAGTAAAGCCTTTTTCCTTCCAGATCTAAGTATTTACATGGATTCTCTATGGTGAGATGGAAGGAGTAAAAAGATGAAGTTTTAAAATGGGAGAAACCTATCTCTGACCTAAGATATGAGGAAATGAAAAAAAACGAGTATGAGAATGAATTTGACACCAATAATAACTTAAAAAACGATGAAATTGGTTTAGACTATTCCTATACCCATTCCAAACTCACGGTATCAAAAACGAATTTCTCATTCTACTTTAAATCAAAAAAATAAATAGTGTTATACTACTAATATAATTCTACTTTAAATAAAAAAATAAAAATTAAGTAGAAATAAATATAATTTTACTTTAAGTTCATTAATGTTTTATACATCTCTAGTATATACTATATAATGTTATATTACAAATGCTTTGTAAATTGTTAAGTTCTTTTTTGTTGTATACTACATAGTGTTATATTACAAATAAATATAAGAAATACTTTCATATATGATTATTTAATTTAAATGTTTCATTTTTAGTATTTCTTATATAACAAATTCATAAGCTTCTTTTATACTATGTAGTGTTGTATTTCTTTTTAAATTTAATACCATTCATAAGTTTTTTCACCATTTAAATATATATGATTCTTTATTCTAAGGGCTTAGGCCAAGTATGTAGCAACCAAATCAATGGTAAGTAATACTAAGTAGTAGCATTAAGTAAATTGTTACGTTTTGTACATATTTAGGATATACTATACAATCTTACATATAAAAATGATATATAGTTAAGCTCTTAATTCTGGTCAATTGTTAAGTTCTTAATCCTTTTTAATGTATATGATTCGATTTTAATAATATAAGCATATCATTTAATTTAATTCCATTTTATAGTACTGACTTTTACTATATAGGTATATGGACTATTTTTATAAAAATCAGGTTTCAACTGTACGGATGAATAAAGTCCACAAAAATATATCATCCCAATTATTTAAACAAAAAATTAGTGTGTTATTTTTTTTAACAAATACCATATACCAAATTAGCACATTCACTAATTTATTTATTTTTACTCGTAATTAGTAGATAATAATAGTTTATACTAGAAAATATAAATATAGTTAATAATTCACTCAAAAATGCATAAAGGTAAACAAAAGATGACCTCTTCTTAAAAAATCATTATTTTATACTCCCTCCGTTTCAAAATACATGACCATTTGGACACTTTTTCTTGTTTCATAATACGTGTCCATTTCATATTTTTTTCCCATCTCTTTCCATTTATACCCCTAATAATTATCTTTATCATAATCATTACACTTTTTCATATTTCTCTAAACAAATGATTAACTCTATATTTGATAGGGGTAATATAGGAATAACATTTTTTTCTTAATATATGTGCAAAGTCCAAACGGTCATGTATTTTGAAACGGAGGGAGTACATAATAAATGGGCGATATGCAATCATGGTGTAGATACGAAATCCCATTGCCCGCCCCCAACACAATCTGATACCTCAGCTCCCATTCCAAAGCGTTCCCTGATCTCTCGTGAAGTAAGCTCCCAAGCTCCCATTCGGCATGTAATCATACAAAAGCAATCTTGTACGCTTGTTTAAACAGAAACCGAAGAACTGAACAATGCTTTTGTGACGGAACGACCCAAGAGTCTTGATCTCAGCCGAGAACGAGTCCGGTACACTAGACTTGCAATCACCATTATTATCATAACCATTTGTTGTGGCTGGCCAGAGATTCTTCACGGTAATGACTTCTCTGTTATCCATTTCAACGCGGTAAACCATCCCTGAGCATCATTTGCCTATCACGTTCGAATCAACAAGACACCTCAACACCTGATCAAGCGAGAAACTCACCTTCTGGAATGGAATAAAGAGCCAAGGCCAAGAATCTCCAATCTCTTACTCATCATCTCCTTCTAATGTCCTTCCCACTCTAATAAGCGCAAAGATTCCTATGATCAACATTGTAATTGTCAAAGGGAACAAAGTAATAGCTAGTCATAGCCTCCTTGAACTCTTTGTCCCTCCTTTTTTAGTTCCGTCTTCTCCATTCTTTAAAAGCACGTTACCGGCTAAATCCGCCTGAGGGAGCTGCCTAAACAGCTTTGTGTTAGGAAGGTAACCGGTGAATTTGTTGAAAGAGACGTTAAGGGATACGAGATTATCAAGTGTGGCAAGCGGCCAATTATTGCGCACTCCAATTTATGGGTTGTGCACCCGGTTCCGCACAAGATTTTCAATAAAAAACCGGGTTACGATTGTGCGGAATGTCAATCCCGGCCCTTAAGGCTTCACCATCCTTTTATAAATGCGTCTTCAATTATAAATCAACTTTACACCCAAACATCTCCTCTAGCTAGTAAGTACCAACAGAAGTGTAAAGAAGACACCCGTGTAAGTTTTTAACCACCAAATCTTCTTGCCTTTTCAACTACTTCCTATAGTTAGGTACTTCATACTTTGATCCACAAACTCACTATAAAACTTTCCACATTACTTTCTATTGTAAATGGAGATGATTAATGAGTTAGCTAAGACCAAGGCCGCGATTGTATTCACCAAGAATCATGTTGTATGTGTCATAATATCATAACGCTAGACTTGCAATCTTCATGATTATCATGACCGTTTGTTGTGGCTGACCAGAGATTCTTCACGGTAATGACTTCTCCGTTATCCATTTCAGCGCGGTAAACCATCCTTGAGCATCCTTTGCCTATCACGTTCGAATCAACAAGACATCTCCACACCTGATCAACCGAGAAACTCACCTTCTAGAATGGAATAAAGAGCTAAGGCCAAGAATCTCCAATCTCTGACTTATCATCTCCTTCTGATGTCTTTCTCACTCTAATAAGCGCAAAGATTCCTATGATCAGCTTTGTGATTGTCAAAGTGATCAACAAAGTAATAGCTAGTCATAGCCTCCTTGAACTCTATGTCCCTCCTTTTTCAGTTCCGTCTTCTCCATTCTTTAAGAACACGTTACCGGCTAAATCCGCCTGAGGGAGCTGCCTAAACAACTTTGTGTTAGGAATGTAACCGGTGAATTTGTTGAAAGAGACGTTAAGGGATACGAGGTTATCAAGTGTGGCAAGCGGCCAATTATTGCGCACTCCAATTTATGGGTTGTGCACCCGGTTCCACACAAAATTTTCAATAAAAAACCGGGTTACGGCTATGCGGAATGTCAATCCCGACCCTCGAGGCTTCACCATCCTCTTATAAATGGGTCTCCAATCTTAAATCAACTCCACACTCAAACATCTCTTGTAGCTAGTAAGCACCAACACAAGTGTAAAGAAGACACCCATGTAAGTTTTTAACCACCAAATCTTCTTGCCCTTTTAACTACCTACAATAGTTAGGTACTGCATACTTTGATCCACAAACTCACTATAAAACTTTCCATATTACTTTCTATTGCAAATGGAGAGGATTAATGAGCTAGCTAAGACCAAGGCCGCGGTTGTCTTCACCAAGAATCTTTTTGTATGTGCCACAATATCATAACGCTCTTCTACGAAATGGGTGCAAGCACTGCGGTTTACGAGCTTGATAGGGACGCGCATGGTAAGGAGATGGAATGGGCCTTGCACCGGCTCGGGTGTACCCCAATCGTCTCAGCAGTGATCTTTGTAGGAAGAAAGTATGTTGGCTCAGCGCACGACGTTCTCTCTTCGCACCTTGATGGGTATCTCAAGGACAAGCTCATTGCAGCCAAGGCTATTTGATGTTAAAGCCAAAAAACTCCCTAAGTGGAGGCAGTCCATAAAGTGTTCAGTAAATAATGTTGCAATATCTCAAGAGATTTTATTTCCCTTATGACATTGATCATATAGTAATAAATTATTAAGTTTTAAGCAGTCCAATCAATGATAAGTAATAGCTATATACTGTTAAGTCAATTGTTAAGTTCTTATGTTTTGTACTAAGATATACAATATAATTGTATATTACAAGTGCTTTGTGAATTGTTAAGTTCTTCTTTGTTTTATACTACATAGTGTTATATTACAAATGAATATAAGAAAGACTTTCATATACGAATTTTTAATTTATATGTTTTGTACGCTTCTTTTTTAGTATTTCTTATATTATAAATTCATGTGTTTCTTTTATACTATATAGTGTTATATTTATGTTTTTATTTAAAATCATTCATATGATTATTTTCACCACTTAAGTATATACGAATCTTTACTTTTAGGACTTAGGGTAAGTATATAGCAACCAAATCAATGACAAGTATTACTATGTAGTATTAAGTAAATTGTTAAGTTTATAATGCCTTGTACAGTTGTACCTGTCTAGGATATACTATACAATTTTATATACATGAATGATATATAGTTAAGTTCTTAATTCTAGTAAATTGTTAAGTTCTTAAATTCTTTTAATGTATGTCACCTGGTGTTAATAATATACGGGCATACCTATTATTGACTTTTATTATATAGGCATATGGACTATTTTATAAAAACCGGGTTTGCAAGTGCGGATGAATAAAACGCACAAGAATAATAATCAAACCTAGCTAGTTTGCTTGTGCAACTTTTGAAATAGTATAAACAAATCAAAATCTTCAAAAATGTATAATATTTTGTGCGGGATCCAGAATAGTAAAAGCATTGGTGGATCGAGGATCTTTGGAATGGGGGGCGAAAATTTCCGAAATGTTCAACATGGTTACAAGAGAAGTCGATAGCGTTGATGAGATATTGAATTATCTTATGAAAGTGGGCAATATATCATCCCAATTATTTAAATAACAAACTAGTGTATTATTAACTAAAAAATATCATATAACTAAATAGCATATTTACTATCCCAATTATTTAAATAGCATATTTATTTGTACTTCTAATTAGTAGAAAGTAATAGTTTATACTAGAAAACATAAATAGGTAATAATTCATTTGAAACGCATAACATAGTTAAAGACAAACTACTCTCTTCTAAAAGAATTATTTATTATACATGTTAAATATGGAAAAATAAAGAAATGCAAAGTGAATAATACAAAAATAAGATTTGAACCTTAAACCAATTGGTGAAGGGGGAGGGTCTCACTATTTGTACAATGATTATTATCTACTACTCCCTCCGTCCCATTGAGTTTGTCTCATAGGACGAATTTTACGGTTATTAAGAAGGTGATAAAGTAGGTACTGGAATATGGGAAAGTGGGTAAAAGTTGAAATTAAATGGGGGTAGTTTTGTAATTTTATATATGTAAAAAGTTGAAAAGTGATAAAGTAGAAGGAAAAGTTGGATTTTGGGTGTAAAAAGTGAGTTTGAATGAGGGTAATATAGTAAGAAATTGTTGATATAAAAGGAAAGAGGACAAACTTAAGGGGACGCCTAAAATAGAAATGAGACAAACTCAATGGGACGGAGGGAGTATAATACAATATAAAGCGGGACCCAAGTCTTTGTTAGAATTTGCGCCACATCATTGTAATAGAATAAAATAATGATTTAATTTTTTTAGTTATATACTACAAAAATAATCTTTATTCTCACTTGATATTTTACCAAATTTTGTTATCATAAGAAAATACAATTTCTATTTAAATAATTAAAACATTTTTCATTTTAGTTTAAAGAAAAAAATTAAATTATTGTTATGAAGGTTCTAGAAAATTAATTAAAATAATGAAATACATAATTCAAGTGATTATATTTTATTAATTTATAGATAAAATAAAAGTAACCATATTATTAAATATAAATGAAAATCTTAATAATAAAAAAAAATACATGAAAAGTTCTTCAATAAATATTACTCGGGAAAATAATCTTAATCAAATTGATTGAATTGATTTATTTATAGATAAAGCATAAATTTATATGGGACATTATCGATTAAGAATCAAGTTCGGATCTCTCGGATCAATTAGGTATTTAAGTTGCATTTATATTTATATTACTTGTACATCGTACTGGATTTGTACTAGTTTATATTTATAGTTATTATTATATATTTATTTTGTATGAGGTTGGCTAATGAGTGGTAATGCACCATTTTTTCTGAGCGGGTCCTCAACCCGTACAAAATATCTATGTTTTCAGAAAAAGTTATACGGACTTTGAAACCGTCCAAAAAGACTGATTGTTTTATTGAACCGGATGTTCTCTCTTGACAAATTTTGAATCCGCACACGATTTTTTAAAAATTCTCTATTCTATATACGGGTTCTAAATCCGCCCAAACCGAAAGTGCGCAAACAAATGGCCTTCTATAAACCCAAACGGGCCAAACCGATTGTTAAATAAGAAAACCGGTTTGAATTCCGGACTCTTTTCAGCAGACGATCCGAAGAGGGCATTTCTAACCGGTCTAAATTCCGGTCTCTGTAATCACCCCACTGCTATTCAACTCAGGATTTTGCAGAGGGCATTTTCAAGTTTTCTTCGCCTAGGCTCAGGCTCGACTGCTCGAGGGGCTTGGTAGCCAAGAAATTGGAAATCTGGTCAAGGCAGGAATTTGAATTCGTATCGAAAGCAAAATGAAGAAGCTGTTGGATTTCGGAAGGAAGGCGATGTTCTACATCCGAGTCCTCTCCGGCTACGAGGAGCGTCAAATTCGATCCCTAAGATTGAAGCTTGAGGAGCGCGTCCAATTGGTTATCTCTTTGACGCTCTTTTCAATCTGTTGACCTTTCCTTACATTTTATGCTTCACTTGATTCCTCTTAAAATTGCAATTACGCTGAAAATGGTGATGTCTTTGCTGATTGTATTCTTGCACCTGTTTTAGGTCTATTTACTTATTGAATTCCTGCACCTATTTTGTCATAAGGATATATGGGTTAATTTTAAGTCCTAGGGTTTGATTACATGTACATCTGAGGAAAGTACTAGAGGGTTGAGAGGCGGATGTTATAAAGGGCTTAAAGTTAATGAAAAATTGGTTCATGGAAAAGGATAAGTGTGCACTAATTGAGGTGCTAGGGTGCCCTACACTAAGTAATTTAGATTGTGGAGGATTTACAGTTGCCTCTGGCAACATGGAATTTCGGAATGGAATAGTGATCGAAACGTATTCAAGGTGATTGCGGAAACGGGGCTGAAACTAGCTGCAAAGAACTAGTACTTTTAATGGAGAGTGAAGAGGTTCAGTTAAGTCGTTCATGTTCCGTACAGACTATGGATGGGCTAATAGTGCTGCTGAGTGCTGAGTAGGTGTTGGTTAACAAATTGCAGTGTATTACTGTGAGCATGACATTGACTTCCCCGTTTTGAAGGTTTAATTTTACATGTTTTGAGTATTGGCGTTTTTGGGTCTTATAAGAGCTGTCGGCGTTGAATGATTATGGTGTGTAATTGGAATTAGGCTGAAAATGGTGATGTTCTTCGAATGTGTATGACTGCTTTGCTGATTGTATTGTTGCACCTGTTTTAGGTCTATTTACTTATTGAATTCCTGCACCTATTTTGTCATGGGGATAGACATCCAAGATGGGTTAAATTTAAGTCCTAGAGGTTGATTACATGTACATCTGAGGAAAGTACAAGAGGGTTGAGAGGCGGATGTTCTAAAGGGGGCTTAAAGCTAATGAAAAATTGGTTCATGGAAAAGGATAAGTGGTTCGATTAAGCCGTTCAGAATGGAATAGTGATCAAAACGTGGAGGGTTTACAGTTGCCTCTGGGAACATGGAATTTCAGAATGGAATAGTGATCAAAACGTGTTCAAGGCGATTGGGGAAAAGGGGCTGAAACTAGCTGCTAAGTACTAGTACTTTTCTGGAGAGTGAAGAGGTTCGATTAAGCCGTTCCTGTTCCGTACAGACTATGGAAGGGCTAATAGTACTGCTGAATGCTGACTGCTGAATAGGTGTTTAATGTTGGCTAACAAAAGGCAGTGTATTTTTGTGGGTCCAATAAACAGAAAACGAATGAGGTGTCTTAGCTTACATAAGGATGATAATACCTTTTCCTAGTTCTTTTAAGGCATCGTAGATTAACATGGCAGTTAGAGATAGAAATGTGATTCGACTGACTTGAGGATCTTCTAGGTAATATCAGGGGCCAAAACAGCCTGCACTTTATGACACGAACTGAGGATTGGAGATTTTGCTGATTGGGTGTCATAATCTGTGTTTTCTCATATAGTTGGCAGTTGACTGAGTACATGTTTCCCTTTAGCTAAAATGAGGCTGCTGTTTAAGTTTGTGCACTCTTTCTGAAGTATTTCCAGACTAGGCTCAGCTACCATGATGACGTTTGTGCTTAATGTTAAGAGTAGGCTACTTTTTTCAGTTTTTTGCATTATCTGATTGAGAAGTTGCTGAGCAGCTCTTATCCCATTTCCGCATGACATCTGCCATTTTATATATAGCTGCCAAAATCATGATATTGTACCTTATGCTTTTGAACTAATGAAACTGTTACAAGTCTATTCCTTACAAGCTTTATCTCTGTTCAATATATTTCGAGTTGTTTGTTCTTATTCGTACCTGTTTGTTATTATTTTTGTGGTTTAGGCCAAACAGCAGAAACAAGCTGTGAACAAGATTCCTGAACAACTTATACTCTCAGAGGTTCGACGGATGGTTGAAGAAATGAAAAATTTGAATAAGAGCTTGGAAGATACAGTAAGTGCCCTTCTTAATACTTGCAGTATATAATGTTATTCTTCTCTTTGAGGATCATAATCTGATAAAAAAAAGTGCAAAGTCGGACATGCCACTTTGGTGTCTATACATCATAACCTGGAACTCTCAAATAGCTTTCTTGTTACAACTTGAGGTCTAGTCTCCTAATTCTATCGGTTGCTTCGCTATGGTGAGTCTCATAACGCAAGGACTGAACTCATATCGCCAAATGGCATCGGTCCTCAAAATCAAGATAACAGTTTAAAGAATGAGAGTTTTTCTTTCTTTACAAGATGCAGTGTAGTTAGGAGTTGTCTAATAGCCTTCTGTTAATCACATTTGGATGCCTTTTTCTCTCTACAGTCTCATTGATATCTATAATTGATTAACAGGAAGCGACCATAGATGAGTATTTTAAGCCACTGGACAAGGAGGCTGAATCCCTCATCAACATGCAATTTGAAAATGAAAAGGCAAGGGCGGATATGATGGGGAAAATGTATAAACAAGCTCTGTATGAGAGAGCTGAAGCAGAGGCGGCTGCAGAGTTGAACAAAGCGAAGATGCTTCAGCAGAAACTGGAGCAAGCGCCTGCACCACCCCCTGAAGAAGAACCCCAGAAGGCTCACAGATAGCAAGATCAGTTGGAACTTGGTTTGGCCTTTGCAAGAATGGCTTGGCGAATAAGCATGTCATAGCATCTCTATAATGCTATTATCCTTCCTTGTGTATCAGTGACAATCGGTCACCTATCTTCATCAAACAAAATTGCCTCTCTCTTTCCAGATTGACATCTTATACTTGTTGTAACGAACTCTTGCAGAGCAGGACGGTAGCTACCGAATTCGGGAGCAGAAATCCTGGAAGTGGGAAAACTACTTGCATTGCAGGAGTTGTTGAAGAAAAGGCTACTTTTTTCCTTTCCTTGGAGATACAAGTGTAGTTGTTTTGACATGTTTAGCTTTATCCTTCCTTATGGCTCCATTGATTGGGGCCTGTGACTCCCTTTGTGCTCTTGGCTGTACTACACTCGCTTATATTATTACAGCCCACTTTTGTGTTGTGGGGAAATCACAAACCATATAGAATTGTTACCTAAATGTTAATTCGGTCGACCAAGTTGGTGTAGTTATATTTGTTCTCAAGGCGCTTGATTAGTCCATTGATGTTGCTCGGACAGGTGAAGTTCACATACTAATTATGAAAGCAGAAAACCATGCACAAACTAAGAGAATTGCACTGATGTCGTGTAAGAAAACAGAACATACACACACTTGGGCTATTCAGTGGAATGCTAAAATATGTTCTCCTCTAAAGATCCCTAACAAATAAACAATCTATAGATTATTCCTTCTCCTTTCCTTTGTATAAACTCTACTGTGACGACCAAAAAAAAGATCACATAAGTTACAAAAAAAGAGTGATGAAGAACAAAACTAAACTACAATGTGGTGGTGTTCGTTTGAAGGCGAGCCAGCTTATCCAAGGTCTTCTTAGCAGAGAGAGTGTCGGGATGATTCTCGCCACAGATCGACGTGCGGATGAAGATGGTCTTCCGAATAAGATCATCACCAACGTCGAACAAGCCCCCTCTCACCATCAGCTTCGCCCTCGTCTCCAGCACGTTTGATCTCACCAGTGCAAGATCTTGCCACAGGCTCGGGTTCAGCTGGGCACTACTCCGTGCGGGTCTCCAGCAGAGCGACTTCTCAGCCGGGGCAACGAGCACCTGATCAGCCGCCTCCAAAGCGTCAGTGCAATGCCGAAGAAGGTCAAGGGCCGCATTGCACCGTGAGAATGTGAGAAACGTCCTCACAGAGAGCGGTAAGATGACCTCCTTTGAAAGTACGAGCAAATCCGAGGGCTCGAGATCAACAACGACATGATCATGCCCGAAACCGAACACCAGGAAGCAAGCTGCCCATGAGTGTTCCGTTGACAATGTCACAGCACGGCTTATCACGGCTTGAACCGTCGATCTAGCAGACGCTATAGAGCCTCTTCGTCGGGCGTAGAGCTGGACGAGCTCATTGAAGTATATGTGGTCTGGCTTGGTGCTTTTTCTCGCCATGTTAAGACTCAACAGCATTGAGATCGCTTCTGCCTCGGATTTTCTCCTGCGGTTGAGTCCACAAGGGAAAGAGTGTAAAACCCGGCTCCACAGGTGTCTGCCTCGTCGTCTGTCTGCCATGTTGTTGGCGGTTAATGCTAGCAACGAGACTGGGATTGGAGCGGGTGCAAACCAGCCACTCGCAAGAGCCATCCTCGTCGCCAGGCTTCGTGGCCCATCTGCATGATCAAATATTGAGAAGCAGACTTCAAAAAGCTGCAACAGAAACGTGTTCTTTCTCAACGCATAGCCTTCTTTCCCGCTCCATGAGTAGTCCCACAACGGCATCCTATTGATTGTATCCAAAAGCCGTGTCGGGTTGATAGGAATCTCAGAGAGCACGGCTCTCACAATCGAAAGGCCCAGAGTTACCCGCCCAAGCTTCTCCTCGATGGCTCTGAGGGCGTCCAGCTCAGGAAGCGAGCAGTCCCGTAAGCCTTCCTGCATTAAAGACATGGCCTCAACACCAGACAGGTAGGAGAGTCTCATGGGCTCGAGATTCATCACGCTTGGAAGACGAGTCGAGATTATACAATGGGTTTCACAACCGAAGCGAGGTAGAAGATCCATGATCAGCTTATGATCCCACCAATCCTTCTCGCTCTCTAAGTTATCAATGATGACTAGATACGGGACGCTCCTCATGAGTTCTCTACGTACACGTGAGATAGCCGCCTCCTCTTGCTCCTCAAAGCTCTTGGTTCGACACTTCTCTGCGAAATTGTCCACTCCAATATCCACTTCAAGAAATGGCCAGAGGTTTAGATAGTTTTGCCTTACATATCTGTTTTCCCCTCCTATCCACAGGACCATCTTGTACTTTTGGTGATGCCGGTATGCAAACTCAAGGAGGAGCTCCGTCTTGCCTATCCCCGATTCACCAGAGACACAAGCAATTCCCTTACCATACATAATTTTCTTCGTTCTCTTTCTTCTTCTGGCCTTGAAAGAATGATTGATGTTTTGCATCTCTATTTCTTTCTCTGATTCTTTCCACACAAGAGGTTCATCGTCGCCTTTGTTCTCTCTTTCCTTTACCGAACCACTTCTGCTCCAACTAAATTTAAGTTTCTTCCTCTTGGGTTTGGTCTCAAGATCAAAGAAATCCCTCTCAGAGTCTCCACTAACATCACCAAAGATTATAAATTCCAGCTCTGATAGCTCCTTACTCCGACCAATAAAGCTGTCATTTCGTGGGAACGGAAATTCCTCTCTGTTAACCTTGTTCTCCCACTTGCTTAATCTCTCTGCTATACTCCTCCTTCCCAGCCTCATTGCCAGGAGTGTAACTGCAGTCAAAATGCAATCTCTCCATTTACCATTTTGAGCCTCAAGTTTCCAATCATCAACCCGAGAGAGTCCATATACCGCTTCTTTCCATTCTTTCTCCAATCCGCCATACGATATCCAAAGCTCACCTCCATTAGTTTCCCATACATCCCCTCTTCGTTCTATAATGTCCCTTACAAGACAATCATTAGGTCCCAAGTCAAAGAAAATCGGAACCAAATTCTTCTTGTGAGAGAAAAACCTCAGCTCCTCTATAGTATAAGGGTTCTTGAAAGAGGTCTTCGTTATAATTATCACGCCGAAGCTAGCGACATCCATAGCCTTTTCCACAACCCTGTGCTTTCTAGAGTTCCTACACCGAGCCCTGTCAGATGCAAAGCAGCTGATACCTTGAAGCTCAAGCTCAGCTTTGAACCAATTGGCAAATCTTAACAGACAAGGCTTTCGGCCGTGCAAGCCTATGTAGATATCACAGTTCCAGATCCTCGTTGAGCTAGGAGAAGCCGTTGTCGAATGGAAAGGGACACCATAACTCCTCTCAATCTTCCTTCGCCTCTCTCTTCGCCTGCAATAGTCAACAAACCGGCCTCCTTGGCTGTGACTAGAAGGCGTGTCATTCGAAACACCTGCGGATGAAGAAGCTTGCTCAGGCTCTTGCAAATCTTTCATAGCCGTGTCATTGACGTTGCCACTGACATCCACAGGCTGTAGCTCACAACAGAGGTTGAGCTCTGATATGAGAGACTTAGGAGACTTTGGAGAGAAGAATGGAGACTGATTTGCTGAGAAGAAAGCTGAGGATGCAGATGAGAGTCTCTTTGAAGTGGTGGTGGTTGCTAGTGACTCCAACTTGGAGCTCTCTTCATGGAGATCCATACTCATCTTTGACTAATCTCCTTCCAAATGCAAATACCACTCCGTGAATTGACCAGTATACATCATGTCTGGATTCCAAAACAATGTGGTGTAAGTCCCAAATAGGGGAAAAAACAAACCAGCCAAAATCAAATTAGAACTGACCATTAACATTGCAAACAGTACTTCTATCTACCTACCAAAGAAACCCTAATGCTCCCACTTTCATCTACTATAGAATTTCATAAATTTGTATTATGGGTAGTGAAAGCACAAAGACAACTAAAAAAACCCAATGCACACATCCTTCCTTTGGTTGAGGAACAAGCAAACAAGATTCCATTTTGAAATCTTAAAACAGATCTACAACAGGCTTACTTGGTCTGAAACTCCAGGCATGGTCTTCACAGATTCTATTGTTTTATCGCCTGAAGCAGAAATGGTTTCCAATTGAAACCCAGAAGCACTTTTGCCCCAATTGTCCTTTTCAGCATTAACTCTTGGCCTGTCAAGATCTGAGTATTAGTGTTCTTGGAGAAAATGTGATTAAGTTTGATTGGGGAAGAGAATGATAGGAAAGGTCCTACCTTTTGAGCAAAATCTGAAGTTCCAGAATAAGTCTTATACAATTCTCAGAACTTAAACGCAAGCTCTCTCTCTCTTGAAAGAAGGGTTTTTTTAGTAATGGTTTTGGCTTTTGCCCCTTTACAAAGGGACCCCCCAGTTGATGCTTTGACCCCTCCTGTTTCTCCTCAATTTGTCTGAGAAATTTGGGCAAATGGTCTTTTTGTCTCCGGGAATTTAGAAACCAGACCATGAATCTGAACAGTGTGAAAGAAGAAGTTAGGGGATCGGGTCTGTACTCACATCATGAATCTGCCCTTTCTGTATTTTATATTTGGACTGAAAATTTTACTGTAACATGGTAGCTCTGTCAATTGAGCAGTTACTGATAACATACCATGATTTGTTGGCTTTCTCTTTTTAACTTTATTTACCTGTGAGTACAGGTAAATAAGAATCAAGTTGTGTGTTCTTTGGTTTTTTGTTCCCCCATGTTGTGGATTACCTTACATTGATATAGTGACTAGTTGAGGCAAGTGCTCTTTGTCTGTTAGGGATGCCATTATGTTTTATCCTGATACTCAACTTTGTTTGCTGAACTCAACAGATAATTCAGATGGTTTTTTCAGCTGCTTTTCATATGTCAACCAAGGTCCGCTGCCTTCCGGTTCGTATTTGCTCCTCCTTACTCCATAATCTCGGGCTGATCTGTTTTTTTAGCAAGGACGAACATTTCGTTGTCTGCATTATCATTCAGTAAATGGGGCTCATGTAGCTCGATTGATGAAAGCAGAAGTGTCCAGGCTCTGCAGGTGGCAAGCTATTGTCACGATGAACACTTTTACTCATTCTCCGACCAGATACTGACTTGGTGACAATCCATCTTCCTTCAGCATTGACATAGTTTTGGTGAAAATAGGGGCTCATCTTCCATGATCAAACACTAATGAATTAGTACTATGGCATATGAGAACAGCATTTCAGGTACACCAGAGAAGTGCAATTCAAGTACACAGGAGTTGTTCTCAAGTACTGAATTGGGTAGAGTTTGTTGCAAGGCCACAATTAGTTTTTGTTGTTGTTGCTCATTCCTCCTGTGTTACTCTAAAATTGTTTGATTGTTTACATTATGCAGCTTGTTCTGTCAAGCTCTTAGCCTGTGCAGACCACAGGTAAAGAAGGCATTCATTACTCACTGAAAAATTGTTCAGGCTAAAGTTAAACAAACAAGAATATGACAGTCCCATGTAGGAAGGATGCATTCTTATTGATCAGACTGCAAAAGGAGAAACAAACTACACAGGGGATAGATCATGGATTCCTAGAGCATACAATGCTTACAGCAGATTTCAAGAATCAATCAACTAATCTCCCAGGGCAACCGAAACCGACAGACGGGGCAATCCCTACGGTTCTGGAGCCACATGACGATACAATCCGGGTCGAAAACATGCCCGCAGGGCATCCTCGTAACCTCACCCCCAACCTCAAACTCCTCCAAACAAACCACACAAAACGTCGTCGTCCCATCCAAATCCCCAACCACAACCCTCTCAAGCCCCTCCACAGCCCCCCTATCAGCCGGCCACCCGCCCCCGGCCTGCATATTCGCAATCACCTCCGCCGCCACACGCGCCACAAGCCCCCTATCAACCGGGGGCTGAAGCTGGGGCGGGGGCTGAGGGCTAACATAGTCCCAGCCAATGAAGTCGACGGTGGTAATGGCAACGACGGACTTCGCCCTAGGGCAGGCGAAGAGGAGGTCGCGAGTGGCGATGCGGACGGTGTTGCCCCCGGCCGAGACCGGCATGTCGCGGATGTCGGAGAAGAACTGGATGACGTGGCAGAACTCCGGGAAGGTGTCCTTGTTGATCGAGAAGGTTCTGGAGAGCTCTGGCTGGTGGGAGATTGGGGATCCGAACTCGAGGAGGCGGCAGATGAAGTTGACGGTCATGTAAGGGTTGTCGTCGGGGTGGATCTCGAGGAGGTAGACTTTGATGTCGTAGGCGCTGCCTGTGGAGGCGTCGTAGCCGGACTCTTCGTAGTCGACGATCTCTGGGAGGGTGGATGTGTCCATGGAGGTTTCGAGATTTCGAGATCGGAGGGGAGAGAGAGAGAGAGGGGATTCGGCTAGCTTTGCCCTAGGGGGATCATCAGTCACCTTCTTCTGATTGGATCCGTCTGTTGAACAAGGTTTTACTTGGCCCGGGCCCGGCCTTTTACCATGGGCAGCCCGAGTAACTATCGGCTTGAGTATAAAACAAATGAACCGGAAAAATTAATTTGCCAACTAACCTATTGTAGGAGGTAAAAATGTAAAATTATGTATGATTCACGAAATTATGAAATTATAGGAGGTAAAATTATGTTATTTGTATGCATGGTAATACCATATTATATTCATGATTTTAATACATTATATACAGGATTATAAAGGTTATATGCATTTTTTTAAATTAAATATTTTAAACTATTTATTCATACATTTTTTAAGCTTAAACATTTTAAACTTTTTTTAAAATATTTGGAACTTATGAATCGATATTATGTTTTGTTTTTATATTATTTTTTATAAATGTTATTGAATTCATAAAAAATATCGAGAAGGTAGAAAACTTGACATTAAACTTGAGAATAACAAGTTATAAGGTATAATTCTGATCCCATTTCATATTGAAGTAATTATAAAACAATTATATTTCAATAATTATATATTCTTATTAATTTTACAATTATAAAATTTCATATATATTTATCTAATTCTTATACATTAATTTAATAATAATATCTATATTCATAATCTATCAAAATATCTATACTATACGAAAGTTGTCTAGTTTTCAAGCTCTCACATTAATTACGGTCCCACTTAATATTAAACTACTTATATTTGATAATAAAATATTTTTATTAATTTTATAATATAAATATAATTATTTTTATCTTATCCATATATATATATGTAAAACTTAGATTAATATAGTATGTATCATTTCGATATGAACATATCTACGTAGATAATATAAAGATAACTATATATTTCAAATTTTAAAATTTATAAGAAATAAATTATTTACATATTGATGAAATTTGATACTACTATTTTACCTTCTAGTTTTGTAATTAAGTCCCACTTAAAATAAGACCTATTGGAAAAACAAATTCCTTGATTAATCATTTGTATTTATAAACTCGCCATCCATGTTTGACCGGCCATAGCCAGCCACCGTTCACCCCCTTCAAAAGCGTGTTTGTGCGCAGGAAAAAAAGGAAGACAATCCGGCATCCGGCATCATGCCTCCGTTTTCAAGCACCTCAAATTCGCCCCTAAAACCCGACCCGAACATTATCTCCATCAACGTCGGCGGCCAGATCTTCCAAACCACCAAGCAAACCCTAGCCTCCGCCGGCCCCAATTCCCTCCTCTCCTCACTCCCCCCTCCTCCATTCCTCGATCGCGACCCCGAACTATTCGCCGTCTTCCTCTCCCTCCTCCGAACTGGCAATTTCCCCTCTTCCAAAGCCAAACCCTTCGCCCTATCCCACCTCATCTCCGAGGCCCGTTTCTACGGGCTCGAGCCCCTCCTGATCGATTCCCTCTCGAATCCAAACCAATTCGACGCCCTCGGCCTCCTCAAGTCCGCCGATCTCCAATTGAACGGCCGAGACACCCCTTCCGCCATCGCCACCACTCCCTTCGGCTCGCTCTTCGTCGGCCATGGCTGTAAACTCACCTCCTTCGATTGGTCCCTCACTCGGAAATCGACTCTTCTTACGCAGTTTACCGCCATTGATTCGCTTCTTGCTCTTTCCCCCTCTCTCGCCGCCGCTGGCGCCACCGATTTCTCCGGCTTGCAGGTACCGATCGTAATCGAAGAACGTAAAAGTAGAGATATGATATGAATGTTAGAAAAAAAAAATTTATCTAGGTTGGAAGTGAACTTGTTGGGTTGAAATGTGTAGTTTTGGTTGAAAAATTTGTCTCAAAGTACGTGTAGAGATGTGATATGGATTGTAGAGAAAGGTAAAATACGTTTTTTTGGAGGGAAAAATTGTTTAGGGTAAAAGTGAAACAAGGCCTTGATCTTGCGATTCCGGTGGAACTAACGGTGGAGCTGATTCGATTGTTGTTTGATTGTGTAGATAATTGATCTCGACGCAGGGGTTATAAGGGAGCATTTGAATTGGGAGAATTCGACGAGGTCAAGCTCAACGGTGCAAGCCATTGGCTCCTCTAACGAGTTCCTCTTCACCAGTTTCGAGTCCGGCCGACGAAACTCCAATGTTATAATGGTGTACGATCTGATGGGCGATCTGAGGCCTGTTATGGAGATTGCTCGCAACGAGATATATGGAGCCGAGCTCGATTCGGCTGTGCCGGCCACGAACCTGATGTGGCTTGAGAGTCACAGTCTTTTAATGGCGTCTGGCTCGCACAGCGGTCCAACTGGTGTGTCTGGAAATATTAAGCTGTGGGATGTTCGTTCCGGGAAGACGACTTGGGAGTTGGAAGAGAAACAGGATTGTTTTGCTGATGTTACCGCTGTAGATGGCTCGTCTTACGTGTTTAAAGTTGGGGTGAATTCTGGTGAAGTGTTCTTCCTTGATTTTAGGAGCCTTGGGGTAGGGAGGAAATGGGTTTGTTTAGGGGATGGGAGGAAGGCGATCAACGGGAAGAAGGAAGGGCTCGGATCCAAGATCAAGAGTCATGGAAACCGAATCTTCCGTTCCAAGGGCGGAGATTTGGAGCTTTGGTCCGAGGTTTTGGTTGGATCTTTGAAGGCGAGTGAGGATCGGTTTGAAGGAAGTGTTTTTAGGAGGAACACGATCGGCAGAGCTAAGGATCAAGGCGGTAGTAAGATAACGAATCTGGCGTTTGGTGGGAATAAGATGTTTGTTACGCGTAAGGATCAACAATGTGTTGAGGTGTGGCAGAGTTCGGTTAGGGGATTGTGACTTCTTTATGGTTTGAGCTATTGTTGTTGTATCATAAGTGTCATTTTACTCCCAAGAGCGTTTAATCTCGAGAAAATGGTGTGTAACTGCGTTGGGTCGCGTTGGATAGTACAAGGTGAACGAACTGGTGATGCTCTAGATTGTAGGTAGGTATTGAATAGGTAGGCTTTGTTTTTTGCAAGAAAACTGTTGTAATAGATTGTGAGTATATCGCTGAGGCATCTTTTGTTGTGAACTGAACAATAACATATGTTGGTGCTTCTAAGTTTTGGTTGCCTTCAGCTTTCATGCTGTAGTGAAAACATGATAAATGCATCTGTTTTGTAGTCAAATTGCCAAGAATAAAACTTCACAAGAGTGGTCACCGAGGGCAAGAATAAGATGTTATGTCCACTCGTTTGTAAATCCCTATCTAGACTATTGGAAAGTGAGAGTTTATAAGAGGGGGACAAGGCAGGATCAATGCAATGTTGAAAAGCCTTGTCAGAATGTGAATGCAGGGTAGTGTTAAAGCATGGTCTCTTGGTCCAATTGCAGAAATCAAAATGCCTAGGAGGCTTGAATAGTCTTTAATTTGAAAGGCCTGTGGAATGAATCCAATCACAAACCACAATGACAATAGATGTGTTGACATCAAAGAGCACAGCAGATCTCAAGCTGTGTCATCAATGAGAAGTATACATCCTTGTCCGGCTGAAGAAGAGAAAACCCTGTTACAAAACTTGAGCATTTCAACTTGAAAATTCAGCTCACACACATCTTACTTGTGAAGACAAAATGAAACCAAGCAGCAAAGTCAGAAATTACCCATGAGAAAAACCGAGCCGGATCAATTCTGGCACTATATGCGATTGGTTCATCACGATCATAAAGAAAAATGGCTAGCTATTTCTCATGTCCGCGTCTGACATCCAAGGACTCGCCGTTTTGGGTGCAGTTCACGGGGTTTGATCCTGACAGTGTGGTGGCTAGGTGTCCATAAAATCCACCAACGGACTCAAAATCGGATAATTCATCATCACTGTCAATTTCATTAGGAGTCACTCGGTTCTGGTAGCTTCTCTTGCACTGGATAAAAACATTGAAGTAGTAGTCGACTAACTCCTGCCTTGTTTTCTTAGGGAAAGACAACGTACCCATTGCAAGTGGGGTTGCACACATTGCTGACTTGAACTCCTCTTCTTCTTGTGGGGTCCAAGAAAGAGAAACCACCTCGCCCATTCTATCAAATCTCCATTGGTAGAATGCTCGCCCCAGCTCAATCTTTAGCTTTAGATTATTCTCCACAACGTGCAATCTAACGCATTCCACAGAGCCTATACATGGGCAATTACAGGTATCAGGCCTACCTCTTCCCAACAAGACCGTGTCAGTTTTCTGTTCTCCATTGTAAGGTGGCCAGATTCGGGTTCCTAACCATTTAGAATCACTCTCTGAAACCGCTCCTGTCAATGGAGGAATTCTGGCCTGATATTTAGGCCCTACATAAACGCGTTTTTTAACCGGAAGTTCATCTGGTGAGGGTCCATCTGTTGAATCACTTGAGCATGAAGCTGGTGAATCAGGAGTCTTCTTTTCTTGATCTTTAGGATCATCTTTAGGATCATTTTCTAACTGAGCCGTCTTGGATTGGTTTTCCAATCCACTTTCTTTTGTTGGGGAAGGAATCAAACAAGGGCGATTAGGACTTTTTACCAAGGCAGGAACCCTCTTGCTGAATCTGATACCAGGGAGATGATGAGACACAGGGTCATCATACATGGGGGGACGTATCTTCAGCGTCTGCAAATTTTGGAAGTATGGCTATTACAGTTTGCACCTAGTAATCAAATATAAGGAAAACACTCCATTTGAAAGCTTCTGGCAAGAGCTTTTAAAAATATATATCCTTCTACACCTTAAAGTTTTGAAACCAACACTTTGCAGTAATATACCATGGCTTAGAATCAATTCATATACTGAAAAGAGAAACTTTGATCAATCAATCTTGTTCACCCTTATAACTGAGAAAAAAGCCCATCATATCTAACTTCTTAATGTACTTTATTCAGATAAATTCTAGGTTCATGGCAGCAGTCATTTATTTTGTCCTAGGAAAAAGCTATGTAAAGAGGACTTGTTAGAATTATCTATATTTCCACTCACACAATACCCCTACAAATGTGATATTTGGAATTACAGCATAGATATAAGCATATAGCAGGGCCACAAAGCCAAGCATAAATTACTAGAACTAACTTATAAGTACTAGGGGTCCAGAGAGCTGAAATATTACATCTTAGTTAGGGGATACTGCTTATCACCAAAAAAAAAGTTATGGGGATACTGCTACCATATTAACCAATCAGTTGATCTCAGATACTAAAACTATAAGGACCATGACAGGATCATGAATCATGAGTAACATCAATGGAATGTTAACATGTTAGTTCTATCTACACTATAACCAAACATGTGGTAGAACATCATAGTATGCTGTCATCATAAGCAATTGAAAGGATATTACGAGGATACAAAAATAAAATCATAAAATTTTGCACAAGGTTCCAAGCTAAAGAAAAAGGACCATTTAAGAATTTAACAACATCAGCCAAACAATCAGCACAGTTCTTCATCAATATTATCACCAATGCTTTCCAAAGCTTTGGTGATAATATTGAGAATTTATATATATATTCATACAAAATTTGCATCCAAAGCTTTCTAACTTACACAGCAAAGCGAGATACATTATAGGTAAATCATATAGCTTGGCCATCAAATCTTCTTTAAGATTATAAGTGCAACATATGAGAATTTATATATATTCATGCAATTGCATCCTTCAACTATATATACTACAGATAGAAGTCCCATTATAAGCATCAGTTCCTTATACAAAAAACTCTAACAAGATATGGGAGGATGGACGGTGCTTAGGAGAATGCTTCAGATTTTTTATAAGAAAACAATAGCTAATTATAAAAAAGTCGTCACAAGAATATGTACACGAAAATAGCATTTAGCCAAAAGTTCTAGAAAACATAATTTCTGTAGTTAACTGAAAAAACAAAGACCAGATTGTGTACCTGATCTGCACAACCTTCAACACCATCTGAATTAGGAAATTTCCTCTTTAGCATTACTCCTCGGACCAATATGGCCAAAGAGTGGAACTCATTCCCACCATTTCCCCTCCATTTAGCACTGTTAGGTATTCTCCCTTTCGATAATTGACATGGGTTCTTCGCAATTTTCTTCAACCAATTCAGCATTTCTTCACAGCTTTTACGCTTCCTCTTACAGTTGGACTCATTCTCTACGGAATCTGGATTTGGCCTCCCAACGCTTTGACCAGCCTCCTTCCGTCTTATATTTTCATCATCATCGCTAGTAGCTATATTTACATCACCAGGCAATTTGTTTTCCTTTTTTGCACCTGGAATTTGCGAATCCTCCCTATGGGGAACTTCAATGTGATCACCGACTTTATAGCATCCAGCTGGGACAACCTCCTTGTCTATCTCTACAAGCTTGGCAACATCCACAGATAATTCTCTGAACCTTTTCTCCAGCTCAACCGACAACAACTCCAAATTCCTGCCAAGTTCATCACTCATTCTCATCGCATTCCAATCTTTCCCTCTACTATCCAACCATTGATCCAACTCACTCAAATAGTTAAAGTATACCATTTTGAGTGATCCAGAAAACCCGACATCTAAATTCAGATTTTTCGCAACCAAGCCCCACAAATTACCCCCAGACACTGAATTAAACCCACCTTTCTCCCTCACAAAACAGAGCAACCTGAGCAAATCTACTGATCCTTTGCCTTGTAAAAACACTGATATGGGTCTAATTGCATTCTTAGCATACAACCTTCTCAGCAACACTACAACAGTTTGATCAAACAATACACCCGGCATAGCATCCTCATCCTCATTCCCATTTCCACTAGACTTCTGATTCAAAGATTCAGTCCTAAAATCACATTTGGCCTGACATGTTTCGTTTCGGTTCCCCCCCTTTGCATATCTCAAATTAGACCACCCTGCCATCAATCACAACACTCCAATCTTCTGTGCCTCTAGCAAACAAACATAAACATGTGGAAGCAGACACTTTGAAATGCAAGGATGATCATAAAAGTGATCCCATGCTTAAAATTTCGTTCTTACAGACCCAGAAGTCATAGAACTTCACCTGACTTCTGCAATTGTTACAATTTTACAAGTGAAGGCTTGGAAGAATCAGAAAATTCGGAATCTTTTTTTCATTTGCGATCCTTCATATTCCTCTTAGTTCTTTTCCGTTTCTTTACGGGTCAATTCGGAGATGAAATCGTGATGTGGATGAATTGGAAACTGAGAAGCGAAGTAAAAGCAGACAAAGAAAGGAAATTTGGGTATCTGGCAAGAAATTCTTGTTTACCTTGGGGGATATAGGACAGATCAGCAATTAGGGTTTTTGCTAGACACCAAGCATGAAGGGCCTCCGAAAGGAGGCAAGTCAAACAACAAAAATGCTTCCACGGAAATTTTGAAACTTCATTCAGTTTGGACTTGATGTTTGCTTGATTTTGGTAAAGGGTGGTCACAACTTCGTCCTGAGCAGGCCTGGCCGGGATTGGGCACAGGTATAGGCCCATCCTGGCCCCGAAAGCCCGGGCTTGTAAGGCTCGAGTGGGGAATCGAAAGACCATTAAACCTATTGGGCCCGGCCTAGATTATTTTTAGAAAATCAATTTATAACTTTATGTATTTTGATAAACTAATTTGTAATATTGGCAATTAATATTATGAAATTTCATCGCGGGTCACCCCAAAGCCCAACCAAGCCTATATTCGTGGATGGTGTGTACAAGCCGTGGGGGTTGGACTTCGCCTTAGTCTAGTTGGAAACAATATAACATTTGCAATACTTGGTCATCTCTCTCGTCATGGATGGCAAAAAGAAATGTTCTCGAAGTAAAGCTAAGGTGTGCGATGTTCCAAAGTGAAACAAGCCCTCGTGGCCTTTGTGGATAAGAGCAACATGAATACTACAAGAAGGGATCAAAAAGTTTCCTTCTTCTAAACAAATAGTTATTATCCAAGAAATAGGTTTCATGCTCTCGTTTATTGTTTATGTTAGAAATAGTAGGAGAAAAGAAGCGGTCGATAAGATATTGCTCCTTAATTAAATTCAAAACCTAATAAACGTGCTTGTAAATGAGTAAAATATGTACCTTCTTGATAGAGCATCGGTGACGCCGTTCTCTTTCCCTTTCTTGTGAGCAATGGCGTATGAGAAGGTTTCCATGAATTCCACTCATCGAGCATGCCGCCGGCTAAGTGTGGTTTGGCTCTTCAAATAGGCGAGGATGGCATAGTCGGTGTGGATGACAAACTCTCTTAGGCATAGATAGTGTTGCCAACTTTTGAGCACTGTAATCAGCATATACAACATTATGTTGTAGGTGGGGTAATTAACGATGGCACCAAAGAGTTTCTCTCTAAAGTATGATATAGAACGCTTCCTTGCATTAGGACACCACCTATGCTGAAGTCTGAGGCGTCACACTCACTCTCAAATCTCTTTGTTAGGTCCGAGAGCATGAGTCCCGACGCCTTGCACAAGGCTTGCTTTAGGGCAATAAAAGCAGCCCCGTGCTCGTCCCTAGAAGTGGTGGCTCATCATCATGCGCTAAACGATCATTTTTCTGGGCAGTGGGTGTCGAGCGATTTCACTTGGTATGCGACTTAGCTCGGCATTCCCCTATGCATTCCTCCTCTTTAGGTGACCCATTATGTGTGGAAGGAGGTGGCCCGATAAAATGTGGTGGTGGCTCTTCATGGCCCATAAGAGATGCAATTGCCAAACAACGGTTTCAAGATCATCAGTTGAGGTCAATCAAGTACACGAGTATGGAAAACGCAATTGCCAGACTCAAGTGGATAAGCTTGAAGATTCAACATAAATCGTTTGAAGTGAGGCGAAATTGTGTTCACTCTCGAGTCTTGCTTGAAATGGCGCATCTCCCAACTATTGCAGCCAAAGGACGACTATGCCCTAACTTTCGCTATAATTACAAAAATGTCACCGTCCCAATTTAAACCCTAACTCTCCCATCGCTTTCCCTCTCGATCTCAACCGTAGATTCTCCTAGAGTCTAATGGTTGTTATTTATTTATATATAATTTGTATCTTAGAGCATCAACAATGGTGGGCTTGCCTAAAGGCAGAATACATGTTTAGACCCCTCAACTTGTAACTTTTATGCAAATAGACCCTCCAACTTTGAACATTAATTACCTATCAAACCCCCAAATTTAACATTTTGTTCCTATTGAGCCCTTTTTGCTGACCTGACGGGGCGCGTGCAAGTCACTCCTCCAGCTGGTTGTGAAAGTTCCCCAAAATTACTTACATGGCAAAAAAAAATATGCCATGTGGAGTCTCAAACCCTATCTTCTTCTTCATCTTCTTCCTATCCACAATCCCCCCATTTTCAGATCTAGGATGTCACGTGGCTGCTAAGTGGAATGAAAATGGTCCCGGTCAGCGCGTGTTATTCACACTATGAAAAAAGAGGGTTCATTTGCAAAAAAAGGCAAAAAAAAAAGTAAATTTTAGGGGTTCATAGAAAATATTCAAAGTTGGGGGGTCCATTTGCAAAAAAGTGACAAGTTTGAGGGTCTACAGATGTATTCTGCCCTTGCCTAAAAAGTCTCTCTCCTTCTCTCATTGTTGCACCTCACTTTCTCTTTTATCCAACTCATATTTCACTATTACCCTTCCCAATTTATTTAACACTCCCCACAATGGTATGCTTCCCAACTCTATTTTTTTTAATAAATATTGGTTATTGTGTGTCCGAAAATCATGTGCATTTCAAGATTAAATAGTGTGTAATTCATAAAACGTGTTTACTTTAACTATATTTAAATCATATATTTTCTTTTATTAATTGATATGTAAATATAATATACTTACTGAAAACATTTGCTAAATTTATAGTCAATATAATATAATAGTTTAAATTATTTATAATATTTGATAATATCAAAAATTATATTATAAAACTACATTATATGATATAAATAATTATGTTTTAAACTAAATTTCGATGACATTATTCATCACATCCATCACAATTAGTAATTTCGAAAATAAATTTTGAAATTAGAAAAGATAGAATCACATATATATTATGATGTGAAGAAACATAAGCAATATTGGGTTCATTTTATAAAGGAGACAATAATATAACAACTACAATATTTATTTATTTCTAAAAATTTAGAATTAGATTTATAATAAATAAATAAAGTCATTACATATTATATTAGTTATTGTAAATATATTAAAGTAAATATGTCACACGTCATTTGTTGAAAGCTATTTCAATTTGGATGGGTGCTCTAAAACCTAAGGGCCTCCAAAAATTGGGCACCTTTCCACAATAGTGAGTTTGCCAAATTGAGGAGAGAGGGTGTGTTTGGGTGGGCACCTTTCCACAATTGCTGATGCTCTTAAAAGGAGGCTTTTTATCCAGACCAGCCTCATAGTAGAATTTAACAAGATTAAAGATATGAAAGTAAAATCACTTTATTCACCATTGTGGAGACAACTAATTAAAAAACAATGGAAAAAGTACTTTGATTTGTCTTTTATGGAAATTTCGCGTGTTGATTCCGAAAATATGCAGATTCCGCATGATAGACAAACTTTTTTTGAAATTTCGTATGGTAACCTTGAAGTCTTGCATATTCCGTATGATACGTCAAAATGATAAAATATTTAAAATATTATCACATTAATGTTGAATTTTCGTCATCATAATATAATATTGATTTTATTACTTTTTTCATTCTCTCACATTCTTCTTTTATTGCCACTTGACATGATGCCATGCAAAGACCATATTCAAGTTTAATCATAGTGAAAGTCGGTCTTCACTTTCCTTCTCCTCATCTCTTCATATTAAATAATTGTTTATTCAATTTTTTCTTCCAAGACCGAATGTTGGTTAATCACTGCACATACTCTAATATTATTTGGTCAGTTAAATAAATGTACTTTTATTCCGCTAATCAGAATAATATGACTGTATGTGTATGTTAAACATTTTTAATACTTCATAATAACTCAACGCTAACAAAATATTCAAAACCTCATGATTATCCAGCTAAATTTGTAAAACTAGTTGAAGACCCGTACCATGTACGGATAATGGTCATTTTTTTCGCTAATTTGTGCACTACTATAATCTATAATATATATTAATTCTTATATATAAATAGATTAAAATGGGAATTGAAAAGTTAAGTTAATTAATATGTATCTTTTATAGAAGGAAATTTTAAAGATAGATAATATTGTTTCAATGATAGATATTAGATAAGTAAGAAAAAGGATAAAATTAAAGATTAGACAATTAAAGAAATTTTAAAGATAAATAATATTCCTTTAAAGATAGATATTTGATGAGTAAGAAAAAAGATAAAGTTAAATATTAGAAAATTAAGAAAAAAAACATATAAAATTGTTAATAAAGTGGGGTCAGAATTAACGTGGAGGATCGAAATTCTCCGACTTTAATATACAGTATAGTTTAGTGATCGGTGATCATCTTGTTGAATTTTCCCCCTTTGTTTTTCTTTTTCATTTTAATTTCCTTCCCCCATCAATCCCCTCTCACCTGGAATTCTTCCTGACATAGCCGCCCTTCTTTCTCCTCCCATGCCTGTCATTCTCCTTCCCCTGTAGCGGGGGGAGAGATACAGAGACTAGTCCACCTTGGACTATCAGAATCGAGACTCTCCATCAACCATAACTCTCCATTTCCTCCCTCGCCTTCTCTCTTTCCCCTCTCTTACACTCTGCGCCGTTCTAGTCGATCTGTTCTTCCGCTCAGGTAATTTGTATCCTTTTTCGTTTGCAACTACTAGATTCAGTTTCCTAGTTGTTAATTTATCGCTCATACTTTGGCCTCGGATTCGTTGCTCCGAAAACTGATTCCGTTTCGCCTTGTTCCTTCATGCATTGGGGTTTCAGCTCGGGACTTCGATTTTTAGTTTATTAAACCTATTTCATCCTGTTTTGATTGCCGAAACATTGATGACTATCGTTATCTGAAAATTGAACTTGGATTCGATTAGGTTTTGCTGGTTCTTAATACTTTGATATCAGCTTCTGCTAACATGTGTGTTTATTATGACCTGTTTTTAATTGCCGAGGCATTGATGACTATCGTTAGTAGTATATGTATTGGTTCACTCGTCTCTTATCTGAAAATTGAAGTTAGATTCGATTAGGTTTTGCTAGTTCTTAGTACTTTGATATCAGCTTCTGCTAACATTTGCGTTTATTTTGACTTAGTCAACCATACACTGATTGGTGGTGCTTGGACGAGTATGTGAAGAGAAATGGGAGGCTGCTGCTGCTGCTCTTCACGAAGAGCTGAACCGAATACGACCTCAACTTACTTCTATGTAAGAATTTTTCCCATTGCTGTATGTAATTTGTGTTTACCTGCATTTGCTATGTGGTTTCATGGTATCAGATTATGATGGGAAGATCAGTGTTATTTGTTGATTATAGCAGTATAGCTAAACATGGTATAAGGGGCTGCAGAAGCAGGCTATGATTAGTGACTTAATCATCACTAAATCTGTAGACTCTGAAGTGTTTTATGTGGTTACAATGTGACCTCTCTTATGCTTTTGATGGATTGAGAAACTGATGCTTCTGATACATCTTTCTTTCCATTTATCCTTGAAACTTCAAAATCTCCCCGCATCCAATGAAGTAGAATGGCGTAATATATTGATCTCAGCTACAGTAACATAGCTGGCCGACTGGCTTTTACCAAAAAAAATCAATTTATCAGCCAAGAGAGTAGGGGTGTATTGGTAAGCCATGTGTATAATGTACGCAATGCCCATTAGCTGATTATGATAAGAGAGGTATGAGTTAGTTATTGTAAATCAGTGTTTGTATGAGATGATGTAGAACTGATACTGTTAATGCTATGAGTTGGTTAGTGAAGCGAGGAGGCGTATGATGATGTTTTTTGCGATTTTGCTGAAATCGTAGCCCAGTACTGCATATTTTTACTGTACTCCTGAAATTGGGTCATTATATAATTTATATGCACAAAATCACCAATATGCATTACATGGCTCCTTGCACTAGCACCCCTTTGTGTGATAATGGGCTGTGAAGCTTCTATATGTCCCATGAACTGATTATGAACTTGTTTAGGGTAGAAAATATAAAGTGCGGAATCAAGTTGCTCACTACCTACCTGCCCACATCCCCAAAAAGTTATAATCAATGGGAATGCAAGCTATATAATAGTGAGGAGTATTGACGTCAGGATCTAATTTAAGCTTACTCAAATCAAGTTATTTTATGACTGTTAAAATATTTTGTGGACGTTATGTTTGCTTGCATGAACTTTAAGGTTTTGAACTGAAATTAACCTCACTGTGATTTGCTTTCCTCATTCCGCTCATTTTGAAATTAGAACAATCCTCTTTATCTATGGTCAAATCTGAAAATCTGAGTGGTTGGAAGCAAAAGTGGGATGATAGTTGGTTGAATGATTATATAACTCATTTGACATGAGCCAGTTTTAAATACTTGCAGTTCCCCAGAGCATCAGAAGAACAAGTACCTCTGTCGGCTCATCATGTTGGAAATTCTGGATTATCTGGTGGACTTCTGGTTAATCCTGATCTAGAGACATCTATCCCTGATACTTACAGGCCACCACCTCCTCCCCTTCCCTATGACCTGAATTTGGGAAATCCTCCGACGTCCTCTGCAACTAGAGAACCTCTTACCACCAAATCTGCTACAGCAATTCAACCTACAAATGCTCATCCTGAGGGAGAAGCAAATAATGTTGAAATCCCAACAAGTCTTGAAAAGGATTCTAAACACACTGGTATCAAGACCGCTGAATTGGAACTATCTACATCAATAGATCTAGAGTTGGAGCTGAAGAAAGCCGGTGAATCAATTGTTACTGTGTTGGAAGAATGCCCCACATGTCTTGAAGGTAGTAATCAGTTGGACCTTTGTTGTTTGTCGTTAATACTAAGTTGTTTTCCATCACCTCAGGACCTTTGTTTTTTGCAAAATATTCGACCAAAAAAAAATAAATTTACTATTGCGAAATCTATTCCTTAGGGTTATCATAGTACTTACAAGTTACAAAACCCTTTCTTCTGCAGAATATAGTGAAGAGAATCCAAAGATCATTACAAAATGCGATCATCATTTTCACCTGGCATGTATTCTTGAGTGGATGGAAAGAAGCAGTACATGCCCTGTTTGTGATAAGGTCCTTCTTTTGTTTGTTAGCAATTAATTACTGGTTTCGGTTCGAAATATACACTAGTAAATAACAATTTTTCTCTCTTTCTGCAGGAAATGGAGATCGATAATATGTTTGATTAATGGTTAGTATAGTGCAAAGATAGTGTTTGATATGATGCTGGAGATGGCTTTTGACATGGTTGATTATTGGAATCTTCAACTTCTGCTCTGAAGCATTCAGTTTTCTGTAATTTTGTTAATTGAGGTTTTGCTGGGAGAAGTTGAATTATCTATTATAGGGAAGACAACCATCTCAACCATGTCAAATATATTGAACTAGGAAGAAGCTTCTAAAAAATAAAAGACTGGATGTGAGGATGGTTACTTGATGTCCCAATACAATACATGGAGCCTCGCCGAAAGGTTTGCCTATCTCTTAGACATTTCCTCTTTGCTGGTCTTTCTGATGCTATGATGGGGCCATTAGGGAGTATATTTTGTTATCTTTTGTTGGGTCAGCTTGTTCATGTGAATATTTTGAGTTGACTGGTTTATTGAGAAATTCATACTCAATAGGATTGAGTGTTTTTTATTGAGAAGTTAACACTCAGTAGGATACGTGAGGATGCTATTTTCTGTATGTAGAAGTTCATTCTGTTGGTGGAGTTTCACATGGATATAGTAGGCTCTGCATCATTTTATATTCACAAGAAAATAAGGAAAATTAGTAGCAATACAATTTACATGATAACAGGAACAATTTATGATGATTACTGTGAGTTTCTTCTTTACTGGATTCCTGGTAATGCTTCATTTTCTGGCTGGCTAGGCATCCCAGAATCTGTGGCCGTGGTTTCCATAGTGGCCATAGTTCAACGTTGGGCGCTAGCCATGCTATGTGGTGGGCGGGCCGCGGGCGGCCTCTTAGCCTTTATTGCTTTTTCTTTCAGTATACTGAATTCTGATTTGCATGGTGTTGTGCACAGTAGATAAAATTAGGATACTTGATTGGTTGCTGGCTGGGGTGGTAATTCTTTGTGGTTTTGGTACCGGTGAATGCTGCGTGGAAGCTGACATTTCCACTTGAACCTGAGAAGCCTGGGGGCAGACCCAGATGAAATACACCAGGGAAGTAGACATGTTAATCTTCTCAAACCAGGTTGGTTGAATGGGGTAACATTTACTTATCCACTTATGCTTGATTAGTTTGGTTAAGCTCGACGAGTAAATCGAGATTCAGTAAAAGCTAAAATTTGAGAGTTTTAATCGACAAGTATGTTCAAATTTAGCCGGTGTTTGAATGCATCATCAGATTCAGCACCCTGAGGGTGTATAGTTAATCATTCATTATCTTCGACCTTCGTGTTTAGTTTGCATGATTTTAACCGAGTATTATTAGGTTCATGTACACTCAACTATACACACTCATGTGCCCTCGGTTGTAAGATTATGCATATTCAGGTAATGCATATTTAGTTAAAATATTATGATATGAGTTAATCATGTCTTTACAATTTGGATTGGAAAAAAGGTAGTTAAAATTTTTAAATAGTCTTTATGGAGAACATAATATACTACTCCAATATACATGACTAAGAAATTAGTTTTATGATCGTGCTCACTTGGCTATGACATCGTGTGCATATAGTTTTATGATCACGTACCTTCAATTATACGATCACACTCATACACAGTGTTCGGAAGCAGTGCAAATCTTCTGTTCCCCAATTATGTTTCCAAATTGTGTTCCTATGCTATGATTGATTCATTTAGAGAAATAAATAAAAGTAAAAAAAAATTAGAAATTGATATTAGCATCAACCAATCATAGTAAAGGACTACAATTTGGAAACAGAAGATTTGCATTGTCGCTACATCAGTTGAAGCCACAATTTCAACGGCCTTGTGAGAGCTGAGACTCAGCAATGGAGCTGGAGCGCGTGAACGTCACGTTAAAGGATGACGTATACGAGACGGGCAGGTCCCTGGCTCCTTCCGTCCTTGCTCCTTCCATTGCTGACCGTAGGCGCTTCCCGCCAAACGACACGCCATTCGGGCCCAACTCGAGTCCCTCGAGCTCCGGCATGGGAACCACCTGATCAAGGTAGGCCACGGCATCCCTCATCGTCGGTCTGTCCTCCGCATCCAGATTGGAGCACAACAGCCCAAGCTTCAACGCCCTCTCTGCCTCCTCCTCATCATACTCCCCCTTGAGCCTCCGGTCCACCGCCATCAGGATCACCCCTCTCTTCCAGCACCCGAACACCGTGTCCACGAGCATGGCCTCTCCACGAGGCGCTTGGAGATCGATGGGGCGACGGCCGCACACCACCTCCAGGAGAAACGCCCCGAACGCGTACACGTCCGTGCTCGGCGTCGCCTTTCCCGTTCTTGGGTGCTCTGGTGCCAGGTACCCTAGAGTCCCCATCACGTGAGTCGTGCGAGGGTCACCCCCGCGCTCGTGCAGCCTCGCCAGTCCGAAGTCGCTCAATCGCCCGTTGAGCTCCGAGTCGAGTAGGACGTTGCTGGCCTTGATGTCGCGGTGGACAACCACCTGCTCCCACTCTTCGTGGAGGTAGAGCAGTCCGGCCGCTACTCCCTTGATGACGTTGAATCTCTGGCTCCAGTCCAGGGTCAACTGCTGACCTGCAGGTAATCCTGCGGCTGACAAAATAGCGAAAAATGGGTCATAGTCTCCCAGGAGAAGTTATCAGTAACCACAAAGAACTTCGAGTTCTCATCCGACAAGATGCTATAGGGCACCCACTGTAATTGGAGGGTGTCCTAATTTTCACCGATTCAAAAAAAAAAAAAAAGTGCTGACCTATGGGGTCGACAGTAATGTTGTTATGGTGGAGGAATTTGTCTAGGCTCCCGTTGGGCATGTACTCGTAGACCAGAAGGAGCTCGCCTTTCCGACGACAGTAGCCGAGAAGTTGGACGAGGTTGCGATGACGGAGCCGACCCAAGCTCACAATCTCGGCCACAAACTCCCTCATCCCCTGCCGGGAGTCATGGGCCACCTTCTTAACAGCAACCTCCGTGTTTGAATTTGGTAGAACTCCCTTGTAGACCTTCCCAAACCCGCCCGTGCCAAGTAGCTCCTTGTCCTGAAACCCCTTGGTCGCGACATACAGGTCTTTGTACTTGAACCGGTGTGGTCCGTATTCAGACTCCCAATCCTCCAACTCCTCTGTGAATCTCTTCCTCCTTTGGATTGCGTAGAAAACCCAAAAGCATATTGCCATTATCAGGAGTGCACTGATTGCAATAGGGAGTATGATGAACATGAGTCTCCTAGAGTCATTTGCATTAGCATGGCTCGAGGGTGGGGATTGCGGAGGGTTAGCTATTGTAGTATTTGGAAGCTTGGGAAGCGTCGCGATGTCTAGAGAAGGAGCGGTCGCGTTGAGGGCAAAGCTCCATCCACGGACATAGTGCGAGGTATTCATAGAGCCCGTGGCAGAGGAGAAGCCTATATACATACTTTCATAAAGGATTGGGGAGAGGTCGAGCGGAAAGGATATCAACGGGATCAAAGGCTTGCTAATGTTGATCGGGGCCAGGGTGACGTCCAATCGCATATTAGGCCCATGCCCATCGTATTCGATCCATACCTGCACTGCCCCGGCGTCGTGCAGGGGAATGCTAACATTGGATGTAGCGTTGATGTAGTACGCGGCAGGTTTGGATTCGACCGATGTAAGGTTGTTGATGTCGATTCCGACGTGGTTGTTGTTGATGTCGTTGAATTGAGCGTCTTCGATGGTGTCCATTTCGACTCCAACCACATGGTTTGTGCTCTTGCCGTTGTTGGTCTCGTTGAACAGACCGAGGTGCTGCTTGGGGAGGGAGTACGGGAGCCCTCTGCTTGGCGCGATGACGAATACGAGTCCATGACCACTGAGCTTGCCTTTGAACTCCGAAACGATTTCAAACACGAAGGTGGTGGAGAAGGAGAGCACCGAGCCATTCCGTGATTGCTTGAACGGGACGGGGTCTCGGTAGAATGCGTGGCCCGTCTTTTGAAGTGAATCGTTGGTGAGCCTTAACAGACCATCGGAAATGGTCGCTATGCCATCTATGGCGATCGGATCGTCTGACTTGAATCCGTTGTAGATGATGGGGGTAAACCCCAATGCACCGGTTCCTACATCAAGGAAGAGGAAGCACAGACTCACCACAAAAGAGAGGTTACAATACATGAGATTCTCTCTAATCAGTTGATCTATATCCTTATGAGTGAGCTTTTTTGTGTTAATTTCCTGAGCTTTGCTTTCTGAGATGTATTTGCTTGTTAGGCTATCAACATCTCATTTTTTGAAAATTCAAGAGGTGACTTGACAACATGTTGGATTGTCATCGTGTAGATATTGGACTATTGCAAGTTGGAGATTATAGAGATTAATTAATAATTGACATACTAAAATACTCCATTCAATGTAACGTATTAAATAGTGCATTGACATACTCAAATACTCCATTCAATGTAACATATTAATTAGTGCTTGACATTCTTCAGTAATCCAACCAATATAACAGATTAAGTAATAATTGAAATAGTTCAATCAATATAACAGACTAATTCATAACTGACACACTCAAATACTCCATTCAATTTAGATCAAAATAAAAATACTCCATTCAATGTAACATATTAATTAGTACTTGACATTCTCCAATAATCCAGCCAATATAACAGATTAATTCATAATTGAAATAGTTCAACCAATATAACAGACTAATTCATAATTGACACACTCAAATAATCCATATAATCAATATTTATATAATAGATTAATGAATAATTGACATACTCCTATGCTTGGTCAACCTATGGAACAGCTACCTGTTGGTTGAAACTTTTCTGGTCAGGAAGTGGTTTAGAAGTAATAAAATGGTTAAGTCTTTGTGCATCTGGTTGTTGGTTTAACGGATAAGATTTTAAGATAGTATTTTGAGGTCGTCATTTAAGGCTCTGTTCGGCTGGGCAGATAGTGGAGAGCGGAAGAAGAAAAATATTAGCGGAATTCGGTCTCCTTACGGGTACAAGGGTGCTATTTTTTAGAGCATTCTGCCCCAGCTAACGGAACATGTTACTCATTCCGCTAGTACCGAACGCGCGCGGAGCCTAAATCTTGTGGGATTTCTCAATCTTAAAAGTTTCGAACTATAAGACATAATCGATCTTGAGCAAGATATCTATTTTAGATTCATTGAAACTTGAAAGTGGGATTGGATCTTAAACATTCTCTATATGTATTTATAAAGAAAGGCGTTCCTAAGGTTGTAACTAAATTAAAAGTGTTATAACATCCAACACAACAACTATTTATATCAACCCACTCTAACTTCACAAAATCCAACACAACATAGCTAATCACTTAATTTAATATAGCAGTTCTAATCACTTATAGATTTAATTGAGTACAAATTTTGGTGTCAATGGGATTATAAATCAAGTTATTATGTATTAACCCAACAAATAAGGAGTGACGTTTAGAAAATTTATACTTATGTACATCTAAAACACCCTCTATTTTTTTTAAGTCAAGTTGCATATTTTTGGGTATAATTATTTTTGAATTTGGACAAGTTCGAAACATGCTTACGTATGGAACGATACGATCGTTTTCTGGTTAGGTTCTTTTGAGCTCTGTCCTAGTATAATGTTTCCAGCTGGACCTTTTCTTCAACGAAATGTATATTTCTTGAGAGAATATATGCCAATTGTCCAATTCAACTACTGTTTTATATAGAGTAATCGGGCTGACTTTATTTGGACTAGCGTAACCTGACTATTATATTTAAAAATATTAAATTTAATATTAGATATCTTCTAATCGAATATTGTTATGAAAAAGTATTTTATAAACTTTAGTGTATAAACATGTTTTTGAAATTCATATAGCCCGATTAATATGTATTAACATATTGTTACACTTTTTTTAATATATTTTAATAAAACCTTATTATAAGAATATACATTGATATTTTACTTACAAAATTTATCATATATTAATAATGATTTAAATATAAAAGAAAAAATTTATAATAACGCGAAAAATAATAATTTTTTTTGGATTTGAAGTAAGGTCGAAATTAATGTGGAGGTTCAAAAACAACCATATATATATATGTATTAGGAAAATAAGAGGTGTTTATATAATTTATAATAATTGAGGGATTCTTATGTAAATAAGTAGAAATTATTAAAAGATATGCATGCTTATCTATATTATTTGACAAAAAAATCAAGTTTATTATGCAAATAGGAAAAAAAAGTTAACAAAATATTTGATTAAAATATATATGACCCCAACCACCACTTTGTTAAAAGAAATTGTCAAAATTCCTAGATATCATGTAATTTCATTGCATGAAGGAACAACCGTGAGTGATTGATCGCCGGCTAGTTTATCTACAAATCAAGTGTAACTTTAGTTAAAAGATCAAGGTTTTGTTAAATTTAAAAAGGATGTATGCTTGTCTACAAATTTTAACGGTGATTAAGAAACAACCGAATTTATGTGTTTTTGGTTGCATGTTGCTTGTCTATCTTTTATAGGAAGGATTTTTAAAGATAGATAGTATTGCTTCAAAGATAGATATTAAATGAGTAAGAAAATAAAATAAAATAAAAGATTAGATAATTAAGCAAAATAAAAAATATAAAGTTGTTAATATCATTTGAATTGATTGCCAAAAAAATAACATGATTAAAAAAACATTAAACTCAATATATAAAGCTGGGCCAGAATCAACGTGGTGGCTCGAAAACGGTCGGCTTTTATAATATATATATTGATTGATTTGTATATAGAGGTGAGATGATGTTAGATTTCCCTTTAATTAGCCTAATAATTGAAGAAGCTCTACAATTATAAATAAGTGCCAATTAAGCCCCACCTACTTTAAAAGAAATTGGTCCGTTGACTGTACAATATTTGTATAATATAAACATTGACTAATATGCCGCAAATGCCGATAATGATCAAACCTAAAACGATTGGTCTAGTGGAGCAAGATAGGATATCGGTATGACAGATTCAGGACCGACTAAAAGGACGGATTGGGAGGGGCGGTCGTCATGACTCATGAGCCCCTGAAAATCAGAGGCCCCGATATTTATTAAAATTAAAAAGACCCATTTAAATATCTAATTTAAAAAATATATTTGGACTATAACATCAATCCTATTCCAGCAATTATGATACATTTTTGCAAATTTTAATTACGCTCGGTCTATGTTCAAGAGAAGATGGATCATATTTAGGCTTTTGTATTTGTTTATATTTTACGGTAAATAT
Source organism: Polygonum maritimum (assembly GCA_963924305.1). Classification (NCBI taxonomy): domain Eukaryota; kingdom Viridiplantae; phylum Streptophyta; class Magnoliopsida; order Caryophyllales; family Polygonaceae; genus Polygonum; species Polygonum maritimum. Next base: position 1,081,226 of record OZ002736.1, read on the forward strand.
ACACCTTTTGGATATGTATTGCTCTAAGCAACTATGCTAAAATATTAATAAATTATTTAGTCTATATTATTTTTCAACGTAGCATGTAGATCGATTTTTTTTTTAAAAAAAGACACTTATAAATACAATGAAACGAGTCCCTAATTTAAAGACGTGGATTAAATTCCTTTAATATTAACAAACTTTGATTATATTGCGTTAAGTTAGTATCATTTTTATAAAATATTTTAATATAATAAAATAATATTTTCAAATTATAATTTATAATTTATTATTTATATTAAGGGCCCCCATAATTTTATTTCGCCCTAGGACCCGAAAAAGTTTAAGACGGATAAAAGCCTTGCTCCCATTACATTACAGTATATAAAACCCATGGACGTGTAGTATAAAACACATATACACACATCATGCACATATAATACAACATTCATGTACGTACACAAGTAGTCACAACTGAACCACACTTGCTCCTTCTTGCTCTTCTTCTTCTCCTTCAAAGTAGTGGGTGAAGTAAGATGGCCCAGTCGTCTTGCAGTCGTAATTGAACTCGCCTTGTGTCGCCGTCTTTTGCCATTCTTGGTCCGAAAGCATCTCGTCCGTTAATCCGAACCTTCTGAGCTCGTCTTGGGTGTGATGCAAGAGTAGGCTGTACCTTCCCCCGGACCCTCTTTCCATGACAATCATCTCACCGTTGCACAAGTTGTTGAGGCCTTCAAACTGAGACGCCGTCCACTTGTACCACCTCATCAAGAAGGTTCTCACTGTGAGCCCATGCGACACGATGATGATGTTCAAGTTCGGGTTCCATTCGTGGGGCGGCTGGAACCGCCCTTTGTCTATATCTGCTCTAAGGGTCTCCCTGAATCCTGCCATATGGTTATGTATATATAAATGGACGGTACATACACATATCGAGTTATATATTAAGTTCAAGTAATACATTTTAGACGTGGCCCAAGGCTCAACACGGTGGGCTCAGACTAAAGAAAGTACTCATGAAACGTTGGTTATATCTGAAACTGGATAGAATTGTCTAAATATGGTCAGATATGGGTTCTAGATTCTATAGAATTATTGTACTTCATGAATAATATAAATACACGAGATCTGTAGCACTAAAAGGGTCACACGATACTATTGTTTTTTATTAGGATATATTTATGTAAAGTATAGCTTGTTATTTATTTCCTTGGGCCTTAAGCCTTGTAACCCCATATATATTGTAAATGTCTATGTGAAATACGCAGTCAGAATTCTTCTATTTGCCCGATTCTCCAATTTCTTCATGGTATCGGAGCCTAACCCTACAATTCCGTTTTTTTTCTCTTGGCCGCCGGTCTTCCTCTCTGCAGCCCTGGTGGTTGTCGTTGGTCTTGCTCGTTCACGCTACTATGACTAACGACAAAGAAGTTCCTTCTTCTGGTTCAGGCACAAAACGTCCTATACTAGATCCGGAACAGGTTTACTATCTTCATCCTTCCGATCATCCGGGTCTTACAATTTCTCCGGTTGTTTTGAAGGGTGATAACTATCGAGAATGGACTACGGATCTTCGTCATGCTTTCCGCGCCAAACGCAAAATTGGTTTTCTTGACGGGTCTGTCAAGATGCCAGTTTCCGGTACGCTTGAGTACGAAGATTGGTTCACCGTCAATTCTATGCTAGTTGGTTGGATCATTCAAACGATTGATACGTCGCTTCGTTCTTCTGTCACTTACTATGACTCTGCCAAGGAATTATGGGATGATTTAGCCCAACGGTTCTCCATTGGCAATGGACCTCGCATATTGCAGGTCAAGGCTGAGATTTCTTCTTGTCGTCAACATGGTCAGACTGTTGCCTCGTATTATGGCTCTCTTAAGAAGCTTTGGGAAGAATATGCAACTTTGAAGCCCCCTCGTGCTTGTGCTTGTGGCAAGTGTTCTTGCAATCTTAATCAACACTTCCAACGAGACAGAGATGAAGATCAAGTGCACCAATTTCTCATCGGCCTCGATGATTGCTATTCCACTGTCCGGTCCAATGTTATGGCTCAGGACCCTCTTCTTCCATTGAATAGGGTGTATTCTTTGGTGATTCAAGAGGAAGGTGTTCAAGCTATGATGAAAGAACGTGAATCCAAGGCTGAAAATTTGGCCTTTGCTGCTCGGCGATTTCCGCCTTCTTCTATTGGTTCTTCGTCTTCGATCGGTGCAGCTCCTGGCGGCTCGTCAGGCCCGAACACCTTCGTTGATCGTCGCTCCCTAACTTGTACTCATTGTGGCCGCACGGGACACGAACGCGAGACATGTTTCCGGATCACTGGCGTTCCTGAATGGGCTCGCGATTTGCGTGATCGCCGCAAAGCAGAGAAGGCTACTGCATCTTCTTCTTCTCCTGCCGTCTCTTCCAACCGTGGCTCTGGTGACTCGACTTCAGCGGGTCGGGGTCAGGGTCGTGGTGCAGCGGTTGTTGCTGCAGTACAACCCTCATCGTCGGTTGGGGCATCGTCGCAAGGCTCGGTTCCTGATCGTAGCTCTTTCGGTGCACATCTCTCTGATGAACAGTGGCAGTCTGTTGTGCAGTTCAGCCAGACTTTGAGTAATAAACCGATTTCCTCTGATCATTCTAGTAAGTTTCTCTTACCTTGGATACTTGATTCTGGTGCTTCCTTTCACATGACTGGTGATCCGCATCTTCTTTGTGACATACATGCTATTACTTCTGTTTCTATACTTCTGCCTGACGGAAATATGTCTAACATTGTATCTGAGGGAACTGTTCAGTTTGGAAATTGTCGGATTGATCGAGTTCTTTTTGTTCCTAATCTGAGCTGTAATCTGCTGTCGTTAGCTTGTCTAACTCGTGATCTTGGTTGTCTGGTCCTTATGTCTGATAAGTGGTGTTTATTACAGGTCACTTCCTCAGGGACAGTGATTGGTATGGGTGAACAGCGAGGTGGTGTGTATTGGTTGCGGGCTGTCAGTTTTCCCACTCGTGTGGCTGCTACTATCTCTGCTCAGACGTGGCATAATCGCTTTGGACATCCTTCAGATTCTGTTTTGTCATCTATTTCTACTATTGATGTTGCTAGTAGTACTTTGCATTCTCTCAAACCTTGTGATGTTTGTCATAAATCTAAACAGACTCGATCTTCTTTCTCTCCTAGTTTGAATAAAGCAGACAAGATTTTTGATTTGTTGCATTGTGATGTATGGGGCCCTTACAGTACTGCTACTACTAGTGGCGCATCTTATTTTCTTACTATTGTGGATGATTTTTCGCGTCATGTTTGGGTGCATTTGATGTCCTCTAAGTCTGAAGTGCCAACTTTGTTTCGACAATTTTGTGCTATGATCTCGACGCAGTTTCGCACTCAGGTTCGACGTGTTAGAGCAGATAATGGCACTGAATTCTTACCACTTCGACCCTATTTTGCTGACTCTGGGATACTATTTGAGACCTCTTGTACTTATACTTCACAGCAGAATGGTAGGGTCGAGCGCAAACATCGACACCTGTTGAATGTAGCGCGTTCTCTGAGATTTACGGCACACCTTTCGTTACAGTTTTGGGGTGATTGTGTTCTAGCGGCAGCCTATCTCATCAACCGAACACCCTCTTCATTGCTCCATGGGAAGACACCATATGCTCTCTTGTACGGTCGTCCTCCTACTTATAATTATTTTCGGGTGTTTGGCTGTCTCTGCTATGCTTCTCAAGCTCCTCGTAAAAAGGATAAGTTTGGAACTCGAAGTCGGAAGTGCATCTTTGTTGGTTATCCCATTGGAAAACGCGGCTGGCGTCTTTTTGATTTAGAGACACAATCAGTATTTGTGAGTCGTGATGTCGTTTTTTATGAAGATCAATTCTCGTTCTCTGAGCCTACAGACTCCTCTCCAGTCTCGAACTCTTCACCATTACCGTCGGTATTTGATGAGCCCGATGTCCCGCCTGCTCTTGATAGGGGGAGTTTAGACGCGTCTTCCTCTGCACCTGCAACCCCATCACCGTCTCAGCCCCCCTCTGACGTCTCGGACCCTTCGTCCAACGATGAGACAGCTCCGGCATCTCCCGGCGCGAATTCCGACTCTTCTGACGACGATCCTCCTCCACCTGATGTTCGACGAAGCGCTCGTGTACCGCAGCCTTCTGTCAAACTGAAGGATTTCATATGCAGCACTGTTCGACCTCGCTTTCCGATTACAGAGTATGTCTCCTGTGAGCGTTTTTCTCCGAAACACGTAGGCTTTTTGGCAGCAATTCACGCAGAAGTCGAGCCTTCTTCCTATGCTAATGCTGAAAAATCTACAGCGTGGCGTGCTGCCATGAACGATGAACTTCAGGCTCTGGAGCGCAACAATACATGGACAATCACAGATCTACCCGCTGATAAGAAACCCATAGGCTGTAAATGGGTGTTTCGAATCAAATACCGCTCTGACGGCTCCATCGAACGCCACAAGGCTCGCTTGGTCGTTCTTGGAAATCGTCAAGTTGAGGGTATTGATTTTTCTGAAACTTTTGCTCCTGTAGCCAAGATGGTCTCTGTTCGTGTTTTTCTGTCTGTTGCTGCTATTCGTGGTTGGGAACTTCACCAGATGGATGTTCATAATGCTTTCCTTCATGGTGATTTAGATGAGGAGGTTTATATGAGATTGCCACAGGGTTACACTTCTGGTCTTCCGGGTCAGGTCTGCAAGTTGCAGAAGTCTATTTATGGTCTCCGACAGGCACCACGTAACTGGTTCGCTAAACTATCTGTTGCTCTGCGTCAGTTTGGTTTTCGACAAAGTCGGGCTGATTATTCTCTCTTCTCTTTGATACGCCGAGATGTTGTGCTACATGTTCTGGTTTATGTTGATGATCTCATCATTGCCGGAAATGACTCTTCCGCTGTTTCTCGCTTCAAGGAGTACTTGAGTTCTTGCTTTCACATGAAAGATCTAGGGTCTCTTAAGTATTTTCTTGGTATTGAAGTTGCTCGTAGTTCATCGGGCATCTTTCTTTCCCAACGAAAATACACTCTAGACATACTTTCTGAGTCCGGCTTGCTTGCATCAAAGCCCGTTGCATTCCCAATGGAACAACAACATCGGTTGTCTCAGTCATCCGCTGCTCTGTTTGATGCGCCTAATCAGTATCGTCGCCTAGTGGGCCGACTTATCTACTTAACGATCACTCGACCCGACATTTGTTATTCGGTCCATGTCCTGGCTCAATTTCTTCAGTCGCCCACGATTGATCATTGGCACGCTGCTCTAAGGGTGCTACACTACCTTAAGGGACATCCTGGTCAGGGCTTATTTCTGTCTTCTCAGAGTTCTCTACAGCTCACAGCCTACTGTGATTCCGACTGGGCTGCTTGTCCTATTAGTCGACGTTCAGTTACAGGTTATTTTGTATCTCTTAGTGCATCTCCTATTTCTTGGAAGACCAAGAAACAAGACACTGTATCTCGTTCGTCTGCTGAGGCTGAATATCGATCTATGGCTGCTGCCTGCTGTGAGCTGATATGGCTTAAGTCCTTTCTCCGTTCGCTTGGAGTAGTTCACTCTCATTCTATGAGCCTCATGTGTGACAATCAGGCCGCGATCCATATTGCCGCTAATCCTGTTTTCCATGAACGGACTAAGCACATTGAGATCGACTGCCATTTTGTTCGGGATCTTGTTCAAGATGGCCAAGTCATTACTACTTATTGTCGCACTTCTGAGCAACCCGCAGATTTATTCACAAAGGCTTTAGGCAAACAACAGTTCCTATATCTTGTTGGCAAGTTGGGCATTCTTGATTTACATGCTCCAACTTGAGGGGGAGTATTAGGATATATTTATGTAAAGTATAGCTTGTTATTTATTTCCTTGGGCCTTAAGCCTTGTAACCCCATATATATTGTAAATCTCTATGTGAAATACGCAGTCAGAATTCTTCTATTTGCCTGATTCTCCAATTTCTTCATTTTTCCCTCGCTCTCTAGAGAGGTTCTGCTCTTAATATGATACACGCCTTCTAACACTTGTAACACATGAAGCTCATGACAAAATAAAGTTCTTTTCTTGCTCTTTATTCAAACTCGAGTCCTAATTCCTACGGTTGTCCAATTCGAAGCACCCATGATGGCGGCCCGATCTTGGCTAGAAATTTACTCTATAATCGAGTAATTTTTAGCTAAAACAATACCCGTAATCCTGTCATAGACGTCAGCCGCGGATACTCCATCCGGAAACCGGTAGAAGAAGCGGCCGTAGCGTGTGCGCTGAGCCTTCTGCGCCTGCATTTTCTTCACGTCCTGGAAGTTCCCTATACAAATGAACCACAAAGTGGGAAATACATTCTTTTGATCTTATACACAAATGCAACACCTTATTAGTAAACGTTCTCGGTAGAAACCACACCAAAGTCCTGCTCCCGAAGGCGGGGATCTTCTCTGACGCCGACGATCCTCGGGCGCTCAAACGCCGTGGCAAGGCTCCTCAAAGTCTGGAGCGTCCTCTTATAAGGCGACACGTAAAAGTAGACCTTCCAGTCCTCCGCGGCCCCGTCCTTCTCGATAATACGCCTTATCTTCCTCCCGCACTCCTCAGCCTCCGCCACTCCCTTGCCCGTCAGCTCGACCTTCGGGTCAGCTACTCTCGTGTAGACGTCCTCGTCGACGTTCCCTTGGCTCTCCCCGTGACGGACCAGGATGATGCGCCTGGGCCTCGGGGGTGGGCCCGCTGCCCCGTTCCCCGAGTCGTTTAGCTGGCATTTGGGAGGCTTGTGGTGGTGGATCTGTGGTGTGGGAACGGGGAGGTATGAGGTTTGGAAAGCTTGGTTCGCCATCCTTGTATTGTATTTTGATTATGTCCTCATCCTGACTCAATCCGATATGTTTTGTATTTGTGGCTAAAAGAGGCTTACACCCAAAATGGTTTGGAGCCAAAATATGATGGACCCGGCAATGATAGGTACTATCAGTGTTCTAAAAAACGCTAGGCGGCCTCTAGGCGGCCTAGACGGACACCTAATCACCGCCGAGGTGGATGGGGAATGCCTAGCGCATAGACGCAGCCTAGACGGGACCTAGAAGGGATCTTTAGAACACTGGTTACCACTTACCATGCATGTTGGGTTGCCGGGGCCTAAGATCTGTGGGTCCAACATCTCAAAAGAAAACGTGTTGCATGTGCTCCAGCTTCTCCTATCACAAACAAGTGAGCCAAAACACATCTCAAAAGAAAGCATGCCAAATGTCCTTTACAGATAGCATTGACCTAATCCACAAACACTGAAGCTCACTATGAATCAACTAGCTATGTCCATTACAATCATCTACTTCCCCTGGCCTATTAACTTCACTAATAATATGGAATTTTTACATTTACCACCGCGTGATCGAGCGAAAAATAACTCCGTGGAGACGTGTGCAGAGAGCTATGTACTAATCGTAGGCTTCAACTCGGTTGTTCAGTTGTTCTGGGAAAGGTTAGGCTGTACGGAATGGAGGTTTCGGTTTGCAAGAAGCACTTGCAACTGAGGTGATAGCGTGCTGTACTGACGAGAAGTAGGAGCGCTTGGCCTTGTTTGTTGAGTAGGCCGAATCATCAGCTGATCACGAGCCTCATTGTAAGCTCGTCCAGCAAGGCTGCCTCTCATTCTCCCTGTCGGCTGCCAATTCTGCTCACCCGGTTGCTGCGCACCCATGAGATCCTCAGTTCTTGAAACCCTTTGTACTGATCCACCAGATACAGAGCTAAGTCCACGCGCTGCCAAGACGTTAATATTCTCAGTAGCTGATAAAGTTCTAGGTGCTCGTGTTTGGCTTGGTGTCATTGGTTGAGCGGGAGAAGATGCCATATGATTATGAGGGTAACCAGTTTGGTTCACTATTTGAGGAGCTGCTCTGAGGTGGGGAGGTCTGCAAACCATTTGAGGTGGCATCTGGTACATCGGATGTTGTTGGGGTCGAGCTTCAAGGCCAGGACGAGTAGCTCTAGTAGCATTGTTGGGGACATGAACAGAAGCCATGAAGCCTCTCATCTGCCAGGGAAGCTCAAAATTACAATCTCGAAGCATAACTCAAGCAACATACAGTACTAGAATTAATATGGCAAGGAAGCAAATTACTTTTTACTTGAGACCATAATAGAGTCCAAATCCAAATGAGCAAAAAAGGAGAAACTGTTGTTTATTAAGCACTTCCAAGAACTTAGCAGTTGGTATTTGCTTCCAGGAACTTAATCATCAACTAATAAAAAGTCCAATCCAATGACATAGCTTACGCTAGAACAATGATAGACTTTTCAAGGAATTTGAGAAATAGTGTACAGCAGAAAATGCCAAGCAGAAAAGGACTTTGAATGTGGTACGAACTCTATGCATGTCCAATCCAATATCGATCTAAACCCAAAACCAATTTAGCGAGTACAACTACTCCACAACAACGCAACATTTGACGATCCACCCAAATTCTCAGGAGACAAAGCCAAAGAGTTCTAGTTAGTAACATATGACCTAAAGACTAGTAGAAAACTTCGAAAACTAGAGAAGGAACTAACCTGAGCATTTGAAACTTGTTGCATCTGCGATTGTAAAATGCGCTGATGCTGAATAGAGCCCACTTGTACTGTGCCAGCACTAGTTGAATAAGCTACTGAATGAGGTAAAGAAGTATTAAGAGGAAGAGAAGAATGATTTTGCGCGCTATTCATAAAGGGTGCTCTAGAAGACATCATCGTGGGGCTTGAACTAGGAATCTGTACTGGAGGAAGAGCCTGAGCTGCCACAGGTGTTCTGTTCACATTGCCAGGCATTGCATAAGCACCATTGATTTGCCCATGTTGTAGCTGCTGCTGAGACCATAAATTATTATTTAAAGGCGGATGAACCAAAGTTGGAATGCTAGATTGTGGATTAGTCCCCAGAAAAGCCTGTTGCTCTCGGTTTACAGCTGGAGGGGCAGAATAAGTTAACACTGGTGATGTTGTAAGATGCGGTGTAAGATGCAAAAAGGCAGGTGCAGCAGGAACAACAATGTTAGCTTCAGGACTTGACATCCTTGTGTAGTCTCCTTGGCCATGAGAATTTTCCAAAGGAACAACACCATTAGCTTCAGGTTGAACGACAACTTTTCTATCTTCAGGTGCATCGAAATCTAAACTAATTATATCATCATTGCCATCAGTAAGGTCATAAATATTGGATGGTGGAGTTAACATGCCAGAAGCTTCTTGCTGATCTGGATGAAGTTCTTGAGAGACGTTGGCATGTGATTCACCATTATCGTTATCGCTGCCAGAAAAGGCTTCCCACGAACCATCTGAATGAATGGTTACATTCGTGGCATTTTCAGCTACCTCTTGAAGGATCTGGAAAACCACAATGAGGAATCCATTTTGAGTAATTAAAAGGGGATTATACATTATTGTCAAATGATTATCAACTTGCCTTGAACATTTTTTGATCAATCCGAATGTCGGGATAGCATACTGGCTGATTACAATGTGGACATCTCCATGAGGGTCGCTTAAAATTGATCTCAATGTAATTGCTGAGATCAAAACACTACAGAAGATTTTAAAAAATTAGTCAAATGCAATGCCTACTTGGAACACCCAGTCCTGCTTCATTGAACTAAAAAAAAGAAACTAGAAGGCTTTTTAATAGTTGTCATGTGTTACCAAATTATATATTAAGAAGTTCTTTAAGACTTTAAGCCTGTAATGCTTTGTATAACAAGTGATTCAATACACTCCTCATACCATCCAAGAAAATAAAACAAAAAGATCTTAATGAACTGATCTCTGTGAAATTGAATAAACAAGTACATCATCTTGAAAACATGATAGGAAGTAGGACTTAATTTGAGGCAAAAATCCTTGGTTCTAGAAAATTGACACTAATCTGCATTCATTAGCACCTACAGTGTAGTATATAGACATTTCAAGGTATCAATATCATGTTGAAAAAGCAAAATAAACTCACCTGGAGATGCTTGCACAGATGTCCTTTAACTGGCCGTCTGATGCGAGTAAAGCTGTTAAGAGGACAGTAACCTGCTTTAGTCACTCCTAAAATCACTGTGAAACAACGATATATGCAGTTTGCTTATTTTCAAGGAAGCAATAGATGTGAAGGTATACCACTAGAAGGCAAATGATACAAAAAATGGGTACCCTATGGATATACTTGTTTTGAGGAATGGAAGTATATCAATGTAAAAAAGAAAAGATGAGCAACCCCAAAACAATTAATTGCTTATATAATGGTATGATTCATCATTATTGATATGGATGAGTTTTTATGATAAAAGCTATTAGCTAGGTAACCAGGGATCTCCTCTTATAATTTAATGATGATAGGTGGTTTATTTGAAGCCTTCCTATTTTCTTCAGTCATGCTATGACATATCTAAGCCAGGTTTTACGCCTAGTTAGATATACCAGAAGAAATACAGAAAACTAACTTCATTCTGCATAATGGCACATAGCAAAATGAAGGAACAAGTGTTAAGGATATATGTACATAGATATTCCATGGCATTATATTGCTTTTTGGCTTCTGCATAGGCAGTCTACAGATAAACTTCAGAGGCAATAACTACAATAATATTTCCTGAAGAATCAAACACGGGAAGTTTTCAACCCTCTGTTTTCTCTACTGTAGAGATTGCCTTCTATTGTGTATCTTCTATAACTTTCCAATAAATCCTTACTGATTTCAAAGAGACAAGTTACTACAGGAGAGAGAAATCAAGCATGACAGCTACCATAACTATTACCAAGCTCTTGGAGATATCAAGAGGTAGAGTGGGAGAAAAGAGAATAGAAATAAGAGCAGAATCATCATTCAGGATACTTACCTAATTGGGCAGTTAAGGCTTATCTTTGACGGGCCCTCAATGATTTCAGCTTCTATCAAATTTAGTGGAAAGAATCAATCATTAGTAATGGCATGCAGAGCTCGTTGTCTAGATAATAAAGCTTATCTGAAGTCACAAATAAATAGCTGCCTTTTTATTCAAAAAATCAATGACAAAATATGCATGGTTTACTACAAATAAGAAGGTCGATTGGCAGTTATACCGCCACAAATGATAAATTTCCATTATTTTGGATGAAGTTGGCCCAGATTATAACTAGCCAAATCATCCTCACGTAATAATACCTGAGTCTACTGTTGTAGCTGGGGCCTCTTGATAATCACGTGGAGTAGGGAGATCACATGGCCGGATAGAACTCATGTAAGCAATGAGCACAATACAATGAGCTATACAACAGTGAAGATGTGTCAGAATTAAACCTAACATACAGAAAACAGAACAAAATCAAAGGATGAAAGCTATCAACTGCTGAACGAAAGACAAGAGAAACATACCATCAAAATGGCCAATTGCCTGAAGTAGATTTGTTCCATATCTAAGCATATGATTGACCACTGATGGGAGCTGAGGTCCTTGCTGCTGTCAAAGAAACATCAAGTTGATTTTAAAACAAAAAAAAAAAGATAAACCGGATAGCACTACAAGTACAAGGGAAGTTCTAAAAAGAAAAATATCCGTTCTGTGTCATAATTGCGGTGATACTGATACATACCATACAACCTACAATTCTCCCCGGCAGACCCACTCCATTAAGCAGGATGCTGGAGAAACATGAAAACGTTAAGAATAGTATATAGTCAAAATGCAAACAATCAAGAGATTAAATGTGTAAAAATGCAACATACTTCACTTTTGGGGGGTTTATAATGCAAGAAGATGTATCTATGTTGTCTTTTATAGCCACCAGCAAGTGCTGCAAGGTAAAAAAGCAAGCTAAGCATTAGATATTAACCATCAGACTCATAAAAGATCATTGCAGCACAAGAGAAAGAATAGAAATGAACTTGAAAGCCTTAAAAATAATTTCAATATGGAAAAAAAACACATTGAAAAGTAAATGCAGTGCTGAAACTCTATTATCTGGTTTTCCTTCTAGATCAGGCGGGTGAATTAGTCAGTTCTTTGCAGTTTGCCATTCTATATATCACCTCAACATGAACAAATGCATAAACCTCACGAGATCTCGACCTTCCTGGACTTTAAAATACGAAAGAATGCATTATAGTGCTCCTCTAGCCAATCAAGAAAAGATTATTGGCTCAATCTAAATGTTCTACAAGTGACAATGTAGCAAAATCTTGTTATGCATGATTAAGTGATGAATTTACTTTCAAGACCAGGATCTAATATGTATTCCTCAAACTAACTATTGTTTCATCTAAAGCAATCTATCGATCATGAAACATTATTTGGCACATGCTTAAACTGGCTGCCTTCTCCTTCATCCAGGCTCTTTTAGTTCATTCTAAAATAGGCACTCCAAATATTATTCATTTTGCACAGGTTCCTCTGCTACTTCAGGACATCTAGCTACCTGAAATGGTCAACTCAAAAACTCTAGGAAAGCATTACTTCCCTAGAAGCTGCTTACTAGAAAGACATTTGCAGAAAAAACAGATTCTTTTCTGTCCAAAGGATGACAACACTTCATCATCTAAATTCCTTTTTACTTGAACGTAAGTAAGAAAATCCTCCATAGCATCCATAATGCACAATATACTCATATGACTCGATATTAGTAATAAGAATCATGTAGTATTCACATTGGTCAGTATTGATCATAACGTGAAAACTTATTTAAATTTTAAACATAGAAGCACTTACAATTCTTTCCGTTGCAGAACGATTTACAGTTTTTAAGATGTGAAAATCCAATGCACATGCCTCAAATCCAGGCTGCAATATTTATTTTACAAAAAAAAAACAAGTATATATTTTAGACGGAATGAAAAAAGAAATACCTGATGATGAAAGGTAATTAGACAAAAAGGGAATAATACAAAGAACCAAAAACTTGCCACCTTAATTGCAACAGATGCAAGTATGCAGCCAAGTTTAAACTGTGGATAATATCTGCAAATGTAAAAACACTTATTGATGTCCAAAGAATAATTGGAAACAAAGAAACAAATTACACATATTTGTCACAGTGCATCAGCAACATGATACATATTTTCGATTTTCACCATGACATATAAACAGAAAGATGCGTACTTTTTTCCTCAATTGAACATTTGAACAAATAGAACATGAAGTATGGATTGCATCTAAAGGCCATAAAGCTGCCTCTTCAGATTCTTATCTCATAAACAGATGAGTAAATAACCATATAAGCAGCATCACAGCAGTGGAAACAAATTCAACAATATTTGCATCGCCACATCTAAATTAAGCTAGATGTACCTGGACATTATCTGCGAAACAGTGGGAATAATATCTGCTTGTTCACAGCTAATCCCTTCAGGTGTGCAAAACATTCTACCCATCTATAAGATGAAAAATTAAGTAAATAACCACATAAGCAATTGGCATAGCATGACAGCATACAAAATGATATATTTGAAAAGGGAAGTTAACAGACCTCATCAGCAAGAGTGAGAAGTTCTTGACTCTCCTGACTAGAAAACCATTGGGCCTTGCAAGCATTCTGCCACATAGATTACCATAAAAGTAGATAACACATGAGTAATGGGACAATTTTAGATATAAAAACACCAAAGATATACAGCTAGACTGGTTAAAGTAAATAGGAGGGGTATTTAACTCCTACGTATTCGAGAGATGCATGAGCCTTCCTACATTATGCAGCAATTGGACCGCACTATTCACATAAAATGAATAGTTGCAAGATAATAAGACACCCACGTTGCTTGAAGATGGAGATATCCAGTAGACCAAAACTAATAACATAAAGGAAGAACACTAAGACAGAACTTGGAAGGATTTATATATCTACAGTATATTATTTATGCAATCATTTAACATGATTCCTCAGGTTGTTTGTTTTATGACCATTGAACCGGAAGTTGCATAAAACATATGAGCTGAAATCATAATTTCTCCAAGCACGCAAAATGTCAAGATGTAAAGCGTAGCATTACACAACAAAAGAAGTCATAAGATTATGAGTAATAAACTCAAACACAAATATCCTCATGCCAAAATGTCAATTTATAGCTCCCTTCCTGAATCAATATGAAGCAATTTCTCTCATAAGCACATTTTGGTTGCCTATATATGCAGCATTCCAAACTAAGTCTGATGTTCCTACTTAGCACATGAACAAAAACTAGCATGAGAATCACTTCAGCCGATAATCACTTACCTTTACAGTGACCATTAAAACCATAATGGCAGCTTGCAGAGAGAATTCATTCCTTCGCTGACAGACCTGCACACAAAAACATAATGTCACTAACAGTAGCTCTCAAGGAGGGTAGTTTAAATGAAGCAATCATTTACACCACTCGTCATGATATCAGAGATACCAGCTTAAAGATCACTGGTAACTCGGAAACATCAGCTGGTACAAGCTTATTGGAAATAGCATAATCCATTCCCCTGTATAATCAAAGAAAATGAAGTCAGGCAGTAGGATAAAAAGGTTATGTATAACATGGCAGTAACATAAAATGGCTCCTTCAAAATGAACATCACAGAAGAGGACATAAATTCCCCAAATATCTTATGAAGAGTAACAAAATTCACAGAACGGGAAGTGCTACCATGCTAGACCTCAGGGATTGAGGGATTACACAATTCAGCCAAACTCTTGATAAATAGCTAACCTATATATCTCCTATCTATAGCTCTGTCTGGCAAACTCTTGATAACATTTAGCGTCACTGGTTAAGCAATGAAGATATGAATGATTTACTTTCAGGCCATGGTTAAGCAAAGGGATCTTGAAATCCGCATCCTTCAATAAATGATCAAAGATTTTCATCCCAAAACATGCTACAAACCCTAACTCCAAAAGCACACAGCAAGCCATACCAAAAACGGTTCATATGACCAAAATTAGGGCTTGATTTCCGTTCCTCCAAGGCGAAGACAGAAACAAAAGGAAAGTCCATGGCTTTTTGCTGTAAACAAAGAGAGAAGAGGCGATTCGGAACCTGGAAAGTGTGACACAGAGTTGGGAGAAGGAATCGACGTTGCAGGTCTTGTGCTGAGCGCAGATGGCGAGATTCTGAGCCACCAAGCGTATGGCGCTGCTGACGCCGGGGCTTGCACTCGGAGGCTGTGGAGGCCGAGCCAACTCCGACGTCGGAACAGGTGCTCCGTTCATCTGCAATCGCCGGAGCCGTAGTCTCTCTCTTTGTGTCTCTCACACGCCCGCTCTTTCTTGGCGCGCTCGCCAAGTTGTTCGCTTCCTTTCTGCCACTGCTCTTCCAGTTTGAACTTTTCTTGGGCAGACTACAGTAGTGGAGTAGTTTTTTGGTTTATGTCCGACCAGACCCGCTCGGATTTTGGTAGTCCATCCGTCCCTAATGATGGTTCAAATGGACTATTTGGGCTAAAAAAAAAGAAAAAGAAAAAATGTAAAGTAGGTAAAAGTTTGTGGAAAAAAAGTGAAAAGGTGATAAAGTTGATGGGAATATTGGGTATGTGGAGTATATAGTACTCCCTCCGTTCTCGAAAGATTGTCCATATTTCTATTTCGGACGTTCCGAAAAGATTGTCCACCTTTTAATTCTTTCTATTTATATCACATCACATTTACATTATTACCCCTAAACAATCATACATTTTACCTATTTTTACAACCTCTTTCTTCTTCATTTCTCTCTCCTTATCTACTTTTACACTCACTTTATCACTTTATAACATTATCTCTCTTTCACCTCAACAAAACAACACCGTAAATACGCACTTTTTTAAACTGATTTGACATGCCTTAATCTACTACAAAACTTACTTTATGGACAAACTTTCGGGAACGGAGAGAGTATAAGATTAGATAGGGATAGTTTTCTATTTTTGTAAACGAAAAGTGATAAAGTTGTTGAAAAAGTTGGATAATGGAGTGATATAAGAGATTGAATGAAGGTAATATTGGAATAAAAGTATGCTATGAACGGAAAAATGATAAAGATGGACAAACTAAAGAGGACACATGAAAAGGAATCAGTGGCGGATCCAGGGGGCGTGGGTGGGCGGCCGCCCCCCGTTCGCCGGAGTAGTAGTGTAAGGTATTGTGGAGTCGGGCAGCGACGCGGGGCGAGACGGGGCGGAAAATGGCGCTAGGAGCCGAGGGCAGGCGTCGAGCGACTTGGTTGCCAGAGTTGCAGGGTAGCCTGATGAAGATGGAGGCCAAGTTGTCGGCGGCGCCCGTAAAAACAAACGAAGAAGAATAGAAGATTGAAGTGTATCTTGACTTTTGGGCCTTTTTGGTGGATTTGCCCAACACAATTTTCACATATTAATGGGCCTAATTTATGAGGAACACATTCATTTTTTTTTGGGTTGAATTCACTAACGCACTAATTGGTATATTTTCTTACCAAAAAATTTTAAGTGAAAAAAATTAATAATATTATTTTACTGATTATAACGTAGAAAAAAATATACATTTTTCAAAAGTGATTCGAGCGAGAGAAGGCATGAGATTCATTGACCGAGACTAACTATACGTCTAGTAAAGGGCTTCGAGGAGACCAAATTTGTTCAAAATCCCCCCCCATATGAACGGTTCTAGATTCGCCACTGAAAGGAATAGTGGCCAAACATTTATGTAGGGGTGTTCAACGGGTCGGGTCGGGTCGACCCACGGCCCGCAGTGCGGGTTGCGGTCCGACCCGTGGCCCGCAGTGCGGGTTGCGGTCCAACCCGCGACCCGCAAAAAATTTAAGAAGTGACCCGCGACCCGACCCGTGACCCGACCCGCGGGTTTGCGGGTTTTGCCGGTCGGGTCGCGGGTCGACCCGTTGGCCCGTTTGACTTGGTCAAGCTTGTATTTTTTTTGCAAAACGAATATAAATTGTACATCGCTTCAAATACGGTGAATTTTTCAAAAAATATATATTTTAATACTAGTAAAACTATTAAAAGACATATTAATCCTAAAAAATACATTTTAATACTAATAAAACAATAAATATTAGTATCAAAACATATATTTTTTCTTAAAACACATTATAATACTAATAAAACAATAAAAATATATATACTTTAAAAATGTAACGGGTCGCGGGTCGACCCGTAAACCCGCGGGTTTAACCCGACCCGCGACCCGCAAACTCAAAAAAAATCGACCCGCGACCCGACCCGTTATGTGGGGGTCGGGCGCCCGACCCGCGAATTGCGGGTCGGGTCACTGCGGGTTGCGGGCGACCCGACCCGTTGAACACCCCTACATTTATGGATGAAGGGAGTAATACTTTATGATTAAAACCAGACGTAATACATTTACGTCCCCTGACCTTTGACAAAATGGTCACTTTAACACCTCCAACTTTAGATTTTAGGGAAATTGCTTTTAGTATCCCCGTGGTCTCGATAATTCCTTTTGGTGTCCACAAAAAAAAAATCCTTTTAGTACTCTCGTAGTTTACACAAATTCTTTTCCGTATTGGAGTGCTTATAAGCACTTAAAATTGTGTTTGCCACATGGACTCTTAGTCTATCTTTTTATAGAATTTCACATGGTATTTCTTTCAATCTTGGTTTGAGTGTGATTCTTGTGCTCGGGTTGGTCTTGGGTACATAATGATTGAGATGCCCACCACTTAGGGTTGATTTCGACTATGTAAAGATGATGCCTACAAGTGTTTGTTATGCTAGCTACAAAGAGATCCAAATGTTAGATTAATATACCAAGTATGTCAATTAGGTCAAGACACTTAAACTTGTTGGACACATAGGTTGTTGCACACATAGGTTGGTGGGATACTCCTTATTTGGCATTCCACTATAGCACAAAAAATTATTTAGCTTGTATACTAGGCTTACTTGTTCTACATTTCAACCAATCTATATGCGAACTTTTCTATCATTTTAAATAAAACAATAAATTGAAATTTATTTAACATGTTTTTCTTACAAGAAAATATATCATATTAACAACTAATATTATCCTTCTGAAAAAATATAATCATAATATATATCTTATACGATATCTCCAACTAGATGGGATAATTTTATAATAATGGTCATACTCATAAAAATATTATTAACGTCACTCGTACAAAGGGATATTCATGAACACTTTTACCTATATGTCTTGCTTATGTATCTATTACAATAAAATTATAAGAATATACTCGATTTCTTTTTTCCAATATAGGCTCTTGGTAAAAATTATAAGAATACACTCTTGATTGCCTTTTGGATAAGACGTTGTTGCAAACAGCTTTTCACAGCAAAGATGCTAATATTGATCAGCGTTTCTTTTCTTAAGCAAAAAAATAAGCACCATATGAGTGGAAAAGCATTAAAAAAAAAGCTTGAACCGAACAAAGTGGCTTTCAGATTCTCAAGTTTGGTGAAAATTACACATTACTTGAAAGAGGGAGACAGGTAAATTTTGAGACAACACAATTAGGAGGGGGAAGAACTTTTGAATTAGACCCTAGGACCCGGGAAGAAAGGGATGATAGGGTTCCCGTCACTTGCTATGAAGTTCGTCTGTGACTAAATCAAGAAATCGAGTAAAGATCTATGCGGTGAATAAGGGCGCCAACTGACAGACTTTCGGCGACGAACTTTTGTTTCATGCGAGAAGGTCAAAAGATCCCGTTTGGGGCAAGAGGAAGTGGGTAAAATGGGAGAAAAAAGAGAAGGTGAAGATATGGATTATACCGGTCCAATTTTTGGTATATCAAAACGGGCCTCATTCATATCTCTGATATCACACGATATACTTTGATATTCATATCTAAACTCACCAAACAGTAGATATAGGTATAAGTGATACCCATACTCATACCTGATATCCAGATATGGATACTTTTTTTGGTTGAAATCCGGATATGGATACTAAACGGGCCCTTAACGATTCTAAATGGTTATGAACGATTATAATGGTTATAATGAATCTATAAGATTGTGAATGATTTCTTATGATTACAACAAACAACCAGTACGATATCTTATGATTATGATGAATCTATAGGGTTGTGAATGATTTTTTATGATTATCAAGATTTTAAATAGCTATTAACTAATATGGACGATTATATCGATCTTTTATGATTATAATGAATCTAAAAGATTGCGAATGATTTCTTACGATTATAATGATTCTAAATAGTTACAAACAATTATACCGTCTCTTATGGTTATAATGAATCTAAAGGATTATGAATGATTTCTTATAATTATAGCGGTTCTAAATGGTTATGCATGAATATGAACGACTGTAACGATCTCTTACGATTACAATGAATCTAAAGGATCATCTGTTATCTCATTATCTAACTTTTGCATTTTTTATAAATTCATACGAAACCGTCCTACGTGGACAAACTTACTTTCGGAGGGACACGGAATACATTTTAATAGAAACTACCTACGGAGTAATTGATTGTACATGGGCATGTGAAATCCAAAGCACCTATGTACACGAACAAGAACTCACAACTGGGTGAACGCACTCCTTAAAGACACAATTGACTTCACTTGGACCCCCAATTCGCAGTGGTCGATTTAAAGTTCGTTGTACCAGAAAAAGCCAGACGAAACCGAACGCCAACTCCCTCCTCCAAAAACTCGACAATTACCGGAAAATCAATTCCGTCCCCAATCCGTTGGAGGAAGGTCGCTGTTCGTGCAATCCTCCTTCATCTCTCTCCGTAAACACTTCCAATTCCAAGTTTCAATTGCGCTACAGATCGGAGCAGATCGATCAACTCCTTATCGCTGAGAAAAATGCAAATTCGAGCGTCGAATCAACGGCTGACCGGCGCTGGTTCGCCGTTCGGATCTCGTCTCTCCAATCTGGTGCTCGCGATGTTCGCAACCATGGCTTCTCTTTACGTCGCCGGCCGGTATTCTCTCTCTCCATCCATTTATATCTATGTTTGATTTCGTTGTTGTTGTTCTTATCTAGTCTTACTAGAACTATTAGGTTTTCAGATTGTTACAGAGAGTTATAGGATTGTTAGTGAATCCGTCAATTTTTGAGATCTATTGAAATCTTGTAGGTTATGGCAGGACGCACAGAATAGAGTTCACTTGATTGAGGAGCTTATCTATGTTTGATTTCGTTGTTGTTCTTATCTAGGCTTACTAGAGCTATTAGGTTTTCGGATTGTTACAGAGAGTTAATAGGATGATTAGTGAATCCTCGATTTCTGAGATCTATTGAAATCTTGTAGGTTATGGCAGGACGCGCAGAATAGAGTTCACTTGATTGAGGAGCTTATCTATGTTTGATTTCGTTGTTGTTCTTATCTAGGCTTACTAGAGCTATTAGGTTTTCGGATTGTTACAGAGAGTTAATAGGATTGTTAGTGAATCCTCAATTTCTGAGATCTATTGAAATCTTGTAGGTTATGGCAGGACGCGCAGAATAGAGTTCACTTGATTGAGGAGCTTGATAAACGGACTGGTCAGGTACTTGTCTGTTTCAATTCGTGTTTTGTATGGAGTTCATCATGCCTTCAGATAGGGATATCAGCGGACAATTGCTGTTAACTTGTTAGTGTTGAAACAAGCAAAAGTTTACTTGTATGTGGTCAGAATCTAGTTACATCTCAGTCTCCGGTCATCGAAGTGTAGTATGTATGAAGTTACATATCAGATCTTATGTTTAGTTCTATGAGTGCATCAGTTGATGGTCCTTTCTTTTGTCTATTAAAAATATTTTGCTGCTTGCTTATTGTGCTGCTAGTTCCCATTTTTAAGTGCATTGGTCTTACATGTTTGTTGTGAAGCAACTTGAGTCATCTGTGTGTATATATATCCTATGTGGTTGTTTCTCTTATGAATAAACATTGATCAGAGAAACGTTATTATTTGCTTTTAAATGTATGTTATCTTTGCTTTTTCTGGAAAAAAAAATATTTGGAAATGGGGAAGAGGATACATGTGTGCTGTACCTTTATTCATTGGGTCTTCCCTATTAAGATCAAATTTTAACTTCTGGTTTCCAGGGGCGTTCTGCTATATCTGTTGAGGATACATTGAAAGTCATAGCATGCAGGTAACTTATTTGTTTCAATTTTGAAAAGATTCATTTATATGGGGAAGGACAGCATGAAATATGCTGACAGATCATTTGATTTGCAGGGAACAACAAAAGAAGTTATCAGCCCTTCAAATGGAGCTAACAGAGGCTAAAAAGGAAGGATTTGCATCTAAGTACTCAACAGTCCATGATGCTGATCTTTCCAAGAAAAAGCTTTTAGGTGTTGTAGGAATCATTACAACTTTTGGTCACAAGAGAAACAGAGATGCCATTCGTAAAGCATGGATGCCAACTGGTAACTTGTTTTTCTTTGTTCTTTTGTGCATATGTTATATAGGAAGTTGAGCGTTGATCCAATTCAACTCTTAGAAGAAGAAGAAGACAATCAGTGAACTTGTACATGACCTCAGTACAATGGATCTGTAGTTGTATCGGACTCTATTGTTTGGTATTATGCTTTCTTCTTGTGCTTATCTCTATGAATACTGTGCAGGTGCAGCTTTGAAAAAATTGGAGACTGAGAAAGGCATTGTTGTAAGATTTGTAATTGGAAGAAGGTGTTTATTCTTGTATCTTGATATCTGAGATTAAGTGAAAACTATCCTTTCCAATGTATTTATTGAGATGGTATCCTGCAGTCCAAATGCTGGTGACAGTTTGGACAGGGAGGTGGACATTGAAAGTAGACAGAATGACGACTTCTTAATTCTGGTAAGATAAATTCTTGTAAATTTGAAATCCTTGCTGGTTTATCTGCTGATCATAAAATATGTTTGGAAACCACCCCGTCTTGCTTTCAATTAAGAGAATTGAACATATTGCATTTGGCTGAGATTGTTGATGATGGATGTGCTCACCATATGATACAACTTAAACAGCTATTGCAGTCGCAATTTCACAATCATCTTTAGTTTTTGTCATATCCTTGATGAAATTATATTCATGGAACAGCATAATCAACACATTTTTTTTGCAAATATCTTTTTAGAATGATCATGTGGAGTCAACTGAGGAGCAACCCAAGAAGACAAAGCTATTTTTAGCTCATGCAGCAGAAACTTGGGATGCTGAGTATTATGCCAAGGTCAACGATGATGTTTATGTTAATCTAGGTACACAACCCTAATTCATCCAAAGTAATTAAAAGAACTGGACTCGTCTCGGCTATATGCTATATCTACGATGATACTGCATTAACTTTTGTTTGTCAAGATTTGAAGTTTTAAAAGTGCTATAACATTTAGTTCAATAAGATTATATATAAAAGTATAGTGTAAACTTGCTATATGTTTCTCCAGATTTTTTTCCTGTGCTTGCTCAAAGTACAAAACCATATGTTAAAAACTGAATATTGGAGTAAAAGATAATTTTATAAGATTCTTTGATAGTGGCTTTTTTTTGTACGTCAAATGCTAATGTGACACTTATGTAGTCTTATGGGTTATTCAATCGGTTCTCATAGAGTTTGTTTGAGTTATTTCTGCTAGTTTTTATTTATCAATAGAAGGTAGAGGAAGATGCTCTCTCTGATGCTGGGGTTGAAGGAAGTTGTGTATAACCTTTTACCAAGATCTACAACTTGAATGTTTCCTGAAATGCTATTCAGCTTTAGAAGTTGCATATGTTCAGTTTCTTTTGATTCAACCTTTAGCTTCCTATGTTTGAACAGTACCTATAATATATTGTATGTTGTAAGTCAGACTTATTCCTGTTGGTTGTACAGATGGCTTGGGTGCAATTCTTTCAGCTCATGTGGATACTCCTCGCGTTTATATGGGGTGTATGAAATCAGGAGAAGTTTTCTCTGAGCCGTAAGTGCAATCGAACTCATTGAATGTACTGTTTTATACTCTCACTAAACCTACTTATTTTTATATCTATTGCTCTGCAGATCTCACAAATGGTATGAACCAGATTGGTGGAAATTTGGAGATGGAAAATCGTGAGTTTATTGTATTTCTTTACTTTTCATTGTCTATTGTGTATGTGCGTCTTGAAAAAGATGACATACTTAGCACTGCAGCAATATATGCTGTTGTTAGCTAAGATAGAACTATTAGGGGAAAAGCTGTCTGTATAAACAAACCAGTTTCTTCAGTTTTATTAACTTACTGGCAAAATTTCTTAGAGAAAGAGAACTTTTGAATGCTACAGCTGCAAACTGTATTCTTGGAATAGGTTTTCGCAATATCATTCAGCTAAAATTCCTGTTAATGCAGGGTTATAGTCATTGCTGATTTTTTAAAATGTCACAACTAAGTGTGCTCCTGTTTTCCGTAGATATTTTCGACATGCATCTGGCGAGATCTTTGTGATATCTCAAGATTTGGCCCAGTTTATATCAATAAACAGGTTTCTTCTTGAACCATTACCCCAACATTTAAAAAAAAAGACAAAAAAATCCTCTTCAGTGCAGAACTGCACAGCATTGAGGTGCTTACTGCTGGCTTGACCTTGTGTTTTGACAACATTGCAGACCCATACTTCGTGCTTATGCCCATGATGATGTCAGTGTTGGTTCATGGTTTATTGGGATTGATGTGAAGCATGTTAACGAAGGAAAGCTTTGCTGTTCTTCTTGGTCCTCAGGTCTGCTTCTTTCCTTTCCTCTTATTCTCTTGCCTGGCCATTGATTCTTGGATGCCTGACTAGTTTCTTCTGTCTGTTTTTTCTGTTGTTGTATAGCCCTATATCCTTAATGCACTACTTGTTCTACAACCAAATTCCTGTCAATTCTCGAAAATAAAGCTTAGTTTAGTAGAAGGTATCTATTATTTCTTATGGCAAGAGATGCATGCCATTATGAACCCTTGTCACAATCTATCGTAGCCCAGAATCATAATACTATGACCAGTTTGAGTGATGTAGTGATTTTTTTCCCCTTCATGTTCTCAGGTGCTGTTTGTGCAGCTGTGTGATTACTTGTGTGAGCAATCTGTATCTGTAGTAAACAGTTACATGCCCATTTTTGTGCATCTGAGGAAATTCTTGGCTCTCTTGCCAAACAACATATGCCACACATTCTACGCTCCTTACCGAACAAGTCACAACCTCACGAATCAAACTCTGATCGTTACCTCATTGTAGATTAGCACAGTTTCTTGGTGATTACTAGTTCGGCCTCTGATAAATTAACAGAATATTGATTCTTGACTACAAACTGAGGGAAGTGTGTCATTTCCTTTGAGAGATTTGCTATTGTTCCTCCATTTTATAGCAATGTGCGCCCTTGTTTGCACACTGGCTCTGGTTTGATAGTATACAGGATTCATGTAATTCTTTAATAGGAAGAGAGACGATTTAAAGATAAATCTATTTTGTCTATTACTTAAATACTTATATTTTTTTTTTTATTGTCATTCCTTTATTTTATCGTTATAAGCTATTAGCTTGTTGGACTTTTTATTACCTAAACTATGAGTGTTGACTGTTGACTATCGACCACCTTGCTTAAGGGCTAGGGGACTGATTATTGAACCTTACCAACCTAACTCCTCATCTAATGTATCTAAAATATTAATAGAGCATCTAAAATACTAACCCATCTTTTAATATTTATAGGATAAGAAAACTTGATGCTATATGTCATTTGAAAATGGGTCACCTTTGTTTTAGATTAAAGAGGCATAGCTTTAATTTATATAATCCATCTGCTCCAAAACTTTAATTTGTACATTTAGAAAACTTGATGTTTTTTTCTACATTAAAGAAAAAGGAACTGGAAAACCTAACCTTTTTTAAGGTTAAAACTGCATAACTTTATTTTAACAAAAACGGTTCATTCAAAACCTATTAGCACCGAAACATGAATAGCCGGAGGAGCATCAGTACGTTACATAAGCTGGCTTTGTACCCAATTGAAGATAATACCGAGCCATGAAATGAACACATCTTGTATTGCATGTCATACAAATAGGATATAACTTTTTGCACACAACTTTTCGACTTTTTACACCACGTCATTTAACGGCGATGTCATTTAACGGCGTCCAATTTTTTAATTAATAAAATATAAATTTTAATCCAAACGACGCCATCGAACGCCACTTGAAGGCGTCACTGGACGCCACTCAAAGGCGTGGTGGGACGCCACCCAAAGGCATTACATGACGCCATTAAACGGCGTGTCTGTAGAATAGCGTATTGAATCCAACTCTTAATTCAGATTCAGCTAATTTTACCGAACAGATCCTAAATCAGCCCATGAGTTGAGAATTGAGACAGTTGAAGTAATTAATCATCATGGGTCGATCATCCATCACTCCCACTATAACAAACCACATGTCCACATACATACATATTTGTATCATAATTATGGGAGCTATCACATGTAAACTCTCACTCGATAAAAACCATCATTTAGAATAGGATTGAAAGTATAAACTATCCTCTTTTTGTATTGTTTGTTTGTTTGTCTTGAATTTGTTAAGACTACATTTTTTCTTAAACAATGGTAAGAAGAGAACTTAGAGAAGACGATAAAGCAATCCAAAATGTCACCCTTGCTATTATATTCTCTCATGAGGCCACCATGTGGGGACATTGCTTTTTATTAGTATTTGATTTGATACACTTGTCATTAATTACGGGATGATGATTAACACCTTTGAAAGATGGGTTACATTGCATATAGTTTTTTTTTTTTGGTCAATGCTACATTGCATATAGTAGTATCGGAGTATAGGATTTGTTGTCATTATTTGTTTTGTCGAGTTCCTCAAGTGGCAATAGTTTTAGCCCAACTCAAACCCATAATTAAGAGACAATGCTAGGTTTAAAGCTACACAAATCCTCCACAAGCAACACACCCAACTTGTACAACCTCACATAAGTTTGACTTCTAAATTACCCAACTTGATTAATTCTCTGCACAATCAATCAAAATCCCTTTCAAAGGATCAATCCAAGTCCCAAATCCTCCATTAAAAACATCTCATCTGACTTCATATCTCCGCAATCATCTCTCTCCCTACTTTGTTCACCTCGGATTCCCACTTTCTACCAACCGAATTCGAATAACAGTCCTGGTGACATCACATCACATCACACCTCACTCCCTCCCTTTTGCGCAGCTGACTGACTCGCAACGTTGACTCGGACAGCTTTCCCTCCTCAGTCGAACCGAGTTACGCCGACTCGAAGGGCATGGCTCTAGACGTGGGCCTGGTTCCCGGTTGGAACGAGAACCGATCCTTGGTCGGTTTTTCGGTTTCGGTTCGGGAACTAGCTAAACATTTAAAATTTTAAAAATTATTTTTATTTTTTATTTTAAAATATAAATATTGTTAAATTTGGATATATTTAACCTCTTTTGGCTTAAAATTTTGGTTCTGAATATTATATTTAACTTGATTTGTATTTTTTGATATGTTTGATATAATTTCTGTATAATTTTGTTTTGGTTGAAAAGAGAAAAAACCGACGATTTAGTACGGTTTGGAACTGACGGTTCCGAATCGACAGTTTGAACCAGATGAAACCCCCGGTTCCGATTCTGATTCCATAGGGTTCCGGTTTCGGCCGGTTTTGACCCAGTTTTGGAACCTCCGGTTCACCTGGAACCGGACCCAGGTGGCTCAGATCTGATGATGAGGTAAATTGAAACTCTCGATGCCTCGTGTTTGGCAGCAAAGAAAAGAAGCTCACTTCTCTAGGCCAAAAGAATCTCTCCATGGACCATGTCTTGTACTCCCTTATTTTATTGTTTCTTTTTCGTTGCTTTCTTCTTGTTCTCTTCTTCTCGATCTGAACACATTCGCTCAATAATCAATTCGAATTTTCAAATTAAATCTCCCTTTTTCAGGAAGACCAAAACCAGTAGAGAGCTTTGGCCCCTTCTTTTGACGAGCTCAAGAAAAAGCAAAGCAGACATTCTTCTCCTCCCTTTCTCTTTTCGCAATCGCGCCGAAATTTTCAACTTCTCACAACCCTCCGTATTTCAATGGCGGAGTCCCACTAGCTGACATTCATTAGGGTTTCTTTTTTTTAAACATCAGCACCACTATTGAGAGCAAGAGAGTGAAGAATGGCTTCCTTGTCTCTGTTACTGTTGCTGTTGTTTCCTCTGGCTTGCAATTCCGAGCCAGACTCCGACAAGCAAGCCCTACTCGACTTCCTCCACCAGATGCCCCATTTCCACGGCCTCAATTGGGGCCAAACCCCTTCCGTCTGCACAAACTGGACCGGCATCACGTGCAACGCCGACAAATCTCACGTGATCGCCGTCCGATTGCCCGCCGTCGGCTTCAACGGTCCGATCCCGCCCAACACGCTCAGCCGCCTCTCCGCCCTCCAGATCCTCAGCCTCCGGTCAAACAAAATCAACGGCCCCTTCCCTTCCGATGATTTCGCCCGCCTTTCCAACCTCTCAATGCTCTATCTCCAGTTCAACAGCTTCTCCGGCCCCTTGCCCGTTGACTTCTCCGCCTGGAACAGCCTCTCAGCCGTTGACCTCTCCAATAATGGATTCAACGGAAGTATTCCGAGTTCGGTGGCCAATTTGACCCAGCTTGTGTATCTTAAGCTGGCGAATAACTCGTTGTCAGGTGTGATCCCTGATTTGGACTTGCCAGGCTTGCAACAGCTGGATTTGTCGTTCAATAACCTCACCGGAGCGGTCCCGAGATCGCTCCGGCGGTTTCCGGACTCCGCGTTTGTCGGCAATCGGTTGATGTTGGCTCGAGACGACTCGCCTGCCCACCCGCCGGCTCCCCATCGGGATGGTAAGGGGTGATTGTAGCTATGCATTTGATTGATATTAGTCTATGTTATCATACTGATCCTAGGCTAGGGTTTGGGATTGAAATTAGTGTTTTTCTTACTGATTGTAGCTATGCATTTGATGAAAATTATTATCATACTGATCCTTAGGCTCGGGTTTGGGATTAAAATTAATGTTTTTCATACTGATTGTAGCTATGCATTTGATTAGACGAGGTGGGTGGTGATTGTAGCTATGCATTTGATTAAAATTACTCTACGTTATCATACGGATCCTAGGCCAGCGTTTGAGATTAAGATTAAGGTTTTTCTGCTGGTAAACGAGGTGGGTGATTGTAGCTATGCATTTGATTAAAATGACTCCTCGCGTTATCGTACTGATCCTAGGCTAGGGTTTGGGATTAAAATTAATGTTTTTCCACTGCGTTTGTATCCCTAGAATCCGGGAGGCTTGGGAGGAAGTGGCTGGTGGTGATTGTAGCTATGCATTTGATTAAAATTACTCTACGTAATCATACTGATCCTAGGCTAGGGTTTGGGATTAAAATTAATGTTTTTCGCTGTGTTTGTATCCCTAGGACCCAACGGTGGGAGGCTGGGGAGGAAGTGGCTGGTGGTGATTGTGGCGAGTGTTTGTTCTCTCGTGGTTGTTACGCTTGTGTTTGTGGTCATTGCTTTCTGCTTTAGGAAGAAGCGAGAGGAGGACGGGTTCGTGGGGAAGTTCCCCAAGGGCGATATGTCGCCTGGGAGGGCGATCTCGGGCGGCCAGGATGCCAATAATAGGCTGGTGTTCTTTGAAGGATGTAACTATGCGTTTGATTTGGAGGATCTGTTGAGGGCATCTGCTGAGGTGTTGGGGAAGGGGACGTTCGGGATGTCTTACAAGGCGATCTTGGAGGATGCAAATGTTGTGGTGGTGAAGAGGCTTAAGGATGTGAGCGCCGGGAAAAGAGAATTCGAGCAGCAGATGGAGGTGATTGGAAGCGTTAGGCATGAGAATGTTGTTGCGCTTCGGGCTTATTACTACTCGAAAGATGAGAAGCTGATGGTGAATGATCATTGCACTCAGGGGAGTGTTTCTGCTATGCTACATGGTATGACGATTCTACCTTCTGCTATAGTACATAACATAACTGTGAAGTTGGTCTATTTTTCCTTTCTGTCATACTATTCTATCATTTTTTGCATCCATATATGTATATATGTGTGTGTGTGCTTCTCATTATTAGTTTCAATTTTCCTGCTCTTATGTAGCATTTTTTTGGTAGCATTCCAGATTGCTGGCAAGTTGTTAATCCCATCCTTCTGTTATAATCATGTTTTTTGGTTGATCGGTTCTATTTAGCCACAGAATTAGTGCTACTAGTCTAGGAGCTAAAAAAGCTTACCTTCAAAAGATCTGTGCAATATTTGAATTAAAGTTCTCTTTTCATTCAAAAACCAGAATAACTGATATTTGTATGGAAAAGAAGTATTGTTTAGTGAGTCACTTTTACTTTCTCAAAGAGTACAAACAGCCCCTTTCTTAGATTGAGTGAAGATATACTACTTTTGGAATTGCTTAATTGTTTAGAATCATACATGAAAGTATGTGATTGGGCCGAAGAAGCTTCGTCAAAAACACGATGAATGAAGCATTACTTAGATTTCGACATTTGAATATCCTTGTACTTAGCGAAGTTGGTAAAACGTTTCCTGTTTTTTTAACAGGCACCAGAGGAGAGGACAGAGTCCCTCTGGACTGGGAAAGCCGGCTAAACATAGCCATAGGAGCCGCTAGAGGCATAGCTCACATCCACGAACTCAACAACGGGAAGCTCGTACACGGCAACATTCGCTCCTCAAACATCTTCCTCAACTCCAACAACTTCGGATCAGTCTCAGACTTCGGCCTCTCACCAGTCATGAGCCCGATCGCCCCACCCATCTCCCGGGCTGCCGGCTACCGGGCACCCGAGATAGCCGACACCCGGAAATCAACCCACGCCTCTGACGTCTACAGCTTCGGCGTCTTCCTCTTGGAGCTCTTAACCGGGAAGTCCCCGGTTCATTCAATTGGAGGGGACGAGCTCATCCATCTCGTGAGGTGGGTCCACTCTGTGGTACGAGAAGAGTGGACGGGTGAAGTGTTTGATATGGAGCTGCTGAGGTATCCTCATGTTGAGGAGGAGATGGTGGAGATGTTGCAGATTGCCATGTCTTGTGTTGTTAGGGTGGCTGACCAGAGGCCCAAGTTGCCAGATGTGCTCAAGATGATCGAGAACGTTCGCAGAACTAACGTTTAGTAGCCTCTGCCTTGGAGGAATTAAGGTTTGGATTCATTAGGTAGATAGGATTGTGATGTGATGTGAGTGTGTTTTAACATCAGTGAGGCTCTCACTCACTAATCTTCTTCATCTGTTCTCTCTCAAAATTTAGTTTTATTTTGGTTTGTGAGTTTTTTTCTTTTTGTTTTTGGGCTTGTGTTTGAAGCTTACGCTAAAATGTTTGTTTATGTCCATGATGAAATGGCAAAGGAATTCAAACTTCATTTCCTTTGAAGCAGTGAGTGAGCATTGGCCTTGTTTGTGCTCACCGGCATTGGTTGCACATCAGCTGTTATTTATGGCGGAACATAACCAGGATCTAGTAGGGACATGGCGAAGATCTAGTTGGGACATACTTGTCCTACTGAGATCTAAGAAGGTAGGTTATGTGGATCAGTTTAAGACACAACACGTACACGAGAAGGGTGTGGATGTGACCGACGGCAGGAGTGTTGGATGCCCGGATCGGAGTTGGCCGGACTAAAGAGAGATCCGGGAGATTACAATGTGACTGGGAACCAAGTTGCTGGTACCCGGAGTTAGCTTGGTCCCTTGAATAATACTAGTAAATTAAGAATCATAAAGCTAAGAGACACAAACAAGAAACGAAGCCTAAAAATTACTACAAGCCTACAAAGCAAAATGCCTTGGTCTTAATTCTCTGCTTTGCGAAAATGGGGACGACTTACACCAGCGCCAACTTAATTAAAAATATCTAACTTAATGTAGGTGGTACTGTAAATAAGTGCCGGATGGATTAGCTTAGGGCTGTGCATTCGGTCCAGACCTGACTGGATCGGACTAGAAATTTCGATCCGTCCGACTCGGTGGACCAGAGTTTTTACTAATGTTTTTATTTTTATATTAAAAAATTTAATTAATAGAATTTATTTTTTAAATAATTTTATATGTAATTTAAATACATTTCTTAAATAAAATGTATTAAAGATAATCAATAATCATACTGATATATATAAATTTTTAAATAATAATATATCTTGGTCCATTCCAGTCCGGACCAAAAAAATCCGGGTTTGGACCGGACCGGACCGAAACCCATAATCCGGGAAAATGAAGGACTGGGCTGGGTCCGGACCGGTCCGGTCTAATATTGCATAGGCCTAAATTTGCTCAACCAAACAGCGGGAACATTGGGCCTAAGAGAAGCTCTCTTTGCAACACAAAGCGTTTGACGGAGATAATCTTGTTATCTATATCTATATCTATACTCTATCTATATAATTTTGTCTACATGAGGGATATTTAATGCTCTCATGCCACACTAATGAGCATAAAAAGTAAATGAAAAGATGATTATTAGAAAGAATAAACTGTTGTATTAGAAGTGTATTATAATTAGTATTTTCTTTAATATAGAAAAGTAAAGAGTAAATACAAAAATTGATTTTTTGAAAACTATATTTATATTGAAAACTATATATTGTGTCAAAAAGTTATCCTTTGAAAGAACACATTATTGTATTAGAAATTTATAGCGATTAGCATTTTTTCACATAGAAAACTGAAAAAAAAAGAAGAGAAAAAATGATCATTTGAAAACTATATTGATATTGAAAGCCATAATTTTTGTCTTTATTAGAAATGTATAACAATTAGTGTTTTATATCTCATATAAAATATAAAACTATCTTTACAACTTGAAAAAGGCGACACAGCCAATAGGTTTAATGTCGTCAATTAACCCTAGATCCTTCTGCCCCTTCAAATTCGTTAGCATTTCAATTCCAATTGGCCCTTAACTGTTGTCAATTAATTGCAAACCCTCGAGGCCCTTCAAATTCGGAAGCAGTTGCATTCGAATTGCTGTATCCAAATTCATGAGGCTGGAGGAGTTTATGATTGTTGGCCTCCACCCATTATTTCACGAATTGATGCACAGGTACACCGATCGCCGCCTCCTGGGCTTATATATACAGCCGTTAGATGTCCGATTCCGCCGACGGAGATCTCGTGTCGGAAAACTCTAGCTGAGAATCAGAATCGGTGATCTTCGTTCCTTCCTCCCATCTTCCTCTCGGCTGCAGGTTCGGGTATGGGAGTTCGGTTGTAGGGCGGTCCAGGGGATTCCGCTGAGGTTGAGGTGGTCGGCAGAGTGGTGAAGGCGCCGGAATGGGAGAAAGTGGCCAGGTGGGTGTCGTGTGAGAAATTGGGTGACTTGTGATTTTTGACGGTCTTGTTAGGGTTTATGTACTTGTTTGATTTTGCAGCAAAGCTGATAAGACTGCCAATTGTGGATTGAGCTGACAAACACTAAGAGACTCCAATGGGAGCAGGAAGAAGATGGTCAGTCTGTAATGCAGGTGGTGTCTCTTAGAGGCTCCAATATCATTGAGGTACACTGTAAAGCTTCTGAATTTCCTCTCTTTATACGCATTTAGTTTCAAATGTAAAACCGAATCGCTGAAGTGTATTGTCTGGGGTTATTTGGATCTGGGCCTCAATGCATTTGAAATAAATCTTGAGCTAAGAGGGGAAGGAAGCTAAAGTTTAATTGGATGTTAGTTGTAATCCATCTCGTGTTTCTTTTTTATATACGTGTATGTACTTATAATGTTAATTAGATGATGGTAACTATAGCTCCTTCCTGGTTTTATATATCAAAGAGATATTAGAGACACAAAATTCACTTACCTTAAGCAAGCAGGTTCTTAGCCAAATAATGAGAATGATGAATCCTTGCCCGGTTTTGGGTCTTGGTCCTACCTAATATTAATACCCAATCCGTTTTAGTATTAAGTTTTACTCATGAAAGTTGATTTGGCATCTACCACTTCATTAAACTTGCCCTTGATGGCTTGATGCTTAAATTTTCCAGATCCAAGAACCTATCCATATACGCCCTGTGGAGTTCCAGATCCAAGGTATTTGAATTCCCAAGCCCACTCAATTTGTTAATTCTTGATTTTTTTGCAATTCTTCATTCTCGAATTGCTTAAATTTCTTATGTTTTTTTGCTTACTGAATTTGCCCTTGATGCTGCATTCCAGCTTTTTCCAGGTAATGATTCAAACTGGTTTGATTTTGCTTTCTATACTAATACAATAGCACTGTTGTTTGCCGATGATCATTGGTTTGAAATACTATGCTATGAGTCTACATAAGCGCCACTTGGGCAAGGTTTAAATTGATTGGTACACTAGGGGTGTAAATTTGGTGCTGTTTGTATCTGTCAGATCTGGAAATGGTTTTCAGTTGATTCTTGACTCTATGGTTGGATTATATCATCCTAGGATGTGCAAAAGAAAGGATATGTTGCCCTTAAAATCTTAACTGCCATTAACCTCTGACACCTCATGGATAAATATATAATTAAAACTAACATCTAGAGTGGCGCATAGAAGCCTAGAAATTGATATCTTCCATTGAAGACACTTCACAAATCGGCAGAGGTATCTAGCTTGATTGGTTCCTTATGTCTGCTACTTGTTTTGATGAGTAATTGTGGGCTGAAGATATCTTGCAGACATATATGATCACTCAATCATTTGCACATAATCTGTATATTTGTGTGTATATACTACCCATGATATGTGTATGTATATTAGTAATGAGAAAGCTTCAGTAGCAATTTAAAAGATCTCAGAAACCTTAGTAACCAGGGCCGATCAGGCGACGCCCAGTATTATCCTAATTTCTTTAGATAGATGACAATTCCCATGGTTAGAAGTTGTTGCCTTTTGCTATTCTGCCTTTTTCTATAGTTGATATGCATTCTTTGCAACCATGGTGACTTGACTAAAAAAACATTTTGTCTTATAATCATAATGGGATTGCTTAACCTTAATCTAGCTTGTGAAGCTTTCTTCCATCTCCAGTAAATCTTGAAAGTTTTGTTGGATTGAGAATCTTGAAATGAGTGGGCTAAAATACCTTGACTTGAATAGGAGGCTCATCTGTGTATTTTTTTTTTAACTACAGAGGCTGCAATTGGTGAAGGGGAGTATGCAACTTTTCTCTGTGGAGCAGCAGAGGAGCCAAGCTCTTGAAGCTCATGCAGCATCATTTGCACAGTTCAAAGTCTGGTTTCAATCTGAGCTCTAAATTTTGCATTATTATTTGTCCCTTTAATGAGAATGTTGTCACTCAGGGGAGGTTATATGGTGTATTTCATTTGTTGGACAGTTTACTTATTATATGTGCCATGTTACAGGTTCTAGGAAACGAAAACTCTTCTACTCTTATATGCTTTGCCACAAAGTCATCTAATGCTGGACAAATTACATCGAAGTTGCATGTGATAGAACTAGGTGCTCAGCCAGGTTTGTATTAATCTTCTTTGTTTTAGTTTGTTTCCCTCTTCTTCTTCTTTTCAGTGGCAATGCAATTGTACAGAAATAGACATCAGGTGACTGAAGGGCAATGCAAAAATATTTGCAATTGAACAATTATCTCAACATCTTGAATGGGTATTAGACTTATCACGACTGTTTGAACTTTCATAAATTTCGTTCCCATTGTTCGTGTTCAGTAAGTGAGTGTTCTGGTTGTTACTCTCTGCATAATATAAATCTTCAGCAATTGTTGTTTCCGTAGATTTTCTTAGGCCTATTTTTCTTTTACTGAAATTATATTTACTTGGTAAATTTTCATATCAGGAGAACCAGGTTTTTCTATGAAAGTGGGGTAGAAGTGGACGTACTTCCTAGAGATAAAGTTCCTTTATGAGAGTTGAGGTAAGATTGAAATATCATCCTGACATTTAATTTGGTAGTGACATACAATGTTGCCATGGTTTCTGAAGCATGATTACCATCTCTAGCGTGATAAATCATCATTTGTAACTCTTTATTCATGTACGTAAATTTTGCATTTGCATGCTCCTAACTAAAAATGCTTCTTATGGCCTATCTAAATTGCTTTAAAATCCTCATGTGCACATTTTGGCTTATCTCCAAAGACCAGTCTGCTGTGTGCATTGTAATTCCTCATGTCCTTTTTTACTTGCTTGATTAAATTCCTTTTTTATGGCATTATTATTACAGATAACAGGAGTCCAAGATGCAGTATAGAAAGCATTCATGCTTGTATGCGAACAAAATTTTGTAGATGCTTCTAGGGACAGTGAACCCACTGCAGCATCAACTCAATCATTAGTGATAAAGGTCCATTTTGTATCATGGCTCATGAATTCATGATAGCCATTGAATCCCAGAAAAATAAACTCATTTGCATGTTTGAATGTAGATACGTGTGCATGCTCCCCGTCATTGAACAAATGAAAGAAAACAAAGGAAATTTTACTCTCTCCAATGACTTTCAGCCTACGCACGGGCATAATCGCTAGTATATATAATTTTGTGTTAATAGGGGGTATTTAATGTCATCATGACACATTAATGAGCATAAAGAAGTGAATAAAAAGATAATTGTTTTAAAAAATAAACTATTGTATTTTTTTGATGAAAAAAATAAACTATTGTATTAGAAATGTATAACTTAGTATTTTGTTTCCTATAGAAAACTAAAAGTTGAATACAAAAAGTGATCATTGGAAAACTATATTTATGTATACTCCATATATAAAGTTGTATACATGAGGGGATATTAAATCTCTTCATGATATGTTAATACTAATATTTATATTAATTAATAAAGTAAACTGTATTTACATGAGAGCATAAAACATAGAAAAATATTGAGAATGAAAAAAGTAATCTATATGATGTATTTGGTCACAAGTTTTTATATACACTTATAATTAAAAATTCTTTATGTACTTATGTATAACTTAATGGTTAAAAAGCTTCTAAATTATGAAAAAATAACAATTAATATTCATATGTTTTCATACAACCTATACGATAAAAGAAAGAGATTATTGAAATTTCAATAACCACTTGAAATGGTCCTTCAACTTACTGTCGTTTTCAATTAAATTAAACTTAAAATGCAGTTAAATACAAGAGAGGTTGTTAAAACAAAATAATGCAATAAAAATTTATTTTAAAAAATAATTGAATAACACTACATTAAATTATATGTAAAATAATTCAATATGCTTAAATTACGTTTAATAAAATAAATAATCAAAAAAATCTATAAATAAAATTTGGTTATAATATAAACCCGTGCATATGCACGGGGATGACCACTAGTTATTACTCCCTCCGTTTCACAATAAGTGTCGTTTTAGCTTTTAACACAATTTTTAAGAAAAGCAATCATTCACTTTAAAAGTTACAACTTTTTCTTAATCTTATCACTCATTACATTTTTTTGGCCAATGAATGAACAACTTTAGTCAACAAATACACATTCTAATAAAAATTATCACTATTCACCCCTAATAAATCACTTTGAAAACCTAAAACGGCACATATTATGAAACAAATTTTAAGTGCTAAAACGACACTTATTGTGAAACGGAGGGAGTACGATTTTTTGCTCAAAATCTTATTAGTACGATAAACAAACAAAATGTGGATCTTAATGCGGGAGTGGGACATAATAAATAAAACGGATATTTCACGTGGTAACCCCGAGGTATTGCTTAATTCACGAGGTGTACTAAAGATTGGTATAATTCATACGGTAACCCTGAACTTTATTCTAGTTTTGTTTTGTACCCAAAACGTTAAATTTAACGTTAACCGTGCTTCAAAATTTTTTTTTAAAAAAAGAATGGAAAAAGGGTTAAAATGTGTTAAAATTGTTAGAAAAAATCAAAGCAGGTTTTTCACTTTCCCTTCCGACCAACAAAAAAATTGACGCTTTCCCTCTCCGATTGTGCTTTCCATCACTATTTGAAGACGATCTTGCCGATGCTTGTTTGCGACATCGACGGAGCCCCTGGTGGTTTTGTTGTTTGAAGAAGGTAATTCGGTGGTGGCCGACGACAACACGAAAGGCGTCGCTGCTAGCTAACGAACCCTAGGAATAAGAGTTATCGAGAATCACGACTCCGGGAGAAAGAATTCTCCATTGCCTCGTCAACCCTCGAATCGTGTATGTATCTCTAAGAAGATTACAATTCGTAATCTTCTTATACCAACCGAGCAATTCGTGGTTCTTGTTTCTGAATCAAGAAAGATCCAAAATTTCACTTGTTAGTGCCGCTGACACCTGACCTGAGAATTCCGGCCGCCGGCCTCCGCCATCACCACTGATTGGGGCGATGGATCGGCCGCCTCATGATTTCTCAACTACAATGGCGTTTGCTCAACAACAGCAACAACAGCAATACGGGTTCCACCCACAGCATCAGCAGTTCCCTAGCTCAGTTCACGGCCCTCCCTTTCTCCATCCGCATCCATCACTCCAACAATAGTATCTGGTGGATTTGGAAACAAAAAAGAAGGTCGGAATTGAAGATTTTCAAGGTAAAATTAAGGATTCTAATTGATTTAGGGTTCAACAAATGTTGGTGTTTCAATCACTTTAGGGCTTTTATGAATTCTGAGTTTTATGGTTCTTGCATATTTGTGTCAGTTTCACATTGTTATGCATATATACTAAAATGGATGCTGCTAAAAATAAGAGTTCTATTGTGATGTTGAGAATGATGACCTAAAACAAGCAGAGAGCATGAGAACACCAATTAGTAAAATCCATTGGAAAAATAGACACCAGCAAGTTAGAAAAGTAGGACATTAGTATTGGTTTGATGAACAAAACAATTGAGAAATTTAAAAGAGGAACAAGTTCGAACAGTATTACACAGCTTTACACATACAACAAGGTAGATAAAAGCAATAAGCAATAACTAGAGAAAAGTAGGACACCGAAATGGTCTAGGAACAAAAGCATTAGCTAGAGAAAAGTAGGACACCTACAAATACAACAAGTTAGAAAAAGCATTGGTCTAGGAACAATAGCAATAGTTAGAGGAAAGTAGGACACCAATTGTTTACACGTACAAGAAGTTAAAAAAAGCAATGGTCTATGAAAACAAAAGCAATAGCTAGAGAAAAGTAGGACACTAAAGAACTCATGTCTTATCCTGCATTTCTCATCTATATTGATTTTGATCATTTAATGCCTAGTGTAGTGCTATTTGTGCATACTGATTATTTTATAATTGGGTTGTTTTGTTTCACACCTCTAGTTTTCCATGGATTCTAGTAAATAATGCTGAATTGATTTCTGATTTCTTGTGAGATTTGGTATAAATGTATTATGCAGAGTAAACCTCTTATATGTAAGCAAAAAGCAATTACACTATTACAATGTTTAAGGTTGGAATTTTAAGCCTATTAGCTCAAGAAGGTAGAGCAATGTGTTAGTATATATAACACAAAGATGTAGGTTCAAGTCCTACATAGGTTACAAATCTAATGGCTTATTTATTTTTGAAAAAATCCAACCTTCATTAATTAAGTGGAATGAGAAGAAGTAAGAGTAATACTCAGCAGGTAAATACCATAAAAGTGCTACCTTGCATTCAAATAGAGGAAAAGGAGTGAATGACGGCTGTAGCCGTTTACAATCAAATAACCTCACTAACTTTTACCCCTAAAGCCCTTTTTTATACTAAAATAAAGAAGCAAGGGAAAAAAAAAGAAATGATGTGCCTACAGGACAAGTGACATGCCCACATCAGCTAAATACAATAATAAGGAACAAAGAGGAGCAGCGAGCTATGCCAGCTCATTAATAAAATGATATTTCTTCAACCGTATCATAGAAGATTAGCAAGTACTTTAAGAAAATCATAGGCAACCTATAAGGAATGGTCAGTGTTGGCTAGAAAATATGGCACTTCATTTGTCTGTTGCCTCTGAAAGCTTCATAAGCACACTAGAAAACACTCCAGAAGCCACAATGCTAATAGATTCACCATGAAATGCACTTCAAACAGCCCACAAATCAAATAACTCACTAGAAAAATCAACCAGAAGTAAACAATTTGAACAATAAGCCAATAGGGAGAAAAGTAGACTTTGAATGAAATTGAGCACAAACCAATTCTGAATAATAAAAATTCACCAACAATTTCTGCAGGAGTCTAAACAAGAAAAAAAAAGGACAGTTGAAACACCAACTAGTTTAAGAAGTCTTGGACAATGTCAAAAAGAGCAACATTTAACAAGCCAATAGGATTCTTTATTAGTACCAAAAAACAATAAACAAATTTCTATCGAGTGCCTGGAACCCATGGGGCTGAGCACATCACATCTTCCATATGAGATAGTTGTTCTTCATTGTTTTTTTGTTTTGTCTTCCTCTTTTGTCTTCGTACAACTCGTATACCTTGTTGTTCCTTAAGCTCTCTTGCAGTTAGTCCACCTTTACATGACCTCACATTATGCCCGAATGCCTAGAATACAAAATGAAACAACAAAACATGTATAGTTACATAATTAAAACTGGTAATAAAGAAGAGATGAGGTAAATTTGAGTTATAATCTTGCATCTTCCACACCGCACAACCCGAGACCTCTTTCCAGCAGCCTTTTGGCCCTCTTGTCTTCTTCTATTTCTTGGGGGTCTTCCCACTTTTCTTTTCATGGTTGGTGGGTTGATTCTTGGAAGATCAAATGTAGGCCATTGTTCTTCATCTGGAACAGGCCTATAATTCACCGAATATGTTTTTCTATACATTTTTATGGAAAACCATTCAGAAACATAATGTTCTGGATGTCCCCGAAAATTGAGTATAACACATATAGCATGTCGACAAGGGATCCCACGAATTTGCCATTCACCACATGCACATGTTCGGTTGGCAATGTTGACAGCCAAGGATGAGTGATCTTCTTTAACTTCAAATTCAGTGGGTGATACATTAAAAACCTAGAAAAACAATACCTTAATATTGTTACAATGACTTAAACCAATAATCAACAATGGAAATATAAAAAAAGGAAGCAAGGCACACAATCATGAACCTGACAAGAACGTGCTGCTTTTTCTCCCTTGGCCAATCTATCGTTTGCATATTTAGTTATATCATTAAGAGGCATATTTTGGGAAGCTTCTTGTCTCATACAATGTCTAACCATGAAGTGTCAACACTGGAATTCCTGCTTTTTCTCATACAATTCCTACAAAAGCGAATATGATCAATCAAATATTGGACAAACACATTCATATTTCAATAAAAAAGTCAAAGTAATATGTACCTTCAAGAAGTGTCAACACTGGAAGACATCGGTCTGATCCTAATGTTGAATTGTATGACTCCACAAAGTTGCTTGATGTTTGAGGAGAATGTAAATTGGGGTCATACTTGTACCTTGCCCAACACTTATTATCCCCCAAATCTTGCAGCCACCTAATGGCACCCAACCCAGCTACTCTTTCCAATTTTTCCATTGCTTTCTTGAATTTGAACTCAGAATATGATTTGCAACATGACCAAAAAAGGTCATGCATATGCTTTCCTGGAAAAGCCTTCTTGAAGTTGGTACAAAGATGTGTGCAACAGTATCGCCTCGAAGCTGAGGGCCACACCTCCCTAAGAGCCGGTTCAACCCCCTAATATACGAAAGTAGTCAAAATAGAGAATAAGATGTAATTAAATATTAAAGTAAGGTAAAAAAAACGAAAAAGAAAGGAAAAGACAATACCTTTTGTCTATCCGACACAATGCACCAATTAGCTCTTTCAACATTCCGTAAAAGCTCTCTTAAGTGATAGAAGAAAGAAGACCATGTTGCCTTACTTTCATTTTCATATATACCATATGCTAAAGGAAAAATCTCATCATTTCCATCCACAACAATAGCAGACAAAACAACCAATCAACCCTCTACATCCTTGAATGAATCCT
Source organism: Polygonum maritimum (assembly GCA_963924305.1). NCBI lineage: Eukaryota > Viridiplantae > Streptophyta > Magnoliopsida > Caryophyllales > Polygonaceae > Polygonum > Polygonum maritimum. Next base: position 1,121,962 of record OZ002736.1, read on the forward strand.
TGAATCATTGGATTCAAAGAAATAAAGACACTCTTAAATTGAATGGGTTCTTCAGGATCATTTTCACCATGCCTCCAAGTAATATGAGCTTTTGAGTTAGGATTAGAAGTCTTTAAGACCTCACAATAACTGGGCAAACTCCCATAAGAAGTGTCATCATCTCCTTTAATTATCTTGAGTGCAAGTGTCCTTGCTTTGTATAAGGATGTTGTCTTCATATTAATACCAAAGTTTTTGAATAAGAAAGTTTGAAGAGTTTTTCCTTTGACATCTTCATTTGCTCTCACATATTCAAGAATCTTTATTGACGCCCATTCCGGTGTTGCCATGGAGTTGTACATACCCACTTTCAAGCAATTATGAGTGTCGTTCAATTTTTTAATTGCCCATGTAACTTCGTCTGACAATCTTGATGCATGAATCCTCCAATTACAGCTTGAGTCTCCATACAAAGCTGTATACCTACTTTGCTCAGATTTCAATACTACAACAGAGAAACCCTCTTGGATACAATAATCTCTAGCAACATCCATCACATGATTTTTGTCAATAAAAATCATCCATTCCTTCAGCTTGATCTTCCCAAATTCATTATCACCATAGAACTCTCCGTTATCATAAAGTACATCAAAGTAATCATCAATGTTACTCTCGTCTCCATCATCCGCTAGTAATGACATAACGTTTTCTGCATCAGGCATATCAACTGAGGGGCCAACAACAATAGGTATATTACCGGTGGACACAACAACATCAGCTTCCTCAATAGATGGCAAAGTAGAATCCTGTAAGTTGCCTATTCTTGCATTAAGATCACTGGAATCAGATTGATTACTTAAGGAGTGAGAGCTACTTCCAACTAATGGAGCATAAATCCCTTTTCTTCTGGCAGTAGTGGCGGGAACTCTCCTACTAGAAGTGGGCTGGATGTTGTGACTTGACCTGGGAAGTGATAAGTTTTCTGCAAGCCTCTTTGATTCAATAAAACCCCGTGCCAACTCTAGATTCTTAGATGGTGATTCCGCAGCCCCGATGGCCAAGTTGATCAACTTCTTATCACATAATGCATTGAACATGGTCACAACATCACTGTCACTTTGTAGCTGAAAACTTTGAGAATTATGTGCATACCATAAAGTTGGTTGCTCAGGCAGGAACATTCCTGTTTTTTCAGCCTCCTCTAGTAAGTCAACAAATATCTCCAAAATACTATACTTATCAGGATCATTCACCTTTACTTCCACGTATTCACGATGAATATAACGCATTCTTAATAATATATTCTCTTCCATTCTGCAATCAAAAGCAAATAAATAGATCATTGTAAAAAATACAAGACACCGATCGATACAAGACACTGATCAATACATCTGTTTAAAGCACTCTTAATATTTTAACAAATCAACATAGCTTTACAGGTTCATACACATGCCTATATATCTACAAAAATAAACATTATCAAATCAACAAAGCTTTACAGGTTCATACAGAGGCCTATATATCTACAAAAAGTAAACATTAAACTCCCACTAGGAGGATTCATACTAATTAAAAACTATTTAACTTGCAATAAAGGTACATGTAAACACAAAGTAGAGTACGTACACAGGCCTACATATCTACCCCATGTAAACACAAAGTAACGTTCATACACAGGCCTACATATCTACAAAAGTAACGTTAGTTACTACTCCTTAATTCAACCCTAAAACCCTAATTAGCACACAAATCCAAAATTTGAACGGAGTATAACGCAAAAAGTAAAATTTGAACGGAGTATAAAGCAAAAATATACCTAAAGTCTTCTTTACAAATCAACAGCAAAGCCTGGTCAAACAGTAAACGTCTTCAATTTCCCGAGCAGCACCACCGATTTACGAGGGTTTTGAGAAGGGATAATGAGAATTAATTAGCAATAGAACATGTTTACTATAAATAAATGGAAAGTTTAAGCTTTAATATTTAATTTCACTTTTAATTCTAAAAAAGTTAACAGTGAAAAGTTAGGTTTAACATTTTTGGATATAGGATGAAATTTGCATAAAGTTCAGGGTTACCATATAGGATGAAATTTTTGGAAAAGTTAGGCTTTTAATTCTAAAAAAGTTAACAGTGAAAAGTTTAAGCTTTAATATTTAATTTCACTTTTAATTCTAAAAAAGTTAACAGTGAAAAGTTAGGTTTAACATTTTTGGATATAGGATGAAATTTGCATAAAGTTCAGGGTTACCATATGAAATATACCAATCTTTAGTACACCTCGTGAATTAAGCAATACCTCAGGATTACCACGTGAAATATCCGTAAATAAAAAAATCAACATAAACTCAGTTGAGTAGACTTATAGTTCTACCAAAGAAACATGGAAGTCCATCCCTATCAAGCAAACAAGAGGCAATAACCCTAGATGTCGTTCTTGGGAATATTCTGGAGAACAAGGTTGGGCCTAGCAAGCGTCCAAGGCCCAATGATGATTTTCTCACTCAGCCCACTACCAAAGAAACCCATAACACCATAAAAGAAACCCATCCCATCACCCCAACTCCACCCAAAACTGACGAAAACCCCATACCTCACCAGCCCAGTCACGAGATAGTCAAAACCCAAAGAGTGGTTCTCGCACCACCCTCTGACCCGCCCCCAGGAACTAATTTGTCTAGTTCCCCCTCATTGGACCACAAGGAGGAGGATAGCATGTTAACGGATGCCGCATCCCAAGTCGTCGGTGAAGAACAGAACATCCCGACAACCCAGGAGGATGCCGTGATGCAGGACGGAGTGGACGAGCAGGCGTCCCGGAGCCCCATGAGGGCGTAACCCCCCCTTCCCCCCGATTCTCCATGATGAATTGCCTCATATGGAATGTAAGAGGGGCCGGAAGCCCCGGTTTCAGACGTGCTATTCGCTATCTTCTAAAGAAAAATCGTGTGGATATCTTAGCCCTTATGGAACCCCATATCTCTGGAAGTAATGCTGATAAAGTTTGTTCCATGCTTAAATTCTCTGGTCAACACCGAGTAGAAGCGGAAGGTTTTAGTGGGGGAATTTGGGTGCTCTGGCGGAAGGAGGAGATCAATGTCGACATCCTTAGCCAGAATAGGAATTTTGTCCACGTCAGAACGTCCCTCGACAAGAGCGAGACTCACTTTATCTTTGTTTATGCCCCACCATCAGTCCACAGAAGATCCAGCTTTTGGACCGATCTTGAAAGGGAGGCTGCTGTGATCAACGCACCCCTCTTCGTAGGGGGAGATTTTAATTGCATTCTTTCTTTGGACGAGAGGATGGGCGGGTCCAGAGTCCTCTCCGATGATACGGATGCCTTCTCGTCCTGCATTCAAAGGCTCCAACTCCTTGACCTCGGGTTCTCTGGCCCAAAATTCACGTGGAATAGAGGCGTCTCCACAGAAACACATGTTGCTAAACGTCTTGATCGCGTTTTCACTAACAGCCACGGTCGCCTGAGATGGGAGGAGGCGAGAGTCAAGCATCTCCCCGCTCTCTCCTCGGACCACAATCCTCTTCTCCTCACCCTTTCCTGCGATGCCAGTAAAGACAGGTCAAGACGACCTTTCCGCTTCGAAGCGGCGTGGATCGAGCACCCCACCTTCCTTAACCATGTTAGCCGCCATTGGAATGACTCCCTCGATCTCCCGCAAGCCCTGACGCAGCTCAAAGAGGCCCTCCTTCTCTGGAACAGATCCACTTTTGGCAACATCCACATCAACAAAAACAAGGTGGCAAACCGTTTAATAGGAGTCCAAAAAGCTCTTGAGATCAGGCCAAGTACTACCCTCCTCCAGCTTGAGAGCAACCTTAAGGCTGAAATGGACGCCCTTCTTGCCCAAGAGGAAGTGCTTTGGTTCCAAAAATCGCGCCAAGACTGGCTTCAGCTGGGAGATCGCAACACGGCTTTCTTCCACCTCAGTACTGTAGTCCGGAGACGCCATAATCACATTGCAGCCCTTAAAGACAGCGAAGATAAATGGATTTCCGACCCCAAGGAGTTGGAGTTCTCTGCAGTCTCCTACTTCTCCAACCTCTATGCTCTACACGAGTCAGAGCGAAACTTCTCCCCGCTCTCCAGTCACCGATTTCCTGCTTTACACCAATCTGATCTGGCCGCGCTCAACACCCCGGTCTCTGATGCGGAAATTTGGCAAGCAGTGCGCGATATGGGCTCTTACAAAGCACCGGGAGTGGACGGGTTCCAACCGATATTTTATAAGACTTGTTGGGGCAGAGTTGGGGATAAGGTTTGTGCTTGGGTCCGCGACTTTCTCCAAACCAGGAAGCTCCCTCAAGGTGCTAACGATACTCTCATCTCGCTCATCGCTAAGGTGGCAGCCCCCGAGAACCTCTCGCAATTCCGCCCGATTAGCCTGTGCAACGTGGCCTACAAAATCATTACAAAGACGCTGGCGAACAGGTTGCAACCAGTGATGAATGGGCTGATTGGTCCCACGCAGAATAGCTTTCTCCCTGGTAGAACCATCACTGATAATGTGGTGATCCTCCAGGAAACAATCCACTCAATGCGCCTTAAAAGAAATGGGAAGAAATGGATGCTTCTTAAGCTCGACCTAGAGAAAGCCTTCGACAGAGTTCGGTGGGACTTCATTGAAGATACTCTACGGGCTACGGGGCTCACAGACAACTGGATCGAATGGGTCATGGAGTGCATTTCTTCCTCCTCCATGAGAGTTCTTTGGAACGGAGAGATGACAGTTAGCTTCAAGCCTATGCGTGGGGTCCGACAGGGCGATCCTATCTCCCCGTACCTCTTCGTGCTCTGTATTGAAAGGTTGAGCCACCTTATTCAAGACGAAGTGGATGCCGGAAGGTGGAAGCCCATCCACCTGCGCAGAGGTGCTCCTCCCCTATCCCACTTGTTTTTCGCCGACGATATCATCCTCATGGCGGAAGCCTCTACTAGTCAAATGACGAACATCAGGAAAGTGCTTGATCTCTTCTGCGCCTCATCCGGTCAGAAGGTCAGTGTAGCGAAATCCAGAATCTATGTCTCTAAGAATGTTAACAGGGACCTCGCGAGCAAAATCGAGGACATTGCAGGCTTCAACGTTACGAGGAACCTTCAGAGATACCTGGGCGTCCCCGTTCTTCACGAAAGAATATCCAAAGCCACCTTCGCAGATATCCTAAGCAAGATGAAGAATCGGTTGGCAGGGTGGAAGGCTAAGACTCTCAGCATGGCTGGCCGCCTCACCCTGGCCAAGTCTGTTCTTTCATCCATGCCATTCCATGAATTCGCTGCAATTCCCGGAAGCCGTCTGCAAAGATCTTGATCGGATTATTCAAGGATTTATTTGGGGAGGTGTGAATGGATCAAAGAAGATACACCTTGTGCCTTGGCCTGAAATCTGTTTACCCAAGAGGTCGGGGGGGCTCGGAGTCAGGGCTACGAGAGAGATGAACTTGGCCCTTCTTGGGAAGCTTGGTTGGCGGTTGCTTACGGGCCAAGGAGGTCTCTGGGGGGAGCTCCTCACGGCCAAATACAAACTGAAGGCGGAGCATGGGCAAGTCTCTCAGACAAATCGTTGTCGCGCCTCCGCCATTTGGAAAGGCATAAACTGGAGTATCTCCTCATTGGTGTCGAAGGGAATCAAGTGGAACATTGGAGATGGCAGGAAAGCACGCTTTTGGGAGGATGCTTGGGCCGCCGATCAGCCGCTTAAGGAGTTGGCTTGCGGTCCCATTCCGAATAGCCCTTTCGGAGATCGCGTTTGTAACTACTGGCGACAAGATCAGGGCTGGAACTGGAGTCTCTTTTCGAGCTCTCTCCAACCAACGATCCTCTTGAGAATTGCCGCTACTCGTGTCCGGGACATCGATGGCTTTGAGGATTCTATTAGTTGGGCTCTCACCTCTAATGGCGAGTACACGGTCTCATCCGCCTACTACCTCGCTAGAAGCCCCTACCACTACGCAACTCAACAGCTGGCAAACCGCCTTTTCACACTCATCTGGAAACTTCATGTCAGTGAAAGGATCCGTTGTTTCTTGTGGCTGGCGGCCAAAGGAAGGGTCCTCACCAACGTCGAGAGGGTCAGGCGTCATCTCGCCACTAATGCCGACTGCCACCACTGCCCAGGCCGGCTGGAAACCTTATTGCACCTCCTCCGCGACTGCCCGATCGCCAAAAACCTCTGGCAGTCCCTTCTCGTGGGATCACAGCACACCGACTTCTTCTCCCTCGATCCTCTCGATTGGGCCCTCAAGAACCTTCAGTGTGGCTTCGACTTAGGAGGCTCTGAAGCCCCGGATGTCCTATTTGCGGCGGTAATTTGGTGGCTCTGGAGGTGGAGAAACAATTCTATTTTCCGTACTCCCATAGAAGTGGCTGATCGCCGGAGTTTCTTGATCCAGTATGCCAAGGTTATGAAGAACTCCATTGCCAAAGGGGAGAGTCATCTGAGAGGGGTCAACCGGATCGAAAGAAGGATTAGGTGGGAGAAGCCCGAAGCCAACTGGGTCAAGATTAACACGGACGGCTCGGTTGGGGGAGTCGCCTATGGGGCCACTGCAGGTGGGGTTATCCGGGGCTGCGACGGTGAGTGGCTGGCTGGATTCTCCCTCAACATCGGTTGTTGCTCGGTGCCAGCGGCCGAGCTCCATGGGCTCTCGGCTGGCCTCCAACTGGCCTGGGATCTCGGATTCCGCAGAATCATCCTTGAAGCTGATTCCAAAATTGTGATCGAGCTGATTATGAAGCCAATCAATTCTTCTCACCCCCTTGCTAGCCTGGTGCGTGCGTGCCAGAGCTTCCTTAGTAGAGACTGGGTCGTCCGGCCTCGCCACATCTTCCGGGAAGCTAACAAAGTAGCTGATCGTCTCGCTTCCCTTGCTCACGATCTACCGCTGGGTCTCCACCGTTTCCCAGAACCGCCTGATGTTATTTCTAGTTTACTGTATTATGACCTTATGGGCATTGCTTGCCCCCGTGCTGTGCCTGCTTTTGTCCCTCCCTAATAACATGAGAGCCTGACTCTCCTTTTCTGACCCAAAAAAAAAAAAAGACTTATAGTTCTAGGCCCGATTCTCGGTCATTAAACCCATCAAAAAAACCACATAGGAATATAGGAACCCCCGTTTACTTTGTTGGGACGCCTCCAGCTCCTCCATCTCTCTTAATACTTGCACGCCATTTGCAAGGAACACATCTTAATTTCAACACTAAAATAGTACGTACTTGTATTAGTACTAGCACCGTATCTCCTCACAAAACCCATCCGTTCTATTCCCATTCCTTCACGTACGTGATGGGAGAAGCAGGCGGCGGGCTCTCCCCGGGCGTCCACGGGGCCCCGGAGTGCCCGAAGCCGGCCACCGCCGCCCGAGAAGACGACGCCGGCGCCCAATTCGTGCTCCAATCCAAAGGTCCTAATTTTTCACTCTTTCAATTTTACCGGCGGAGGTAATTGGTGAAACTGATGAGTTGATGATTTTGGTAGGGCAGGGCAGTGGTGGCACGCGGGGTACCATCTGACGACGGCGATAGTGGGGCCCACCATCCTGACTCTGCCCTACGCCTTCCGGGGGCTCGGCTGGTCCATGGGCTTCTTCTGCCTGACCGCCATGGGCGCCGTCACCTTCTACGCCTACTACCTCATGTCGCTCGTCCTCGACCGCTGCGACAAAGAAGGCCGCCGCCACATCCGCTTCCGCGAGCTCGCCGCCGACGTCCTAGGTCCGCTACACGTTTTCCCTTGCCCTTTTTATATATTATATATCGGTTTTTCTATTCTGGAGAAGTATTTCAAAAATAGAAACTAAAACCCAAGAAATAGTGCTGAAACTAAAATCTTTTTTTCTATGCATGAAAAAAACAAGTAAAAAACCAAAATTTTAAAATTTACAAAATCTTTGACACTTTTTTAAAATTTTTAAAAAATTAGAAAAATCCTATATATAATCTGTTTCAACTTTGACATTTGTTTTGATTAGTGCTGAAACTTGAGAGTGTTTACTGTTTAGTAGTGCTGACCAATTCAATACCCATAAGGCCATCATAGTACTACCATTTCTATGCTTACATACTTGCATTATTACCTACTTTATTAGTCTTCAATTTGGTTTGTGCCTTGCTACGTATGAGATTGGGTTTGCACTTAGTCCAGTTTTGTTGCTAGATTTAAATCAGCACTTTTGGCCTTATTTGTTTCCATTTACAATTATAGGGTCTTTTTCAGAGCTAAAAAGTTGCTTCTATGTGTGGTGATATCTCTTACTTTTCAAACATGTTTTCACATGTAACTAGATTTCATTTCCTACCTATATAGAGAATCCTCCTTACTTTGTCAACTTTTCTTATGCTGAAGATATTCCTCGTCCCTCTGTGTTCCTACCAATCCTAAGCTGTTAGATTTCCCTTTCCTTTTGGTATCAAATTCAACTGTTATTACTTGTACCTTTTAAAATGCTACTATACTTGGATTAACCATATGCTTCTTTTAGCTCGGTAGAAACAAAAATTTTCTCCTCAAGATTCTATAAAATAGAAATAGAGAACGAAGTAACTAGAAAGACTTTTAGAATATTAATCTTCTAGAGGGATCATCTAGAAAGCAAGTACTTTTGAATGCCTAGAAAAAGTTATGCAGTTGGACCATCTGCTCTATCCGTTCGAGTTTCGCTTCTCGAGAGAAGATGAAAGGCTAAAAATGAAAGTGTTCGCAAGGCATACCTAATTTGTACTTTGCATATGAAAATCCAACATCTTAAAGGGAATTTTCGATTGGATCTCTCGGTTTTTTTATATTCTGATCAAGTCATTTCATAGGCTCGGGATGGATGTTCTACTTTGTGATATTCATTCAAACCGCCATCAACGTTGGAGTAGGAATCGGAGCTATCCTTTTCTCCGGACAATGCCTTCAGGTATATATAGATTTCTTTTGAAGCTATAAAGGAAAGCTGAATTTGAATAGCACTTTGGTAAAGATAAATCCTCTATAATGATTTCAGAGCTATATGTACATGTGATGATTTCTGATTTTCTCCTTTTTCCGTTTTCTTGAAGATCTTGTATTCTAGCCTTTCTCCACACGGTTCACTAAAGCTGTATCATTTCATAGCCATGGCGACTGCTGTGATGATCGTGCTCTCCCAACTCCCGTCTTTCCACTCCCTCCGACACCTTAACTTGCTCTCTCTTCTTCTCAGTCTCGGCTATACTGCCCTTGTTGTTGGCTGCTGTATCTATGCAGGTCAGTGCATTCCATACATCTAGTTTAGTAACAAGTTTCACCTCTCTTAGCAATTGAACAGCGGACGACTTCTTTTGTATTCCTCAGGGACTTTGAAAATTGCACCTAAACGAGACTATTCCTTGGGGTCTTCAGACTCTGCAAGGGTTTTCAATGCATTCACTTCCATCTCCATCCTAGCTGCCATTTTCGGGAACGGGATCTTACCCGAAATACAAGTAAACTCATCTTGGCCGTAAACACAAATCAGTTCATCTCTGTACCTTTAATCTGATTCTTGTTGAATTCGTTCAGGCCACCCTGGCTCCTCCAGTCACCGGGAAGATGTTCAAGGGACTTGTCATGTGCTATAGCGTCATTTCTGTCACATTCTATTCAATCGCAGTGAGCGGGTACTATGTGTTTGGTAACAAGTCCAGCTCTAACATCTTTGACAGCTTAATGCCTGATGAAGGGCCTTCTCTGGCCCCAACATGGGCCTTAGGCCTGGCTCTTGTCTTCATTCTTCTCCAGCTGTTCGCCATTGGCTTGGTACACACCTCTCCTCATACTTTCGAACAGGCAATGTAGATATATATGTATAACAAAGAACTGTCTTTCTATAAGAGTCCTGTGTTAGTGTTCCCTAGGTAACGGTCACTGTTCCCTAGGTAACAGTCAGTGATAACACTAAAATCACCAATACCTGTTTTGCAAACTAAAAAAAATCACTATTATGTAAATGTCTGAATATCAGGTGTACTCTCAAGTGGCGTTTGAGATCATGGAGAAGAAGACAGCAGATGTAAACCAAGGCATGTTCTCAAAGAGGAACTTGGTCCCGAGAATCCTCTTGAGGACAGTATATATGATAGCCAGTGGCTTTATTGCCGCCATGCTTCCTTTCTTCGGAGACATTAGTGCTGTGGTGGGAGCCATTGGCTTCATCCCTCTCGACTTCATCCTCCCCATGCTTCTCTACAACATGGTCTTCAAGCCTGCAAAGCGGAGCCCTGCCTATCTGATCAATATCTCCATCATGGTCATCTTCACCGGTGTAGGGATCATGGGTGCGTTCTCGTCTGTGAGAAAGCTGATTCTTGATGCTAATCAGTTCAAGCTCTTCAGTAGTGAAGTTGTGAGCTGATTGGATCGCTGAAGGTACGTAGTGGGGTTGAGGATTGAGGATCGCGCTGAGATTAATGCTCGAATGAATGGTCTGTGTTGCATTCGTGATCATGGTTTGTGTGTCCATATCGGCTTCGTTGGTGCGTTCAGAGATTGGTGTAAGATGCAGTTGTTGTTGACTTGTTGTTGTCTTTGGGTGGAAAGCAAGGTTTGTGTAGGCGGTGAAGGAGGGTTGTAACTTGTAAGATTCTTTTGTTTGTTGTATTTCAGGAATTGTAAAGTTTGACTATGACTAGTAATGTAACCTCATTCAAGTAAAGTGATTTGGGTGTGGAGATTGGGCTGATCTCTATTGGTTTGTTTGTATGCTATTAGAAATCAAGTAAATTACAAGTCCCATTTGTTGTGATTGAGATGTATCAGAGGTTTTTCAGTCCATTCATTGTAGTGCAATTTAAGATCTTAATAGTAGATTAGTTGACCACTCCATTGTGAATTGCAATTGCCTCTTCCTATAGAAATCCCACACAGTTCTGCTTGGTACTTGAGGAAACTTCAAGTCCCCCTTTATACAACAAACATTTAGGTCGTGGCAAATGTATATGGCAAAGAGAAAATTCTACTACGATCACTGCTATAGTCACAATAACATAAACATTAAAAAAAAAACAATGGTACCAAGATCATGAAGGGTGTAGCTGTAGTACTAAGTCTAATCAATAGGGTTAGTAATTTATATACGAAGATATAAAACGTCAAATATCATTGAACAAAAAAATATTAAATTGTTCTTAGTCCGTCTTTTATAAATTCTAGATTATAATTATTTATAAATTTTATATCTTAAATTATAATAAGTCTTTGATGATCGGATGAGCAAGTCCACATTGTAAGTGATCTTGATCCTCATTTCGTATTGTTATTATGGATGGCTCCATTCAATTTGAGCGGGGAGTTGGTGGGGGAAGACATAGGAGAGGAGGTTCAAGAGGCGCCTCAAGAAAAAGAGGGTGTTCCAAGTCAAGAAGAGGTGACAATATTTAATTTATTATCAATTTCATTTCTTAATATTTGAATTTAATTTATTAATTTATAATATGCAATTCATTGATTTTCTACCCACTTTACATCCCTTATATTCAATCGTGCATCACCGGATATGGATAGTATGGCGGACTGGACCCGTAGAGAAGAATGAAAATTGAATATCGTCTTGGTTACTGTCAAAGGAAACAAGCTGGTATTTTGCACCGTAGGCTAAGATGTTGTTCGAGTCGACAACCGTGGGAGAGTACGCTACACGATATTCTTTAATGGAGAGAGACTCTCATCCTTCCTTATTCAAGTACCTAGTTGAAAAATTGGTTAAATCCTTACCGCACTCGCATTTTTAGAGCCTATATGGTTCACTATCTCAACCTATTTTATAAGGACTACAAACATGTAGCTTAATTTCATTTTCCTTTTGTAGATAGTACCTTATACAAACAATTTCATTATACAAGACAATCTAATATGTATCATTTTGACACAGTGGAGTTGCAACACTCAAAGAAGGAGAAACTAGAAATGAGAAATACATAAGGGGAGAAAAAAAAAAAAAAGAAGCAAAAGGGCAACAACAACAAGAACATTTGCCCAGCGTATCCCGCAAGGTGCAGGATCTTGCGGGTCAGGATGGGGACACTCCAGACCTAGATGAAATACGCCCGATAAGACCTAAAAAGCCGAACTAATCACCAAAAAAACTGAAAGAAACCTACAAATTACAACAAAAAAGAAGAAAAAACTAGCAAACAAGCTGAAAGAGCTGAAAGGTCGACACAAGACCGAAACACCCTAATAAAACGCCAACACTCGCAAACCGCCCATAAGACCGCGGTGTATACGAGTCTAGCCATCTCAGCGTTCATGATTTAATAGACCTCGGTTGTTAAGTTTAAAAGTGAAATTGATAAAGTTCAAGAGTAAAAGATATTAAATGACAACCAAGAGTTTGTATACGTATTTAGCAATTTAAGTTTAAAAGTCAAATTGATAAAGTTCAAGAGTAAAAAGATATTAAATGACAACCAGGAGAGTTTGTATACGTATTTAGCAATAAAAGTAATGGAACGGAGGACATTTTGTGTGGTGACATCCGCATGCTGAGTTGCTGAGGTGACATGACCTATTTATATATTGATATTTTGTAACGACCACGCACTAGTGGACTACAATCACTACATGCATATAGATGTGTCGACCAATTCCGTTGTGCTGCCGGCCTAATCAAGAGCTCCGGTCCCAATGTCCCATCCCTTTAAAATCCAAAGTTAAAAGCCACACAAAACACCAGGCATGTCTCGCTAGCCGGAAATCTGATCAGACGGCCAATTGAAGGCTCACTAACTAAGATGATGATAGAGTGCGAGATCCGCAGGTTCATCAAGGTGTGGGCCCTCGCCATTGCCTCGGCGTGCTACTGTCACGCCTTATCAAAAGCCACTCCCAAGGGAATGCAAAGGCTGATCCTGCTGATCCCAGTCATCTCCCTCTTCACACTCCTCCCCTTCTCCCTCTCCTTCTTCCACCTCGGCGCCCCCACCATCTTCTACCTCCTTTGGCTCGCCAACTTCAAGCTCCTCCTCTTCGCCTTCGGGGCCGGCCCCCTTGCAAGCCCGAGTACAAGTAACAACAACATTTACCCAGGAAAGTCCTGCAAAAGCCCGAGCACGAGTAAGAGTACGAATATGGCCTCCGTCCCAAGTTTTGTGTGCACCCTCCTGCTCCCGATCAAGGCGGGGCCTGCCCTGCCTGATGACAATGCTGGGCTCGGGAGGTGGGTCGTGTTTGGGGTCAAGCTCGCATTGCTCGCTTGTGTTATCCAATCCTACCCCTATAGGGAGAGCTTGCCTTACGCGGTTGTCCTGGCATTGTATTGCTGCCATCTTTACCTGGCCTTGGAGATCACAATGGCCCTCAGCGGGGCCTTGGCTCATTGCGCTCTCGGCCTTAGCTTCGACCGCCAGTTCAATGAGCCGTATTTGACCACCTCCTTGCAAGACTTTTGGGGCAACAGGTAATCATCATTCAACTCAGGCTCCTCCTCCTACAACAAGGAATAATCAAGGATAAGAGTTTTCTGTTATATAATGTTTCAGGTGGAATCTAATGGTCTCAGATGTCTTGCGACTAGCGGTCCATAACCCTACACGAAACATGGCTTCACCGCTTCTTGGAAGGAGACCGGCAATGGTGATTGGGATTCTCGCATCCTTCCTAGTTTCCGGCCTCATGCACGAGCTCATATACTACTATGTGACCCGTGTGAGCCCGACGTGGGAGGTTACGTGCTTCTTCATACTGCACGGGGTGTGCACTTCCATTGAGGTGGTGGTTAAGAAGGCGGTTTCTGACAGGTGGTGCCTCCACCCGCTGATTTCGGGGCCATTGACAATCGGGTTCTTGGCGGTTACTGGAGTTTGGTTGTTCTTCCCTCAGATCTTTAGAAACGAGGTACATGAGAGGGTGATTGATGAGTATCCTATCATGATCAACTTTGTGAAGAGCAAAGTGTTGTACTACTGGTTGTAATGTGCCATTGAGTCAAAGAGTGCATGAAATTAATTGACGCCTGAGGTTTTTCATCTCTACTGTGTTGTCATTCTTTGGCTCTCGGACATAAATTGAGCACCCAATTCTTCATTAGGGTGTACCAGACTACATGAACTCAGCATGGCTAGACTGGTACACCTAATTTAGCCCTGCAAGTTTGGCCATGTACTCCTAGAATTTTGCAAAAGTTATCTTACCTTTTGAGTTGACAATTTTGGCCAAAATTTAGGATTATCAGGTCCAGCTTGATTGAAGTCTATAATGTGACCCCAAAAATTAACTAACTACTGTATATATATGGAGTCAAGCAGAAGAAGCAGAGCAGTGAATAAACTGGTCGCAACAGCCTTTGCAAGAAAACAGTTCACACATCACCATACATGCAAACATCTCTGTATTTATTGTATCTTAAAATTTTAAACATTTGCATTGTAGTAATAGGCAACTATATACAAGCATTTGTAATTCTCACCTTTTCAAAAAAAATAAAAAAAAATATACAAGCATTTGTTCAAAAGGTTACGGACGGACCACAATAGCCTCGGCTCCTCTTCAGATCACAAAACAAGATGCACCAAAACAACCCAGTGATACAGCAAATCTGAATGGTATAAACTCACCGGAGCCAGTGTGTGGTAAGTAGATAGGCCTTTGCAGGATCCCTTCCCAGCCACTGGCCATGCACGATTCAAGCCGTTTGCAGCAGTAGCACCTGTCAGACATTATCTGGCCAAAATTCTCTGAAGAACGCTCGCTCAAACTCCTTCTCTTGCCATTGCTTTTCCCTCTCTGCCGCCTTCCTCGTCCGTTTGGAGATTGCCTTCTCCTTCTTCGTCAAGGCAGCATGCTCCTGACAAAGAACTTAAAATTTTAACAGTCACATAGGAGAGGCCACATCAAACATAAACGATAAAAAGATCGCCATAAACTGCACAGAACCGCCTGCTTTTAATCTTGAGATTCATTTCCCCACCCATTTTATTTTTATCAATAATGAGTTAATGTTAAAAATTCTTAAAGGCTATATTGAACATTTTGTGCATTAGGTTGACATGTTAATAGAGATAGCACGGATGTAGGTGGTGAGTTTAAGCAGAACATGGCTAAAGGGCAATTAAAGTGATTGTGTAAAATGATTTAAACAAGGTTGGTTCGGTGCATTTTTCAGGTTTTAATGATATTTAAATAGGAAATATCAATGCCAAGCAGGCTTAGATAGGCCCAGGAAGTATGGCTCTTTTTTGTTGGAAGCAGAAGGCCACATCAGTTATGATTCATATCACTCTACCCTTTAAAAGCAAATAACTCCTTATTAGGGAGTTAATCTCACTTTAGGAAGTATAGAGAGAAAGCGCTACACCAGTACACCAACATTACCCCTAAAAAAATCTCACATAACATATTAGCTATTGTGGTAACCAGAGTCACCCCAGAAGCTGAAGGTGCTCAGGTTGATGAGAAGAACAGCAGTGAAGAGCCTATGAGTTGAACCAGTAAAGACAGGTGGGGAAAATCGGTTTGCCCTTCCAGCCTAAATCTTCATGTTGTTATACTACAAAAACTAAATTTAAACTGTCAAAACCAATATACTATCTGGGTCTGGATTCTAACGGAGTTATTCCTAATAGCCACCAATGTACTGAAGATAAGCAAATATGACATTCTGACTGGTCAATAACATTATGCTACAAAAGATACCCTTGTTCAAAAGAAACAGAACATGAGCAAATCGATTAAATCACTTCTCAAAAAATGGCTAAAACTTTACCTTATTGTGTTTCTCGCTTGAACTTGGATGTTCAGAAACTTGCACATTCTTCTTCTTTACCTTCTCAGCACCCAAACCTCGTTTGTTGTTTTTCATATGTGTTTCAACCGGCTCCAGCCTACCCTGCACAAAGAAAGGTTCAAAGTTAGAATTCCAAAATCTTAGCCACTCCAAATTGGAGAAGGCATCATAATGACGGAACCTACTCTACTATCATAATTTACACAGTGCATTGCAGGCATCTCTCCGCAAATTATAGCTTAACATCTACTGCTAATGCAACGATGAGGACGAAGTTTCAATGATAATTCACAGCGTATTACCAACCGAATTTTCTGATAGTGTCTTAAGATATAATCCCCAATGATAAGGTCCAATCCTTTCAAGTTTGAGCTAACAACAAAACAACACAATTGATATAATCTAACATATAAAATAACCCTGCTCAATCATCAGATGCTCTATCATGGAATCTTTGTGCTGAATACATGAAAAACCCTAAAACCAAGGCATGGCTTGAAACAAGTCTTTCTTTGACAATCATTCTTCTTTTAGAATGGCCATACAAACATCAAATTGTAATTCAGACAAGGAAATCATACGTATTCTATAAACCTAACCCAACTTAGGAATTCCAAAGAAAACTTGATTATAAATTGTTGATCAAAATTAGGATTTTAGATGCGAAGAAGGAACCTGTTCAGAAGCACCGAGCCCCGTTCCTTCCTTCCAGCCTTGTTTCTTCAGGAGCTGCAATCATGGATGGAAAATAAGAAGAAGAGCAACAAACCCTAATCAATAGCAGAGGAAGGCCAGCAAATTTTAGAGAGGAAATAATTACCTGAAATCCAATGTTAGACGACTGTATAAAGCTCGATGAAGAAGAAATTGAGCCGTGATTTCCATAGTCTTCCGCCATTGAAGGTTCTCTCTTGCTCGTCGTCTCTACCGAGTTCCGTCCGTACTACTCAAACGCTAATTCTCTTCAAGGACGACGATATCAAAATTATGAATTCAACTTTGGTTCTATTTACATTGTTAGCCCGCACTTTTGGGCTACTAACTTCCTTCTATTGTTCGGAACTTAGGCCGTTCCGTTGCGCACTCTAATTTTCGCACACCGACTTGTTTGTGCGGATCACGTGCTTTGATTTAGAAAAACGTTACACATAAAACGTTACATCAGGTGCTTTGTCATCTATTTTCTCTTTATTGCTTACGAGTCTTTCCCACTATATAAGCTTGTGGCTACTTGGTAATGTTTCATCAGGTGCTTTAATTTAGAAAAACGTTACACATAAAAACTCTTCACTCGAGGCATTCTATAAACAGCTTTGGCCTGGAGAGTATCCTCCAAGGTGCCTTCTAGGTCATTTGCGATTTTGTTGCACACTAGTGCAATTTGGACAAGAAGCTTTTATATTATACGTGACAAACAGTTCTCGATTAGCTGTACAATAGAGTTTTGTAAATGTAAAAGATGAAGGCTTTTAATGAATAGAAGGTAGCCTTTAGATAAAAATAGGTCACATAGCTTGGGATTCATTGAATGCAAGGGAGATTCCTCATGTGCTTGATACTGCTAACCATCCCGGAGGGTACGTACAAGAGTTATTCAACTGAAGAGACACCAATATGTATAGTGAAAATTTTGAAAGTGGTATCTTCTCACCACATTTATTTAGCTAATTATCAGGATATTGTTCGCACCAGAACTTGTAATTAATACATTTGCAGCGCTCAACTCAGTTACCAGTTTACCACAGGCAGGATTTATGTTTTCTAATTAGATGAAGTAGAACATTAATATATATATATATATATGGCATCCCAACTGATCAAGAGAAGCCTATCAAATCTCATAAACATACTTCCGAAACAGCTTCATTGCATCTTCATGCAGAGTTATGCAAAGCAAAAAGGTTCCATCGTTAGCGGTGGTGGACAAAATCTGAGCAAGCCCCTCGATGTCGGTGTTGATCCCGGGTCTTGCATAGACGGGCCCACCCCACCCGAAATCCGCCCCGCCAAACGGAAGCCTCATCCAACTTGATATCCCAAGATTAGGGCACCCAAAGGAGCGCATGAAACCACCAAGCTTCCCCAAATTCACCTGCAAATAATCAACTGCTGATCTCAAGTACTCTTCGTCCATCCTTGTCACAGCCTCGTGGATCAGCCTAGCAGCGTACCATGTTGGCTTCGACACCAAGTCCCCAGCTCGAGCCATGGGCGTCGCTGAGAATGCCACGTTCCCCAGAAACCCAAGTGGCAGAAGAGCGTGGAGCCGGCTTCTCCCATCCACCGGGACGTTCAGCTTTGTGGGC
The DNA here is from genome assembly GCA_963924305.1 of Polygonum maritimum. Classification (NCBI taxonomy): domain Eukaryota; kingdom Viridiplantae; phylum Streptophyta; class Magnoliopsida; order Caryophyllales; family Polygonaceae; genus Polygonum; species Polygonum maritimum. Next base: position 1,139,988 of record OZ002736.1, read on the forward strand.
TGCTCGTAGGCTAGCCCACGTGCTTTGCACACGGAACGCCAAACGTGGGCCGAGAGCATCTCGAACGAGGTGTAATTGGTTGTGTCTCCGTCTTGCTTGGATTTGACCTTGAGGGTTTTGATTTGTTGGGCGGTGATGGGAAAGATGGAGAATGCGAGGGTGGTGGAGAGAGGAGGTTGTGACTGCGGCGGGGCTTGGTATTCGACATGGGGGAAAGTGGGTAGAGGTGGGACCCGTGAGCTGAGGAGGGTTCGGTCAATGAATGGTGTGTTCATGGAGGCGACTCCTCTGGCCATGTCGGCCCAGGAGTTGACAAAGTGCAAGGCCGAGAATCCGTCCGCGAGGAGGTGGTGGATACATAGTCCGACTGAGACTCCGCCGCATCTGAAGTACGTTATCTGCATGCATGTGCATGGGCGCAGAACATCATTTTTGGGTCACCGTTAATTAACTATTAGCTAGAATGAGGTTCAAGTAGTTCCTTATCAGATCATTCTACGTACCTGAACGAGCACGAGGGGATAGGAAGAAACCCCAAGAGCGGGGTCAACCAAAGGGATCAGGTCGCTGACCTCATAAGTCAACGAAAAGTCCCCCAACTCGTCAAGAACCGACGTAGTTTGGGCCTCGATGAACTCGACCCCTTTTCCATTGCAATGGATCTCTACCCGGCCTGACTGGTCGAAGCCAAGGCGGCCAGCCATGGGGTAGAACTGCACAAGGACACGGCTCAACGCATCCTTCATAGCTTCCGGGTTGAAGAAGCCGGGATCGGGCAAACGGCTCGGCCTGTAGAAGTACACGGTGGGGACGTGGACTCGGGGCACAACTAGGTCCATGTTGGAGAGCCACAAGACCTGCTCTGTGGTCTTATCGGCCGGGCAAACTATTGTCGTTTTCTTCAGGTTGATTTTCATTGTGTAGGTTGTCTTTTTTTTTTTGTTTGTTCTTTTGGGTTTGAGTTTGGAAGTTCAAGTTCTTAATTTATATAGGGTGGGGATTGACTAGTACATTTATGGAAAAAAAGTTTGGTATGAGAAATAGTTCAATTAAATTAATTATTCTTAAATTTATTGTTTAATAATCTCAATGCTAAGAGAGCTTAATTAACAAGTACATATAGAATTATTATAAGATTATTATGGGTTTAGGTAATTAATGATATGATATTTATTGTATAATGAGCTTAATTAACAAGTACACATTATATTTATTACGGAGTATAAGATTATGGGGTCATGTAGTGATATGATAAATATGCTTTAGGAAACTTTGTTACGATAATTTTTCTTACCGGTATCAAGTGTACGTCAATGAACAAATAAAATATACAATTCACATCCTTGGCAGTATATTTGTAATAAGCGAAAATGTCTGGAAATGTAAAGGTGGTTGGTGGTAGGTTGTTGATCATTCTAGAAATGCTAAGAAATGTAGATTAAAGGAGGTTGAAGCTTGACTAGGCTATTTTTACCCACAAAAAATGTGGAAATGTGAAAACCCGAACGGCCCTCTAATTTCGACTCTAATTTAACTTATTTCTTCACGAAGATCACATGAAACCTTTATTTTAGATTTAATGGGAGCTGAAATTTTGTTTATAGTACCATACATCTCTATAATGATCTTATTAATCAGTTACTCATAGCAAGTACGTTTTGATTTGTGTAAAGCTGGATCAACGGTTTGTTATTGTAGTAGCTTAAGGGTTGAATTACGTTGACTTAGAGTCTAAGATATTAATTAAGTTTTGGGAAATTGAGGATCCTAGTTTGTCCGTAGACTACATATCCAATGATTGCAATCTATGCTGAAAACTAAAGAGAAGCATAAATCAACAATGAACATGCATATATAAGAAAATCATATTGAGAAATTGTTGAGTTGGCACTTCATACTACATTCAAATTTTAACCTTACAGGGAGCAAGATGATAGAAAAAATGAAGACAATGCAAAATTTCACCCTACTACTTAGTACTTACTTTGATGATGTTCCTGCAAATCAAAAAGCTTATGCTTAGTAGAAAACATATGCCCAACAGAAAGAAGGTAAAAAACTAAAAACAACTAAGTGATGTGTTGATTTAAATATGCGAATATATACGGTTTAATCTTCAAAATTGTATTTCTATTTCATTTAAAACATACTAACTCGTAGATCTTACTAAGCTTACCGTACATTTGCCAGACTTGATTTTATAAAACAAAACACAATAAAAATAAACGTGAAGTTATATTTCTAGAATAAGATGTGACAATAACTTTTTTACTTTATAAAGTCTAGAGAAAAGTCATCAAGTTATTGATAGACCAAAGGATTCAAACGATGACCTCTTCGATTTACTATAATACTCCAACAAATTTACCATAACACTCGAAGAGGATCCTTTCTCTTCATTCCTCTCTTTGCAATCTCAGCCCACCTACTAAAAACCTCAGCCACTTCAACCTTGCCCAAATCTCTCATCTTCTCAGCCAACTCCTCGAGCACATTCCTATGCCCAAGCCTCCCAAAATCCGCCACAAACTTACAGTAATCGATCTCCGGGATCCTCATTCCCTTATCAATCATCTCCTCGACGTACTTACAAGCCAACTCCGCCCTCCCATCCGTCACCAAAGCTCGTATCAAGACCGTATACGAGTTCTCATCCGGACAACACCCGAGCCTTCTCATCTCGTCCCAAAGCGCTTGGCCCTTCTCGTTTTCCCCCTTGGCAAAGCACGCCTTCATGATCATGTTAAAGGTATGAATCGTCGGTTGAATCCCGCTCTCCACCATTCTATGATACACATCCACAGCCTCGTCGGCCATTCTCCTATTCGTTAGCAGCTTGATCAACGCGTTATATGTCCTACAATCCGGCGGGCATTCCCTTTCCTTCATCTCCATAAGCAAGCCATACACATTGTCCATCTTCTTCAAATTCCCGAACCCGGTGATCAAGCAAGTGTACACGGCTACATCCGGTTTCAACCCAGAAGACGCCATGTCATCAAAGTACGCAACCGCCTCAGTCAGCTTCCCTTGCTTACAAAAATCCCGTATCAAGATCGTGTAGCTATGCACATTAGGCGCCGGTCCCTTCGCCTTCATGACATCAAACAGCTTGACGGCGTCCGATTTCATCTTCACCTTCAATAGCCCTTCAAGCATTATGTTATGAGTTACAACATCAGGCTTAAACCCTACATCCACCATTTCGTTCCAAATCCTTGCAGCCTCCAACAGATTCTTGGACTTGCACCAGCCATTGAGCAACACAGTATAGGTCTGCAGATTTGGCGTAAACCTACCCTTGAGCTTTTCAAACAACAGCTCAGCTTCCTTTACAAGCTTCTCCCTTCCTAACGAATCAAGTAGGCAGTTAAAAGTCTCAACCCGGGCTTTGAAGTTATGCTTGCTCATTAGCTCGAATACAGCCACAGATTTCTTCCTCTCTTTAGCCGAAGCAAAAGCTTTAATTGCAATGGTAAAAGTCTCCATTGTCAATAGTCCTCTCTTCCCCATATCGTCTAGCATTGAAACCATGGTTTCAAACTGCCTACATTTCCCCAGGATAGACATCATTGTATTGAACGTTCTAGAATCATGGGAGAAGCCTGACACTCTATCGGCCCAGCAGAAGAAACGAAATGCCGGCTTCCTCGCGTGCTTAAACCTTTGCAACACATCAACAACCAAGTCAGAAGTCAATTGAATCCCACATTCATCAAGTACTACTTCCATGTTTCGATCCAAAGCGAACAATTCCTCGATTACTTTGCAAATCCGATCAACCTCAGCAGGTTCAGCACTAGACCGATGAATCGATTCAACCATTTCATCACCATCTTCAAATTCACAATTAGTGCAGAATCCCCTAAGCCCACCGCCCCCAAAGTGCGCAAAATCACAAACTTGAGATCTGAACAGCATTGACATTGGAGAATTTAGCTCGTACCGATCTCTGATTGAAGCTAACAGCGTGCCTTGTAGGGAAGAGAGTGGAAAGGGGTGTGGCAGAAGAGATGGAACCTGAAAATCAGTATGGAGAAGGCGACTACGAGGAGGAGGATGAAGAAGACTCGACACGGGCAAGCATCTGTATTTCTCATCAATTTCTCTCCTTGTCTGGCTAAGCAGATCCTTGTATTTCGGCATCGCCCTCTCTTTCTCATCTACCATGCCCAACTGTACAAACAATTCCAATGGTAATCTTAATTGACCCATTTGCCAATTTATTGTGACACAGCATAATTCTTAGATGAAAAAGCCAAATAAAACTATACCTTCTCTGGAAGCACTGTACTATAACACAATCTGGGAGCTTGAGAGCCTATCACCCCGAGCCGAGCGATCCTACTAGTCTAGGAAAACCAAAACTATGAAATTACTAATTCCAAAAAGATAACAAAAGCCAATCTTCCCAAAATTTGTGGCCAATTAGATTAGCTGGGTTCAAGGGACTTACAAGATAAGACATTGATTTCACCCTACGCATTTCCGAGGATGATAGAATTCCAATAGCTCCTGTTCTAAACAAGTAGTTGAATTGTGTGTTAAAAATACACAATCCATTTAGGAAATCCAAGAGAAACTTCAAACAGACATTTCGTCGAACACGTAACGGGCAACCTACAAGAGTCACAGAAGAGATCGGTCTGGAGGTGGCGAGGGTGTCGATGTGGACTGGTTCCCTGGCCGGCGTGACGATTCCAAGAGCACATATTTATGCAAGAGACAATAGCTCATGAAACCAACAACCTAACTAACTGTAGTTCAATCGCTCGGAATGCTGAGGATATGAAAATAACACGATTACAGCTAATCAATTCCATGCGAAACAAGCAATAGTAATTCAACGGCTACTGAAGAGCATGAATTCCGCACTATCAAAATCAAGCAGACATTGAGTAAGCATAGCAGCTCAGATAATCGAATTTCTTGAACGAATCCGAGAAAGTCGAATACAAAATAGAAAGAGAAAAAAGAGGAATTGGGAAGAAGGACATGCAACAGAGCAGAGAACCAAAAATGCGAGCAAAGGACGATAAAATCGGACCTGTAAGGAGAAGATTTGAAATTGGAAGCAGAAGAGGGGGAGCGAGTGTCCGGGAAGCGTACACAAAAATTGGTTGATACCTCAACGACTTGTAAGTTTTTTCGGTCAAAACGTAAACTAGCTTTACCTGTCCTGTCACGTACGACTATGTTTTAAATATTAAATAAACTATGATAGTACTATTATATTTAAAGTAAAATTTAATTGGATATTTTTTCTCGTTGATCAATTCATCAAATACATAGATCAATTGCAAAACGTCATATGAGAATATCAAAGCGTAAATTATAATACGTAGAAACAGCGTCCTTGCTTAGATCAACTCATCAAACATAAAATTTATAACGTACTTACTTATAGATCAATTCATCAAACGTTGATATTTAGAAATAACATGGATCAATTGGATAACTTTTCTCTTTTTATTTCTTTCTCTTATCTTTATGTGATTTTCAATTTTGAAAGCATATGTATGCCATTGCCATGTGTAATTTGTTTTAAGAACATATCAAAACCCGTACCTTGATAAATATGTCATACCATGTACTCCGATCGTGAAGGTGTTTTATCCGAAATGCACTCCATCTATCTTTTTTAAATAAAATATTATTTCAAAGTTTTTTGACTTTGAAATTTTATTTCTAATAATTTTTTATTTTATTTAAATTGTTTTTCTAAATTTAAAATTTCTAAAATGGAGAATAAATACTATTTAATTATATAATTTAGGGTTTCGGGAATTGGATTGGCGTAATCAAAATTTGGGGGTGTTTCACAGGATTGGGATCAAATATGATATAAAGGGGAATAGGGGATTACACGTATCATGTAATTTGTTAACTTTTATAAGGATGAGAATTGCACTCCGATGGCACATATCCAAACCCGTACAGATGAATCTAGAGTGTATAGATAGACAAAATTTAGATATTTTATAAATATATATATTATTTTGATAGAGTATGGATATAGATATTATAAATAAGGATATTATAAATTTGGATATTACTTGGATATAGATATTAAAAAAATCATGTGATATATTCAAAAAGATAGAATATCTTACCAAAATCTGAAATTTGATTATATCTTTTACATAAATAGATGGTAAAGAATTTAATCGGATTAATTGAAATAACATAAATAAAAACAATTTTTTATCGAATACGCGGTGGGGCCAGAATCAACGTGCATGGTGGCTCGAAACGGTCGGCTTTTATAATATAATATAATATTGATTGGTAGTATGATATTTAAAAAATATGTTTGGATAAATAGGTATTTAAGAATAAAAATTTGGATATTTGTGTATTATAAAAGAAAAAAATTGTAATTTTATTACAATTCTATGAAAATAATCAAATTTACATGTAAAAAATACTAGCATATTAATTAGAAAATCTTATAATAGGTTAAAACTAGCTAATTTTTTTTATCTATAATTCATAAACCTATACCTAAATTTTATTCGAAAAAATCAAAAATCAAAGTTGTAAGTCTTATAAAAAATTATATTTTAAGAGAGTTTAATATGCATTAATTAAAAATTTTGTCTTTTTAAATGAAAATAACAAGGTTTATAAAAATAATATATATTTGTCATGAAGTATGTGTAAGCAATTATATTTTATAAAGTTTGCTTGCATAGACATATAAGATTAGGTGTTTCTTTCAAGTTATAAAAATTACACCTAATAAAAAATATGTGTATTAACTATTAAATAACGATTTCTATTAATATTTTTTATAAAATAGATTAGATGGTTTAAAAAACTAAGAATAAGGGTCATTTTTTCAAGAGGGATTGGGGTGGAGGGGGTGGAATGGGGGCGTTTTTAGGGAGGGTAGACGAAGTTGAAAAAAAATGAAGCAAATAGGTGAATTCCCCCTATAAAAGCCTCCAACTCTATCTTTTTCTCTCTCCTCCTCATTTTTTTTTCACTCCTTCCTCTCTCCTTCCCCTCATTCTCTCCCTCTCCAACACTCCCTCCCTCTCCTTCCTCCCTCTCATCTCCGTCGCCCCGCCCACCCGCCGTCGCCCGCCCTCCCTCTCCGTCGCCGCCGTCGCCCGCCCTCAGGTTCGTCCGCCATCTCTCTCTCTCTCTCTCTCTCTCTCTCCATTCTCTCCCTCTCTCCTAGATCCGGGCTTGTTGGAGCCAGATCCGGGCTCCTACGAGCCAGATCTAGGCTCGAACAAGCCGGATCTAGCCGGTTCCGGACTCGTACAAGCCGGATCTAGCCGGATCCGGGCTCGAACGAGCCGGATCTAGCCGGATCCGGGCTCGAACGAGCCGGATCTAGCCGGATCCGGACGCGTACGAGCCGGATCTGGCCGGATCCGGGCACGTACGAGCCGGATCTAGCCGGATCCGGGCTCGTACGAGCCGGATCCAACCGGTTGGATTTTTGGGATTTTTGGGTTTTTGGATTTTTGAGGGTTTTGGAATTTTTAGATGACAAGTTTGTTTTTCGGATTTAAGTGATGACAAGTTTTTTTGTGGGTTTAGGGGTTTTGAGTTTGTGGGTTTTTTGGATGACAAGTTGAGTTTAGGGTTTTTGCAAACGATTTTATGTTTTGGGGTGATGACAAGTGATTTTTTATGAGTTTTGAGCAATTTAAATTTGTTCTACGGATCTGACTGATGACAAGTGCGTTTTAAGGTTCTGGGTGATGACAAGTTGTTTTATATGGTTCTGGGTGATGACAGGTTCGTGTTTATGGGTTTTGGCGATGACAAGTCCGTTTTTAATGTGTTTTGGTGATGACAAGTTGTTTTACGGTTCTGGGGGTGATGACAGGTTTGTTTTAAGGTCTTTTGGATGATTTTATGGGTTTGGATATGTTTTTGGATTTTTTGGATGACAACTTTGTGTTTCGAATTTAAGTGATGACAAGTTTTGTTGTGGGTATAGGGGTTTTGAGTTTGTGGGTTTTTTGGATGACAAGTTCATTTTAGTGTTTTTTGGGACGATTTTATGATTTAGGGTGATGGCAAGTGATTTTTTATGAGTTTTGAGCAATTTAAGTTTGTTCTACGGATCTGACTGATGACAAGTGTGTTTTAAGGTTCTGGGTGATGACAAGTCCGTTTTTATGGGTTTTGGCGATGACAAGTCCTTTTTTAATGTGTTTTGGTGATGACAAGTTGTTTTACGGATCTGGGGGTGATGACAGGTCTGTTTTAATGTTTTTTGGATGATTTTATGGGTTTGGGTATGTTAGATTTGTATATATATTACTTATAATTATGGCCTATTAGCTCAAATGGTAGAGCAATGTGCTTGATGCACAATAATGTGGGTTCAAATCCCACATAGGTCAATTTCGTAACTGGTCATCACTGATGACAAGTTTTTTGCGTGAATGATGGGTTTTACCTCGACTTGTCATCAGATGACAAGTTGAGTACGTGAACGAAATGACAAGTTGAGTGCGTGGACTGATGACAAGTAACTTGTCATCTGATGACAAGTAACTTGTCATCTGATGACAAGTTACTTGCCATCACTAATGACAAGGCGGTCAACGCCGGTCAACGTCGGTCAACGCCGATAGTGGTAAGGAGTGCTGACGTCATCATATGCCATTGGTGACGTTATCCTGTAAATTTAAAAAAAAGGTAGGGGCAAAACGGGAAGATCGCCTATGGGACCTCATTTTTTTTCCTTGTCACCTATTTGCTTCAATATTGCTTGCCCATAGCCTAGTTACCCATTTTCGTCTTTTTTCAATTTAAAACAAATAATGTGGTCACATTTTAAATAGTTTTAACATCTAAGGCTACTACGCGTAACGGCCAAAACCTCGTGGTTACCACATGGAATTCCGAAAAAGATTGTGTACTACGCGGAATTCGCAAAACCACCATCAATCATAACGTATGTATTGGTTGTTTAAAATGGAAATAACATTTTTTTATGTTGTTCATTTGCAAAGATGTATATAAGGCCCATAAGAATAACGAGTTCATCATATTGCGCTATTACACAAACAACTAAAAACATATTTCATTAAATAAATAATTATCTATTCCAGTTATTATTTTTATTTACAAGCAAATTTGAATAAATAATTATTTAATAATTTTTCAAAATTAAATTAATAATATATGGCTAACTTCATTTGAAAAATTTTAAGTTAAAATTTTTAACAAAATTTGAGTATTAAATACTTGGAAAGGAAAATTAAAAAAAAAATCAATTTCAACATAAATGAAAATTTTGAATGAAAGTTAATTTTTTAATCTAAAAAAACTAAAATAATCTATTTTTTATTCTTTTAATACCCAAATGTCCAAAGGTAACAACTTTTAATATCAATGGTATTTTAGCAAAAAAAAAATGTTGTGGTGTACCCTTGGGCGGCATCTAAGAACAAAATCACCAAATCACATGTCTGATGTCTTGACGTAAGACCAAATTCAAGTGGATAATTTTCTACCAAAAAAAAGTGGATAATTTTCTACCAAAAAAAAGTGGATAATTTAAAAACAACAGAGAAAGACCGAAACGACGACGTAAACACCACTTCCGGGTGCTTTACACAATTACCAATATACCCTCCGACATTACCTAAATTCCTTACTTTGACCCGTCCTGGCTCCCCGCATTGGGTTCAAGCCTTGGCCTTGGACCCCGCAAACACCATCGAAAGTTTTCAGTTGCTCGAACGAACCCCCTCTCTCCATTCCTTCCTCCAGTAAATTCGCTAGGTTTTGGTCCTTAGAGTGCTGAGCAATCTTCCGAAACGCTCAAGAACCCCAACGGAGCCGATTAGGGCACGCTCCAACAAGAAACAAACCACCTGCAACTATCTAGGGTTTTCCGGTCGACGCACATTGGGGCTTTCATGTCTTATGAATGGAATTTCTCCCTATCTCCTTCTTCCTCTCCCAATCACTCCTCGTAGCCGCTCTCACCGTCCTCCTCTTCTGCGCAATCGGCCTCTTCGCCGTCCGATTGAAGTCACAGTCGCCGAAATCCGTCAGTGTCGAGATCAAGGAGCGTAGGATGTGTGAGAAGAAAGGCTTGGCGACGGCGATTGTGGCGGAGAGGCAGACAGGAGCGTCGATGATGGAGCAGTTGGTGCCGGAGATTACGACTCACGCGCTCAGCTATTTGGATTACCCTAGCCTCTGTCGGCTTTCGATGACCAACTCTTTGATGCGTAAGGCTGCCAACGATGATAATGCTTGGAAGACGCTTTATCACAAAGTGCGGAATTGACTTATATTTGCTCTGTTCTTTCTTTTCTGATGGTCAATTACGCACTTGTATATACTCTTCCTGCTGATGTAGGCTTTAATTGCTTTGTGTTCAGGATCTATGTTCATGATTGTTCCTAGGATAAAGTTTCGCTCTCTGATGCAGTGTAACCGGATAGCTTAGGATCAGTAGAGGTTTAGAATTACCGATCGAAGCAGCTAAATGTAGATATGGTGTGATGGATTGAATGGAAAGGGAGAGATTTAAGAGATAGAGAAGATGTTGATTTCATTGATGATTTGTAAATTGAGCTAAAAGAGGCATATAAAGCTAGGGTTCTCAAATGAAACGTACAAACCGGTTTTCACAAAACATGAATGTGAAGCGGGAATAAACAATACTAGACCAAGATAAATGATATTTTCGACTTTTTGTCGTGTAACACTCTGTTTTTGGTACGTCTAATTTTAAGTTACGAGCTTGGGTATGGGCTTTGATTCACGTTTCTTTTCTTTGGCTGCTCTAGGATTTTACCATGGAGCAGACTAGCCTGAAACCACCGAATGGGTGGAAGGCATACTATGCAGCTACAAGAGCCATTGTGAATGTTAATGCAGAGTTCTTTAATATCATTAGGGAAAGATCTCTTCCGGCTATGAGTCGCTTCTGGCTTGACGCGGACTATGTCAAGTGTATTCATGCTTCTGGCGAGCTTTTCACTGGGTATGTTACTGTCTGTCATATTCTGTTATGATAGGTGTAATATATGATCTGTTTTCGCCTTACACCATTGGTTAAGAGTAGGACTATTAACTGTGCCGTAATCACTTTGGGAAATCTCAATGTGAAAAAAAACCATTAATGAGTAATTCTAATATGCTGCTTAATAATATTACCTCTGATGAGGAAAGATTGCCACTGTAGCCCTTAAACCTTGTTAGCAAAAATGCTTTTTAGTTTTGCGTTATAGCTAATGATTTATTAGTAAGTATGATGTGCATATTCACTCCTCTGAGCAAATTCTCTTCAATTGTTGAAATGAATTTTAGGAATAGTGATTCCCTGTTGGTTGTGTCAAAGGTTAAAATGTCAATCTTTATTGATGAAAGTGAGTACTTGCTATTATAAAGTTCTATGATTATGCTGGTTATACTTGACTGGGACCATATAGAATATCCATAGTCCATAGATATGCACGGATATCTCAAGTCTTTCCATGTATGTCTGTTGTGCTTAGATGTTCTTGCAAAGTGCTTGTAAGGCATAACCAAAATGTTTCAATGGTGATTATGACACTAAAATAGAATTGTCATGCGACGAGATGTATTAGGTTAGTAGCAGATGTGAAACTATGTAGAATGATGATCATAGGTAACTGTTAAGAGGGATGTATTTTGTGCCAGAGAGCCCTCCATGTCTACCAATGGGGATAGCCATGCAAAGTTAAAGAAAGCAAGAAAAGTTAATGGAGGGGAACTGAGACCACCGGCAAATAATTAAAGTGAGAGATGCTCTCCTAAGAATAATTAGGATAAAGGGAAACTTTTGTCGCATTTTAGCTGCTTCTCACTTAAGTTGTGGCTTGTAGCCCTTGTCACACACCTTTCCTTCTATCCAGGCAATGGTTTATCGGATTTAACATGATCTCTCACCTTAGCTACCTATCACCGAGGCACAACCCTTTCCTATTGTCCTGGCAATGGTTTAATTCCAATCAAAGTGTGTCCCACCTTAGTAACCCACCATCCAGGCCCAGATCGCATAGCCAATCAAAAGGTAATATCACATATGTTGGGTTATTAGCTCTAAACTTTTAGATTTTAGGAAATGTAGGGTGTTTTAGCAAATATGTGAAATCCCTGGTAATTCACATGTGACTGAGGCATAGTTATTGGGCAACTAAATTATGATTGCGTAAATGCACATTTTCTGATATTATGAATAGATGTATTTTGGAGGTAAATAAGATTTGGATGGGCAACTTTAACCCATTGGGAATTTGGGATAGATGATGCAACTTTATTGCTGAATGCTCATCTCTCTATTCCTCTTAGAATTAACAACTTTTTTTTTCTCAGTCTGTGAATTAAAATGATATATCAACTATTGCAACCTGCCATATACTTAAACTTTATCTTGCCTATTAGACCATAAGCCTTGTTAAGTGAAACTGAAAAGGTATGTAGTAACCATCTCAATTTTCTTAGGTTTCAGTCTAAAATGCCAATTCATCCAGTGGTTGGATTTTTACTGTAACCAGAAGAAGTTGTCTGCTGGCAGGTCCCTGGGAACTTGTGATTCCCTCTTCTGAATATTAATGATGAGTGACAGCAATGTCATAATTTTTTGCGGTTCATTCATGGATTATTATTGGGAGTTCTTAGTTGGTATTTTAATATATTTCTGCTTCTTGTGGAGTGTATCAATCAGCTAGGTAAGTTGTCCATTGAGATGCATTTTATGGAAATTTTGGAACTCACCTCAATTGTATGTTGTGCTTGCGTGAATCCCTAGTGCTTGTATAATTGACAAGAGTGTATATATTTATTTTAGATGGTGCAATATGTCAATCAATTGTTAATAGAGATACGAGAATGAGGTAGTCTGTCATCAGTCTTTTTTATTTTACAAGGGGACAAATCTGCATGAGATGCTTATTTATCCACATGTAAACCAAGGTTTGCTTCAGCTGTTCTTTCCATTGAAGAAAGATTAGAACCGTCCTCTATAGTTTAACAGGCAGAAGTGAAGTTTACAATAGGGAGTTTAAATAATCCATATCAATACAACTCCCTGCTGCATGATTATCATTTTTGCTTGTGCTATAAGTATTTTGACAGTTATTATCATTGCCATGGGCTTTCTTCTTTGTTTTGAAATTTTCGTATTAACTAACTCAATTACCGTGGCTCTCAGGTATAATGCTGTGATGGAGAGCTGGCAGATTGCATTCAATTGGGAACAGCAACCAGACGCATTCCAAGTGCTGGATGTACGAGTGCGGGTACTGACAGAAATGGCTTGGGTGACCATGAGAACCTATGCTGACCTGGATGCTGGGCCCTACAACATCACCAATGTGTTCGAGTGCCACAATGGGCGCTGGTACTTGGTCCATCACCACTCCTCAATGACGCTTGTCGATGGAGACGTTAACCAACAAATTGTGCATGCTTAGGCAAAGTGTAGGGGGGTGCTCAGGCTCAGCTGATGATTATGATCTGAACATAGGTACTAGTGCAAGGTAAAATGATAAAAATAGCTATCATTATTATTTTAGTAGGAGAGTGGTGCAAACATTGGAGAAGTTTCTTGTAGTTACTCATTGGGAAAATCCAGTGCGTGGAGAATCTCAATTTTGCTTAAAAAGATTTGTGGTGAGTTGAACAGAAAGGCTGTTATATTTTATTTGGAAATTCTTTTACTGTCTGTAAATATATGTTGCTTTTTGTTCCTCTTGTATGTGTCACGTGCTCGTGAATTGCAGGTGATGGTTATGTAATGCCCTTGCATTATGTACTAACTTTTGTTCTAATTCCCTCAATGTAATTATGTAAATAAATACCGCATTAGATTTATTTCTTCTCCTTTTCAAAATATTAAAAAAAATAGGGTATATGCCTAATATAAGAATTTCAAAATATATATGCGCTTTAGTACAAAGCGGTTCCATGGTCTAGTGGTCAGGACATTGGACTCTGAATCCAGTAACCCGAGTTCAAGTCTCGGTGGAACCTTATTTCCCTTTTTTTTTTATGTTTTTTTATTTTGTCAATAACTGTTGATTTTGGTTGGGTAAATTGTATAATCTGTATTAGGGATTTCGAGGAGATGATACACGTATTGGATTTCATCCTTAGATCTTGGCAATTTAGAAGAGGATGAATCAAACAGATATATCGAGCCTTTTGAAGCAAACTACTAAATATTTCCATTAACTAAAAACATCAAGATCATTTGGTGTCTATTCCTGCACTGCTAATCTTACTACCAGGATACGCCTTAGCCTTATATATCACATATGGGCTATTTCATGTCCACAGCCAGCAACAAAATATTGACGCGAACTACAAGTTTAGCATACACATTTTACAGTGCAAAGCAAACCTCTCATAACCTACTTGATACGCCTCAAGAGGGTTTGAGAAATTGCATTCCGACGTGCTAAGAAACCCAGAATACACATAGAGCCTTTAACTGGTACTCCAACTCGAAATTCCGAATATGACTATGTGGCGAGTATCGTAGCCGCTGCAAACAATGCTTCCTTTCCTATAGGGAGTATCTCCACGTTCCTGCATATGTATTAGTATTACACACCAACTGTGAAAAGCTTTGCAAATTGTTATTACTGACACTGTAACACGAGTTTATACGAATGCTTGATCAGACATGAAGGGAATACCAAGAGAATGTAATTTACCACAAGTTATGACACACAGATGTAGTGCACATTTGTGTTCATCTTGTGTTATTGCAACTTTCAAATATGTGCTTGACTGATTGTATATGGATCTAGGGACGCTAAATCTTCTGGTATATGAGCAGGGGAAACAAGAACAGCCAATAGAAACACTTACTTCTCTGTACTTTGAATGGACTTGAACGCAGATGCTATGTTGTTGCTAATTTCCCTCAGAGGGCTGCTTGGAATTTCAGCCTTTGAATGAAAGACCACTTCAAGTAGCTGTTGATTTGGAAGTGCCAAGCAAGCCTGAGACAAATCATTTCTGAAATTGGTAAGTTGTATTTTAAAGAAATGAAGAAAATTGCAAGTTGAATAATTGTCTCCTATGATGGTTGAGGCTGGACATCAATTTACAAACTTCTAAGAGAATGCATTCTTGTAAGGACACTCCATTGCCTTGTTCTTTGTTATTCTTCTCATCCAATTTAAGCTCTCATTTTCTTACAAGTTTCGATTTTACCATACAAAATAAAAGAAAATTAAGCACAAAAGTACAGCTTTAAGATGACTGCAGGGAGCATATGAACAAGAGTGGGAAGAATCACCTGAAGGGTATGCGCTAACAATATTTGTAACACTTCTACACCTATATTCTTGATTATGTTCTTAGAAATAGATTTGTTTGCAAAGCCTTTCAGCACACCATAAATTGTAGCGCCATCCATTGAATCCGTGGACCTTCTAGTACGCGTGGTAGGCTGCATATTTGGTTTCAATTACAAAATATTTTATAGAAAACATGTAATTCATGCAGAAAATAACATTAAGCTATCTCATGCAGAGGGTACTCTGAGTAGCAGGAAACAATCAACATGGGTTTTTTTTATCATGCAGATGCAAAATATTTACACTTAATCCTTTCTTACAAGGTTGTAAGATTGAAGACAGGCGGCACAAATACAAGTAGCTTCTTACAGATAACCATTATATGGAATAAAAGCAGAAATGGAGAAGAAAGCAGCTTCCTTCTTACACCACTCCTACAGAATCTTGTAGTTTGAAAGAAACTTACTTTTGCAATATATTTCTGAAAATATTGCAAGATTATCTCCAGCTTCAACTTTGGTTCATCAAAATCCTGCGGAACATAGAATGGTAATCACAGTAAGTTGAGTTAAGGCGAATCTAAAGTTTCAGCAAAACATCAGTGGATGGGGGTGACAACTATTCTTCAAGAAATATATATTTGCATAAGAAGACTACCAGCAGGAAAGAGGCAATATCATTGTCATACATGAGTCCATCCAAAATTGATTCCATTGTAGATCTGAAAAAAAATTATACCTCAAATGACTTCAAAGTAATAGCACTGAATTAATATCCAGAACACAATCCTCCAATTGCATGTCATATTACATGAATGAGCAGTTACCTCACACCATCTCCTCTTGTCAAAAGGCCTTTCATATCAGCAATCTTTCTTGACGAGTCAAGCTCCATGATCTGCAGGCAGGCATAAGAAAAAGAATGAAAAGCTTGTTCTGTTTTTAGATAACATATTTATATTATATATATGAGTGTTACCATGGCCAATAATTTGTTGGCAGCTTTTTGAGTGGACTTTCCAACTTCAGGTAAAGCAGATGTGAGAGCTTGATCTGCATCAGACCCTTCTCCCTCAATGCAAATTTCTTTTGCGAGTTCAGGAAATGATGTTGGAATAATGGACAAGCATTTATCCACAAAGCTTTTGTACTTTATCTGTCTCGATCCCTATGGCAAAACCAATTTTTCAATTTTTAATAGAACAACCTATAGAAAAATCATTTCACCATAGCAGTCTCTTCACAATTTATAAATCCTCTAACTTGTTATTATCTCGGGTTAAATTAGGTCATGCTCAAAGCGTTTTTTGTTGCTGGTAACAAACACTACCCTCTGGGTATTTTATCTGTAAATGTGGCCTGTCTCGGCTGTAATCCAATTCTTACCTTATTCTCAAAACAATAACAACAAGTTGTATGCACCCTTGCCCCGACTTAAAATCATGAAATGATTTTACCTAATCATTTATTTCCCAATGAACATTCTCCTTAGTTTACATAAGCTTTGGATTCTATGTAGCAAGATTTTTTTAACATATTCATGGACTTGATGGAATGGGGTTCAAGAAAAGAGATAAGAAGATACCAGAAGAATGTTCAGGATAGATTCCCTCACAAAGACCCAGTTTGAGGTATCTGCAGTCAGACATAGATGATCATATGAGAACAAGTATAAATAAATTTTTTAAACCAAACTGTTTTGTGGTGCAAAGTCTACCTCGGAAAACATTGTTGCGAGGCCAGAAGTCCCCTTCAAGAACGTATACAAGATACTGAAATGCTAACATGTTACCCAAAAGCTGCATCAACAAAATATAACAATATGATGTCAGATCCATACAACAAAATCTTCATCACCAAAAGATAACAACAATGTTAGATATACCAGAATCTGCCTGCATATAGTAACAATATTAGATGCAAGAGGAGAAAATAGAAAAAAAAAGAGCGGATGGATCAAGTTTGATTGTCTTTACATCAAGTTGCGTTGTCTTAACATCTCTTGAACGAGTTCCTTTTGCACGATCCAGTTGTGGTATTAGCCCTTCTAACAGAAGATGAAATTCCTGACATAACGTAGACAAGCATCAATACAGGAAAAGAGGACCCAAATTTCATAGCATAGAGGTTATATGCTCAATACACCTCTGCCAGAAATTACTAGCATTACTTTACAATGGCAAGATGCAACAATATGTGAGTAATATCGAGTAAATCCACACTATACCGACTATAAGACAAAAAAGAGAATCAAATAAAGAACGAGTTCGAAATTACTTGAAACTAAAGAATACATGGTCAAGCTCAACTCACCAAAGCACTGAGAGGCCCATTAGATTTTCCCTTTAACGTGGGCTTCTCACTAGAAGCAAACTCTGTTGCAAACGAAAAGGGAGACCAAGCCTGAACTCATGTAAGAACAAAATTAGTAATGCAAATGCACCTATCATGTTTAGCTCATAACAGCAAAAGAAGATGTCAGAGCTGAAAGCCAAAAAATTAGCACCTCTTCAACTATGATTAGTTCATTTGAGTTTGCTTCATCTTGATATACACGTGGAAATCTCTGCAAGTTCACAATCATCCCATATAGTAAGGGCAGAATGCATCCAAACACTTAAAAACACTGTAGTAGAGAAACGGGAAGTAATATCTTGCCTTCTCTAACTCAATGAGAAGCTGGTAACTCATCATCACCAATTCTAACGACGTTGTAGTATCCCTGAAGATGCCAAAAATCGCTTCGAACATCTTGCTATACACATATCCACATCCAAAATCCACACATGACACAATGAGATGATTGCCAAAGAAAATCACGAAAATAGAGAATCGCAAGCGAAATGGTAATCTTCAAGACCAGATTTCACAAAATAGAGGAAATCAATAGAGAATTGCTTCAAACAGCTTGCTATAAACATAGCCACATCCAAAATCCACACATGACAGAATAAGATAATTGCCAAATAAAATCACGAAAATAGAGAATCCTAAGCAACATGGTAATCATCAAGACCAGATTTCACGAAATAGAGCAAATCAATAGAGAGTTGCTTCGAACATCTTGCTATACACATAGCCACATCCAAAATCCACACATGACACAATGAGATAATTGCCAAAGAAAATCACAAAAATAGAGAATCCTAAAATCCACATGAGCAAAATGGACCAGATTTCACGAAATAGAGGAAATCAATAGAGAATTGCTTCGAACATCTTGCTATACACATAGCCACATCCAAAATTCACACATGCCACAATGAGATAATTGCCAAAGAAAATCGCGAAATAGAGAATCGTAAGCAGAATGGGAATCATCAAGACCAGATTTCACGAAATAGAGGAAATCAATAGAGAATTGCTTCGAACATAGCCACATCCAAAATTCACACATGACAGAATGAGACGATTGCCAAAGAAAATCACGAAAACAGAGAATCGCAAGCAGAATAGGAATCATCAAGGCCAGATTTCACGAAATAGAGGAAATCAATAGAGAATTACGTTGTAGGAGGAGGTCCGTCTTCTGGAACAACGGAGGCGGAACGAACGGCGTCGAGGAAGGCAATCCCTAGGGTTTCAAATTACGATGAGAGGAAGAACAAAGAATCAGCAAAAGAGAGATAGAGAGGAGGAATTAGTACGGTCAGCGTTCTGGTGGAGGGAGTCTCTGGATCCGTAGCAGTCGAGGATGGCCATGGTGTTCTCCTCCATGCCTCTGTTGGCCGCTGTTCTTCGCCTGGCCTTCTCCATCTCCCAATCTTTTGCTTGGCTTCTCTCTCTCTCACACACGCACTGAAAGCTCTGGGGTTTGGGAATGCAATAAGTAAAGAACTCGTTTTGCTTGGATTTGCTTTGCTGAGGTCTTCAATAAGATTTGTGTTTTTTTTTATTCCCGCCAAATTATTAGGAGCCGGGAACAGAGAAGCGCTCCTTTGCTGTTCGTGTATGAGAGTAGACTTTTTAGGGTTTCGAACTTGCCTTGTTTGGCATGATATTGGAATCGGATTCGTATCAGGAGTCGGAATGGAATGACCAATTAGAATAAGTCATTCCCCAGATATGTTGTTTGGTATATTGTCGGAATGAACCATTCCAGATAATTCTGCTTTGAAATTTTTAAGGTTTATAGTTACTTGTGATTTTAAAGATTTATAGCTTTTAGAAATTATAAAATAAGGTTTATAAACTTTAGGATTAAAGATGAAGAATTGTAATGCTTGAAATGAACGATACCTTTCAACTTCTGCTGGAATCAAATTAGCCTGCAGACTTGGAATGAGTCATTTTTCAAAATGAAATTGATTCTAGATATTTCTCTGTCAAACAAGATTATGGAATCAGTCATTCTTGATTCTCATTCCTCATTACCAAGAAATCGTACCAAACAAGGCCTAACTGACTACTGAGCCCACAAACATGACATCTCACGAAAGCTTTCCCAATGTGACATCTCACGAATTGTCGTCCGTACAGATAATCCTTATTAATTGTCTATGCTCTCGAATTCGACCTTCTTGCAAGTTGAGAGTTGTCCTCGGAAAGCTTTCCCAATGTGACATCTCATGAATTGTCGTCATACACAGTTGAAGCAAGCTTGGGTCGACATTTCTTGTTGTCAGGAAATCAGTTGCTTTGTTGCTCTCTATGGCAGTGATAAACACGAACCTCTTCAAAGCTGCCCGGTAGGTTCTGAATATCACTAGATAATAACCGTCATTATCTCCCACACACACTTCGAGGTTCCTTTGATGTTGTTGATGCGACACAGATTATTCCCCTCCACCACTAGCTTTCTCATCTCACATAGTTTGACGCATTGCACCCCTTCCAAAGCCGTCAGGGCTTCAGCCTCAAGAATGGACAAGGCTGATATTCTCCGTCGATCCAAAGCAAGAAATTTCAAATTTTGTTCCCTCAAAATATATCCTATATGGGTAGACAAGTTTGCTCTTTTCGATCCATCAAAATTCAACTTAATGCAACCATTATCTGACTTCTTCCAAACTCCTCCCACACTGTTTTTCGTTTGTTAGTTTTCCCCATCAGTGACTAGACAACCATTTGTCATTGAGCGTGGAGGGTCAAGGCCATATCCGAGGGTTTGTCATCCTTGTTGGCACCTTCCAGGTTAAGAAGGATGTTATTCCGGTGGATCCAAATCAACCACTAGAGGAACAATAGAATTATGAAGCTCTTGTTACTTCTAATTGTTTGAAACATGCGTGAGTAGAAATCCTCGTCTTGACACAAAGAGAATTTTTTACCAATCCTGTCTTCAAGGCATTGAGTCATTTTTTGGGTGAATTCGCACTCAAAATAAAGGTGATGGGATGTCACATCCTGTAGCTGACATAATACATAAGTTTGAGATATTCTTGAAAAAAGCTATAAGACGTTCTGTAGTAGGGAGACAATCAGAGCAAGCTTTCCAAATAAAGTTTTGTATCTTGGATGGGACTCTAAATTTCCGAATCCATTCCATATTCCTATCTGATGCATTGCTTGTTTCCTCACATAGTTGCGCAGCTGTCTTCATAAAGAAATTGCCATCAAGGGAGGGTGTCCAAATGATTATGTCATCCTAATTGCACACCGATAGCCGGACCTCTAAAATCTTATTCACGATTTGTTGTGGCAATGTTTCTTGTAGTTTTTGGACATCCCATGTGTTGTTTCTAATGATGAACTCTACTACCTTTTTTATATTCCACTGGCCGCAATAAGGTCTTAGATTCGAACTACCAACCAAAACATCATCCCAGAAGTTTATGTTCTTTTCGTTTCCTACTTGCCATTAGATTCCTTTCAAAAATTAATCCCGAATGTTTAAAACTCTACCAAATTGCGAAGAATGCATTTTTTCTGGTAGGTGGCTAAGGGTTCGTCCCGTAGATATTTTTCCGTGAAAAGACGGACACAAGGGTTATTGGGGGAAGTCAGCATTTTTCAAAGTAACTTCATTTGGAGAGTTGTATTGGACACTTCCGTTGTGCGCAGGCCCAATCTCCCATTTCATTTGTCCCTGCATATTATCTCCCATTTAAGCAATGGGTGAAAATTCGGTTCCTTTCTATATTAAAAGAAATCCATAATGACTTTATCAATTTGTTCTAAAAACCTCTTCGGGAGGAGAAAGCTCTGCAGTTGACAATTGTTTTAGATTGGAGATCGATTTGCCTGGATCAAAACTGTTCTTCCTGCTTGGGATAGCGAGTTAGCCTTCCATTTGGCTAGCTGCTTCTTCAGGCTTTGAATGGCTTCAGCAAAGACTGTGTTGTGCACTCAACCTCTTACAATCGGGATGCCGAAATACTTTTCCATATATGTAGTTTGTTTAATATTAAGAGTGCTTGCTCATGATTTAGCCTCACCATCCATCCCTTTTTACTCTTTTTTTTGGTGTGGAAGGAGTGGAATACCTCATGTGCTAGAAGAATATTGTCCTGAATTAATCTTCTTTCAACGAACGCTCCTTGGAGTGGATTGATAATTTTAGGCAAAATTGGTTTAAGTCGATTATCAAGCACTTTTGTTTTTATCTTATAGTATGTGTTATAGAGACTAATCGGACGAAAGTGGTTGATGGCTATGAGTGCTTCCACTTTCGGTATAAGTGCAATGAAAGAGTGGTTTGTGGCTTTCAACATTTTCCCCTAGTGAATGAAGGCATGAACTGCTGAAATCATCGAGGGGCCAACAATGTTCCAATTATTTCTAGAAGAAATTTGTCGGGAATCCATCAGGTCCCAATGTCTTTTCCGGCTCGAGTTCAAAGGTTGCTCTCTTGACCTCAACTATCGTCGACTTTCGACGTAATTCCTCATTTTCTCTGTCCGAGATAAGGCATGGCAGCCCACAAACGTTTAAATTCGCTAAAACTACCCTCTCTACTTTTCACCAAGGATGATAATGGGGCGGGGGTTCCTCATATCCCATGGGGATTCCCCACCATGGGGATCAAGATAGATGAATTTTAATGGGGATGAGGATGAAACAGGGGAGAAAATAAATACTTGCATGGGTACGGGTACGGGTACGGGGACCGCCCCATTCTCCGACCCAACCCGACCTCATCGGGGAACTTCGTAGGGATTTCCCATTGGGGGACTCGTGGAGATCTCTGTGAAAGTACCATAAAGTTTTCTCATCATAAGGTTAATTGTCATTTATTATTATGTTATACTTTACAAAATGAATGTAAGGTGTTAGAAAAATTAATTTACTTTGATATATATTAGTGTTAATTTATTTAAATTGTGTTATTGCAGTTTTATTCGTAAAATTATCAAGTTAAGGTGTCTGTTACATACATATGTATGTGTGTACATATTCTTGTTTATTATAAAAATCCTTAACTTAAATAAAAAATGTTATACAAATTACACGGGGAAACCCGAGGGATTACAAGTATGGGTACAAAAAATTTTCCCCGATGGAAATGGATACATGGAGGGTATTCCCTACCCCAAACTCGCCCTATTGATATCCCTACTATACACACGTAAAAGTTTCTAAACCATACTTTCTAACAAAAGATAGAAGGGTAAATTGAAGAACATCCAAATTAGGGTCTTTGCACAAATCCACAAGTAAAATCCCAAATTGCAGCAGACTACTTGGCAAATTGAAGTTTGTGCACAAACCCACTCATAAAATTCAAAATTCTAGCAAATCACTTGTGAAATGGAGCTTTGTGCATAAAACCACAGATAAAGTTTCAAATTGCAGAAAATCACCCGCAAAATAGAACTAGATTCGTTTCCATTCCGTTTACGTTTCCGCCGTTGGATACCAAATGGACAATTAATTGAAAAATCAAAATCAAGATTGTGACTTAAAAACGACCAGCTTTTATAATATATTGATTGATTGATTAATTAATTAGAGTAGATTGAACTTTGAAAGTATATATAAATAGCCATCTACCTTACTATAATATAAACCAGAGGCAATGGTTTTACAAAACAATTTTCCACGTGACATGTATATAATAAAACAACTCATCAGGCCTTTCTTTCTATAATAAGTTGTGATATTTTAATATATATTATTATTTAATATAACATCATCTTTTCACTCAAACAAATAATCAAGATAAAATCGGAAAACAATTTTTGTAATATAATTATGAAATTATTTTTAACAAGTATAAGTATAATACTTTTTTGAAATATAATTCATATTTGATTTATAATTTTGAAATATTATTTATATTTCTTAAACAAAAAATCTATACTATATTTATATGTATAGGATTTTCTATCTAATTTAATAAAACATGATCTTTTATGTAAACAAAAATAAAGATAAAATGACAAAGTAATTTCTTAAATATAATCCTAAAATTGATTTTTAGAAAATATAATTTATTTTTGAAATTTAATTCGGTTTGTTGTATAATTTTGAAATATAATTTGGGTTTTTTAAACAAAAAATCTAGATCATATATATACATATGTATAAGATTTTCTATCTAATTTAATAAATAAAGATCTTTCATTTAACCATAAAATCAAGACAAAATAAGGAAGTAAGTTCTGAAATATAATCCTAAAACTATCTTTTAACAAATATAATATATTTTTGATATATAATTTGAATTTTCTTAAACAAATAACCTAGTATGTATCTATATGTATTAGGTTTTCTATCTAAGAATCTATATCAATAATAATTAAACATGATCTCTTAGATTAGGGCAGGTGAATTTGAAATGATTTAAAAGATTTTATCTTATCTTATAAAATTTTATAATCTAGTAAAATTTATTAGTTGACTTTTTTTATATATTTATTATTGAGGGTTTAGATTTTGCATCGTATAATAAATACTTTTGTAGTATTTGGTAATTTTTTTAAATTAAGTATTTGTTCAAATAAGTGAACTTTGTAAACATAATATTTTTCTTACCGAATTGTCAAGCAAATTTATTGCAGTTGTCCGTACATGATAAGAGAGTTAAACTAGATATGTATGAAAAAAATTACCTAAGGTAGTTTGTTAAATATTTGACCAATTTCAATGATGCATTTGTAGTTTGTTCAATATTATTATGGTAGAAGCTCAAACGTTAAAATAAATTATATATATTGTGCATATCAAGATAGAAAATATTATACTCAAAAGGATAGATGATCAAAAGTAAAGATAGAAAAAATAACTAAGCTTAATTAAAATGGATAAGGCTACTAAAATAACTTAAAAAATAAATTTATGAAAAAGAAATATGACTAAAGCATGGAAAAATATGATTATAAAATATACAATACAAATATAATTTTGGATTCATAAATAAGATTACAAAAAGACTTATATGATTTTTTGGTTCAAAAAGAATTGCGGTAAAATGGATATGAGGTTAAAAAGATAGATTTTAGTTGAAAAAAAATATATATTAGAAAAATAAAATATAGATGATTGAGATTTAAAAGAAAAGACTATATACTTTGATTTTTTACTTAGTTTTCTAAATATAGGAGGGAGTAAGAATCAACGTGGTGTTTAAAAAACGGTCAACTTTTATAATGTATACTCTCTCCGTTTAAAAATAGTTGCCCATTTTTGTATTTCGTACATATTATGAAATAATTATTTTTCCTATATTACCCCTATAAATGTAGAGTTAATTTTAGTGTGACGAAATATGGAAAATTATAATGATTATGTTAGAGATAATTATTAAGGGTATATAAATAAAAAAAGATGAGAAAAATGTGAAATGAACAAGTATTGTAAAACATAGAAAAAAATTATGATATAGAAAATTATCTTGAAGTATTGATTTTAAAGTTTTTTTTATCATGAAAATATAGGATGAGGGGATGGTGTCCCAGTCCAAGGTCAGGGAAAATCTAGTGGCTC
Organism: Polygonum maritimum; assembly: GCA_963924305.1. NCBI lineage: Eukaryota > Viridiplantae > Streptophyta > Magnoliopsida > Caryophyllales > Polygonaceae > Polygonum > Polygonum maritimum. Next base: position 1,165,120 of record OZ002736.1, read on the forward strand.
AAAAAACTTTTACGATTGAAAGTACATATGTACTACCCCAAGGAGACTAGTGGGGATTGAACCTGCAACCCATCAGACTAATGCCCTGTTATGCTCGACTAGACCAACCTCTTTTATTGCTTTTAAAGTGAAAACTCGGCACTGGCACTACGGTACTAACCTTTGTAAGGCCCGAGGCCCTGGAAGGGCTATCCCATGCCAACCCGAGGACTTTCCTTGGAGGTCACCTATCCTAGTACTACTCTCGCCCTAACACGCTTAACTTCATAATTCTTTTGACCTCTTAAACCATGAAAAGGAAGATCTCTTGTTGGCCTGAGGAGCACCTCAATCCCTTATAAATTCTCGGGGTGTTATAATCTCCCCCACTTAAGCACTTGACGACCTCGTCAAGGCCCAAGGACCGCCCCCTGGGTTGAGTGACCGCCCTTCTGCCAAGCCAACTCGTAATCCAAAGTCGACTCTGATACCATTTTTAAGGCCCGAGGCCCTAGAAGCGCTAACCATGCCAACCCGAAAGACTTCCCAGGAGGTCACCCATCTTGGGACGACTACTCTCGTCCTAGCACGCCTAACTTCATAATTCTTTTGACCTCTCGAACCATGAAAAGGAAGAGCTCTTGTTGGCATGGGGAGCACCTAAATCCCTTATAAATTCTCGGGGTGTTACACCTTATTCTAGACAAGGCTGACCTAAATCATCCGTACATATATAATCCTTATTAATTGTCTATGCTCTCTAATTCGACCTTCTTGCCAGTTGAGAGTTGTCCTCAGTAAGCTTTCCCAATGTGACATCTCACGAATTGTCGTCATACACAATTGAAGCAAGCTTGGGTCGACATTTCTTGTTGTCAGGAAATCAGTTGCTTTGTTGCTCACTATGACAGTGATAAACACGAACCTCCTCAAAGCTGCCCAGAAGGTTGTGAATATCACTAGCTAATAACCGTCTTTATCTTCCACACACACTTCGAGGTTCCTTTAACGTTGTTGATGCTACACAGTGTAACACAGATTATCCCCCTCCACCACCAGCTTTCTCATCTCTCATAGTTTGACGCATTGCACCCCTTCCAAAATCGTCAGGGCTTCAGCCTCAAGAATGGACAGGGCTGATATTCTCCGTCGATCCAAAGCAAGAAATTTCAAATTTGAATCCCTCAAAATATATCCTATATGGGTAGACAAGTTTGCTCTTTTCGATCCATCAAAATTCAACTTAATTCAACCATTATCTGACTTCTTCCAAACTCCTCCCACACTGTTTTTCGTTTGTTACTTTTCCCTATCAATGACTGGACAACCATTTGTCGTTGAGCGTGGAGGGTCAAGGCCATATCCGAGGGTTTGTCATCCTTGCAACCTATCAGACTAATGCCCTGTTATGCTCAACTAGACCAACCTCTTTAAGGTTATTACTGCTTTTAAAGTGAAAACTCGGCACTGGCACTACGGTACTATCCTTGTCTGCTGACAAGGCCTTTTTAAAGTTATAAGTGTGAACACCATATTTAATTCATACAATGAGATATAGAGCATGCACAGTCATATTATTTAAATGACACAATCATGTTAAGGGAAAATACATAATCATCTTATATTGAAAAGGTACAGTCATTTGTTAATTACACACTTGTACGAAAAACTCACACACACTACAATTTAGATCATGCACATTCATATTTAACGTAAACGCACATTCATTTCAGAGAAAGCTCATAAAACAGGATATCGGCTTGCTAGCAAGTCGATAAAACAGGATATCGGCTTGCTAGGGATTTCTGTGGATTTAGCGCAGTGCAGAGAAAGCTGGAGAGAGAGGATCAAGGTACTAGATAGCTGACCAGCCGTTGGTGGAGCCAGTATTCGGGTGTTTGTCTTCGGTTTTTATCGTTGAGGCGACTAGTTTCTGCTAGATCTAGCTTTCTTGCCTCTTCTTGGATTTCCTTTTCGTATAGTTCTAGTAGTAGCTATAGGTTGCCCTTTTTTTTTAGATGTGATTTGGTTTCGTTTTCGCTTGGTTGTTGTTGTTGTTGTTGTTGTTGTTGCTGTTGTTGTTGTTGCTGTTGTTGTTGCTGCTGCTGCTGTTGCTGCTGTTGTTGTTGCTATTGTTGCTGCTGCTGTTGCTGCTGCTGTTGCTGCTGCTGTTGTTGTTGCTGCTGCTGCTGTTGCTGTTGCTGCTGTTGTTGCTGTTGCTGTTGTTGCTGTTGTTGTTGCTGTTGTTGCTGTTGCTGTTGCTGCTGCTGCTGTTGTTGTTGTTGTTGTTGTTGTTGTTGTTGTTGTTGTTGTTGTTGTTGTTGTTGTTGTTGTTGTTGTCGTTGTTGTTGTCGTTGTTGTTGTTGTCGTTGTTGTTGTCGTCGTTGTTGTTGTCGTCGTTGTTGTTGTCGTCGTTGTTGTTGTCGTCGTTGTTGTTGTCGTCGTTGTTGTTGTCGTCGTTGTTGTTGTTGTCGTCGTTGTTGTTGTCGTCGTTGTTGTTGTTGTTGTCGTTGTTGTTGTTGTCGTTGTTGTTGTTGTCGTTGTTGTTGTTGTCGTTGTTGTTGTTGTCGTTGTTGTTGTTGTCGTTGTTGTTGTTGTCGTTGTCATTGTTGTCGTTGTCGTTGTTGTCGTTGTCGTTGTTGTTGTTGTCGTTGTTGTTGTTGTTGTTGTTGTTGTGGTTGTGGTTGTGGTTGTGGTCGTCGTCGTCGTCGTTGCACATTCATGTCATTTGAAAATGAACAATCAAGTTGAGAAAAGATACGCAGTCATTCTCAATTTAATCTACACACTCATTATTACACACTCACATGAAAGATTCCACAAAATTCAATTAGGAACATGCACATTCATATTAACCAAAACCACACAATCATGTTATATAGAAACACACAGTCAAGTTAAGTGAAACTACACATTTATTTGTTATATTTTGTCTCCAAGAATGTAAAAGAAAATTGTTTTTCTGCATACGCGCGCGAGATCTCAGCTCTCCATATGACGCGATCTAGTGGATCAGATTCATTCTCATTTCTCTCATGAAATTTCGTTCTCACATGATCCATTCCCATTTTTGAAATATAATTCAGATTTTTTTAAACAAATATTCTAGACTATATCTATATTAATTGGATTTTCTATTTTAGAATCTATATCTATATGTATGAAATTTCGTTCTCAAGAATGAACATGATCTCTTAAATTAAGGTACGTGAACTTTCAAATAATTTAAAAGATTTTACCTTATCTAATCAAATCTATTAGTTGAATTTTTTATATAACTATTATTGAGGGTTTAGAGTTTGGATCATATAATGAATATTTTTATAATATTTGATAATTATTTAAATTAAATCTTTGTTCAAATAAGTGCACTTTGTAGTTACAATATTTTTCTTACCAATCTGCCGATCAAATTTATTATAGTTGTTCGTACATGGTATATGGATTAAAGTAATTACGTAAGAAAAAAATTACCTAAAGTAGTTTGTTAGATATTTGACCAAATTCAATGCAGTCAAGATCTTCTATGCAACTCGGTGCTCCATTTAAGATTTATGCCATAAAATAATCTTATAGTTTTTTTTTAAAAAAAAGTATGTTCATATTGTAAATATTTATTCTTATATAATTTTATATTTTTATGATATAAACTTGTAGCTAATTATTTTAATAGTAAAAAAGTATGATAATTAAGTTGATCATTTTATTGTAGAAAAGTATTAATAAAGTTTTTTAATAATAAAAATGTATAAATATATGAAACTTATCATTTAAAACATGAACATGGTTTTTTAAAAGAAAAATTACATTGATTTATGGCATAAATAATAAAATAGAACACTTAGCGTTACATCAAGAGGTGTAGGAGATCCTGATTGAATTCAATGGCACAATTGTAGCTTGTTCAATATTAATATGGAAGAAGCTCAAACGTGAAAATAAATTATATATATATATATATCATATCGTACATGTCAAGATAGGAAAAACAATATACTAAGAAAGATAGATGATCAAAAGTAAAGATAGAAAAAATAAGTAAGCTTAATCAAAATGGATAAAGCTAGTAAAATAACTTAGAATATGAATTTGCAAAAAGAAATATAACTAAAGCATGGCAAAAATATGATTATTAAATATATAATAAAAAGATAATTCTAGAGTATTAAATAAGATAAAAAATGACTTATATGATCTTTTTGGTTCACAAAGAATTGACGGTAAAATAGATATAAGGTGAAAAGGATAGATTTTAGGTGAAAAAGATATATATGAGAAAAAATTATAGATGATTGAGATTTAATAGAAAAGACTTTAGTTTTTTTAAGAATCACCGTGTTGTTTCAAAAACGACAAACTTTTATAATATATACTCCATCAGTTTCAAAATAGTTGTCAATTTAGACATTTCACACATATTAAGAAATTATTGTTTTTCCTATATTATCCCTATAAATGTAAGGTTAATTATTAATATAAAAAACATATAAATGTATAATGATTATGATAGAGATAGACAAAAAATGGGAAATGGACAAATGAATTTTTTTTTTATGAACAACCCTTTTGAAAAGGGAGTATATATTGATTTTAAAGTGAAAACTCGGTACTGGTTACGCTTAGCACATCAGCTCAGCTCATTGGTTGAGCGATTTGCCATATTATCTTTAGACCTAGTTAGTAACCAGTTTTCATCCTTATCGAGCCCAAATAGTATTCGCGGTGATCTAATTAGTTTTCTTATTAAAAAAAAAAAAAACTAGGCACTGACACTACCGTTGGCTGCTGACAGGGCCTTTTTAAAGTTATAAGTGTGAACGCCATATTTAATTCATTAGAAAGAGTACTATTCTATATTACCTGTCTGCTGTGTGTGCCTTAGCACTAGGGTTTCCAAAATCGATGCGAGTACCTTTTCTCGCACGTAGGGCATATGTTTTGTCTACCACTTAGTACGCGGTTCGTTCACACTGGTCATACACGGTTTGCCTTCTACACGGTCAGTACACGCTGATTAATCTCATCGAGCACAATAACTTATGTTTTAAAGAGGGAGCTTAGATTAGAATACAATACTTTACTGATTAGTGGTGTATACATGACACATAATGCAGGTGCGCAGAATGCAGAGTGCAGACTGATCTTAATTATGTCTTAGTCGAAGTTGTCCAAATATAATTGCAAAATACAGTAGTTAAGAATTCATATAAACAAAGAATTTTTTAAAATGATAACCGCAACTACGGATCTAAATCGTACGTTCTGTGTTTATCAAAACATCAATTCCTTACATTTTCCTTTTTTGGTCGAGATTTTTTACATTTATTTTTACATATAGGAAATGTAATAGGAATTAATACAATAAATTCAACAAATATGACATAATGGATAGTTTTAGCCGAAATGATAGATCGAGCCTGTACTTAACTCGAATCCGAAGGAATCAAATTCAAACCGAGTCGATTAATGTTTCTAACATTTTTTTCATAGAAGGATGATTATGTCTTAACATTGAAAGATTAGTAGTTTGTATTTTTTTACTAGCTAGTGGTTCCCTATCTAATATAAACAAAATCAACATACTTAAGGATAGAAAATTAATGTATCAATTTATAAAGATGCTATACTTATATAGATATGTACCCAATTAACCTATATATATTAACAATTAAAAAACTTGAAATAACTGACATGTTTATTCTTAATATAAAGAGAAAGTTATTCAAAAAAATGAGCTGTAAAATCATATCAATATCCCATACATAAATATTTAGTTTTAAGATTATATTCCAAAAACAACACGAAAGAAGAATGAGAGGGATATATATACAAACTAGTAACAGTGCCCGTGCCCGGGAGGGCACGACTTGAAATAAATAAATTATCCATGTTTCATTAGTTGTTATTATGGAGTATTGTTTTTCAATTATGTATTTTTAAGTAGTTTTGTACATATCCAATTTCATTTAGATATTTCTAATAAAATAATTTGCATTTTAAAAGAATTAAGAACCTTTGGTTATTTATCTATAAATTTAGTGTTTTATATCTTATAAAATTCATATTTGAATTGGATATATTAGTTAGATAGATTTGGTGAGTGAGATAGATTTTTTTTCGTTAGATAGATTTTTTGTGCAACAAATTGGTTTTTTCTTCGTTAAATTGGTTAGATAGATTTCTTTTTGTTATATATTTTGTGCAACACGTATTGTTTTATTTCAAGAAATATAACGAAAAAAAAATTGGTTAGATAAGAAAAAACCTAATGTGGGGTCTACAATGAAATTTTAACCAATCAAATAAATGGAATTATTTTATTAAAGATGCGTGACGCGGTCCAATGAGAAAGTGCTACATGTCTGGCTAAATATTAAATCTAACCTCCGCTTTAGTATATAGTTATGATGATTATATAAAGAGTACGTTTTATACAAGAATGGTCTCCTAAAAGATACCAAATGAGAATAAATCCCAGACATTCGTGATAGTAAAAAAATATATATACCTTTGGAATATGAGTTTTGGAATATATATGGTTGGCAGTTTCATCTATCATGATTGTGTACTTTTATCTATGATGTTTGTGTATGATGGTATTAAAGACTTTGTATACATTTCCACCAAGAGTGCATTATATATATGTGAAATAATTCATATACAATGAGATAAGTTAATTATATAAAGAGGCATTGTACCCAACTTAACCGATGCAAAAATGAATTTTGAGTCAAGATTGTTTTTGACTCCAAAATGAACAACCTAAACCCGACAAACCCTAGGAAACGTATTTATATGAGTAAATCGGCTAACTATATGCATGATTTTCTATGCATGAATATATATAATATATTTGTGACATATATGAGTTTTTATTGATTTTATTCTTGATTTTGAAAGTATTTATTTTTGAAATTTATGAATGCAACCAATAAAATAACATGCATATGAGGTATACTATAATCACGTATATACATATTATAATAATGTATATAATGTACTATAATCAAGTATAAAAGTAAATACTATTTCGAATCCATGTAATTATGAGATTGTATGGATTTTTTCCCCTCATATCCTATAATTTTAAGATTAATTTTAATTTTAAAGAGGAATTAGTACTTAGTGCCCCTGTTTGATAATCAGTTTGTAAATATGACCTTTTTTTTTCAGTTTGCAAAAATGCCTAAAAATATTGCAGTAATGCCTAAAAATGTTACATGAATGTCCAAAATGACTATTTTTTATCAAATAAAATAAAAAACGAAATATTTTTAAAAAAGAAGAAAATTATTTTTTTATTAATATTTTTTGAAAAACAGATATTTTAACAAACTTTTTTTTATCCAAATTGAAAATATATATAAATAAAAAGATTTATAAATCTTTATATATTAAAACAAGAATTCTTTTTTCCGATCTATCCTTTTTGAAAACTGAAAAATAAATTGGAAATCTTACAAAAAAAAGGAAAACAATATTCTGAATCTAGATTTACCATCGTTTCAAAATATAAACAAAAAAAATCAAGCGAACTCATCAGAATAGCAGAAAAACGAAAAAACCAAGCGAACCATCATCTCGCTCGCCGCAAATCCTAACCTTCACATTGGACCTTCGCCGCCCTCGTCTCGCTCGCCGGCCAACCTTCTCCACCATCCTCTTTCTCGCCGACATGCATGTTTTTAACAGGAAAACAATGATAGTATTTTTCAGAAGGATGACATGATGTTTTGTTGTGTATGACAGACTGTATACGGAACGTGACAAGATGCATCTCACCCATAACGTAGAACTCGAACAATCTTCAAAAACCCTAGCTTCGAAATAATGATAGTATATTAAAGAAGGGTGACAGGATATTTAATTTTATGTGTATGACAGTATATATACTGAGGGTGACATGATGCATCTCATCCATAGCGTTGAACTCGAACGATCTTCGAAAACCCTAGCTTCGAAAATCATGCATATATATGAAAATGACGATAATAACGATACACATGTATATATGTTTCACAATAATATTAGATAAAAATTTTAACCATATCTTCCACAATATCTTAATTTTTTTCAAATATTTTTTTTCCAAAATTTTTTTCCCCAAAAAATCTTTTTTTTTCCAAAATCTTTTTCTTATTTTATATATATTTTTTTTCTATTTTTCAATTCTGTATTTAAAATGAATTCCTAAAATTTATGGCTAAATATTTTTAATGTAATTATAATGATTTTTTAATAAACTTTTATTTAAAATAAAACAAAAAATAATGTAAATTTTATTGTAAAAATGCCCAAAACAGCATGCATTGCTATTTTATTGTTTTAAGGACGTTTTTGCAAACCGTTTTATTGGGTAGGGCATATCCGCAAATTCGGCCAAATTAAATCCGATCAGTTTATTTTTAAGATCCAACATACTTATCAATCATGTATCACTCTAATAAATATTTTATTAGAATATACGGGTACGGGTGGCGAAAATTGATACTTTTGTTTATAGCTAGGCAAGTAGGCATAGTGTACTAAATTAATAAAGGGCAATTTGCGAAAATGCCCCACCCAGAAATACGGTTTGCAAAAACGCCCCTTAAAACAAAAAAATAGCGAAACATGCTGTTTTGGGCGTTTTTGCAATAAAATTTACATTATTTTGTATTTTCTTTTAAATAGAAGTTTATTAAAAAATCATTATAATTACAATAAAAATATTTAGCCATAAATTCTGGAAATTCTTTTTAAATACAATATTAAAAATAGAAAAAGAAAAAGAAAATATAAAATAAGAAAATAGTTTTAGAACATTAAGATTTTTTGGAAACAATGAGATATTGTAGAATATATGGTGGAAGATATTGTTGAAGATATTTTTTGAAAATATAAAACGTAAATAAACGTGGAAGATTTTTTTGTTGAAGATTATCTTCGTTTCAACCTTCTTCGTTATTATCTTCGTTTCATCATAAAGTAGGGTAAAATTCATCATGTCACCCTGAGTAGACATCTTGTCATACACAACGAAATATGCTGCACAATAAAAAGATGTTTTTCGGCGAGCAAGCGACAGGATTTCGGCGAGCGAGAGAAATTTGGTTATTTTGTTTTTTAGGTAAGATTTTTTGTTCGGCCCACCGAGAGGATTTCGGTAAGATTTTCAATTTTCCTTTAATTTTAAAAAAAGATAGATAAAAAACGAAATCTTTTTTAACATCAAAATATTTATAAAATCTTTTTATTTATATATTTTTTTCAAATTTGGATAAAAAAAAAGTTTGTTAAAATATTTTATTTCTCAAATAAAATATTAATAAAAATAATAATTTTTGATTTTTAAAAAAATTTTCGTTTTTTATTTTATTTGATAAAAAGTAGTCATTTTGGGCATGAATATAATATTTTTAGGCATAATCGCAATATTTTTAGGCATTTTTGCAAATCGAAAAAAAAAGATCATATTTGCAAACGGATTATCAAATAGGGGCATTTGGTACTAATTCCCCATTAATAAATATGTAGCGAGGTGACGAATAGATCAAACAATAAGAATAACATTATGTTATGATGTGATTAGGGAAGTGGGTGTTGAAGTAATATGCAATCCTGACTAGGGGCATTGACAAATTAATTGAAAACACGGTAAGGGCCCGTTTGGCATTGATATCAAGATATCAGGTATGGGTATCCATATCACTATACCCATACCAAGTGTTTGGTAAATTGGATATCGATATCAAATACCCATATCTAATGTTTGGCAAAATCCATATAGATATCAAATTGATATCTAGATATTTTCTCACCATTTGATATAACAAATTTTTGGGGGGTTTTGTGATATCTTTATTTTGACCTCCTTCATCCTCGCTCTTTTCCTTTTCCCCCCGCTGGTGTTTGCTGTTTACGCAAATTGACCATGAAACAACAGTTCGCCGACCACTACTCTCCGCCGGCCGCCATACCCCGTCGGCCGTCGTAGTTCCCCGACCACTACTTCCTGCTGGCCGCCGTCGTCAGGTTCTTCCCGTCACAATATGGTCCCATCTTCCTCCTCTCTGCCATGTCAATTTCTTCAATCAGCCAAGAGAGAGCATCACCAATGAGTTTTTGGATGTAGAAATCGTTATGTGTTTGTCAAAATAAGTCATGTCTCAGGCCATTGATGCCAATTGGAGCTTCATCCTAACTCTCAAGTCCACAATTTTTTTTAGATCTGCTGCTCCACTTTCCTTGCCTAGGTTTGGAGATTACCTTTGTAAAGTTGGGCACAATGGTAATTGGCTGCTACACTTCCCTCTCCTATAGATCTGGAGATGACCTTTGTAATAAAATATGGGCACAGTAAGTTTTGATTCGGTGCTTCACGGTGTTCTTGATGATGGTCTTTGTAAATTTCACCATGGTTGACCAAAATTAGGTTTTTGCAGTTCTTCAAAATCAATGGTAGCAATTTAGCATATGATCGTATACTTCCAAAAGTAATATGGGCACAATGGTAATTGGCTGCTACACTATCCTCTCCTATAGATCTGGAGATGACCATTGTAATAAAATATGGGCACAGTAAGTTTTGATTCGGTGCTTCACGGTGTTCTTGATGATGGTCTTTGTAAATTTCACCATGGTTGACCAAAATTAGGTTTTTGCAGTTCTTCAAAATCAATGGTAGCAACTTAGCATATGATCGTATACTTCCAAAAGTAATATTTTTACAATTTATTTGAAAGTTATTTATATGTAAACTACTATTGCCAAACAACCCATATGAGATATTTCATATCTCATATCCATATCCATATCCATATCCATATCTTTATTCAATACCTATACCGATACCTGATATCCATACCGATACCTGATATCCGATATCTTAGATATCAATACCAAACGAGCCCTAAATGTCTTTTCTTTTTCTTTTTTCTCTGTTTTTTAATTCCGGGCGAATTCAACACACGGTACCGTCTGCCGCGCCTGGCGCATCAGCTCATTGGTTGAGCACTATGAGGTCTCGAGTTCGAGACTCCATGGCGACGGTTTGCCCTATTTCTTAAGAGCTGGTTAGTAATCGGTTCTCGTCCTTTAAAAAAAAATACTGTGTGTCCATAAGAAAGGAAATTAAGCCTCCGCAGACGTACACCTCGCCCTAAATACATACATACTCCTACATATATGTACATGTGTTTACTTGAAACCCTACAAACGCGGTGCAGATAGAACCGGAGTAAGGCGATCATAAAGAAGAAACAACTAAAAGGTTGAAATGGGAAGAAAGGGCAAGATCGAGATACAGAAGATTGACAACGTCGCAAGCCGAGAGGTGACGTTTGCGAAGAGGAAGAAGGGGCTGATGAAGAAAGCTCAGGAGCTGTCCGTCTTGTGTGAGGCTCATGTTAGCCTCTTCATCTTCTCTGATACTGGCCGGATCCATGAATTCACCAGCAAGGGGTATGTATTTCTGAGTAATTACATCCTTTGACCCATGAATTCATACATATCTCTATATACATCCTTAAATTCTTCCATTTTTCAGTTGATTAGACTTACATACACATATAGATCAAAGGATTAACAGCCTATCTATAGCTCCCTCCTTAATTTCCTCCAAGTTTCTATTATTTTTTTTTCTTTTTATTTTGTGGGTATGTAGTTAGTGAGACCTATTATTTCATTCACACTTCATTTGTCTCTTCTGCCTCCTAAAAAAGAAAGAAAAAAGTAAATCAAACGTACTAGCATATATACATGAACTTGAATGATATATATATATATATCTTTTATATATGCTAAAAGCATAGATATGGTCCAACCGACATTACTTTAATATGAACTCTAAATGAATTTCAGTCCTCTAGCAAGGGATGTAATTCAAACCATCAACTCTTCCTTTATTTTATTAAGATTTGCATTAACATTTGAATATGAAGAGCATGTATATATACAGGAAGAGTGCTCGATAGAGAAGTTAATATTAATAAATTAGCACAAGGCCGGGATTAGGGTTAGTCATCCTAACATTCATCATTTTTAGTGACTTCTGAGGGTTTTCATAAAGTTGTAACAGATTGATCAACATTTCCCAATCAAATTGTTCTCAACAACAAAACTAGATACAACAACAGGTTCAATTCCAACAACAGGTTTATCGTTATAAAACTTCCCTATTTGTTTGGAGAATTTCTTGATTAAAGGTGCATATAATTAATCTTGGTACTCATAAATACAACCAACTAAATATTATGCCTACAATGTATTATAGTCACGCATATAACTTATTATAGTCATGTATGTATATATGTAGTCGATTTTCTGGTTCCTTATTATTACATGATTGTTTAGATTTTCTCTTTATATGATTTCAAGATTAGATTTGAGTCATGTATGTTCTACATTCATCTACAACTAGATCTCTCAAAAGTCGACTCGGCCCATAAACCTGACTTGACTCACATGGAAATTTCAAGGTTTCAACCTGGTAATTTGAACTCAAAACCCAATTTGAATCCGACCCGGGAAACCCGAAAAACTCTAGGTGAGGGTGGTGGGTAGCGAAATTTAATAAGGCGGACTACATATTTTAAAATGCACTCTAACATAATGAAATGAAGATTGACGGGTAATTAGGCACCTAATTCCTAAGGTGCCCAAAGCAGTTAAGCAGAATCTTCCTTGTTCCAGACTATAGATAGTTTCAGAGCCACCTTTGCTAGTATCTTGGAGGAAGAGAGTGAGTAATGTTTTTTTTTCCCTAGAGTCTGCCTATCATATAGATAGAGAAGGAAAACATTGTACATAAGGTATATAAAATATATGTAATGATTTGCTTTCAAATGTGGGATGACTTTGGGAATTAGAAAATTTTGAACTATCAATAGAATTGAAAGCCAAAATTTATATCATTATAAGTCATATGCACATTTGCGTTGCCATAATATCTAAATAGGTATAGTATACAAACAAAATTATGCATCATATTATCAATACATTTATCATTTTTTTTGTAATGCATATGAGCATTAAAGGCCACAAAACATGCTACTTTACAAGTGAAGGGTTCCACATAGAAACAACAAAGAAGTACACTTCTTTGATGCCTTGTTGTCGGGAAGGCAAAATTGATATAATGATATGCTTTATGAATACAAAACATTACCAACTGCTTTGTATAATCTATCTGTTCTTTAACATTCTTGCTCAAACCTTTTTTTATTAATATATTTTATATAATTTAATTTAATATTGAATGATTTTCTTAAATTATGTTACTGACCCACTAGTTAACCCCACATGACCCGACCCAGTTTAACTCATTACCCGATTGACTCGAGCCTGAACTCAATCCGAACCCGCCTAACCCGAACCGTTTTACAGGTCTATCTACAACATATCAGTATAAATTAGTTTACCAATAGAACCTAATTTTATTGATATATATATATTTAGGTTCCATTAATACATTAATTGATAATAATGTCTGTGAATGCTAATGGATTACTAGAAGGCTTATCCCGTCCAATGGACGCACAATTTGGTTTGCCTGAGGTTTTATAGGAACATTTGTTCGTTTTCTAATGTTTTTGACGCACATTTGTTTGTTTTCTAGTAATTTTTAATGTTTATGAAAGTAACAATGTGTTGTTCATAAGAAATAGGGTAGTAGTATTGGATGTTCGAACATATGATTAATCAACACTTTGGTAAAATCCTTTCCTCTTCCAATTCATTTCGTTTTTTTGCTAGTTTGTCGTAACCCTTCCTCTTCCAAGATATTAACTTTTTTGGGTGCAATCATTTACTCTTCCTATGCATTTTTTTGGGGTGTAAATCACATCACTTAGAGGGAGAAAAAAATGCTATTCATTAAAAAAAACTTAAAAAAGTTAAATGTAAGCAAAGCATTTATTTGACTAAGGGGGAGCAAACTTAGTGTTGTTAAGATTAGATCTAAACATAATAAATACACAAAATTCAACATTGAAATTATACAAAGACAAAGAACATTTATATACAACCCCGTGATTATAGAAAACTGAAAAAAAATTAGGCATTTATATCCATGATTATAATGCATGATAATAATATGCTATATACATGTTGTTCTATTGATCGATATGTTTGTGCATGCCCTTTTATTGGTTATACTCATGAATTCCTATAATAATCATAAGTACATTTGAAATTCATGTGCACGATAAAGTAGCATGCATATAACATATTATAATCATGCATATAACATTTTATAATCATATATATATAAAGGTAATGTATAATTTAAGATCTTTATAAATATTAGTTTATGGAGATCTTTTATTTCTCTTATAATTTCAAGAGAGATCTTGTACTTTTATTTTACATATCTAAAGCATTAGGATTATCCATTATCTATCACTATTCATTATAGTAATTGTTTTATTAGAACTTAGGTGTACATTTCATTGATGTGATTAAATTTCTTTTTGTGTTGTTCATACACTTTTTTTTTCCGGTCGAAGTTTTGTTCATACATTAGAAACATGAATGAATTCGATTATCATTATGTAACACCATAGTAACTGTTTAGTATTAGAACCTATCTATACATTTCATTGATATGCTTCAAATTATTTTTGTTTTGTTGATACATTAGAAACATGAATGAATTGATGGAACGGTACGATAATAAGAAAGGGCATGAAGATCCCAAAAATCCTAGTGCAGAAGCCAAGGTATGATATCTCTTAAGTTTTGCAAAAGTTCTTATCAATAACTAGTTGAACCCCCGTACCAATGTACGGGCAATGCGATTATAAATCCAATTTAATGAGATATGTAACGTCAATGATCACGGTAAAAATATAGGATTATATATATGTATCTTCGTATCATGATTAGTGTTTTTTTACCAATAGTAAATCAACTCATAATATAAATAAGTTGGATTTGTTCAAAAATTACTTTACGATAAATATCATGTTTTATTAAATAATAATATATATCTGAAGATTACAACTAATTTTGGGTAAGGGATATAATTCATAATTTTTGGTAATTTTGTCCGGATAAGATTATATGAGATTCTAACTACCTAATTAATATAGAGGAGGGCCCAGTTTATTATTTTTATCAAATCATGTATATTTATCTTTCTATTGTGATTAGTGTTTTTTATATACGCAAGGATCCGGTTTATTATTTTATTAAAGATATGACACATGGCGTAATTTTTTATGAAGACTTTGTCTTCGCTTTATACTATAGACAGTATAGATATGCTCTCAGTCTCATGTATAGTCTATCTGATTAGCTGGGTTTTCTTAATAAGCTTTTGACACTTGCAAATGCTTAGTAGTCTCATGATACCTTAATTAGGTTTTGGGCTTAATTAGGTTTTAGGGTTTTACTATAAATACTCTTGAATGTTATGAATGAATGAATCAATCAAGAAAATATTTGTTTTACCCTTAGCTAGTTTCTCTTTTGTCTCTTGGCCTCTCTTGGTTCTCTCCAACGCGTCTACCACCGTGTATATCGAGTCATCTCGCACCTCGGGATTGATTCAACCCTTGACCAACAAGGGCTCGATACGAATCCACATCATATCCGTATCATCTCATTTAATTATAGGCTCATTTTTTTGTTGGGATCGATCGGACCGATCGATATTACGTACAATAAGCTCGCGGCCGAGCTTAAAATTAATTTGGGCTTGTCTTAATTGATATTGGGACAACGGATTTAAGATATCATTCTATTTATACACACATATATATATAGCCCAAATATATACATGGCGGTCAAGGTTTCTCTGTACGTTACATATATCTATGTATAGAGTCCAATTTTTAGGCAGCATTGTTTGCGTTCATATAACTAGAGGTGGCAATGGGTCGGGTTTCGGGTAGATGGAACATTTCCAAACCCGACCCGTTATATAATTTTTCCCACCCAAACCCGACCCGACCCGTTAACATGAATCACCCAAACCCAATCCACCCAATATTAACGGGTGGGTCGGGTGGATCGGGTGGTGTTTCGGGTGGTATGTACCTAGCATAACATGAACCTTGGCTAAACCCTAAACCCTAAACCCTAAACCCTAAGCCCTAAACCTTATATAACTAAAAACTTTAGTTGAACTATATTACATATTTACTTTGAGAGTTTAGACTTTGGATCATATTATTCATATACATAAACATTTTTATAATACATTATACATTTGTCTAATTAAACTTTTGCTCAAATTAAATAAGTGAACCTGTAGATATTATATTTTTCTCACCAAATATACTTAGTAAATTTACTATAGTTATGCACGTATCCATACATTTTACTAGTGTTCAGCTAAGCTAGTCGAAGATAATAAAACATACTACTCTAGTACTCCGTATTAATTTGTTTAGTCAAATTATTGAAATAATCGATCATTTTCCATAAGACCATAAACAACTAAAAGATCCATCAACAATATAAGATAAAGTAAAGATAAAGTAAGATATTTGCAAATTACTTATCATAAGCTTTTATTATAATACAAAGTCACAAATTTATCATGTATTTCAATCATGGTCATTATCATATAAAACTTTATAATTTTAATAGAAAATGAAGTCATACCTTTCACATTTTTTATAAGCGATAAAATTTCTCCATTATTTTTCATCTATTTTATAATTACACTTCATACAAATTAAGATACTAAATATATATGGATCATATTTTAACATATTTTAATCTTAAAAAATATGTATTTTTATTGTTAAAATATAATTAATTTAATGAGTAAAAGGTACCAAGGGAATATACATATAACAATTTAAGTTGGTTATCGGGTCGGGTTATTGGGTCGGGTTATCGGGTCGGGTTATCGGGTCGGGTTATGGGTGGATGGACCTTCACCCGAACCCGACCCGACCCATCACCCGCATCACCCAAAACCCAACTTCAACCCGTTTTTTTTCGGGTTTTCGCCCGTTTTTTCGGGTCGGGTGAAACGGGTACCCATCGGGTGCGGGTGAAATTGCCATGCCTGCATATAACCATGTTCCTACTTGGAGTTAACGAGTATACACTATAAAAGACACCATAAAACCATGTCGATACTAGACCAAAGTTCGTTTGTGTTCATACTTGGAGTTAAGAGTCCCCTCCCTTTCGATGGAAAGTCTTCAAATGCACTATAGCTAGTAAAGTCTTCAAAATGCACTTTGTGATAAAAAGTCGAATGAGCAAATGACTTGCTATATATTATCTAGCATTGCACTTTTACAAGTTAAAATTGCACTCGTATAAGTTACCAATGCACTTTTTTGCAGCCGCTTTTTTTTTGAATAAAAAGGGTTTTTTTTTGTTTGAATAGGCAAAATTTCATTAATTAAAGAAACAGAAGTACAGAGAGAATAGTTCACACTACAAAGGGATCAAGAGAAGAGAAGATTCCAAAAGCTTATAAGGGGATACCTCCCGCCATTAATGGACGTTTTAGCTTATGAGCAACAAGACAACTATTGAGATGCGAGATGATGGCGCGCGAGCAGCTCCTGGGGCAGGGTTGAGCACTGTTGAAGACCACATCATTCCGCATCTTCCACACAAAATAGATAAAGGCAGAGAAAGAGGCAGCAATGACCCGAGAGTTGACGCTTTTCCCCCGATGACGATGATTGATCCACTCGAACTAGCCATGGATGGAGGAGGCACGATAGGAGACATGAAGCTAGCTGAGAATGTCTTCCAGAACTGAACGGTTGAAGTTGCAGTCGTTCCAAAGATGTTGGGAGGTTTCATCAGCAGTGTTGCATAACACACAGGTCATGGGACCGTTAAGGATCCAGCGGTGGAGTCGATCCTTGGTGGGGAGGCGTTGATGCAGGGCAACCCAAGAGATGAATGAGCATTTGGGAGAGTGGATGCCCTTCCACAAAGATAAGCCCCAGGGCCAGTAGGGGGCTCTGTCACGCAGGAGGTTATAGACGGCACCGGAAGAGAATTCTCTAGCTTGAAAAGGAAGATAGGATAGAATGCCATCAGGGGTGTGATGTTGAAGCAGTAAGTCCCTGATAGCCAAAACAGATTTCCAGCCCCATCCATCACTTGGCCTAACAGCAACAGACCAAATATCAGTATTGGCGAGATAGTTCGAGGTCACCCATCGGGTCCAGATATTGCAAACGTGGCTGGAAACTTCAAAAAGGGAGCGAGAAAAGCATGCACAATTCCAGGCAAGCATCTCCTTGAAGCCGAGCCCCCCCTCCTCGCGCGGTTTGCATACCTTATCCCACGCTATGGGGCTCTTGGGCGAACCACAGGTGCCGCTCCAGAGGAACGACCGAAGAATTGACTCCACCTTGCTGACCACTTCTTTGGGGAGGATCAATGCGTTACACCAAAAGGTATTAATGCCGTAAAGCACAGACCTGACCAGCTCGAGACGACCCGCGTAAGAGAGTTTACGGGTTGTCCAAGATTGAATTTTAGCAGTCATTTTATTGATGAGGTTGTCGTAGCCACGACAAGCCAGCTTACGAGATCCCATCGGAACGCCCAAGTAATTGAAGGGAAAGGACCCCCGAGTGAATTCGGAGATGTGAAGCAATTGATGGGCAGTGGAGTCGTCGACACCTCCCAGGAAAATGGAGGTTTTAGACGGGTTCGCCAGGAGGCCCGACATAGCACCAAATGTGTTGAGAACCTGTATGACAGCTGAAAGAGAGGATGAGTCACCCCTACAAAACACAATCAGGTCATCAGCAAAGGCCAAATGATTGACTCTTGCCGCCTGGCAGTTGGGATGCCACGCAAACGCTGAGTTCTGGGCAAGGTTATGGAGCATACGACTCAGGTATTCAATAACAAGAACAAAGAGGTAAGGGGAAAGCGGATCCCCTTGACGGAGGCCTCGCTTTCCCGAGAAGAAACCTCGATGCTCGTCGTTGATGGTGACGGAGTAAGTGGGGGAGGTGATGCAGGACATAATCCAGTTGATGATGGTCTGCGGGAAGCCGAAGAAGCAGAGCACATGTTCAACAAAGTACCATTCCACACTATCAAAGGCCTTGCGAAAGTCAATCTTGATGGCACACCGGGGAGAGATGTTCTTACGATCATAGTGCTTGAAGAGATCCTGACATATGAGAATGTTGTGCCGGATGGACCGCCCCGGCACAAAGGCGCTTTGACAGTCCGAAATCAAGTTGGGCAGGGTACATCGAATCCGCTCGGAGATGAGTTTGGTGATGGTTTTATAAAGGGTGGTGCAGCAAGAGATCGGGTGGAAGTCCGAGATGAGATTCGGGTTGGGAACCTTGGGGAAAAGGTGGATAGCGGTATGATTGATTTGGCGAAGAAGACGGCCGTTATTGAAGAAATCATGAATGGCAGCAATGACAACTTTCCCCACGATGCCCCAAGCTTTTCGAAAGAAGAACGAATTAAAGCCGTCGGGACCCGGGGTTTTATTCGGGTCGATGCCAAGAATAGCCTTTTTGATATCCTGATCCGAGAAGCGGGCGAGGAGGGGGCCGGAGTGATGACCAGAGATGAGGGGACCCCGTTCAAGCGTGTGGGTAGGATAGGCGGTGAGGGTGGAGTGGGATCCCAGGAGATTCTGGAAGAAAGCAACTATGTGATCAGCGAGTTGCTCAGGATCAGTAATGGGCTGACCATGCGTGTCTAAGAGAGAACTGATGTGGTTGTGAGAACGCCGACTTTTGAGCGAGTTATAGAACACTGAAGAACATTGGTCCCCACACCTCAACCAATTCAACTTGGCCTGCTGCTTGAGTAAAGACGAGAGAATGGAAGAGTCAGAGGTGATGGCATGGATAAGGGGGAGCTCTTGGGCAAGTAGGCTGGCATTTAGGGGGTGAGATTGGGCCAGAGTTTGCAAGAGTGAGAGGGCAGATTTGTTAGATTTAAGGCGTTCCGAAATGGCTTCAATATTGCCATCAACAAAACGTTTAAGCTTGGGCTTAAGAAGCTTGAGTTTGTGGACAACACGGTACATTGCAAAGCCATGAATAGGAGTATTCCAGCAACTAGCAACAGTGGGCAGGAAGAGGGCATGGGAGGCCCAAGAGTTGCTGAACCGGAAGGGGTGTTTTTTTTTGAGGGAGGTGGTGGGGAAGGTAGTAATGATGGGGCTGTGGTCTGAGATGCCAGGGGGCGCAAAGAGGGTGTTTGCAAGAGGAAAGGAGGTAAGCCAGGCATCATTAATGAGGGCACGATCCAACTTACTCCAGGTTCTGTTCCCATTTGATTGCTTGTTATTCCATGTGAATTTTGCACCAGTATATCTCATATCAAAGAGCCCAGTGGTATCAAGCAGGGAACGGAGCTCTTGACTAATTTGAGCGGTGGGAGTTCTCTTAGAGATTCTCTCGTCTGAGCAAAGGACCATGTTAAAATCCCCAAGAAGAAGCCACGGGTCAGAGATACACTCGTTGAGGGACCGAATATCCTCCCACAGATCGTTGCGCTACTGGGAAGAGTTGAAGGCGTAGACGAAGGTCACCAAAAAGTGTTGAAGAGTACCCAGGTCAGTGACCCTGCAGTGAATCAGTTGGGGGGAGATCTGAATCACCGAGAGGTCGACTTTCGAGGGGTCCCAAAGGAGAAGAATACGAGCGTAGCTGGCCAGGTCCGCATTGGAGGAGGAGCACCATCCTCTGCAGAGACTGCTCGTAACAAGGTGAAGATTTTGAGGCGAAATATGAGTTTCAAGTATGGAGATGAGGCTGAGGGAGTGGGAGCGAACGAGATCGGAGACCGCATCACGCTTAGCATCATGATTAAGCCCGCGAGAGTTCCAACATCCGAGGTTGAAGCTACACATGGGGAACCGTCTTATTCGGAGAGGCGCTCCTTGAGCGAACCCGGGAAGGGGAGGAGGAGGAGGAAGGCGGAGAGGAGGAGGATCGAAGACGGGAAGCGACGGTGATGGTGGCGGGATCCGACTGGGCAAGAGGTGGAATATGGGGAGACCCAGGCTCAGCAGAAGGAGGTACTAGCTGAGCATCCGCTTGGGTGGGGAGGGAGGGCGGCGGGGCAGAGGAGGGGGCAAGGGTAGAGGAGGGGGCAAGGGCAGGGCCAGAGGAGGAAGAAGGGGCCGAGCTTGGAGGGATTGATGTAGCGGTGGATGGCGGAGTAGGGAGGAGGGGAGGCAGGGAAGAGGGTGGCGGCACTGGGCGACCCGGGCGAGAGGCCGGTTTCGCCTTAGCATGGGGCTCGACCGGTTTAGGGCATTGGTTTTCTTTGTGACCAAAGACCTTACAATAGGAGCAATGGCATGGGAGCCAATCGAAGAGGAGACGCTGAGTGATGACTTCCCCTCTCGAGCGAATGGTGACTTCTCGTCGAAGCTCCGAGTTGGCTGAGACTTCAACAAGGATCCGAGCAAATGAGGCCCTATCCTCATAGGCAGTCGGCTTATCCATCTGGATAGGAGTGCCGATTGATGACCCGATACAACTAAGCATATGATCGGACCAGAATCGGACATCGAGCTCAGGCAAGGTGACCCAAATGGGGATAGCTTGGAGGCAAGACAGGTCAAGAGGCATCCCTGCCATCCAACGCTTGAGAATAAGAGGTTGCTGGCCCGGAAGGAACCAGGGTCCTCGTTCAATAATAGCCAGGAGGTCCAATTCTTTGGCGAACCGGAAGATAAAGAGCCCTTTGTCGTTGAGAATCATTTTAGGGAGGACGATGTTGGTCCAATTGGTGGAAACAAAACGCTCAATGGCTCTAAAGGCGACTTTTTGGCCCATCGGAGCCCCGACAAGGGAAAGATTCCATTTTTCCACTTGCTCAGCGACGTCATGGTCGTCGAAGGTGATTTCGCCATTCTCAATGCCTTCCACAAAGTGCAGGGCGAGGTTGGAAATAGACTTAACAAACCCGCTGGCGACTTCGGAGTAAGAGCGGGGCTGCGAGTTGGGGACCACGACTTTGGGAACAGAGGGAACCAGAGGAAGAGGTGAGGGAAGCGTAGGCTCCAAATGGACGGGAGGAGCAGAGGTATTAGCTGCCGGCGGAGACGGGCTGGGAGCAGAGGAAGAAGGACCCAGTATAGCAGAGGCAATAACTGTTGGAAGAGAACATTCCTTGGCAAGGGAGACAGGTTCAGAGTTAATGGAGGACGAGGTAGGTGGAGGAGAGATAAGGGAAAAGTCCAAGCTTTTGCTGCGGGACATTAAAGAAGGGGGTTTTGAGAATTTGGAGTTGTTGGAGCGGATGAGTTCATCAGGGATTGGATCGAAGGAACCCGATTCATCAGAAACGGCGGAGGACGGGGTGGCTGGCGGAGGCGGGTTTGGTTTAGGGTTTGAGGCGGCGG
Organism: Polygonum maritimum; assembly: GCA_963924305.1. Lineage (NCBI taxonomy): Eukaryota > Viridiplantae > Streptophyta > Magnoliopsida > Caryophyllales > Polygonaceae > Polygonum > Polygonum maritimum. The sequence continues at coordinate 1,187,408 of OZ002736.1, forward strand.
AAGCACGGGAGGAGCGGGCTGGGGTTTTAGCGGAGGAAAAGTCTGACAGCCTTTTCGATTTTTGTTTCTTGGTCATTCTTCAGGCGGCGTCGGCCAGAACAAAATCGGACTTTTAGGAGAACCGCGCGTGAGGCGCGTTCTCCTGGCACAGAATATTGGAATCAATTTTTTTGTTGAACAATATCCATACTACAATAAAAAGGGTTAATTGTATTAAAAAAAGGGGGCATATATCATCTCTATTCTCTATTCACTCCAAGAATTTCCTAAGAGCTTTAAAGCTCTTTTTCCATCTAGCTCTACAACAATTCCTAATGTGCTTACAACACATGATGCTACAATCTTCATCACTGATATTTTGTTGATTAAACACAACCATATTTCGAGCTTTCCAAATAAAGTACATAACCACACTAACACAACGATTCCAAAGATTGAAGTGGAAGGACCTCCTACTGCTGAGAGCACAAGTTTGATTGACCCAGTCTTCTAAGTTGCAGCATCTTCTGCCAAGTCTAGCCCAACTAAAGACTGATGTGAGAACCTTGCGAGAAAAGCTGCATTCAAACCACAAGTGGGAGTTTGTTTCTTGCACTGAGCCATCACATAGCAGCCATGAAGCATCCTGAATGAGGCCCCATTCCTGTAATTTGTCACGAGTATGAGTACCATTGTTGAGCGTTTTCCAAGTGATAAAAGCAACTTTAGGGATATTGAGTCTACTCCACACAAGATCAGCCCAAGGAACTACTTCCCCTTTGCTTCTACGACAGTCATACATCCCCTTGCTGTCAAACCTACCATGGCTAGAGGTGATCACAAGGGCATTCTCAACATCATTTAAAGAGTCTTTAAGCTCATCCCTCATCTTCATAACCGCTTTCCACGTAGCACTGGATGAGGACTTGCAGTCGACATCCGACTTTACTCTAACGATATAGATTACCTATAAAAGTGCTTTGTTGGTAACCTATAAAAGTCCATTTAAGGATCTATTTTTTTTTTGTGATAAGTTTATGCATTTCGTTTTGGTAGGTAAAATTAGAAAGTTTATCGTATACTCTAACGATATAGATTGAAAAAACCGTTTATTTAATTTCATCTCATTGATTGGAATGTGGTAGGTATGGAAATCGGAGGCAGACAATTTAAGGCAACAAGTAGAGGATTTGAATGGAAGCCTAAGGTATGTACGATGTTATATAAACTATCTAAATTGTATCTATTTATACAATCTACTAGCTATACCTGTCGTGCCATGCACGACAATGACTCACGCTTCACATTTTAAAAACTATTTTTGTTATAAATAGGATATTAATAAGTGAAAGCATATGAAAATATTATTTTTTTCTAGATGAAAAAGATTTTTTTTTCCAGATTTGTAGTACCACATGTATGAGATTATAAAAATATAAAGCATGTTGTAATTATAGAACAATTTAGTAAATAAAATTTACTTAGTTTTTCATTCTTCAAAATTTGGCTCTAATGGTTAATATATACCATTGTCCCTATTATCACAATTTTGAGACACTATAAGTCAATATAATGTAAAATGAGATGTTCAAATTGATTATTTTGGTTTGATCTTATTTTTTATTTTAATACTATAATTCATTAGTATGAGATATAATTACTATAAATTTTATTTAATTAAAAATATTAAAATATAATATCAAAATTTAGAAATATAAAATGATTCCAACATGATTCTAATAACTTATATATTGAAATATATTAAATATATTAATCAACAGTTATTTTATTATGCAAGATAAAAGTTAAGTTATTATTAAGATCATAATATATGTTAAGTAATAGATAGTAAATATAAAATTGATTTAATATTAAGGATAAGAATAATAGTTTAAATTTAAAAAAGGGCTTCTATTTTTAAATTAGTTTAAATTCAAAATTTTTAATTTACTTCTTATATAAAGAGATTAAAAAGATAACTATGATATCAAAAAGGATAGAATATCTTTTCAAAATTCAAAAAATATCTTTTACATAAATTGATATTAAAGAATGTACGAGGGCTCGATGACCAGCGTGTGCTCCCCAGGCGGGGATACCGAGTACTTTAAGGTGGAGGCAGGACTGCACCAAGGGTCAGCTCTGAGCCCTTTTCTTTTTACGTTGGTCATGGACGTGCTGACTAGGGATATCCAGGGTGAGATCCCGTGGTGTATGTTATTCGCGGACGATATTGTTTTAATAGATGAGTCCAGAGATGGTGTCAGCAGCAGGCTTGAAGCGTGGAGAGAGAGGCTGGAGTCTAAGGGCTTCAGATTGAGCAGATCCAAGACAGAATATGTGGTGTTCAGGTTCGGGCAAGAAGTAGGCCTAAGTGAAGAGGTGTTGCTAGGAGGGGAAGCTGTTCCAAAAAAAGAGAGCTTCAGATACTTGGGGTCAGTCTTACAAAGTGATGGCAGTTTCGACGAATACATCACGCATCGGATTCAAAGAGGTTGGCAGAAGTGGAGGGCAGCGTCTGGAGTTTTGTGCGACAAGAAGATTCCACTGAAGCTGAAAGGAAAGTTCTACAGAACGGTGATCAGACCAGCCATACTCTATGGGGCAGAGTGTTGGGCGACCACGAAGGCGCAAGAACAGAGGCTTTTAGTAGCCGAGATGAGGATGTTGAGGTGGATGAGCGGGCATACGTTGGCCGACAGAATCAGGAATGAAGTGATCAGGAGCAGGGTGGGAGTGGCCAGCCTTGAGGATAAACTTCGGGAATCGAGACTGCGATGGTATGGCCATATCCAAAGGAGAGGTCCTGAGGAGCCGGTTCGTCGATGTGAAAGTCTAGACTTGGGAGCTATTCGTAGAGGGAGAGGACGGCCGAGGAAACGCTGGAGGGACAGTATAAAGCAGGATGTCACCCACTTGGGGATCTCGACAGAGCTAGCAGTTTGCAGAGATAGATGGAGGGAGAAGATTCACGTCATGGATGGCTAGGTCCTGTGATCAGCAAGCTTTAGTTTTTGGGTCTTGCCTTTGTTTGTTTGTTTTGTGCCTTGTTCTTTTGGTTGTGTGTTTTGAGCATGTTTTTTTGGCTTAGTGTTTTTCTGTTGGGTTTTTTTTTGGACGCCCCCCCTTTGCGTTAGCCAGGGGTGCCTCCATCCTGACCCCCCAGATTCCCCTTAAGGGGAACTACACTGGGTATTATTGTTGTTGTTGTTGATAATAAAGAATGTAATTAGATTAAATAAAATATCTTATCAAAATGTTAAGGATAAATCTAGTAGATCATGCAACTTAAGACGAAGAAAGAATTGTCCACACGGTTTGTACTTTGTATAACGTTAGAGATTAGACGTTTTGGGACATAAAATTTGCAGTCGATATGCATCAAAAAGTTAGGGCCGCAGGTGGTTTAATATGTATCTCTTATAGAAGGAAATTTGAAAGATAGATAATATTGTTTCAAATATAGATATTAGATGAGTAAGAAAAACGATAAAAAATTAAAAAATAGATAATTAAAAAAAATTAAAGATAGATAGTATGCCTTCAATGATAGATATTTGATGAATAAGAAAAATAATAAAATTAAAGATTAGATAATTAAGAAAAATAAAACATATAAAATTGTTAATAAAGTGGGGCCAGAATCAACGTGGTGGCTCGAAAACGGTCGGTTTTTATAATATATATTGATTAATATCATACTAATTAAGAAAATATTTAGATCTTCCCTAAAAGAATCTATCAAAATAACATATGTGTTTATAATCTGTTTAAATAATATCTATCTATACAATCTATCAATATCGTACTAATTAAGAAAATATTTAGTTTAACCTATAAGAAACTATAAATATTAAAACATGAATAGATTTATCTACATGAAATACATAACTTTATATATTTATCTATAAGAAAATATGGTTTTAGGTTATATGGTAAAGTTATGTATTTGAAAAATGTGATCTGCTAGGAAATATTATATTTATTTTTGTAATGTTTGATAAGAAAATATGATTCAGTAGGACATATGTATTATATTTATACTTTAGGTTGTTATTAGGAGATATTTATAAATAAGAAAATATAATACGATCAAAATTTAGGTGGAAAAAACAAGTTTATTCAAATTAAATAAAAACATCATAAAAACCTTCATATCTTCTCAATTTATTTTTACTGTAATCCCCTTAAATTAATTTTGGGAAAGTTAAACAAAATCTATGAACTACCTTCAATTACAAGAATATACTTAAACAAAATCTATATACAACCTCCAACGAAATCTTTACTTTATATAAATTGAGCACACCAACTCCTTTTTTCTAGTTGAAATAAGATTTTCGTATAACAAATATTTATAAGTAATACAACACTATATAATGATTTTTTCTTCTATTTTAAAAACTCTAATTTATATAATGATTTTTTCTCCAACAAAATATCTTAATATGTAAGCCTTTTTTTAATTACTTTTCCATCAAAAAAGATTATTAAGGTAATTTTAAAGTATGATATATAATAAAAGTGTGTGATGTATAACATCTCCCTTTTAAAATAAAACATATTATGACACTAGGAGTAATTAAAAAATCTATGATATATTAATTTAAATCGTCAAAAACATAGAAAGGAATATTGTTGCCGATGTAAATTTCAGATGGACAAGTAGTTTTCTAATATGTTTTATTTTAAAATGTATGGTAACACACAATTAGTCAATGAGTTTCTTAATGGTTACAGTATATATTTTCTCTATTATAAGTACCACTAATTAAAAACTAAACCATAAAAGGGAAATAATAAAATCGTTTAATTTTTTGTAAACCTTCAAGCTTTCCGATTTTTGAAACTATAACCCTAAAATGAAACCTATAAACCTGTTATAAAAACAATTTAAATCCTCAAATAAATAAAAACAATATTTTTTCTATTTTAAGATGTTTATCCTATCTTAGAAAATCTATTTTTTAAATAATCTTATATGCTAAATTTAAATAGTTATTTTAAATTATATATTCTTATCGTAAGCCTTAAGTACACATTCGAGAAAAATGGATATGTATAGATATGCATAATATGTGTTGTTTGGAAAAGATAGATGATGTATACAATCCGCAGGCACCTAATGGGAGAAGACCTGTTAAATCTGAGGTCCGAAGAACTCTGCAACTTAGAGAGCATCCTTGATGCCAGCATCACCATGGCTCGTCAAAGGAAGGTTAATTATATTAATTAAGTTCTTCACTCATGTTACAATTTCATCTCTAATGGTGACGTAGGTGCATTGTATGATCGGAACTCCTCCAACTTTGTTTTTTTCTCTACCTCTACATATCTTCTTCTTCTTCTTCAGGATCAACTTTCAAAGGACACAATGCTACAGCTAAATCTGCAGGTATATATGCTGTCTTACTTTTGTTGCATGGAATATAAAATGTGCACATCCCACATAATCACTTCATTGGTTTAAACTTTTGGGTTAGAAGATGAATCCTGACCTTATATACAAAATGCTTATAATAAATTCAACACGTTTCCTTTCTTTGGACCCACCAGATTCCAACATAGTTAACTAGATATTATGCACAACACACAACCTCCACGAAGTTTGCATGCGTGTGCATACATAACTTGTGAAAAACAATACAAAACCATTCTACATCTGAAGTTGGGAGACAAAATTACTTAGTATATATATAAGATGGTGGGTTAAGTTGGGAGACAAAATTACCTATTATATATGTTGTAACGAGAGATCGAACGAGAACAATAAAGCAAGAACAACACACAGATTTACGTGGTTCGGTAACATTGTGTTACCTACGTCCACGGACAGAGAAACCGTATATATATTATTATGGAAGACTGAATTCGGAATTGCAGAGATCTAGGTATTTCGAGAGCTTCTATAGTGACTCTAGAAACCCTAGGTACAATTATGGGCCACAAGCCCAAAACAAAATTACGACAGACTCAAAAATAGAAAACTTAGTGTACCGTTTGGCCCGGGGGCAACTCCGCCCCCCGGTCAGCGTGACCCCGTGCTACCTGTTGTAGTGTGTGATTAAGATCCAAGGCACATTAACAATATAGATGGTGAGTTACTCCTCTTATCGCCAATGGGTTAATTTTATGATGGATTCCCACCGAGCTTGTATCTTGTCGGCCCACATGTCTAATATGGTACATTAGTGATATGTACTAGCTATGCGGACTTATAAGCACAGTTTTCTAAGCAGTAATTAGTACGTAGAAGCTAGAGTACTACTCCCTCCGTCCCATTTGGTTTGTCCGCATAGTGCCGTTGGCACGGTAATTAATATAAAGTTGAAAAGTGATAAAGTTGATGAGAAAGGTGGATAATTGGGGGTAATATATAAGATTGGATGAGGGTAGTTTTGTAATTTTATAGGAAAAAGTGATAAAGGTGATGAAAAAGTTGGGTAATGGGGGTAATATATGAGAGTGAATAAGGGTAAAAGTGTAAAAACATATAGATAAAAATGGAAATATTTGAAAGATGGACAAAGCTAATGAGACGCCCAAAACGGAAATATGGACAAACCAAATGGGACAGAGGGAGTACTACTGATTGGTCACCGCCCGCGTTAGGAAACCCAAGTGCAGGAGGAGAGCATGGAACTTCAGAGGAATCTTGGTTTTATGCACCAACAAGTTGCTCAACTGCAAATGAAGGTTAATTCCTATTAGACGTGTGGGTGGGCCAGATACAAGCCCGATGGGGTTCCATCCTAAAACCAATTGGCAATAGGAGGAGTAGCCCACCATCTTATATAATAGGCAGTTTTGTTGCCCAACTTTCGATGTGAGATTGTTTTGTATCCCAACACGCCCCCTCAAGTGCAACTGGACCGTCCCAATTGCCACTTGAAGAAACGGGCGGATACAAAACAATCCCACATCGAAAGTCGGGCAACAAAACTGCCTAGTATATAAGACGGTGGGCTACTCCTCCTATTGCCAATTGGTTTTAGGATGGAACCCCACCGGGCTTGTATCCCGGCCACCCACACGTCTAATATGGTATCAGAGCGGGCGGTCTGGGCCCGTTTCTTCAAGTGTCAACTGCGCCCACCCAGTTGCACTTGAGGGGGCGTGTTGGGAAACAAAACCAATACAAAACTATCCCACATCTGAAGTTGGGACACAAACTTGCCTACCATATAAGACGGTGGGTTACTCCTCCTATTGCCAATTGGTTTTAGGATGGAACCCCACCGGGCTTGTATCTGGGCCACCCACACGTCTAATATGGTATCAGAGCGGGCGGTCTGGGCCCGTTTCTTCAAGTGGCAACTGGGACGGTCCAGTTGCACTTGAGGGGGCGTATTGGTATACAAAACAATCCCACATCGAAAGTTGGGCAACAAAACTGCCTAGTATATAAGACGGTGGGCTACACCTCCTATTGCCAATTGGTTTTAGGATGGAACCCCACCGAGCTTGTATCTGGGCCACCCACACGTCTAATAATTCCAAGTTCAATATACTCTACAAATTTAACAGGCACGTATAAATCAGCGTATATGTGACCATGTATATACTTCCCAGGTTGCAGAAGAGCAAGGGAAGGCAGGAGGACACGTGCCGAGCGTTGCGCACGCTTCGTCGTCGTCATCGCACAATGCGTATGCCACCTTGACTGAGCTTCAGCTCATGCCTGGCGTGCCTGATGAACGCCACTGATCAATGCACTCTACGTTCTCCACTCTATTGCCATATCAATAAGAATCCATGCATGCATGCATGTCTTGGCGCGGTTAAACATTCGACTCATTTGACGTGCAGTTAATCCTGCTGTAGCCCAGGCTATAATTGCGAAAGTTGCTTTCAGTATACATTTGCTTCGCAATATTTACTTACTTTTACCTACTATTTTTGGACACACTTGCACGGTTTTTGAAAGAACTACGATCGAATTCACCTTATTTACCTTTACGCAGGGGTGGAACTACATTGCGGCCGGTGGGGGCCATGGCCCCCCAATTCAATTTCGTTTACCTTACATTGTTACTATCTTTCGGGGCTTCGATTTGATATATTATATGCCTTAATCCGATATCTAAATAAGAAGTTATGAATATTTGAAGATTGAACATTTGTAAATCAATTTTAAGTCATTTACTTAGTATAAGTTATAAATTTACTATGTTTAACTAACATGATTGGCCCCCTCAATACTTCTATCCTGACTCCGCCCCTGCCTTTATGAGTATTGACGGCATATGTAGGATTGTTAGTACGCGGACGTCGTCGACAACGTACTATGATGTTGGCGACAAGAGTTAAAACTTGCAGCAGAACAAAACAAGCAAGAACACGAGTAAACAAACTAGTTTACTCAAAGAAAAAAACACTATCTTTCATGCTTCTCACATGGTCAAAATTTAATTTAAAGAATACTTTGACTCATATATATTGAAATTTAATGTATAAAAAAAATTTATATAAATAATTGATGATATATAAAAAATTATGTTATTTTATAATTCATATAATTATATTTATAACTAGTATAATAAATTCTTATACAAAATAATAAATAAATAAATAAAATTCCCATACAAAGGGGTCGGCGTTTTCTGGTACAGTAATGATTTTGAAGTTTGAGTTCAATTGAGCGATTATAAAATTTATAAACCCAGAGACCGAGAGGACACTCTACTGATAATTGATAAGCTATACTAGCTATGTGCACATATAACCACAAATTTAAATTAATTAGTAGAGTACTAATAGCTATGTCTACATATATATAAGCGCAAGTAATTTATCATTATGTTAGGAAGGCCATGTGCAAGCCGGACGAGAACATGGATCTTCTGAGGCTTCATTAGTTAATTCATTAAGTTAATTCATTACGTTAAATACGTACAATTCTTCATTCATCTCGATCTACTCTCACAGCAGCTTTAAAAAACTAAATCTTAGACCAGGAGTGCATGTGAAACTGGAACTAAGCCATTAGCCATGTGCAGGACGAGAACATGGAACTAATAATTAAGTACGTTTACTAGTTTGTTTATAATGTATTATTATGCACGTCGTAACTCGAACTGCATATGTTATTGAACTTATCAGTATTTGTTTATATAGAGTAACACAACTAGGGAATTGTTTTGGATAAATAAATAGCAAATGACCGCTTTTTGTTCCTTAGGGTTAGATGCTTAGTGCTCGATTGGTTTGGTGTGAGAAGTACAATTCTTATTAATTTAATTCGTGTATAATAACTTTTTTAGAATTATAATTTACGGGAAATAGTAAAATATGTTTCGGTAGAATTTAGTTCATAAGAATTTAAATAGTGCACTTTGTGTGGTTAGATGTGCAAAATTAATTTATAGGTATTTAAATAGAATTAAGATTATAACCGTAAAAATAGAATATTGTGAAGGTTCAACCGAGATTTTGTAGAAAAAAATGGGGGAAGAAAATCTAACCCACCCCTCTCTAGGTATTTGCAATTCCTACGAATTGAAAAATTAAAAATCCCAGGAATTGAAAAGAATAAGTTTCTAAGTCAAAGCTTTTTCAACCAATTCAAACACATATATATCATTAATACTAAATCATGAGATTTTCTATTCATGGGAATTTCAAGAGTAACCAAACAAGCATCTAAAGAGAATTAGAAAATTCACCCCTTCAATTCGTTAGTGGAGTTGGAATAATTTCTATTAGTAATGCCAATTACGCAAGTTTTTAAGACAGACCGAAACTCCAAAATAGTCTAATTTATTCCCCAAATCTAGTAGTATTAAACATTTTTTTATGCTAAAATCCCAATTATATCTTCCTTGACTATATCGAATTTCTAAATATGATAGGCGAAATCTCCATACTATTTTCACGCGTTTCTAGCTACATCCAACTTTAAAACATGCCAATTTAGGGTTTCCATTATTCACCATATCTGCTTACTAACTTTAGTAAGCTTTTGCTTTGCACACATTGTTCCCTCACATAGGCATTCACTATTTAACTTGAAATTCAAAACACTAAAATATAATTGTGTTTAGAGATGAGTTTGTAATTATCAAAACAAGAGAAAGTTGACATTGTAAAATTTTTTGAATAAAAAGGGTTATTTTATTCACAAAACGTGGCTACACAAAATTGCTAGCACGAGGCTAGTTAGTTACATCATCTCCGGTATCTAATTTAGCAAGAAGATTTCTCTCCTTTCTCGACTTGTTGGCATTGTAAATTATCTTATAACCTTGTTAAATAATGGTAATCCAACAATTTTCCTCTTACTTTGAGAAAAAGTAATCCTATAAGCATGTAAAAGCTATAACATATAAACGAAGATCAAATGTGTTGGGACAATGTTAAGGACGCCAAGTTTATTAACACTAAACGATCTCTGTCTCAAGTTTTGATTATAACACCCAATATAAACTAATGTTTTTCCATGACTTATTTCCATGAACGTTTCCAGGGACGTTGTCCAATGAAAAAGGATAACAAGTGAATGTCGTCCATATCCCATAGAGACTCCCAATAGTTCATCGTTGTACATCAATAGTTACAAGAACGTGTTTCATGTCGGGATTATTGATATGAAGGAAGACCATTAGATGAACGCCAAGAGATAATTCTTCTGCTTCTGTATGGAAGAGGGTGAGACAGTCAAAAGCTACTCCTTCTATTTTGAGTCACTTTGCAACAACTTAACCCAACTGGTGATTCCCTCAACTGAAATCACTAACAAGATGAAAGTTCAACAAGTAATAGATGGCCTCACTGTGGAATGGAACGCAAATAGGATATCATTAAAGGAAAATCCAACCAACAAAGGACTTCCGTTGAGTGAAATCTTTAATTTGGGAAGTTGCGAGCCTATGTAGTAAGAAGGAACAACGATAAAATTTCTAACAAGGAAAATGGAATCACTCTAAAGATAGAGGCTTCCATAAAGAAGAAACAGATGTAGAAGCTAAAGATTTCGCCCTTTAATAATGATGATGAGGTGTTGTTTTTCCTCGATTTTCATGTCATTTGGTATTCATCCCAAATCTCTAACACAAGTGGATGGCTATGGATCCATCAAGACTAATAGGGCTCGACCTTGCTTCTTCACCTCGATGATCTTATAATTGTTATTAATTTGTTATTTTATTAGTCTTCCAGTAACAAACTTGTTTTACCCAAACTTAGGTTTATTATGCTCTAGAGATAGTATAACATCCCATGTTACAAAACAAGGGTATCATCACGATTGACCTTAGATTTTCCCATCCAAAGCTGTTAAAGGTTGTGTAACATAACAAAAGTGATTTAAGAAATAATAGCTTGTCATTTATTATTGAAAAGATTGAATTTGGTTACAAAGCCTCTTACATCCTCAAATCAATATTTGCTAAAAGATAGAATGTTACAGATGAAATTACAAGTCTAGTGTAGGGACGAAAGCATGTGTGAACACACAAACAAGCAAAATAGTGAAAAACGACTTGCATACTTCCTTCCATTCTCCTAGTAGATCCTAGGTCTTTAGTTCACTCCTAGATATCCTTTCCTCTCATATCTGGTATTTCCATTAAAGAAAAGGAACACGAGCCAACAGAGTTGTGAAAGAAAGAAGAGATGCTAGTCCAATGCAAGACTAAACAATTAGGAGAAAAATATCTGGTTCCATAAAGGGCAGACATAATGGCAACCTGAACCAAATGATAGTTGGTAGGTGAATGTCAGTCGAGGGTTCTTCATGGGGTGAGCAAACAACATTTTAAGCGTGAGGTTGAGCAAACAACATTTTAAGCGTGAGGTTGAGTAATTGGCTCAATAGACAAAGGTGTCAACAGAAAGATCGATGGAGCTTCTTCAAGAATAGGACGTTATTTGAAGGTGACGTCAAAGAAAAGATATGGGTTTAATATTTTGTTGGGAACTTTAATTATTTAAACAATAGATGAAAAGCCTCCATCGATTAATGGCATATACCTGCATTGTTTATATGTAATAAGAAGATTATTTGGTTTGATATAAGAAAATTATTTGAACATGTTAGCTCATGTGATTAATAATTCCGATGTTGCAGTGTTGTTGATTGCATTGTTAGCTTGAAAGTGGAATGTGTTCTTAGTGAAGATATGAAGTGCTAATCAATTCCATTGGCCATGAAAATGAACTTGTATTAAACATTTATGAAATATAATGTTTTGCTTGGAGGTGACATGTCTATATGATTGATTTTGGACATTGGACATGTGTGTATGTTAAATGGAAAATACTATAATGAGTAACGAGTGTTATGCAACATCTTCTAGATAAGGCTGGAAATGTTGCTTAAGTTCATGTTTGAATCTTAATAGAAATTGACCGTTAGTGTAAAATTTGACACATCTTAGATTGTGGAGGAATTGGTCCTTCATATAATTTGTTTTGGAGGAAATTTGTCCTTGACGCATCTTAGATGGTGGAGGAATTGGTTCTTGCCATAGTCTATATGGTGGAGGAAATTGGTCCTTACACAATTTGACAATATTGTGAAGAAAATTGTTCGTTGGGACAATGTTAAACATGAGACTATTGCATGCCTTTTCCATAGTTTGTTTTGGAATCCCAACTAGGAAATCCATCAACATACAATTCCTAGTTCAATGTGGTGAAACGAAGGTGCGAACATTATCTAATGATTGAAAGTCTCATGTATGTTGTCGAAGGTTGAGATAATTGGTCTCTTAATTAATGATATCATTCCTGTATGGGGGTGTGAGGCAACCCACATTTGATGAGTGATCTAAGTAAGTGTCAAACGTTAGGTTGCCTACTATTTGACAAGCTCTCTAGGACACTCATGATGCAAGCAAGATAGAAGCACAAGACCTTATGAAGTGATTGTCAAATCGCGAAACTCTTAGTGAATTTTCTTATGTTGGTGTTCATTCAAGTTAGAGGAGACATCAACATAGTATTGGCATGTTTAATTCACTGATTTTATTGAAGTTAATATTTCTCAACTTAAAACTCTTTATTCCCCAAGTTTCCCCATTGCTGTCTACAACAATTTTTGGCATATTTATTAACCTAATTTCTAGTTCTGAGAGGCGTGAAAAATATAGACTAATCTTCTCGACTCTCTAATTTGTAAATATGTGAAAAACTTTAGAGTTCAACCTCTTTCTATTTGAGTGTATATCTCGATTGAGGGCAGTGTTAAGTCTAGAGTGAGCCGTACGTCTTGCAAGATTTACATCAATGTTAAAATTCCGTTGAGATTAGGGTTGGATTTAATTAGATTCTTTTTTTTTGGTCAAAGAAATTTAAGATGAGCTAGGGGATGGTGCCCCAGTCCAAGGACAGGGAAGACCTAAGGGCGTCAAAGAGCTATTACAAGGATTTTTACATATGCCTCACCTTAAGGAGACTAGTTGGGGGATCGAACTTGCGAGCTATGAGAGATGTCCTGTCATACTCCACTAGACCAACCCCTTAAGGTTCGGATTTAATTCGATTCTTGGGTTTTATAACTAAATATTCACGACGAAAGATATTTTATTAGTTAAACACGTACGAGACGATAACACATGGAGAAGCTAGAAACGACGAAACAAATGACACAGAATTGGAAGTACAACAAGAATTGGAAATACAACAAGACGATAACACAAGGATCGATCAACAGAAAAGACACAGAATTGAAAGAAGGATGGATATATGGAAACATCAAATGAGAGTGAAGCGGGTGGATTGGCGATGGATATCATAAGATGGATCAGCACTTCCTCGTGCAGAAGCAGCGGTGGCGGGTGCCACGGCAAATCCCACCGGAGAAGCCCTCAGTGCGGCAGACCATGGCGCAGTTGTGGTCTATGACGCACGCCCCCTTGAAGTGGTGGCTCTGCGACTCACAAACTCTTCCCTCCGCCACCATTATTCCTTCTGCATGAACAATATATGACTACTAGTAGGTAAAATTAAATAAATAACTAAGAAATTTCAAATCCATCTAGGTCTCGGCCACCTAGCTGCCTAGGTACTAGGCGGCTCCTTACGGTCCAACTTCCGTCAATCATCTTTTAGAACACTGTAACATATGTTATATACTTATATACAGTCTATATTTCTTAAGTAAAAATGATTGCGATATTATATATGGATTGATATGGATGGACTTACGAGAGGCAAGGACGACAAGGACCACAACAAACATGGCGAAACACTTCTTCTCCATTGCTATTAATTGTACGCTAGATATATATGCCAACTTTCTTGATGTGAATATATAGCTAGATTTCTGCAGGTCACTACATATGAGCATGTACCATCCTATTTATACTACCAAGTAAGGTTCCCCCCACCCTCACATTCAACGTACGTACGATACTTTTGCACATATGCTAATTTAAAATTTGATTTCCGGATATAATATTGTGACCAACCACAACCACTCCGTGGACAGAGTACTCTTCTCTAGCTGGAGTACGTTACTTTTTAGACTGTATAATTTCTTTTTAATTATTTTATAAGTATTTTATTATTAAAAATATGAGGAGTAATAGTCCATCATAAAAAAAAATATGGGCTTTGTTCTTCATAACACACTAAAAATAATAAATAACACTCTACAATTATCTTATTTTTAAATTAGTCCCTCGTTCAAACCCTAAATGCTAAATTTACTTTGCTAAAAAAAAATGCTAAATTTAACTTTCTCTCTGTTTTTAAATTATCTTATTTTTAAATTTTTGTTTTTTTATAAGAAAAAAAATTACTTTCTCTCTTCTCCAAACTTTTCACCGTGGATGTGCAAACGATCACACGATTAAACAAAAAAATGGAGAACAACATAGAAATCTAACTAAAGCTTATGGATCTGAAGAATAGCGTATAAGAACCTAGGGCATGGGCGGCCCCTGCCGATCAATAGCAGAACAATTGCCACGGAGAAGAACTCCACTTCAAATATGATCGAATTGAAGTTTGTAAATTGAAATCCTTTACTAACCACAAATATGTTGATTGGTCGAAATCATAATTTAGATCTAATTTAACCAAAGAGGGACAGAAAACTAAATCATTCATTGTTACAACTGTTTTTTAATTAACGGCATGCTATCAGAAACTGAGAAAGATGGGTGGGAGAGGAGAGAAATTGAATTTTGGAATAAGGACATGCTTATAACTTTAGGAAATTTTACTTTGTTATGAAAAAAATTAACATGCGATTGGTGCATTAGCTCACTGGTAGAGGACTCATGGGTGTACCATGAGGTCTCAAGTTCGGATTCGCAATATACCCTTTCTTGGATATTTTTGTAAAACAAATTCGTTAATTTTGATTTTTTTTTGTTTACAAAATATACTTTTTGTTATTAATTAGTTAAAATCGAGAAAAGAAGTAGAAAAATTGTTTGGGACTAAATGACACAATAATATAATTCAACCTTAAAGAGGATAATGACTTTAGAGAGAGTTAATATTCTCATATATTTGAATATAATAATAAACAAATAAATGCCTTCTTAAATAATAATTTTGAAATTTTGTTAAGTAATAATTCAATAAAATTTAGGTTCGACATATATATAAATCCTTAATCAATCTTTGTTTAAAATATAATTAAATGGTACAAACTAACAATATTCTTTTCTATTCAAATACAATTAAAAGAAGCTAAACCAAAATTGATAAAAATAATTATTTTAAAATAAAAAGTGGGGTCGGAATTCACATGGAAGCTCGAAAAGACACAATATAGTATATAGATAGTGTTATATTTGGAGTTAGGAATCCTTTCCCACTAACTTTTCACATACTTTATACATTTTCTTAATAACCGCAAAAATCGTCGTTTTGGGCGATCTTTTAGAGACGAAGGGAGTATTTTGAAAGCAATTCTATGTCAAGGTCTATATTCACTTTAATTTATATTGCTAAAATATTGTATGAATGACTAATTAATCTATCTCCTAAATATTAATACGTACGTGATTGCCTCAACTAAAGGGAATTTTAAATCGCTCTTTTTAACTTATGTCGATTCGGGTAAAGTTCTTGAAACTCAACCTGACCCGAATCGAGCTACACTGATCGAGAATTATATAGTTGAACTACGACCCAAAAAATAATGAGTGAAGGAAAAGACCGAACCCCATCATGTTGAAATCGGCATCTGACCCAAACGTGTGGGTTGGATAGATTTATTTATATGAAAAATAGAAGCACATATAAACAATATTATAGAATATTTTTATTATACGAAAGCATAAGATACAATATTTTAGTTACTAAATATTAATATAATTTAAGTAATTATTAAAAAGTCAAGTTCTTAATCCGTTGGACCGATTGGAATTTCTCAATGACCTTCGATCATTGACCCGACCCGCTTAGACTTGCAAACCGATTCACTTGAACAAGCACGCAACCTAATCCTAATCAAATAAAACTATTAGGGTTGCAATTGTGCTTCTCACGTGGAGTGTTGGGAGGAAAACAAACTCACTTATAATTGCATGGGTTACTCCTCCTATTGCCAATTGGTTTTAGGATGAAACCCCATTGACTTGTGAGTTGGGTTTGACAATTGAGTCTGTCTCCTCTCTAACAAGTGGTATCAGATCGGACCCGATGCTTCGGCTTAAGGACCGGAAGGGCTCGCCGTTATCGGTTGTGAGGGATTCACAATTGATCGAGGGGAAGATTAGGGTTGTAATTGTGCTTCCCCGTGGAGAGTTGGGAGGAAAGCAATCTTGCTTATGTGCATGAGTTACTTCTCCTATTGCCAAATAGTTTTAGGATGAAACCTCGTGTACTTGTGAGTTGAACTTGGCAGTTGAGTCCGTCTTCCCTCTAACACGTACCATTTGAATGCTCTAATTCGGAGTGCTCTAACTCCTTAGAAAAGGACTGTGATACTTAAATAAAAAAAAAAAAACCCTTAGAAAACCCTAAAAGCTCTAACTAGGAGTGCATAAATCCCTTAAATATCTTGAAAACAAAAATCCCGAAAGAAAATGCATATAAACCCCTTAGAAAATAGACTTTAATACTTGAAAAAATAAAAACAATAAATTAAATTCTTCCATTTTGAGATGTTGTTAGGGTGTAGGTTAGAAATTTTGGATATTAGATTTACAAATCAAATGAGTATAGTAAAAGGAATAGCTAGGAATCTTTTTCTTTTTTTTTTTTTTGGATAAGGAAAGCAATTCGACCTACCACACAAGCATGGTAGATCGAGAGGCCGGAACAACCGGCGACCGGATAAAATCGGCAAAAGAGAACAAATGCAGAAAAACTCCAAACAAGCAAGACAGCAATCAAACAAACGAACAAAAGCCGAGCAGCGATGTTTGAGCCAAGCACTGGAGAAACCAGTACCGTCGGTACGCAGGAATAAACGGGTCATCTCCACCAAAGGAGTGCATAAAAGGCCACCTCGACGTTGCGCGCCCTCACCTAAATGATGGATCTTCAAGGTCCTGCACGACCACACCTCGACCAAACACAACTCGATCCCAGCCCGAAACAACTCTCGCACGCCGTAAGAAGACCGTTGGAACAACTTGAATGGATGAGTAACATGACTACTGGGTAAGTAGGAAATAGGGTACGAGACTATAAAACATCTTTGTGTGTGCCAGAAAACCTTTTTCTAGCCAACTCTTTTACTTAATTTCTTTTTCTTTTTTTCATGTCGTGGAGCAAATACAAATTGCCTTGGTTTTTGGGTTTTCCATTTTCTTATCTTCTTTAGTCGCGTTTCTTGTACGCAAGTGTCATTCTTATATATTTATATATTTTTTTTTTCCTTTTTTTTTTTTCTTTTTTACCGATTAACGCCTCTTCGGCTTCCCAAACCCAATTGGAGTCGTCCAGAAAAACGGAGCAACTAGATCCAAGGGCAAAGGCTTCATAATGTTAAAGATGGGTTCGTGCCTGTGCAACCATGATAAGGGAGGTCGGTGTAGGTCATACTACATGGAAGTGGAAGGAAGATTGGATTTTAGATCTAATGGTTTAGAAAGGGAGGGATGTGAAACTTTAGATCTGTTGGATCGAAGGTTTGTAAAAGAAGTTGGCATTAACTACAATATCTTTAAGATTGAGTTGGTAGCAGTGGGTTTGAAAGAAAAAACTTTCTAATTAATTTAAGAGAATGAATCTTGAGGGTGAGGTTGGAGAGGCTTAGAGAGATTGAGTAAGCAAAGATTTCATAGTTCATTGTTTTTATGGGATTTCATTACCTGCTTTTCGTTTTGAGCTACAGATTTGGGTGTTGCCCAGACCTGTTTGTTTGCATTACCATGGTTTACTGGTAGTATTTGGGGTTTCCATGGATGTTTAGTGAGGGGTTGTCCCTTTTGGTTTGGGGGGTTTCTAGAGAGAAGGAGGAGCTCTTCTCTCTACTAGGAATCTAGTAACTCTTAATGCGTGCCTATGCGTACAGATTAGAAAAACTTTTTATTTTGTTCAAGTGGATGTGATAGTATTTTGATATTGCCCATACTTTTTATTTATCCAATTTCAAATAATATATGATAGTATATTGATATTGCCCATACTTTTTATTTTAACATTGAATATGCGAATTAGCCAATTTCAAATAATATACGATAGTTTTTTGGTTAGTCCAGCATAATGATTGGTTGATTTAGTATCCTATTTACATCTCTATATTGTTAAAAATATCATCGTAAAAGAGAAAACTATATATATATAGATATAGATATATATATTGTGTATGATTGTACCGGAAGGATACTAGCTAGGGTTCCGTTCAGCTAATTGCAAGGGACGTAGTCAGATTGGCTTTCACTAGAAGGAAAAGTTAGGTTCCGCTAGTATTAGTCCCGAATTTGATTTAAGTAAAAACTTAGTTTAAAGTTTATATAAAACTATTCAAAAGAATAGTTTGATATAAAATCTTTTATTTAAGTTTATTTATTTTTTATGGGATTTATTTTTAATCGAACAAATATTGTATAATTTTTGTATAAGGATTGAATACTCTTTAATTTTTAGTATTTATTTTAATGTTTATGGATTAAAATTTTAATTATATACTTAATTGGAGTCGACATATATATATTTTTCTATATTATTATTTTTATCTCCAATTTAGTACTATACTAGCAGATGACCCGCACCTTGTACGGGGATGTTATTTATTTATTTATTATTTTGTATATGAATTTTTTACAATATTATCATGGGTCTTCTTTAGGATTATAAAATAACATAATTATTATATAACATCAAATATTTATATTAAAATATATTTTCTTTATATATTAAATGTTTTCCCATAGGCAAACATATATTTATATGATTGATGAAGAATTGTATAAGATAAGAATGCATTATCAAATGAGATAAGATTGAGATTTATATTTCATGAGAACTCAAAATATAAGATATAAATAATATTTTAAGCAAACAAGTGTAAGATTAAGATTATATAATATAAAACTATGATGTAAAAAGATAAATTTATAATGGGTAACGATGTGGCACAGTATGGAGACAAAATTTGCGAATACTAGAGGAAGAGTGACATAAGATAAGATGCATTGTCACAGTTTATTAAAAACTGATAAAAATATTTTGACATTTAAATTAAATTGCACAAACTAACTTATATAATAAAATCAATAATTTTAAATAAAAACTCATATTAATATGTTATTATAGTAAACATATAGATAATATTTAATAAGATAAAATAGAAAACCAAATTATCTCGCATATATGTTATTATTTTATAAAAAAATTACATAAGAATACATATTGGTAAAAATGTTAAAGAATCATTATCTTAATTAAGAAATCTATCTTTTTTATCTAAAGCGTAATCAATATGTAATATTAAAGATATATTTATGGTAAATATAATATCTAATCTTTCTATTGAGATTTTAATATAACATGATAATAAGATATATTTAATATATTACTTTAATAGAATTAATATTTGGCATCAATATATTGGTAGAATTTGCTCCCATTGATGATTTTCAAAAATACCATAATATAATTACGAAAAATAAGTTATAATTAATATGCTATTTAATTAAATGGGTAAAATGTTATGATTATGATTTATCCATTATGACTAAATCATTTTTTAAGTTTATGATAGATCTATGTATTATTAAATGGGTATAATGATAAGATTGAGATTTGTTTATTTGGATAGAATTATTTATTAAACAACTCAAGTTATAAGATAAAGCTAAAATCTTAATTAAGTATGTATAAGATTATGATAAAATCAAGATTTAATAAGATAATTTTTTAAATAAGGGGGGTGATGTGGCGCAATATGGTGACAGAATTTGCTTCCGCTTTAGTATATAGTACTAGATAGTAAGTTTTAGTAACTATATATTTGAGGAAAGCTTATAGATACAATTTCAATTATATATGTTATTTTCTATTTTACATACATGTGGGGTTTACAATTAAAATTAATCAATTATATTATTTTAATAAAAATAAGTGATGTGATTCAATATATAATTGACACTTATCATAATTATTATTATTTTTAACCCCCGCTTTAATATATAGTTATGATGATGATGATTTACGTGTGGACTCGTTTGTATTACCTAAACTTTTCCAATACGACAAAAAGGTACAAGTTTTTTCAAAGTGTGGTCCCCATGCGTTACTACTTACTAGGTCATATCACCATGAACACAATATATGAACTCAGATTAAAAAAAAACACAATATATGAACTTTGACCAGTCGTGTATAATCCGAAGAAGTATAAAATAAGGAGAAATATTATTTAAATTTAATTAATTTTATTTAATGCGTTAGTTTCTAAATCATATTTTCTCTATCCTTTTCGATCGGATATCCCTTTTGTTTGTTGTACTTTTTTTTCTTATTATTTGAGCCTATCTCAATCTCATATTTGGTTTTGGATTAGGTGAGAAACACGCGTTTGTGTGCCAAAAAGAAAAAATTGCTTGTACGAAGATAAAATGTAACAAATGATTGTGTATTTTCACTTAACTTGAACGTGTGCTTACAAATAATATGACTATGTAGTTTTGATAAATATGAATGTGTATACTTCTAATCGCATTGCGCATGATTTTTCATGTGAGTGTGTAATAATGAGTGTGAAAAATGTGATCGATTGTGCATTTTCACTTAATTCGATTAGTATGAATGTGCATGTTTTATATCGCATTATATGTTTTCTTTTTAAAGGAATAAAATATGTAAACATCCTAGTAAAATATGTGAACAAATTAATAAAACAAATATGTGAACATGCTTAGTCTTCAACAGTGTCATCTTTGTTTGTGAACAAATGCATGCAATATGTGAACATAGTGTTCAAATATGTAAGCATATATGAGCAAAATACCTTTGTTAAATTACAATACGCACCAAAATAATGTATTTCAACATTCATTAATAACCTTCTGGGTTGGAGTCATGAACTAGTTTTTGTATCGAATCTCTAAGATGTACACAAATCCATATCGAATCTCTAAGCTTCATTTGTAGTTGAGCAACTCTTAGCGCATAAAACTTAGATGCATATCAAGTGTCAACTTCCATATATGTCCTACTCCTACACGGCTTTGCTAACTTGGTCACCAATCAATGTTAATTCTCCACCGCTCCATTGATTAAGGGTCCGTTTGTATACAATCTATGAAAACATAAATGGAATGCAAAATGAATACAGGTAATTGTTACTGTCATGATATATTGTTGTAACGAGAGATCGAACGAGAACAATAAACAAGAATGACACACATATTTACGTACGTGGTTTGGTAACGGTGTGTTACCTACGTCCACGTTCAGAGAAACTTTAGTTACAGTTATGGAAGTTTGGATTCGGATTATAGAACTCTAGTATTTCGAGAGCTTATATAGTGACTCAAGAAACTTTAGTTACAATTATGGGCCGCAAACCCAAAATAGATTGCGACAGGACTAGAATCAGAAATCTTCCAACATATCAGTACTCCTTGTAAATGTGTGGTGAAAGTGAGTAATTCTCCCATCTGTTACTCCTTCTCCTAGTAGATAAATAATTGAGGTCGAGGAAACTAAAATTTCATATGGAGTGGGTTAATGAAATGATTATTTGGTGATCGATTTCTTTTGAAGTATTGAGATGTATCGTTTTAATTATTATTTTAATATTTATTTTTAGTACGTAGTTATAATAATTATAATATTAAATAATGTAATTATTAATACTGTCATAATTAATAAAAAAATCTTCTTATGTGTACACACAGTCCGTATAATTTATCATGCAGGGTATATCCTTTCGAGTTCTGACTTCATACATATTATACCCACCCAATTGAGCACGAACTCACTTTGAACCTTCAAAATAAGCTTTGGAAACTATGTTTTGTCTGTTTATCCCGGTCCCCTGTATCTACCCAAGGTTAAAAGTTCGTTTTAACAAAAGTTTAATAAACAAAAGTACGTGACGTTGCATTATAAAAATATTAGGATATGCACGATTGAACCAATGGAATGAATGAATGGCACATGGACGACTATGAAACGTGTGAAGTGTGAACTTACAATTGACAATGACAAGAAAAGTGGTACACGTTGACGTTGTCAAATCACATTTGCCTACCTATCGTAACTATGTAATCCCTCTATCCCGATTTGTTTGTCCAGTGATCTTTTTTGGGCGTCTCTTTTTATTTGTCCACTTTCTATTTTTATCCACTCTTTTATCCATATTATTTCACTCTCTCACATATTGTATCTATTTTTATCCTAATCAATCATATCTTTTACCGATACTATTCAATTCTCTCACCTACTTTATACTGGAGTACTTTATACCAACTTTTCAAATTACCCATACTATTTTATACTCCTTCCGTTTCAAAAAACATGGTCTTTTAGACAATTTACGCATATTAAGGAATTTTCATATTACCTAAACTACCCTT
This sequence comes from Polygonum maritimum, assembly GCA_963924305.1. Taxonomy (NCBI): domain Eukaryota; kingdom Viridiplantae; phylum Streptophyta; class Magnoliopsida; order Caryophyllales; family Polygonaceae; genus Polygonum; species Polygonum maritimum. The sequence continues at coordinate 1,210,324 of OZ002736.1, forward strand.
ATACTATAATAACAATCTTAACTAAAAGTCATGCATGTTGTTTATCAAAAAGAAAAAGCATTCTACTTTTTCAACAACTGAGGTTATCATGAGGGACATATCCGGAAAAAAGAGGGAAAAAATATGAAATGGTCATGTATTTTGAAACAACCTAAATTGTCTAAAAGACTATATTTTTTGAAACGGATGGAGTATCGTTCTTAAAACCCCCACAAATTATCCTTTTGGACAAACAAAAGGGGACGGAGTGAGTATATTAAAGTGAATGTTACAAATAGTGTAATATTTAACATGATATGTATCACCCACCTTAACTAAAACAGTTTCATCGGTTAACTTCGATTATAGACTTCACATGTACATACAATATGAAAGAAGATCTATTATTAAAATTGTATCTATAAGTTTTCCTTCAAGATATAGTTAATTAATCTTACTCCCTCCGTCCTTATTTGTTTGTCTACTTTCTATTTATATCCACTCTTTTACCTGCATTATTCCACTCTCTTACCTACTTTATTTCTTTTTCACCCAATCAATCACATCTTTTACCCATACTATTCAACTCTCTCACCTACTTTATACCAACTTTTTCCAATTACCAATACTATTTTATACCGTTCTTAAAACCCGTGTAAATTGTCCTTTTGGACAAACAAATAGGGACGGAGGGAGTATAATAATGTAGAAAAATATATGTCAGCTCCAATAAAATATATAATTAAAATTATAATCCATACACATTAAAATAAATTATATAAAATCTTAGATGTATTCAATCCTTATACAAATTATTACAATCGTATAAATCTTTGTTCGATTAAAAGAAAATATTATAGCGAAAATACAATATTATGAAAATAAATCCTATAAAAATAAATTAAATAAAATAATACAAGATTTATATAGCTTTCTAAAAAAATTAAACTAAATTTTTAATTTAATTAAATTCGTACCTTGAAGGTAGGGGACTAATACTAGTTGTGTATTGTATACATAGTTGGATGATTTAATAATAGTCCGAGATATAGATGATTTCTCATCAACGGTTATGCGGGGCTTGTTTTACTTTTCTCCAAAACAATTTTTTCTCTAAAACTTTTATTATATCCTTTTGTAACATACTCCCTCCGTCCCTATAAGATTATTCAAAAAGATGGCTTTTGTGGTTATTAAGAAAATGCGTAAAGTATGTGAAAATTTGGTGGGAAAAAGTGATAAAGTTGATGGGAATATTGGGTATGAGGGTAATATATAAGATTAAATAGGGGTAATTGTGTATTTTTGTAGAGAAAAAGTGATAAAGTTGATGAGAAAGTTGGATAATGGAGTAATATAAGAGATTGAATATGGGTAATTAATATTGGAAGAAAAGTATGATATAAATAGAAAGACGGTAAAGATGGACAAACAAAAGGGGATGCCCGAAAAGGAATACTGGACAAACGTTTAGGGACGGGGGGAGTATTAATATACATATTATATTTCTACTTTTACATTTCACAAGATAATATTTTCATCTAACACAACACTTTCGACCAAAAACTACTTTTAACGACAAAACAAAAGTGAAACAAGACCTTGATCTTTGATTGTTCAACTCATGAAAAACTAAATAAATAAGAAAAAATTAAATAAAATTTTAAAAATGTTATTTAATTTTTATTTAGTTTTTTCTTTCATTTTGGAAATGTTAAATAATATTTCACAAATAATATTTCATATTATCTTTGATAAATAAGAAAAAATTAAATTAAATCTCAAAAATAACAATTGTGATACATAAATGAAAAGCTAAATAAATAAGAAAAAATTATCTAAAATTTATTTCATCACAAAAAAATGATTATAACCTTTAAATGTGGTAGTTCAATTTTTATAGCCAAACGTTCATTTTAATATGTTAAAAGTTCAATTACGTGTGATAGAAGTTCAATTTTGTAATTTACACAGGTTCAATTATTTGTACTATAAAGTCAAATTTTTTTCTATTGTTAGTTTATTTTTTGTTACTATCATCATCATCAATTACCCAGGGGGAACCCGCAAACGCAGGATCTGGGGGGTCAGGATGGGGGCACCCTTGGCTTACGCAAAGGGGGTGCGCCCGAAAGACCCAAATGAAACTGAAACTCAGTATGTGACGATCATAACTGAATTTTTGTTACTATATGTTCAATTTTTATATTATTTGATTTTTTGAAAATAAAATAAATAAAAATTAATTTTAAAAATAATAACAATAAAATTTTTGATTTTTCAAAAATTAAAATTAAAATAATATGAACAATTCATTATAAGGTACTCCCTCCGTTTCACAATAAGTGTCGTTTTAGCTCTTAACACAATTTTTAAGAAAAGCAATCATTCACTTTAAAACTTACAACTTTTTTTTAATCTTACCACTCATTACATTTTTTTGGCCAATGAATGAACAACTTTAGTCAACAAATACACATTCCAATAAAAATTATCATTATTCACCTCTAATAAATCACTTTGAAAACCTAAAACGACACATATTATGAAACAAATTTTAAGTGCTAAAACGACACTTATTGTGAAACGGTGGGAGTAAGAAGTTAAATCCAATGGATGGGGTTATTTCTCACCATGAGGGGTTGTCCTTACCACAAGGACTCTTCTCATCGGAACCCACCTCTGTATAAACAGAATGAGGCTCTAGTACAACGTGTTGTTATGGTGCAATATGCAACACAATATTAACTATTAGATGAAAGTAAATCAATGGTCTATGGAAGAAATCTTTAGATTGGAAGCATGCTTATATATAGGGACGGAAATTGGGGGCGGATACATAAGTAACTCTTGTTCATTTCGTTTGTCATACTTATTCAAGGAACCACACACACTTGTTCAGAAGCATATTTTTCACCCTCTTTCCCTCCGAAATTGGAAGTATCGATCCTTATATATAGGGACGAAAATTGGTGTGTGTGTGGGTGGGTGGGGGGGGGGGGGCGGAAATTGGTGGGGGTGATACATAGGTGACTCATGTTCATACCGTTTGCTATACTCATTCAATGAACCACACACTTGTTCAGAAGGATTTTTTTCACCATCCTCCCCTCCTAATTTGGAAGCATCGATCCTTATATATAGGGGCAGAAATTGGGAGGGGGGGACTTGAGGAGTTGGATCTATGAGAGTCATCAAAGTTTAATTTTACCCATCCCTTACTCGGTTTCTTCAAGTTCGGAACTTGAGGCCTTTGTCGTTTGGTTATTTGTTTCTACTCATCTATTTAGTAAGTTTCTATTGAGAATAGAGAGCGAGAGCCACGTTCGATGGTTTCTCGTCCTTTATTGATTGATCTGGGTTGAAGAGTAATTTGTTTCGATGCATCCAAATTCTCCACCATAAAAGAATAGAATGATGTTCCCTTTGCTACTTTTGACCACCTCCATATGGTTCTGGCAAAGATCCCCATAATCATGTAGGACAAATTTCATACCAGTCTTTGTCTCAGGGTGTGTTCATTGGTTTTGTAAACTGACACTTGAAAAAGAGGTGATAGATTGATTCATCTTGACTCTAGCAAAGGGCACATGTACTCGGTAGCCTTGAATAATATCTAATCCGACGTTCTGTTGTAGGGAGGCAATCTGCACACGCTTTCTAGACAAAAATTTGCATTTTCGATGGAACTCGCGACCTCCAAATCCAGTCCATATTTTTCCCGGGGAGATTTTTAGTCGTTTCACATAGCTGGGCAGTCGTTTTTACCAGAGTTTCGTCTTGGCTACATCCAGCTCGACCCGGGACGCACACTTGGCTTTGATGGGTGAGTCTCCCAAAGAGAAATTTTTGACATAGGGCCTTAGGCCTTTACGAGTGTAGTCAAATGTTAACTAGCATAGATGATGGTACACTAAACATTTGTATTTTTAGGTTTGTAAAATCTCAAATCCTCTGTCCCACTCCCACGTCCTACCCCCGTGTCGCTTCCTTCCTATTGGCCGATGTTATTTATTTCGGTAGAATTAAAGGAAAAATATAGGGGGGACCCATAGTTTCGACCAATAGAAAGGGAGGGACACGGGAGTAGGACTGAGGATTTGAATCCGCAATCTCAATAGATCGACCCAACTGCATGAAGTAAAATTGCATATATCGAGTGAAAGATTGAATTATGAGTCGATATTTTTGTAGGATTTGTTTAGTTGTAATTCTGATCTGGCTTCTGACATACTGTAAACCCTACTAGTGAATTTAAAATAAGAGTTTTAAGGTGCTCTAATAAAGTAAGCTGCTTGTGAGATTAAAGTAATCCAAACCGCGTATACGGTAATCCTAACCGCGTATACTTGATCCGCGTAAGTAGTCGCACTCGAACAAATCCTTTTTTAACCTACACGAAGCATCGATATCATAAACCCTAGTGTGCAGGCAGAATATATTTCAAGTTACGAAAGCCCGATCCTCTTCCAAATGCAATTTATAAGCAGTGTTCACACTTGAACGGTCCCAACTCCCAACTACCCTCGATAGTAACTGCCCTGTTTTTTTATTTCAATAAAAACTCCATCCAACAAAACCTACAATCATCATCATAACTATATACTAAAGTGGAGGTTATAAATACTATTTAGCCCGATATGTGTCACCTCCTCATTGGACCACATCACCCATTTTTATTAAAACAATTCAATTTGTTTAATTGAGTGAAATTTCATACTCCACATTAGATTTCTTCTTATCTATTGATTTCCATTTTAATTATTTTCTTAAAATAAATCTATCCAAGTCTATGCATAGAATAATACTAGGGTAATTGCGGACTCTATTAAATATTTTATTTATATTATTTTACATGATTATTAATACATGATTATTTTAATATATAATACAGTTTGGATATATACATTTAGTTTTCTAATTAATTATGTTTAAGTTGTTAAAATATATATTTTAATGAATAATATAAGTTTACAAAAACATTCAATTCAACTTTAAACTAAGAAAGGAAAAACTACTTCACATATTAATTAAGAAATTAAATATATTGACTATTTGATAAGAATGTATTAACTTATTTTGAATAACATTATAAAAATTTAAGTAGGTTTTTAGTTAAATCAAATCGTGCCTTCAAGACACGGGAACTTATACTAGTTCTAAGATAAAAAATTAACACCTTTTGCAAAATAATTGTTCAAATGACCACTTTTTTAAATGATCAATTTTTCTGATTTTATAATATTTGTCCATTTAATATTTTTTCCTCATTTTTTTTTCATCTATATCCTTAATAACTACATCTAACATAATACTAGCCAGTGCATTTTGCAAGTTTATTGACATTAATAATTCTGTTTTCCTATTGTGTGTCCTAAGGGTTAATTATAAAATACAAACATACTAAATAAGGAGATTTAACCCTAAAGAGAAAATAATGAATACGTCACAAAAAAAGAGTAAAAAATTCCCAAATTTTTAGATTTACCAAAGTATTGCTATGTTACAGTGTGCCCTTAGGACAAACAATAGAAAAATCGTTAATAGTTAATTCTACATTGATAGGAATAATGTAGGAAAAATAATTTTTTTCCATATATAGGTGCAAATGCTCAAAAAAATTATTTTGAAATGGAGGGAGTAGTACATTTGGTGGTGAAATCTCATATTAAAAATAATAATCGAAGTAAGTTAATGTATAATATAATAAATAACTATATTCGTTGTCATATTATTTGGGGTTATAGTTGATGCCTTGGCGGTGATGAAATCCCATATTGAAAATAAAGATAAAAATAAGTTAATGTATAACTTAATAAATTACTATATTCATTTTTATATCATTTGGGGTTAGAAATTAATTGAGTTTTTATGATAGGCCCATTAGAGCATCTCCAAGAGATGCTCCAAATACATTGACATTTGTGAATCTGTAGATTTTTAACTCCAAGAGATGCTTCATCCCATTCTCGAAGTTGGGGATAGAGAGAAAAATATGAGGTGTTTTCCCTATATTTGGGGAATTTTTCAAATCCATTTGGAGAATGCATTAAATGAAATACTATACATGCCAACATCTCATTGGTTATATTGATTTTTATAATATTTTACAAAAAAATAAATATAGAAAGTAAAATAATAAATGTGAAATTGTTCAAAATGAGGAAGCTCTTGGATTTTAAGTATATATTTTTTGGAGAAAATAACTTTTGATTCTCCATATTATAAGAAATTATGGAGATTCTGTTGGAGATGTCCTTATCCATATGAAATGATCGACGCATCATTCTTAGGTGATTTTTCAATTCTAGAGAGTAATTCACACTGTTTGTAAAATCATATTGCACACTCATATTAAAGGGCAATGGCTATTTGTACACTATTTTTCTGCTATTTGTACACTAAATGGTGCGCCTATCTTAGAAGTGTAGTTTGATGCGCCTAAGTTAAGCGTACAGGGGTAAAATAGGAAAAAAATATCGACCTGGGGAAGATGGACAAGTGCGCCTATGGTAGGCGCACGACCAACCCTATTGGTAGGCGCACAAAACATATCTTTTTTTTTTTAAAAAAAATTGCCAATCTTGTGCGCCTAACATGGGCCCAATTCGAATTGGGCCTATGGGCCCATTAGGCCCAATACGATCCAAATCGAATAGAACTCTCGATCCAAGCCAACGTTCATGAAAGAGTAAGAACATAAACCGAAACGGTAGTTGAACGTGATGAAGAAGTCCAACTAAGGAATCAAACTCGAATTGGGCCTATGGGCCCATTAGGCCCAATACGATCCAAATCGAATAGAACTCTCGATCAAAGCCAACGTTCATGAAAGAGTATGAACATAAACCAAAAGGATAGTCCAACATGATAAAGGGCCGAAACTAAGGAATCGAACCCGATTTGGGCCTATGGGCCATTAGGCCCAATACTATCTAAACCGAATAGAACTCTCGATCCGAGCCAACATTAATTAAAGAGTAAGAACATAAACCGAAACGGTAGTTGAACGTGATGAAGAACTCCAACTAAGGAATCAAACTCAAATTGGGCCTATGGGCCCATTAGGCCCAATACGATCCAAACCGAACAGAACTCTCGATCCAAGTAATCGTTCATGAAAGAGTAAGAACATAAACTGAAACGATAGTCCAACATGATGAAAAACCGAAACTAAGGAATCGAACTCAAATTGGGCCTATGGGCCATTAGGCCCAATACGATCCAAACCGAATAGAACTCTCGATCCAAGCCAACGTTAATGAAAGAGTAAGAACATAAACCGAAACGATAGTTGAACGTGATGAAAAACTCCAACTAATGGCCCATTGGCCCAAATCGAGTTTGATTCCTTAGTTTCGGTTCTTCATCATGTTCGACCATCATTTCGGTTTATGTTCTTATTCTTTTATGAACGTTGGCTTGGATCGAGAGTTTTATTCGGTTTGGATCGTATTGGGCCTAATGGGCCCATAAGCCCAAATCGAGTTCGATTCCTTAGTTTCGGTTGTTTATCATGTTGGACTATCCTTTTGGTTTATGTTCTTACTCTTTCATGGACCTTGGCTTGGATCGAGAGTTCTATTCGATTTCGATCGTATTGGGATTCCTTAGTTTCGGTTCTTCATCATGTTCGACTATCGTTTCGGTTCTTCATCATGTTCGACTATCGTTTCGGTTTATGTTTTTACTCTTTTGATAAATATGGGCGTAGTCGTATTAGGGTTTAGGGTTAAACCACATAGGTGTGAGTGAATATATGATGACCCCACGTGGGGTGGGGATTTTTATATATTTAATGTGATGGACCCAACTTGTCCGGGCCTTCCCACTCACAAAAACGTGAGTTTGTTTTCTCAAAAAAAATTTATTAAAAAAAAATTTTTTTTTTTACATTTTTTTTTGTAGGCGCACAAGATAAAAAAAATTAAAAAATTATTTTTAAAAAAATAAAAAAAATATTTTTTTTTGTCTTTTGTGCCCATGTTGGGCGCACAAGATAGGGAATTTTTTTTAAAAAGAAGATATGTTTTGTGCGCCTACCATGGGCGTACAAGATAGGGTTGGTCGTGCGCCTGCCATAGGCGCACCAGTCCATCTTCCCCCCGGTCGATATTTGTTTTCCTATTTTACCCCTGTACGCTTAACTTAGGCGAACAAACTGCACTTCTAAGATAGGCGCACCATTTAGTGTACAAATAGCCGAAAAATAGTGTACAAATAGCAGTTGGGTATTAAAGGGCCATACAACAACAACAACAACAACAACATTTACCCAGGGGAAACCCGCAAACGCAGGATTTGGGGAGTCAGGATGGGGGCATTCCAGACCTAGATGGAAAGCGCCCAGAGCAACCCAAGAGTAAACACTCAATACACTTAAACTAAAAAGCCTAAACACAACAAAACAACTAACACTGAAGCAAAACTAAATTGAAAAAAGAAAAGCAAATGTAAAGAAAAGAAGAAAATAAGACTAAGACTAAACAAAACCACGCAAAACACCACCAACAAGCAAATTAGTTGTCTAAAACCGTGATCTTCTCCCTCCAACGCTCTCTGCACTGCGCCAACTCGACAGAAATGCCTAACAAGCTGATATCCTACCTTATGTTGTCCATCCAACGCTTCTTCGGGCGACCTCTAGCTCTCCTGAACACCTCTATAAGGATGTACCCTTAACGGATTGTTGCGAATCTCTCCACAAAAACCATTTTGCCGTGAATCCCATGATCCATCTTTAAGACACTTTAATAGAGGATTTTACTTATTCGCGTATCAGATGATTCACGAACCTAAACATATTTATCAAAATTTAAAACCAACAACTGGAAAATTTTAGGAAAACACTTCTTTTCCAAATCAACCTTCATTTTAAACCCAAAACTAACACTTCTTTGTTCATTCTTTAAAATTCAATATTGTATTTCATTGGTATTTATCTAATGCGGGGTTCATACGCACCCCTACTTTTCATAAGCACACCGACATGGCGCGAAATGAGGATGTGCTCGAGGGCTGGATTTGCGTAAGGGGTATAATTGTCCTTCGGAAAATTAAAACCAAAGCAAGGGCAAGCGCCAGGAGGGCTCGATGCGCGTGAGGGCTGGACACGCGATGGCTGGTTGAACGCGAGGGCAGGTTGCGCGCTTGTCGTCTAGATCAAAACGCATTCGCCACCGCCACACTTCGTCTTCTTCGCAACTTCTCTACATGAACCGAAAATCCGCGCTTCTAGAGGAATGGAAAACCCAATATGCTCCAAACCAAATAGAACTCGAGTAAACGGAAACGTTAGTCGAACATGATGAAGAGCTGAAACTAAGGAATCGAACTCGAGTAGGGCATATGGGTCCATTAGGCCCAATACAATTCAAACCGAATAGAATTCTCGATTCAAGGCAACGTTTATAAAAGAGTGTGAACATAAACCGAAACGATAGTTGAACATGATGAAGAACTGGAACTAAGTAATCGAACTCGAGTTGGGCCTATGAGCCCATTAGAGCCAATACAATCCAAACCGAATAAAAATCTCGATCTAAGACAACGTTCATGAAAAAGTAAGAACATAAACCGAAACGATCGTGGAACATGATAAAGAACTGGAACTAAGTAATCGAGCTCGAGTTGGGCCTATATTCCCATTAGAGCCAATACAATCGAAACCGAATAAAAATCTCGATCTAAGACAACGTTCATGAAAAAGTAAGAACATAAACCGAAACGATCGTGGAACATGATGAAGAACCGAAACTAAGGATTCAAACTCAAATTGGGCCTATGAGCTCATTAAGCCCAATACGGTTCAAACCGAATAGAACTCTCGATTTAAGGCAACATACATAAAATATTAAGAACATAAACCGAAGCAATAGTCGAACGTGATGAAGAACCGAAAATAAGGAATCGAACTCGAATTGAGAAAAGAATAATACATATATACATATATTGTATTATAAAACAACTAACAATATTTATTATTAAAATATAATTAATTTAATATAAAGTAAGAAAAGAATAATACGTACGAGGGTTCGAAAAAACAGTTTTGACATATAATATAGATATGGGTTCATTTATTTTGTTGAGTGATTTAATTTAATAAAGTAAGTGTTATGAGGTTCAACTAAGCCACTGAAGTCTGAAGATGTAACTTTAATTATTCAAAAGATTTACGCATGAAGCGTCCAATAAAAAGGTTAAATAGTGGATGAACGGTATGTACTATGTAGTTCTTCTTTTGCCCTAGTTGTCGTGTTATGACTCATGACTACTAAAGGACAACAAAACTAAAATAAGACAAGGGCAAATATGGAACAGCCATAGTTTTCGTTAGGTCAAGAAGAGCCGGTGATAGGGGCTTTTGGCTATAAAACCACGGGGAACAAGGTGTGTAGTCACAACCACTCACAATCACAATCACCACACCAACTCGTCCCAACACCCCACGATTTCCCCTGCCCCTTAGCCACCAAACACGTAACGGAAATGGCATCCCGGTACGAAGTCGAGCTGACACTGTGCTCAGCCAACGACCTGAAGAACATCAACTGGAAAAGCGGGCCCATCCGGCCCTACGTGGCAGCTTGGGTCGACCCGGAGCGCAAGCTCTTCTCCAGGGCCGACGACGAGGGCGACACGTGTCCCAACTGGAACGAGACACTTGTCGTCCCACTCGACGCTCGGATCGAGGACTCCGCCCTCTACATCGACGTGGTCCACGCCAAGTCCGACCACGACGACATCAAGCCCCTCATCGGCTCCGCCCGGATCGAGCTCCGAGACGTCGCGGACGAGGTCGGGGTCGGCTCCGGGGCCCGGGCGACCCGGAGCCTCCAGCTTCGGCGCAAATCTGGTCGGCCCCACGGCCGGATCGAGGTCCGGATTGGCATCCGTGACCCTTACTACCGTGCGCCCGGGCCCGCATACGGAGCCAGGGACCACCCGTCGCCGGCTGACCATCAGTACGGTGGCCCACCACCGGCCGGGTATCCGTACGGTGGTCCACCGCCATCGGCCTACTCTTACGGTGGTCAGCCGGTGTATCAACAAGGCGGAGACGGTGGATATGGAGAAGACTCTGGGAAGGCGGCGGAGAAGAAGAGCAAGTCCGGCGGGATGGGGATGGGGACCGGGTTGGCGATAGGAGTGGTGGGCGGAGTCTTGGGCGGGTTGGCATTGGCCGAGGGGTTCGATGCGCTGGAGGATCACTTGGTGGAGGAGGCGGCCGAGCGGGTTGAGGAAGATCTTGAAGACGAGGAGGAGGACTAATGAGGGCATGTGTTAGGCGGGTCAACACGTTCATTTGCTCCCATCATCATTTCCATTTTGTTTTTGTTTTTTTGACCTTTCTTCCATATTACGCATTCCTATTGAGTTTATGTCTAAGGTCACGCTTTTCGTGCGTGCTGCATTGTTCTCTTTCAATTTCCGCCTTCTTCGTCTTGTTATTTCATGGATTCTAATATGTATGCAAGTTGCCCTTTTTCTAGATTTTATTTTTGATAAAGACGTTTCTTTTCCTTGTTTTAGCCGTTAGGAAAGAAACACACTCAAAATTTCAATTGAACGTTGGGGTAACATGCATCTTAGCCCATCTAGAATAAAGTCTTTATATTCGACAAAAAAAAGAAAAGGAATTGAGTATTTGAGTAACGTTATACAGTAGTACGTGATTATAACTAGTTTTACGACCCAATATTAATACTAGCTTCGAGATAGAGTATATTGGGCCCCCAGCAAAAATGGATGGTTCTCGACATTGTCAGCAGTAGAACTGATAAGTAAAATTAATGCATTCAACCCAAACACTAACAAATGGATATGGAAATTAGACACATTTCCCAAAGTAAAACACTTTTTATGGAAAATTGATAAAAACGGTCTTCCGACAAAAGATCGACTAAGGGAACAACACATACCAACCCCTCCAAGCTGTCTAATGTGTTACAACACGTTTGAAGACACCCCCCACTTGATGATTCGATCATTGCCCCCACACTAAACAAGTTCTACACAAAATTAATCCAAACACCGCAAACTTGATTAACATAATAAACACAACCGATAAGAACCCCTCAAACATCTTAAATGAGTTACAACAACTGCTAGGAGAGAAACAATTTACCGAACTAGCGGTGAGTTGGTGGTGCATATGGCAACAAAGAAACAAATTAGTTTTCCAAAAAGAATTGAATGACTTTATCCGTGACCTTGATGAGTATATCCAATCCCAAATTTGTTTATTGACCAAGACCAAAGTGTGGACAAAGGACGAGGAGAAAATAGAAACTAAGGTAAAAACTAAAAGTCGAAGGAAACAAAAATCAAAACATTGGGAAAAACCAGAACAAGGATGGAAAATCAACTTTGACGGATCGGTCTTAGACAATGAGTCTGCATCTACAGGATTTATAACTCGTGATCACAATGGTGTTGGATTTATAACTCGTGATCACAATGGCAACACCATCTGCATAGGAACAAACAAAAATCGATTCAGTTCAGTTGTAAAAACCGAAGCCCGAGCCCTTCGAGAAGGAATTGCCGCAACAAAACAAAGAGGTTTCAAAACGATCCTAATAGAGGGTGACAACCTCTATTAGGATTTTGTTTTAATTTTTTTTGTTTTAGTTTTTTGTTTTTGGTGTTTCGTGGCATTACAAAGTGTTGCGTGGCTTGAATTTGCATTACGTGGACATTAAATGACAAAAATCGTGTTACGTGGTCATTACATGACAATTAAACAGAGCGCATAAAATGCACGCGGACACTAATTGGGACACAAGTGCTCAATAGAATAAAATTTGATATGTATAGGTGCTCAATAGAAAGAAAAAAAGTACGGGGGCCCGTTTGCACATTTTGTACAAGTACGGGGGCCACCGTATGTATTTTGCCATTTATAAAGGAATGCATAATAATAATATTATTAATAATTAGATATTGATTTAGTCTTTTTTATCTGAAATCGATGTCAATCCAAAATCGTGATTTGATGTTAAGAATGAACTTATAATTAAAATTTATATAATAAGACTTAAATAAAAAGTAAAGATAAAATACCATCATAATGATAATATTTCAAAATATATTTGATTAATTAAAAAATCATATGTGATGTGATATGAAATCTCAAATGAAATATTTTATCAGCATATATATGTTTATACTTAATGAGACTTTATATGATGATAGAAATCAAAAATTAAGTTAATTATGACTTATTTAAATAAATCTTTTAGAATAATAAACTTGTATCAATAATAATATTTTTTGAAATAAAATGAATATTTTAATAGATCTTATATAGTATTATAATTAATTTAATAAAAGTAGAGTTATAGATCAATATAATTTATAAATGAATATTATAACACAAATATAGTTTGTGCTATATTATTGTTAAAGTATAGCTGTAAACATGATACTTTTTTACAATAAAATGACGGATGGATGAAGGATGATTAGGATTATATAATTTTTAATTTTTTTTGAATTTTTGTTATTTATATACAACCATGGATAAAAAATAATAAAATATCTCATAATAAATCAAGTTATAATAATTCAAGTCGTGTTTTCGGACATCTACTTTAACGGTTAAGCCTCCAAGAATTGTATCTAGAGGTTATCGATTCAATTCTCATGTACGACCGTGCTCTCAACCAAAAAAATTAAAGTTGTTATTATTAAAGTTGATAAATCTAGTTGTCGCGTCTCTTAAACGGAATATGTCTTCTATTTGTATATAAAATAGTACAAATAAATAATTAAATCGGTTAGGTTTTAATTTTCGTTGGCTATCGATCCATGTAGGAGGTTCATGACATGCATGTCATTTTGTCGGCATATGAAAAAAAATCCACAGTTTAAAATATACGTATTATCGCATGGGACTAGTAGGGGATGAAACCGATATAGGCACTCAGAACTTTCAAATACGGAGTACAAGTTCAAATCGAATTTTAATTCAATTGCCAGGTAGTATGAAACTATGAATTCTCCGACCAACCACGCCTCATAGAATCATCTTTTTATGAAGATAATTTATTTATATCATAGAATGCATTTATTTATTTGTCCCAGTTAACCTGTTACTACATCAAAGATTCAAAGTACAACTATGGATGATCTGAGTAGGTGTAAATATGGATGATCTGAGTAAGTGGGAGGAAAATGTTCAACAATAATCCTTGTTTCATTAAAATGGAGAAAAATAAAGCAGACATGGTCACATGGGCAAAGGAACTAGATGTGCGAAATAAGTGGATTAATGCATCCTATGTTTGCTGCATGTATGAAACTCCTTTATCATATGCAGTACTAGGTTTCCTGCCCGTGCCTACGGCATGGGGCAACATACGTTGTACATGAATTTGGTGTAATTTGATTTAAATGTAGCAACATATGTGGTGGTATTATAATGCATTGCAAGACTTCTTTGTTACGGTGCATCATAACGAATTGAGCAATCCCTATTCATTTTAATTAAGATCATTCTATTGTGACAAATATTAAGAGATCAATCATAACAAATTTTGAAGCTAGTCTTTATCTTATTTAAAGTGAGGATAAATTTTCTCTAACATATTTACCCAGAAAAGATTGTTATTACTAATTAACTACTCTCTCATCTTTTTAAAGTATTCTCCTTTCTTCTAAATGATCCATGCATAAGGGCTTTAAGGCTTTTCCCTTGCTTTATTTTCTGCAGAGCGTATATTTTCTCTCTATGTTGTTGAAAAAACAGTTTCATGAATTATTTGGATAAGTAGAACCACTATCTAACCTTAGCATTTTTAAAATAGTTAATACTCCTCTTAAATGACATTAGACGTTTTTTTTAAGATTAGAATATTTGAATTGGGTGTATAAATTATGTAACGATCCAATAAGACTTAATGCTCCTAATTAAGATAGACTAACATTTTTTCCTATCTTAAATTACCACCTTCTAACGTTTTTTTTTTTTTTGGTTCATATGGCTGTGCCACCACCCAATTCGGCCCCATTAGGCTACTAGGCCATGGGCCTACGTCTGGACCGGGGGTTAGAGCGGAGTTAAGGCTTACTTCCCTCCCAACGACGTTGCGGGGAATCGAACCTTGCACAAGGTGCAAGGGTCGTCCTACCAAGCGTAACTCCGCGACCACTATGCCAACGCACCGTTGGTACCACCTTCTAACGTTTGGGTGCTTAAATTATCACTCCTAGTTAAGATAGACTAATATTTCAACTGGGAGTATAAATTATGTAACGATCCAATAGGACTTAATGCTCCTATTAACTCGTACGAGATGTATAGGCGACGATATATTACATATTAGTAGTTAGTAGTAATTAAAGTTATTATATAATCAGCTGAATATAATTTTACTGATTACAATGATTCATCCTAATAGTAGTTGACTTTACTTGGTGCATGATTTTTTGCAACTGGTTGCCAATGGATCACAAAACACGTACGTATGTATGGACCGTAAGGGATTCGATATTGTCCCCAGATGTGCCTTTCAGAGAATACACTACATTGCCACCGGGGGATTTCACCTGTGCACCAAATTCAGATTCAGCAAACTACCAATTCACCAAATTCAAATTCAGAGAATACACTTTCATTGTGCCAAGTATCAACTCCACACACTTATCAATTCAAATTCATCAAACTAACAATTGAGAAGCGTTTTCTAAATCTCAATCCATTACCAAGACCCGTCCTAAATCTCAATTCAGGACTTAAAGGATCTATACACAGTCCTTACCAATGCCTATTCTAATAGTAGTTTAATTGATCAAGCTACTGATTTTATTATGTTATACATAATCTTTTCAATGATCCATCCTGATCTTTTCATCCTCCCCACTTAGGGATAGCAAGGCAGAAGGAAATGGCAAAGAAAGTGAGATCACAAAAATCTACCACAAAAATCTCTTTTGGATTTTTTGTGTGATGTTCAGGATTTCGGACTGGATCTGGGCTGCATTTCTCAGAACAGACCACCAGCAGCAACTCTAGTTCCTGAAGGAAATCCTTCCTATTCAACCCTTCCAGGATCATCTAGATGAACATGCTTCCCATGGAAAAATTCAGCAACACTGTATTATATCTTCAAATCAAGAGACCCAAACCTGTCTTCTATCCTGAAATAAAGAGACCCAAACTCCCAAAAATAATTTACTGCATAATTATAAAAGATCATGGAAGATAATAAGCCAAACTAAGATCAGAGTACAGCATCAATATGGTGGGAAAATTCATCAATATAGAAAGGAAAGGAAAGAACAGAGAGCTAAAACATGGTATGGAAGTGGCACCAACATTGTAATCCTGCAAGTTACACAGAAAATTAGAACCAATTTGAGTAGAATGAAACTTTGCAATGTCATTAGCTCAAGATTTGGAACCTGAGACAACCTGAAGTAGTAGATATACCATTTTCCTCCTTGGTACTCTTGGAAAACAAAATTGGAAGATTTCGCACCCGGCCAGAGTTACCAGCTGCAGACAATTACCAAGTAAAAACCACAATCCATAGCAATCAGCAAAGGTCCAGAGAAAAGAGAACGCACATTACCGGTCAAAATTGGAAGATTTCGCACCCGGCCAGAGTTGAATGTAGTAAAACACAAAATGATCTAATAATGGGAAAAACTTGAATTTACTATACCAAAAATTAAATTCGTATAAATTACAAAATTGAACTTCTAGATGTAAACTGAACATTTAAAATATTAAAGATGAACTTTTGGTTTATAAAATTTGAACTACCACATTTAAGGGTTATAATCATTTTTTTATGAGGAAAGTTATTTTTTAATTATTTATTTATGTATTGCAATTGATATTTTCTAGCAAAAAATAATTTTGAATTAATAAAATATTAAAATAAAATATTTATATTTTTGTGAATATTGAATTATATAAAAAATGAATTCAAAAGATATAAAAATTGAACTCATAGAACAAAATTTTGAGCTAATAGTAAAAAAGTTGAACTCATACAATAATGAAAACTGTTGTACTTGAGTGTTCTAATGGTAATTTTTAAAATAGAAAAATAATATAAAAAATGTTAAAAACAAATTCCTAAAAAAAAAAAAAACTGGATCATCTAAATGTAAATCTAATGGAGACTAGGGGTCCGTTCGGCAACTGCTGATTATCGTACTTATAGTGCTTATGGTGCTTACTGTAAGTACCATAAGTACCATAAGCCCTGTTCGGATAATTTTTTTTTGGGAAATTCCGGATGGTGCCCCTGAGTTTTGGGCTTTTGGGGATGGTGCCGACAAAAAAAAGTTATTCCGCAATATACCCCTGAGATTTCGTATTTGTTCGTCCCGTGCCCTTCTCCCCAAAACAAACCCTTTTCCCCATTTTCTGGCTCGCCGTCTTCGCTGCTCTGTTTCCCTTCCCCCGTTTGATTTCAGAAGCGGCCTAGCTCTGGTAGCCACCACCTTCTTCCTCACCCGATTCTTCGATCGCACCTTCTTCGCTCCACGCCCTCCCTTCGACGCCTTCTCACCTGCCTCCGACCGCGTTTCCCTCCCCCGTGGCGCCCTCCGCTTCGATTCCGGCGCCTCGATCTCTTGGCCGGAGCGTGGCTTCGGCTCCCGCCTCGATCTCAAGATCTACGTGTATGACGAGAACGAGATCGACGGATTGAAGTCGCTCTTGTACGGCCGTGATGGCAAGATCTCCGCCGATGACTGTGTCAAAGGCCAATGGGGAACTCAGGTCGGTCTTTGCCTATCTTCTCCCTCTTTGTTTGTTGTGAATTGACTTAATCATGTACAACATTGCTATTTCATTTAGTTAACAGATTGGATCAATTTGCATCCACGAGAATGTTGATTTTCTGCGAGTTCTAGTTTAAATTCCGGTTGATCATGTTAGTTAAAAGAATCGAACTAAATGTTGCTCCCCTACGAACTTTGGATTTGCAGAAGAATAGTGGAGATGTGGTAGAAATGTTAGTTAAAAGATTTGTGTTCATATTCACGTGCTCCATTGATGCAACAATGGAGCTCAGTCATGCTGTGTTTTGGTTGATTGTACATTCTTCAATTGTGAAGTGTTGAACCTAATTTACATGCTTTGAAGTTGCTAATATGGGAGCTCTGTTGCCTGGAATTCATTCCTTTGCCGCTTCTGAAATCAAACGGGGGAAGGGAAACAGAGCAGCGAAGACGGCGAGCCAGAAAATGGGGAAAAAGGGTTTGTTTTGGAGAGAAGGGCACGGGACGAACAAATACGAAACCTCAGGGGTATATTGCGGAATAACTTTTTTTTGTGGACACCATCCGGAAAAGCCAAAAACTCGAGGGCACCATCCGGAATTTCCCTTTTTTATTTTTAATGATAAATACCTTATCGTACTTATAATAGATAAGCAACGTAAGGTCCCTCCCCCAACTTATTGTACTTATCCCAAATCATAAGTACCGAACCCGCCTAAAAATAAAAAAATCTACCTAAATAAAATAAAAAAATTCCATACACTACCCTTCAACCCTATCCATATCATTCATTCATCAAAATAAAAAACGTGTAACCGCTCTTGCTTCTCCCGATTCCTTCCTCGTCGCTCCTCTCGATCGTCCCTTCTCCTGCCTTCTCCGACCGTCGGCCCGTCGCCTGTCGGCCTCTCTTCTCCTGCCTTCTCCGACCGCGGTCCGCTGCCTCCTCCTGTCGGCGCTCGCGTTCTCCACCTCTGCCGCTCATGTCCTCCGCCACAGCCTGCCGCTTGCGACCTTCTTCGGTCGTCCTCTTGCCGCCGCTCACCTCCTCCGGCCGCCGCTCGCCTCCTCCTGCCGCCGCTCGCCTCCTCCGGCCGCCGCTCGCCATGATTGCTAATTTAATATGGACCGCTCGTCTGAATGTTTGATTGATGTAGATTGTTAATTTAATATGGACCTGCTGAACTTTTGTATGGAATCCATGATTCCTTTTTATAATCAGCAACAGACTTGGTTCTAATGGATGATTCATGTAGTTTTAGCCATAGAAGAATTCAGTTTTGATGCACCTTTCGTTCTGATCTAAGGATTAGATTCTTAGTAATTGCAATGGAATTTATTATATACTTTGTGATCATTCCGGTGGCGGGGACTTCCGGCGGCGGCGGCGGACTTCCGGCGGCGAGCTGGGGTTGGAGTACCGACGTGGTGGCGTGGAATTGTCCAGGGATTTTTTTTACATGGCTAGAAGTTAGAGGAGCAGTAAAGAATGAAACCTAACCCTAAAATTATATATGGGCCTTATATCCATTTTTTTTAAAAGAAAATAATTATACCCTTTTTGGTAATTTTACATTTACCCATAATCCCATAATCAACCCATGTTACCGAACACGTGTTTTATTATCTATCTGATAAGTCGTCAGCTTCAACACTGTTATCAGCATCTAATATCAGCATCAGCACCGTCAGCTTCAGCCGTCAGTATCAGTACAGAATAGCCGAACGGACCCTAGTTCTTACTTAACCAAAATGTTATACACGTAATATGTTTAAAATAAAACAAAGCAATATACACATCAGAATCCTAGCGTAACTTTTGGTGCACATAAAAAACCATACATCTCGAACCCTAGCATATATAACTTTTGGGAGGAAAAAGGTTACATGGCATATAGGAACATTCTAATGGGGTGGATGAGGTATGTGAAAAAAATAATGTGAGAATTAGACGATTTTTTGGATTTACCCCTGACAAAAAACAAAATTACGGATAGCCACCGCGTCCCACCGACCCCATATCCAAAATTACGCGCGTGTCACCACGTCCCACCGTCCCTTGTCACCGGTCATCTTGTCACCGCTTCCAATTTCCGTCCATATCCTGTCACCACCCATCCTATCACAGCTCATCTTGTCACTATCCCAAATTTTCGTCTATTATCAACACTGCTTATTTTTTCGTCCTCTTGTCATCACTTAAATTGTGGTTATATCTTATCATTCTTCATGTATTATCACCTATTTTAATATCAATGAATTTGGCATAAGCCTTGTTATTAGTTAAATTGTCGTCAAATCTTGTCATAAGACTTGTCACCGCGTACCCTAATTTATCACCATATACATACACCTTGTCACCATGGATAAACACCTTGTCACCATGCACAAAAACTTGTCACCACGTACAAAAAAGTTATTATCAAAAGTTATTGTTGAGCCTATGCGGGATTTGAACCCACATTACCGTGCATTAAACATGTTGCTCTACCATTTGAGCTAGTATGCAATAATTAAAATTAATATATGTACAAATTAACCATAACCGGTAAACAAAAACTCTGTCACCACCAGAACTCATAAACCAAAAAGCCTGTCACCACCAAAATTTGTAACTATCAAAACTCATAAACAAAAACACTTGTTATCGATAAAATCCATGAACAAAAAACTCTGTCACCGACAAAATCCATAAAGAAAAAACCCTGTCACCGATAAAACCCATAAACAAAAAAACGTATCACCGATAAAGCCCATAAACAAAACACCGACTCATCCAAGCCAGGATTGTTGAGGCAAGGCCATTCCTAAACCTATCATTAAAATCAATACTTGTCAAATTATACAAATAGCACAACACTTTTCTCACTTAACAAAGTTGGCGAACCTTGTGCTGACAAGTGATTGGCCTACAATCAGGAAGAAGACTCCAAAAAAAGTGAAAAAAAGCATATAATAACATAATGAAATGCTTAATTTCTTAATCGAACTCTAATGTGAAATTCTCATCCATCTCCATACGCAATGCAAGTACATCCGACTAAAAGAATAGTAGTAGTGTAGTATACATTGCTGAAATCAAATCAAATTCAAATTCAAATTCAAATTCGAAAACTAAACTTTAGGTTAAACTAAGCAAGGCTAACAAATTTAACACCATAATCAACCAGCACAACGATCAACAAATTGAGCTCTCTATAATTTCAGTTTGAGAGTCATTTGTGAGAACTGAGTTCGAAGAGAGATAGATCACCAATTCGCTTGATACAAGGCGGAAGAGATTGGACGCTATATTGCAACAAAGGAGCTCGATCAACTTCTCCTCCGCCATTGAATTTTTAGATTTAAATCTGGAATTTCTAGATCAAGATCTACAAAATCTAGATCTAAATTAAACGCAAATAAACCTAAAATCATGACCTCTTCATCAATTTCAAACTCGAAAACCATAAAACCCTAAAAATACCGAAATCATAAAAAAAAGACGAAGAGATCGACTAACCTCTAGATCTGTAGAGAATATGGAGTGTATAGACTTCGAAAGCAGAAGTAGAACGCCGAAGGAACTTGCTATGGATCTTCAATGGTAGTTTTGGGTTTCGTCAGCGAGAGAGAAGCAACGGGAGCATTCGAGAAGTGAGAGAGAGAGAGAGGAGAGAGAGAGTGAGATCGAAAAAGTGAGTGTAAAAAGTGGTGTATAGAAACCGACCAAATGCCACATTGATTTTTCCCTTAGCCTAATTACTGTCCCAAAATGACCAAACCGGCCTCCCCACCTCCTTCCCTCAACTTTTGGTGCAGAACAAAGGCAATAGCTAGGCCGCTGCCATAAGTTGAAGTAGACAAATAATACGTGAATAATTTGTCACGCCTCACGAATAAGTTTGTTGATTTTCCTCCATCCTTTACAGTCCGTTTGACAATTGAGAATTGATGGGAAAAGAAAGGGTGGTGAAAGATAAGAAATGAAGAGAAGAGAAAGGGTAGAAAATTAAGATACGGGAATGTATATTTCTTGTGTTTGGATAATGATGGGTTTTGATGGGAAAATGTAAATAAATTTTTATTTTACTTTTTTCTTTTAAGAGTGTGTATTTTTCTTTCCCACCAAATCCCACCAATTTGGTGAGATTCACTTTCCCATCCTTTCCCCTCAAATTTTCTTACAGAATCCCACTCAATCCTATCAGAAAACTAAACCAAACACTAGAAAATCATTCCCACCATTTCCCTCCCATTAAATTCCCATGGAATCCCACCATCCAAACACACTCTTAATCATTTTTTTTTATCGAAGGAGAGGCGGTAGTGTTGAAGCCCGAAAACACCGATTGTAGAGTAATGCTATGAGAGTAAAAGATTTAAACTCAACCGAGTCAACGGACGGAGAGATGGAAAGTATTTGGTCGCTTGAAGCGTTTAACGCGATAGGGGGTAGTGTTAAGGATACTTTTGTATTAACTGTGGGGTTACAATGGTAAACAGACGGTCTGTATCGCGTTTAGGTATACCGGGTTACAACAATGATCTTAGCTCGAGATCTAGTGTGTGTGGTTCGCGAGTTTTTCCATCCCCGTTCTGGTGCATTGAGCTCGCTATTTATAGTGGAGGTTCGAGCAGGGTTGGAGCGAGATGCCGATGTGGGATGGGTGTCGCCCAGGTACGTGTCGCTCTATGGTTGGTTCTCGGGGCGGCAGCCGCGGAGCTGGCTAATCAGAAGCCAGGATGGGACGTTGCCGCCCACCGCTCCCCTGATGGGACGTTGCCGCCCACCGCTCCCCTGATGGGACGTTGCCGTCCACCCACTTGCTTGGATGGGACGGGGCAGTGAGCGCGGGATCGGACCTCCGCTTTCTGGGGAGGTCTGATCGCGATGGCGGCGTCGTCCTTGATCGCGATGGCGGCGTCGTCCTTGATCGCGATCGGACCTCCACTTGCTTGTAAAGAACCTTTTGACCTGGACGGCGGCGTCCTTGATCGCGATGGCCGCATAGTTCATGGTTTGACGCCATCTTCGAGAAGTCTATACTTGGTCATATTTTGTTTTGGTAGGGTGCCTTATCGCGTTGCCGGTTCCTGGTATCAACACAACCCCATGGACCGGGACTCGGCGCCCCTTGCGAGGACGGGTCCAAAAACAAGGTACCCCGAACCGGAAAACGTGATGCGTGGAACGCGTTGCCTTTTCGGAGACGGGCAAGCGAACGGGGGTGACGGGACGAGTAGTGTGGCGAAGAAATTTGTTTGGGCCGCTTTTGCTTCATGGGCCGCCATTCAGCCGAAGTCCATATTTTCGCGGCCCGCCAAACACCGGACAAAAGAGCGATTCCGCTCTTCGTCCCCTCTACTTCCTCATTTCAATTTCGAAAACCCGGCATTTCTGCTCCCATTTTTGTCCTCTCGCCCCATCTTACCGGGAACCGCTCGCCTGCCAGTGACGTCGCCGTCGCCCAAGCCTGCCCCCGCAGTTCCGTAACCACAAGGTATGCCCGCCCTCTCTCTCTTTTTTTCTCGTTTTCTTCCGCATTTTTCTGGGCAATTTTTTTTTGGGGGGGGGGGGAACCGCCCTAATCCCAGCGGCGGCACCGCCGTTGGGTACTGGCGGCGCTTCATGGTGGTTTTTTGCTGAGGAAGCGTCTCGCTGGGTGTGGGCTCGGGGCTTTTCGAGGTTTCTGGGTGGCGGAGAGCGGCGGACGTCTCCATCGGGGAGGCGAAACGTCGTCGGGGGGCGAAGGGTTAGGGGAGGCGAAGGGTCATGGGAGGTGAAAAGTCACGCC
The DNA here is from genome assembly GCA_963924305.1 of Polygonum maritimum. NCBI lineage: Eukaryota > Viridiplantae > Streptophyta > Magnoliopsida > Caryophyllales > Polygonaceae > Polygonum > Polygonum maritimum. Next base: position 1,233,825 of record OZ002736.1, read on the forward strand.
TGCGGGGGAACGAAGAGGACGCGCCCAACGCGACCATCCGTCCCAACAGGTCCTGTCGCCTCGGCCAACCCCTGGAGATGCGTGTCGAGAACGGCGGAATGTTCCCCTGACACAGCGCGCGCACCCCTAGGTTTTCTGCTTTGACAGGGCTTTTCGTCCTATTGCGAAATGACACCTGCCCGTGCTGGGGTACCGCGTGCTTTATCTTGTTTTCTGTATTCTTTTATTGACCCTATTGTTTTGTGTGTATTCATCGCGCCATATACCTCTCCATGATTGTTTCTTCCCATGCACATCATTTTTCTTTTCCTTCCTCCAGGAGCCTCTTTGCTTCCGTGCCCTGGATTCGGGGTTTTCTAGCGACTCCTGCCCTTCAGGCGTGGATCGCGGTGATAGGATAGCGAACTGGGACGACTTCTACGCGTTCGACTCCTCCTGTGAGTACCAGGATATGTCCGTGAGTGATTCTCAGAACAACTTTCGCGAGCCTGGCGGTTTGAGCAAGAGCGATCCTACCACGGTATCCGAAGCTCGTACGAAGAGCGGATCCTCATCGCGATCCATGGCACGCTGCAGGCCCTTTGATCCTTATGACGAGGCCGTGGGTGATGAGGCGTCGACTTCCGGGACCGCGAGAAGCTTTCCCTCGCGGTACCTGACGCGGATGCAAGCGGAGGTTCCGCGCTTCCGTCAGACCAGGCCCCAACGCCTGGTCGAGTATGAGAAACCGACGACGCTGGAGAAGGGCAGCGCCTCCATCATGACTCTCGAGGAGTTGGATGTTATCGCGTCGGGATACCCCTGGCCAGCCGGGGTGGAACTCCTGTTGCCCCTTGACGGGGGAAACAGCTTCGCCGTTTACGAGGCGGGCATTGTGGTCTACGCGGCCAGCCTTGTCGCGGGCTTTCGGGCCCCGCTGCCGCGTTGCGTCTCAGATTTTTTGTTTGATCTTGAACTTGCCCCGGCCTCGATGGCGCCCAATTGTTGGAGCATCATCGCGGCCTATCACTTACGGTGCCTAGAGCTGAGGCACCCTCCCTCCGTATGGCATATGCGGCAGGTCATTACGGTCAAATCCGACAGCCGAGGCATCGTGAATTTCAGCCTCACGCATTGTAATCTTCTAATTACTCCCTCCAACATGGGTCCGCGATGGAAGGAAAAATGGTTTATCGTGCACGACACCGAGGGCGACAAACTGCATTGCCCCATGGTTGCCGACAGGTTCCGCCCCCACAAGCGCAAACGCGGTGAGTCAAAAATGGCCTCCGCGGCAAAGAAGGCCTTTGCCGCGCCCTTCAAACGGGAGCAGAGCGTTTGGATAACACAGGAGCGCCTTGAGCGCGCTGGGCTAAGCCTGAGGCCGGCACCGCCCCAGGAGAACGTGGTGCCCTCGTCGGGCACCCCGTCCCCGGAGCCCGGGGGCGAGGGTATTCCTATTTTTTCTGATACGGCCTTATTTTACTATGTTTTGCTAGTGTCTTTGAACGCGTTAACCCTGATTGTTGATGGCTCGTTTTGCAGGCATGGACGTGTTCGCGGCTCTTGTTTCGGGCAAATCTGCCCGTACTGACTCCGCGGCATCCTCTACGGCCCAAACCTTGGGCAATAGGGAGCGCACCGCGAAGGGTTCGCCCGAGCAGAAGGGGCGGAGCCACCCCCCGGGTCAGAAAGATAAACGGGTCCAGGGAACCTTGAAGCGAAGGACCGCGGAGGACGCGGTCCGTGCCGAGGGGGTGGCCGTGAAGAGGGGTAAAAACGACGTGGCCCCGGCCGAGAAACCGGATCCTGAGACCGCGAAGGGGCCCGCTCAGATTGTGACGGGCGCGGGTCACCGTCGTCATTGGTCGCGACGGGCCGAGGTGGAGGGGTTCGCCTGCTCGGGGCCAAGCTGGGGCACCTTCCAAGAGGGTCAATATGCGTATGACTCGGAGAGGGAGTGGTTCCAAACCCTCAACGGGGACCAGGTCCAGGGAGAGTGCATGAAGTATGGCCACATGGTACGCGGTTCCTGCCCGCCTTGTGTTTTATTATCACTTTGTCCTTGTTTTGTGATCTTTGTTTTGGTGCCGCCCTGATCCGTAGGTCAACGCGTGGCTGAACTATCTCTCCGACCGCGTGCGCGAGGAGGAGGCCAAGGCTGAGGCAGCGTTGAAAGCCAAGGAGGAGGCCGACGCGTCGCTTTAGGAGCTGCGTGCGCAGGCGGAGAAAGACGCCGCGGCGCTCAAGTCGGCCAGGTCCCAAGTTGCGGCGTTGAAGAAGGATGCCGCGGTTTCAAAAGCGCATAACGAGGAGCTGAGCGCGCAGCTGGAAGCAACCAGCAAAAAGTTGGAGAGCGCGATACCCGACTACCTCGCCTCGCAAGAATACATGGACCGACGCGTTGACGATGCGCGGACGGTTCAAGCTCTTAGCGCTGTTACGGCCGCCCTCCAGTATTGTGAGAGGTACAAGGTGAAGTACTTCGCTCCCGACCTCCAACGCGAAATGGGAGCTATCTGGGAGAATGGGGTGGCGAAACCACCTTTTGACGTCGTGGAGGAGGACGAGGTGGCGGAAAATGCCGATGCGAACACCGATCAGGAACCCCCTGCCCCCGACGTCGAGACAAAAAAAGCCCCTGGGGATCCTTCTACCTCCGCGCTCGCGACCGATGCCCCTGATGCTTGAAACCCTCCGCCAAGACTATCACATTTTTTTTTGTTTCTACCTTTTTTGTGCACTGATGTTCTATTCGGCCCTTGGGGCCTAAGCACTGCTTGTTGCCGCGCTGCGGCTGTAATTATACTCTTAACGCGATCTACGCGTGTAAACTGCTTTTGCCGTCATGCGGCCTTTTAACTATGTCTGCTTTTTTGCTTTTAAAACTCGCCGTATCGAACCCCATGCCAAGCTAGGTGCTAGGACCGCGTTTTACACTAGGTTGATGTCACTTGGTTTTTTGCGAAAACTCGCCGTATCGAACCCCATGCCAAGCTAGGTGCTAGGACCGCGCTTTACACTAGGTTGATGTCACTTGGGTTTTTGCGAAAACTCGCCGTACCCAACCCCATGCCAAGCTAGGTGCTAGGACCGCGCTTGACACTAAAACTCGCCGTACCCAACCCCCTGCCAAGCTAGGTGCTAGGACCGCGCTTGACATTAGGCTAGTGTAACAGATTTTGCTTATTAGTGAATTTCTTTGATGTTTTATGCAACTGCGAGGGGTGGAACCCGACTTGAGTGCGCCTAAGCATATCGCGCGCGTTAGCGGACAACCCCAAGCGAGTACGGCAACTCGGGTTTCCCTAACGACTGTGGAGTTTTGATGTTTTAAGGCTTTATGCAACTGCGAGGGGTGGAACCCAACTCGAGCGTGCCTAAGCGCATCGCGCGCGTTAGCGGACAACCCCAAGCGAGTACGGCAACTCGGGTTTCCCTAACGACTGTGGAGTTTTGATGTTTTAAGGCTTTATGCAACTACGAGGGGTGGAACCCAACTCGAGCGCGCCTAAACGCATCGCGCGCGTTAGCCGACAACCCCAAGCGAGTACGGCAACTCGGGTTTCCCTAACGACTGTGGAGTTTTGATGTTTTAAGACTTTATGCAACTGCGAGGGGTGGAACCCAACTCGAGCGCGCCTAAGCGCATCGCGCGCGTTAGCGGACAACCCCAAGCGAGTACGGCAACTCGGGTTTCCCTAACGACTGTGGAGTTTTGATGTTTTAAGGCTTTATGCAACTGCGAGGGGTGGAACCCAACTCGAGCGCGCCTAAGCGCATCGCGCGCGTTAGCGGACAACCCCAAGCGAGTACGGCAACTCGGGTTTCCCTAACGACTGTGGAGTTTTGATGTTTTAAGGCTTTATGCAACTGCGAGGGGTGGAACCCAACTCGAGCGCGCCTAAGCGCATCGCGCGCGTTAGCGGACAACCCCAAGCGAGTACGGCAACTCGGGTTTCCCTAACGACTGTGGAGTTTTGATGTTTTAAGGCTTTATGCAACTGCGAGGGGTGGAACCCAACTCGAGCGCGCCTAAGCGCATCGCGCGCTTTAGCGGACAACCCCAAGCGAGGACGGCAACTCGGGTTTCCTTAACGGTTAATGCATTGTTGGACAGCGCAGGGTTGTTGTCTTGTCTTATTTATATGATGATCGGCATAATAAAGACATTACACGCGATAACAAACGCGGTGACAAACCTAGTCATGACCTAAATTCTCGATTCAAAAACACCAGGGACAACTTCCGGTGCTCTCGTTGGGGGGTGACACCGCGCTGGGGGTGTCCGTTCCCACCTCCTGCCCGGTGAAGTTCCCGTTGGTGGAAGAACTCCCGTTGGTGGTGGAACTTCCGTTGGTGGCGGAGCTTCCGTTGGTGGTGGAGCTTCCGTTGGTGGTGGAAAACTCCCCCACGTAGGGCTCTTGCGCGGGTGCGTACCCCTGATAGTACTGTGCGTGCACATACTCCAGGAAGGGGGCCTGGGGCTGGGCACCCTGTTGGAAACCAGGGTGCCAGCCTAGCACGACATTTGGCCACCGCGCGGCCGGGCCCCAGCCGAGCATGGGTGCAGCCGGGGGCGTCGCGGGTGGTGCCCCATAATACCACGGTGGCGGCGGTCGCATCCCGAAGGCCGCCCCGTCAGCGTAGTACGTGTCGTCGTTGTTAGCGTCCATCACTCTTCGTCAGTTGAAGCGGTGCCTGCTTAGTTTGAGGAGAGTCCCCACGGACGGTGTAACACCCCAATTTTTACATAGGGATATTACCGCCAGTGACCTTGACACTAATGTCCAAAGTCACCCTAGGCTTTACAGTATTAACAGAACAAACAAGAACTTTAAATGCGGAATCAAAAACTTTATTACATTTGTCAAATTGACAGAAGTGTCATTACATAATTGAAATTGAGATGCGCTGGATTGGTCCTTACATGTCAAAGGATCCAACACAACTTTAAACTCAGAGTGCGAAATTAAAGGTGAGCAAGATCCTCAATGTATCCTTGGCTTCAGTCTTTAATGTCAATTCCACCACCTGATGTGCCGCGATGGAAATACGGTTGACACCAACCGACCATGCAAAGGAAAAAGGGTGGTCGGGTTAGTCTTACGAAAGACTAAGCAAATGGGGTTTTGAAAAGCGGTTCAGGTTGGTGAGAGGAAGTAGAGACGGATATCGACGCCGAATGAAAACCGGACGATAGCCTAACCCTCTACTGCCTTCCACGAGAAAACGAACATGACTTTTAAGAGAGTTATGAGAAGAACTCCAGAAAAGGTTCCAAAAGTTTTAATACGAATATGTTGGGAACTTCTTACACACAATTGATGTCGGTTTTTAAAACCCTCGTTGACTACGTGAATCTCAACCAACCTCATCTTGCTCGTAAGTGCCGACGGGGAGGTGGCCACTAGGGCGCTTAAGCACCAAGCCCATCTTGCCATTTTATAGGCGTTTTAACAAGTCGAGCAAGCATTCAGATTGGAACCAGACTCAACGAAATCCGAGAGCGAGGACGGTATTCCATTTTGTACTAACCATCCTATCAAGTTACCTAGGCGCACAAGTGCTTTTCTAGATTAAGTTCATACTTTTTAAGACATTCATACTTACACTTGAAATGTTAAGATACTTTCTTAAGGATTTATTAAATGATTACAAGATACGGGCACCTACGTCCCTTGGCACATTATTAATGCGAACACCCCTCGGCGGTTGAGCGGGCATGGGTCATGACCTTACGCTAGGGAAATTAGACTTTACGACCTAGCGATACTTGATTGATTTATTACATTGGTCTTACGACCTTAATCTCTAGATCACTACGCTAGTAATTAAATTCAAGTAAGATAACACACATACATAAGTCCACAAGCATCGAGACCTATGTCCATCTAGCGCAGCCTAATATCATCTAGAAATAACAGTCGTTAAATCTATAAAATAATACAACCTATGTTCCTTTTATTCAAACAATAGTCCCCAACATATTAAAATCATGATTTGATAAAATCATGTGAGTACGAAAACATGGAAAAGAGAACCGAAACCACTTGCCTTGAAATCGAAGCTTGAAGAAAATAACTCGACGGAATGGGGGACGACGAGGACTTAGGTCTTCGATAACGAACTAACTGGAAAGACAAGGTAATTCAAAATAAATCATTACAATTTATTTTGGAGAAGAATGTTAGAGTTTATATCCTTCATAAACTCTAACTCAATAATAACCCTTTAATAGTTTATATTATTATAAATCTTGATTCTTAATATATTATTTTTTTTAAGAAATTTCTTTACTTGCCAATATATATTTCCTTATACCTTTTATAACCATTTTCCTTTAATAATAATTGAATACTTAGCGTAGTATCTAATCAACTTAATATATTTTAGTTTATAAGGAAACCCCATTATATAATACTTAACGTTATAATCCATCTTAATGCTATTATCATGTTCTAAGGATATCATATCCTTACAACTTTATACTTATACACACATGTCATTAGGTCAATATATTAAAACATACCCTATATAAATTTTACAAAAGTTCCCTAGGTATGATTTACTATCCCTTGCATAACATATCCTCTTGTATATATATATTCTCATATTATATAGCCAAGTGATAAAAATTAATAATAATATATTTAACATTTTTATCTCACACCTAAGTATATACAAATTACATTTTCAGATAAAGTACAACATATATAGCATATGAGAACAAAATACTATTCTCGAACACAATTTTATTAATCCTTACTAATATAACTAATCATATTATTTTCATTAATCCAAATTATATACCTAGGTAATTATAATTATAATATTAATCAATAATCAATTATTTTTATTTAAATTAATTTAATTTAATTATTTATTTATTTTATACAAGATATCGAGCAGGTCGGCCGGGCCGGGTCGTGCCCGACCGGTGCTCGGGTTCACCGGCCAAAACCACCCCGATTTATGCCTAGAAAAACAGAGTGCGAGCAGTGAACTTTACCGGCTCCTATCGGTGGTTTCTGGCGACGGTTGACGGCGTCGAGCACAGATCCGGAAAGAGGGGAACGACGCGAACACTCAGGAGGTGACGGCGTCCGATTTTGTGGCCGGACGAGGAAGAAAAAGGCCGTCGAAGTGGACTGCGCGAAAACAGGGCTGAGGTCGAAAACGGCGATTTCCGGCTCGATTCGGAGCGGTTCCGAACGATTCTTGGGAGATTTTGGAGCGTTTAGGGATGTGTTATCGAATGGTGAAGAAAGCCCCAATTTATACTTGCGATTTGAGGCTCAATTTGGCATAATTCCGTGAATATTCGAATCTTAAGAGCGTTAAACACCCACACTTTAATTCGATTCAATCCGATCGAATTAAATCGATCTTATCTCCAATTAGACTGACGTGGAACTCCTCCTTATCCTTCCCTTCGTCTAAAATACAGCCCACATTAATTCCATTTCTCAATTTTCTTGAATTTGGCCGGGATTCGAACCACATTCACGAACCCTAGGTCGGTTCCGACTTGGATTTCAACGACGACAACGCAGCTTAATTCTACAATTGATGGAGGAATATGGAAGAGGGTTTCATGAGGATTCCATATCCTTTTTCGGTTTCAATTTTCATTGAGAAACGAGCTCGAATTGCTCGAATGAAACTTGCGATCGAAAATGGGGTTTTAGAGAAGAAGGGTTCGGAAATGGCCCAAACTTTCAAAAGTAGCAAATATGCCCTTATGACATAAAATTGCCCACTTATATTATATTTTTATGTTATAAAAATTATCCTTAACATATTTGTACATAATTGATATTATTTGTACATATCTTTATCTTTAATACATTTGTACATAACTTGCTATAAAGATTATCTTTATCTTTAATATAATTGATTATTAGTTTTGATCTTATACTACTAACACGTGTATTATTATGACATTATTCATATGATTTAATTTATAATATGAGCAAGGGTTATTATTTTGAAAAATATTAATAACAACTTATTATTAATATTTTTGATACAATGTAAAGGTAAAATTACATTTTTACCCTTATGGAAAATAGAGGGTTATTACAGACGGCGCCAATGTTGAAGCCCGAAAACACCGATTGTAGAGTAACGCGATGAGAGTAAAAGATTTGAACTCAACCGAGTCAACGGACGGAGAGATGTAAAGTATTTGGTCGCTTGAAGCGTTTAACGCGATAGGGGGTAGTGTTAAGGATACTTTTGTATTAACTGTGGGGTTACAATGGTAAACAGACGGTCTGTATCGCGTTTAGGTATACCGGGTTACAACAATGATCTTAGCTCGAGATCTAGTGTGTGTGGTTCGCGAGTTTTTCCATCCCCGTTCTGGTGCATTGAGCTCGCTATTTATAGTGGAGGTTCGAGCAGGGTTGGAGCGAGATGCCGATGTGGGATGGGTGCCGCCCAGGTACGTGTCGCTCTATGGTTGGTTCTCGGGGCGGCAGCCGCGGAGCTGGCTAATCAGAAGCCAGGATGGGACGTTGCCGCCCACCGCTCCCCTGATGGGACGTTGCCGCCCACCGCTCCACTGATGGGACGTTGCCGCCCACCTACTTGCTTAGATGGGACGGGGCAGTGAGCGCGGGATCGGACCTCCGCTTTCTGGGGAGGTCCGATCGCGATGGCGACGTCGTCCTTGATCGCGATCGGACCTCCACTTGCTTGTAAAGAACCTTTTGACCTGGACGGCGGCGTCCTTGATCGCGATGGCCACATAGTTCATGGTTTGACGCCATCTTCGAGAAGTCTATACTTGGTCATATTTTGTTTTGGTAGGGTACCTTATCGCGTTGCCGGTTCCTGGTATCAACAGGTAGTGTCCGTGTCCTCAAGGGGCGTTTTATCTATACTACTATAGTATAAAGCGGAGTCAATGTTTTCATAAAAAAATTACGCCATGTGTTATTTCTACAATAAAATAATCAGTTGGAGTCTCCTTTATACAAATTAGGTAATTAGAATCTCATATAATCTTATCCTATAAAAATTGCTTAAAAATTACCAAATTTATGAATTATCCAGAAAACTATGAATTATCTCTTACCAAAAATTAGTTGTAATCTTTTGATAAATATTATTATTTAATAAAACGTGGTATTTATCGTAAAGTAATTTTGAACACATCCAACTTATTTATATTATGAGTTCATTTAATTTTGTTAAAAAAACACTAATCACAATACGAGGAGAAATATATATATATATATTAATATATATATGATCCTGTAATTTAAACATGATCATTAGCATTACATATCTACATTAAATTGAGTTTATAATCACATTACCCGTACATAGTACAAGGGTTAAACTAGTTAATTAATAAAAAAAACGGGCTAAGTAGTACGCAAGAGGGGGATAACCCGACTCCTAACAACATCAAACAGAAAAGGAATAATATCTTCGGGAGGGTCAACTAATACATGAAAACCAATCTGAAAAGAAAAGGCCTAAGAAGCAAGATAGTCAGCAACAGTATTTTCTTCCCTAAAAATATGACGAAACTAGATATCCCCATTCCTTCGAATCTAGCTTTGGCATCTCAGTACCAAGTTGACACCTTTAATCAAATATTTAATACTCCCATGAGACATCGTTTTTTATTTTCGGAAAATTGGCGAGATTAATTGGCTTTTTTTTTTGGGTTGATATTGGCGGGATTAATTTACATTTTACGTTGAAGTTCAACTTTGATACTTTCACTATTATCTTTCTGAACAACTTATTATTAACAACTTATTTTGGTGAACAAACTACTCTCGACCTATAAAGTGGGGTAAAATAGCCATAATATATTAGTCATCATATTGTTAGTTGTGAACAATTTATTTAACTTTGGAGGTGCGTTGTTTACTCATGTTATAAAATACACGAGAAGTGAGCCACAGGGTTGATGGTACAAGTTTAATACTTGTGTGCAATTTATTTAACTTGGGAGGTGTGTGGTTTATTCAAGTTATAAATACACGGGAAGTGAGCCACAGGGAAGTGAACTCAGACATTTCAGAGCAAAAGAAGCGAGAGAAATGGCGACCTTGATTGCTCCTCACAGCGCCGATCCTCTTGCGGATGCCGAAGCTCTTCGAAAAGCCTGCGAAGGTCGATTTACACTCTCCCCCGGCCTCTTCGTTTACAGTTTCGTGTACTCAGTTACCATTACAATAATCTGCGTTCGTTGATGTGGAATGTATGCTATGTATTTGATGGTGTTGGTGTTTTTTTTTGGTTAATTATATTTAGGATGGGGAACCAATGAGAAGGGGATAATCGTGGTAATCGGCCATAGAACTGCAGCCCAGCTGAGGCTGATCAAGGAGGAATATTTCAAGAAATACAACGAGGATCTCATCCGGAGATTTGAGAAGGAGCTTTCCGGAGATTTCGAGGTCTAATTCTGTCTCTCTTTGAAACACCCGGAAACTCCAACCGGGTGGCGTTTTCCGTTTCCGACAGAAACACGGAAACTTAGAAACTCAAACCCTGAAACTCGTTTTTACACTAAAAACATAAAATTCATGTATTTTCCTGTTTCCGTTTCGTTTCCCTTTGCCGTTCTTGTTCCCGATTCTGTGCAACATTTTCAAGAGCCGCCTACCTACATACTTTGAGCTGTTGAAGATTGAATCTTGTAGTGAATGATGATTGCAGAGAGCTGTGTACCGATGGATGCACGAACCCATGGACCGGGAAGCCATCTTAGCCAATGTGGCCTTAAAGAAAGGCGACTACAAAGTCATCATCGAGCTCTCATGCCTGCCTTCCCCAGAGGAGCTCATGGGGATCAGGAGGGCATATCAGGCCCGGTACAAGCGCAGCTTGAGGAAGACGTCGCATCGCACTCATCGGGCGACATTCGCAGGGCAAGCTTACTTTAATTTCTTACTACTCATATAATGCTCTAGATTGGAAAGTGAACTATCTAGCTACTGGCCGAGTAATTATTATTTTTTGAATAAAAAGGGTTATTTATTCACAAACATGGCCGAACAAAAACGTTAGCACTAGGCTAATAAGGTACATCATCTCTAATACCTAGCTTAGCTAGGATCCTTCTTTCCTTCCTCAACTTAGCCTTCCATCTAGCTTTTAGACAATTCCTAACAGCAACAAACACAAATTCTAGTGCATTCCTCCACTTCCGAATGCTCATCCCTAAAGATAAGCCGAGTAATCATTTTGTAATGTGCACGTCTTGCAGTTGCTGCTTCTAGTTGTTAGTGCCTACAGGCACGAGACGGTGGAGACCGATGTGAGGCTGGCCGAGACCGAGGCGCAGACCCTCAATAAGGCCATCAAGGACAAGGAGTATAGCCATGATGAGGTCCTCAGAATCATCGCTACCCGAAGCAAGGCGCAACTCATCGCTACTTTCTTCCGTTACCAGGATGTATTTGGTGATTCCATCATCAAGGTATATATAGTAACTCTTACTTCAAAGCACATACTGGTTGTATGTGTTGTTATACAAAGGCTGAACTTGTGGTGTGTCCGTTTTCGTTGGTAGCGTTTGGGTGCGAACCAGGACAAAGAGTTTGTGGGGCTGCTTGAAGCGGCCATCGAGTGCATTTGGTGTCCCAAGGAGTACTTGGAAAGCGTCATGAGAGACGCTCTTTCGAAGAAGGGGAAGGATGAAGATGCACTTACTAGGGTGATTGTGACAAGGGCTGAAAGGAACTTGGGCGAGATTAAGGAGCTCTACTACAAGAGGAACAGTGTGACTCTCGAGCATGCCGTTGCTAAGGCGACTCGCGGCGACTACAAGACTTTCCTCCTTACTCTGCTTGGAGCCGAGGAGCATTGATGCCATTGATTTATGCGAGTGATGCTGAGCTATTGTTGTTTTGTTTAAGTGTTTCTTTGTGTTATTTGACGTACGGTGTTGTTGTTCGTTCAAGTTTCTGTGTGTTGGGTTGATCGATTGTGTTGAATTGACGCTGTTGAATGCAGTAGAATCCTTGTCATATTTTCCCTATACAACGTAAATCACCAGTTTCGATCCCACACGGCACAACTAGAAATGCACAATTTAATGTTAAGAGGACTCAGAATATTAATTACCTTAAATGAAAGGAAATAATGAATTAAAATATTCTCTAAGTATCTATTTTCAACCAATCATCACCAACGATACAAACTATTAAACAATTCGGAAGACTTTTTCAAGGGAGTTTTCCGGTGGAATTGATGATGTTGGAATCGAAAAGCATACATAAAAACTTAATATTTTACACTTTGTTGAAATATTCTCATCATATCATTAATTCCACCGAAAAACTTGTCGGAAAATAATTCTAGATCGTTTTTTAAGCTTGGGATTATTTTTTATCGAAAGTTGATACTTTATATTGTTTTGAGTCATTTTCTCTATATATTAACATCAGATTGATTCTATTGATCTTCCATGAAGCATCTATATAGACTCAATACATCTTATCTATTTTGGAGCCCAAACTTTCTTAATAAAAAAATATTTAGAGTATACACATAATATCTTTTATGTCTTAATAACGCTAAATACATATGCGGCTTCCTAATCTTTTGCAAAATAGTCACTTTAATACCTCACTTTTGTTTTTTACCAATTGAATACATGAACTATATATATTATGACCTATTAAGTACATGTGTGCTGACGTGTAAGCAAAATTTTGCCACATAAACTTCACTTAAGCGCTATATATATTATATTTTTTCTTTAATAAAAATTTAAACACTAAAAACAATAATATATACGAAGATCTTCGAGAATGAAAATGAATATGTTAGAACCCGTATCTTTCTTGCACATGAGAAATAGCATTCTAGCTAGATAGAGCAAAATAAATAGAGAAGCAAGGATCTTAGAAATTTATTGTATTGTCTTTAATTAAAAAAGAATGAATTACATCAATCATAACTTAGATGATCAGGGTTTGTTACATCAATCATAACTTAGGGTGATTGATGTAACACGCGTAATAATAGCAACTTTGTCGTAGATTTATTTAGTTTATTATAAATTGATAGACAAAGTTTTTTTTTTTTCCGGTTGCTCACTGGTTCACTAGAGTTTCGTCTTGGCTACATCTAACTCGATCCTGGTCGTGCACCTGGCATTGGTGGGTGAGTCTTACAAAGAAAATTTTTTGACATCCACTAGAGTTGAACCCCAGATCTCGTGGATGTGAAGCAGACCGCTTATCACCTGAGTCAACTCGTTTTGGTACAAAGCTTTTTTTGGGGGGGCGATTCATAGACAAAGTTTTTTTTTTTTTTTTTTTTTTTTTTTTGAACTGGTGAGAATTAAGATCCCTCTTAGGGTGGGAATCCTAGAGCATCCAGTTGGATGAGAGCTAAAAGCTCTTGGTGTTTCGAAATTACATCCCATGAGTGACTGTGGCCCAAATTAGCAATTTTATCGGCCACAGCATTACATTGCCTACCCTCATGTGAAATTTGGACTGACTCGAATCCTTGCAAGGATACGAGAATATCAGTTACAATCCTTTCAATTTCCCATGGACACTTAATTAAGCCTTTGACGGCTTTAATAACCGTTACATTGTCCCCTTCAATTTCAATTTTCCGGATATTGGTTTGTTTAGCCTTTAGTATTCCATCCCATAATGCTAGAGTTTCAGCCATCAGAATTGATACTTTGCCAAATATTCTTACGGTTCCTGTTATCAGATTTCCATTTTCATCCCTAATAATCGATCCTCCCGCAGCATTCCCATTGCTTATCTTAGATCCATCAAAATTCAGTTTTACAAATTGAGGTTTAGGTTTTTTCCATTTATTTATTTTCTTTCGTGTGGTTGCTTGTTTTCGATCCGTCATTTCTTGTACTTGTTCTTCATCCTCTTGCCACCTCTTTGCTCGCTCCCATTGTTTCAATTGTGCACGGATGTATAAGTTTAAGTCTTGGATTAAGTCACTATGCGTTGTTTGAAAGATTATCTTGTTTCGTTGATGCCATATGCTCCACCAGGTTACTGCCAGCTCAATGAAATCTGTCTTCCCTAGTCTCCCTTTAATATCATTTAATACTTTCCTCGGGTCTTGTTGTGGAGGAGTATATGTCCTAATTGTTCGTTCAGTGGTTACATTTATGCTCTTTACAACCCCTAGCGTGTGTGGGCAGCTTATCATTAAGTGAATTGAATCCTCATTGGTACCATTACACATTGGGCATCCTTGCGGGATCGCTACATGTTTTTCATAGAGCCTTTGTTTCGTTGGGAGTCCATTCATATCAATTTTCCATAAGAAATTCTTTACCTTTGGGTAGATGTCCAATTTCCATATCCAATCATTCGGACTCGGGCTCATCCCGTCCTCCTTTGTTACTAGACTTACTGCCGACTCTGTTGAAAACCATCCATTTTTGCTCGGTGCCCATATAAGTTTATCTTCTATCTCATTATGCGGGATGGGTATCATTAAGATTTTTTCTACTAATTCTGTAGGGATAGTTCTATGCAACACATCTATTTTCCATTCTCTGTTCGATGAGATAAATTGTTCCACTTTAACAGCAGTATTCTCTATAGCATTTCTATTTACGAATTTCTCCAACGGCTCTTGCATCACCCAATTATCAGTCCAGAATTTGACTGACTTTCCGTTCCCTATTTGCCATTTGAGGCCTTTTTCAAATTCCGGCTTGAGTTTAATCAATTGTTTCCATTGCCATGATGTGTTAGATTTAATCTTATATTCTGCAAGCGTGTTTCTGCGCAGATATTTTTCTTTCACTACTCTAACCCATACATTATCATGTTCTATGAGAATTTTCCACAACAATTTCATCTGCAAGGCCTTGTTCATATCCGTCGCTTTCCTTATCCCTAGGCCTCCATATGCCTTTGGTTTACATATTCTTTCCCAACCCACTAGGGGTTTATATTGTCTATCCTTATTCCAGAAGAAAGTTCTGTTGATCGCATCAATTTCATCGTGCACGTTTTTGGGTAACATAAAACTTTGCATCAAGTAATTAGGTTTTGTAGCCAGATTTGCTCTTATTAGAACTGCTCTACCTTCCTGAGATAATGTACTAGCTTTCCATTTTGATAATTGTCGTTGTGCATTTCCTATGGTATCTTGGAATATTTCTTTGTTGACTTTGCCATTAATGATCGGACATCCGAGATACTTTTCTAAATTTGTCATTGTGTTAATTCCTAATGCCTGCTTAATACTCTGTTTCTGCTGATTTCCAACTTTCTTTGAGGTGTGAAATGCTGATTTGTGGTAGTTCACTTTTTGACCTGTAGCTGCACAATATTCCTCGACAATGCTTTTCATTAAGTTACAAGCATTCTGGGTTCCTTTTGCAAATATTATCATGTCATCCGCAAAGGCTAGGAATGGTATCCTCATTCCACCTCTAGATACTGGGAATCCAATTAATGGTTTTGGGCTTTCGCTTACCTTTTGCAGTTTTCGTGCCAGAATTTCTGCTCCGATCACGAAAAGATACGGCGACAGCGGGTCGCCTTGTCTAATCCCTCGTTCGGGAGTGAATGGGACGGTGGGTCCACTGTTAACTAGTATTGAGAAAGATACTGTACATACACACTGACGAATCCATTCTACAAATTTCTCATCAAAACCGAACCTTATAAGCACCTGGAATAGATAAGACCAGTCTACCCTATCATACGCTTTTTCCATATCTAGTTTAACAGCCATCCAACCATCTTTTGCCTGGCTTCCTCTGAATGAGTGAAAAATTTCATGAGCAATGAGAACATTGTCTTGTATTGCCCGTCCTGCCACAAACGCTCCTTGCAAGGGGTGAATGATTTTAGGCATTACCCTTTTTAATCTCTCTGTCAATATTTTTGCTATTGTTTTATAAATCGTCGTGCACAAGCTAATGGGCCGAAAGTCGTTTGTTGTCGAAGGGTTGTCATTTTTCGGGAGAAGTGATATAAAGGTGTGGTTGCTTTGTTTCAACATTTTTCCAGAGTGGAAGAAACCTTTCACTGCCTTGATTACACTTGGGCCCACAATGTCCCAATATTTCTTGTAGAATTCTGCTGTCATACCATCTGGTCCTGGAGACTTATCTGAACCAATTTGAAAGACTGCCACCTTTATTTCTTCATTAGTTACCTGTTTCGTGAGGTACACATTGTCTTCAGTTGATATTTCATTTTCTATAAGGGAGAGGTATTGCTCAAGTACTGAATTGTTAATTTGTTCTTTAGAGTATCGTCTACGAAAATCATTTCTAATTTCTCGACAGATGTTATCTTCACCCATTATATGCGTTCCATCATTTGCGACGATCGTTTTTATCACTTTATGGTTGCGCCTTCCAGTAGCTATCTTGTGAAAATATCCTGAGTTAGAGTCAGACAATTTGACATGTTTTGTCTTTGCCCTTTGTTTCCAATATGTTTTGTGAGACTGTAGTATACATTCTTTTTTCCTAAGGAAACGGAGTTGCTTCTGTATAAGGGCTGGTTGTGGGCTCACAATTATCTGCTTCTGCAGATCAAGCAATGTGTCCTCAATTTCCTTGAGTTGTTCAAAAGTGTTTCCAAATGTTCTACGTTTCCACTGTCTTGTATGTTCTTTTAATATTCGAGTTTTTTTCATTAGCTGGAACATGAAGGACCCTTGAAAGCTCGCCCTCCATGCTTGTTTTACTACATTTCGGTAATCTTTTCTCATTAACCACATTTTCTCCATCTTAAATGGAGCCGCCTTAATTAATTGCCCGTTCATAAGTTCTATCGAAATTTTACAGTGATCAGATGATGTAAATGCGTGATTATGTGTTCAGATATCTGGAAACCACTGAAGAATGTTCTCACTAACAAGAACTCTATCCAATTTTTCATACATGTTATCAACCTCTGTCTTGTTCTTTCTCCATGTAAACTTATTTCCCGTTGTTGGTATGTCTCGCAAATCGCAATCGTCTTTAAAATTTCTTATACGTTCAAACCTACTAACCGTAGGGGCATTACCACCCTTTTTATCTGCGTACTCTTGGATTTCGTTCAAGTCACCTAACACAATAACAGGGAGGTGAGTGTCATTAAGGCAATTTGAAAATTCAAGCCAGAATTCATCCTTTTGGTTTTCATTCGGGGGTGCATATACAAAACACAACGCCAAAGTATATCCTGTGAGGTGGTTTACATATTTCAATATAATGTACCTAGCTTTGTGAACCAAGATTTCCACATATTCACTATTGAGTTGGTGTTCTTTCCACAACACACAGATACCACCTGCCCTTCCTTCAGCAGGGGACCACACAATATTATCAAACCCTGCACGTCTCCATGTTTGGTCACTTGGAAATTTATCTGTTTTAGTTTCTGCAATTGCTAATATCTGGATACGTTCAATTTTACAAAATGAGTCAATTTCTGGCCAAAACGACTTTCTACCTATCCCTCTACTATTCCAAAACGCGACTTTCATTTGGCTCTAAATTTTATTCGTGGTCTTACAACTCCATAGAGTTGGGTGTCGCCTTTTCTTATAAGTTCAACCTTATTTGTCCTTCTACTTGAGTTACTCTTCTCTTTATGTTTCTTAGCTCCATAAGAGCCAGCTTCAGCAGGCCCTTTAGAGACACTACCCTTTAAGGCCTCATAGGCCATGGTAGAGGTTTCTTTACCGTTGTCTTTAGCATTACCCTTAAGGGATTGATCTGTAAAGCGCAAGACCTCACAACAGAATACCTTTTTAAAGGCATGGCTGTTTTTCTTCGTAGCCCCATAGACAAATCCCTTTACTTGCAAACGATCAGTACAAACCCACATTTTAGAAAAGATATCATTAGTAAATATATACTTTTGCTTATTCACACTAACGTCAACAATCCACGTGTTGTAAACATAATTAGAACATAGCACTTTCTTAAAAGTAAGATTATCTTTTTCCATAGTATTGGAATTTTCAACTTCAGTGCAGACAAAAATAAAAGCTTTAGATTTAAGGAGAATGACGAGTAGATAAATGTTCCCAAATTTCCAAACCGAACAAGTATATTTATAGATGCACACTTCATGCACAAACAAAGATTCATAGCAATTGGGATACACACAGTCAATTGGGATACAAAGATCCATTTTCAAGCATTTAATATCACAACCTGAATAATTAAGACTCCCTTCAAAACCAGTCAAATTCCAGCCAGACTTGTTACCAATATGAGAGTATATTTGTACACTCATGCTGATTTTCATGACCACAATACATTTAAGATTCCAGCCAGACTTGTATCTACATTCATAGGGCCAGTTCAAGCTATCTTTATGCTCTTTAGTTTCAACAGCCTCAATACATTTAAGATTCAGCTTAATTTTTACAAAACTGACACACAGGCTCCTAAGCTTACCCCAATTTTCAAGCCAGATTGGGAAGTTTATTTTGCTATCATTGCAATACCTCCATTCCAATTCAGCAACTATAAGCCTGTATGTGCAGCAGCACTTTAATATGATGATCGACCTTCTAGCTTGTGTTCTCTTGAAGTATTTGCAAGCCTGTAGCTGATAGCCTGCGTTCAAAAAAATTGTGATGCTCCAGAGCCAGTTTTTCATTGGAATACACTCAACTATTGGACAACTTATAGTATTCAAAGTTTTCACATATGAACTAGATCTATTATGCTTTCTACCCTTTAAAGCCTCCATGGCTATGGTAGACGAGTTGGCTGAGGTTTCTTTATGGTTTTCTTTATCAACTTGGTCTTTAGAGCAATCCTGGTCTGAACAAAGCAACTTCTTGAAAGTATGTTTCTCTATTTCCATGGTATCAACACAGACAGTAAAGGGGGTTTGAAGGTTTAAGAGATGAACGAGTATGCAGGAGTAGCCATTCAGCAAACCCAAACAACCATATATATAGCCATACTTAGCACACATACACAATCGATCAAGATAAATACAAAACACACAATTAAAGGAGGAGCGAGACAACCTAGCGGGGGTGGTTGGACGGCCTGTTCTGGTATCGTTCCTTCGGGGAGAGTAATAAACTCTCCAGATTTCTGTTTGAGAAGAATACCTCCCGAAATCCCGTTGAGAGGGACGCCGCCACTCTGCCTCCGAAACCCTCCATGTACACAGTACGCCATAGTGCTCGGATCTCACAAGCCCTTGCCTCTTCTTTGATTCTGGCTCTTTGATGAATATCCACATCCTCATAGAGTAGGAGTCCCTATACACCGAATAAGGGAGCATGAGATCGATAGCCTTCCATCGGGCCACCGAATCTCTCAGATTGTCGGTTTTGCCGTTCTCAATAGGGAAAGAGGAATCCGGAATTTCGTGAACCAACACACCAAATCCACTCTTAGGAGAGCTTTTCTGATCATTGCTTACAATTTGGAAGAGGATTGAACACAAGAACAGGCCAGATTTTGCTTGGGATCCAAAACTAGGTTTTTGGTTATTTGGGCAAAGGGGCAAGTTGTCGTGAGGGACGGGAGGGGCAATAGAGAGCGTTTTCTTCATTTTCTTTTTCTGATTGAGTTGATTTTTATAGACAAAGTTGGTTGTACAAGCAAAACAAGATGATTTAGGGTGATTTTATAATTACAAAAGAAAGGATGTGCACACACCAACTACAAGGATTTGTGAGTTCAAACAAAGTATATACATATAGAGTGTACCACCGCGCATAGAGTTTGTAGCTCAAATCAAATGATATGACATTCACATGTAATATAATATATAGTTCTGATTTGGAGATTTTGAGTTGAACTTTTCCTTAGTGTATAAGAAAATGGATCATTTTCTATTCACCGAGAGAAAATAAAGTTGTATTTAAACCTTAACTCGCTGGTTATATAAGTAAACTTAGCCATCTGCCTAAGTTCCTTCTCATTTGCTCGTATACCAAGTATGAGGTAGTTGAACCCATGCCAATTAATCATGTTGTTTGCCATTCCAACTCGATGTGTATGATCCCATTCTGTGAACCAATGAGATTGTACATTTCATTAATACGACCATTGTGCACTATGTCGGCCAAGCTAATTTCCACAAAACCCAGTGATTCCTGTAAGATTGCGTACTTGGAGGTTAGATATGGATCATACATATTTCACCATTGCAATGACTGATATTGATTGGAAGAGGAAGCATATATACTTTTCTATGGATGCCAAGAACATGTTTCTTGCTCTTGACCTCGACATGGATCTTTTCCCTCAGTGGCGCCTCCTCGATCAAGAATTGGAAATGTTCGTTCCATCTTGGGTCTCGGTTCTTGTTAATGATCTGCACAAATTAATTAAAATCACCAATACATTCGAAGTGCATGCATGAACCATGTGAGATTCCGGTGGAATGAGAGAACTGGGTGACATGTCGGAAAAAATTTAACCATTTCGTGTATAAGGTCGGGATCCACATCTCTACTCAAATGGTTAAGCCAATGGATAGGGGTTTCACCTTATTTTACTTATATACTGGTGGTATTTGCTCTATAGAACCGATGTGGGAAGCTCTCTAACAAACCAAAGCCTAGTCTTGAAATGAGCTTGATACAAATGCATGCTTAGTTCACAAGCTAGGTTTTACGTACGTACCTTTGTTCTTCTTCTCTCCCCTCTAAATGTAATTTCGGCAAATGGGTTGGTATGTTTCTCTCCCTCGACGTCCATAGCTCCGATCACTGTAACCAACAAAGCTCCTGCATCACCTAATGAACCACTAGAAGCAAAGCTATCAAGTTTGCTAAAATTCTCCTCCAACTGTGCACTATCGCCGCCGTTGCTCTTAAAGCTCTGATCACTCTCGTATCGAAAAGGCTCGTACGTCACTTCTAACACAAGCTTTCCCCTAGGCTTCTTGCTGCGACCATCCTCTTGGTGTATACTTTTGCGTAGGTCCAGTGTTAACTCGTTTGTTCCGTAAGTGTCTAGTTGCTTCAAAGACACCGCTTGTGCTCCTAACTTATCATGTCCTCCAACCTATAAAATGAGAATGCATGTTGAACGAAAGGAAGTGTGACCTTTGATAAAAGTTACAATTACTGAACATGTAATAGGACAATTGATAGAGAGATTCAATCCGGTTATTTTAGGAGTCGTAGGGTTTTGCTAGAAACCAACTACAATTAATGGGTTTAATAGTTTCAATCCATAATTATTATAAACGGGTTGTATGAGGGCATACACATTGAGTTGACGGGTTGAATCAACGGGCTGAAAGTCCTTCCTAGCTAGACATACAGGTTTAGCCCAATAAGAAAAGGGGATAGTTATCAATGGATATAATGGATATTATTAGAATAAAATATGATATATTTATTTGGAGAAATAAATATATAAAGCCTTGAAAAGGAAGAAGAGAGTTAGGGCTTCATAAGTTTTACGTAAGAAAGAAAAAACTCTCTTCTTCTACTTTTCTTTCCTAGCCTTTGGTACTTCTATCTAGCAATCAGAAGTGAAAGAGATCTCGATCACATGCTCATGTGGACTGATTAGAGAAGTCATAATTGAGACCTTTCTCTTGAAGGGAGAACCCTAATCACGCATCAGGAGGTATTCAACTAGCCTTAATTTTGTCTTTGGTCAAGAGTCCCTTAGATTCAAGTTTAGGTGCAAGAAGTTGTTTCTAAAATTCCGTTTATACGCATCTAAAAAACCTTCAGAGACAAAAACGTTCATCTGATCATCAAAACAAAACGTACATGATCACGTACATACCTTGTCCCAGTCGTACACTTGTAGTTGAAGGACCTGAGTTTCAGGATCATTCACAATAAATTTGAAATCCTCGTTCCACTCCGGGTTCAGCGTCTTCTTCTTGACCATGGTTTTCTTGGATGGTAGTTTGCCGTTGCTCAGGCTGAGCTTCACGTATGGATCTGATGCACCCAAGAGATCCATTTTCAAAAGCTTAAGTGCGCGCACAACCCGTACATGAAGTATTCCGACAGGCTTCTTTATCACACATCTGCCATGATGAAGTGTAAGAGAAACATGACAAAGCCTCCAGCATCTATATTAGTGCTTGAATTCTACTTATAGGATTCGATCACGAGGTACAACAAGCAAAATTCTTACAGTGAGCTGTCTAGAATGGGTATTTGTAAGGACTGAGGCCAAAAGTACAAGTCAACAATTTGTTTCTTGATGGTTCTCTACAATTGTCAATAAGAGGATTCTATCAATTAATATATATAATTCAACTGAATGAGTAAGAGTATATAGAAATTAAGATGGCACCTGAATGAATCGATAAAGACCAGGAATCGACATGACGTCTCCTCCTAAGACTCTTAATCCAAAATCAATGTGTGGCTGTAGAGTGTAGAGTTAGTGTAGTGACAAGTTCATTGTTGTACGTAAAAGATATGTGCAACTTACTTTCTCCATCAATGACACCTTCATGTTGGAGAAACATGGGAAAGACGGAACAAGTGGTCCCAACCGAATCCTCGGAGAAGCAAATACTTGTAAATCAATTAACTGCCATGGGAAAACGAAGGAATGTGTCAAATTTTCTCGACCCAAGTGCTCAGAGAGCTCTTACAAGGGGATTTACATATGTCTCATTTCAAAAAGACTAATGGGGGATTCAACTTGTAACTTATCAGACCGATACCATGTCTTACCAATCCCTTGATGATACGTCATCATATATAATCTATGTAAAATTGAAGTTGACTATAATAGAACCGATTCTTATGTATGTTTTCAAGCGAGCGCCTAACCTGAACTCTTATGAGTACATGAAACAACTTGATGACCAAAACTATATTTGGATTGCCTGCCCACTTGATTGCTGGCTCCATAACCAACTCATTCTCATTGGTCTCGTATACTTTCATACCTAAACAAACGTACGTAGAACAAAAAGAATGACCCATCACTTGGAATTAATTTAAAGAGATGTACATATGTCATGTCTAGGCTAAGAATGATGTACGTTTTTGAACGCTCACCGTGAAAAACGGGAGGAAGACTCCCGAGAGTCAAAGACTCGAAATAAATTTCCTGTATTTGATAACTTCCGATATATTCTTCAAACATTGGCTCCACGCTGCTTTTAATCGTTGCACAAATCCCCTGCAAACTCAAAACAAAAAGTCAGTATCAATACAGAATTGCCGAACAGACCCAAACTGTCTTGTTGGAAACGACTTATAGGCCGGAGATTTCACCTTATCTAGACATGGCCAAATTTGAAGAATAAACTTATTCAGCCAGTCAACCTGAATATTAACACAACAATGTTCAAAACCTTAGTGTCTAATTATAATAATAAAAATACCAATGTATGTGAATTCAAATGTGTGCGATCTACTGATACTCACTCGCTCGTAATCAGGACTCTTGATCCAAAGAGGAATGTTTGGGGATAACTGTTGTAGTGAGATCATATCTAAATCTTGAATTAAGGTCACTTGTGGTTCCTGCATGCCACATGTACTCATTTTAGTTAGTATAAATAGTCTGATAGTCTTTAACAATTGATGATGAACTTCGATTCCCTTTGAGATTTTTATATTCATTTAGTTCACAATTATAAAGGCATGGCTACTATGACCCTCAAACATTGCTGTAATGATGGGTTTGATGGTTTTAAATCTAACCAAACTCAATTACTTGATCGAGTTCTACATTTGAAATCTACACCATGAAGGAAAATTGAAAAAGTTTCTTGAACTAATGTTTCTATTCAACTGAATCTTGATAGTTTCATGATTGGGTTAACAGTATATGATTGTGCTGGTTTTTATAATTCAAAAGGAATTGAAATTTTCATTCCATGAGATATTGAAGTGAAATCAAGGATCAACTTATCAAGCGAATGTGGATATTTATTTGGCTAGTCTATTTCCCAAACATTATCATTCAAAACCCTTGATTTGTTAGTTTTGCATGTTAGAGTGTTTATCCAATATATATCAAAAAAAACCTTTGTTACTTGACTTTGTCACTTGCTAGATAGTTGGCATTCAAAAAGTGACCAAGCTAATTTTGATGTGTTGAACAAAGAAGTAAGGCGTCTGAAGCTAAAAGATACACCTCGGCAAGTTAAAGCTTGTGAGTTTTGTCATGACAACTTGCATTCCACTGATTCATGTCCAACACTACAAGAGGAAGTGAATGTAGTTGGAGAATTTTAGATGAAGCCTAGGTATGATTCTTACTCCAAACACCTATAACCCCCCTTTGTTGTTTGAGTTTGACACAAACATCACCATAAAAGATCATATATGTCCTTGTGGATTTGACCCTTACTTTCTTTATACTACGACTTTAAGTTAGTTTGATTTTTTTTTTGCATAATCGTGATTTAAGATGACTAAATCGCCATTATTACGTCCAAAGTGGAGGAGAAAATATATATAAGTTTTTGTCATTGTTGATGACTTTTCACACTACACTTAGACTATATATTGTTCTCTCTTCTAAGGACTAGGTTTTTGATGAATACGAGGCATGCATGGGTGAAGGTTGTGGAAAGGAAGTTTGGTACATCCTTGGTGGCTATAGGGTCCGATCATGGTATTGAGTTCAAGAATTTTGAGTTTCTCGAGTTTTACAAGAATAATAGAGTACGCCTCAACTTCTCAACGCCTAGAATGTCCTAACAAAATGGTGTGGTCAAAAGGAAGAATAGGTCTTTTGGAGACATGTCGAGGACTTTACTTATTTCTAATGGTCTTCTAAGGAATTTTTGGTGTAATGCTATCCATGCTTCTGGTTACTTAATGAATAGGGCTGTGTTGTGACCACTTCTTAGAAAAACTTCTCATGAGATGTTAAGAGGAGGTAAGTCTGATGTCGTTCATCTGCGCACTTTTGGGTGCAAGTGCTTCATTCATAACAATAGGAAGGAGAGTTTGGGCAATTTGGATCCAAGGAGGGATGTTGACACACCTTGGTCGGCTACTATTCTACTAGTAAATCCTACAAGGTGTACAATAAGTGGACATAGTAAATTGAGGGAATTAAGTGTCGATATGGTGTTCGATGAAAGCACTATGCATGGGAGGCTCTAGGATTACTTTCTATGTTTAGAGGATGTCAAAGAGAAAGTAATTGATGAAAAGGTGTCGCCAACAATGACAATGTTGTCGACTATATGAGAAAGTAGAGCCAAGCCAGAATGAAGAGACAGATATTTCACAAGATCAAGTAAAAACGTTTTTACTTGATCTTGCCTCAGTTAACTGAGGTAAGTTTAGAGAGAGAATCAAGGTAGGATGTGTCATATAAGATTTTAGAGAGCTCTTTCAACAAGTTGTTAGTTTTAATCTTTATTAGGTCAAGGATTTCTATCATTCACTACTGATTAAGAATTAGAGACATGTGACTCCTAGAAGATGATACATGTGAGCTTTGTGATGGTACGTTACGTACGTACTGAACAAGAGACATTGGATCATCTATTGTTCAATTGCAAATTCTTTAAGGAGGTCTCGTGTAATCTTTACCAACCATAACGAAGATATCTATTGAGCGAGAGCAAGTGTTATTTCATGTTTACTAGGTGTTTTCATTATACAAAGTTGGAACCATTTAGGTATTGATAATCATCTATGGAAATTAAGTTAGAATTATATGAGGAAGAAATGTTCTATGCGATGCAGCGGTAAACATAGGCATATCGCAAAGCATTAAAAGTGCATTGAAATTAGAAATATATTTTTGAGAATTTAAGATGTATTTTTAATCTGAACTATATATAGATGGTATACATCAAACAAACAACACTGCGTTTGATATAATACAACATTTAAATTTCGGTTTTTCTATATGCATATTGTAAAAGAATAAGAATGGAAAACATAAACCCATGACAAAAACAATTAAACTGATCGTTTAATACTTATAAATTATGAAAATCCAATTGTTTAATACTTATCAAACTGAATGGTCAAAACTCTGCAAAATCTATACTGTCCATAGTATAAAGCGGAGACAAAGTCTTCACAAAAAATTGCGCCACGTGTCATATCTTTAATAAAATAATCAACTGGACCCTTGCGTATATAAAAAAACACTAATCACAATAGAAAAGATAAATATATATCATTTGATAAAAATAATCAGTTGGGCCCTCCTCTATATAAATTAGGTAGTTAGAATCTCATATAATTTTATCCCGTAAAAATTAACGAAAATTATGAATTATTCCGAAAATTATGAATTATCCTTTACCAATAATTAGTTGTAATCATCTGATAAATATTATTATTTAATAAAACGTGATATTTATCGTAAAGTAATTTTTGAACAAATCCAACTTATTTATATTATGAGTTGATTTACCATTGGTAAAAAAAACATTAATCATAATACAAAGATACATATATATGATTTTATATTTTTAACGTGATCATTGACGTTACATATCTAATTAAGTTGTGTTTGTAATTGCATTACCCATACATGGTACGGGGGTTAAACTAGTTAATAGTGATGCCGTAAATTTCTTACCAAAAACATGTTCAACAACCCATGAAACAAACCCCCGAGTTGAGAAATCACATGTAGAACAGAAATCAGAACAAAAACAACAACAACAACATGGACTAATCTAAAGAGGGCTAATCCCTGAAACCCACAAAAATGAAACCCAAAGCTCAGAAATCAGTACACACATATAGATCCCATTTCTTTAAACCGGCTATCCATAGCAATATAGCATATATATACGTTGTCTTGAGAAATCTAGATGGTATATTTGAACTCCAAAGGATGTGCGATTAAAGAAGAAATAGAACAAAATAAAGGGGGAGGTTTTTCATAATCGAATTAAAAGCTCTTAAGCAAAAAAAAAGGAGGAGAAGAAGAAAGAAGGTTGGGGATTTTACCTCGACGTCACCAGGCTTACAATAAACAAACACGAAGAATCCGAGAAGAAAGCCGAGGGGAAGCCCGACCCCGAAACCTAGGATCCCCAACACCGTACTCGCTAAACCCATTTTCTCCTTTCCTCGTACCAGCAGCCTACTTGGGAAGATTTTATGAACAAGGAGGAAGAGAAAATGAACTTGCAGGCACAAGAAAAAGTATTCACATCCGTACAAAGTGTATAGAATAAGTGTTACCGGTTGTAACCCCTACTCTATAAATTAGTCTTTTTTTGGTCGAATATAAATTAGTCTTATCAAACACTATAAATTTTGTTTTTTTTTGTCACGAGGAGAAGAAAATATAATATAGTATAAAGCAAAATTTGAATCTTTATTAAAATGTATACCATACCATTCATATTAAATAAAATAATGATTTTAGTTTTTAGCGATACTTTAATTTGTCAAAAATATTCTTTATATATACTTGATAATTTATCAATTCTTCATATCTTTATTTTCTTTGAATAATTAAAGCATTTTATTTTTGGTAAAAGATATTCTTTTTTATTATTTTTATGAAGTAACTAGATAACTGATGAAAACAATGGATTTTGTAATTGAAGTAATTATATTTTTTATTAATAGATAATATACACATATGTGTGTGTCATTAAATTAAAAAAATCTTAATAAATTAATACAAAGATAAATATTTCAATAACATTACTTCAGGATCTAATTCTATACAATAATTTTAATCAAATTGATCCAATTTATTTATTTATAGATAAAACATAAAAAACACATTATCAAATAATATTATATTCTTCATAAATTAAATTAATTAATTATTTTAATAAAAATAATAGCTCTTGAAAATATTTCTACCACTAATTAAGATATTAGACGTGTCAATTATTCCGATTCAATCCGTTTTTTAGGTTAAATTATATATTGAATAATATAATTATGAAAATTGAACAAATTTATGCAAACTTTGAAATTATATTAATAATATATATATATATATCAACAGGTTTTGCCTTGGATCTGTCAGATTTGAATTTTACATTCTCGAGTGAAAAGCATATTCGGGTCAAAATTCGAGCTCGAATAGAATAAGGGTTTATATTCACGTTTCGAGTACATGATAACCTCAATATACTTATTGAGTCCTTAACCAATTAGTAGGTGAAGGCAATTTGTTTTTTTTAAGTAAAAGGTACGCACATGAGCACATCCCTCTACCACACCAGCTTTTGAAGACAATTTCACAGATGCTTACGCGAGTCATCACGAGGTTAGAACAAGACAGCGATATAAATTCGATGCTGCCACGTCATCTTCGGGCATTTTTCCGCAACAACCTCAACAGCTACCTCCCCGTATTTTCGTTTTATATAAATAAAGTATTAATCCCCATCCAGCCGTCCTCACATATAATCGAAGCCTTTAAGTATATGTGAAGTTTTCTGTAAAACTTCTCTTAACATGAAGAATCAAAACCTGCAATCTCTACAAAGTTCATGTTAAAAGTCCAACATTTTTCATTATAGACATAAATAAATCATAGCTAGAATGGGGCATATATTTCATTTTATATTAAAACATTTCATATTATATATTATATTTGTGAAGTTTGTATTGAGATGCGTGCAAAATTAAAATTTTGAAAATATAGATCTTGTTTTAAATTTGAGGAAAGATTAACCCTTTTTGTTCTTAATCTCCACTTTAAAGGATATATTTTTTCATCATAAAGATTAACCTTGAGGAGGATCTTGAGGAAGTCAAAGACGAAATGGAGTATTCACCATTGTTTAATGATGGTGTATTGGATGAGTTTCCAAGTCCCGCTGACTTGCCGGTGTATTGGACGAGTTTCCGGCTCTCAACTGATCTCCACCTGCTAGCCCGACCTCCTTCACACACCATGGAGGCGATCAATGCTTATGTAGACCGGCTCTTAGATCGTGAACATCCTTTGGAGCAACGGGAGTAGTCACGACCCATCCCACTTATCGACCTTGTTGTAATTAATCATTATATGTTCAAGTTTTGTACAAGTTTTGTAACAGGTAAAGTGTAAGCTTAGTATATCCTTGATCCTTATATTAGAATTAGCTTAAAAGTACATATGGTATAAGCCACAGCAACCCCGGTTAGCTAAGCAAAACCGAAGTGGATGGCTGGCTTATTTCAAATGATACAAATGGGCTTATTCTAATATATGGGCCTTGGAAAAACATGTGAGTGGAGGCCCATTCCTACTAGCTGGTTTCCAGCACGTTTCTTACTTGTAAGCTCATATATAAGCTTGCATATGTGTGATTGGAGGGCTCATTCAGCAAACGAAAAGAACCCTAGCCGTCAAGAAAAATCAGAGAGAGAAAGGAGAGGAAGGAAGAAGAGGGAGAAGGAAGGGAGCTCGCTGGTGCCATCTCGTCACCGTCGTCTCCGGTGGTCTACGTTCGAGGAAGAAGAAGATCGCTTGTGCAGCCGTGAAAAGGGGCCGAAGCCTTTTCATTCCTAAACCCTAGCTTTGCTTCTGTTTCTGAGATTCTCTGTTCTTGTTCTAGATCTAGGCTTGCTTCTTGTTTCATAGCTTGTACGAACTCTTATGGCTCTTGATCTAGTGCATTTCTTCGGGCTGTGTCTCCCCTCTGAGACTCCCCAGATGTAGGATCCTTTTGATCCGAACTGGGTGATCAACTCGTGTGCTCTTGTTGCTTTCGTTCTTGTTTGTTTGAATGCTTTCTCGATCGATTTAGGGCAATCTCGATTACAAACTGGTATCAGAGCCAGGTTGGCTCTGTGATTCTTGCTTCCGCTTGCATCTGCCCTAAATTCTGTAGATCTGATTTTCTGCATCTTGTTCTTGCTCTGAAATCTGTAGATCTGTTTTCTTAGGCTGTTTGTTGTTGACTTGAAGTTGCTGAATTCTTGTTTCTCGTCTTTATAGGATATTCGAGCTTGAATTCGTTTTTGTTTTTGAATCTTGAGTTTCTCTGACGAAATCTCTAGATTCAAACATTGTTTGTTACTTCTCTGAAATTGGTAGAGTTTCTTGGATACATTACTGATTTTCTTGTTATTCTTGACAGGTACTAGGCAGTATGTCTGAGCTCTACAGAGGAGTTAAGCCCTTTGATGGAAACATGGACTATTCCATGTGGAAGGTCAAGATGCAAGCCATCTAGACCAAGGAGGGATGTTACCATGCAGTCACTGATGTGTGGGATCTGGACACTACCACTGCTGAAAAAGAAGAGGTTCAAGGACTGGCTCATGCTGAGATAATGTTGAGGCTCACTGACGAGGTAGCTCGTCAGGTTGTAAGTTTCACTAAACCTAAACCTCTTTGGGATGCCTTAGATGAAATATACTTGACTAAGTCTTTACCTAGTAGAATCACCCTTCTCTGCAAACTGTTTAACTTTAAAATGGACACTTCACAGACAATTACTGAGAATATGGATAGGTTCTTGAAAATAACCCAAGAATTAGAGAGGTGTAAAGATAAGATAAAAGAAGAACACCAAGCTGTCATTTTATTGAACTCTTTGCCTGCTCAGTTTGATGTGCTTAAAGATGTGATTCAGTATGGCCGTGATGATCTGACTGTAAATAAATTGATTGAGGCTGTAAATCAAAAGAATGATTCTCTAGAAGTCTTTAAAATCAAAAATGGGTCCAAGAATGAGCCTAAATCTGACAGTAAAAATGATAAGAATGAAGTGATGATGTTTAAAGGCAAAAGAAAGAAAAAGGGACAGAAAAAGGGTGAAAATGGTAATGAGAAGTCTGAAAAGGATATGTCTAAGGTCAAGTGCTATTATTGTGATAAAATGGGTCATTATCAAAAGACTTGTCATAAAAAGGCCAAGGATGAAAAGAATAAAACTAAAGAAAAGGAAACTGTTTCTGTGTTTGAATCTTGTCCAACATACTCTCATGAATTACTTGCTGTGTCTAAATCTGCTAGTGAAACTGAATGGATTCTTGATTCTGGATGTACTATGCATGCTACTCCTTTCAGAAATTTCTTTTCCTCTTTGTCTATGCATGATGAAGGTGAAGTGATGCTAGGAGACCATACTACTCTTGCTATTAGGGGTAGGGGAAATGTCCCTTTGGTTATGCATGATGGGAAAATTAGGATAATCCAGAATGTTAGATGGGTTCCAAATTTGAGAAGAAATTTGTTATCTGAATCCATGTTTGATGATCTGAATTGTAAGATTGTAACTAGTCAGGGAAGTCATTAGAGATAACACTGTCCTTATAAAGAGCATAAAAAAGGGAGGGCTTTATCATGTGATTGCTAGTTCTCCTGAAATTAATGTTTCTGCTGGCTGTTCAAAATCTAAAAATTAAAAAATCCGGCATGATAGAATGGGACACATAGGAAATACAGGTCTGAATTATCTGCATAAAAATGGCATGATTCATGATGATGTTAGTGACATTGATTTCTGTGAAAATTGTGTGTTTGGGAAAAAGACTAGACATTCATTTGCTAAGTCAACTTATAAGACAAAGAAACCTCTTGAATATGTGCATTGTGATTTATGGGGCCCTGCCCAAATTGCTACTATTGGGGGGAGAAAATATTTTTTGTCTATAGTTGATCATTATTCTAGGAAAGTTTGGGTGCACTTGCTGAAATCTAAAGATGAGGCTTTTGAATCTTTTAAATCCTGGTTAATCTTGACTGAAAAACAATCTGGATTTAAACTAAAATGTCTTAAGTCTGATAATGGTTTAGAATTCTGCAACCAGATTTTCAATGAATATTGTATGCAAAATGGAATTAAAAGACACTTGACTGTTCCTTATACTCCACAACAGAATGGTACAGCTGAAAGAATGAATAGAACTTTGTTAGAGAAGGCTAGATGCATGTTAATAAGTGCTGGAATGAAACCTTCTTTGTGGGGAGAAGCTGTAACAACTGCAGCTTATCTCATTAATAGGTCTCCCTCATCTGCTATAAATTTTAAAACACCTCAAGAAATGTGGACTGGAAAGAAACCTTCATTAGCTTATCTTAAAACTTTTGGATGCACTGCATATTGTCATGTTTCTCAAGGAAAACTAGAACCTAGAGCTCATAAAGCTGTTATGTTAGGGTATCCTGAGGGGGTTAAAGGTTATAAGCTTTTGTTAATTCAGCCTGGAGGTTACAAAGTTATAGTGTCTAGGGATGTGACCTTTAATGAAAAAGATTTCTATTTTAAATCTAAGCTGACAACTGTGAGTGAGGAAGCAGGTACCAACACACATGATGAACCAGAAACTGAGGCCCAGGTGGGGCAGTTTTTCATTCCTGGAGACAATAATGGTGATAATGAGCTGGAGGATTTTGATATTGGCTATGCAGACTCGTTCCAGAATCCTTCCTCAAGTCAAAATGAAGAGGAAATGAATGAAAATGGTGGGAACACAACTTCTGAGGGCAAAAATGACTCACAAACCCACCAATTAGGTGGGACAGTAAGTGAAACTTCTTCTCATCTTAATTCTGTCAATCCTGAATCTTCTGAAATGCATGATTTCAATGTGAATGATAATGATCTGCATGATTCTGGGATTGCTGGAAATGAAACTGTTGAGGTTCCTGAGCATGTTAATGATTTGAATGAAGTACATGATCCTGTCTTGAATAATAATCTTGCTCATGATCTTGCAAATTATCAATTAACAAGAGATAGGGAACCCAGAATTAGGATACCAAATAAGAAGTTTACTTCTAATATTGTTGAGTTTGCTTTTATTGTTGCTGATGTTGTGGCTCATTTGAATCCTGAATCATATGAACAAGCCATTAATAGTAAGCATGCTAATGATTGGCTGAAAGCAATGCATGAAGAAATTGAAAGCATGAAAGTTAATAATACTTGGACTCTTGTGCCTAAGCCTGAAAAAGCTAAACTTGTGGATTGTAAATGGATTTATAAAGTAAAAGATGGTGCTACTGAATTAGATCCTCCTAGGTTTAAAGCTAGGCTAGTGGCTAAGGGTTTTACCCAAAAGGAGGGAATTGACTACAATGATATATTTGCTCCTGTGGTAAAATATAAGACTATGAGATTAATGCTTGCTATGGCTACTGTTTATGATTGGGAAGTTGATCAAATGGATGTAAAAACTGCATTCTTGCATGGAGATCTTAAGGAAACCATATACATGAGACAACCTAAAGGTTTCATAGATAAAAAGAAACCTGACTATGCTTGCTTGCTGAAAAGATCTATATATGGCCTTAAACAGTCTCCTAGACAATGGAATCTGAAATTCAATGCTTGCATGATGTCTTTGAATTTTAGGAGGAGTAAATGGGACACTTGTTTGTACTCTAAGCATGTTAAATCCAAAACTCCTGTTTATGTGCTTCTGTATGTTGATGATATGCTTTTAATAAGTAATTCCAGAACTGAAATTGCTGCTGTGAAGCATGATCTTAAGAAGCATTTTGATATGAAAGACTTAGGGCCAGCACAAAAGATTCTAGGTGTAAAAATCATTAGGGACAGACCTAAGAAAATGATGAAGTTATCTCAGATTGATTATGTGCATAAGGTGTTAGAAAGATTCTGCATGCTAAATTTTAAACCTGTTGTTATACCCTTAGGAGGGCACCTTGAATTGACTAAAAAGGATTGCCCTACTACTTCTGCTGAGATTAGAAAAATGGAATATGTGCCCTATGATGTTGCTGTTGGATCTGTTATGTATGCTATGCTGAGATTAGAAAAACGGGAGTAGTCACGACCCATCCCACTTATCGACCTTGTTGTAATTAATCTTTATATGTTCAAGTTTTGTACAAGTTTTGTAACAGGAAAAGTGTAAGCTTAGTATATCCTTGATCCTTATATTAGAATTAGCTTAAAAGTACATATGGTATAAGTCATAGCAACCCCGGTTAGCTAAGCAAAACCGAAGTGGATGGCTGGCTTATTTCAAATGATACAAATGGGCTTATTCTAATATATGGGCATTGGATATACTAAGCTTACACTTTACCTGTTACAAAACTTGTACAAAACTTGAACAAACCTCTTTTTGAGGAGATACATGTTGATGGCTCATGAGACGGTGTGGCATTTATCTCTCTATAAGCATCACTAAAGCTAGGCTCATCCACCATGATGTAGCGGTAACAAACGAATGACATCCAACAGGCGGAATGGTTGTTAGATGATGGAGAGGAGGTCTTGGATGCGAATAATTTTTGTCCATGATTTCTCGAGCAGTAATGTTATCCCCCTTCGATCCCCTCCCTTTTAGGTCATGGCTAAAGTTATTAGTTCCTTGCTTGTTCTTGTTCCTGTTCCTATGTAAAATATAGTTGAATTAAATTTTTTTAATGTAAGTATTGCATTTTATTTCAAAGACATTCGTATTATTTTATCACATTTGTTAATAATGGAAAGATAATTATATATGAATCAATTATACAAACGAACGACTGTGACAATACTTCGGTTGAGGGTGATCGTGAGGGAGTTGCCTTGAAAATCAGAGGAAATGTGCCGGGCAATGCCACACCTTTGACTATGATCTTATATTATGGGTCGGGTCGAGTTTACGCGTCGGGTCAACTTTTTCTAGGTTTAATTACCCCGGTCTTTTCCTATCCATTCCCAATTGGCTAAATACATGTTCAACCTCTAATCTCATGCAAAATAGACACTTTAATACCTGACTTTTGGTTTTTATCTAATGAATACCCGAGTCATGTTGTCCGTGTTCGACATCATACGCGGTTCGCCTCACACTACTCTTACGCGGTTTGCCCTAGCTATACACGACGCGCTGATTAATTTTATTGAGCACTTTAAATTACTCTATACTCCCTCTGTTTCATAAAATGTGTCTTTTTAGCTCTAAAATTTTGTTTCAAAATACATGTCTTTTTACACTTTTGGCACTTACTTTACAAATTTACCCTTATAATCATTAGCAGTTTATTAGTAGTGGTTTTCAATAAAGTAAAAAAGTGAGGTAATAATTAGGGATATAATAGTATATTTGATAGTTTCCTTAATATATGTGCAAATTGCTAAAATGACACATTTAATGAAACGGAGGGAGTATATTTTAAGATTGAGGTTTTAGCGGCTATAATTTTTAATAAGGGAAAGTTTAGAATACTGTACTTTACTAAGTAGTGGTGTATATGCGTTAACAGATATTCAGGAGTGCAGATTGCTACAGACTAAACATGTAGTTATCAAAGTTATAACTACGTCCTGAGTTCTCTGTAAAATAATTGCTATATATTAAGAGCTCGTATAAACAAAGAATTTTTTTTTTTTAAATAATGATAGCCAGAACGTACTATACATTAGTTCTTTTATTTTCTACTGTATTACAGTACATTTTATAAAGTACAAATTTGATAAAGTGTGAACTTTATTAGCGCGCATTAATGAATTTGATGAATACTTAATATAAAGTATGATCAATTTGATAGACTAGATTTTCTGAAACAAATAGACGTAGATAGTTTCATATTATTGCTTTCGATAAATATGAATGTTGGTATTAATTTTAAATTTATTGGTCGATCAATATTCCTACAAAAAATCTTACTTTTATGTTTTTCTGATCGAGTGTTCATAAAAATCGAACGTTCGATCTCTAGGTATTATCATTAAAGAAAAGATTAATTATTTGATTAGACTTAGTACAATACATTTCTTGCTTTTTTCTTTACAGCTAGGCAACAAAGTAGGGCACATAGTGTACTAAATCAATAAATATATTATGACGACGAATATATCAAACAAACAATAAGAAATGACATAGACGTGGTAATGTGGTATTGTGTGATTGTGCAAGTGGGTGTTGAAGTAAATATGCAGCCTGTTTGGGTCAATATTGGTGGATGTAAGAAAACTAGGTCTTTCACTCTTTGCAATTAAAGCTAGCCTCCACAGACGCCTCGCCCTAATTGCTTGCTAGCTTCAAACTCTAAAAACGCTTTGCAGATCAAATCAAACTTTAACTTCAACTCCCAACTTCAAATTCAGAAATATAATCAAGCATGGGAAGGGGCAAGATCGAGATACAGAAGATCGAGAACGAGGCAGGTCGACAAGTGACGTTTGCGAAGCGGAAGAAGGGGCTCATCAAGAAAGCTCAGGAGCTAGCCGTCTTGTGCGACGCCGACGTTGGTGTTCTCGTCTTTCCTGATCATGCTGCCAGGATCCATGAATTCGCGAGCAACGGGTAATTCATTATATTCATGTCCTTCGAACCATGGTATCTTCCTATGATGAAATCATACACTGTATAGATAGTCAAACACAAGCACAAACGCAATTGGAATTCCCTATTTTGGGAATTGGATGGAGAAACTCCTAGAGTCAGAACAAATCAAAATTTTAAAAAATAAAGGAGTCTGTTGGAGCTTGGTTTTGAGTGCTTTGCAGTTGGGTCTATTGGTTGCTCCCCTCCTGGGTGTAACCAGGGATGTCACCATTTTGACCTCCGGATTTTCTATAAGGGAAGTACACTGGGTTGTTGTTGTTGTTGTTAGAGATGTTTTTTTTTTCAAAGTAAACAAATCCGAGCTAGTAGTTGCCTCGTTAATATAAATATCACTATATTTACATTTCCATTATCGATATGGTTAAATGTCTGTTTGGTTAATTTGTTCATACATCAATCAGAACGATGAAGGAATTGATGGAACGATATGATAACATAAAAGGGAATGCCGATACCCAAAATCCTGCTGGAGAAGCCAAGGTATGTCATTGTAAGGTTGTCTTTGGTAACTCGGTGCTGATATGCTGCTATTGATACGGATGCTTATTGTAGCTGATGCTGATACCATACGCTGATATTGTTAATCAATTTAGAAACATCATTTTAAGATAATTACATTAAAATAGAGTAAATTGTGGTGGGTTCTTTGCTTATTATAAGAAAATTGTGCTTATTTTCCGAAAACATGTGGGGAGCTGATTATATTTTTAGGTGCTTATAAATCGTGAAGTGCTTATAAGTTGATAGTTTTTTTTAATACTGAACACACTTTTGTAGTATTTATTTTAAAAAATTAGTGCTCAAGTACTTATAAGTCGATAAAATTGTGGTTGTTGAGTGCACCCTAAGTTTTTGAAAGTACTAATAGTGGTTTAATGCATGAATAGGTCCTTGTACTTGTACGTTTTTTGCAAATAGATTCTCTACTTACAAGTATTCTACTGGACCCTTCTACCCAAGCAAATTTGTTCTACTAAATCCCTCGTCACTAATTTTTTGCTATGTGAAACAAATATACACTAACTTGGTTCCCATAATGAACAACAAATTGACCAGCGTAGCTCCACGCCACTACGCCAACGCACAATTGATTGTATATGTATTTTCTATTACTAGCTAGCTTGGAAAATTATACATGTTAATCCTTCCATATATATGATTATATGGTTGAATTTACTAAAATCCGATCTTATTGTCTAATTTACTAATTAAAGCCCTCTAGAAAATAAGTGAACCCACCGGAGGAAATTAAAAGAAACAAAAATCAGTTGATGTGGTTAATCCTTCCATATCTAATGATTTAAGATTTTTTTTTTTTTTGGTTGAATCTAATGATTTAAGAATTAGATAGCGCTATGGAATATGTTTTATTTATGTTACATATCATGTGTAAGTTTATGGGCCATATAAGCTAAATATATGAATTTGATGTGGTTCCATTCGAAAATCAGTTGTAACACAGAAAAAACTGACCTCACATAATAAATATTTTTAATCTCAAAATTTTTCGTATAGGAACCATTATATTTACAATACGATTTAAGATGTTACATAGTGTTGAAAGAAATTGTACGAACGGTGATGTGAAAAATTAGCAAATTAATTTATGCATTTCTGTATTTCATATGATTTACTCGTAATGTGGTAGCTGTGGAAGTTGGAGGCATACAATTTAAGGCAGCAAGTGGAGGATTTGAAAGGAAGCCTCAGGTATGGAAATATATACAGTCTTTTTTTACTAAACGTTCCCAATGTATAAACCAAATAAAATGAAATGCGAAAACTTATTTGAAAAAAAATAAAACACTAAATAAAACAGTTTTTTTTTCAATATAAGACGATTGTTTTAAACTCTTAGGACATCTAAAATTTATAATACCCATATATTCGATTGATCTGCAGGTATCAATATGTCATTCATAACGGAGTGGTAACCACATGAAATGATTTTTTTTTTGTGGGTAAATATTTCGAAGAGGATTTAAAAAGAAAGAATTAGATTAATATGAGACAATTTATATTCCTTGGGCAATAAAAAGATCAAAGATGCATGTAATAAGAGATATGTTGAATCTGTAAGGATATATATATACCCACGTGACGTAACAGCTCACTAGTTGAGCTCTAATGGTAGTACCAGCCATGAGGTCTCGGGTTCGATGGTTCTTTCTCATCTCTTACGGATACTTTAGGCGAGTCCAAGTAGTACTTGTGGTAACCCTAATCCCTTTTCTTATCCAAAAAAAGAAAAATGTAAGGATATATATATATATATATATATGTAAGAAAAAATGATACAAGGCATAAGTATACAAGAATGATTTGAACATGATGTATGTACATTGCAGGCACCTTATGGGTGAAGACCTGTTAGAACTGAGGTCCGAAGAGCTCAGCAGCTTAGAGAACACCCTTGATACCAGCATCACCATGGCTCGTCAAAGAAAGGTTCAACTCTTCTTCACGTACTCATCTTAATAATTGTTGCGAAATAAAATAAAAACCAATACAAAACCATCACGTATCTAAAGTCGGTACACAAAATTACCTAGTATATAAGATGATGGTTACCCTTCTCATTGCCAATTGGTTTTAGATTGGAATCCGACCGGACTTATATCTGGGTCTACCCACACGTCTAATATAATACTTAGTTTCTGATCTCTACACATTAATTACCTACATTGATCACTTTTAATTTTGGTTGTTCCCATGCCATAATCTTCTTCCTCAGGATCAAATTTCAAATGACAGAATGCTACAACTTAATCAGCAGGTATGATGATGCCTTACTTGCTACTCGATTAGTTCTCAGTCAGTAGCAAATAAGGGTCCGTTTGATAATTCAGTGTTGATACTGATGTTGATGCTGGTCGACTGTTGATGCTAATAGTATCTAATATTGATATTTAGTTTCTGATATTTTTACTGAAATTGAAAACTTACTGGAGTAACATGGACATCCTAATTATTAAGTACGAAGTGCATTAATTGAGTAATATGCTTTTCCCTGAATTAGACAATAGTATTGTTGTCACAGTGGGCGGGGATTAGAAAAACGATGCACAGTCTCCACAGTTCATTTTGAAGTCTTAAATTTGTGTGTCCATTGCGTGTGTGTGTCAGGAAAAATATACAAATAAGGGCTCATAAATTTATGAAGTCAGATAGAGGACGCTAGTGATAAGTTATGCTAGCTATGTGTACGTTACGTACAAGCACAGTTTTTTTACTTAATTAGTTAATTAGTGGAGTACTGCTAATGAAGGTGGTTAATTTATATATTAGGGAAGCCAAGTGCAGGAGGAGAACGTGGAACTGGAGAGGCAGCTTGGTTTTATGCGCCAACAAGTTGCTCAACTGCATATGAAGGTTAACTAATTACTTACGGCTTCATTATATTATATTAATTCATTACGTGCTGCTCTTCACATCCATCTCGATCTACTCCAACAACAACTTCAATTAGAGCATTCACATTGGAGATTTGGATGAAAGATTTCTTATCAATTTCAAAAATGATAAAATGGGTTTTGTCGGAAAAATTCAGAGAAATATTTCTCTTTTTTTCCACTTTATCTCTTGCAGAAGAGATTTCTTGTGTGCTATTCTCTGATTTTGTCAGAATCTTTCTGTTTTTCTTTTTTCTTATTTGATTAAGAAATCCCTACAATTTCTCTAGTGTGGATGCTCTTAGAAACTGACTGCTACCAAGATTAGCTAAGAGTACAACAACAGATCATGAACAGAACATGTATATATCTATGTATTATATTTCTTGTTAAAAAACTCGAACCCGGAAATTCCATTAACATAATTCCAACGCTTGGTTTTTTCCGTACAACACATAAATTGTTTTATGTGTACGTTTACACAGACATTACATTCTTCTATAACTACCTGTGAAACATTATCTTCGCCCCATTACAATTCCAGAACAATTCCGTCGTATTGATCACTCGGGGCAATGCCTTTGCCCCTCTGTTTTTACATCATTGATGCATCTATTTATATTAGACAACTATTATAAACTTAATAACTGCCTATAATTACAGTTTTACAATAACTAACCTTCTGTTTAATTACTTAAAACCAAGTTTAATTTCCAACATTTCTCAGGTTGCAGTAGAGCAAGAGAAGGCAGGAGGGTCGAGTGTTGGGCATGCCTCATCGTCGTCGTCGTCTCGCAATGCGTATGCCACGTTGACCGAACTCCAGCTCATGCCTCCCATGCCCGATCAACGCCACTAATGTCAAGTATAAGAATCCTTGCATGTCTTGGTTAAACATCGAGTCATTTCATGTACACCTCTACCTTTTTGATACACATTTGGCTGCAATATTTACGTTTACGTACGTACCATTCGAACTTTATACTTATTATGGGTTCTTGCTCCCGCGGTCGACCTACCACGCGCTAAACGTACGGTGAGAAAACACTTACGTGACAGTTTTACCATGCGACAAAGGTTTGGCCTTGAGATACCTAAGTGAAGTTGCCCAAAAGTTTGAACACTCGTGTGTAAGGCTTTTCGTTGGGGTGGCTTAGGCATGCTCGTGATCAAGTTCGTACACAAGCACAACCAACAATAAGCAAGCAAGAGAGTCGAATGCAAGTAAATTGATGCATGGATGCAAATTTGAGTTGCCTTATTTTGGATTTCTCAAACCAAAATAATTCTTCTCGTTTATATTTTTTTGAATTTTCGTGCGGTTTACCTTATTTAGGCTATGCACACGACTTTTTTTATGCAAATTAAATGAAAGAAAGTTACGATCATATGGATTTTAATCCTCTATGAAGGATGGAATGCAAGAGTCCAATTAGTTGAACCTCAACAAGCAAAATGCTAGTGGCAATATGCAAGTAATTAATGAACAAGAAATTGAGCAAGGTGTGGGATTTCTTTTAATATAAACGAATGCAAAAAAAAATTGCAGCTGAAATCTAGGTGGATCGAAGGTAATTGATGGACCTAGGTTAACAAAAACAACAAAGGATGGGAGAAAAACACACGAATGTAAGAACAAGAGGGTGGTGTCGAAACTCACACGATCTCTCGGCTTTGATACCAGTTGATGTGCTCTCATCCTCGGTTGTGCGAAAGGATCGCCTTAGATTGTCTTAGAAATCTCTTGGAGTTGGCGGTAGAGAAGGATAAGCAATCTCCCACGTGATGGAGATTGAATTTGAGGTTAGCTCCACGTTAGAAACTAAGTTTGATTCGATCAACGTGATGAATGAATAAGGCAATTCACATGAGAATCGCAAGGGAGAGATCGGGCTCGAAGCAAACATTGAACGCACGCTTTGGTGTTAGTGAATAAACCAAATAATTTTGTATTCAATTATGCGTTAGTTTTCAAGGTACAATCATTTGGTTTGATAGAAGAAATTAAAACTAAGGGAGAATTCTATCTTGTGCAAAAGATAGAGTTTTTTCCAACAAATTCTAGCTAGAACGAAAGATAGAAAAGCATGCAACTAATCAAGCCATTCGAATGAAAGCTAATATTAAACCTATGCATTCGAATGAAATAGATAAAAATTAAAAACAAGTGAAAAATCTATCTAAAACATGGCTAAGATAGGTATCTTGCAAGGCAAGACTATGAGCTTGGGCCAAGGCACACGGATGGGCCAAGGCTGAGCTATCGGGTGGCTTGGACGTTAAGGATGAGCCTTGAGTCGTGGATGCTAAGTCAGAATGGCCCGTTCACGACCTTGACACAGAGGCGCTATCGGGCGTCGGGGTGCACACAGACAAGGTTGGGGCACACAAGCACAGTAGTGGCCACTGACAAGGACACGCACAAGACAAGACCAGGCTATCGGGCGTTGGGGAGCACAAGGTCAAGACACAGGTGCACGGGCGGTGAGATGGTGTTGGCCAGGATAAGGCTTGGCCACGGCCTGGGCACTAGCAAGGCCGTGCGCATGGTAGTGGTCTGGGACGCACGCGCACAGGAGAGAGAAGACAAGGGTCAATGGGCGCACACGCACGAGCGATCTCTCGGCGATTGGTTCGAGCGATGCCTTGACCAAGGGCCCAACCTCCAAACGGCCAAGTACTAGGCCTAACAATGGTGCGGTAGAGCCCTATAGGTGCACGGGCACGGCCGTGGCTCTAGCGTGTCTCGGACGCGGTTCCAATGCTTGCGATGGGTCTGTTAAAGCATCTCTTTGTTGACAAGTGAATCTGATGAACTTGGAGGCTTCTTGTGACCCGATGCTAGCCATGGCTCAAGTGACTATGCTTTGAGTGGCTCGGACCACTTGCTTGGCTCGATTCCTAGTGATGGGGCCGCTTGAGCGAGCTTGTAGGGTGTCCTCCTCCTCCGCTTGAGCGAACTTGTAGGGTGTCCTCCTCCTTCTTCGAGTTGAGTTTGGGTTACGTGTCAAATTGGGTCGGTTCGTTGCGGGTTTTTGGGTCAGGTCGGACAACCCAACGGGTCAACAGTATCAATTTTTTTACCAAAATTTAAATAAAATATTATTTAAATAATAAAACTATAACTTTTAAATATTTTAATAATAAAATATAACATGATTTTCATAATAAATTTATATAGTGTAATATAACTTAAACTATAAAAAATCGGGTCCGACCAAGAGGCTCGGATTTAACCCAACAGAATCGGGTTTCAATCGAGTTGGGTTAAAATCCTGTTTCAATTGAGTTGGGTTAAAACTGGGTCACGTGTCTAAATGTTCAGGTTGAAACCCAAAAGTTTTGGTCAAGTCGGGTTAGGTTTGGGGGTCGGATCAACTTTTTACAGGTCTAATTATAGCTAATAATAATTAAAATATATAGAAATTATGTTTTTATTTGTAAGGATAAATTTTGTCATATAGTTTCCTTTTCAAAATATAAATATTACTCTTTCGTTATCATTAATTTTAAACTATATATTATTGGCGGTATGTAACTTATATGTTTTTAGTTTGTGATTGTAACATCCTCTACCTATTACGAGAGTATTACCGCCAGTAATCTCAAATTTACCTAATCTAAAACTACTCAGGCTTTTAAAAACATAATCATCAATATCACGGAAACAGATGACGCAACTCTTTCGAGCATATTGAAAAGGATGAACTTAAGGCGATGACGGAAAAAGAAATATATACAGTCCAACTTCTCAAAGAGGACTTTTAAGGAAAGACAATCTAGATTGTTACAGCCATCCAAAAAGTAGGCAGATATGACTTCTTTTATAGTTTGTGCACACCTCTTTTTCCAAAAGTACTTTTTATATGATCTGCTTCCCAAAATGATATTGTCTTCGTCTTCCAACAAGTTAATCGTTTAGGTCAACACCTTGGAATCCTGCTAGCCATCAACTGATTCATGAAAAGATTAAAAAAAAAACAGATGACTTAGTTTAATGAAAGACTAAGCTAAGGTTCAGAAAGTTATAACCCAAAAAGTTGGTATCGAACACCATCCATACTTTCCCTTTTAGTACCTCTTCCTAAGTATATTAACTCCTCACCTACCTCAAGAATTGTTTTGGAGCATTACCGAGCTCAAATCGTGGCCCAACCAACTGAATGACCAAGTCGCCGTAAAATCAAATGAACTGCGCAACCAACTTCAGCAATTAATTCGACCCATTTAGATAGGATTTTTGGGAGAAATTAAACATAAATATTGTAGAGTACTTCCAAACTTAAATTTCGGAAGTGATTTCGGAATTTTTAAGCAAGAAACAAAAGAGATCTAGCTTAATTACCGAGGGTGATCGGAGTTTCTACACACAAGCAAGTCCATGGACTTCAATGGTACAATTACCCCATTTCGAGCTGGTTTATTGCCAAGCTCACAACATGAAACATGAAGAGGACATTCTAAATTGAATTTAGATACTTGTTTCATAATTTTGAGTAAGAAACGAGCGAGATACAAAATTTTAAAGCGAGTCGTCGGAATCTGGACAGGACAGAGGGATGACGAGAGCGAGAACGTTTTGAAGCAAGTTGAGAGCATTTCAGGGCCTAAATTTTGTAGCTAAAAATTCCTTCTAACATGTCAAGTGCCAGCCATTACTTTTCTATGCCAATCCTTCCCTAATCTCGATCCAAAACGAGCCCCAAAGAGCAGTCACTCCCCCAATGAAACAGAGGATGCATAGGATGCCAAACGAGGCATATGGTGGCTATTATGGACAAAACTCGAGGCATGTGGAGGCTGGTTCGAAAGATTACCTTGAAATTGAGTCCCCTATGGTAAAAAATGATGGAAAGAGGAACAGCGAGGAGGAGGAAGAAGATGAAGGCTGATATTGAAATTAGTGATGGCCAACGGTGCGGGCCGGCCCAGCCCGGCGTCATGGACCCAAAAAGCCCAGCCCGCGGGCTAGACGGGCCAAGCCCGGGTGGGCCATGGGTCGGGCCCGTGCCGGACTTTTCCAGCCCAACCCGGTGCATATTCATTTTTTTTAAGTATACATACTATATTTTTGCAATAGTATTATGGTATATAATGTTCATCCAAAAAAATATATATTATATAATGTAAATATAGGGTGCATATTCATTTTTTTGTAAGTATATTGTGTATTATGTAAGTATATAGTAATATAAAAAATAAAAAATTATAGTATATAATGTTCAACCCAACCCGGCCCGGACTGGCCCACAACCCGGTAAAACCGGCATGGGCCTGGGTGGGTCGGCTTGGTCCAGCCCGTGGCCCAACCCGTACCAACCGGTAATTTGCCGGGCCGGGCCTGGGCCACGGTTCCTTGGCCCAGCCCGGTGGCGGCCCGGCCCAGCCCAGCCCGGCCCGGTTCCATCACTAATTGAAATCACCATTTGAGCCATTGGGCCGGAAGAACAAAATTCAACATTG
Organism: Polygonum maritimum; assembly: GCA_963924305.1. Taxonomy (NCBI): domain Eukaryota; kingdom Viridiplantae; phylum Streptophyta; class Magnoliopsida; order Caryophyllales; family Polygonaceae; genus Polygonum; species Polygonum maritimum. Next base: position 1,278,764 of record OZ002736.1, read on the forward strand.
GGCCTTGGAGGCCCAAATACCTAGAAACCCATCTCCACCACTAGTCATACTCTAAATAATGCACATATCTATTCTAATTCCCATATTCACTAAATATAAATTTTGCCAAATTCATTTTTATAATGAATTTTTATTTTAGCAAAATTTTATTGACCAAAATGGAATTAAAATTAAATAGGTTGTCTTAATTATTATCCAACCATAATAATTAAGGAACCTAACCTTCTATAAAAACTCTGGTTATTACAATGATAATATTTTTCATATTATATGATAATAATTGTGTATCTAATATATCATACATGTTTTTATGATTCTTTATACTAAAATATATGATTATAATACTATCCTATCATATCTTAATTGAAAAAATAAACTATACGGACTCATCCAATTTAACGAAACTTTTGTTTTATACTATTTTAAAACAAGTGATAAATAAAATAATTAATATTCATACTCAATGTGGTAACATTTTATAGAAAATAATAAATAATTTAGATAGTACCCCAACACCCCGTACAAGGGAGTGGTCATAGGATAGTATTTATATAAACCTAGGAGGTAGATTATAGTATATTATTATAAATATTTAAGTATAATTATAATAAAGATCGATTACAATAGGTGAGTTACATAGATAAATTATTTATCTGATTCAAAAGTTTCTATATCTAATAAGATTTAATAGGTAAAAAACGTTATTTATTTATTTTGAAAGTTTATATGCTGGATCATATAAAAAATACCTTTATATTTTATAAATTATTTTAACAAAACTTTGTTCAATAAGTGAACTTTATAGATAGAATATTTTTTTGCCAATTTGGCTAACAAGTTTATTGACTTTAGGATCACATGAAACACAGTCCTAAGGTGTTAAATGAAGGAAAATTCTGGTCATTCACTGGGAGGAATGGGTGGCCAAGATCAAAGTAGAAAAAAGCCACGTTGTGGCATAATCGTAAACAAGTAGAAGTTTTGTATGTGAAAAAGTGCACTACTACGGCAAAAAAGTACACTCATAAGTTGAAGATTGTGAACAAAAATCAAGTTACCAGTTCACTTTTAAAAGTTAGTGATACACTTTTATAACGCTTGTTAGCAGTGTATTTTTCTTGTTACCAGTGCACTTTCCCGGGTACGAATGCACTTTTTCCCTAATAGTGTACCGCCGGAAATTTTGACTTATTTACATAGATTTTTCTCCCCTTATGATCTAGGCCGCCCATTTCTCCGTATCGGATAACTAAGATTTTCCCTCATTTAATACACTGGGGAGTGTGCTTCATATGATCCATAGTCCAAATTTATATGGCTGTCTGCAGATTATACACGCCTTAGACAGGTTATCAATATACAATGTCTTGTACAAGGTATAGAAATCAAGTAGTTCCCATTGAAACCCACCGTCAACCTCAACAAATTCCTTAGAAATAACGCACTCTAAAGTAAAACAATCACATTAAAACTAACAAACAAACAAAGAAAGTATTACATTTCTAAGGTTAAATTTACAATCGATGAGCTCAAAAATAATTGAGTATACAAATCAACAATGGAGAAAATAACAAGGCATATTGCACAACTGATCTCATAGCCCCTTCCACTATCTAACTTGTACTAGATGAATCCGATGCTTTCACCATGGTTTTAGCTCCGGTCTCCACATGGGCGCCGATGCTGAGGTAGTCTGTGAGGACCTTCTTCATCCCAAACCCTCCTCGGGCAACAAAAGGAGAAGCGTTTCCCTTGGTGGAGAGCGTCTTGAACGGGGACAAGACCGGCTTGTGAGCTATCACACTCACCCTCGACATCGGGGAGAACTGATCCGAGTGCTTCGTCAAGTCGTCCACACAAAGAAGATCGTCGATTCTTGCAATGATGTTGAATGCAAGGCTCTCTAGTACTCTTGAGTAGCCCTCAAGAATCGACTTCCCAACATCCTGCCAACGTAAGTCATAGCATGCTGAAGGGTTAGACAACTTGTTATTACAGCAAGAATTATGGTATGCCGACCAACGAGTCGACATGATCCGACCCGTAACTCGGTTTACAGATCACGAGTCGACACGTTGACCCTTAACTTGATGAAACATGACCCGAGACCCGATCTGTAACCCGTAACCTGTAAAACGGATTACGGGTTTTACAGGTTGGATCACTGTTCGACCCATTCGGGTTTTATGGGTTCGGTCATGGGTTGACCAATTTGACCCGTTAACCCGATTATATAATGGTGCGTAACAAAGTCGTTTTTCACACTTTACAAAAAAAATGTGATTGTGAAATATTATTTTACTAATATCCAATGTAATAAAATTATCGAAATGTGTCTAACAAGGCAAAAAAAAAAAACTATACAATTTTCGACAAAAAAAAAGTATACAATTCATAGTCCAAACAAAGAAAATATAATTAAAAATAAACTATTATTTTTTTAATTTTAAAGGTTGACCCGTGACCCGTAAATTAAAATTTTATGACCCGTAACCCGATCCGTAATTTACGGGTCGGATCGGTCCGGGTTACGGGCAACCCGAACCATTGGACACCCCTAGCCTGAACGTAACACTTTGAAAAGAAGAACAGAGGGACTATAAAGTAGTTGAACGAGGAGAATGGCAAACCTTGTTGTACTGGATTTTGGTGATGTCTAGCGTCGTCTGAGGCAGACCGGGAAACCGTTGTTTCAGGCAAAGGAGGAGCGTTTCAGCTCTATCACCAAGTATCTCCCTCTTATCAGCATCCACCATGAGCTCCTTAACCATGTCCCATGATGACCTTGAACTAGATGTTCTCCTGCTGCTAGACGGCTTCGAATTGCTCGTCTTTTGACGCCACAGGTACATGGACGCCTCTACCCGGTTCGCGACCTCAATGGCTTGGTGTTCTGATGACAAATCGAGGCAGTCCAATAGACATTCCGCCGAGAAATGGTCTGATGTTATGTAGCGGTACACAATGTCCCCTAAGCTCGCTCTTCCGTTCTGCAACCGAGTTGTCCCAAACTTAAGAGAAATGGAGTCTTTTGAGTCTTTCAACTACAGTCTTTTGTGGAAAATTAAGGCATTTACCTTGGGAAGATTTTCCAGGTAAGAGGCAGGGACATCCATGTCAGCCAATGTAATGCTGTTGATAGCCATGGCTGCCTTGAGGATCTGATTCGTGGACTCCCGCTTGTTCTGAAGCTGCTTCCGGGTGTCGTCCAGGAGCCCTCCAGCAGCCACACGAGGGACGGGCAGCCACCACTTCTCCTCTTGCCTCTGCAGCTGCCTTCTGAAAGAGGTCGAACCGTCACCAGTCTCCGAAGCCACAATGCCTTGGTCAACATACCAGAACTCTGTGCTGCCAAAGCTATCCAAAACATCCTGCCCATATAAGATCATACAAGACTGAAACTTTAGATACATTTCAAACCAATTCTGTGAAGAACTTCAGTTTAGGAGACTTGGTTTTGTAAGGCTTACAAGTAACATGTTATCCAGTTTGCGCAACGCCGGGAGACTGACATACAGATCAGACCGCGGCCTGCACGTCATGATCTGCCAAAATTCATTCAAAATGTGCACTTGACTCGGAATCAAAACACAAAAAATGCAAAAGTTACCTCAAGTTTAGTTCCATCTGGGAATGTTTGGCAGGTGGGTATCATCTCAAGAATGTGATCACTTACAGAGAGCAGCCAATTCATCTCCCTCCTCCACATTTTCTTCTTTTCAATCGGCAGCGGCTCAAGCCTCCAAAGCTGTCCAAACACAGTGGCTGTGCAAGCCAAAAGTAACAAAATCAATCAACTTATTAGACGTGTGGGTGGCCAGATACAAATCCGGTAATATTCCATCCTAAAACCAACTGGCGATAGGAGGGGTAACCCACCCTCTTATATACTAGGCAATTTTGTCTCCTAACTTAGGACTGAAAGTACAAGAAACTAGAAAGAAACCAGCAGAGTGGGAAATGTACCACATAAATTAGTAATGGCATTTGAGATAGCCAGTGCTGTGCTAACCCCATTGCCACAGCCAGACATGTCTTCCCCGAGCAACAACTTCGCAAATCGCTCCTTCATCAATTCAACTTCTACGAATCGAAAAACAACAAAACCCACAAGACACTAAAAACCAAACCATTCCATGAAACAAGAGCCACACACATACACAATATACAACAAAAAAGCCAAGAAACCTGGCGGAGAAGAAGAGTCTAGGTTTTCCAGCTTCCTGTCATCAGCATTCTTTTGTGAACAATCAGAAATGGTGCTTTGGGGAGTTGCAGAAGAAGAGAAAGAGGACTCATCTGAGCATGAGCTGCTGTCTCCACAAGCTTCCATCTTCTTGGAACACCCTTCTTCTTTACTCTCCCCTGAATCCATTTTTTGCTAGAAACCCAAGTTTCACTGTATCAATTAATCTAACAAGATGGTAAATTTTGACATTAGAGATTTGAGGCCAATTGGGTTTGCTTGAAAAAGGGAGGATTCGGCATGTATGGTTCATGGGAGGCTGAGAAAAAGGGCTTCTTTATCTCACACACACACAAACAAACGACAAACAGATAAACTTGACATGTAGTGGTCATAGGGCCTCTTCCCAAGCCTTTTTGGCTTTGCTTTTGCTTAAATTGTGCGTCAAATAAATGAATCTCTATAGAATAGAGAGTGTTGGGCTTTGCTTAAACAAGGGCTCTCACTTAAAGTAAGCTTGAAAGTTATGGTAAGTGGTGTTTGGTATTGTAACTACAAATGTGGTACTTATGGTTATGGGTGACGTGCCCAGGACGGGTTCACGTTTGGTGTATTCATTCTTATCATTTGTTTTTTTTCTCTTCTTTGAGTGATTTTGCAGTTTCAATGAAGGGTGTTCCACGGGTCGGGTCGGGTCGCAGGTCACGGGCGACACGACCCGTACATAATGGTTTGGGTTGCGGATCGAATTTTTTTAAGTTTGTAGGTCGTGTGTCGGGTTAAATCCACGGATTTGTGGGTCGACTCGTCATCCGTTATATTTAAAAAAATATATTTTTATTATTTTATTAACATTAAAGTAACTTTTAAGAATATATATAGATTTTTTTATAATTTTATTAGTATTAAAATGAGCTTTTAAGAATATATATATTTATAATTTTATTACTATTAAAATATATATTTTTTTTTGAAAATTTACCGCTATTGGAGTAAATCCACAATTTATTTATGTATTGTATAAAATATACCAAGTTGACTAAGTTAAACCGGCCATCGGCTCGGCCCGTACCCAACCCGCAAAACCCACAAACCCACAGTTTGGGTCGTGAGTCACTTTATTTATTTTTTTGCGGGTCGCGGGTCGACCCGACCCGTTTGAGCACCCCTAGTTTCAAGCACAAGTATACAAAAGTGACTTGTATTAAAATCGTTTAGAGGTTAGAGATTCACTTTGTTAGCATGCTTTTTATTTTTATAATAAAGTGATTAGATGAACTTGAAAATTTACTTGACAAACAGATCTGACTATTGTGCTTTGTTTTATGGCTCGTGCTTTACAATTTGCAAAGGCAATATTGGGCAAATGCGAAAATTTCTTGAAAGTCACCCTTTTGTAAAGGGATGAATACCGGGTAGTGTGAAGGATGACAATAAGATAATGCCAAATGATAATTTTACGTAATTTAAATTTGTATTACTCGAACCTCTAATCTATACGGTCTATAGTATAAAGCGGAGACAAAGTCTTCACAAACAATTGCGCCACGTGTCATATCTTTAATAAAATAATCAACTAGGCTCTTGCGTATATGAAAAAACACTAATCACAATAGAAAGATAAATATATATGATTTGATAAAAATTATCAGCTGGACCCTCCTCTATATAAATTAGGTAGTTAAAATATCATATAATTTTATCCCGTAAAATTGCCAAAAGTTATGAATTATTCCTACCAAGAATTAGTTGTAATATTCAGATAAGTATTATTATTTAACAAAACGTGATATTTACCGTAAAGTAGTTTTTGAACAAATCCAACTTATTTATATTATGAGTTGATTTACTATTGGTAAAGAAACACTACTCATAATACAAAGATACATACATATGATCCTACATTTTTAACATGATCATTGACGTTACATATCTAATTAAATTGGGTTTATAATCGCATTACCCGTACATGGTACGGGGGTTAAACTGGTTATTATAACGGACATAACTCTGGATGAGAAACAACAATGACACAAACGTATGTATATATAAGTCATAAGATTCAGAGTCACTGTTGAAGTCCGAAAATCTCTAACTAACTACGAGACAAAATTATTGAACTCTCGGGCCTTTCGGCGCGCTAGAAACCGGCTCGTCTTGCTTCGAGCTCTCCGACCCCCCGCGTATTATTTTATTCTCTTTTCGGAGGCTTATAAGACTTTTTAAGGTCTTTCCCGTAAAATAGTGCGAGCTCCTCGGAGACTCTAACACGTCGGAGCCCGTCCTTCGAGAACACGTCTCGGGACTCGGCTTTTTTCCGATCCTTTATTACGTACCACCACCACCCTATATATAACGGAGGGAGCTGCCTGCTTACATTTCAATCCGTCGATGTGGGATAGATAGGGTGACATGCCTGCTTGAGCTGCCTGCTCGAGCTACCTGCTTAGGTTTCCCTCCGTATGCAACTTTGCCTCCGTTACGCGTACGCTTATTCATTTTAGTTATTCGCGTACTTAGCGCGTTTAAAAGCGTGCTTAGCGCGTTAAGAGTGTGCTTAGCGCCTTAATCTTTTATGTCGATATTATTATCTCGTGCACCAACGCGGTGACAATTCCGGGTATCAACACAACCCCGTGACTCGGATGTCCTTAGTATTTCAAGGACAAACGAGACACTCATTTGATGCACATATTTATGGTCAACGCGTTGCTGTAACCGGGTCGAGCTGTGCAACCAACCCGAGCACGCTTACGCGCGGCTTGCCTTTAGAGTGTGATGGGATGTTTTGAGTTTATCGCGACTACGAGCGATGAAGTTAACTCGAGCGAGCCCTCGCGTTCAACGCGGGCCAAACCCCGAGCTCGGCTCGGCGATTTGCCTTATAGAATTTGGATATTTGGGTTTATCGCGACTACGAGCGATGAAGTTAACTCGAGCGCACCCTCGCGTTCAACGCGGGCCAAACCCCGAGCTCGGCTCGGCGATTTGCCTTATAGAATTTGGATATTTGGGTTTATCGCGACTACGAGCGATGAAGTTAACTCGAGCGCACCCTCGCGTTCAACGCGGGCCAAACCCCGAGCTCGGCTCGGCGATTTGCCTTATAGAATTTGGATATTTGAATTTATCGCGACTACGAGCGATGAAGTCAACTCGAGCGCCCTCGCGTTCAACGCGGGCCAAACCCCGAGCTCGGCTCGGCGGTTTGCCTTATAGAATTTGGATATTTGAATTTATCGCGACTACGAGCGATGAAGTCAACTCGAGCGCCCTCGCGTTCAACGCGAGCCAAACCCCGAGCTCGGCTCGGCGGTTTGCCTTAACGATAATTGTGGAGTTTGATGTTTTAAGGCTTTAAGCAGCTGCGAGCGGCGTAACCGACTCGAGTGCGCCTATGCGCATCGCACGCGTTAGCGGACAACCCCGAGCGAGGACGGCAACTCGGGTTTTCCCTAACGACTGTGGAGTTTGATGTTTTAAGGCTTTAAGCAGCTGCGAGCGGCGTAGCCGTAAGTCTCGAGTGCGCCTATGCGCATCGCGCGCGTTAGCGGACAACCCCGAGCGAGGACGGCAACTCGGGTTTTCCCGAACGACTGTGGAGTTTTGATGTTTTAAGGCTTTAAGCAGCTGCGAGCGGCGTAGCCGTAAGTCTCGAGTGCGCCTATGCGCATCGCGCGCGTTAGCGGACAACCCCGAGCGAGGACGGCAACTCGGGTTTTCCCTAACGACTGTGGAGTTTTGATGTTTTAAGGCTTTAAGCAGCTGCGAGCGGCGTAGCCGTAAGTCTCGAGTGCGCCTATGCGCATCGCGCGCGTTAGCGGACAACCCCGAGCGAGGACGACAACTCGGGTTTTCCGTAACGACTGTGGAGTTTGATGTTTTAAGGCTTTAAGCAGCTGCGAGCGGCGTAACCGACTCGAGTGCGCCTATGCGCATCGCGCGCGTTAGCGGACAAACCCCGAGCGAGGACGGCAACTCGGGTTTTCCGTAACGACTGTGGAGTTTGATGTTTTAAGGCTTTAAGCAGCTGCGAGCGGCGTAACCGACTCGAGTGCGCCTACGCGCATCGCGCGCGTTTTGCTTTACAGAATGTGATTAGCGCGTTGACGGTAACTGTGAGCAAAGCTCAAAAACAGCCGTTGTCTAAATGGGGTCGCGGGCCATATGAGGCTTATTTAGTTTATTCTCGTTTCGGAGGCGTTATTTAGTTTGGTGTTAAACTTGTGTATAACAAACCTGTATTAGTCAATTGCTAATATCTCGAGGTTCATTAATGGCTTTCGCTAGGCGTTGGAATGCAAAAAGTGAGAGTAGCGCGTAAGCAGACACCACACCATAATCAACACCGCGCACCAGAGGAAGAGCCGGGCAAAATAAAACCCCGAGCCTCTTCCCCCAAACCAAAAAGAGAGATCTTTTCATTAGTGCTTATGACCTGCCAAGCAAGCGCGTTACAAGAGTTTTGACAAATTCACAAAACCCTAAAACAACAAATCCTGACAACAAGAACAACACGAGCAACCCGAACTCGATCGGAGTTACATACACGTCAATTTTTGCACTTGGCGCGTTGGCAACGTGCAACAGAATCAGTGAAGCTTGCCACGCGCTCCAGTCACGAACCCCCGCGTCTCCGGCAACGCGATGTCCCGAAGGGAGCCACAGGCCATGGCAACGGACCACGCCAGAGAGATGAACGTGACAGCAGGAGGCCGGACGAGCGCGATGGCGGGCCGGTGAAGACACGGCGGAGGCTTGTTAGTTTATTCTCTTTTCGGAGGGTTGTTAGTTTATTCTCGTTTCGGAGATATTATTATGGGGTCGCGGGCCAAGGCCGTGATGGGGCCACGGGCCAAGGCCGCGAGCCCAGGCCATGAGCCGTGATGGGGCCGCGGGCCAAGGCCGAGAGCCAAGGCCACGGCAGCGCGATGGGGCCGTGCATCCATCGCGATCAATGCTAATTAAAAATGCATACTAATTAAATAAGCAAGAAAATATACTAACCCGCGCGATTCTTAACCGACGACCCGAGAGCATGACAGTCCTAGGACGAGAAGGTCCCCACAGACGGCGCCAATGTTGAAGTCCGAAAATCTCTAACTAACTACGGGACAAAATTATTGAACTCTCGGGCCTTTCGGCGCGCTAGAAACCGGCTCGTCTTGCTTCGAGCTCTCCCACCCCCCGCGTATTATTTTATTCTCTTTTCGGAGGCTTATAAGACTTTTTAAGGTCTTTCCCGTAAAATAGTGCGAGCTCCTCGGAGACTCTAACACGTCGGAGCCCGTCCTTCGAGAACACGTCTCGGGACTCGGCTTTTTTCCGATCCTTTATTACGTACCACCACCACCCTATATATAACGGAGGGAGCTGCCTGCTTACATTTCAATCCGTCGAGGTGGGATAGATAGGGTGACATGCCTGCTTGAGCTGCCTGCTCGAGCTACCTGCTCGAGCTACCTGCTTAGGTTTCCCTCCGTATGCAACTTTGCCTCCGTTACGCGTACGCTTATTCATTTTAGTTATTCACGTACTTAGCGCATTTAAAAGCGTGCTTAGCGCGTTAAGAGTGTGCTTAGCGCCTTAATCTTTTATGTCGATATTATCATCTCGTGCACCAACGCGGTGACAATTCCGGGTATCAACAGTCACCTCATTACATTAAGTAGAATTTTCTATGTGTTGTCCTCATATTTCGTTATTTAAAATTTAGACACGTGTCGGTCGATTGTTGCTTCATTTCAGATATTATTTAATTTTTTTATTAAGCGATATCATATCTATTTATCCATGTCATATATATATATATATTTGTCCACGTCGTATACATGTGTAACATGTGTTAATTACATATAATTAATATATAAAAACACATAGTCTTCATACTATGTCTTCATTTTAACAATCATCATGTTTCACCATGGCTATTCTTTATCATATTCCACCATGGCCACCTCCAACTTGTCTTCCATCTCCTCCATATTACATTAATTTTCTATCAATTCTAAAACTATCACCTCTCTATTAATTAAGATAAATCATCCAATAAGATATTTTTCAAACCAACCTAAAAATAAGGCCCCGTTTAGTAACAAAAAAATAAGTAGCTTATTTGGTAAAATAAGTTAAGGGTGCCTTCGGAAAATAAGTTAAGATACGATAAGTTAAATAATTCTGATAATGATACTGATACTAATTTAAGGTATTGATAACTTAAACGATATTGATATTGAAAGTGGATGTTCGGTAGAATCGTTTGGTGATTAGTTGTTTTTTCAGGAAATAAGCATGCTTATTTCAAATAAGATGAGGGGTAACTTTTTTTAGGTGCTTATAAGCAGAAGAATACTCATTTAGACAAATAAGTACCTAAAATTATGAATTCTCAAACACCTATCTCGGATACTTATAAGTATCAATTAACTTATTTTAACAAAAAAGCTACTTATTTTATGTTTGTCAAACAAACCCTAAATCATACTTATAAATATCCGAGGTAGGTATTTGGTAATTTGAAATTTTAGGTACTTATTTGTCCAAATAAGTATTCAATTACTTATAGTCTCTGTTCGGTGTCACATCATTATTTTTTATAAGTAACTTAAAATGAACTTATGGTAAAAAAATAGCTTATTGAATGTGTGCATAAAGAAAGGAAATGGGAGAGGGAGTGAGAAAAAATCCGAACAAAGCTTTTCAACTTTAATGGACTATAAGCTATTATTTTTAATACTCTCTCTACACCGAACAGAGCCATAAGCACTTCAAAAGATAAGAAGCTACCCCCCATCTTATTCGAAAATAAGCATGCTTATTTCCTATAAAAGTAACTAATCAAGAAACATTTCTACCAAACACCCACTTTCTACATCAATATCATTTAACTAATCAGTACGCAAAATCAATATTGTTATCACTACTCAAAATTAGTATTAGTATCAATATCATTTAACTTATGAGTATCGACACTTATTTACCGAACAAACCCTAAGTACAAACTGAACTTATCAGTATCGGCCCTAGAAGCGCACGTTTAACTTCATAGTTCTTTTGATGTCTCGAACCATGAAAATGAAGAACTCTTGTTGGCATGGGAAGCACCTTAATTCCTTATACATTATCCGGAGGTTACAATCTTCCTCACCTAAGCATTTGACGACCTCATTAAGGTCTAAGGACCTCTCCCCAAGTTGAGTGAGTGCCTTCGAACCAAACCAATTCGTAACCATACCATTTGTAAAGTCCAATGCCCTAGAAGGGCTATCTCATGCTAATCCAAGGACTTCCCGGGAGATCACTCATTCTGGTACTACTCTCGCCCTAGCACATTTAATTTCATAGTTCTTTTGATCTCTTCAACCATGAAAATGAAGAGCTCTTGTTTACATGGGAAGCATCTCAATTTCTTATAAATTATCGGGGTATTACACTTTTGACCGAAGCCATGAAATTAGGAGTTTGGTTCCTTGAATTCTTTGAATGAGGAAACCAAAATTTCCTTTCCATGTTTGACATTTGTGGGGTTTAGAAATTTCTTTACTCTTTGTAAATTATTGTAATCATGTTTTTTAGTAGGAAATAAAGGAATTTATTTTTGGTAATGTATATGCACCATTTCTATAAAAATAACGGTGATTGATCTACTTTCACTTTTGTAAATCTTAACTAATTTTCTCAATTCTAATGTATTGTTTCTATTTCCATATTTAATTTCGACCAAGAAAATTTAATACGAAGTATATTTATTGATAAAAATGCAACATTATAAAGGCATTTTTAGTTGTCTTATATGAAGCAAATTTTTAGGATAGTTTTCAGATCCAAAACAAAAAAAATTTAGGATAGTAAAAATATAAAATGTTTTATTGATCAAAAGTTGTGACTTTAAATCCAAAGAATAATTTTTTAAATGTTGTTGAATAATTAAGATTGTATTTAGTCTTTACCTAGATTATAATGATTAGGTAAACTTGTAAATATATTTTTGAAATTTGATTAATATATATTTTGATAAGTTCAAGATTTTGTCAGCAAAAATCATAAAAATATTGTTGAAGATATAGTATGTTGTTCGTAGATGATATTGTTTTGGTAAATGAGTCCAGAGTTGGTGTTCACAACGGGCTTGAAGCTTGGATGGATAAGTTGGAGTATGAGGGTTTCAGACTTAGCAGATCTAAGATAGATTACGTGGAGTTCAGGTTTGGGCAAGAGGTAGACTCAAGTGAGAATGTGGTGCTAGGAGGGGAAGTTGTAGTAAGAAAAGAAAGTTTCAGATATTTGGGGTCAGTTTTACAAAGTGATAGTGGTTTCAACGAAGACTTACACATCAGATTTAAAGGGGTTGGCAGAAGTGGAGGGCGGCGTCGGGAGTTTTGTGCGATAGAAAGATTCCGCTGAAGTTGAAAGGAAAGTTCTATAGAATGGTGATCAGACCAGCCATACTCTATGGGGCAGAGTGTTGGGCCATCACGAAGGCTCAGAAACAAAGGCTTTTAGTGGCCGAGATGAGGATGTTGAGCTGGATGAGCGGGCACAAGCTGTTGGGTAGAATCAGAAATGAAGTGATTAAGAGCAGGGTTGGAGTGGCCAATCTAGAAGACAAGCTTTGCGAATCGAGACTGCGGTGGTTTTGGCATATTCAAAGGCGGGGCCCATGGATCCGGTTCGTAGGTGTGAGAGTCTAGACTTGGGAGTTATTCACAAAGGGAGGGGTCAACCAGAGAAACGCTAGAAGGACAATATTAATCAAGATGTCAGACACTTAGGGATTTCGACAGAGTTGACAGCAAGTAGAGATAGTTGGAGAGAGAAGATTCGCGTGGTGGATGGACAGAGCCCAATCAAACTGGCAAGCTTGAGTTTTTGGCTGTGTTTGGCTTTGTCTTTGCCTTGTTTTGTATCGGGTTTTGTGTTATTATGTTCTGTGCTTTGTTGTGAGAGTTATCTTCCTCTGTAGGCTTTTGGACTCTTTGGGTACTTTTCCGTTTGAGATCTCTTGGGCGCACTCCCTTTGCGTTTAGCCAGGGGTGCCCCATCCTGACCCCTTAGATTCCCCGTAAGGGGAATTGAGCTGGGTCATTGTTGTTGTTGTCGTTGTCATTGTCGTGGTCGTTGTCGTTGTCGTCGTCGTCATCATCGTTGTTGTCGTCGTCATCGTTGTCGTCGTCGTCGTCGTTGTCGTTCTCGTTCTCGTTGTAGTTGTCGTCGTCGTCGTTGTTGTATTCATAGTGTATAGGTATGACCATACTTATTAGCAATTATGTTTTTTTTACATAAATTGAATGTTTTTACCGACTCTTTCTTTTTCAAATTTCGACTATTCAATAGTGATATTCATCTTAAAACTATTAAAATCAAGAATTATCTTAACCTCTTTCTAAATTTATAAGAATATTTATTCATGACTCAATTATATAAATTCATTGTTACAAATGTGAATTTCTATCAACTAGTTTTAACGAGTTTTGAATTTGACATATTTATTATGTTTAGAAAGTTGAGGTCATTGAAATATTGTATGTTAAAATAAAATAATAGAGAATATAAAAATTGAAAATTTATATTTGCTATTTTTTCACATGTCTATGCTCTCTCAAAATGCATCGATCATTGTCTTACACTTAATATATTTTATGTTAAATTGAATTCAAATTCATTACGACTTTTTTCTATTTATTAAAGTATTGGATATGTATGTTTTTCATTAGGTTCTTCGATTTGAATTTAATGTAGATAAATACGAATAACACCAATTCCAAACACTTGTACTCTCTCTTCGCGCTCACTATATCTTTGGCGGTTTCTCTTGTTGTCATACTTGCTCTCATCGTGTAGTGTTTTCGAGTTTCAACATGTGATATTTCAATTAATTTGATTAAATTTTTGTTATCTATTTATGTAAAAGAGATTCTAATATGTTTTAATTTTAGTAAATATTCTATCATTTTCAATTGATAATATATTTATTCATTTTATTTTAATTAATCTAATTAAACTTCTAGCTTATATCTATTTATGTAAAAGATATATTAAAATTTATGAATTTTAGTAAGATATTATATCCTTTTTAATATATCACTAGTATTTTTAATTGAGTTTCTTTTATTCATTTTGTGCAGCAAGTAAAGGTGTCAAACGGGTCGGGTCGAGTGGATTCGCGTTCGGTCTTTTCGGGTTCAGGTTGAGTGCGGGTTCGGGTCAATCGAGTTACATGTCATGTCGGGTTGAGTCTTGACAGGTTATTGTGCGGGTTCGGGTCGACCTAACAGGTCAAGAATTTGGATTTTTAATGATTATTAAGATAATCTTATGATTAAATAATATTTTTTAATAATAAATTTTTTTATAGATTTTTATAATAATATTTTATTTATAATAGGTTTTATGATAAGCTATATTATACAAGAAAATGGATTTATTCTACATATATATAAAATATCGGGTTGGTCGGTTCGGTTTCGGGTTTCAACCCAATCGGATTTGGGTTATTCAGGTTCGGTTTTTTTCATTGCTCACTACTATTCGGGTCGGGTTTCAACCGTAAAACTTTCTGTCGGTTTGGGTCGATTTTTCGGGACGGGTAAGGTTTTTACAGCTCTACCAACATGTGTTTTTTTATCCTTTTTATTTACTAAATCTTTTAACAATGAAAATATATATTAATTTGATATAGAACATTGTCATATTAAGAATTGGAAAAGCAATCTCCCTTTTCTTTAGGAAAAAAACCATTTTCATACCAAATTTTGTTCAAACATGTATTATACTACAATTTAACTCATTAAAATCCTATTTACAATAAAAGTATTTTCAAAATACGAAATACAAGTCCTACTCATGCATGACATGACGGGATATTGCTAATATATAGTATAAATAGTGTTTATTTAAAGTCGAAGTTATACTTCTACTTGGTGGGAGGAATTAAAATGTGGTCGTTTATCAGTTTTTTTCATCTCTCCATTGCAAGAAAGAAAAACAAAGACAAAGACAAAACAACAAAAAGAAACAAATAATGGTCACGGTGTGATCAAGAGTCATGAATGGGGGGCCAATATCAATATCATTGAGCAAGAGACTGGTCGTCCTAAGCGGTTTAGGACAAAATGTCTCTATGCAAGCTAGCTAGTTGCGTAATTGGTACGATAATTGCATATTGATTGGACAAAGAAGTTGGTTGAATGAGTCAGCCAGAGACTTGGATGACCCATGCAAAGTCAACAAGAAGTCTTAGACATGATATAGTGGATCATTAACCACCCTAAATGGGAGACAAAATACAAGTGAATCATTAGCCATTCACGTAACAATGCCTAGTAGCCTCTCATTCATCCTCCTCTTGTTTGTAATCCAGCACTACTCATTCAAGCTATGCGCCACGACACTAGATTCAGAACCAAGTAACCCGTACATGAGATGTAAGCCGTACGTGAGATGTCATGATTTTATAGCACCAGATTCAATCAGTTACGGGGAATACACCCGAAATCTGACCTCAGAGGGAGGAACATTTGAGCTTGGGTTCGTTGAGCGTGGGAACAACACCTACCTAGGAATATGGTACGGCGTCAAGCCAATGGGCCAGGACGAGGATGTGATCGTGTGGGTCGCTAATAGGAACAGCCCCATGCCTTTGCAGAGCTACGTACTCGGCATAGCAAGTGATGGAGAGGCCAAGGTCTTCAATGCGAAGAACCATATGTATTGGTCAACTACTTCCTCCCCTAGAGCAACAAATGCATCAAGCGTCTTCTTGCAACTTTCAGATGATGGAAATCTCAAGTTGGTGGACAGAGGCAGACGAGGACAAGCATTATGGGAAAGCTTCCAGAACCCGACCGACACCTTCCTTCCTGGGATGGATATCAGCAAGCTGATGGATGGCTTAACATCTTGGCAAACCACACAAGATCCAGCGAAAGGCGAGTACCGTTTCATACAAGGGGATACTTCAAATGCCCCTTTAATGTACAATCGTTCTTCCCAGAGCCACACGCCTTACTGGGACGGTGCCTTTTCGGAACTCCATCCAAACTTGACGTCCTTGCTATACAACAACATGAAAGTGGGCTCAGCACTGATGAGGCTGGTAATGAATTCCTCCGGGAGTGTTCAACTATGGGAGTACCAAAACAGATGGTCCATAATATGGACTGCTCCGAAAGATCGGTGTGATTTGTTTGACACTTGTGGGAGTTTTGGAGTGTGTGATGCTAGAAACAACTTTAGGTGCAAGTGTTTGCCTGGCTTCAAGCCCAACGATGCATTCAAGTGGGAATCCGGAGACTTTTTGAGTGGGTGTTTTAAGAGAACATCTGATCAATGTGGTCAAATCTTTTTAAGCTTGCCTATGGTAAAATTGCCTCCAAATCCCTACTTGAACACCACAACAGTCCATAATGAAAGAGACTGCAAAGCTCAATGCCTAAGCGCTTGCGGACACAATGCTTACTCTTTCAATGCCAACCAGTCTTTATGCCAGATCTGGACCAGTGACCTAACTCATATACAAGAGGAGTACACCGGTTCCGATGCTCAAACACTTCACATCAGAGTGAATAATTTGGATATAGGTATGTTAAATCTTGCTCCGCATTTACATTAGAGTGTTCCTATATCAATTTCCTGCACAAAAAGAAATGTCTTCAATATATATGATTTACTTGAGCTACAAGTTTGAATATCTACACTATACTAAAAGTGTAGGACTTTCAAAAAAAAGGGGTCGTTCATTTATAAAAAACAGAAGAACAAAAGAACAGAGGGATGCATACTTTCCAGTTCCACTAAAAAAAAGGGAGTAAAAATGCATACTGGAAATAAAATGCCAAACCTGGTCGATTGCACATGGAATGAAACCTCAAAGATTATCTTTGCCAGGGAATACTTGGCAAAAGATGAAACAACCTGCAAACTACAATAGAAGCAATGAAGACCACATGCAGACTCTGAAACCTTGAAACAAAACTTAAAAGTTCAATATAGTAAGAATATAAATATGTGAGGCTAGCATTTATTTGAGGATAAGAGACATATTTAATAAAAGAAGTCTTGGCATATTGAGTTGCAAGCATAACCAGAACCAAAACTTAATCATTTGTGTGATCATTAGCACGACACGCATGCTTCAACAACAGCATATGTATTCATATTTACAAGAACTCTGAAAATGCAGGATGGAGATTTCTTCATCTGTGCATGTGAGTAGAATTCCTCGAGTAATAAATTCAGGAATAGTAAAATGAGTGAGCCAGTGCAAAAGGCAGCTAGCAAGACCAGCCTAGTTTAAACCCTGAAACTTGCATCATATTATCACACACCATTTCAGCAGCCAATTCATGGTATCTGTTCTGTCCATAGCTGCAAGCCTGCAATGGTTTATAATCATCTGATACACAGTAAGGAGCAGTGACAAATCGAACTACTATCTGTACTAAGCTCTATATCACTGTATAGCCAGATGCAAAAATTTCCACTACGATGGGGTTCTGCACCCAGGCAATGTAAACTATTTATTCCAGAGTCATGCAGTCAACAGAGATTCAATTTGAAGTCTTAATACCCATATATTGAATAATGTAACCAGCTACAATATATCTTACCAAGTTCCATTGTCATAGCCTCTTTAAACTTTCGAAATAATCCATCCAAATCTGTACTCAGGATATAGCTGAACAAAAGACACGGCAACTACTTTAATTAACCAATGAAGCATGCAGTACCAACCCTGAAGCTATCAAATTTTTAGAATAAAAGGATTAGCGAGAGGCTAGTTGATATATCAGCTTTGGGTTTCAGTAGCAGTTCACATCCTTCCCATGTCACTAAAGCAAAACATATGCAATTACATTTACATCAACAAAAGGCATCAAAAGTATGCGTGGATTACAAACTAAATTACATCAAAATAACAAAAGTATGCAACTTTCTTAACCAGCCAAAAATTGGTTTATGAGAATTCCACCGAATATAGGTTAGCCTATAGACACAAAAAATGTTGCAGTAAGCAACGATGCAAGAAGTAGACGTACTTAACTATCAACGTCATCCTCAGATTCAAAGCAAGAACATACACGATCGAAATTTAAGTTTATAGGTACATGGTTCAAAAAGCTGCAATTCAGTAAAAAGTAGATGACTTGATAAGATATAGAAAATAGTACTTCTGTTTTCCACCAAAAGAGAAAAGGGAAATACACTGCTGCTATAAAAAGTTTGTGATCAACTCTGCATATATAGGATCATAAGAGATCAATCTGATGTGGTGCAGATTCAGGTCCAAGAAGTTGCAATATTTGTGGGACTAATGTGATACCTTACCCCTTAAGCACCAATCAGAGTTGTGGTGATCAAGACTATGTCAAATTTGAATGCAACACCAGCAATGGTCAAGTTTACTTCAAACCACCCAGTGGAAAAGTATACAGAGTCACTCTTATCAATCCAAATTCAAGAACTTTTTCTGTACGATTACCAACAACGAACACTTCAGAAACTTGCATTCCTGCAAATGTTAAGAACAAGGTGTTCAATCTCAAGGATTCATCCCCATTCAGCGTCATGAACTGTAGTGTTGTGCTTTTATGGGATAAACAAGTAGTTGATGTAGAGTTGTCATGGAAGCCACCACCACCACCAGCTTGTAACTCATCAGTAGATTGCACACAGTGGGCTGAAACGACTTGTGTTGAGGGTACAGATGGGAAAAATGTGTGTACGTGCGCAAAAGGCTTTCATTGGGACTCCTTGTCGTTGAAGTGCAATGAAGGTATGTGATTTCTAGTATACTACGGATACTCTGTTAACATAACTAGTAGGAGTGCTCGAGTTTACTTATAAGGCATGCAGTGCTCAAAAAGTGATTGATATTTCCACATGTCTTAGTCAATCACAAGCACACGCCCTTGAAGGCTGGAATTGCAACTGCATGCGGAATTGTGCTTCTTCTTTTGGCCGGATTTTTGTTTGTTCTTCACCTCCGGAGGAGAAGGACAAGACAAGGAATAGGTAACTCTAACTGGAATATGACACTTACACCTCTCCTTAAAGAAGTTGAATTTCTGCAAGCTAGCTAACATTTTCCATTCAACTTCAAACACACATAGGCCTTATTGATCAGTTCAAGACTGGTGACTTAGAAGAGATTGACATTCCATTTGTCAATTATCAAACTATACTAGTTGTTACAGAGAACTTCTCAGATGCAAATAAGCTTGGAGCTGGAGGCTTTGGCCCAGTTTACAAGGTGATTCCTTACCATTTGTCTACTAATTAATGTGGTTTTAGTAGGTACTTTAGCATATAATAATTAAGTTGGTGGATTGTGTAGGGAAAGATGGCTGATGGAAGTGAAGTAGCAGTGAAGAGGCTCTCGACAACATCAGTACAAGGAATTGAGGAATTCCGAAATGAGGTAATATTGATAGCTAAGCTTCAACACCGAAACCTTGTGAGAGTTGTCGGCTACTGCATGAAGGAAGATGAAAAGATTTTGATATACGAGTACATGCCTAACAAGTCCCTGAGCTCGTTTATTTTTGGTGAGTAACAATCCATGAATGCATAAGATCGAACTAGATGAACTCGCATGTTCTCAGTGTATGCATGTGTCGTTATCATGCATATATATTGTGTTTGTACATGCTCTAATCATCAATTGATTTGGTTTCTCCATGAATATAAGATCAAACTATGTCACCCTTGTTGGACTGGACGAAACGCTTCAATATTATATTGGGAATAGCTCGTGGACTAGTTTATCTTCACCAAGACTCCAGATTGAGAATAATCCATAGAGACTTGAAGCCAAGCAACATCTTGTTAGATGAGGAGTTGAACCCAAAAATTTCCGACTTTGGCTTAGCCAGGATTGTTGCAGGAAATGAGATGGCAACTACCACTGCTAGAGTAGTTGGAACATAGTAAGTGATAATTCTGTATAACGAACTGCCCGATATTTTTATTGCCTGCGAGAGCCTTTTGCTAATTTGATAAATTGGTATAGTGGTTATATGTCTCCAGAATACGCACTAGATGGGTACTTCTCCATCAAATCTGATGTATATAGCTTCGGAATTATCATGCTAGAGGTTATCAGTGGGAGGAAATGTACAAGCCTGTTGCAGGCTGAGAGCAGTCTAATAAGCTTGGTCGGCTATGTAAGTGTTCCGAATGTCTTAGGATGTCCATTACCTGAAAACTAACTTATGTTCATGACACGAACACTTGGTTTGCATGAACAGGCTTGGAACCTATGGGATAAAGGGAGAGCTCTAGAGCTGGTGGATAAATCAATTATGGATTCATGTAATAGCTTTCAAGTCGAACGATGCATAAACGTAGGGCTTCTCTGCTTGCAGGAAGACCCAAGTGCTCGGCCGACCATGTCAAGCATACTTTTGATGCTTGGTGGTGGCGACAAAATGAGTCTTCCGTCTCCAAATCAGCCGGTTTTCGTAGCGAGAAGGGCACCTTTAGGGGCAGCTTCCTCTTCATCTGGTACCAGTAAGTTTGGCACTAGTAAATCAAATGTTGAGTACACAACATCCGTCGAAGGCCGTTGAGTTGTAGGGAAAGAAACGGCTACTGTACGTATAGGCTCTCCAATTTGTATCATGTTCACATAATTTAGCCTTCAACAGAATGTTGCCATCTACCCTGTTCTTTATCAATAATTCAATACTATTATTTACCCGTGTTTGTTTCTATATCTGGGGTATAGGGAATGGGGTTAGGAATGGGTCAAACCTATTCTTGTGTTTGGTTAAGAATGGGATCAGGAATGAGTGATTCCAAGTTATCACTCATTCCTCACTTTTACACATAACTTCATACCTCACCCTCTAGACCAAGGTATCAGTCATACCTAAAATCACTCAACCCCATTCCTCATCCCAATCCCATTCCAACCCGATTCCCTATTCGAACCCGATTCCTGCCATGTAACCAAACGGGCAGAATGTAGAAACTATTTATTTAAACATTGAAAGCATCAATATTCAGGCCTATATGTGGTCACAGTCTCACAGACAGGCAATAAGATGAAGAGAAAGTGCAAGTGGAAACCTAATTGCAAGAGGAAAGGGAAAGATGCAAGAGCGTTCTTACGATGAAGAGAATGGTAGGCGAACCACTCGGTGTTCTGATTCAGATCCGGTGACCGCTCCGCCCTAACGCACAACAAATTCTCCATTCCGCTTCCTCGAAACCACAACCAACAGCTTGTTTCCTCTTTTTGTCCGCGATTGTGAGTGCTCGCCCTTGGAAATTCCAAGTGCGGAAAGAATTCCAACTCCGAGGCCTATATGTTTGATGACTGTTGGTGGAGGGAGAGACGTACGCTTACACATCAAAAGTGTAATCTTGCCTTTGCCTTTGTTTGTTCAAGGTTTACAATTTAGAAGTTAAAAAGAAAGATTTTATTTGATTAAATCCTTATATTATTGAATCAATGTGAAAATATATAGTACTAAGTTATATTTTTATATAAATTAGTACAAATTACCCATCATATCATCATCATAATCATCATAACTATATACTAAAGTGGAGGTTAAAAATAATAATGGCTCAAAACATATATAGACACATGAACTTGTTCATTTTGATCATTTGAACACCTCACCTTTAGAACGGACTGAGCACTCCAACTTGTCAAACAAACCTATCGAGCACTCCAACTTGTCAAAAACTACCTATTAACACCTAATCCCTAGCGTGGCATTGCACGTGTGATGTACACTTTATTTGAGAGTGTTTTCATTAAAAGCCAGATTTTTTTAAACTTACGTGTATAAAGAAATTTGCTCGGCATTGTAGTATAATGACGGGTTTAGGTCACAGTTAATTAAACGAGGAGGCCTTATTTGGCATCACGTGACCTTTTTTATGCTTAATTATGTTTACGTAATAGCGCGTGTGTAAAATTGCACTCCGTAATTAGGAACGGGGTGTTTAATAGGTAGGCTTTGACAAGTTAGGGTACTCAATACAGGCCCGGCCCAGGGCGTGGGGCAGAGTGGGCGCAGGCCCTGGGCCCATAATTTTTAGGGGGCCAAAATTATTAAAATATATTATATATAAAATAGTGTTTAAAATATCTCAAATTGCAAAGTGGTTTAGTGGAATGGTGTTCTTACCCTTATTGAAGAGGTCTTGGGTTCAAATCCCACCACCCTTATAAATTTTTAAATGTGGGCCCTATTTTATATCTTTTATTTAATTTATCTTTCTTTACTACTAATCAATTAGTGTATTCTCGTATTACTATAGTTATTGTAAATAAATCTTATTTATAAAATTGTCTATATTGGTTACTTTTTGTTAGATTTAAAATATACGGCATATGCATTTAAAAAAATATTATTTCTTTTATTCATACATTGTTATACGATGATAACACCCAATTTTATGTATGTAATTAAGTTAAATTTAGGTCAATTATTTTATAAATTCTTCGTATCTTAATATTATAACAAGGACAAATTTATACGAAAGTATTATAAAATTTTACGAAAAGTTCTAAAAATTATATATAAAGGGCCCTTTTATTATAATCGTCCCGGGTATCTAAAATGTCTGGACCGGCCCTGACTCAATAGGTCCGTTTCAAAGGTCAGGTGTCCAAATAAGCAAAACGGATAAGTTCGGGTGTTTGTATATGTTTTGAGCCGAATAATGATTATCACGACATTTATCAACATTACATTGAAACACATCACTCATCTTTATTAAAATAACTAGTGGGCAAATCCCGTCCGTTGGACGGGTGAAAGCACGTCAGAAAATTTTCAAAAATTCTTAATAGTATTTTAGTACATGAGATTCATAGCCTAGATGGACGGACCAAAGCATAAAGGAAACATTCTAATTTTCTTATTAGTATTTCTGTAATTTTTTTTTTAGAAAATAATGTTTATATAGAAAAGATAAATATACGGATTTAAAAAATCCCATTATAAGTTTCTGTCTTAGGTTCAAATTTAAGTGTATGAAAAGTTTAATAAATTTGATTTACTAAAGTCAATTTTCCAAATTCTTATAATTTTTTAAGACTAAATTACATGTCATTATTTCCTATTTAATATTATAACTTTTTATAAACTTTGTTTAGGAAACTGTTATATTACACGTTTTCATGAAAACCCTTTTCATTTTTTTGCATTTTTGAATTTAAAAGATCTTGTTGTATATATGATTATATCTAGCACTTGTATACATGTCAATATGCAATGCCTGTACATTGTCTACTTTCTAACAAGGACTTGCTTAAATACACAGATTGTCCTTTAAATCAATACTACAATATGAGTATTGATTTCATGTAACGGAAATATACGTTACATTCATATATATACAGCAAGTAGTTGCTAGTGATATATAATATATATGGTGCTTGATAGAACTAAGTTGATACAACAAATGACCGTTCAAGTCTAGTACTTTTTCAAGATCTTGCTATGTAGTTCCACGTCAGGGCTAATTTTCTGTTGTAGTAGTTGAAATGTATTGTTTGCAGTTTACCCATGATCCGCCATCAAATCCAAGGCTGTCTTAACAAGCGAGTGAGTGGTGGTTTTATACCTGCTTAAACCCATAGTCCCTAAGAATATATTGAAGCTCTCAATCTCTGAAGTACTCCCCAGAACCTTGTCTAGCTCTTTGTCCAGTTTGAGACTCTTGAAAAGACTGACTCTTGTTCTCTCATCATCCAAATCGCCAACTCTATAGTAAATCTCCAGACTCTAGGAACTCAAGTGGCGGGATTCACCATCTCTATAGTAAATCGCTAACTCCGCCTCTTTCGAACAGAGCCCTCGACTCTCCGGGAGTCATGAACTTGAAGGCGCTCATCCCCAGCCCAACCATCACTTCCTGTAGTTTGCTGTCCTCTGACTTGATCCCTCTCAAAATCTGTCAAGGGCATGATAGATAGTACATCAAAGGTCTACCCTTGTCTTTGCAACTTTTGTAAAGATAGAATTGCACAAAGCACCCCATATATAAGTTACTTGGCTACAAAATGCCCTTTAGAACAAGTATAGTGCTGTCTAGGTGTTGCATTGCTGACAATAGCTAAATGGAATTTTGGTAATGAAAGACGATTTTGTCTAAATTACCCTTTTTTCTTATGTTTCATGTCAAGAAATCCAGCATGTTGAGAGTGATGATGAAGACATATCGTAGGAACTCCTACAACAACTCTTAACTTGAGGAAGCAATCTTACCAAAGTTTGGTTAAACCAGTATATAGCTTGTATACTTACAATGACTTCATACTTGTTAAGGAGCTCAAAGATGCAGGAAGGGGGCCTAGGATTTGGCTGAAAGAGAGATCCCTGAGGCATTGAAAGGCAATAAAAATTAGAAACCAATCTTTCAAGTAAAATACTGAATTGGCCACTTATTATGTTTCTGTCAACAACAAAGAATAAAAACTGGATCAACAGTAGAGGTCATCGGTGAAACCGGATCAAAGAATAAAAACATTCCAAATTGAGCAGCTGACATCACAAGAACTTACAAAGTGGAAAGCCTTCTAATTTTGCATGTGTAATTTTGCACGAGTCTGCTAGGTGAACGTCATTAACCTGCAAGTTTACCAAGATCATAGTCACCACAACCAAACCATTCCTCTGTAGAAAGTAACAAGCGGATGATATATTTCCAACAGTAAAAAGAAGGGAAAATTTATTTCAATATCGTGGAAACAACTTCATTATACAGCATCTACCATGTCTGCTTAATGTACATTTCTTGGTCCTAATCCAAGCATGAAAAGTAGTTTCAAGGTGTCCATCTCTATTTAATTGTTGGTGGAACTCCATGTACAATCAATTCCCACAACCAATAAACACCTAACTGTTCTAGATTATTGGGGTCAACTGGCCAAACAACAGCATATCAATTTGATCGCAAAACATGGCTCTGTGTATCAACAGCTATGCTAAAGCAAACTCGTGTGCACATATAGTATACAGATACTCAGAAGTCCACCTTCAAAAATAAATCACCCTTGATTTATCCCAGTTTACATAAAACCACCCAAACTTTTCTCTTGCAACCTATATTTGATCATCACGATCAAGCCCTAAGTTCGTAAGACAATGGTGACCACAAAGAACTAAATTCTAACATCAATTGACGAATTAGAGACTAAAAACCGAATAGAGAAAACAGTAGGCCTGTGCATACCTTACTACACTGGACAAAGCATTTGAAATCCACAGACCAAACCGTGAATAGGAGCACCAGAATGTGGAAGACAGAGAGCCCGTCAAGCACTATAAAGGCATCAGTAATGTCAATGCTAGGAACGATTAGGGCTAGCCAGGCAGCGTAAAGGACAAGCAATGGCCAGACGTCCAATCGCCACACTCCGTTCCTCTTTCGCAGTAAATCGATGCTGTCGACCACCTTCCCACCAACATAGAACCTCGGCATCGAAAATCTCAACTGTGTTCTTCGCCGAACACACGCCCGATCCTGTTGATTCAACTGATTATGGCTGAGGATTCTGCATTCACAAAAAATGAAAAAGATGAAAACATGAACACAAAAGAACAAAGAGAATAATGACAAATATAACATGACTTACAAGTATGTAAGAGACTTCATCAGTGAAATGGAATAAGGAATAGCTCCATTGAAATTATTTGACGCTAAATTTCTGAGCAAGACAAAAAGGAATCTAGATGATCAGCAATCCAAATGGAAGGACAAGTTGCCAACAATGAGACATGATGAGCCATAATCATACAATTGCTGAGCATTTGTAGGGAGTTGGTATGGAATTGAACCGGCAAGATTGTTGCTACTCACATCACTGCAATCACAAAAAAAAAATCAACAATCAACTTGCAGAAGCTCTTTTCTAAGAAATTATGTACTGTCCAGAACGTTGTGATCAGACCTTGGAGAAAAGCGTGTTCAAACAGTGAACCTTTTGTGTTTCTTCAACAAAAGCATAGAACTGTGTTAAACCTTTCAAAGTAAGCTCGTCCATCAGGTTAATAACATAGGGCTTCTTCAGATATCGATCTTTAGTTACAGGAAATCGGCGATTGAGAACAGGACAACAATATTAGCAAGTAGAGGCATAGAAAAGCCTTGAGCAGATGAAGGAAGAAAGGCACGCACCTTGGAGGTGATGAGATGGCAGCCGCGGGGGTGAGGAGGGAGAGCGACGGTCTTCTGGGCCCACTTGGGAGCGGTGACGGCCATGGAAGAGTAAGAAGAGGTCGTCTGTGGGAAAGCGGCTCTCACCTGCAAAAAGCCACAATTTTGCTTGCAATTTTAAACAAGAACGACCAAAACAAACTACGATCTCACGATCTCAGTAAAACCTACTTGTAATTGTAAGAAAAGGCCCAAAAGTGAAAGACGAAGTAAACCCTAGAACGTCAAAAACCACAAAATTGACCACGAAAAAAGGGCGAAATTTTGCGCACTCCGAAATTTCGGTTGCGCACCCTCATATGGACAGATTCAGAACCCGTACATAATTTTTCAAAAAAACCGGATTTAATATGGACAGATTCAGAATCCGTCCATAATTTGAGAAAAAACCCGGTCCCGTGTGCGGGTTTAGGAAATGTAGACACAGACCGGAATTTGCCCGGACGAGTTTTAGACAGGTTTAGAACCCGTACAAGTATGGACAGTTTTAGAACCCGTCCATATTTTTGACTTTTTAGGTCAAAAATATGGACAGTTTTAGAACCCGTTCATAAGTTTTATAACCCTCAAAATTCATCCGCCGTCATTCATCCGCCTCATTCATCGTCATTCAACAACATCGTCATTCATCCACTGTCCATGGATCGAGCGAGAGAGGAGGAGGAAGGCCGAGTCTCGACGGCGGCCGCGGTTCCGGGTGGCTCGGAGGAGGTTGCCACCGCCCAATTTTCGACCGGTGTGGATCTCGCACAAGCTTCTTCAACGGGTCTCGAAACCGTTCAAGGGTCGCCGGGTCTCCAAACCGTTCAAGGGTCGCCGGGCGACAATCTCGACGGGTCCAGTATCGTAGAGGAGCGGGGAGGGAGGTGCGGCGGTGGGGAGTGCGGAGGGTACCCGAGCGGTTGTGGGGAGCGGGGAGGGAGATGCGGCGTCAAAGGTGGCGGGCAGCGATGGACCGGATGGTGGTCCGGCGGCGGAGGTTGAATTTACCATTGTATCATATAAAATAATATATTAAATACATTTTTACTATTGTATCATATAAAAATATCAATAAAAAAAGTGGATGTTGAATTTACCATATATATCGCTAATATAGCATAGTGATTACGCTTTAGGAAAAAAAGATCGATTTCTTAATTAAGATAATAATTCCTTATTATTTTCATTACATATTTATATATTTATTATTTAATTATTTTTTCAATAAAAAATAACATATATACGAGATAATATGGTTTTCTATAGCTTATTAAATATTATCTATATCTTTACTATTATAATATATTAATCCGAGTTTTTATTTAAACTTATTGATTTTATTATAAAAGTTAGTTTACATAATTTAATTAAATACCAAAAGATTTGTATCAATTGTTAATAAAATGTGATAATGCATCTTATCTTATGTCATTCTTCCTCAATTATTTAAATATATATTTATGTATGCATAAAAAGTAACTATATAAATAAAATTTATTTATATATATGATGATATACAAGAATTATGTCATTTTATACTCCAAAAAATAAGCATCATTTTAAAACAAAGTATACGTATGATAATATTTGTAATTGTTAAAGTAAATTCATACACAAAGCAATAAAAATAAATAAATAACACCCCCGTACAAGGTACGGGTCATCTGCTAGTTGTATCCTAAAATTAGACTATATCAATTGTTATGTTTATATTTTGCAATTTGTTTGCCTCAAATTCGAACTTATCGATTTTTGTTTAGGTTGTAACTCGTTCATGAACGGATCCGTAACCCGTCCATGAACGGATTCGCCTTTAAACTTACACTTACATATATTATACTATTATGATTAATATCACATATTATCCCTTCAACTAGCAAACGACTCACAAGAAGTCCTCATGGTACTTGACGAGTTGAACCATCATAAAGATATTCATGGTATATGACAAGTACTATCATAAAGGTCTTCATGTCACATTACGAGTTCAACCATCGTGCAAGACTTCATGGTATAAGACGAGTTCAACCTTGTAAAGGACTTCATGGTTCATGGCGGGTTGAACCATCATCAAGGTCTATATAAAACATAAGAGGTCCTAATAGCTAGTGGCTAGCGCTTAACGATGAAGTTCTTCATGGTCGATATAAGCTATATGTGGCATCCGATTTGTAACTTAAGATTTTTTTATGTTTAAAATGATAAAACGTTGAATTGTTGTAAAAACATGGTTATAATAAGTTCTTTAAAAAAAATTCAGAAAAACGACCATCAGGGTAACCCTATGTACTAGTCCAGAAACTGTCCATAAAGTTTAGGGTTTAGGGCCCAGGGAATGTGTAATGCCCTATGAACGGGTTCGTAACTCGTTCATGGGAAGTTTTCACACCCACCTATGGACGGATTCGTAACTCGTTCATGGGAAATTTTCACACCCACCTATGGACGGATTCGTAACTCGTTCATGGTCAGTTTTCAAACCCGCCCATGGACGGATTCGTAACTCATTCGTGGGCAGTTTTCAACCTCATCCGAGCCACCCTTCTCCTATGGGATGAATTAACAATTGAAAAGTGAATAGTGAAAAGCACGAGGCCGCATTAAAAGCCGAAATCTGTCGGCCGCATAACTGGATTTATGGACGGGTTCAAAATCTGTCCATAGGAGCTGTTCAAAAACCCTAACTTGGACGGGTTCAGAATCTGTCCATAGGTGCCGTTTTTTTCAAAATTCAAAATCTGTATTTGTGCGGGTTCTAAACCTGCCCATAAAAGCTGTTTTTTTTTTTAAACTTGAACATTTTCAGAACCCGTCCATATGGGCCGTTTTTTAAGCGAACCGGATGTTCGTTTATGGACGGATTCTGAAACTGTCCAAGGTTTCCAGAAAACCGGGTTCAGCTTGGACAGTTTCGTAACCCGTCCATACTGGAGTGCGTGACCAAATTTGAGGAGTACGCAAACGAGCGGCCCGAAAAAGGGGGGAATTCACCTTTTGGGACCGAAGGTGACCTGGGGCAAGGAAACGTAGCCACGGAGGGGGTTGATAGCATCGGAAGAAGCCGCCGAAACGCCGGAATTGGGGCCAAGAGGAGACTGGATGGACCAGCGGCGGAGGTAGGAGAGGAGGAGGCGGAAAGCGGTTGCTGGCGGAAGATCTTCGGTGGGAGCGAGTGCCTGAGAACCTCCGGGAGAACGTCCACGGCGGCGGATTGGGAGTCGGCGGCGCCAGCGACGGAGGAAGAGGTCGCCGGCGAGGCCAGGGTTTGCAGACACAACGAAGAACGTGACATGGCCTTATACATTGCCCTAGGATTTCATTGAATTGGAGTGTCTCTCTGTCTCCATAACCTTCAATGTTGGAAGGGAAAACTGCCGGTGGAAGGCTATTGGAGTGCATCCAATCAATACAGGTGGAGAATACAGGATTTAAGTGGGGTCTGATAGCTAGGCATTAAATCAACCTTTCTTTGGGAGGGAGAGTCTTTAGATATGTATAGATTGAATTGGTTAAAAATTGATGGTAAATCCTTATGTGTGTAAAATATGAAAAAATATATATCATTGAAATTATACTTATAAGGTTTTCATAAAGATTTAATTAATTAATCTTACTATATATAAAGTTAGATATTAAAATGATAATATAAAACAACATATGTCAAGTCTAAACAAATATATAGTTAAATTAATAGTA
This sequence comes from Polygonum maritimum, assembly GCA_963924305.1. Classification (NCBI taxonomy): domain Eukaryota; kingdom Viridiplantae; phylum Streptophyta; class Magnoliopsida; order Caryophyllales; family Polygonaceae; genus Polygonum; species Polygonum maritimum. The sequence goes on from OZ002736.1 coordinate 1,308,810, forward strand.
GTATATTAAAATATAATAAACCATATAACCATTTTATTAAATCAATTTGATTGGTTGTCAACTTGTCATTAATTGACTTATTTTTTATTTGTCAAATTTTTACTATAGACTCAACTTATGTAAAAGTTATATATATATATATATGATTTAGATTTGAATTTTTCCTCCAAGATAATTATAAAATGAAAAACATAATTGACAAAAACAAGTATTCACTCCTTATACAAAAATTATAATCCTATAAACTTTGTTCGATTAAAATAGTATATTATAACAAAAATGTTGGACCACTTGATAAATCTCATAAGAAAAAAATTGAAATAAAATAATGCAAGATTTTATATCAAACTATTATTTTGAATACCGTTATATAAAATTGGAAGTAGGTTTTTAGTCAAAGCAAAATCGTGCCTTGAAGACACGGGGATTAATACTAGTATCATGTAAAAGCAATATCTCGACTTAACCGATCCGAGTTTGGATTTAGCAATAAGTGATATCAATATATCATGCACAAATTACCCATATCATGCAAAAACAATGTAAAAGTTCATATGTGATATGATATGAAATCTTTGAATAAAAAAAAAATTGATATGACATCTCAAGAGAAATATTTTATCAATATATATTTTTAACAATTAATTAGATTGTTATATGATGATAGAAAACAAAAGTTAAGTTAATTATGACTTATTTTTGCATAAATCTTTCAGAAGTATACACTTGCAATATTCATAATATTTTTTCAAAATAAAATAAATATTTTGAGAGATCTTATAAAATTATAATTAATTTTAATATAGTAGAGTTATAGATCAATACAATTTATAAATGACAATTATAATGCAAATTTAGTTTAGATATTTTTTAGATACTTTTCAAATACATATTGAGATATTTGTTACTAAATTTATAACATTAATGGGACAAAAAAGATTGACAAAAAAACATGACAATGACTATAAAAGCACAATAAAAAACAAAATTTCATAGCAACAAATAAGTTAGAAAATTAATTATACTTTGATCTACAAAAATGAGTGTCTAACAAAATGATTGAAAAAGATAGATATTAACTTATTAAGTGGAAAAAGATAAAAATTAGAAAAAAAAAGATAGATGATAGCCAATTACTAAAGATAAGAAAGACTTTCAAAATTATTTTTCTTAAAGTAAATTTTTAACATGAGGTGTGACTAAAATTAACATGAAGACTTGAAAGGTCTCGACTTTAATATATAGTATAGATTATAGTAATTGATATTAAATTATAATTATCCTGTTACTTATAAGGATGTTTGTCAAACCAACTATATATATAGCAAAGTTTTACTAATTTAAGAGTTGATTGCTCATAAAAAACCTTATTTGACAAGATAATGACCCAATTAAATAGACTTATATACATAGCATTGACATACAAATAACATTATACACGATATATGGACAAATAGTATATATAAATATAAATTATTTTTGATAATATAAAAACTAATCAATAAGATTCCATGCGATAGTACGAACCATTGATTTAGTGTATTTATAAAACTTAATTGTGGTCTCACTTTACATGGAATTAATTATATTTTAATTACAAGATATTTATTAAAATAATATCTATGATCCAATATCAATTTCATGATATATAATAAATTTATAATAGTAGTAAGCTATCATAATCTCTATTTAAGTCAACAATCATATCAATTATGACCGCACGTCAAACTAGTTTTTATTCCAATTATTTTGGTTTTTTAATTAAAGTTTATTCTATCTATTTATGATGATTAAAATAATAAAAAATATAAATTAACAATCTATTTAATAATTCTTATTTGTAATTTAAATCCAAATATTATATTGAAACATTATTTTAAAATAGATTGTTCACATATTCGGTCATATTAATGTCCGGTGCATACACGCAGGCCTCGTAGTCGCAGTGAACAGATATCTTAAACGGCAGAATACATATACAGACCCCTGTACTTGAACGTTTTTTCCTATCAGCCCCCCGCACTTTAAAATGTTCAATTAGACCCCTGTACCACCCCTATTTTTTCCTATCGAACTATGACAGCCGGCTCCGTGATTCACACGCGCCCAGGTGTCTTGCCACGTAATTAAAAAAATGCTATGTAACACCACGCCACGTAAGCTATAGTATGCCATGTAAGCTTTCGTATGTAACATGCCAAATTTTGATATTAAAAAATGAAACAAATTTATAAAAAAAAAAAGAAAATAGGAGTCTCCTTCCCCATCCCGTTAGGCTCCTCTTCTACTTCCCAACCGCAGTTCACAAGAAGCAACCGGAGTTCCACTTCCGGCCTCCCATCAGCCGGCCACTTTGGGCCCAATTCGACTCCGGCCACCCAAGACCCGTCTCGAAGCCGCCGCCTGAACCCGACATCCTCTGCCCCAGATTTGGAAATTATCGATTCCGCCTACCGTTTCTGCCGCCCTTTCTCGGCCCTTCCCGACGAGCCCAGTCACCCGACGACCGGATTTGTAGACGCCGGCCGCGTGCGCCCGACTTCCTTTTCACTCCCTCACCCCCAAGACCTCAACACCCTCCCCTGAAAATCTCGCCCCCAATTCCATTAATTTAAACCTCAACCCCAAATTCTGACTTCCAATTCTCCAACTCGACCTACAATGGCGGCCAATTCCTCCACAAATTTGGCAAACATTTCAGTTGGAATTCAATGAGCTATAGCTACACAAGTACTCAATTTGGGGCAAACAACAATTAATACCTGGAATCAGATTTGGAGGTCTGAGCATCATACAGAGTGCATTCTTCCAAATTGTTGCTGGAAATTGAGGGGTGAAACTGGGTAATTGTGATTCCAGAGAGCTCAAATTCGGAATTGGGAAATTGGTGAAGAAATTTGCCCATTCGGGTCAAATCCCAGCCAAACCCTACCACCCCCCTCCTCATCGATTCCGTCCGCCACCGACGAAAATCTCGCCCCCTCAAAAAGCTCTCCCACCCCGTGGTCCTCCTCATCTCCTCCGACGGCTTCCGATTCGGCTACCAATACAAAGCCCCGACCCCCAACATCCACCGCCTGATCAACATCCTCAACATCATACATCGGGCAGGTCTTGGGTGGCCGGAAGTGGCCGGCTCGAGTAGGGTTTCGCCATGTGTGCTGGTAAACGTTGACATCTAATTTTTTTTACTAATAAAGAAGAAAAGAAAAAAAAAAGAAAAATCTCCTTTTTTTTATTATTATTTGCCATGTCAGCAAAAAAACAAAAACACTCGCACTATACGGGTCTAGCTAACACGCGCTTGTCCACGTCTGCCATTTATGTTCGATAGGAAAAAATAGGGGTGGTACAGGGTCTAATTGAACATTTTAAAGTACAAAAGGCTGATAGGAAAAAACGTTGAAATATAGGGGGTCTGTATATGTTCTGCCTATCTTAAACCCTCTCCCTCATAAATGGGTTTATTGAAAAACGGGGACTCAAAATTCTCAAGCCTTTTCCGTCTCGGTCAAACTTGAGTCTTCCCGTCAACTCTCCGGCCACCTGATGTTAGACAAGAATGTCTTGCAGTGGACGGCCAAGATCCTCTCTTACACACGCAAAGGCTTCAACGACAATGCCTTGTCTTGTTTCTTACAGATGAGAAGAAACGGCTTCGAACCCAACGATGCAACCTTCTCCACAACTCTTACCGCTTGCGCAAATTCAACAAATTTAACCTTCGGCTCGAGCTTACACGGATTGATTCACAAGCTTGGCTCTACTGGGCAACTTTTCATTTCAAGTGGGTTGATCAGGGTTTACTCCAAATGCAACCGGATTGAGGATGCTCGCAAGGTGTTCGACGAAATGCCTGAGCGAGACGGTGTTGTTTGGAACTCGATGATATCCGGGTGCTCGCAGAATGGGTTGAACGGAGAAGCTGTTGAGTTGTTTTCTAGGCTAGTTTGGGACTCTAGAGGCTGGAGACATTTTGTGAATGATTTTACTCTGGCTAGCACCCTTAAGGCTTGTGCAGGTGCAGGGTTTCTAAGGTTTGGTCAGTTGGTGCATAACTATGGAATCAAGATGGGTCTTGAGTCTAATATGTATGTTGGGTCGGCCGTGATTGATATGTACTGCAAATGTGAGAAGTTAGACAGTGCTCTTCGTGTGTTTAGACGGATGCAGGACATGGATGTGGTAGTATGGAATACGATTATTAGCGGGTGTGCTCTGAATGAGTTGGAAGAGGAAGCAATCCAGTTGTTTCATCTGATGGAGTCTGAAGGTCTACGGCCGAATGAAAATACCTTGTCTTGTGTACTAGATGCTTCGCAGGTGATGCCTGATAGTGCAACAGGCAGATGCTTTCATGTTAAAGCCTTGAAGCTCGGGTTCTTGTCCGAAGTTTATGTTGGAACTGCTGTGGTCGATATGTACTCCAAGTTTGTTGCTATTGATTACGCAGAGAGAGCCTTTGATGAGATGATTTACAAGAATGTAGTATCCTACAATGCTCTTATTTCGGGTTACAGCTTGAGCGGTGAAATACAGAAAGCAGTAAGAGCTTATATGGAACTGAGAATAGAAGGAATGGAGCCTGACCCATGTACCTATCTCCACCTTTTCTCCTGCTCTGCTGCTTCCCGTTCTGTAGTGGATGGGACGCAAGTTCACTCGCAAGTGATAGTGTTTGGTTGGGGCTCAGATGCATCTGTTGGGAACTCTATAATAAATTTCTACTCGAACTGTGGTTTTGTTGATTGCGCGTTAAAGGTCTTTGAAACTATACAGGATAGTAACATAGTTTCCTGGTCTGTTATAATTTCCGGACTTGTACAAAACAACGAAGGACAAAAGGCCTTGGAGATGTTCAGTGAATTGAACAAGAAGTATGGAGTAGCTGATGAGTTTTCCTCCTCTAACGTCATAAAGTCCGCAGCTTCTGAGGCTGCTATTGAACAAGGAAAGCAATTGCACTCCTTTGTTATAAAGCGAAATCTTCAGTTCCAAGTTGTTGTTGGAAGTGCACTTATCGACATGTATGCAAAATGTGGGATGGTGGAAGATGCATATAAAGTATTCAGTAAGATGCCAGAAAAAAATGTCATCTCTTGGAACTCAATGATTATGGGCTATGCTCAAAATGGTTTTGCAGATGAAGCATTGCTAATATTCAAAGAAATGAAAAATCACAATATGTTGCCTACACCAGTCACATTTGTGGGAGTCCTAGTTGCCTGCTGTCATGCAGGATATGTTGAGGAGGGCAAACAGTTTTACAAGTCAATGGTTCAAGAGTATCGGATTCCTGCTTCTGTAGAGCATAATACATGTATGGTTAACCTACTTGGCCGTGCGGGATATGTAGATGAGGCAGAAGCCCTCCTCCTTAATTCACCATGTTCACAAGATGCTCAAATTTGGAGGGCTCTTCTTGCTTCTTGTGAAGCTCATCAGAAGTTAAGTGTTGCTGTTCGTGTGGCACAACACTGTGCAGAATTGGAACCAAATGTATCCTCCACATACACCATGTTATCCAACATATACGCTGCTAAAAAGATGTGGTCAGAGGTCAGCAGGATGAGGGATTTGATGTTGTCTGTAGCTGATACGAAGGAGCCTGGATGCAGCTGGATTGAAGCCGGGAACTAAGTACTAGTTTCATATGTGATGGTGACTGCTTTGTCTTTTTCATGTAGATCCTTCTGAATGGCTTTCTAGGTCAGCTTCATTGTGGCTGCATATGTGAAATTCTTCAAGCTCCAAAGACCTAGAATGCTATACGATAGCGCCAGTGCCTTACTGTTTTCTTTCGAACTGGGAGCCTTGACAGGTATGTCTTGATTAACTTGAATGTTTGTAATGTCTTCATAGATGGTACAACTCTTTTCAACATAGGTTTGTTTTTTCAAGGATGTGATTGCGCTAGGATTTGTTTCACAAGATGGACAGTGGGGGTTGTTTGTACAAATCTTCTGTAGATTTTTGGCTGTGCATGTAGGTTATCTTGACCGTAACATCCAGGACAGTTATTCTTGAAGCAGATTCTCATTTTTCTTCTCCTTTTTTTTTTGTCTGATCTTGTCTCTTCATTGCTTTTTAGTGCATTTCTTAATTTGTAGCTTCATCTGAGCAATTCAGACCTGTATAGATTTGTTTCAATATGTAATTACTCAAATGTATTTTTGTATGTAATTTTAGGTATTAAGAAAATATCTCTTGCATGTCTATATGTGCAGTAAATTCAACAAAGTAATGCCTGATTTTGTTGGAAATTTGCTCCCAAAGAGCATGTATGAAGAAGTTGAGGTTTAGCATCTGATGTAAACTGAAGGCTATACAAAGTAATGCCTGATTTGTTTTTATGCATTCTATTATTTTGTTTTATCAGATTTTTGTGAGGGAGCTCTTGGAGTTTCAGTGTTCTTTTTATGACCCTTCAAGGGTTTTACAGTGCCTTCATATATTTCATATTGCATACTAGTAGGTTTAAGAAGCTAACTGCAGATAGGTTTTTATCCAACATATGACCTTACAACTGATTAATTGAGCTGTTGTAACACCATATTGCTAATGGATATTTTAATTTGCTACTATGAATAGTTAGTGTATGACTGCAGCTGATTACCAGCTGTCACCACAGAAATGTATTTGTTGTCGTCAATGTTCTTTGTTATGAACTGTGTCAATGTTCTTTGTTTTTCTTAATCTTTAACTTTCTGTTGCGTTTCATGAGTGTATTTATTTTTTGTATCTTATCTAAACTATATTTGGTTTTCTCTGGTGCCACTCAGTGTTCTGAGAAACAGCGGTTACAAATAACAGCACTGGACTGCAATGGCTTTTGGGTTCACTGTGACCACCAGAGATTACACAGATAATGCTTGGCAATACAGACGCTCTCTCTACAGCAACATGTCACTGGATAGAGTTCTCTGTATCTCTAAAAAATAGTTCTATAGCACTCGAGTGCTAGCAGGGTCACTTGCCACTACAAGCTTTGTTCTGTAATAATTACCTTCAAATGGGAGTAGTCTTTTGTGCGTCCGTGTTTCAGATAGTTTCAAAGTCTACTCAATGGACAACTGAGTCCCATCCCACTTGCTTCAATGGATTGCTGCCTGCCTGCGTTGAAAATTCTAGGGGAGAATACAGAGGTTAGAAAAAGAATTCTGTTGGTTCTTCCCTTTGTTTCTACCAATTCTTTGCTTGTTGGACATTCTTAGGTGATGAAGGCACTTGAAACCTTTTTTTCTGAGATTTTAATTTGCCTACATTATTATTGCAGGCTGTCTTGGCAGAATGTGCTGAAGCGTTTGGCTCTCGGTGAGTAATTGGAGTTTGGTTTGTTGATCATAAATGCTCTCTTTTTTGAGGTTCATGTTCAACTACCTTGTGCTTTTAAGTTTTTATGTCGCTATTAAATATGGTAGTGATGTGAAATATCGCTCATTGATGGATGGTAACCCATTACACGAGCTGCTGTCATATTATATAGTGATGTGAACTCGAGCGGGATAATTTTACTCAAGAACTCCATTGGGATATCTATGCCCAAACTCCTAGGGGTGTTTGGTCGGTGGGAATCAGGAATGAATGTATGAGTTTGGGAATAAAAACCTCATATTTGTTGTTTGGGCGTTTATTTGCAAACAGTTATAGATAATGGATGGTTTGTGCAAGTAATTTGCCATAAAGAATGGATTTATGCAACTAATTTGTAACAAAAGATAGTATTTTATGAACTTTTGTTTATGAAGGGTGGTTTTATACAAATAAGTGAAAATAAGTAGAACTTGGATTTTTCAGTTACGTGTCTTAAGGGTACACTATAAAAATCTAATATTAAAAGAGTTTGGTAAATTTTAATTTTGGGATTTTTTTTATCTTTTTCTTGTAACGCGTTCATTATGGACACACCATAGAAAAACCGATAATCACGGACGGCTAATCCAAGGCAAACATTGGTGTATTGCCAATTTGCCACGCCAGCTGAGGTGGGCTGAGCTTGCATCGCAGGGCACTTCCCTCATCTTTAAGATCTGCAGTTCATTGATCTTTAAAATCTGGGTATGAGCGAGAATGAGGTTTTTGGCGTGTTTTTAGCAGCAAAACACTGCATTTTTATACCGCTGTCTGCACACAATTGATTCAAGCAATCCAGCCCCTGATTCATGAAATGGACCCATTTTGCATCGATACATGCAAGTCCTATTTTGTTGTATTGTCTTATACAATCGATCACAACTACCGTTGCTGGCGCATACATTTACAATTGATCGACTACATGTACAAGCATCGACAAATACACAAGTACACCTTGCAGATCAATGAATATGCATCTCCCATTCCAAACCGAAATGTAACAATCTAACTAAAAATCACTTCCCGTGCAACACATTTTTTATTCCCGTTCTGTGACAACTCGCTAATTCAAGTGATGGTCTATTTCTAAAACCCAACTTGCGTCTAAGCGAAGGCCTATATTTTACAATCTGCATAAGGAAATCTTGCAACAACAGATTTCAAATTCAACCACGGGGAAAAACAAACAACAAGCAATCCTACATCAGGGTTCTTTTTCCTCATCTGCATCAACATCTTGGTTTTCATGTTCCGGGTTTCGGAAAGGCTTACTGGGCATGCCAAATTTTCGAATCTCATCCCTTAAACGATCTTGAGCAGAAGGCAGGTGAACGTGATCTTGCTCACTCTAAACATAAGTATAGATTAAAAAAGGGTTAATTAGCCCTTACAATACATATATCAAGTAAGAATGTGCACCTAGCATAGAAACAAATCAGCCAGTAGTCATACCTCGTGATGGACTCGCCTATCTTTTTCTCTTGCGGCAGGAGAAAATCGCTTTACAGCTTCACGAAAGAACGCGAAGCTATCAAGATCACCACTTTGGATACTCGCTTCTATCTGCCAGGTTGAACACGCTTTCAAGTCAAATATACAATAACATGAAGTCCCACAAGACAAGATGAGAAAGTAAGGTTTCTATCATTTATGGCATAACACACTGATGAGGGAAGAGGTGATAGCAACGTACTTGAATGTGGATGATGCAAAGGGCAATGCTGGCAATTGGTAGCCAACTCTCATCCGGAGAAAGAGACAAATTTGACCTGCAAAACAAGATGCAAAAAATGGAGTTAGATACCCATGTTGTTGCTCATACTGGCTTACAGATATATGCAAACAGAGAAGGTTCAAATTACAGCTTCCTATCGACTGATAATGATGCCTAAATCGTTAGTATCAACGCATTACATGTAAAACAAAGACACCTATATAGAAGTACCTAGTGGTGTCCCCATAGATGGGAAGCAACCAAAGAATAGAGCCAGTAGGTTACATGAATTTGCCATTCCCTTTCTGTTCTCATCTTTGTTCCATCTCCAGTTAGAATTAACGTTTTAACATTAGAAGATACATAGGGCAATACACCTCTAATTTGTGCAAACAATCAAGATGTCAACACTGCAATTTAACCTTGATTATCATAGGCATTCATAAGTTGAGCAATGAGCTATGGAATGAAGCTGTGAACCTTCTCAAATGCATAAGCCATTATAAGAGCAATCCATCCTTGTTAAAAGAATTGACATAAGAGGACTCATGGCCTCATAGTTGCATGACCAACACTCCATCAAACAACGGCATAGGATAGGATCATTTAGTATGGTTTTCAGATCAACTGAGTCTGAGATTATGATGGCTAAATCGTTCATATCAACGCATTACATTTAACATTAGGAGATGCATAGGGCAACACACCTCTAATTTGTGCTCAAGATCAACCTGGCTAAATCATGGATGAACATTACAACTTAACCTGGACAATAAGCTATGGAATGAAGCTGTGAAGCTTCTCAAATGCACAAGCCATTATAAGAAGAATCCATCATTGTTAAAAGAATTGAAATAAGAGAACTCATGGCCTCATAATTACATGAGCATCACTCCATCAAACAACGGCAAAGGAGCGTTCAGTATTGTTTTCCCCTCACAAAAGTCATCAATTAAACCTACTGAGATATACAAAGTAACTTACACCTAAAGAAAGGAACAAGAGGAAGAAGAAGAAGAAGAAGAAGAAGAAGAATAAATTCATTACAAACAACAAATTTAGGTTGGAAGAGACGAGTAAGAAGAATCCATCCTTGTTAAAAGAATTGAAATAAGAGAACTCATAGCCTCATAGTTACATGACCAACACTCCATCAAACACCGGCATAGGAGCGTTCAGTATAGTTTTCCCCTCACAAAGGTCATCAATTAAAGCTCTACTGAGATATACAAAGTAATTTACACCTAAAGACCGGAACAAGAAGAAGAAGAACACATTCATAACAAACAACGGATTTAGGTCACAAGAGACGACAAACCTCAAGTAAGGAGCCAGGTAAACGACGGCATACACAGCATAACGGCGCTTACTCGTGTCCATGAACGCAAACACCCATCCCTATCCACCGAATCACAACCAAAAATCAACCAAAACCGCCTTTTCTCCATAACGAACACACGGAAAACAGAAAAGAGGGGAAACGGGAAGGAAAAGCGCACCAGCCAATTGAAGTAAGGGATGAAGCTGATGATGCTCATGACGGTGAATCTTGAATCGGTAGTTCCGAGAAGCGCGTCGTCGTCGTCATCAGAGGCGGCGGAGTCGGCGAAGACGAAGGAGTTGAGGATGGACGCGCCTATGGCGATGGCGAAGGGCGCGTCGTGAGAAAGCTCCGCTCTGCATATCGCTGTTAGGCGATTCTTGCCGAACTTGAACCGGTTCTTGCGCTGTAACTTGGAGAGCTTTGGGAGAGGAGAGGAGGGAGTGGAGAGCAGGAGAGGGGAAGAGGAGGAGGCGTGGAGGAGAGAGAGGGGAACCATTTGCCGGAATGGCGGAGGGAATTGGTGCGGACTAGACTGTCAGTAGGAGAGATGAAGGTACTTGAACAAGGTTAGGCGGTGGCGCGTGGGAAGTGACATGTTGGGTATTAGACGTGTGGGTGGCCCGATACAAGGCCGGTGGGGTTCCATTCTAAAACCAACTAGTCTACATAGACCGGTGCTTAGCAGGGGATAAGATTGAATAGTTTTGAATGATATATAAGCTCATTCTTTAAATTCTTTAAAACTGAAATGAGGAGAAATTGAATTTTAAAGATAGTGGAAGAAAGAAACGGAAGAGGAGTGAGAGAAAAAAAATGTAAAAAAATCTTCTTTTTTTTTAGTATGTGGAAGTTGAGATTAATGAGAAATTTTATTTTTATATTTTGAAAAAATTGGTTGAATTTGCCGAGCCATACTCGGGTATAATTTATATATTTTGTTTAGTCATGTTAGTATTTGGTTATTTTGAATTTGTGATGGTGGGTTATCAACTTACATGTTGGTTAGAGTTTACCAACGGGTCAACATCATCATTTGTAAATATAGTTTTTAGTGTTACATTATTTTGATTTTGTACATAACAATATAAATAGTTAAAATCAATACAAGTGTTTCAACAATTAATTTTAAAATTGTAATAACTAAATCACATTTGTAGCTCTATTTTCCATAGATAACTTTTAAAACCATCTATCTTTGGACAATGTACCAGTTTTCCAATTCTAAGTAGTATTTTGCAATATGAATCCCTTTTTAATCAATGAATGCTAAAAGTCTAAAACTTTAAAAAAATAACAACATGAATTCTAGTTATATCTCATTTAAAATTGTATGATTCATTTTCAAGTGAATTTCTAGGTAGTAGCCTTACATAGTTGTTCACTAAAAGTGAAAAATTTTATCTATATATATTATATTATATATATATATATTGATAACAAACCGATCAAAGCAACAGCTGATACATATCAACAGGCAAAGAAAATTCATGAAAATAATGAACCGGAAGAGCTGGGCTGCCCGGGCATCATTGACTCCACTCAACCATAGTAAACTCTGAACTTAATTCCAGGATCAAAGCAAGCACTGATCCTAGCATCAATCTAGGCAGCACCAGATTTTGTAACTTCCCAATTACCGTCAGACAATTAGACTCCACCTTGACATGAGTAGCCATGTTGCAAGTGCTACTTCTAATCCCCATTTAATAGCTTCAACTATTTCCACATCAAGGCCTCCCTGAATTCTTCTTGTTGTATATTTTACTAATTAGTCTTGAGAAAGTTACAAATCCTACAACCAAAAAATAGCTAATTAAAAAATACAATAATATAGGCAAAAAGTGGAAGATTAATCAGGTAGTTGGACAGAAACACGTATCTAAAGCAGGCGCACTTCAATGGCAAAGTCTCAAGATGATTATCAATATATGGCAAAAAAAAGGTATACTACCAAAAAAAAAAAAACTCCAATATCAGTTTTTAGAAAACTACAAATATATAGCCTCTTGAACACAAATCTCATGAGCCCACAACTTTTCTTACATCTTTAGGTGTACAACTGATCGTATATTCCAGTAGATTATTGATGCTGCATTATTTATATGCAGATTTTGCTCAAGGGATCTATCAAAGAGATGAAGGAGATCAAGTCTGTTACCTGAAATGGTAGACAAAATTGACTTTAAATACAGCAATCAAACCAAGCTATTCTAATTTCAGTATATGGTGAGTCATTCTCCATCTGCTCTAGTCTCATTTTATCCATCACTTGCTTCCTTAGTTTTTTACTATGAAGTAGGATTTCGGAATTTAACATGCTTTGTTTTTCTTTTAATTTCTCTTTCCTTCCTTTGGCATGCAGGTACACGTACTGCCTGGATTTCAGTGGCAGCTGTATACCATCTCCCTAGTTTTCCGTCCATGGGAGTGGATTTGAGGATGAACCTATCAATGTTTTTGACGATATACATCTCATCCATTCTGTTTCTTCTGGTTTTCCATCTTATATTTCTTGGTATTTGTTATGTTGGTCTTGTTGCTCATGTAGCTCGCAAGAGGCCTGCTCTTTTGACCATCCTTCAAAACTGCGCAGTATGCTCAACCTTGTCTTTTGCTTTATCATTCACTTGATGTTATTGCATCTCAACCTAAATTGATGCTTATTTTTTTACAGGTCATTAGCATAGCATGCTGTGTACTCTATACTCACTGTGGCAATCGGGCAATTATGAGAGACAAGCCTCTTGAGCGAAGAAATTCTAGATGGTTTTCCTTCTAGAAGACGGAAGAGTGAAACAACACTTGGTTGGTACAGTTTTTGCGCATGAATGAGCTGAAAGACCTGGTTTGCTCCGGTTGGTTCTGCTAGTGATTATCCTCTTCTGTCAAAGTGGGTGATTTATGGAGAGGTAAAGCATTCGGGCCATAAATTTCTTAATAAAAACTTACCTCAGAAACCACTTTTCCTGAGGTTCCAGGTGCAGAACCTTTCGATGTTTCTGTAGGCCCATGACAACCAACAGTTACCTTGATTCTTTTCTGGGAAAGCTGCAAGATAGATCACCAAAGAACAAACAACAGTGATTGAGAGTAGTCCACTCAAAACCAAGGTACAGTAATTGTTGGTTGGGAATCTACCTCTGATCTCAAGCTATGAAAATACCCATTCAGAACAAACTTCGAAGCTGAGTACACAGCCTGACCTGGTGCTGGTCTCTTGCCAGCAACACTACTCATCTGAAAACAAATTAAACCAACTACTTGATACAAAATACAGTAGCTTGGTATATGCAAATTTAATATGCTATGGTGATCTCAAGAAAAGGAGGGGAGAAAGAGGTTTTGATCCAATTCAATATACAATGACAGCGATATAGTAGGATTTATTTGCACCGAAGTTAACAAAAGACCAAGGACTGGCAATCCTTAATTTTGAATCTGAAGCCCCCAAGATAATAACAATAGCCTAAAATTGAAATAGTTGTGGAAAGAGTTACTTATTGTGTACCTTGCGAAGGTCGATTTAAAGCTATGTGCTTACAAATTGAGGGAGACAGTTGTCATTTACTGGAACTCTGAATTCAACATTCTCGGATCAGCGGTAGCAAAAAAAAATTTGAAAACTCTGTATTTCTATACGCCTCAAAAGGAAAAGAAGGCGAAAACGATAATCTGAAAGGAAAGAGAAGAGGGAAAAGTAGTACCTCTGACTGAGAGCGGAAGAAGGCAGACGTGGATCGAGGAGCTCCGGCGAGTTATCAGTGCTACTCCGGCGAGGGCAAATAGAAAAGAGAGCGACAACAGAGAGCAGTATATATATGTTATGATACGAGCGGTTTACTATGGAGAATGTGGGGAGTTGATGCAGTTACGAGTTGATGCTTGCGAGCGGTTGACGATGGAGAACGTGGCCGAATCGATACGAGCGGTTCACGGTATGTTTGAAGAACGGATACGCAGTTCTGGAGAACGTGGTTTGAAGAGAGATTTTAGGAGAAGGTGGGTGGTTGAATTACTTCAGCAGTCACATGGGTTATTGGGTATTTTAGGCTGGGAAAAAAAAATGGCTTAATTTTTTGCGACGTGGCGGAAGGATAGGGCTGGAAAAGGTTCTGCTTTAAAGATATAGTACGATTGGCAATAGCCCAACTTTCGATGTGGGATTGTTTTGTATCCCAACACGCCTCCTCAAGTGCAACTGGGCGGCCCGATACAAGGTCCAGTGCAACCGGTCCAGTTGCACTTGAGGGGGCCCAGACCGCCCGCTCTGATACCATATTAGACGTGTGGGTGGCCCGATACAAGGCCGGTGGGGTTCCATCCTAAAACCAATTGGCAATAGGAGGAGTAGCCCACCGTCTTATATACTAGACAGTTTTGTTGCCCAACTTTCGATGTGGGATTGTTTTGTATCCCAACAGGGAGTAGTGTCGCTCGGTTCGACGGTGAACATGGACTGCCAATTTATGCATGCCCTTTCATTTTGGGCTATATTATTCCTCGGTTCGGCTTGTAACATTTTTTTTTTTTGCCAAAAAAGCTACGCCCTTTAGGACAGAAGCTTTCTGAAAATGCTACAAGAAACTATAGGCTACATTGTCTACCTTGGAAGCTTGCCCGTTTCACGGAGTTCTCGTAAACAAAAAATCTATTGCTCACTCCTTTACCGATGTAGAGTGCAATGCCTTAGTTAAAACAACTTCCTAGGTCATGTGGATTGCTTCGCTTCTACAAGAATTAGGTGTATCTTCCCGTCAACAACGTACCATCTACTATGACAACCTTGGAGCCACTTTCCTTTGTGCCAACCCGATCTTACACTCGAGGATGAAATACATCACCCTCACTTATCTTTTTGTATGTGAGCATGACACAAATGGGCGGTTTCGGGTGTCATTTTTTCCTATACCTGACCAATTTGCAGACCTGCTCACAAAGCCGCTACACAAGCCACGGTTTGATGCTCTTCTTTCTATCGAATTAAAATCTCTTGTTATGTTAAGTGGCATATGCTAAGTAAACATATTATCTTAATTATGTAATCTTGTATGGCAAGTACCTTGAAATATATCATCTTAGCTAGGATAGTTGCCCAGCTAGTTACCTCTCTACCTCGATCTCTTGTATGTATACTCATCATTCTCATAAACACCTTTTACGCTTCTTTGCACAATGATCATACAAGAAACATCACGTGTATCGGTGTATATCATAGTAAGAGCTAAAAAGAAACAACTCAGAACACGTACTTCAAAAAAAACCATTACACCGATCATAATAAAGACGAAAACTAGTTACTTATTGAATTAGCCGAAATACTACCGCAATCAAACTTGACATACAAGTTGAAACTAAGAACTAGGAATGCAACATCACAGCAATGGAGCCAACCGAATACAATATGCATGGTTTTCCAATTGAATAGAGCCAATATATGACTCTCTAAGACATGGGCGGACAAGTGAACCCAGGCGGAGGAGTCAATCCACAAGTGGCAAACACGGAAAGAGCAAGGGGAATGTATACATTGAGGTTGAGCAGCTTCACTCTTATGGTGGTGCACAGGCACAAAGCCACCTCCAACTCCAATAAGCCTTGAAGCACCGGGCAACACGCGTTCTCCACCGGATTCCCGAGCCCGACGTGGACCAGCCCTCCGAGCACGTCCAAGCACACCCCTAGCTTCAGCGCGTCTATTGGACACGCTTTCGGTTGTGGCGGTGATGGCACGCCGCCTGGTGGACACAGAGTCGAAGGAGGTGGAACTGTAACGGCCGGAGGGCTTGGGACTATGGGAGGTTGGTCAGCGCCACCTGGCGGACACGGGGTCGAAGGTGGTGGAAGCAGAACGGCCGGAGGGGTTGGCAGTATGGGCAGATGTGGAGGGTCTGGGGTGGTTGGCCTGTGTTGGGAGCCAGTGCCTCCCCGGCCACTACCCCAGCCCCCGCCAGAGCCACCACCACCTCCGCCGCCACCACCACCACCGCCTCCACCTCCACCGCCGCCCCATCCTCCTCCGCTGCCTCCGCCACCTGACCCTCCTGTGTCGTGGCGCGGAGGAGGGAGGGACGGCTTTCTGCAATAGCTGCAGGCGTTTAGCGGGGGTAAGGAGATTAGCATGCACGTGAGAATCAAGGATGTAAGCTTTGAAGCCGCCATACTGCGTAATAGAGAGTTTCTTGTGGGTTTTGAGCGAGGGTTAAGTTCAAGTGTTTGTTGATGGTTTGATAACTAGGGTTTTTATAGGGGACGTTGTACGTACTAGTGAAGTTGTTCATGAGCAACCCGTGACCAACGACACACATATACGTACGTACTCTAGCTACGTAGCTCTACATAGGCGAGAGGCCGGGGTTGATGACGAAAAGAAGGTGAATGTTTGCAGTGCTTGTTGTTTGTCTTCTGCATGCATTCACGTACTACGATGTGCAATCCGTGACAATGCTGGTATGTATTTCTGTGTATGTATTCTTTGCTTTCACACCAAGCCCAGCTCAGCAATTCACAGGATCACAGATTGCCATGCAATTGCATGAACTCGGTGTGTATTCTCACCTTTGCTCGATCTACATATGTTTCTTATTTCTAATTAACCATTCTTGTTCTTATATATTGGCCACTCTTATTAAAGGGATTTTTTAACCTATACTTATATATTGGCCACTCTTATTAAAGGAATTTTTAAAAAATAATAATTACTTTTTATCTATTTATGATAAAAAACAATGGTTAATTTGAATGAGTGAACCATATCAACCACCCAATACTACTCCAATCAAGAGTAGTACTATTGGGTGGCTCGTTCAAGTCTTGATCTTTTGTTATTAGTTCTTACTGATCAGGAACCTGTAATTCATCCTTTATGATGCCTTAGAAACTTATCGTAGAATAGCCTTTCATTATGAGGTAAGTCGTTGTGCGACTTGCTTGACTCTATTCAATTTTTATTGGATTTCATTCTGTGCTAGTAGGATGGATTTTGTGCTAGTAGTCCCTACAATATAAATAAAATGTCTTGTTTATATATGTGATTGTATGTCTTCTATGCGTGCAACTGGTCTTCAAAAGGATTTTATTGTATGAATAGTTTTTCACGTGATTTCTGTGTACTGACATCTACCGATTTGACCTTAGTCTTGGATTTTCGCGAAGTAGGGGACTTTCGAGGCATGGTTGTATTGTAAGGAGAGCCCTTTCGAACTTATAAAAAGGTTTTAGCGAGTGCTAGCTCTAGTAGGAACTCGACCGGAGGTTAGAAGTTGTGTAGGAGTAAGTGTTGAGTACCACTACCCTTAAGATTGGTTGGAGGATGCCTTATAGGCGGTTAGTGTGGGTGGAGGTTGTTAACACTAGTCCGTAGAGGATTGTGTGTGTGTGAATATGTATATGTGAGGAGAATTCAAAAATGTGATTACACTTGTAAACTAAATGTGTGTAACTAATTGAATTTAGGATTGACCTAGAGCTAGGTGTGTGATCAGAGACTTGTTTGCTAGCCTTAGGAAACTCGTTTTGAAACGTATGTACTAATAATTGAAAAATGTGATTACACTTGTAAACTGAATGTGCGTAACTAACCGAATTTAGGATTGACCTAGAGCTAAGTGTGTGATCGCAGACTTGTTTGCTAACCTTAGTAAACTCGTTTTGAAACATATGTTCTATTAGTACAGTATCTTTTCTAACTTGAATTAGGATATATAGTACCTAACCACTCGGTGAACTATTTTTCAAGCTCCAAATATTCAATACATATCTACACAAGTCTCTATCGGATCGACCCTTGCTTTCCTAATACATTAGTGAGTTAGTTTGGTTTAATAATTTGGTCGGAATTAGGCGAATAAAATACCGCTATCAATATCTTCCGACACGTACACTCATGTTGTAAGGATGCTTCTTTCGCATCAGCTTGTTATTTAGAAACTTCTTCTTGAAGAGGCTCTCACATTCAACCAAAAACAACGGTTATGGAATCATCAAGCTTTATCATCATGAAACTGTTTGGGAGGCACAAATTTTTTTGTATGATCATTTAATATATAGTTGAGGTATCCACTCCCTTCTTATCAGTGGTTAACGACACCCACAAGCCCGATTGCTTAACGAAAGGCCACATTTTTATTTGCTAAAAGTTCTTCCTATGAAGTTGATCTTCATCATGCAACCAAACATCATTCTCAGCGGAAATTATACCCAATGCTCTGATACTAATTTGTTATAACAAGAACGATATAAAGAAAAACGCGAAGGTTTATGTGGTTTACTACTTATCGATGTTTTAGTTGTGTCTACGAACTCAGAAAAAGATTATTATGGTGGTTGAGTATTACTCCCTCCGTCCCCAAATGACTGTCCCTTTTCCTTTGTAAATATAACATGTTGGTGTAGGATCTACGTGTGAGAATACAAACATTGATACTCGAGAAAGATCAATGAATTGGGTAGCGGAATTATAGTAATCAAACAAGCAAACACAAACACAAGAATTTTAAAATCAATTTGCAATTCTTATTATCTCGAAAGAGAACTTACAAACGCGAATCTCAATCCCTGGTAACAGACTTCAATCCCTCATCGTCGAGCACCTTTCAAGAACTCGACAAAGCAAATCGACTCACACCTTTAATTTTCGTACTCAACTAAATTAAGGTTCTCGTGTGTCTCTTCTCAGATCGAAGAAGCTCTCTTGACAATTATTTAAAGCTCGATAAAAATAAACCTAGCTAGTACCTTAGTACGTATATATACTACTAGCTTAAGAAAATCCATCTAATAATGTAAAAAACAAACTAACAAGATTTTATCATATCTTGATTAACAAGATAAAATTTTCCCTTAAGAAATATATCTTCAAAATCTCAACGATACATATCTTCCCTTAATCGATCCTCCAGACGCGTCTTTCCATACATAGTAAGGTACACACGGCTTCCACATATGTGTTTGGTCCAACCTTCCTTATTTAGTTTCAGGCCTTTGCGTTGACCTCTTGACGATACTATCAGAAATCAACGAGCTCTTTAGCTAATTCATGGATCCCTTGGTTGTTATCATCGGTTGATCCCGCTTTTGTTCCATAACTCAATTAATCTTAATTGATCCTCAACACTTAGCAAACTTTATTAAATACTTTATAAGTTTTCAATGATCATCAAAATACGATGAGATCATTATTGGGATCGATCACTATCGCACCGCCACCAATGCGGCCGCGCTAGTGTAACTTCGTGTTGGGGCCACTGCCCCGGACTTCCCGTTAGGGTTGGAACCTGGGATCCCTAGTTGTTTGGAGACTTCGTCCCTGAACCCTAACGAATGTTGATCGATCAACGTTATATGCAAGCCACCTACATATACAACACTTTGTATTGATGCTACACGCACATGCAATAAGGGCATATTATTCGGATCAAAAAAAAATAAGGGCATATTATTAACAAGGGCAAAGTTAGGCCTCTTTTTATATTATTTCTTATTTGAGTCGTCACACTCAATTAATTTCAATTAAAATATACAGCACGATATTCACATTTTTTATTCTAATGGACCTTTATTTACATGTCATGAATAATTCATGGCCTCTATAACACGCTACGGCTTTGAAAAAAATTGTAAGCCAAGTATATACAAATATACAATAGATCTTAAGGATCATATTATACGAAATTGTAACGATTATGGTTGAGCACCCACCGAATAGGGATAATAACTGATTACTAATCAATTTTAATGAAAAAGAACAAACCGTTGTCATGGAGTTTCAAATCTGTGACCACATGATATAACTATGAAACCCAACCAGTTGAACTGATACGTCAAACACGTCTTTGCTAATTATTTGACCGTGAAGGGTTGAGGGCTAGGAACATGGCTTAGTTGTCCATAGGCATCTAGATCTCAAGATTCTCATGAGATCTTAACCGTTAGACGGACTAGACTCCCGATCTCGACTCAGTCCTTTCAATTAAAATATATAGCATGAGATTCACATTTTCATTTTAATGAAGACTTTCTTTTTTTATTTACGACAATCATGAATAATCCATGGCATCTAGAGCACGCTACGGGTTTGGAAAAAAATAAAATAAAATAGTACAACATAAGCGAGAAATTTAGCTACCCTTTCTTTTTTTTTGGGTCGAGAGCGTTGCCCATGAGAGTCAAACCGGTAACCTTTGGGTACTACCCTTGGAGGCTTAACCGTTTAACTAAATGACCGAATGCTCTAGCTACCATTTCTTTTCGGTTTTTGGGGCTTACATAAACAAATTACCTCCTCAGTCGATTCCTCTTCCTATAAATAAACCTACAAGAAGCCTTATATTCTACATCTAAGTTCAGTTTTCCCTCCTCAATCAAGTGCATTTCCTAAGTAAGCTCTTGACAATCAAGAATCTGTTATACAACATATATCCATGGCACCCCAGACCCAAACAAACGCCCTAGCTCCCACCGACGCAAACCGCGCCCTCTCAACCGACGCCACTCTGGACCCGGCGGAGGCCTTCGCGAGGGCCCGCCACGAGTTCGGGGAGCACGGCGGCATCAACATGTCGATCGAGGCCTCAGCCACCTTCACGGTCATGGAGCCGGAGACCATGGTGAAGATGTTCACCGGCGAGCTCGGCCCCGAGCGCGACTTCTTCATCTACAGCCGCCACTTGAACCCCACCGTGCTCGCCCTCGCCCGCCAGCTGGCCGCCCTCGAGGGCACCGAGGCCGCCTACTGCACCGCCAGCGGCATGTCGGCGGTCTCCTCCGTCCTCCTCCAGCTCGTCGGCACCGGCGGCCATGTCGTCGCGTCCGGGACGCTCTACGGCGGGACCCACACGCTCCTCGAGCACTTCTTCCCGCGCGCGTGCGGGGTGGAGACGACTTTTGTTGATATTACGGACCTTGAGGCGGTGGAGGCGGCGTTGGTGGAGACGAGGACCACGGTGCTCTATTTTGAGTCGGTGTCGAACCCGACGCTTACGGTGGCGGACGTGACTGCGCTGTCGAAGATTGCTCATGATAAGGGGGTGGTGGTCGTTGTTGACAATACGTTCACTCCTATGGTGCTGTCGCCGGCGAGGCTTGGTGCCGACGTGGTGGTCCACAGTATGACAAAGTTCATGAGTGGTGGCGCCGACATAATTGCAGGCAAGTTAATTTCATTCTTGTGTCTTCGATCAGTAGGTTATTAGAAAAAACGTACGTACCCACCCCATGATATTTGACAAAGAAGGTTGAATAGCTAGCTAGGTTTATATATTACTATTAACTTGTTTATTTGATCTTTAAAACGGACCTATTGAGCACCCAAACTTGTTAAAGCCTACCTATTAAACACACCATCCCTGATTACGGAGTGTCGTGATATGCACGCGCTATTACGTGAATATGATTAAGTACAAAAAATGGCCAAGTGATGCCAGATAAGGCCTTCTCGGTTATTAATTGTCACCTAAATCCACCACTATACTACATCGACGGTCAAATTTCTTTGTACACGTAAGCTTAAAAATATGTGGTTTTTAATGAAAACACTCATAAATCAAGTGTACATCATGCACGTAATACCATGTTATGAAAGAGGTGTTTATTAGGTAGGTTTTGACAAGTTGAGGTACTCAATAAGTTCCTTTCGAAGGGCAGATGTTCAAATGATCAAAATGGACAACTTCAGGTGTCTATATATGCTTTAAGCCAATGCTAAAGGGTTACCCGTTATTAGTTACGACTTACGACTTGCGTACTACGTAGCTAGTTTGGATAAAAGAACATATATACTTCAAAAAAACTCGTGTTGCCAAAGTTATTAGTGCGTTGATGAGGTTGAATATTAACTAATTAGTTTTATTATGGGATGTTGGCTATTCCTAACGTACAGGAGCCGTTTGCGGGCCGGCCAGCTTAGTAAACTCAATGATGGATCTACACAATGGAGCCCTGATGCTACTAGGCCCGACAATGGAACCGAAGATCGCGTTCGAGCTATCAGCAAGGCTGCCACACCTAGCTCTAAGGATGAAGGAGCACTCGAGACGGGCCTTAGAGTTCGCCACGAGAATGAAGCGACTAGGCCTCAAGGTGATCTACCCGGGCCTAGAGTGCCATCCGGAGCACGAGCTGCTCAAGTCCATGGCGAACCCAGGCTATGGCTATGGTGGGCTCCTGTGCCTAGACATGGGGACACAGGACGAGGCCAACAAGCTTATGGGCCTCCTCCAGAACTCGACCAAGTTTGGGCTCATGGCCGTCAGCCTTGGCTACTACGAGACGCTCATGTCGTGCTCGGGTTGTAGCACGAGCAGTGAGCTGAGTGAGGAGGAGAAGGTCATGGCCCATATCTCGCCGGGGCTTATTAGGATGTCGGTCGGGTATTGTGGGTCGCTTGAGCAGAAGTGGAGCCAGTTTGAGAAGGCCTTTGCTATGTTCCGGGGTGGCAACTCTGGGTTCTACAAGAACTAAGAGGCTTGAAGTTAATTGCCATTGGATATCATTGTGAATTTCCCAAGTGTCTTCGTATTTGCTCTCTGTCTGCAAGTTGATCTTTCCTTCAGTTATTTACTTGATTGCTCAAGTATCATCTCTGTATTTCCTTTACGTACGTACTTAATCTATCGTATTACTCTCGGTTTCATCATCTCAAGTAGTTCTATAACAATATGGTGTATCGGGGTGTTTTAGTTACTATGTTAAGCAATGTTTTTTCTAGTGAATTTGCATGTTTTTGTTTTTTTACCTCTATCTACTATAATCAATATTTATCATCATCGTAGCTATATACTAAAGCGGAGGTTAAAAATAATAATTATTGTGATATGTGTTAACTCTTCATTAGATCGTATTACCCATCTTTAATAACAACTAGCTTAACCTGTCGTGCCATGCACGACAATGACTCACGTTTTATATTTTTATATTAAATAAAATATTAATAAGTGAAAACATATAATATAATGAAAATTTTAGCATATGAAAATGTTATTTGTTTGTAGATGTAAAAGATTATTTTTCAGATTTGTAGTACCGCACACATGAGATTATAAAAATGTAAAACATATTGTAATTATATAACAATTCAGTAAATCAAATTTACTTACTTTTTCATCCTTTAAAATTTGTCTCTAATGATTAATGTATATCATTGTCCCTATTATAACAATTTTGAGACATTATAAGTCAATATAATAAAAAAATGAGATGTTTTAATTGATTATTTTTGTTTGATTTATTTTGTATTTTAATACTATAATTTATTAGTGTAAGATATAATTAATATGAATTGTTATTTAATTAAAAATATTAAGAAATAATATCAAAATTTAGAAATGTAAAATGAGTCCAACATGATTCTAGTAACTTTATATATTGAAATGTATAAAGTATATTAATCAACAATTATTTTATGTTGAAAGATAAAAGCTAAGTTATTATGGAAATGATAATATATAAGTTAAGTAAAAGATAGAAAATATAAATTGATATAACATTAAAGATAAGAATAATAACTAAATTATAAAAAAGGGCTTCTATTTTTAAGTTATTTTAAATTCAAATGTTTTAAATTACTTCTTATATAAAGAGATTAAAAAGATAACAAATATATTAAAAAATGATTGAATATCTTATCAAAATTCAAAAAATATCTTTTACATAAGTTAATAATAAGTAATGTTAGTAGGTTAATTACAATAACATGAACAAAATTTAATTGTTTAATTATGACAGATAAAAGCTAAGTTATTGGGAGCATGATAATATATAATTTAATTATAATTTAATAAATTTATATTTATTTAGTATCAAAGATAAAAACTAATAGTTTATTTAGAAAAAGGGGCTTAAATTTTTTAAATTCTTTTTTAAATTCGAATTTGTTATATTATTTCTTACATAAATAGATGAAAATGGTAATTAAAAAGATAAATTAATTAATATGTATCTTTTATAGAAGGAAATTTTAAAGATAGATAATATTGTTTCAAAGATAAATATTAGATGAATAACAAAAAGGATAAAATTAAAGATTAGATAATTACGAAAATTTTAAAGATAAGTAGCATGTCTTCAAAGATAGATATTAGATAGGTTAGAAAAAAGATAAAATTAAAGATTAAGTGAATAATTAAGAAAAATAAAACATATAAAATTGTTAATAAAGTGGGGTCAGAAAATATAATGGGTAAAACAATATAGTAGATCATGTAAATATAGAAAATAATTCACTTAAGCTTAAAAATGCTAAATTTATTCAAGTAAATCAAATAACAAAGTAACAAAATTCGTCTTTCTATTAAAAAATAATTAAAAATTTTATATTAAAAATTCTAAATTTAATTAAGTAAACGAAATATAAAGTTCATAGTAATTATATTTCGAAAATTCAAGATATATATAAGAATCATTTTTTTCAATTAAGTGATATATTAAAAAAGATAGAATATCTTACCAAAATTCAAAAATTTGAATATATCATTTACATAAATAGATAATATAATTTTATCAATTAATTTAAATACCACAAATAAAAACCATTTTTTATCAGAAATAAGTTGGGTCCAAAATCAACTTTAGAAAAGATAAGTGATATATTAAAAAGATAAAATATCTTACCAGAATTTTGGTTGAACATTTATGTAGGATATATTAGGTTATACAAAGATAAATATTAGGAAAAATCAAAGTGGTTGAAAATTTACGTAGAAATCATAATATTAAAGATATTGCATGTACAAAGAAGATAAACAATTTTTAAATACGTACAAACTTACATACAAAAATGTGAGCTCACACCAAATATATTAAAAGGTATGTACCGATTTTATAGAGGGATTGGGGTGGGGAGGGTGGTTTGGGAGTGATTTTGGATGGGTTAGGCTAAGGGAAAAATTAATTAGGTGTGTAGGCGAAATTCAAAAAAACGGTTTTATTAAAACTTTAGTCGTCCCCCCACTCTCTCCCCGCTTCTTCCCTCTCTTCCCGAAATTCTCGAGCTGTGCCATCGCCATCTTCTCCCCTCCCCCCCTCCTGCTTCGTTTCTGTGTTGTTGTGCTTGCTCTGCAACCGTATTGAAGTCTGCATTACCGATTCCGGCTTAATTTGGTAAGTATTTTCGACTTCGTCAGAGTGCTAGGGTTGGAACAGTGTGTCAATGGCGGTTTTTGAATATTCCACTGCATCATGCCTTTATGTGCCTATGAGGTCTAGGTTTAATGGCGGTTTTGCCATTGTTCGGAATTCTGCGCATTTTGGAATATTGTCATCAGGTTGTGGTAGGTTAGGGCTGATGACAAGTCGCCGTTATTGCAGGATGGGGTCATGAGTTGGGTGGGGATGATGATAAGTTAGTTGGTGTGTAATGGTTGGATGTGATGAAAAGTGGGTTTACACCCTGTCTCGTGTGTGTGTGGTCATGGTAGTAGGAAAGTGATGACAAGTTTTATGGATGACAGGATTCGTTTTTTGTTATGTAGCTAGTATGTAGTAGATATCAGCGTAGTCGAGGTGATGACAAGTTCACGTTGTTTTAGGATGTCTAATGTGATGACAAATGGGGTTGTGCCCCTCATGGGTTAGGTTAATATGGAACTGATGACAAGTTTTTTTGGATGACAGGTTTATAGGATGTCTGGATCTCAGCTCATGCTCCCTGCTGCAGAGGTTTCTTGCAGCTCTCAATTTCGCCCTTCACTTGAGGTATAGTATGTGTGACTAATAACTGATGACAACTTATTTATTGATGACATGGTGTGACTAATAACTGATGACAACTTATTTATTGATGTGAATAAAATGAATTTCATGTAGGACTTGAGGTATTATTTCCGCACCCAAACTCGATTTAAGGGGAGGTACAATATATATTCCAGAATGGATATAGTGTCAACAATAAAGAAGCAGGTTACTAATGAGGAGTGGCAGAGCCTTTGTGATGGATGCTTTGGCTCAGTTTTCCAGATTGGTGAGTGCCTTAAATTCATGGGTGTATTGGTCAATATGGTGATGATGCATGAAGTCAAGACTCGCAAGCAATTGGAGTTGTGGTTCAAAGTGGCTGGGAATGTTGTGAGGTTTTCCATTCATGAGTTTGCTGCAGTCACAGGCTTGAATTGCTCTCAAGATATGCCAGATGTCCCAAAGGTTGAGATGCTGAAAGTTTTAGGAGTGAAGAAATGCACAGTTTCTGACCTTGAGGTGATGTTCTCAAAGGAGAAGAATTCAAGGCAGAGGTTGATGATGGCTCACCTGTTGGTTTTAGAGGGTATTTTGTTGCCCCACAGGAGTGAAGCTTCCATTAGAACTTCATCTGTCGCCCTTGCATCTGATATGGAGAAGTTTAGTAAGTATCCATGGGGTAGGAAGGTATATCTGGCTACTGTTGATGGGCTGACCAAAGTGTCTCAACACAAATATAGTGGCAAGGGGAGGCCTGGATTCAACTTGTTGGGGTACCCCATGGCTTTTCAGGTATTTGATGCCAATCTCTCTACATAATGAGAAGTATATCTTTTCATCTGATGACAGTATCTCAGTATTAACATTTTTGAATGTTGTTCTTGCAGATATGGATAATTGAGACATTCCCCCATCTACAAGCAGTATGTAATGTGGGTTTCAGAGTTGAAGGACGCTCAGGTCCTATATGGTATTCTAAGGAACCACAGGCCCCTTTGATGCACAACAAAGTAGAAGACGCTTTGTTAACTGTTGCGAAGGTAGGTGGGATCATTTTTTAAGCATTGATGATAATTGATGACAAGTGCCATTTTTGGTGTGAATGTGATGACAAGTGTCATATGGGGTCGTGTGTTGTTGTGTGCAGGTTCCTGTTTTTAGGTATGATGTTGTAGATCTGGGTGGATTTGGATTCCCAGAGGAGAAACCTGATCCTGTCATCGATCCTTTTGTCCAGTGGAGGATGGCTAATGTAGTGATCCCTCCACAAGCTATACAAGGTGCACTCAACAATGTGGGGGCTGATCAAGTTGAGGGTGCTAAGGCAATGAGGGTGAGGATGAAGTTTGCTGTCTACAAACTTACAGCATCCAATACCTCACACAGTGGTTCTTCAGAAGAAACACTCGATGACAAGCAGGTTCAGAAGAAGCACAAGCCATCCAACAAAGGGAAGTCTGCTGCAAAGAAGAGGCCAGTAGAGGAGCCTGGTGAGGAGGTGCATACAAGGAAGAAGAGGCCAGTAGAGGAGCCTGATGAGGAGGTGCATACACGGAAGAAGAAGCCTGCTCCCAAAGGCAAAAGTGTAGTGAAAGAGCCCAGCAAGATTGAGATCAAACGGGGTGAAGTGGAAGGGAAGGCTGAGGCTGCTGCTGCTGATGATAATGATGATGACTTTGTGAGTTTGGCAGATATGGGCAAGAAGCTGAAAATTCAAGGGAAGAAGTTTGGTGTACCTCCTCCAAAGCCAAGAGTGAAAGTTGCTGCAAAGGGCACTGCTGAAATGAAAAGCGATGACAAGATTGTAGCAGATGATGATCAAAGAGTAGATAGCAGGGTAGATGACAAGTTGAATCCCCAGGATGCTGGAAGTGGTCCAAGTGAGGTGAAGGGGGATGACAAGGTGGATGCAGCAGCTGGTTTTGGGAAAGACAAATCAGATAAGGAAGGTGATGACAGGATGGATGTTGAAGATGATGTGGTGGTACTGGAAGGTGTGTTGCCCCCCCCCCCCAGAAAGAGAGGAGAAGGAAGGGTGATGACAAGTCCAAAGGTGGTAAGAATGTGGAGCTGCCTGAATGGGCCAATAACATCACAGATGATATAAGAATTCAGGGTCGTATGATCAAATCAATGAAGTGGAATGTTGGTGATCTGGCAAACCAGGTGTTGAGGTGCTGTGAGAGGCAGAATGCCATTGAACTGAACAACCAGCAAATGTCTCAGAAGCAGGATGAGATCCTGTTGAAGTTGGATGCCGTGATCTGTCATCTTGGCATACAAGCACCAACACAAACCAACACCCAGAAGATCATGAAACAGAGAGAGGAAGCTGACTTTGAGTTGAAGGACATAATTGCTGACATTCAACTAGACTGCTCTAGGCCTGACGAGCATGAGCACCTATTTGGAGGAGCTTGTTGTGGAGCTCAACACACTGATGATGGCCCAGTTGATGACAACACTCAAGTGGAGGTTGATGCAAGTGCTGATGACCAGTCCAAGGCTGAGCATGCTGGTGCAAGGGGTGAGGACAAGCATGAGGATGTTCAAGGGGATGCAGACTGTGACAGCAAGCCCAATGCTGAGACTCATGGTGCAGTGGGTGATGACAAGATTGAGGTTGAGCAGGCTCATGCAAAAACTGATGACAAGTATCCCAACCCTGAACTACAGGCTTCTACAGCTCACTTGGATGATGATGCTGATCCTTCTACTGCATCTGTGGGTAGAGCAAATGTTGATGAGGAGCCCAGGGATATTCCTGTGGTTGATGCAACAGTTGCTCTGGACAGGCAGGACTCTGGGGGAAGTGACTCTGGTGGGAGTGAGTCAGATGATGTGGTGCAGCCAAATCAAGCTGGTGTAGCTCTTAGGAGGTCAACTAGGCACACAAAGCCTAGTGACCTCATAACCTCCCCATTCACAGCTGAGAAGAAGAAACTTCCAAGGAGGCCAAAGAACTGCTTCCACACAAATGCTGAGAGAACACCCTTCTATGAGTGGTACAACGATGAAAAGTATGTCCCCTATCTTTGTGTCATCTGTTTTGTAGTTGTCATCTAATTTTATATGCATAGAAGCTTGTGCAATGATTCTGTTATCTTTTGCCCATGCAGGTCTGTATACTGGGTTGGATGTGAAGTACCACGATTGAGGAAGGAATTCTTCAAGCTAATAATTACTAGAGGAAACTGGTTGGATGATAATGTAAGGCATCTATGACCTGAATGTATTTGAGTTTATTTCTGATGACAAGTACGATGTGATGACATGTTTCCTGTGTGGTGGTTTTGGTGCAGCACATTGATGAGATCCTATTCCACTTCAGGAAGAAGCTGCATACTGATCAAGAGCGCTACAAAGAAGTTGCTATATTTGACAATCTTTGGTCTGGAAGATTTAATGAGGCCCAATTGGAGTCTCTGTATTCTGGCAGGCTTCTTTTTCAGGACAATTGGACAGATTATCTCGATGGGTTGGCGCCTGGGCATTTTGGGAAGGAATGTTATGATGTCAAGAGGTTCTATGCAGCGTTCAACATCCCTGAGAGGCACTGGTTTGCACTGGAGATTGACATTACTCAGAAACAAATAAATGTCCATGATTGTCGGTTGGATTTGTATAGTGATTCTGAAATTGAACAGTTTCTGGGGGCTATGGCTACCATGCTGCCAATGTTTTTCCACTCATGTGATAGGATGGCTAAGCTGGTAGAAGACATTGGTGAGCCATTCAAGATCCATCGAGTCCGAGATGCGCCACAAGACCCTGTTAGGTAATGTGTCAATTAATTAATTGATGACATGTTCAGTTGTGGTTTCATGGTGGAGGACTAACCGCTTGCATATTGTTTTAAAATGTGTAGTGGTAACTGTGGGCTAATGACTGTCAAGACCATAGAGTCTCTGGCGTTTGGTACCTCATTCAAGGTCAATGAAGAC